>BSBK01002634.1:230000-1615000 GCA_027943335.1 Chamaecyparis obtusa
AGTCTAATTAGCTCTTAATTGGTTTAATTAAGTCTAATTGGGTCCTAATTGGTCATATTAGGTCCTGATTGGTTCTAATTGAGTCTAATCAGTCTAATTAAGTCTAATTAGGTCCTAATTGGTTCTAATTGGTCTAATTACCCGTCTAATTGGGTCTAATTGGTCTAATTGGTCCTAATACGTTCATATTATGTCTAATTAGGTCCTAATTGGTCTAATTAATTCTAATTGGGTCCTAATAGGTCATATTAAGTACTAATAGGTTCACATTATGTCTAATTGGTCTAACTAGGTTCATATTAAGTCAAAATAAGTCCTAATAGGTTCATATTTTAGTTCTAATAGGTCCTATTATAGGTCTAATTGAGTGTAATTGAGCCCTAATTGGGTCCTAGTGGGTCTAATTGGGTCCTAATTGGTCCTAATAGGTCTAATTAGGTCTAATTAGGTCCTAATTAGTCTAGAATTAAGTCTAATTAGGTCCTAATTGGACTAATTGAGTCTAATTAGGTCCTAATTAGTCTAGTTAAGTCAAATTAGGTCTTAATTAGTCTAATTAAGTCTAACTAAGTCTAATTAGGTTTTAATAGGTATAAATAGGTCCTAATAGGTTAATATTATATCTAATTGGTTTAACTAGGTTCATATTAAGTCAAAATAGGTCCTAATAGGTTCATATTTTAGTCCTAATAGGTCTTAATAGGTCTAATTGTGTGTAATTGGGTCCTAATTGGGTCCTTGTGGGTCTAATTGGGTCGTAATTGGTCGTAATTGGTCGTAATAGGTCTAATTGGGTCTAATTAGGTCCTAATTAGGTCTAATTGAGTCTAATTGATCCTAATTGATCTACATTGGTCCTAATTTCAAGTCCTAATTGGTCCTAATTGGGTCTAATTGAGTCTAATTGGGTCTAATTAGTCCTAATGAGTCCTAATTGGTTCTAATTAGTCCTAATTGGGTCTAATTAAGTGCTAATTTGTTCTAATTGAGTCTAATTGGGTCCTAATAGGTCATATTAGGTCCTCATTGGTTCTAATTAGTCCTAATTGGGTCTAATTGGTTATAATTGGTCATAATTGGTCCTAATTGGGTCTAACTGGGTTCTAATAAGTCATATTAGGTCCTAATTGGTTCTAATTAGTCCTAATTGGGTCTAATTGGTCATAATTGGTCATAATTGGTCATAATTGGGTCTAACTAGGTTCTAATAGGTCATATTAGGTCCTAATTGGTCCTAATTGAATCTAATTGGGTCTAATTAGGTCTAATTGAGTCTAATTGATCCTAATTGATCCACATTGGTCCTAATTTCAAGTCCTAATTGGTCCTAATTGTGTCTAACTGGGTTCTAATAGGTCATATTAGGTCCTAATTGGTCCTAATTGAGTCTAATAGGTTCTAATAGGTCCTAATTGGTTCTAATAGGATCTAATTGAGTCTAATTGGTTCTAATAGGTCATATTAGGTCCTAAATGGTCCTAATTGAGTCTAATTGGTTCTAATAGGTCCTAATTGGTTCTAATAGGATCTAATTGAGTCTAATTGGATCTAATTGAGTCTATTTGGTCCTAATTGAGTCTAATTAGGTGATAATTTACTCTAATTGAGTCAAATTGGGTTTTAATAGGTCATATTAGGTCCTAATTGGATCGAATAGGTCATATTAGGTCCTATTTGGATCTAATAGGTCATATTAGGTCCTAATTGGATCTAATAGGTCTTAATTAGTTCTAATAAGATCTAATTGAGTCTAATTAGATCTAATAGGATCTATTGGATCTAATAGGTCATATTAGGTCATAATTGGATCTAATAGGTCCTAATTAGTTATAATAAGATCTAATTGAGGCTAATTGGATCTAATTGGTTCTAATTGCATCTAATTAGGTCCTAATTGGTTCTAATAGGTCATATTAGGTCCTAATTGGTTCTAATTGAGTCTAATTAGGTGCTATTTGGTTCTAATTGATTCTAATTGGGTGGACTAATAGGTCATATTAGTCCTAATTAGTCCTAATAGGTCCTAATAGATTCTATTAGGTCCTAATTAGTCCTAATAGGTCCTATTAGGTCCTAATTAGTCCTAATAGGTCCTATTAGGTCATAATTGGTTCTAATTGGTTCTAATTGGATCTAATTGAGTCTAAATGGATCTAATTGGTTCTAATTGAGTCTAATTAAGTCCTAATTGGTTCTAATAGGTCATATTAGGTCCTAACTGGTTCTAATTGAGTCTAATTGAGTTTAATTAGGTGCTAATTTGTTCTAATAGGTCCTAATTGGTTCTAATAGGTCATATTAGGTCCTAATTGGATCTAATTGAGTGTAATTAGGTCATAATTGGTTCTAATTGAGTCTAATTAGGTCCTAATTAACTTTCTAATTGGTCCTAATTGGTTCTAATTAGTCCTAATTGGTTCTAATTAGTTCTAATTGAGTCTAATTGGTCCTAATAGGTCCTAATTATTCCTAATTAGTCCTAATAGGTCCTAATTAGTCCTAATTAGTCCTAATAGGTTCTAATTAGTCCTAATAGGTCCTATTAGGTCCTAATTAATCCTAATAGGTCCTATTAGGTCCTAATTAGTCCAAATAGGTCCTATTAGGTTCTAATTGGTTCTAATTAGTTCTAATTGGTCCTAATTGGGTCTAATTGGTCCTAATTGAGTCTAATTAGGTGCTAATTTATTATAATTGAGTCTAATTGGGTTTTAATAGGTCATATTAGGTCCTAATTGGTTCTAATTGAGTCTAATTAGGTGCTAATTGGTTCTAATTGATTCTAATTGGGTCCTAATAGGTCCTATTAGTCCTAATTAGTCCTAATAGGTCCTAATTAGTCCAAATAGGTCTACATTTAGGTCTAGTTAAGTCTAATAGGTACAATATCACATTTACATGAACATTAAGACAAGTCTTGACCATCAACTTAAAATATCTAAAGAGAAACATCTTAGACATACCTTGTTTCCGACGATGATATCTTTTTTGTGATTCTTCACGTAGTCTTTGTTTAGTCTATTCTGAATAATGTCATGTACTTTTATTTAGCCTTCTCTTTTTATTTCCCATCACAACTTAGAAAATTATTCCATGCCAAAATGTCTTCCTTCTCCTATTTATGCAAATTATTTTACAGCTTTCAAATTTATGAAATGAAAAAAATATACATTTATTTATACCTAATCCTTATTAACTAGAAATGAACCAAAAAGGCCGACATAGGTTTCTATCGAAAGTCAAAGTTAACTTTTGATAGATACTAACTGACTTTCTATCGAAAGTAGTTTACTAATGACTAGAAATTACTTTTTTCGGGAAAGTACTTTCGATCGAAAGTCAAAAGTTTTGATCGAAAGTGCCTGGTTTAGGCCATGGTTGCAAGTTTTGAAGAAATTATGAGAATTTCATGGCTTCGGGCCTCAAGCGCGCTGATCAAATGGAAGAATAAGAAGACGTCCTTTTGCATACAAAAAGTACTCAGAACTAGCTTTCTAACAATTATATATTTGACTATTTTTTAATTTATTATGTGTATGGTTTTTTACGTTAAACGAATGTAGGTTTTTTTATCAAATATAAACCTCTGAGTTTGACGTGCAATGAAAATTAGTAAAAAAAGGAAAAAAAAAATTGAAAAATAATAGTGCCCTCCATATTCAAGTTTACTTTTTATTAAAAAAAAGAAAATTGAAATTCGATAAATACACAATAAGTTATAAGCTATGTAGTCAAGGTATGTCAAAATTATGGTTTAGTCAACTTCAAACGTTAATAAAATATGCAATAATAGTGATAATGTCATCAAACCAATTGCATGCCTTATGTATGGATGTTACAAAACTAAATTCGAAAGAATCGCATTCATATCTATTTTATAAAAAAGTTATGCTCTATGAAAACAATGTTACTATTTGAAAATGACGTTTTTAGCACCATACTAGTTTTCGTGGGAGAAAGAAAAAAGTATTCAAATAAATTTTAAAAAATAAAAATATATATATTTAGAATCTAGAAAGAAAATCCTAAAAGACTCTAATTTACTTCATCCTCTGATTTTGAATGGTTCAATGACAATATGCATCGGAATCTAAAATTTTTTCTCAAAATGTAGAGTTCAGTGTCCGTTCAGGCAAAAAAGTGTAACCCACTATTGTGGGTTCACCTTGGGTGTCAAAAAAACTCAAAATCACTCACTCTAATTTTCTTAGCTATACCAATGACCACCATCAACAGAACCTTTACTGATAAGCTACTCTTTTTGCTTTTCTTTATCGAGGTAGGTCTTTTCGATAGCCTCATCGACTATCAACAAGATAAGATTTCTCCTTTGCACTTCTTCCTCACCTTGAAATCAACAATGCCTCTTATTCTGGCATCTTTTCATCTTCTTCAACTTCCCATTTAATTTTGGGCTTATTTCATTGGGTATAGAATAAAAAAGACATTGTATGTATAGAATGTATCGAGCATTCTATTCCCTGACAATGCTGACATTTGTGCCCAAATTCAAATTGGGGCCTTGATATGGTGTTTTGGTGAGAAATTAGATTTTGTAGTCAACGAAGATCAATTTTGAGTCTCAAAATGTTGTGAGAAGTATATAAGTGGCCTATCTCTCCTCATTTTGATAAGAAGAAGAAACATAATCAATATTTTAAGATCTCTTCTACAAATTCGAATCCAATCATTCTCAAGGTTTTCAAGCATCCAAGTCTTCAAGCCTTCAAAGCATCATTCTTCTCTTTCATTAAGCATTGTGACAAACTATAACATTCATGTTACAAATCTTGTCTTTCATGATTTTCTTTGAGGTTTTTGTGTGGATTCAAAGGCTATCACATTAACACTTGTGGTTATATCAAAAGAAGCATTGCAACATCAAATTATAAGGTGATTTATGATTTAGATCTAGCTTCTATTCCATATCCCCAATCTTTCTTTTATGCAATTTTATTAAATTTTCAAGGTTGATTTCTAAACAAGAGTTTGACTGGAAAACCCCTTTCCACAGGACCAAAACCTTTTCCATATTTTTTGTGTAGGAATATGTAGCGTAGCTATCGGTACTTAATTTAAAAAGTGTGGGATCTACTAGATCGACCATGAAATGTTTAGGTAGAATCATTGGGAACATATTACCCCAAGCTATATGTTCCCCATTATAGAATACTCTGGGTGTTTTGTACCCTTAAGATCAACTTCAAATTCAGACTGTAGGTTTGTACAGTCTTTTGGTTTATGTTTCAAGTCATTGCAACTATCTATCTTTTTTTTGTCAGCCTGTTTCTCCCGAAACTTATTATATTTTCTTATTTAGCTTCCTATTTTGCATCATCATTTCATTTCCCCTCAAATTCAACTTTCCCCAATTCATTTATCATGGAGGACAATCCCTTGCATTGCATTGCTTCCCTTTCCTTACTATAGAATAAAAATTCTATTCTATTGAAAGATGCAAATATACAATGATAATTAATTTTGAATACAAATGAAATCCCTTGATTTTATAAAACAAGGTGAAATATTTAATTGTAAAAGATTATGACATGTGTCTTAATCTTATGACCTAAAATATAAAGTACTAAATAATCTATCTATATCGTATGTAAACTTAACTAGATAAAGTGAATAGGACCCAGCTAGATAAAACAGTCTATTTATACCAATATTGGCATTCAGGCTAATAGGCCGTGGTGGAGGGATTGGAAATGGTATCTTGCCACGCCTTTCAGCAATTACAAGTCAAGGCTTGGGTATAGGTGGTTATCCCCGCATCTTCCGATGGTGGATATTCTAAACCAGAGATGGCATCTTCATTCGGCCACTTCCCACTGGAGCTCTCATTTCCATACTGTCTGGACCACCATTACAGAACCCAAGATGGCTCTCTTTGCTTGGTGTCTTTTGTTTCAGGGTCTCCCAGTTGGCCCTAGGCTCAAACATTTGGGAGTTCATGACCCTCGCTGTCCGTTTTGTGGTCATCCTGAGACCTTTCTTCACATTTTCTGGTTCTGTAGGAGAGCTCAACAGTATTGGCAGTGGATCCATGATTTTTTCAAACCTTTCCGGCCTGAGCCCTTCTCTTGGCATATGATTGTCTTAGGAGACTCTCCCAGACTCCCCTCCAAGTTTACCCAAATTTGGCATACTTTCAGGATGGAGATTTTGTTCAATCTTTGGAAAGATAGAAATGCTGTTATATTTTCCCACAGCTCTCTTGATACTAATGTTGCTATGTTTAACAAAGCTTGCATATGTAATAATGTTATGATGCAGATTCAAGTCCAAGCTAATAAAGTGGCTTTAGAGGTGGCTCACCTGCAGGAGCTGATCTCTCATTGGGGCAATGCTCCCTATACAGTGGCTCGGGTGCCTCCGGATGCTATCTCTGCTGAGGGTACGCCTCCTAGAGGCCGCCGCCGCGGGCACAGCTCCTCTGTGCGCCGCTCCCACACGCCACGATCCCAGGCCCCTCGCCAGCACTCTCCGAGAGGTGGCGGAGATGGTTGGCGGCGCCGTTCGGCTTCTCCGCCTCCGCGGCAGTCTGGGTGGTCACATGCGCAGGCGTAGTCGGCCCCTTCTGGTGCTCCTCCTAGTTCCGGTGCTCGCCGTGGGCGAGATTGGCTTCCGGCCACCTCCTCCAAATTCCCCCGCTTGGCGCTTGCTATCTCCCCGCCCAGGGCGGAAGAAGAAAAAGAAAAAGAAAATACTGATGAAGCTGGTTGGGTGCTTCCGGATGAGCCTGTCAATCCCACTGATAAGTGGGGATCAGATGACAAAGATCCTCCGCCCTCTGCTCCTGCTCTTGCGGCCTGAAGGCCTTTTCAATTTTTTTTGGTGAATAGTTCTTGCTGTTTCCGGCTCTGCCGTTTGAATACTGCGGGGTGATTTAATATATCCCCCGGCCTTTTTTTTGTGAATATGTATCTTTAATTTCTTTTAATTGAAAGGTCTCTATTCATCAAAAAAAAAAAAAAAAAAAATGTCTGATATTTCAAAATTCATACCTTATATCTAAAATCTAATTTGTAAAATGATTTGATAATTTAAAGTAGCCTCCGCTTCTATTTCCAAGGAAATCGAACTATTTTTCCCTTCTTACCTAATAAGTTTATATCATTTTTTCTCAAGTATAAATCTTTTGATCATAGGCCATGGCAAAACTAAAGGCAATTTTGTAAATTAGGTCAATTTCTTCCACGCATGAGAAGACTAAACAAATAGTGTGAACACATCCAAATGGGTCAACACTTACTGTCCAACGATTCCCAGCGTTCTATGCTGCATAAATTTGGGAACATTTGTGCAACATTATTATAGAGATCTACATTGCTGACATGTTTTTTTTGAAACACTATTTTACATTTTGATGGCCCTGAATTCACTGAATTTTTATTATGTTGTACATTTCAGAGTTTGAAGGCTTATAATTCAATGTCGTAGAGTATTCCTTATTACTTTCCATGTGAATGCAAACATTATTCAAGCTATAAACTTGCCATACACGCCAACAGACCAATATGATCAAAATCCAACACGTCTGAATAAAAGAAAAGCATATGTTGTGATTCCAGCTAACTTTCTTCTTGTCAAATAAGAGGAATAAGTGAGGCTTTCGTGTAATCTGGAAATAACCTGGTTTTCTATATGTACAAATTAAAACAATGCATTGTCCATTTATTGAAGGCCCCTTTAGTAAACAAAATCGTAACCACTCATGAACAAATATTGGAACGTATCTCGGTGGAAGATTTGAATATGTTGTATTATCAATGATTTTGAAAGATAGCTTTTTCTCTCAAATTTTTAGTTTGACACGTATTAAAAGTTATCTTCCAACGCTACGTTTCTCTCTGCTACTTCGTTTCTATGAAACCTAGGAAGTACACCACATTATTTTCTCAGATTTGTTTTTCCTAATCAGTTGACTTGGAGATGTATACAAATAAAAGTTTTACTATCTGAGGGTGACCCGTTCATACTCAAGTCATGGGTTGATTTGAATTGAATTCTTCGTTGTTGTTTCCTGGAATTATTATTCGTCAAGTTTTCTTTCTTTCCACACCAAGGTTTTCAGACTCGCGCAATCCAAGAGACTAATAAGTGAGGCGTGTTTGGGTGATGGTAGGACTAGGGACTAAATCCTCGATCAAGTGACAATTTTTGGGAAATGTCTTTAAAAAGCCTTGCTATAATTGGTCCAGAATAACTTGCACATCAATATGGTAAGAATCACTCTTAATCATCAATGACTATTATTTATAGTCAATTAATTTGATTTCCACGCTACTTTTCTTTTTATCATTGAAAATACTTTTAGTAATAATTAGTTGGGGTGCTGCATTTTGGATTTTGTTGAGAACTATCTTATCTTCATTATCTGTTTTGAATTTTACCAAGTTTTGAAAGTGAATTTATGGATCAAACCTATCAAATACTTCAACTACCATTTGCCAAAAAACAAGATGATACTATGTAGTTGTGTAATAATATTATGGTACTATCATTCATGGGCTATCGGCTCAAGATGATTGGAGGAAAACTTAGTGGTTTCTTTTTTTACATTGTATTTATAGATAGGTAGGAGTTAAATTTCTAAATCAGAGAATGGGTTGAGCATTGTTTTTGTGTCTCATCAAATATGGGTACATGAAACTTGTCAAACATTGTCACAATTCCTTATTATGTTTATTTTATATAGTTTTCTTGTCAATTTGAAGACATATTTAGAATTTTCAGCTGTATAATATTAAAAATAATTAATTAACCCAAATTTCTTGCTCTAGTGATTTATATTCAATGCGTAGGGGAAAAAGTCATTGATCAATTTGCTTTCCACTTCTTATATGTGATTTTCTCTTTGTAGGAATTTTAGTTTGTCAGAATAAAACTACACTTTGATTAATCCTTTATGTACTACTTTTGATATGTGACTTTGCAGTTTTAGAATTTCTTAACCTTTAACAAATTGCACCAAAAATGTCATCATTTCTTTGAGCTCTTGAGTCATTTCTCTCTATTCTAAACCTCAATTAATCATTGTGTTAAATATGGCTTGAGCCTTTTTTTTCTTTATCAAATCAAGTCTCCTTTATATACCATATATTTTCTCCCAAACCATGTAAATCTTTGATCCATAGATAGGTAGAATCAACGTTTTTATACCACTATTATATCCTAATTATTTATGTTAAATATGTCATTTTGATTTCACTCCATAAGGTATTGACGATTAGATCTCATTTCAAATTAGGTCCATCTTAATAGATAATAAGTTTAATAAAATATATAAGAAATAAATGCAAACTCTTGTAAGTGAAAAACAATGTGAAATAATTATTTATTCTAATTATTGTAATATAAACTCACTTCTATATTCACTTTTATTAAAAAGTTAAAAAAGATAATATGATTACTAGAAATATTATAAAATTACAACAAAAGTGTGCTACAAGACCTACCACTAAATTGCAAACACTAGGTGCTAAGAGAGAGTTGTGTAAGTTAGACAAAGAGCTACTAATGGAGACATGTACACAATAAATCAATAAATCTCATATACAATATCCTAGTGGAATTTATTAAATGTGGATGTTTTTTTCACCAATTAGCTAGTTGTGGAGATTATAAAATTTTAATCCTTCAATCTTGAATGAGAATTGAATAGGAAGTCCTTTTTATTTTTAAGAATAATCATAAAAAAATGTTTTATGTTGTTAAACTTAGGTTTAGGATTAAATAGAAACGTAATCATTAGCCAACCAAATGATAAAATAAGTTGACTTTAGAAAACATCTAATTACCTTCTCCTATCGAAGATAAAAAAAAATATCTAAAACAAAATATTGATAATATTTTTCATAGTTATTTTTTGTAGACCTCTACCATCCATTGAGTAATAATTCCTAGAAATTATATTTCTTGGGACATGTTTACAAATTCAAACTCATCCAATATTGCATAAACATTCTATAAAATCTTCCTCTACATTTTAGAGAGGATTGTCTGATTGTATATATTGCTATTCAAGTAAATTTTATTTTTAATCCAACTTGATGGGGAGGGTACTTGAGAATCTATTACACTCAAGTGATGCAAACCAATGAAAAATTATACAAAATGAATTAAACCCTACCATGACTATAACACTCTTATAACGTGGTTTTTGAGAGTAACAAGTTTTACTAGTGTACTTATTCAGTTCTTAAGTATGTTTTGATAGTTATTGTGACATGCTTATGACTTATTTGGAGTTTTCATTAGCAGGGGGACAATCATGTACCACATTCGTCATGGTTTTTAAAGGCGTCCTCAACCTAAGAAGCTCACATGAGACCCTTTATTATATCCTTTACAACCACCTTTATCATTGTTAAAGTTAGCTCACTCATTAATTTTTTCATCAAGCCACTAATTAGTTTCAAGATTGGTTTGAACTTATTTCTTGTAAAAAAAACATTAATTTTATTCTCAATAGGTAGTTAGGGACTAAAATAAAGTCTTTGATAAGTTGGTATACAAAAATTTGGATTGTATACACATTGATATTTTAATTAACAATATATTTGAGTCGATGCCCGTAGGTCTCCTGTTGGGGTAAAGCCTCGGCTTCACTCTAACGGCTTCCTGTAGCGAGACCCTAATTGTTTATCCCTCGCTTCGCCGCAGTTGTTATGTTGCCGAGGGGTTGTTGGTAGTTCTATTGGCAGTCTCTGCTGGGAGGATCTGTTATGTTCTTCTCCCTATCTCATTTTAGGACTGTGCTAATTCTTCCTATCTTTCTCTGGGTTATAGTTCCCTACAAAAACTAAATGTATATGGTTTTAGGGTCCATTTAAAACCTGTTTTACCTAATAAAAAACAAAGGTGATAATATACTTTGGGAATGGTTGGCAAGGTAGAGGAAGCCTAGGATATTCAAGTGAAATTGATCATTAGAAAGTTGATTGTCAATCTATGAAATTCATAGTCTAAAGGGGAAACAACTAAAACACTATGTAAGTGATAATGATCGTGCATAACAATTGTATTTTTATAATTAATTCAAATGAAATATAGGAAAAAGAAAACTCTATATTAAATTTCTAGTTGCCCCTAACTTAACCACATGAGGAGGTAGAGGAGAATTTCAGCATTTTTCAACATGCTCCTAGAAAAAAATTAATCACTTAAATTTATTATGAAAATTAGGAACAATAGGGACATAAGGAGTTTCACAAGTTTTATGAAATGACAAGTTTTTCAACAAACTTATTGATCTTGCAGATGTATTTGTAGATTTCTAACTTAAACAAAAATCCATATCTCGGAAAGCAAAAAAGCTTACCACTTCTATCCCCATTTATCTCCCCTATTAATGGAGCTCGATTATATTCTTGATTTAAAGGTTTTGTTTTAGTTGTATAGATCTTTATAAGTGAATGTGTTATTGACAATTTTTTATTTAGTGTGACCTTTTTACACAAACATCATTTTCCAATTGACTTTATGTACCATACAAATAGATATAAAAATAGATTTTTTTTTTGGTAACCCACCTTCTACGCATCATCAGCATACCCATTACACACCAAGATAATTATCCATGTACAGACCCTCATATACAGTTCGGACCCTCATATACATGAGTTCCGAAATCCGTGTCTTCCACGGTAACTATCCCGATTAAAATGCTACCACAATTTTTTATCTTTTTCTTTTAAAAGTTCTATTTTCAAGTGTCCGCAAACCTGTATCTTCTTCATGTTCTGCAAACTGACTTATTCATAAGTGCGGTTGGATGCTTTGAGCAGAAGCTGGAGGCACGCAAATGAGTGGAAACATGTTGATGGAAATGTTGTGCTTAGCAGTGGCTGTGGCCTTCACACTAACCACTGCCACCACGGTACCAATTCGCAACGCCTCCTATTCTCCTCATGTCTTTGCTCTACATAGCCCTCCCATGGATGGAATGTTTTCTGTGGTGAAAGACCGCATGCTACTCGATGAAGATGTTTCTGAGAAGAGGGACTTGGAAGCCCTGCTCTCCATCAGAAATAGCATTACAGTCGACCCCATGGGTTCAATTTCCAGCTGGACTTCTATCAATTCAAAAAACATGTGTTCGTGGACTGGTGTTTGGTGCAGAAGGCATACTCGCAGAGTGGTGGCCATCATTCTCCCTGAGTTGGGATTGGAAGGTACCATTTCACCATCCGTAGGAAACCTATCTTTACTACGCATTTTGGATCTTTCCAGCAATTCTTTGAGTGGAAGGATTCCACCTCAGCTTGGCCAACTGAAAGCGTTGAGAATTCTCGACCTCAACACAAATCTCCTGAAAGGTACCATCCCCACATCTCTTGCTAATTGTACGCACCTTCAGTGGATCAGACTTTCCGTAAACAATTTGACGGGGAGCATACCAAAAGAATTTGGTGGCTTAGTCAACCTACAGCATCTCCGGTTGTCCCACAATAATCTGAGTGGAAGCATTCCAAATTCTCTGGGGAAGTGCACGTCTCTTCTTGATTTGGTCCTTGGCTATAACAATCTCAAAGGTACCATCCCTCCTTCTCTCGGTAATTGCTCTGATCTATCCTTCATTGATTTTCCGAACAACCTCCTGACTGGTGGCATCCCTTCTGAATTGGGGAGGTTGGACAAATTGCAAAGCCTTGGCCTGCAGTCTAACAAGTTAGGGTCTCAAATCCCCGTAGCTCTGGGTAATTGTTCTTCTCTTGAGGTACTGTTTCTGGGGGATAACTCGCTGAGTGGCAATATACCAGCTGAACTAGGAAAGTTGGAACAGCTTGGCCAATTATCACTGTATGGCCCAGGCAATCTTACAGGTACCATCCCTCCAGAAATAGGAAACTGTAGCAATCTTGTGTGGCTTGATGTTGGAACGAACCGTATCGAGGGGCAATTGCCAATGAGTATTACCTTGCTTCCTCTCTTCACCCTTTCTTTGCTTGAAAATGCTTTTGAAGGGAGACTACCACAAGGTATTTTCAACATGACCCTGTTGACACACTTGAGTCTTGGTGCAAATAAATTCAGCGGAAACATTCCCAAAGCTATTGGAATGCTCACCGAATTGACCCATTTAAATTTAGGTTCAAATAGCTTGACAGGTGTGCTACCTGAAGAAATCACAAATCTGAGTAAACTTGAATATCTATATGTTGACACTAACAATATGACAGGAATGATTCCAAAGGCCATTGGGGAGCTCCGATCTTTGAGAGATTTGTTTCTGTTTAAAAACAATTTAAGTGGATCTATACCAGAAAGTATTGGTGAACTCAAGAATCTTACTCAGCTGGCCATCTACAGGAATAAAATTTCTGGGGCTATTCCTGAAAGCATTGGCGGTTTGACTTCACTCCAGAAATTAGATGTATCTGACAATCATCTGGCGGGACAAATCCCGGAATCCATAGGCAACTGCAAGTTCATAACAGATTTGGTATTGACCGACAACAGTCTCTCTGGAAGAGTTCCACGAACTATAGCAAACTGCACAGCCTTGAGGAGATTGAAGCTCTCTAGAAACTCAATGTATGGAGGTGTAGATATTAATTTTTCTTCTTCTCTAGAGATTCTGTCTGCATATTCTAACAACTTTTCTGGGGTCCTGCCTGCATCGTTGGCCAATTGTAAGAAGCTCATGCTGGTAGATTTCAGCAATAATAGATTAAGAGGTGACCTTTCTTCACACCCACTTGTAAATTGTCAAGAGCTGAGGGTTCTCAGCCTTGGCTCCAATGAATTTGAGGGTCATATTCCTCCATGGATCACAAACCTCACCAACTTGCAGGTCTTAGATTTATCCAACAATAAATTTGTTGGAACAATTCCCTCTTCCCTTGAGAGGCTCAAGGGATTTTCGCAACCCGAGTCCTCACAATCGAATGGTGTGAGGGTAATACCCTGTATGAGGATATAGCAGCAGTAATCAAAGGAAATGAGTACATACTCCAATATGTGTTGGCAGCAAACACCATTTTAGACTTATCAAATAACAGTTTGAGCGGAAAAATTCCTCCAAGCATAGGGGATCTGATAAGCATGAGACTGTTAAATATGTCCGGAAATCATCTGGAGGGTACGATACCGGCTTCTCTGGGGCAAATATCTACTCTGGAGCAGTTAGACTTGTCTCACAATAATTTGAGTGGGAAGATACCAGAGGAACTATCTAAATTATTCCTCTTGAGCTATTTCAATGTCTCTTTCAACAGTCTCCGTGGGCGAATCCCAGGAGGGCCGCAGTTTGTGACTTTTGATAACACATCATATCAGGGAAACCCTCCGTGTTTATGTGACAGTATTGGTTTCATCTTGAGGAAATGCAAGAAAAATGAGACATTGGTTTCATCTTCAGAAAAGGGAGAGAAGTCGGTGTGGAGCAGAATAGATGAGAAAGTGTCAGTAATGGGGATGGGGCTGGGCCTGGGGATTGGATTTGGCGGAACAATGGCAGTAATTGTATGGAAGGACAGAATTGGGCGCGGGATCAAAAGAAGAAGCTTTCATTGATTCCCAGAGATTGAATTACAGCCCTCACTTTTCATTTCAGCCATCCACTAGTTAGCTGCCAAGTCTACTATTCATTTTCAAAATGCTTTGGTTTCTAGTGAGGATTGCAGAATCAGATTACAATGCTAGGATAGAGATAGTGAACATTATGTGTTCCAAAATGCAAATTGTCTGTACATAGTTTATAATCGCTTTGGACTGAGGTCTTCTGCTATATTTTCTTATTTTCTTATTATTACAGTTTAGTATAGTATTCATAGGACGCAGATAGTTTGATATCTGATATTATAAATAATTTCTATTTGTTTACTTTTTCTATACTATGAAAGTTTAGTTAATGCCAAATTAAATCTATTATCACTATTTACAAATCTTGGTTTGTTTTCTTTTCATTTTCCAACAGGCCCTTAATGATCACAACTTCTCATAACTTCTCTGTGGTTTGTCTCAATATCGATCAAATGCTCAAGATAATGCCAATTGGAATCTGTATGGATACTCTCTATTGTGGTAAGTTTATATTTTTGGGCAGATAGAAAAGACTGCACAGTAGCAAACACTGGTAACCTTTGGGCCTTCAATACAGAGCAGAAGAATTTGAATCTGATTCAATGTAGATAATAGTTGCTAGGGTGCTAACATTAGTAAGTTATGATTTTTCAGCAAAAAGTTTGATGACAAATGCTAATGAAAGCAAGTAGATGACTGAAAGGTTCCTGCAATTTTGAAGTTATATTAAAACCTAAAATGTTGATTTTGTTCTTATATTTTTATACTAAAATTCAAAGTTTAAAAAAAAATTATATTCTTATAATTTGGTTTGAGTTAAATTAGTAAATCAACTTTTTGTTAGGAAAAATGGAAAGAAGTGAAGAATTATGAAATAGAAGAAAAGATAATTAGATTATGATTATATTCTTTGCTTTATATTATATTTTAGAGAAGAAATATTGATGATAGATTTGGATCTATATGTATCATTAAAAAAGATTATTAAATTAATAGATTAAAATTCTAAATGAGAATTAAATTTTCAATTCTGAGTATCTTTTTAACATTATTAAAATTCATTTTTTATCCTGTTGGATCTTCTCCTTGCAGGACCAAACTTGAATCAAATGGTTGGGCTTAAAACACAAGTTAAGCACTCAAGCTTGACAAGGAAAACAAACCAATTGATGAGGATAGAGAGAAATCCTCCTTCTTCTTTGAGCTGCACATTCACTCAGGTGGGTATTGCCTTATCTGCACATTCAAGACACCTCATGACAAACCAAAGGCCTACAGACAGATTAATGTGAAATAGCAGTCAATCTCCTATAGGTATCTTGTACCCCAATGATAGAAAGTCTCATGCAATAGCCCTACTTGCATGGAATGAGACTGAAAGCTAGAGACCTATACTAATAGCAAGAAAGGGAAAGGGTGGAACTGGATGAAAATAATTTGAATGGATAGAAGGAACCCTTGAGATACCCTAAGTCTCACATAGACCAGTGCCTTATCCAATGGGCCACAGAGTCAAATACAATATTGCAAGGGACAGCTATGAAACAAGAAAATAATATACCCAATGTGTTGATGTCTGACATCAATCACACACCATGACCAAACCTCAACTTAGCACCCACCTGTGTATTTAAGTATTTTATTATCCACTCAAAGGATTTTAACCCTCCCCTTAGAAGAGACCTATAAACAAACAATACATTAACCAGCATCCACTGGAAGACAAGCATGAAATATCTTTAACACCTCAACTCATACATACATAAACACTAACCTTGAACTAGTTATTTCTGCGAAGACAACTCCACTTGCAAACACATAGGCAATACAAGCAGACAAATCAAACACCCTTAATGTATGACTAATGGACTCAGAATTCAAATGGAGATAGTTTGGTAACAGTAAAAATATATTAAATCCTCACGCATAAGACAAATCTGTTACAATATGTATTGTATTCTTTGAACCAGCAAGAGAAAGAGGAACACTCTATATGCAAAGAGAAGGAGAAAAATTTACAAGAAAGGGACCCTTCACTGGAACTGACAAAATTTAGAACCATTACACAGTAAAAAATTTGACTATTTATACCACTAGCTGCCTTGGAAACCCATAATAGGTTGCAACAAGCTACGGACAACTAAGGCATAGGTTTACAACGACTAACCACAGCAAAATTCAAAAAATAACACGCTAGAGGGAAAACCAGCACCAATCTGTCAGAAACAAGAATGATCCACAAGAAAGATAAAGTCTTCAAATCTGTACCTAGGATCACAAATTCATTATGAAAAACAATCTGACCAGACCATCAAAACACCTCGAGCCAACAAAAACTATCCTCCCCCACATGGCAAAACACCCTCGCAAACACCCATGGCACCCTGGACCACACTGCAAACGGCAAACCAATTGCTTCTTACCAGACAGGGTCATTTCTGCATTAAATTCCATAAAAATGGTACCCTCTGTCGCTGGAAACACTTCTGCAAATTTGAATTCAAATCCCAACGGTCACTCGATAAAATTTAAAACATGGTCGTTGATCCTTTTCTCTTCCCGGCACATTGAGTGATCAGACTTAATTCACAATAGTCGCGGGCCCCTTTGGAAAGTCAACAACTCGATCAGCAGTCAGCAACCAATAAAAAAAAAACACCTCGGCAACATCGGCACCATGGACCCGCCTAACTCCACAATCGCGATGACCAAACAACGGTTGCATGATCGCATAGCCGAAACCTGGGCTACACGAACACACAACAAGCCATGAGATTGCCACCCTATCACCCGCTAGCCAATCAGGAAAAGCCTCGTCACCGAAAATATCGGCCCCACCTATCTAGCGAACTAGCGACCGAAGAACTTTCGCCAGTTCTCAAGATACTTTACACCATCGCCAAAAGACTTAGCGACCACGCGACCATTGTTCGCTGAATCGCCAAATGAACTAGTGAATCACTTTTTTATTGCGCGAATGCATGAACACAATGAAATCCTGTCGGCACCGCCAGGTCTTTATGCATTCCGCCAAACCTCAGACCCCACCTAGGCCCGCCCGATGCCACATGTCATCACACCATTCGCTGAAACTACCGAGCCACCAGACATAGGACCCACCGCTGAGAAAAGCCTTACCTTTTGGGAAGATCGGACGGTGGTCGCATGATCGCAAAGGGGAGGAAAATTCCTCACGATCATGCGGCAACCGTAGATCTCATCTGCATTGTTACTCCGCTTAAGAAATACCAGGCCCACCAACTAACTACCGAGCATTCAGCGACCACGTGACTAACCGTTCGCCAAGTCGTGAGATGTCAGCCACTAACCGCCAGGAATGAAGAGATTGCGCGACTGAAGAGAAATATACCGCCTGCCAGGTCGCTAAATGTTAGGCACCTAACTGCCAGAAATAAGAGACTGTGCGACAACACAGTCGCCAGGTTGCCGAATAAGAGATGTAACTGCTAGGAGATCTGGAGAATGAGTGATAAGAAACCCTGCAAGGACTGGGCCCCACCATCCATCGCACCTGCGCAGTTAGGACCAAGGTCGAAAACACACAAAATATTCGACACAGAGAATGACCGAAAACACACAGAGTTTTCGACGCCGAAGGATAAGCGCACAAAAGCAGGAAGCGCAGGGTCAAAAATAACACATAGGTCGAAAACATCATGGATTTATAGAAACACTGTGGGTTTTCGACACTGAGGCAGATTTTGAAATTTTGTCTCCTACAGACCATAGAATTTGAATAACTTTCTAGGTTTGGTGATTCAGCACATGCAAATTGGACTGGAGCAAGGTGAAACATTGAAGAACACAGGGCAGGAGGACAAACCAAGAAACATTTGTAGGGAGGAGGCCATTTTCAAAAGATTTTGCATTGAACCAAAAAATGGACTAACAATGGCTCTAGTTGGGGATGCATGGCTCTTGCAGGCATGGCAAGAATTCAGATCTCTGGGAGAAGCAGACCACCAACTGGACAAAAATAGGGAACTTCAAAAAATGCAGGGAACAGGAAGGAAAAGAACACAACAAGAAAGGGAAAGAACATATTTACAAGATTTACAAGATTTACAACTTTACTAAGTGGCCCCGGGCCACCCAAAGAAAATTAGAAACCCTCTTGAATCAAAGGTCCGATTTTCATCCACATATGCAACCAGCCACCTGAAAATTTTATGATAATCCTGCTGCAAATATATGTGAATATTCATGGGCTGAAGAATGAAACTATGCTGATCACTACCCATGCTCTTCCAGTCACAACCATCATACTCACATTCATATTCCAAGAAGTAGGGAACATCATCTACTTCATCCTGCTGATTGGAAGCAAAAATTTGATCTAGTAATGCATCAGAAAATAAAACATACTGAGCATCATGCATTACAATATAGTTACTTGGCTGAGAAGGACTTGAATCTTTTGATTTACCTTCATGTGTTGCATCAGCCGCTAAGCAACTTGGTTCCTCCATGATGTCTTCATGAACTGGATCATGAACCAAGTGAAGGTTTATATCAAAACTTTGGTGACAGGGGAGCACTGCATCATCATTATTTTCCCCAAGAGAAAATCTGTCCCAACTATTGAAGACTAAGTCCTCAATACTGTCACACTCAGTATCATACTTAGCAGAAACAGGGAAAGAGTTTGAACAAGAAATTTGTTCATCACTGTAATCTTGATGACAGGAAAACACACTGTCATGTCCTTCTACTTCTCTTTCCGCAGAGTCACTACCAGAGGGGGGACTTAATATGCATGGGTCTTCATGGTCACTTTGAACACTGGCCTCATTATCAGTGTCAAAGATTATATCACAGGGGAACTGCAAATCAAAATCCAAAGTAGGGGCATACCTCTGAAATTCTTTAGCCAAGAGTGCTGAAATCTCCTCACTACTTAGTGGACTTTGAGTTTCATTTTCTTCTTCATCAACTACATCCCTGTCATTGCAAACATCATTCTTATCCAAGACAAGAATGGAGACGTCTAGCCTTAGATCATCTTGTGTGAAACAATCTATGCAAGAATCATCATTTGCATCATATTCAATATCTTCCCTTTCATACAAAACATCATCAATCCGGGACAAGAAGATTGCCCTCTCATGTTGACAAGAAGAAAAATCTGTAGACAAAAAGAGAATATTGTCATCCTCAGATTCATCTTGAACATCCTCATATGCACTGATCTCAGAATCAGCTTCATAGTCAACACTCTCTACATAGTGAGAATCAACATCAAAAACACTGGCCTCCTCATGAACATCATCAGGAGCCACCAGTCTTAGAAATCTTATGTCCTCTGCTAACTGTCAGTTCACCATTTTCAACATCGCTAATTCCTTCTTGAGAGCAGCAACTTTATCAAAATGCTCAACAAATTTAGCTCTCAACACATCCCAAGAAGGGATTGAACATGAAGGCAAGGACAAGAACCACTTCCTTGAACCATCAGAAAATGTGTGCACAAATAGCCTCATGGCAATATCTTCATGTTCAACATCCATATCTCCAAAAACACCCATGACAACATCAACATGCTGGCTTGCAGAAACAGATCCACCAGCCATGAATCTCGGCAAGCACTTCCCATCCTCAGCAGAGAACTCATTAGGGGCACCTTTGATGCCATCAAAACAAAAGGGCCTATATTCCTCCATGAGGAACTGCCCACTACAACTCATCCCTTTACAATAGTGCTACACACTTGATAGGGAAACATTTTCAATTAGAGAATACCTGGAAGTTTTGCAGCAGAAACCTTTGGCTAGAAGCAGGGCAGATGTAGAGCTCAACATGCAGCTCCATCAGGTAACTTTGATAGTGTAGAATCACCACCTCCTTGAAGAGGAAAGTATTTTCACTGTTTCCTCTTCCAGCCAACACAAAACTATACCAGGATTTACACACTGTCTATCAGGAAAATGCACTGATCAAACAGAGACAAATCAGAGCCGTCACTCACAACTAGGTGAGAAAATTTTGCAAATGTTGTTTTGTATATCTGACTCTTTTCTTTCAACCAAGACTCTGGGATAATCCAGCCAAGCAAGAGAGCTTGTTGTCCTTTACTTCTTCCCCAGCGGAGTCACCATTTTTTTGAATCTTCTCCTTGCAGGACCAAACTTGAATCAAATGGTTGGGCTTAAAACACAGGTTAGGCACTCAAGCTTGACAAGGAAAACAAACCAATTGATGAGGATAGAGAGAAATACTCCTTCTTCTTTGAGCTCCACATTCACTCAGGCGGGTATTGCCTTATCTGCACATTCAAGACACCTCATGAGAAACCAAAGGCCTGTAGATAGATTAATGTGGAATAGTAGTCAATCTACTATAGGTATCCTGTACCCCAATGATAGAAAGTCTCATGCAATAGCCCTACTTGCATGGAATGAGACTGAAAGCTAGAGACCTATACTAACAACAAGAAAGGGAAAGGGTGGAACTGGATGGAAATGATTTGAATGGATAGAAGGGACCCCTGAGATACCCTAAGTCTTACATAGACCAGTGCCTTATCCAATGGGCCACAAAGTCAAATACAATATTGCAAGGGACAGCTATGAAATAAGAAAATAATATACCCAATGTGTTGATGCCTGACATCAATCACACACCATGACCAAACCTCAACTTAGCACCCACATGTGTATTTAAGTATGTTATTATCCACTCAAAAGATTTTAACCCTCCCCTTAGAAGAGACCTATAAACAAACAATACATTAACCAGCATCCACTGGAAGACAAGCATGAAATATCTTTAACACCTCAACTCATACATACATAAACACTAACCCTGAACTAGTTATCTCTGCGAAGACAACTCCACTTGCAAACACATAGGCAATACAAGCAGACAAATCAAACACCCTTAATGTATGACTAATGGACTCAGAATTCAAATGGAGATAGTTTGGTAACAGTAAAAATATATTAAATCCTCACATATAAGACAAATCTGTTACAATATGTATTATATTCTCTGAACTAGCAAGAGAAAGAGGAACACTCTATATGCAAAGAGAAGGAGAAAAATCTATAGGAAAAGGACCCTTCACTGGAACTGCCAAAATTCAGAACCATTACACAGTCAAAAATTCAACTATGTATACCACTAGCTGCCTTGGAAACCCATAATAGGTTGCAACAAGCTACAGACAGCTAAGGCATAGGTTTACAACGACTAACCACAGCAAAATTCAAAAAACAACACGCCGGAGGGAAAACCAGCACCAATCTGTCAGAAACAAGAATGATCCACAAGAAAGATAAAGTCTTCAAATTTGTACCCAGGATCACAAATTCATCATGAAAAATAGTCTAACCAGACCATCAAAACACCTCGAGACAACAAAAACTGTCCTCCTCCACATGGCAAAACACCCTCGCAAACACCCATGGCACCCTGGACCACACTGTAAACGGAAAACCAATCGCTTCTTACCAGACAGGGTCATTTCTGCATTAAATTCCATAAAAATGGTACCCTCTATCACTGGAAACACTTCTGCAAATTTAAATTCAAATCCCAACAGTCACTCGATAAAATTTAAAACATGGTTGTCAATCCTTTTCTCTTCCCAGCACATCGAGTGATCAAACTTAATTCACAATAGTCGCGAGCCCCTTTGGAAAGTCAACAACTCGATCAGCAGTCAGCAACCAATAAAAAAAAAACACCTTGGCAACACCGGCACTGTGGACCCGCCTAACTCCGCAACCGCGATGACCAAACAGCGGTCGCATGATAGCATAGCTGAAACCTGGGCTACGCGAACACATGACAAGCCATGAGATTTCCACCCTGTCACTCGCCAGCCAATCAAGAAAAGCCTCGTCACCGAAAACATCGGCCCCACCTATCTAGTGAACTGGCGACCGAAGAACTTTCACCAGTTCGCGAGATACTTTACACCATCGCCAAAAGACTTAGCGACCATGCAACCATTGTTTGTTGAATCGCCAAATGAACTAGCGAATCACCTTTTAATTGCACGAATGCGCGAACACAATGAAATCTTGTCGGCACCGCCAAGTCTTTATCCATTCTGCCAAACCTCAAACCCCACTTGGGCCCGCCTGATGCCACATGTCATCATGCCATTCATTGAAACCGCTGAGCCACCAGACACAGGACCCACTGCCGAGGAAAGCCTTACCTTTTGGGAAGATCGGACAGTGGTCGCATGATCGCAAAGGGGAGGAAAATTCCTCACGATCATGTGGCAACCTTAGATCTCATCTGCATTGTTATTCCACTTAAGAAATACCAGGCCCACCAACTAACTGCCGAGCATTCAATGACCAAGCGACTAACCATTCGCCAAGTCATGAGATGTCAGCCGCTAACCGCCAAGAATGAAGAGATTGCACGACTAAAGAGAAATAGACTGCCCGCCAGGTCACTGAATGTTAGGCACCTAACTACCAGAAACAAGAGACTACGCGACAACACAGTCGCCAGGTCACCAAATAAGACATGTAACCACCAGGAGATCTGGAGAATGAGCGACAAGAAACCCTACAAGGACTGGTCCCCACCATCCATCGCACCTGCACAGTTAGGACCAAGGTTGAAAACACACAAAGTATTCAACACAGAGAATGACTGAAAACACACAGAGTTTTCGACGCCGAAGGATAAGCGCACAAAAGTAGGAAGCGCAGAGTCAAAATCAACACATAGGTCGAAAACATCATGGATTTATAGAAACACTATGGGTTTTCGACACCGAGGTGGATTTTGAAATTTTGTCTCCTGCAGACCATAGAATTTGAATAACTTTTTGGGTTTGGTGATTCAGCACATGCAAATTGGACTGGAGCAAGGTGAAACATTGAAGAACACAGGGCAGGAGCTCAAACCAAGAAACATTTGCAGGGAGGAGGCCATTTTCAAAAGATTTTGCATTGAACCAAAAAATGGACTAACATACCCCTCTTTTGATTTGTAACTATTTTTATGTTTTTCAATTAGAAATAATTAACATTATTTTTAAAAGTATCTTTTCATTAAAAAATATTATTAAATTAATAGATTAAAATTCTAAATGAGAATTAAACTTTCAATTCTGGGTATCTTTTTAACATTCTTAAAATTCATTTTTTACCCCTCTTTTGATTTGTAACTATTTTTATGTTTTTTAATTAGAAATAATTAACATTATTTTTTAAAGTCTCTTTTTAAACTGTATTAAATGTAAATAATAAAATTCAAATCAAATATCAAAAAAGAATAAGACATTTCATTTTTTCTTGGCTGCCCTTCAAAGATTGTATGTTGGGTCTATCCTATACTTTCATATCCTTCTTGGGATGTTATTTCTCATCGGCAAAATGGTACCTTCGTATAGTTGATTGTGAAAAAGAAATTTAAATGTTAACAACAGTACTCATTCAACCAATGATATGATACTTATTAAATTCTCGCATCTGTCCTAAGCAGACTACTATTATATTTGGGACTGCTGCTTTGTTTGCTTAAGAACTATTTTGTCGAAGCATTTCTGGTAGTATAATGACTAGGTTACTTTAGAGGACAATCTACTCCATTGTACCACAGTCTTGGTAAACAATTGCAAGGAGCCATTGGGAAAGTTGGGATCCTCTATCCATTATGCATGATAAACTGCACAAAATCTTTAATTTCTTTTTTCAAAAAATTAAAGTGGCTATCATCAAAATTGTTGACTGCGATTTGTTTACAACCTTCTACTTTTCCTCCTATCATTGCATCTCACTTCTTTTCTTTCTTTCTTTTTCTTCTTCTATTTTTTTATTTTTTTTTCTATTTGTAGGGATCTCCTACACAACATCTATATGATGGAAATTTTAGCCAAAGTCTTATTTCCATAATAATGTGGTTCCAATCTCTAAACTTAAAAGAGTCTTTCATGATTATTTTATCCACGTTGCATTATGCCTATTTAGTAGTTGTGTAAATTTTACCAACCTTATTGGTGATGGTCTTCTTGCTAGAAGTTTTGGTGTGCTTTTAGGTTTGGCCTGGTGTGTCACCACCATGAAGACACAGTTTCAAGATCTAAAGAAATTATGAGTCAAATGAACAACTAGACAAAGCTTTGGGCTAGCTCTAAGGAATTTACAAGTTTGCAACCTTCCAAAACCTAGGTCAAGAGCCCTCGTTATAACTTCACCAGTCTCATATTCCTCCGAAGAGTAGTTCTAGTTCATGGTGGTTGGGTAGTTCCTCAACCTCATTTCATTTCTTGCTCCTTGATCATCATGTTTTTTTACCAATTGAAGAATGGATATGGGTCTTCTATAAAGTCTATTCATTAGTGTAAATGTGTGAATGGGTGGCTTCCTTGATAAGTTCTCTATGTAATAATTGATTATCTTTTTAATTTAATCTCTTTTAGTAGCCTCTATCATTTTATATTAAAAACTTTAAAAATAAAACTTACATTTTATATAAAAAGAAAGACATTACTATAGAATTCAAAATATTTTTTTATTTTATAAAATTTAACTACTTAAAATAAATTAAGATTATGTTGCAAATATCTTTCTATATTTGTAAGTTCTCTATGTAATATTTGATTATCTTTTTAATTTAATCTCTTTTAGTAGCCTCTATCATTTTATATTAAAAAATTTAAAAATAAAAATTACATTTTATATAAAAAGAAAGACATTACTATAGAATTTGAAATATTTTTTTATTTTATAAAATTTAACTACTTAAAATAAATTAAGATTATGTTGCAAATATCTTTCTATATTTACAAATATAAATATTGTAACATAATTATTGTATTTCAAAAATCTATATTTAATATTGCTTTCTTTTTATTATATACAATTTTGTATGTAATCATTATATAAAATAAAATATTTTAGTAACAAATAAATAATAATAATACTATAATAAAATGATAATAATAATGAACTATTAAAAATTAATTATGTCGAAGGAATTCTCTATATGAAGTGAACTACCTACTCTTTGAATCAATGGTTTAATATGAAGAAGGATAACAAATGTAAAATTAATCTCAACCATATAATTCATATTAATTTTAAAAAATTAAGATAAAAACTCAAAAAAAAAAAATGTATAATATGTATTATAGAAATTCATTTGTGTAATAGGTTCTTAAGTGTCCTCCCCGTTAAGTTGGAAAACAAATAAAATTTAGTCGAATGGTAACATATACAATTTAGACAATCTTCTCTAGAATATAGAGAAAGCTTTTATAGAATGTTTACCCAACATTAGATGAATTTGATTCTATAAACATATCCTTAGAAATATAATTTCTACGAATTATTATTCATTGAATGGTAGAGGCCTAACAAACCTACACCAAAAAGATAAATTATGTGAATTTATTTTCCTTCAATAAGAGAAGGTAGTTAAAAAAAATTAATGTCAACCTATTGCATCATTTGGTTGGATACTGATTACTTTTCTATTCAATGATAAACCAATGTTTAGAAACATAATCCAAATTTTATGAATATTCCCAAGAAAATTATGACTTTTAATTCAATTTTCATTTGAGATTAAAGGATAAAATATTTATAATCACCACAACTAGCTAGTCAATGAAAAAAATCCATAGTTAATAAATTCCACTTAGATATTGCATATGAAATTTTATTGATTTGTTATTTATGTTAGAAACAAGACAACACACACAACTGGGTGGGGGGGGGGATTAATCAGTTGTGTTCAAATCTCAAAACATTATCCAACACTTAACCATAAAACTTAGATCTAAATGATAAACATTAAAGAACTAAACCACAAAGCATAAGAACACATAACACTAGTATTTTTTACGTGGAAACCTAGTCAAGGGAGAAAACTATGGTGGGGATCAAACCCGCAAATGATGTACTTGCA
Organism: Chamaecyparis obtusa; assembly: GCA_027943335.1. NCBI lineage: Eukaryota > Viridiplantae > Streptophyta > Pinopsida > Cupressales > Cupressaceae > Chamaecyparis > Chamaecyparis obtusa. The sequence continues at coordinate 256,434 of BSBK01002634.1, forward strand.
TAATAACATTGTTAAAGGTACAAAGGGGAATACACATACATTCAGGCTTACAGCCAAGTGCTCACTGCTCAAATACAACTAAGAGAAACAACCTTGAGAATACAACAAGGGCTACAGCCCCAAATGGACTACAATCTACCATGGATAACAATCCACTAGTTTATGAACTAACTGATAGCATCTTAGATATGCCAATACAGCTTCGATGAAGTACAAAAAATCTCTATCTCAATTATAGATTCCACTCATACCTCTTCCCATAATCTTTGATACACATGTACATCCACTCACACACTTCGCAATTACAATAGATTACATCTTTAAATACATTTCATCATCCTTGAAAGAGTAAACAAGGTCAACATCAACCTTAACACTTCATTAATAAATACTTAACCAATTATAGTACAAATATTAATGTGATCCTAGGTATGTTGGCAAATACATAGAGAGGACCCAAATATTCATCCTCAAACATTCTCTAGATCTACAAATCATGCCACAATCCTTTGCAACACGGTATACCATCAAGTCGTTCAAGAACGATAAAAATATCAATATGCCGTAGGCAAATCATTGGATCTGATCACATAACCCAATGCAATCCAAAAACATGAATAGGACATGATCTAGAAACACCATCAGGCAATGTGAAATGCCACATCAATAACATAAACAACTCTGTCTCGAAATTCATAACTATATTTGCACTGTTCATCAAGAACACCAAACAAAAAACTGTCACTCAAAAAAAAAATCTTTCCAGCATCCAAATCATGAACCATTTGAGTTGAGAACACATATTCACGTCCTAAACTTGCCACCAAGTTAGCAACCAAAAATATTGCATAATCAATCCACACTGATCCAAAAATTGCAACATTGTTAGTTCCTGAATAACCAAATAAACCAATCTGTGATAAATCACTTGAAACTCACTCAAATTACAATGTGAACCTTTGTGAGTTGACATGGGCCAACTATAGACATCCTTTTAGCCATCTATAACTTTGCAATGTCTAATCTGAAATACACTAGTCATACCGATCCAAAAAATTTATTGAACAAACCAAGAACACTATCAGAAATAAAGAAATATGTTGACATTAATGACAAAGCATAAATGTCAACACATTATGCATATTATTTTAGCAATATCCAATAATCTCCCTCTTTGGCATTGATGGAAACATATGATGTGAAAAACTAAATCAATACATAAAGAAACCATATCAACAATACTACCAACAATATCTATAATATATCTTTCAAAGTCTCTCTAAAAAACCTTATCTTCCAAAAAATAATCTCTCCCTCTAAGATCCACACTATTTTTCACATGCCTATCTCTCCTCCTTTGACATAAATGACAAAGACACATATATTACAACTAGGTCAAAGAGGCCAAAATAAACTAAATATCTCTCCCAAAAATTGAACATACCTCACAAGACTAACTACTCCCCCTGAGTAGTAGCCACCAAAACATCAATCCATAGTAATGATAAAATCTATGAAAGCATTGGACCAATGAAAATTAATGCATCTATAGCTCTGATCAGGAGGGACTATCACCACAAGCTTACCTCGAAGGTACTCAAAAGTACATGAAGATATATAAAATCTACTCTTTAGTATCTACACATTCTAATTTGAATTAATTTTCACTCACTATATTGTCTTAAAATGGATGAACTCATTATTTAAGACCTTTTAGCTCCCATTCTTTACCAACTTTATGAACCATAGATGGATTCGTGCTCGATCTCCCTTTTCTCCTATTATGTCCCATATCTTCTACTTTCAACTATGTAGTTTCTGAGACCTCAGGGATGGCTCCCTATGGGCCAACCTTGGAACAGGTCAACTAGGTTGACATGTTCCCTAGGGATTTTAAATCCCAGGGCCAATGTTGTCTTGGGGAATTAAATGGTAAAATCAGGTGACCCTTTTGGCTTGCTTTATTTTCCTGCCAGAAAACTAGTATAAAACACTAGTACATTTGAGGCCAAATTCCGACAGCAATTTGTCAGATTTTCAATGGCAATTTGTCAAAACTGTGACACATCTGTCCATCAGCATTTTTGCATTAGAAATGGTGATGAAAGTGATAACCATCAGTATTTTGACATCACTACCCGTCAAAACTGGCCACATAAATAGCAATTTTACTATGGGACTGATCTGTCAAAAAATTATTCTTACAACATTTCATCAGTCGGAAAGGCGACAGATATTCAGTAATGTCTAACAAGAGTACCTATCGGAGGTATAGCCATCCCATCACACCAATATGTCAGATTGGGGTCCTGTCAATGCTTACCTATGGAATATCCAACGCTAGTAATCAAGTTCTGACATGAGTAGCCATCAGAGGAATAGCTCTTCTGTTAGAAAAGGATTACTACCTGTCAAAAAAATGACGAATTAGCATAGTAAAAATAACAAAGCTCAAGAGACCATCATAGTTGGGCTTCGTCTTTGGTCCATATATTGAAAAAACATTTTACATTTCGTTAGCTCATCAAATGAGGGGATTTGAAATAATTTAATAGAATATTTTCATGATAATGTATATTATTTAAGTTCACATTGCACGAATTTATCAACTCTATGCATTTGTATACTACGAGCACAACCATAAAGAAGCATGTCCTCCCATGGCCTACATTACTCAAGCCACAATAGGGGATGCTTCTTTATGGTTGTGCTTGATGTATATAAGTGCGCAAAGTAGATAAATTCATTCACCATCAAACTAAAATAATATGCATTATACATGAAAATATCATCCATTAAATTCTTTCAAATCACTGCATTTGATGAGCTAACAAAATGTAAAATGTTTTGTCAGTATATGGACCAAGGACAAAGACCAACTATGATGGTCTCTTGAGCTTTGCTATCTTTAGTCCTAGCTACTAGGTAAGGGCTGGAAGACTTATACCTATCGATCATTGAGAATAATCACCGCCTTGCCTTTATGTACACTGCACAATATCCAATATAAGAGAAGGCAGAAAATATGAATGTATAAAAGAAATGAAAGATACAATAAAATTATCTTGTTGTTTACCTTCTCATAATTGATCCTAGTTTCGCAAAAGTAATTTTATATGATCACTAGCACATTTCATGCATGGATGAGAAACAATATCCATAGTTTCTAGATTCTGAGAAGAGGTATGAGTGGAGGCCAAAAAAGGGATATTTGTGAAAGTTTTATAGATGTAGTACTGAATCATCATCTCTGCACTGGTACTCAATCTGGAAACCCTCTCTAGAAAATATCCACAAAAATCCCTTCTGGCCTCCACTACATATACGTCTTCTCAGTATCTAAAAACTCTCCAGCATTGATTCCCGTCATTTTTCACCATCTTCGTGGACTGAGACCTTAAATTATTGAGCTTCTCTTTGTTTCGAGAATAGTTTAACATTATCTACTTAACAAGGCCATCCACGTGAACATGGAAGCTCATCTAGCCCCTCCTAGGAGACTCTTATGACCCTTTATGACATTTTAAGACCTCTAAGATGTGTATTCTTAGGGGTCATAAAGGGTTGTAAAGGGTCATAAGGGGTCCTGGGACACAACAGCTGAGAAACATAAATGTAGGCATCATGGTCACAAGTTTTTGGAGACAACATAATTGAGTGGTATACCCAGAGGATGCAAAGAAACCACTTTGCATCATCTGGGTATACCACTCAATTATGTTGTCTCCAAAAACTTGTGACCATGATGCCTACATTTATGTTTTTCAGCTGCTGTGATATCTACATTTATGTTTCTTAGTTGTCGTACGTTTTTATGTGCATGTTTTTTTATGTGTTTGGGAAGACATATTTCTAGCCTGGGCTTGGATCCTATGACAATTAGCTTTATAACAATGAAGTAGATGACAAATGAGCAATTAGCTTCCCAAGAAAAATCCCATAAATGAACTATGCATACCCCAATTCCTGTGGCCTCTGTGCATACCCAAAGGATAAATTTGAAACACAATGGTAAGGCTTAAAGATCTGTCTAGTGATGCAAAATTAACTTCTTTAAGCCTTACCCTTGTGGTTTCAAGTATATCCTTCGGGTACGTGCAAAGGGCATAGGAATTGGGGGTACACAATTCATTTACGAGATTTTTGTTGGAAGCTAATTGCTTTGCTCTCATCTGCTTCATTTATTATCAAGCTAATTGTTGAAGGATCCAAGCCTAGGCTAGAAAGATGTCTTCCCATTCTATTTAAACCATATTCCCTATTCTTGTCAAACTTCCTTGGTATGGTAGGCATGCTCTCTGCAGTACTCTTCTTCAATTTGTGTTCGATGATAAGCGTCTTCTTCTTCCTAATTGTAGCTAGAGTTTCCTTTTCATCAGGATTCAACTCCACTTCCCCCATCTCATCATCCTCATCACCCTTAACTACCATCCTAAGCCCTTCTTCCCTCTCTAGTTCTTCAAGCCTCTGCAAGATATCTGGATCAATAAAGTCTACAACATTGTGTCCATCCATGATCTCAAGAATATCATCTTCTTTCCACTCTTCATTTGCTAAAATATACTACTTCTTCAAGCTTGTAGTCTCTAGTGGTTGTAAATCAATCTTATTACAAACTACAATAAGAGGCTTATTGGCAAACAAAGGTTTTATACTATGAAACAGAGCTGCCTGTTATGCAATACTATAACCACAGGACCCCGAAACATCAAAGAAAAACAAAATAACCACCTTCAAATGAGCCAAGGTAATAATATTGAGCATCTCTATGGTGTTCCTATCCTCCAAGGGGTGGTCCAAAATACCAAGGGTATCAAAAGGCTAAATAGCTTCAGACTGTCACGGAGGCCTAATGGCTCTGCCTTGTAGCCCACAACATAAAGCACAATGCTCAAAGCAAAGTACATGTCCATATTGTAGAAATGGAAAAGAAACAACAAGAAAACAAATAAAAACAAATAAAAAAGAAAGTATTGCAATTAAATAATCACCAACAATGATACACATAATACCTCTGTATGTAGCCCATATTATATTTAACATTTCAAATGCAAGAATGAAAGAAAACATGGAACTAAGCCCAGAGTTCATAGGCCCACAGAGAGACATTTATCATAGTCATAGAAATATGATTATTTTTAAATGGAATACACCAAAGAGTACCATCAGAAATATTGACCATTTACAATCATGAACAATGAATAATCAAATAGCTCATTTTTTTATCAGCATGTGTAGTCTCTGTGTATATAAAAAATGAATGAAATATCAAGTTGAAATAAAATAGTGAACAAAAATTCAAATTCAAGGCCTAATTTATCAAGAGAAACAAACATTAGGATGAAAGAAAAATCATTAAGACTATAGAAAAATCATTAGGACTATAGAAAAATCATTACGACTAGAAAATCAAGTTCTAGAAATGGATGGTTCTGATGCTTTGCCATTACAACAATTGATCATTCCTCATTTGGTACTTCTTGGTGTATTCTATTTAAGTTTTTTAGCTGTCATGTTTATGTGCATGTTCTTTATGTGTTTGGCTTCTCTCCCTTGCAACGGATACGTCGATAGGTAATTAATTTGAAAGCATAATGATTTGATAGTCTTTTTTCAGGATAGGCGTAATCATCCCGCCAACCTTAATTAGAAACATTTGTGATATATGTCAAGTACTTATAATCAGTATGCCCAACAAACAAAGACCTAGTAGTAAAAGCATGTCCTTTGGTTTACTAGTTTACTTATAATCAGTATGTCCTTTGGTTTACTAGTTTAATCTAGTTTAAGAATGGTTTGTTTCATGTTTGAATGTACCATTGAATGAAGCTTGGCTATATTAAGTACAATCTTAAGACTTGTGACTCTGAATGTTCATCAAAGCTTAGGCAAATCTAAATGTTCATCACCTGTGCATATAAGTGTTGATCATAGAAGGTATATGCATAGGTGAAAAACATGCATATTTGACCAAGCAATACTTGGAGCTAGACCCAACAACAAATAGATTTGTGGTGATTTTCACAATAGTACATGTGTTGCTGGGTAACCTCCCAATAGCGCTCCAGCAAATATGCATGTTCATCACCTGTGCATATGAAGTGGCTCTAATGGAAGATACAATCACTAAATTCTGCATACTCCTTATTTTGTTCTGGGTTGATATTGTTAGATATGGTCTTTCTTGAATGGAATGACTCGTTACTTGTACATTGACTAGAATGTTGGTGGAAGAAGGATGATTTGTTTGTAACCATTTTTTCAACTCTAATTTTCTCAACACAAAGGGACATTTATCATAGCAATAGAAACATGATTACTTTAAAATGGAATACACCAAGGATTACCATAAGAAATATTGACCATTTACAATCATAAATAGTTAACCTAAATCAAATAGATAATTTTTTTATTGGCATGTGTAGTCTCTATGTATATGAAAAATAAATGAAATATCAAACTAAAATAAAACAGTGAACAAAAATTCAAATACAATGCCTAATTTATCAAGAGCAACAAACATTAGGACAAAAGAAAAATCATTAAGACTATAGAAAAATCATTAGGACTATAGAAAAATCGTTAACACTAGAAAATCAAGTTCTAGAAAAATTATTATGACTATAGAAAAATCATTTAGACTAGAAAATCAAGTTCTAGAAATGGACGGTTCTGATGCTTTGCCATTACAACAATTGAGCATTCATCATTTGGTACTTCTTGGCGTATTCCATTTAAGTTTTTCATATACCGTGTTTATGTGCATGTTCTTTATGTGTTTGGCTTCTCTCCCTCGCAAGGGATACACCGATAGGTAATTGATTTGAAAGCATAATGATTTGACAGTCTTTTTTCAGGATAGGCATAATCATCCCGCCAACCTTAATTAGCAACATTTGTGATATATGTCAAGTACTTGTAATTAGTATGCCCAACAAACAGAGACTTGGTAGTAAAAGCATAAGGTTGCACATCCACATCTACCCTAGTAAGTATTTGAGCCTTTCATATTCATAAAGAATAAAAACTTTGCAAATCAAATTGATATTTCATTAAAACCTATGTTCTTGATCAAGTTCTTAAAGATTAAAACATTAAATAAAAATAAGATGCAATGAAGATGACATGTGCCTTGTAGTGAGGACATTCAAGAGAGGTTTGATGAGTGTTTAGATTTCTCAAAGATTGATTTTGAATCAACAATTGGTGAAGAACATGAAGTGGTGTGTGGTGAATCTGAAGATGAGGAAAATCTAACTTTAGTGGTCTGTGGTGAATCTGAAGATGGAAGGAAAGAAAAGTCCCAAGTTTTGAATTTGGACAGCAGAGGCTCCTTTCCTCATTCTCACAAGTCGCAGATTTGTCACATGGATTAATCAGTAAAGAAGAGGCATCTAGCATTGACATTCAAGATATAAAGGTTGGGCTTGATTGACCATTGCACAAAAAAGGTGCTTGTATCCATTTAAAATTTGTCACCAAGGTATGACCATAAATCTGAGTTCATAACAGTGACATAACTCCACTACCTCAAAATATGGCAACCTTTGGTCAAGAAGAGAACAATGATTTACATCCTATATTTGAGGGTACACACGGTGCAAGCATGGGACGTGATGGGAATGATACAACTCATCATAATTAATAAAAGAACTCTTGCCAACATTAGGGTACCCACATATCAAAATAGTCCTAGTATTTGGGTCAATAGACAAAAACCTTTCCATATGTTGCCTCACATGTTTGGGGTAAGCCAAACTTGATCCAATTCTCTTAAAAATGGTACACATCCATCCAAGTGCAGCAACCTTCAAAGATTTGTAGTGGTAAACAGAATCTCTATGGTCATCATAGAATGGAGTGATATATAGTAGAGAGATATATAGGGATGGTTGATAGTGTTCCTTGAGGGAAGGGGGACTATGAAAGACTTGTTATCATTTAATTGTGTATTTCCAATATGTTTGGATGCAGGACAGACCAGGAGAATGAAGGATCACTCACTGATTGCATGATAACCCAGTTTTGAAGGGTCACTGGTTGAGGGGACAGTCAAGGTTTGGATGTTGATAGTGTTCCTTGAGGGAAGGGGGATTATGAAAGACTTGTTATCATTGTATTGTGTATTTCCAATATGTTTGGATGTAGGGTAGACTAGGAGAATGAAGGATCACTCACTGATTGCATGATAACCCAGTTTTGAAGGGTCACTAGTTGAGGGGATAGTCAAGGTTCAAATATTGATAGTGAATTCCTTGAGGGAAGGGGGATTGTGAAAGACTTGTTATCATTGTATTGTGTATTTCCAATATGTTTGGATTCCAAAATATAGTTAAGAATTCAAAATTCATCCTCTAAACTAGAGACAGATTCTAGTATAGGGGTTATCTCTTCTCAATGGGTATACATAAGATACTACTATCATACTACTACCTTTGTGAACATTTAAAAACTAAAACCATTCAAATATTAAATTTGCCACATACATTAGCACATAGTTTTGTGAGTAACCTTTCTGACAAGATAAAAACAAATCTCTTTTATGGAACACCTTATTTTTTCCCATAAGATCTAAGGTATACTTATAGGATAATATCTAATATCAACTTACATGCAAGATGGAATACACATAAAGATATTCCTAAGAAATTTTAACATGATTCATTAAGCTAGAGTTTCATCAACATTACTTATTAACTAACTTATTTAACCAATTCCATATCCTAGAAATCCATAATAATCTTCTTACGAGTATATCTTTTCCCAACATTAAAAAGTTTGTTTGAATTTTACCATTTTCCAAAATAAAAGTCATAGATTCTTTAATAGAGGGAGAGAAATACATGAGTCATATGGCTACCCTCTTATTCAATCAAATTAATATGTTCAACCCACTAACATTTTGTACACACATTTCAATAAAAGCACATTTGAGGAGTAACTACAAGTATTGTTATCCTTATACACATCTTCAATATGACATCTATACCATTTCCTACAAATTCACGTTCTTCTAATATTTTGATTTTAGGATAGTTAGAAAGTTTGACTTAAATCTTATTCTAATAGACATATCATTATTCCTTTCATAATAACTCATTGTTCCTATATAATAGCAATGTTGTTAGCTTCAACTTCCATTTCACATGCAAAATGCCAACAAAGTAAATAATTACTACACAATTTTGTTTAATATCATATTCTTTCCTTATAGTTGATGGTTTTCACTGAATCAATTCACACTGTTTACGATGATCATATATAATTCAGAATTCCTACCATATAATAAAAAATTTATCCTTTCAGCAATTGTGTACTATAATCCTATTTATTACAAAATCTTGGGGACATAGGTCCTTTACCCAAGGGTTCCCTCTAGCTAGGCACATTCTCCTTATGGACACATTGATTTTTCCCTATAAAATTTAGTCTTCTAAACATATTTCTTGAGAAGAAGGGAGAGACACATTTGATTTCAATAATAAATTTAATTTCTTACTTGAGAGGGTATATAAAAGAGAGATGCTTCTTAATGAATCTCAGTCACTGGTAATGCATGAACAGTCAAAACACTAGTCTCCAAAGCATTCAATAAGTGAATATGAATGTTTGAAAACTACTCCCAACAATTCTTAAACAAAATAAAGTATGTTTAAGAATTGTTGGGACTGGTCCTTTGGCATGTATTAAACAGAATAGAATTTTCAGCATATTATTATCATTCTATTTCTTTGTTGTAAACATGCCATTGGTTTAGTTTTAATCTAATAGTGACGTGCCCTAGCCCATGCTTTATCTCCATTATTTGATGTTATTCACTATTTTGAAATGTTGACTGTGTTTATCAAATGGAAAAAATAGAAGAAAAAAAAGTAACATGAATTTTTTTTACAAAAATGAACCAATGACATGTTTACAACAAAGAAATAGAATGCTAATAATATGCTAAAAATTCTATTCTATTTAATACATGCCAAAGGACTAGTTGTATGAAATTGTCAATCACATAGCATTTCACTGTTGTATGAGTGGATTGTGCAGGAACAATTAACATTAAACAAGGAGAAAACTCCTCAACACATCTTGGAAACCATTGAATTCAATAATAAATGAAACCTAACACAAAAACTATTCCTTCCATTCACTTCTACCAAGAATAAAGCATTTAATCCATTCAACATTACATATAATCATTAGACAGTTACATTTCCTGACTGTGTCGAGGAATAGTCACGACCAAAATGATCAAAAGTACTTTCACCCTTGCACAAGCTATTCCAAACTTCAAGTAAAATGAGAAATGTGCTATATCAAATCATTCGTATTCATAGTAACCATTCAAAGGATCATTTTGTCAATGAACCCTCTGATTGTACCCCTACGGAAGAGAAAGGAAACTTAGTAAAACTAGTTTATGTCATTGGTTGTGAGGGTATAGTCATGATAAGTGCCTCTCAAACCTCTCCAAACATGTAAGAATGTCTTTAAATACTTTATTGATCTCTTCTAAACATTAACGCATGGACAGTCAAACCAGTAGTCTCCAAAGCATTCAATAAGTGTATATGATTGTTTGAAAACTTTCCTCTCAACTTCCCCAACCACTCCTAATCGGTTAGAGGGATTATTTGAGTGTTTAAACACTAAAAATTTTTAAACATACTTTATCTGATATGATGAATTGTAATATCAAAAAACGTGAACCCAAACATTTCAAAATAGTGAATCGATTTCCTTGAGCACAATCACCAATAACATCAAATAATGGAGATAAAGCATGGGCTAGGGCATGACACCAGTAGAATGCAGTTATTTCAGTGAGCATTCATGATCAAATAAAATGCAATGCATTTGAAATTTATGGTTGAATATGATGCTAGAGGCTCGAAAGACGTTGCCCGTCAAAGATACCAATCAAAGATGAAGAAATCACATACCTTCTCTCATGCTTAGTTTTCACGAAGGAATATTTGATAGCCAAATATTCCTTATACCACATGAAGAACATGCCATTGGTTCAGTTTAGCATGTTATTATCATATCAAATAAAGTATGTTTAAGAATTGTTGGTAAGGATAGGAATAGTGGAGATTCTAGAAATATCCCTCTAACCGATTAGGAGTGGTTGGGGAAGTTGAGAGGAAAGTTTTCAAACATTCATATTCACTTATTGAATACTTTGGAGACTATTGGTTTGACTGTCCATGCGTTACCAGTGACTGAGATTCATTAAAATATATTTCTTAATTAAAAATCACTTGTAACAACAATATGAGAAAATTCTAGCCAAAGAAGAAATATATTGATGCCAAAAATCTAGAGAGAATTGGTTGAAAGATGAGGACTGCAATACAATGTTTTTCCATAGTTTGGTTAAGGAAAGACCATTAATTAATACAATAGCTTCAATAAATAATGAAGTTGGTTAGCAAGTTGTGGAATCAAATGCAATCAAAAGGGAAGTGGTAGAATTTTACTCATCACTATGGTCATCACATGATGGAGTGATATATATTAGAGAGCTATATAGGGATGGTTGATAGTGTTCTTTGAGGGAAGGGGGGTTGTGAAAGACTTGTTATCATTGTATTGTGTATTTCCAATATGTTTAGATGTAGGGTAGACGAGGAGAATGAAGGATCACTCACTGATTGCATGATAATCTAGTTTTGAAGGGTCACTATTTGAGGGGAGAGTCAAGGTTCAGATGTTGATAGTGTTCCTTGAGGGAAGGGGGATTGTGAAAGACTTGTTATCATTGTATTGTATATTTCCAATATTTTTGGATGCAGGGCAGACTAGGAGAATGAAGGATCACTCATTGATTGCATGATAACCCAGTTTTGAATGGTCACTAGTTGAGGGGATAGTCAAGGTTTGGATGTTGATAGTGAATTCCTTGAGGGAAGGGGGATTGTGAAAGACTTGTTATCATTGTATTGTGTATTTCCAATATTTTTGGATGTAGGGAAGACCAAGAGAATGAACGATCACTCACTGATTGCATGATAACCCATTTTTGAAGGGTCATCAGTTGAGGGGACAGTCAAGGTCCGGATGTTGATAGTGTTCCTTGAGGGAAGGGGGATTGTGAAAGACTTGTTATCATTTTATTGTGTATTTCCAATATGTTTGGATGCAAGGTAGCCCAGGAGAATGAAGGATCACTCATTGATTGCATGATAACCCGATTTTGAAGGGTCACTGGTTGAGGGGACAATCCAGGTCTGCATGTTGATAGTGAATTCCTTGAGGGAAGGGGGATTGTGAAATAATTTTTATCATTGTATTATGTATTTCCAATATGTTTGGATGCAAGACAAACCAGGAGAATGAAGGATCACTCACTGATTGCATGATAACCTAGTTTTGAAGGGTCACTAGTTGAGGGGATAGTCAAGGTCAGGATGTTGATAGTGTTCCTTGAGGGAAGGGGATTATGAAAGACTTTTTATCATTGTATTGTGTATTTACAATATGTTTGGATGTAGGGTAGACCAGGAGAATGAAGGATCACTCACTGATTACATGATAACCCAGTTTTGAAGGGTCACTGATTGAGGGGATAATCAAGGTCTAGATGACTGGGCCATTCAAGGACCCTATTTCTTTGTATTAATTTCTATTCAAATTGGATGCATGGATTTCTTGTGAATTATCAGCTGCTATGTATCCCACAACTGCATATACTTCTCTAGGGTTGTAAGCCATTTAGGGATCAAAATAGAGAAAATAAATCAAAATCATTCTTTGTCCTATTTCCTTTTAACAAAGTCTCAAATATCAATGATACAATACATTTGATGCCCTAAGCTATCAACACAAATGGCACCTAGCTAGAATCTCATGGGCTCTGCATTTGATAACCACAGTAAACATTTCAAAAAAATGGATATCCTTGAGCACAAGCACCAATAACATCAAATAATGGAGTTAAAGCATAGGCTAGGACATGACACTAGTACAATCCAGTCATTTTAGTGAGCATCTTAGTAATATACAATGGCATCATTAAATGTGCCAGTAATATCAACAAACATGAATCCAAACATTTCAAAATAGTGAATCAATATCCTTGAGCAGTACAAGAACTAATAACATCAAATAATAGAGATAAAGCACTAGCTAGGGCACAACACCAGTAGAATGCGGTCATTACAGAGAGCATTCATGATCAAATAATGATTGCAAAGGATCGAAAGATGAAGAAATTGCATACCTTCTCTCACGCTCAGCTTTCGCTCATTTTCTCCCACTCCTTTTCTATGGCAATCGAAATAAAAATGATTTGGCACTTCACTTCTTTTTTTTAATCTATACCCCGAAACTGTCAGAATTTCAATGGTCAATTTAAAACCCATTGGAATATCGACACCATCGAGGCCTATTTAAAAAATAATAACAAATATATTTATAAAAAATTACCCATCAGAAGTTTCTATCAAAATTTGGCCCCAAATGTAGTAGTGAAAGGAAGCCTAGGAACCTCAATTGACATCCATTAACATCCATGAACATTCATTTGAACATCCATTAGAGATCTGGAAGTCATCCAGCAATCACACGAGAAAGTTTGAGAATTCAAGAATTCATCAAGCATTCAAGATTCAAGGATTCTTTGTGAGCATTTCCTCTTCAAGATCTAACATTTTGTTGGTCATCAAGGGAGGAGATTTACATTGAGGCATTCATCTTCTTCTTTATTGATGCATGTTTACATCCATGGCTCCATGATGCTTTTTTTGGTAGATCTATTGCATTTGTGGCTCAATTTCCTATATTCGTCACTGCAAATCCAACATCTACAACATACAAGCATTAAAAAATCCTTATTAAAAAGGGTTTTTACAAGAAATGTGAATACTTACATTTTTCCTGTTTCCTTTACATATTTACATATCAATTTCAAGGTTGATTCCTCAATCTAGGGCTTGACCAAGGGCAACCCTTATCCCCTTAACCCCAAAACACTATTTTCTATGTGCAGGAGCAGGATATCAGAATTACAACCATAGATATTGAAACTATTTTTTGAGACACTTCAAAAGAAGTTAGGTTGACTTTGCTACAATATCCTGAGAACATAGTGGCTTTATGGAAAAGTATCCAGAACATGTTGCGACAGGTTGACCTATTCCTAGAGGTTTGAGAAAAACATCATCATCTTTATCTTGTTCTTCTTCCAACTCTAGTACATCACTCTAGAATGTAGCATAGCTTATCCTATGATCCCATGGGGTAGAGAGAAGGCTAGTAAAAATTTCCACTTGGTCTTCTCCTACCCCATTTAGACTAGGCTATTCAACAGGTTTTGGTTCTTCATTCCTAGGGCCAATTATTACTAGAAGTCCCATTTTAGTAAGAAGATACATATTTAATCTATTTAGAACTTCTTATAAAACTACCAAACATTTGGTTTCTTATAAAACATGCGGAATGTATAAAATTTTCACAATTTGGAAGGGGATTTCAAAATAAATTTGTTGCATGCAATGTATTGCTTCATCCGACTCGAGCATTAATAACATTCTTTTGTTCATCTTTTGAAAATTGAATTGATGTGACAATGGTCCCTCATCGGGGTAGGTGTTGCTGATAAATTTTTACCTTTGGTGTTTTCGGTATAACTATCTTTTGCTTCTCTAAGGATTTTATCATATATGTTCATCAACATAAGCAATACTAATTAAGTCATCGAGGATGGCTAGAATTGCAAAATTATTATACCGATGTTAATTATTACACCAATGACTTTCATTGGGGTACCTCCTACCACTGGTTGCATCAATAAATTCTTATCTAATAACTTTAGTAACTTCATTTTCGCTCTATCCATTGGGGGAAAAATTTTCTATATAAGTTGACAGTCTTTATTTTCTCTTCATCGGTATAGTTCATCCTAATAATTCCATTGGGTATCAAGATAGCTCAAACTTTACTTCGATGATGGACATAGCTAAACTGATGAGATCGTCGATGTACCTCTTCCCAATGGCTCTATTTTATACTATCAACATACATCCTCCTGATAACAACAATCCCAATTATGTTCATCGAGCATCGGGAAAACCCAAAAATAATCATCCTGATTACTATAGTTATGTTGATGATTTTCATCACAAAAACCTATGTCAATACACTCCTTCTTTAGTATTCATCAGGGTAGGTCTTGTACACACTAAATAGTGCACTTCTCTAAGTCATTACTTCCAAGGGAATCCATGAATGGAAAACCTTGAGAAAGTGACCTAGAGCTCCCTAGGCATGGAGTCACAAGGATGTTGATGGTGCTCTCAGCTAGAGCTATTGAAGCATGAAACCTTGCTAGTAAACCACACAATGGGAGATTCAAAGAGACAAGGGAAAGAATGCCATTATCTTCAAGAATAAAGAATGGAAATGTAATGCAACTATGCTAAGAATGAAGATGCAAACTAAGCTATGAAAGGAAAGTATTACAAACCCTTGCTAATTAAGCTATGTGAGCCAACCTAGAGCATAAAGGAAACTAAGCTAGAAAGCATAAACATGAAACTATGATGCAAGAATGAAACTAGAATGCAAGAATGATCTCCAAAAGCTCCAAAGTCTCCAAGAAATCCTGTAGCATAAGATTAGTATTCAAAGTTGGGATCTAGAATGAGAAAAGAGCTCTCATTTTAAAGGAATTGAAAAGGAATGGACCATGGAGATTAAGAGGCAAAAGATTTAATCAAGGGTGGAGCTTGAAAGAGGGGCAATCCATGTACACAAATATCCTCCAATGAGAAAATAAGAGTTGACTTTTGCGTCCATATGAGACAAAAAAGCCTTTTTTTCTTTTTATAAAATAAGAATAATGCTTTATTTGTGCAACTTAGGATGGTGCTAATACAGTGGACTCTTTCAGACCCATTAGCCTCTGTAATGGGATTTACAAGATCATAGCCAAAGTTATGACTTCTAGACTGCTTACTTTGCTGCCCTCTATTATCTCACCTCAACAGAATGGATTTTTTCTAGGGAGATAAATCCTTGACTCCATTGTGGTTGCTCATGAGAATATCCATTCCCTTGAAGCAGCCAAGAAATAGGGCTTTCTCATGAAATTGGACTTATCTAAAGCCTATGATAGGGTTGACTGGCAGTTTCTCCAAAAAGTCTTAAGCAGCTTTGGATTTGATGTGGGGGTTATCAAAATCTTTGATCAGTTGGTCTCCACTATTTCTTCCTCTGTTATTGTGAATGGTGGTTCCTCCAACTTTTTCAAACCTTCGAGGGGTCTTAGGTAGGGGCATCCTATATCACCTATTATGTTTTCTATTTTGGCTAAAGGGCTGGGAAGATATATCTCTAAACTTGTCAATGAAGGAACCATCTCTTGTCTCCAACCTTCCTCGGTCAGGTCCTCCTGTTCCCATGAACAATTTGCTGATGATACCCTTTTTATGGGTGAAGCTATTATTAAAGAAGCTAGGAATCTCAAAAAAGCCTTGTCTATCTATACCTCGGCTATGGGTCAACTTATCAATTGGAATAGGAGCTTCATATACTTTATCAATACCCCCCTTGAGAGACAGGCAAAGATCTCCAAAATTCTTTGTTGCAGCATTGGTGCTCTTCCCTCCTCCTATCTGGGTCTCCCCCTTTTCTCTAAACCCCCTGATAGCTTTTGGAATCAAATTGTTGATAGATACAACAGGAAGTTGGCTGGCTAGAAAGGTGCCCTCCTCAGTAGCTCTGGTAAGCTTCAACTCTTGAAGTCAACTCTGCAAAACCTTCTTGTGTATGCTTTGAGTCTCTTCAAGATTCCTCACAAGTTTGCGATGGTGCTTGAAACTATCCAAAAAAGATTCTTATGGACTGGTGTTGAAGATAAAAAAAGACTTAGTCTGATTTCCTGGGAAAAAATTTGTAAGCCTAAGAGAAAAGGGGGCTTGGGGCTAAGACCTATTAAGCTTGTCAATAAGGCCCTCTTGGCTAACCAGGTTTGGAGAGTCTTTGGGGATACAAAGTAATGGAATGGAATTATTAGAAAAAAATACCTCTTTAACTCCAATAATCTAAAGGACCTCTTAAACAATGATGCTAGGGTGAATGGCTCTTACATTTGGAATAGCCTCTACTCCTCAATTGACTTTTTGAGAGAAGGGATAAGGTGGAAACTAAGAGATGGGACCAATATTGACTTTTGGGATGATCCTTGGATCCATGACTGCCCCCTATCTAAAAGACGAGAATGGAAGGATATTATTATGCGAGCTAAAAACACTATTGGTTGCAAAGTCTTTGATTACTGGCTTATTAACTCATGAAAGGATCTTTCTAGCCTTGATAGAAATCTATCTCCCCTTATGATCAAGCTACAGTCCTAGTTCAGAGAAGTTAATCATCCTAACAAAATTGTGTGGAATCCTTCTTCTAATGGTGAATTCTCGGTGGCCTCTGCCTACTCCTTCTTCTTCTCCAAGGATGTTAACCCTCAGTGTGCTGCTATCTGGTACAAATTCCTCACTCCAAAGATTAACTTTTTCTATTGGATTCTTATCCAGAATAAGCCCCTTACCATTGATAATTTAGTTAAAAGAGGTTTCTATCATGTTAATAGATGTTTTCTTTGCAAGGATCAAGTTGAATCCTGTGACCATCTTATGCTCCATTGTAGTTTCACTCGGAGAGTCTGGTCCTTGGTTTTTCAAAATTGGAATTTGTGTTGGTTCTTTCCTAATTCTTGGCAGGATTTTGTCACTCAGTGGAGATGCCCTTTTGACAATGATCTTGCAAGAAACTTCTGGAATCTCATCCCACCTCATCTTTGTTGGTGTATCTGGAAGGAAATAAATAATAGAATTTTCAGAGAGAAATATGCCAAACCTGAAATTATCTTCAACATCTTTTCCAAAGCTATTAAGGAAAACTTCAAAAATGCCATCATCAATAGCAAGAGCAAGCTCAAGAATTTTCTCCTTGATGTGGATTGGTCTACTTGGAGTTTTCTTCACCATAACTCTCATTCTTGCTCTCCTAGAGATACCTCGGTTTGGATTACTCCTCCTATCAGATGGGTTAAAGCTAATTTTGATGGGGCCTCCAAAGGCAACCTGAGTGTTTTTGGGGGTGGTGGAATTATTAGAGATAGTAATGGTAACTATTTAGGTGCCATTTTGGTCCCTTTGGGAATCCAGACAAATCATAGGGCAGAGGCCTTGGCTGCCCTCAATACTATCCTGCTTGTGGAAGATCTGGGGTTCAAAAGAGTCTGGCTTGAAGGTGATTCTTTAAATATTATAAATAATATTAAAGATATCAACTCTCCCTCCTGGACTATTGATCACATAATATCCAAAATAAAAACCATAGCCCAATCCTTTGAGGTGTTCCATATTACTCATAATTACCGGGAGACCAATCAGGTAGCTGATTGCCTTGCCAATATTAGAGCCAAAAGTGAGGGGATTCAAAAATGGATTGATAACACAATTTGTAATGATGTTGTCATCTCATCTATTAATTATGATAAAATCAAGCACAAGGAAGGATTCATTAATAGGAACATTAATGATATTATTTAATTCTACTCAGATTGGGGTGATCCTGAATGTCATTCGAAATAATGCTAAGTACAACTCCAAGATGCAGAATTATTTTCCCATAATGAAAGCTTATAATTTGATGTGTGTCATCATCATCATTAGTAACTGTTGCCAGGTCATGCATGTGAATAGGACTGTGAACTAGTTAAATAGCCTTTTAATGCTAAAGAACCATCAAATTGATAGCATTTCCTTGTCTAAGCATAAGAAGCATATGAAAAAAGAGCAGGGTGACTATTCGGCCATGGGTGGTGACCTCAGGAGAGAAAAGCTGGCAGAGTGCAAGTGGAAGTAGGATAAGGAAGTCTGGAGTATTTTGAAGAAAGGCCATGTTCATCAGTTTCTCCAGAGACTCCATGGTTTTGATAATGATGTCTCCAAGGCCTTTGTAGATGGTTGGGATAAGGGCACGGTGAATCTGCCTGGCAAGTCCTTTAGCCTCAGCCTCTAGCTCCTCTCTGATATAGCTGGTCTCCCTTTGGATGGTTTGAAGTATTCAAAAGAGATCAAGGTTGGAACTAGATCTTACCAGAAATTTCCTGTCACTGACGAGGAGAGGGCTCTTTTGGTTAAAAGTAAGAAAGACTATGTTGATATGGATAATATTGATAGAATTTGGGGTTCTGTTATTAAGGTTATTATGGAATATTTCACACTTGAGGGGAGATTTTCTAGGGTCTATAACTATCATTTTTCCCTATTCAATCACTTTAGACATGACATAAGAATCTCTTTCCCCTACTTTCTCCTCTGTTCGCTCAATCAAAAAATTACTGAATATAGAGTGAAGAACTTCCCTATTCTCCATGTTGGGCATATCCTCCTTATTGCTGATTATGTGAGAGACCACATTCCTGATCCTATCCCTGCCCAGGTCAAAAAAAGGAAAAATATTAGCTCTCTGCCCAAGAAACTGAAACCCAAGAAAGCTCTATCCCTTTCTGAGCTAGCCTCCTCTAAGCCTTTGGATGGTCTGAAGAATGTCAAGGACTCTTGTGATCTCAATGCCTCTTTCTCTGATAAATCTGACTTGGAGCCCTCTGCTAGCCCTGTCCTGTCGGAGCCTGAAGGTGTGAAGCCAACTCCCTTGGATAATGAGACCGAGGTTGTTAAGATTACCTAGGTGGGTCATAATGTTGTGCCTAATTCCACTACCCAGACCCCTAAGGAGAAGGACTTGGAGGATCCTAATATTACCAATGCCAAGGGTAGTCTCAAGGATGGCTAGGATAATCAGAATAGTGGGGATAAGCCTAACCCTTTTTTGGAGATTAACAATACTGAAGGTAAAGATACTTATGAGATTGAGGTTGATGCTGATGACAAAAATGTCAAAGAGGTTGATACAAATCTAACTGATAGCAATGTTGACGATTCGGGGAATAATAGCTTTAGGATTATGGAAGAGGATAATCTGGACTCCCATGATACCAAAACTACAAGAAGGAGAACAAGAAGGATGATAGTGAGAGAACCCTTGATTGTAATAGGACCCATCCTCTTCAGGATGACATCAGAAAGAAGGATTCGTAGGTCAAAAGAACAATCATCATGACCTCCCTTGAAATTGCTAAAAATAAGTCCATCTACAGTTATAATCTGGAAAAATGGGTTCAGAATGATTTGGTTGAGCTGAAGAACAGATGTATCAAACTAGAAAACAAGAATTCTATTATTGAGGAAATGGTTGATAATATTAGAAAGGAGATTTCTCTCAATGCTAATGCCAGTGTTCTTGATTATGGTTTCGAACTGGATGATAAAATTAAAAAAGCTATTGAGATAGCCATGATCCCTATTCAGGAGAAGACAAGCAGGAATGAGGATATGTTAAAATATTTTCTTGGCCTGGCTAATACAGGAATGAAGTCTACTCTGGAGAACTTGAACACTCTCAGCAAAATTATGGAAGGAAACAAAGATGCCCCCCTGAGTGACAAAATTGACCTGACCGATCCTAGTCAACAGATGGGACCTGTCACCAGAACTAGGTCTAATACTAAAAAGAAGCTCAAGATTGATAATCGGGACATTCAGAGGCTAAAAGATAATGTTAAGATCATGCAGGCCCAGTTGGAGGACTCTGAGGGCTTTCTAAAGACTATGTCTTGATCTTGGTGCTGGTGGCCTTTTCTTCTCTATTTTTCTTCGAGCATTTTTTTCTTTTTGTTGTGTAGGTGTTTATTGAATATCTAGGATTTTTCCCTTTGTAGTCTGCTCCCTTCTTTGGGGTAGCTAGTTGTTCTTTGGGTCTTCATGCTTATCTCACTTCTCTATTGTTAAAGGGTTTTGGGGCCCCTTCAAAACCTATTTTTACCATAATCAAAAACTTAGGATAAGAGGAAAAGTGGGGGCTTTTTATTTAATAAAAGGGGAGGAAATTCCTTTTAATTAAATAAAGACTTTAGGATAAAATGGTTAGCCCATAGAAAATAATAGAATAAATGATAAAACTAGGATTTGATCAAGGAAATTGATATTAAGCTGAAGATGCTGATTCAGGAAATTGATAAATTACTAAATGGGGGCCCAAAGTCTAGGTGACCATTTTAGGGTGCATACATTTGCCCCACTTTGACTAATGTGAGATCGATTTGGGATCACATGTGGTCAAAGAATGGAATTGAAATGTGAGATCGATTTGGGATCAAAAAACAACCCAGATGTGTGTTTGATGGATGGGAACACATCAGGACAAAGATAAGCATAAGCTGACAAAGATAAGCTGAAAGACAAGACCAACACACCTGTGAATAGGAGGTCATCAAGTCTCAAATAAGAGATAAGAATCTCAAGCTGAGTTGATTGAAAAAGTTGAATCAAGGATCGAAGCTAATTGGTACTGCCCCCTTAGAATTGAAATCAAAATTAGGTAGAGGAGAGACAACAAATTGACAAACTTGATCAAGTCACTAGAAATCATAATCGGAGGTGAAAGATGATAGGATAACCATCAAGCAGTGAAGACATGCCCCAGTTTGACTATGTTTGACTGAGAAAGATATAGGCTAAAAATGAAGTCAAACCTCAGAGAGATTGTGCAAATGAAGATGAAATGGAAGACTAGAAGTTTGAAAGAGATGGGGATGAAGAAATGAAGATGCCCCAGCAAAGATCAAAGGATCAGGCCTCAAATGGTCAGCCAACTACGCAGAAGAAGGGGAAAGGTTTGAAATGTGATTTTGACTATCAAGATGAACTCGGATTTCAATTTTGATCCCAAAAATGGATCTGGGACATTGAAATTAGCTAAGGGTGCAATTTTCACACAATTCTAAGGTGTTTTGAAAATTGGTCAAAAGGTCAAAATGCTATAAAAGGGGGTAAAAAGGTCATTTTCAAAATCATTTGTCTTATTACAAGTTGAGAATTTCAAAAGCTTAGAGAGAGAAAATGGCCCAGCAAGCAACGATTCTGGTTCACAAGCATCGATTCGAGCGTGCCTGGTTGCACAACTGGCCTCCCCAGTATGGTGTCCCAGTATGTTTTCAGAAAAACTCACTTTTTAAAGTCATTTATGAGCATTTATGACATTTAAAACATGTTTTTAATGATTTTTAAAATTTGTCAAATTTTACTCGTACAATACTTATAAAGTATCGCACTCTTTGATGATATCCATCGTGCGATAGTTCGTGGGTCAAAATAGTATCACATGATATTGGATGAAATATCATGTGATCCTATGCAAACTATCGCACTCAAAGATATAATCGCACTGCTATTGAGGAAAGTATCACACAATACTTAGTCAAAAAATAGTATCACACAGTGTAAAAAAATGTGACATGTTTTAAATTTTGAACACTATGACATGGGTCCAGATAATGTTTTCTTTTTAGATGTTTTGTACTGATTTTATACATCCATCATGATATGTTCTAACATCTGGTTTGGGTCATGGCTTGCAGGAGAACTTTCCTACACTCCTCATTAGAGCACCTAGCGTGACCAGGTTACGATGCATCCAAGATCTTGATGATCGAGGAAAAGAAGACTTGGGGGAGATGGGCTTTGGTTACTTGATGCAGATGCCCTATATTTGGGCTGATCATGGGTTATTGATAGCATTGGTTGAGAGGTGGTACAGTGAGCATAACACCTTTCACTTGCCAATTGGAGAGGCTACTATTAGCTTGGAGGATGTCTATCAGATCCTTCAAGTTCCTAGCCATGAAGATCCTATGAGTATAATCATGTTTATAAATATTCATAGATGTAAAGTTTCCACATGATAGAAACTAACATGATTGTTTGTTGACACAGGTATACTACGATCAAGATCTAACTGAGGGATGATAGATCATGCAGGACATGTTCTAGGACATCACCTTCATTGACAAGTACCTCAGTTGGGATAGGTTGATGGAGGAGTACGGTAGGGACTTCCTAGTTCCATGGATAATATGTTTGATAGTGGCACAGGCTCTCATCATAGATAGGAGCCAGAGAGGGTTCCCACTGGGCTGGGGCAAGTTGGTGGTAGATCTTATAGCGCACCCACGATGGATGGCATGGGGCCCAACCATCTTAGCTGACATGTACCATGAGCTCCACGAGATTGTATACCGGGAGAGGACTTGGGCATGCGGTGTTATCTTAGCAGAGGTATGGGCATGGGAGCACATCATCGTTGTGCACCTACATGTGTAGTCGAGGGAGTGGAGACACCCCTATATATATAGATATACAGGTTTCATATCATAGCCACATAGTAGGGATGTGACTTATTACCGCTAGTTACTGGATGAGCTCACATCATTTCAGTGGAGACCATACAGGGCATGTGAGCGGTGGGGTGATCGGGAGCAGGAGTTAGGATATATGCTATGTAGTCAGCCACTGGTAGGTTAGTACTCTGATATAGTAGAGTGCTTTGTGATCACCCAAGTCTGGAGATAGTTTGGGCGGCAGCAGAGGGTGCCCATAGAGACCACCACCTATGCTCAGGTGAGAGATGAGGAGGGACAGGGATGGCTGTCGATGTTGGACTACCAGTAGGTGGTACAGGATACCACAGCTATACGTAGGGAGCCATGGGACTATCTCCCAAACATGGCAGATGCAGGTGTGAATGTGGCATACAGGGCAAAGCGGTGGAGGTTTCCATCCCCTTAGTTTACTATACCTGATGCATAGCCAACACCATAGGGAGATGATGGAGATGGAGATGGAGGGGATGGAGGAGGTGGAGGGAGAGGAGAGAGGGGCCAGAGATCTAGATCAGGTGGCTAGAAATGGTCATGGAGATAGGGTTTTATGGATGAGGGGGATGATGCATCGAGGCCATCCTATGACAGGTGGATGCTGGGAAGGATCAACCTGCAATGGGAGAGGATCTCAGGGCGAGGATCCAGGTTCTAGAGATAGAGATGCAATAGCTATGGATCACTATAGCCATACAGACTAGTAGATGATTGATCTATGAGTCAAGATAGATCGATGGGAGAGGGTGGCATAGGCCAATGCAATAGAGATCCAATGAGAGGCAGCACAAGCTACGTATTATCATGGACTCTACATACAGCCTGTACCTAAGGGATAGAGAGTGCCACTCTACTCTAAGAGGGTTGGGAGATCTGATATGGTACTCAATAGGGTGGTGGCACCACCTCCACCACTACCACCTCCACATGATGGTGCGAGTCAGACCTAGGGCTAGAATAGATGTATAGAGACATACCCTGGGATATTATCTAGATTTTGGATCCCACATTGTATTTGTATCATGACATTTATATATATGAGATTTACTGGATTCATGGTAGATCTTGTGTACTTGTCTCACTTGTGATGGATGTTTTAGTTTTTATATTGTCTTGTCATATTACTCAAAATGTATGATATATATGCTCATGTATAATCTCTCTCATAGATGTATGTTTAGTTCTCATGTGTATGATATAGACTCATGTTTTTGAAGATGATCTCTTTAGGATATAGAGACGATGATAAGATTAACCCCTTGTGATGACAGGAAAAGGATGTGATGTGAAAGACAAGGAGAAAAAGACATGATTGAGAAGAGGAAAGGTGAGCGCAGTTGACTGAAAAGTCCATAAAAGATGAAAAGGAGAGCTCTCTCCATATGCAAGATGCAAAACTAATCTAATATGAACCTAAGAATGCAAGCTACTATGAAAAAGTGGTTTACTTGCAAGGTCACAAAGCTTTTAGACTCTAATTTTCATCATCGAGCGTTATTGGTAGTGTCACAAGATCATACAATGCACACTAGTATGACTATGTAAATCTGAATATGATCTATATTAGATAGATATGTGGGAATCCCACCTAGGCATCAAAGACATATAGGTCAAGATGAATAGTGCAGTGAGATTTCCTAAGTTTAATATGGCAAGATTATACTCACATCGAGACACATGGAAAGTCAAGATGACTATAAGTATGCACTTGCAAAAATAGTCAAGGATAATACCTTGTAGATCCTAATGTCAAGTGGAACAAGCATAAATGCTAATGATAGTTAGGACCAAAAAAATATACCCACAAGTAGAAAAAGCAATAAAACATGTCCTCATGCCCCCAGTCTTCTATCTCAGCATCATCAAAAACTATTAGGGAGAGAACACTCATCAAAGAAATCATCATGGACAACACACAAAGAAATACAGTCAAACAAGTCTCGGTGAGTTGAGTGTTTAAGTGCATGTGTGTAGGTCATAGAGTCAAACTTTGAGTATCACATCTGCTAGTGAGAGAATATCATATCATGCTAGACTGTGGGTAAGACACTTGATAAGTGTTGAGAAATACTTGATGGTAGGGTAGTGTTGAAAAAAATAGTTTGGGGTGGTGTTGAAAAGCACCGTTTGCAAGAATGTCCTAAAGACCAATGCATCCTAGAGACCAAAGCTAACACAGTTATGCCCCCTAGACAAAGACAAAGACCAATTCCAAACCAAGGCAACAAGGTCAATGTGTGATGGAGAAAGGATAAGTGTCGAGAACGTATGCTAAGAAACAAGGGTGCAAAGGCCTCAAGTAGCGCCTGTTTTCAAGTTTTCACCACTTGGAGATTTTTTTGATTTTTTCAATTTTTTGTATTTTTGCTACCAAGGCACCTATTTCCAGGTTTTCACCAAGGCACTTTTTCTATTTTTTTGAATTTTTTGCATTTTTTATTTTTTTGTATTTTTTCAGGACTTTATATGCTTTTTAGGATTTTTTTAGCATCATATATGAATTTTTTTGGAATTTTTTTAGGATCAATAAATATGTACAAAGATGCCCCCAAAAAGAATAGGCATCATGGATAGAACTTCTTTAGGTGCAAAACATTGATAGGCTCAGGGAGCTATTCTCCCTCTGGATCAGATAGTAAATAAGCACTCGTTCCAAAAGCAGTAGTAATAATGTATGGTCCAAGCCAATTAGGTTTGAATTTTCCCTTTTGCTCTTTATGTTGTTGGTTCTTAGGGTTTTCTTGTAAAACAAGATCTCGCACTTGAAATTCTCTAGGGCGAACCTTCTTGTTGAATGCTTTGGACATACACTTTTGGTAGACTCTCTTGTGATCAAATGATGCTTTACGCTTTTTGTCTAGAAGTTCAAGTTCTTGGAGCCTCATGGCACGGTAGTCTTCATCAGTAACTAGACCTTTGAGAGAGACTCTAAGTGAAGGAATCTCCGCCTCTAAAGGTAATACTGCTTTAGCACCATAAGTGAGGGAAAAAGGAGGAGCCCCTATTGGAGTATGAATACTCATTCTATAGGCCCACAAGGTTGGATTTATCTGTAGATGCCAATCTCTACCATTCTTGTGAATATTCTATGGAGAATTTTGAGAATGGTCTTATTCAAAGCCTCTGCTTGTCCATTTCCTTGCGGGAAGTAAATGGAGGACCAATGTTGTTTTATCTTGAATTTCTTGTAGAGATGTTTAAGGTCCTTATTTTAAACTGACCTCCAATGTTAGTGATTATTTCAAAAGGCACTCCATACTGACAGATGATATGGTTCAAAATGAATAAAGAAACTATCTTGCCTGAGGCAACAGAAAGTGGGACAGCTTCTACCCATTTGGTAAAGTAATCAGTAGCAGTGATAATGAATTTGTGTCCACTTGATGAGTTGGGATGAATCTGCCCAAGAAGGTCAAAGGCCCAGCACTAAAATGGCCAATGAGAAATAGAAGGAATAAGCTCCCTGCCTGGAGCATGTATTAGGTTACCATGTTTCTGACACTTTCCACATGATTTAGCAAAAGCTACTATATCTGTCTACATGGTAGGCCAGTAGCACCCAACCCTAAGCAACCTTCAGGCCATGGCAAGAACATTGGAATATCCTCCACAAATGCCCTCGTGAACGTCAACTAACGCTTGGTCAGACTCATCCTTTTCCAAGCACCTAAGAAGTGTCCCATCTAAACTCCTATACAAATCACTAGAGATAAGGGTGTGGCGAGAGGCATTTCGGGTCAAGTTTCTTCATTCGGAATGGTTGAAGGTTTTAGGGATAATGCCATCACAAAGGTATGAGTAAATGGAACCATAGCGGGATGACTCATGGCCAACAAGGGTACAAACAACTTGGCTTTCTTGGGAGTCATAGATAGGGTAGCGTAGCTCTTCCACCAGGAATTTGAATCTAGACTCATGTTGTTCTAGCTGAAGGAGTGAAGCCAATGTAGCCATAGCATTAGCTACTTTATTCTCTACTCTAGGGAATTGTTGAAATGTAACAAAGGTGAAATATTGAATCAACCATTTTCTTATAGGGTACCAATTTTTCATCCTTTGTTTGGTATTCTTCATTAACTTGGTTGACTATTAATTGTGAATCCCCATAAATATGCAGCTCTATAATTCTCCACTCTATTGCCATTTTTAGTCCAATTGTCAAGGCCTCATACTTAGCAATGTTATTTGTGCATGGGAACAATAGTTTGTAGGACTTAGGGATTGTGTACCCATGAGGAGAAACAAATAACACTCTTGCTCCTGAACCATTTTGCATGAAAGAGCCATCAAAGAACATCTTCCATGTTCTTGCAGTCATGTACATTATGTGTTCATCTAGAAATTCAACTTGAATTGGCGCTTTATCTTGAATTGGAAAATCAGCCAATTGGTCTACAATGGCATGTCCTTTTATAGCCTTACGCTCAACATACTCTATGTCAAATTATAATAGGATCATCATCCACTTAGTGAGCCTACCTATGAGAGCAGCCTTACCAAGAAAATATTTGAGAGGATCAATTTTTGCAATGAGGTGTATTGTATGCGCAAGCATGTAATGTCACAAATTTTGGGAAGCAAACACCACCGCTAGGCAAGATTTTTCAATACTAATGTAGTTGACCTCATATGACACAAGAGTACGATTGATGTAGTAGATAGCTCTTTCTTTTCTAGTATCATCAAGTTGAGCCAATAATGCCCCCAAGGAAGATTATGTGGCTGACACATACAATATGAGTGGTTTTCCTAGGATAGGAGGCATTAAGATTGGAGGATTGGCCAAGTATTGCTTGATTTGGTCCATGCTTTTCTGACAATCCTCATTCCAGACACATTTAACCCCTTTATGCAATGTCTTGTTGAAGGATTGGGCTCTATCAGCCAGTTGTGAAATGAACCTCTATAGAGATTGAAGATGCCTCTGAAGACTCCTCATTTGGCTAATGTTTTTGGGAGGCGGCATATCCAATATTGCCTGAACTTTCTTTGGGTCCACCTCGATTCCTTTGGCTGAAATGATAAACCCTAGAAGTTTTCTAGAGGTGACTCTGAATGCACACTTTTTTGGATTTAATCTAAGTTAAAACTGCTCCATACGATCTAGAATGACCTCCAAATTGCCTAGGTGAGTATTCCTTTTTTTGGATTTTGCCAAGATGTCATCCACATAATCTTCCATATTCTTATGCATCATGTCGTGGAAGATAGTTATCATAGCTCTTTGATATGTAGCTCCTACATTTTTTAATCGAAATGGCATGATGTTCCAGCAATAGGTTCCCCATGCGCAAGTGAATGCAATCTTTTCCTGGTCTTCAAGAGCTATCTTAATTTGATTATACCTAGAAAAACCGTCCATCAATGAATAGATCTCATAACTCGTGGTCATGTCCACTATCATGTCTATGTTTGGAAGTGGAAAATCATCCTTTGGGTATGCTTTATTAAGATCTCTAAAATCTATGCAGACACAAATGGACTTGTCATGTTTTGAAACTAGTACAATATTGGATATCCATTTGGCATAATCAATGGCTCTTATAAATCCTGCACTGAGGAGTTTTTCTAGTTTAGCTTTGACGAGAAGAGCTATGTGAGGATGCATTTTCCTCAACTTCTATTTTACTGGTTTTACACCTAGAGCTATGGACAAGTGATGCATAATGAGATTAGTGTCCAACCCTGGCATGTTTGAGTAAGTCCAAGAAAAATTAATTTTCTTGCTTTGTAGGAACTTGGTATATGCCTCTTTTTCTTGTATTGATAGAGACTAAGCTAAATGTACTATCTGTGGAGCCTCTTTTGTACCCAAATTGACTGGCTATGTAGGCTCAACAAGTACTGAAGACCTATCTTGAAAGTAACTTGGGAGATGATCAAGTACCTCATCCTTAGGTGCCTCAAAGAGGTTTTCACCCTCGGATACATCCTTTATTTTTACTTTTTTTGGATCTGACACCGCCACACAATGGTTTTTGCCATCAGAACTCTTTTTCTTTTTTTCTTTTCTTTTCATTTTGTGACTAAGGTACTTGATATCTAGTTCTATCATGCTTGTAGTTGGTTCACTGGTGGAAAAGACTATTGGCTCAAGGGCATTTAGGTAACATGCTATCTCAGTCATTTTGGAAAGTTAGGAGTTGAGGATATTGATAGCGCTGAGACTAGTCAATTAGGTGAGGATTAGCAAGGGGTAGGTCAATGACTGGTTCAATATTGTGTACGCGAATGGTATCATCTCTGGTGATTACAGAGTTATGATTCGTTAAGTATCTCTCTAGGGTACCCAAATCAGGACTTATCCTACCAAGTGAAGCATCATCCACTAAAGTGACTCACAGATTTGAATTCTCTAATCCTACACTAGACTCGTTAGCTACCTCGGGTTGGGCACTATAAGCATGAAAAACATCAATGTCCATGTCAACTGTAGAACAATTAGAGAGAGATTCCCACTCATACTCATGTGAGTCTATATCTGAATCCCGGCTGGGATGTTTACACTAGGCATGTTTGCATCATCTGGATGTAGAAGTTGTAATGTCACCAAGGGTAACATCCTCTTGAATGTCATTTGTGTATTGATGTTCTAGAATAGGATCCTCAACATGATCTTCAATAGTGGAATCTTGTTGTTCTAAGTTTGAAACTATTGGATTGGCAACTGGGATATCTGAATCTCCCCACTGGAGATTAATGGTAGGGACCCAATCTTCACACATGTCCTGCTGATTTGTCATATTGGGTATGCAGTTTGATTCATCATCACTATCTATCGCAGCAAGGATAGGAGTAGTTTTCTTGTTCTGACTTTCAAAACCTAGGCCAACCATTGTCTTAGACCTACGGCCAAAAAGAGCATGGTCGAGTGGTTCAACTCTGGCATATAATCTATGATTGAGAGGACCATGACTTGGATAACCCATGTTTTTTATGAGAGTGTACCCTCTTCCATATGTCTTAGGGGAGGGAGAGAAGTTCTCATTATGTAAGTATTTGTCTTCTTTGTAGATCCAGTCCTTGACAACCACCTCTTCTTTTTCATCTTGGATGGGCACTGATGACTGTACAAATGTATCAAATAGAGTCATGGTTGAAGACAAAGGACACATCTCTTGTGAATGTTTTCCATAGGACCTAGGTGAGACTACAAATTTTGTAAAGGAGTCAATTTGATATCCCCCCATACCAAGGTTTATGGATTTGAACTTATTTTGGCATTGTGCTAAAGTGGCATCAAAATCTTCTGCTTCTCTATTGAGAGGAACATGAGTCCCTACTAAAATTGCATTTACAGATAATGTGCTATCCCCAGGTATACAAACTTCTACTCCATTATAGGGGAACTTAACACATTGGTGGTAGGTGGATGGCACTACTTTCATGTCATGGATCCATGGTCTACCAAGTAGGATATTATATGCTAGAGGACCAACATGGACAATTTGGAACAAAATGTCCTTTTCCATAGGGCCAATCCTGATAGGAAGGACGACCAAGCCCTTGGAGCTTCTCTCAGCCTCATCATAGGCTTTGATGGTAATTTCTTTCAGGTATCAATAAATTTCTCATAATAACCCAGTATCTTCAATAAACTCAAGGAACAAATGTTGAGCCCAACACCCCCATCAATCAACACACGCCTGACACAGGTTTTGTGAATCATGACTTCGATATGAAGGGAAAGATTATGTGGATGGCTCAATGCTTTGTCATCTTCTTCTAAGAATGTTAGGTAATGAGGGCTGGCAAGGTGGTTAACCATGTTTTGGAATTGGTCAACATCTATGTTGTTAGGAACATTGGCTGCACACAAAGCATCCTCAAGGATATGCTCATGTCTTGGAGACAATTCCAAGAGTTCAAAGATTGAGATTTGAGCTAGTGTTCTTTGTAACTGGTCAACAAGATTATAGCTCATTTTAGGGTTGACTACTAACTTGGTGGTGACATTCTTGGATGTCACTTGCTTGGATTTTCTGGACTGGTTGGAACTAGGACCTCTAATAACCACAGGACCTTGACTTTGGCTTCTGGTGATAGTGTTAAGAGCTTGAGATGACCTTTGAGAGTGAGGACCCCTAAGCACCACCATAGGTTATTCATCAAATATAGGAGGAGATCCCACATCATAACCATAAGGGTCTTTGTTTCGCATCATGTTGATACTTTCCTCAACAATCTCAAGCATGTTGACCACATTTTTTGCACATGTGTAGGTATACCTAGTTTTGGCCTTGCCATTCTTGGGTTTAGAGGTGTCCCCCTTTTCATATTTGGGAAAAGGCTCTTTGAATGCCTTATGGTCTGCATTAGTATTCAACCCATCAATCTAAAGTTTTCCACTCTCAATAAGATCTTGAATAAGGTGCTTGAGTTTCCAGCAATGCTCAATGTCATGTCCAATGCCATTGTGGAATTTGCAGAAAGCTTTTTCATTCCACCAATGTGGCTTAACATCAGGTTGTGGAAATTTGTTGGATCTTGTGGTTGTGCAAGGTTATTGGAAATAAGCATCTTGAAAACATCCTCATAGGAGTCACCCAATTTAGAAAATTGTCGCCTCTCCTTCTTACGCTTTTCTTGATACTTTGGTTTATGCTCTTGTTGGTTGGAGGATGTGTTGAGATTCATAGCTTGGACTGCACTAGACAAATGGAGGACTCCTTGATCCTTGGGTTGGGAAGAGTCCATAACTCCGTCATTGACTACTTGCTTATTGTTGTTCCAGTGCGAGTACTTGCCTTTGTCCTTATTAGTGTTGTTAGGATTTTGACCATTGTTGTTATTGCTATGTTTGGTCAAAATGCCTTTCTCTTTCAAGACATCCTCTATTTGACACGCAGTTTCGACCATAGTATCGAAGGAATCAAATACCATCTTTCAAACCTCATAATGCATTTCAGGCACCAAATTACTAATAATGATGTCAATCCTTTCATGTTCAAGGATAGTCCTAGAATATCGGGAGCATAATCATCTCCACCTTTGAAAGAAGGTAACAAAGGATTCCCCTTGGTTTTGTTTCAAATTGCACAAGTCCAACATAGTGACTGATCTTGACAAGTTGTATGCAAAATTTTGAACAAACCTATGGACAAGTTCCTTGAAAGTTTTGATGGCAGGGGTTATGTTGGTAAACCACTCCATGGATTGGCCCTTGAGGCTTCTTGGAAATAGTCTCATAAGATAGGAGTCATCTTGGTGAAACTTAAAACTCATGATATAGAATTGATGCACATGATCATGTGGGTCTCCATTGCCATCATATTTGTCATACTGGGGGATTTTGACTTTTCTAGGAAAATCCTTCATACTCACACTTTTGTCGAAAGGATTGGGACAAATAGAATCGAGTGAAAAGGAACTTTTAGGTGCCAACACCTTTTCCATCATACGCTTGAGTTGTTTGATCTCCTCTTCTTGAGAGGGTCCTTGTTTCTTGATTCTTCTATCCACATCAAAGTTGTAAGGGACCCTGGCACCCTTGTTAATCAAGCTCTCTAGGAACCTATCTTTGTTTTGATCAAGATACTTGTCCACATATTGTTGGAATAGTGGCTCTTGTTGCATTCTCATAAAATATTGATCATAAAAACTTGCACTACTTCCTCCATGTTGAGAGCCATGATGAGCTCGTTGGGAGGGTTTTCTCGAGTTCCTAGGAGGTGTTCATCTCCTATGTTGTGAAATCCTCCTTCCTCTAGGACTAGGGGATCTTGAAGGGGTCCTTGACCACCTTATGCTTCTTGGGGTTCTTGAGGGAGTAGAGGGTGGAGAGTTGTTTCCACTATTGGTACCCCTATTGTTGAATTGGTCGTTGAGTTGTTGGGCTAAAAGCCTATTTTGTTCCTCTTGGAATGCTTTTCTTATCAACTCTAACAAGGCTTGTTGTTTTGCCTCTAGGTGTCTAAACCTTTCTTCTTTAGCAGCTTGTTCATCCAAAAAGGCTTTCTTTTCATGCTCAATCCTTTTGAGCCTTCAATTTGCATATCTTGAGGTTGTTTTGAGCGGTGAGTTAGACCTTGAATGTTTGAACAAGTCATTAGTGAATGCTGCATTCACATGAGCATCACCATATTCATTGTTTTGGTCTTCATGTTGTGACTATGCATCTTGGTGAGCTTGCCCATAATGTCTCTTAGCTCTTTGATGGGCATCTAAATATCTTGATTTAATAGGGGGTGATTTAGGTTGATTGTCATCACAATGTTATCCCTATGTCTTTGGAAAATTTCATCAAGAGTTTGATCCATCTCTTCTCTCTGCTTTCTAGTCATGGTGTAGCTCAAGTCCATATTTGATTGAGAAGGTGGTAAAGAGGTACTCAACTCACTAGGCTTTCTCTTTGGGTCAAACCAAGCTTCAGACTTGCCCCTAGGTGATTGATCAAAGACAAGTTTCTTTCCCTTTCACTTTTGATGAGTTTGGACTAAGGGTAACTGATCAAAGACAACTTGAGGTCATTTCACTTAACTAACTTGGTACCTTGTCATAACTGACATGAAAGAAAAAGACCCTTGATGATAAGATGACCTTATGAAACGTCAATAGAAAACTAGGATAGTAAAAGTGTTCAATTGTCCAAAAAAAGAGATGGTGAGATAGAAAGCTAAAAAAGGTGTAAACCAACATTGCCATAGAGGTGTATAATAAAAGGATAAGTATCCTAACAAATATGGACAAAGAGGATGGATTTAACCAAATATATAATTGAAATTTGAAATTGAATTTTGATGGAAGTGATTTGGAAAAAAGAGTACTGAAACTCTCCAAGTGTGTTACCAAAGAATCTAAAGGTGTACATTTTCAGCAAGGATGATTTCTAACTTATCAATGACCAGAAAGATTACTTTGTAAAATCAAAGAACACTAATTCAAGGGGTCTAAATATAGGAACCCAAGGTACAAATAGGTTTCTAGCAGCAGAGTAAGTCAACTACTAAAATCTGGTCGACTAAGCAAAGACTGAAAAATGGCATAAACCAGACAGGCAGCAAAAAGGCTCTGTGCGACAATTACCAAGCAAACAATACAATAGTTTTTGACCAGGTGATATTTCGTAGGAAGAAGTGCAACAGTTTCCAAGCAGCCCATGTGATACTTTCCAGGCAAGCAGTGCAATAGTTTTGCAGGGATGACCTATCACATAATAAATCTCAGTACAATGTGCGATAAAGTTTTAGGATCATACGACTCTTGACCATTGAATGTTGAAAATCTCAGTTTTAATGGCAATTTGGTCAAAGTTTCAGTCTGAGGGTTGGATTTTTCAATTTTGAGCACAATATTAGTAGTAATTAGACAAGTTTGCAAACAGTATGGGATCAAACATGTCATAAAACACTTGCACAAGGGCAAAAGCAACCTTGCCAAGACAAGCAATTGTGATATCAAAGCAATAAAATCCTATGAATGCTACTGTGATGTTTGATATTTGAGAAATTTTACATGGGTAGATCACAGTGAGAACACTTCAAGCACTTACTAGCCTAAAAATACAATGGCTCAATACTTAACAAATTGGCCCACACTTGATGCTCCATTGCCTCACACAAAGTGGTTACCCATAATAGATGTTGGGTTTGTCATGGAAGTGCCAATGACACAACCAAAGGAACATAGATGGTGAGTAATCTTGGGGTGATCCAAGTTAGTCCACTAGGATCAATCCTTGCACCAAGAAGCTAAGAGGAAAAATAGGGTGGCTTCTATCTATGGTTCTTAGTAAGGGCTTCCATTCGTAATACCCCTCTTGCTCCCCAAAGGGACTCCTTACCTTGCGGCAAGTAACGAACCTCAAGGCCACAAGAGTACCTTAAGTATTCTTGATCATCATTTTCCTCATGGTCACAATCCCACAAGTACTCACATCAAGAAAAGACAAGTACTATGTCTACCAAGGTTTTGTGTCCTTGATAGCCTTGAGTTTATAGTGGGTCAAAATAGCCAGCAAAAAGCTTGTTCCCACTTGGGTCATTCCTCTTGATTGCTCAAGAGCAAGCCCACTAAAGGATTCTAAAGAACTAAACAAAGAGTGGATCAACTTTTGAGTTTGAGGATTTATGTTTCACCTCAAGGGTGAAGAGCATATTCTCCTAGCCCAAAAATTTCTCCCAAACACACCAAGCAAAGGTTCAATTATTCTCTTGCTTTCAAAATCTAAAGATGGGTCAAGATTTCTGTTTCACCACAAGGGTGAAGAGCATACTCTCCTACCACCCAAAGATTCCTACAACAAGATATTAAGTGCCTAATAAATAAAACAACTAGTATATGCCACACTCAAAAAGAAAGCAATTAAACAAGCACTTGGTTAGTTTTTATGCTTTGGGCAGCCCTGCAAAAAACCATTAGTAGCCCTTGTGCATTTGGAGCTTTGACATGCGTTCTTTTAAGAAAATAATCAAGTAATGAGAACACCTACAAGCACAACTTGTTAGCCCTACAAGGGTTAGCACATCAAAACCAAATGAAATCTGCAAATAAATCCCTGTTCTACCTCAGCAAATCAAATAGATCAAATCTTGCAAAGAAATGACAAAAATTGCTCACTGCCAGGCCTGGGTGATATTTCTGTCAAAGAAAGGATCGTACGATATTTCGCTCTGTACTGGTGTGATACTTTATCTCTGTGTGATAATTCCTGATACCTGCATACGACAGAGAATAAAATAATAGTGCGACAGAGTCCACCAAGGCACGTGATACTTTAACTGGTAAAGTATCACACTAGTATACAAGAAACTATCATATGACACTGGAAAACTGTCGCACAATAATTCTATCAGAAAAAAAATAGAGAGCCAAAACAACAAGCAAATATTGATGAAAAATTGACGGAAATGCATAAAAAGAAGGACAAAACAAGAGTGTTCTTCCCCACGGTGGGCGCCAAAAATGTACACACTAAATAGTGCACTTCTCTAAGTCATTACTTCCAAGGTAATCCATGAATGGGAAACCTTGAGAAAGAGATCTAGAGCTCCCTAGGCATGGAGTCACAAGGATGTTGATGGTGTTCTTAGCTAGAGCTATTGAAGCATGCAACCTTGCTAGTAAACCACACAATGGGAGATTCAAAGAGACAAGGGCAAGAATGCCAATATCTTCAAGAATCAAGAATGGAAATGCAATGCAACTATGCTAAGAATGAAGATGCAAGCTAAGCTATGAAAGGAAAGTATTACAAACCCTTGTTAATTAAGCTATGTGAGCTAATCTAGAGCATAAAGGAAACTAAGCTAGAAAGCATAAACATGAAGCTATGATGCAAGAATGAAACTAAAATGAAATAATGATCTCCAAAAGCTCCAAAGTCTCCAAGAAATCTTGCAGCATAAGATTAGTATTCAAAGTTGGGATCCTAGAATGAGAAAAGAGCTCTCTTTTTAAAGGAATTGAAAAGGAATGGACCATGGAGATTAAGAGGCAAAAGATTTAATCAAGGGTGGAGCTTGAAAGAGGGGCAATCCATGTGCACAAATATCCTCCAATGAGAAAATAAGAGTTGACTTTTGTGTCCATATGAGACAAAAATGCCTTTTTTTCCTTTTATAAAATAAGAATAATGTTTTATTTGTGCAACTTAGGATAAGAGGAAAAGTGGGGGCTTTTTATTTAATAACAGGGGAGGAAATTCCTTTTAATTAAATAAAGACTTTAGGATAAAATGGTTAGCCCATAGAAAATAATTGAATAAACGATAAAACCAGGATTTGATCAAGGAAATTGATATTGAGCTAAAGATGTTGATTCAGGAAATTGATAAATTGTTGAATGGGGGCCCAAAGTCTAGGCGACCATTTTAGGGTGCATATAGGTCTTACCGATAATTTCATCAGCTATCAACAAGACAAGAAATTCTTTTTGTTGCTATAAGGAAAACTACAATTAGTCTATAAATTCATATCCCAGCTAGTCGACAAATGCCAACCATTCAAACATCTTCTTTACAAAGATATCAGTTTCAAGTGGGACCCAATTTATCAATAAAGTTTCATGAATCTCAAAGAATACCTAGCCAACTCACCCATTCTTGTGCCACCAACACCAGGACGCCCTCTCATCCTATACACCTCAACAACTGCTACAACACTGGGGGTTGTGTGTGGGAAAATATGACCAAGGCTTTACACACTTCAATGAATCATTATTTGGCCTAATCAAAATAAATGAAAACTAACTAATCTACTCTAAGAGAAGACCAAGGTGACTCATTGCCTTCTAATAGACATGTGTTTAGATTTGCTCTCAGGTCATTGCAAACTTAGTGACATTGACAAAATCTAAATGAAGGATTTAAATATGCATGTTTGCATGAGAATGTAGATTCATCTAATTATGTCTAAGGTCAATCCAATTAATAACAAAAATATTAAATGTTCCTATGTGATATTGAAGTAATGATGATAAGAAAACTATATTATTATGTTGCTAACAATGATCAAAAACTACTATTAATCCATATTAAGCATGAAATGAAGTGTTCCTATTGAATGTATGTCATAAGTAAATCAAATCAACTCAATGCAAAATAGGTTAAAAGATTGAAAACCAAAACAACATTACTTTACCAAAAATTAGGATCCTTTGTGAAGAAATGAAGCCTGCTTATATAGAATTCATTTGGGAATGAATGATTGAGATTGATTGAAGATGAACGGTGGAGATTTTTTTGAAGAATCGGTCCTACTGGAAACTTTCCAAATCAACTAGTGAGTTCACTAAACTATTTGCGGGAACTTCCAAAAGGACTGATGAGTCAACTGGACCAATTTTCCAATTAACTAGTTTATTTCCAAAATGATATTGAATTAACTAAAATGATTCCAAATTTGATATTTAGTTAACTAAAAATGATGACATTAATGCATTTTCTAGATTTTATTAATAAATTTAATGCATTTTCAACAAAAGTGATGAGATAATTAATTAAAATTCCTTTTATGATTTATTGACAATTTGTTTATTTATTTAATCGACTTAGAACATTAATTAAATAAATAATGGAGATTTGATTTAATTGTCAATAATGATTAATGTTTAGGAATTAATTAATTAATACCAATCAAGTGCATTATATTGAATAGAGAATTGATCAGATCAAGTTGATGAAATAGATTGACTTATATTAGGACTTAGGGAAATCAATCAAAATTAGGGTTTTGTGATGAATAATTAAGATTAGGGCTTACGGTTTAGGTGACCATTTTTAGGTGATTACATTTACCTCTCTTTGAATTGATGTACGATCAACATGTCTATTCAAAGAATAATTAGCGTTGAGACTAAGAATAGTTTATTGTAGAGCGATGAAACTACCCTTAATTTAGTATGATTCGAAAGATGTTGATTCTGAACTTGATCGAACAAGAACTGATAGAAAAACCAGGATGTTTAGTTTGATGTGATGCGATGACAATAAACACCTATCTAATTTGATGATGACAACTAACCAACTTGATGTGAAGCGATAAAATTGATTAATGTCAAAAGGACTCTTAAACCATTGGTTTGGTTTGGATGAGTAACCAGTTTGGTGTGAAGCAATGAAACTGATTATCATTAAGAGATTGATAGTGCCATTGACTTGATTTGATGCAATGAAGCCAAATGGATTTGTGAGGGCAATACCAGTTTGATATGAAGCCATGAAGCTATATGTCCCTAGAGATTTGATGATGAGGACTCTCAATTTGATGTGATGTGATGAAGCTAAGCTACCCCTAGTGATGAGGTCTCATTTGATTTGATGATGTGATCACTAAAATGTTGATGGGTATGATTATGCCCCCTTGAGAGAGAAATCAAACTATGGCAAGGTGCCCTAGTGATCAGGAGTAATTTTGATTGATAAAATGATGTGACGAAAGAGTTAGATCTGATTTAATGCATTTGAGGTCATACTCTACACTGATATGAGGGTTAGTTGACCAAGTTTGACTAAAATCTAGGTAAGGGTTGACCAAGATTCTAGCACATTGATGACTTGAAGAGAAAGAAATAACACTGATTTGAAGAAGAGAAGTTTGATTGCCCAAGTGGTCAACTGCAAATAAAGTTCAAAATGTCAAATGGCTATTTTGACCAATGAAATGATGTTGAATTTTGATTTTGATCCTGAAATGGAATTAACATGGTCAAATTAGGTAGGGGTCTGATTTTCACGTCAATCAGAGTAAGTTGAAAAATAGGTCAAAACCTATATAAGGGCAAAAAGTGTCATTTTCAATTCATTTTTAGCTCTTCAAGTTTTGAACTTCAAAAACCCGCTCTGAGCGAAAATAGTTATTCCAGTGGCAATGCATCGATTCAAGTGTCAATGGGTGCACAACAGGTCGAGGAATTATAGTCCAGTGGTAGGTCGTCAAAAATTGACTCTGTTTGACTGATTTATTTCATTTTTAAGCACCTTTTCAAGATTTGGTATGCTTCAGTCACGTTTTCACGTACGAGCCTATGAGAAGGCTCATATGAGTAAACTCAAAAACAATTTACTCATATAAGCCACCTGGAATACTTGTATAAGAGCTTCCCTTCACTCGTACAAGTGAACACCATGCAGCCCCTATAGTCGTATTGCTTTGTGTGTGTGCTCGTATGAGAAAGTTTACTCATATGAGTCAGTAGGAATACTTGTATGAGAAAATCCTACTGTCTAGATGTTTGCTCATACAAAAAATAGTGAACCTTTTTAAGAGTGTAGGAGCCAAAATTTAATGTTTCTATCTGTTGATTGTTGATCAATGGCATTTTCTTTAGCTTTTGAATACATTTTTGTTGGCATGTACTAATAATTGTCCATTGTATTCTTACAGGAGGTGCTTCCAGACATTTAGTTTAGGATCACATATCTGCCAACTTCAAGATTACTACCACATATTTCAGAGGATGAGCTTGGTATACTAGTTGACTGTGTGTTTGGCTGGTTAGGGTGGATTCCTGATATCCATTTTAATCATGGATTATTGACTTCTCTTATGGAGAGATTCCATAGTGAGCACAACACCTTTCACTTACCCACAGGTGATATCACTCTGACACTGGAGGATTGTATCGTATCCTTCACATTCCTTCTGGCAATCCCATAGTAGAGTATAATGAGGTGTCACATCTTCTTGGGGTATTAGCTATTTGCAGGATATTCTAGGATGATGACATCCTGGAGAGATGGGTAGGGTGAGATGCCATGATGTCCAGGTATAGCTAGGTGTTTCCCCTAGCATATGTGATGGCTAGGTATATAGGGTGCTTTCTTATGCCTGATAGAGGATAGTAGGGATTCTAGAGTGGATAAGGTCCCTTATTGGAGAGCTTACTGGATATCCCAGTAAACCTAGGATGGGGATCATACATTTTAGTACACATGTACCATGAGCTCTATGAGATTGTTTATAGGGGAGCGAGGACCTTAGCTGTAGGGGTCCTGATACTTCATAGTTGGGCATGGGATCATCTACCTATTTGTCATCATGTGTGCGATGATGTTAGGAGTACAGGGTATCCTTTTATTTATAAATACATAGGTTATGTCGTACAACCCCACTTGGGGAAGACTGCCTATTGGAGGTGACAGATTGATGATATGATAGTGGTCACATGGTGACCTTATCTAGGGACATAGTCATGGGGGGATTGGAAAGCGCAATAGAGAGAGATGTTCATGACATGACCGCTGATAGGTCTCACTCCTGCTATTTTGGAGAGGTTTATGGTATCTCAGGTGTTGCATCAGTATGGTCTCCAACAAGTGGTTTCAGAGGAGTTTACTTCTTACACTCATTTTTCTGATGAGATGAGATCTAGATGAGGGTTGAGGTTAGTGCCAACTACCACTTTATAGGATTTAGCATTGGTAAAGAGGGCCAAATTGAATTATCTAGAGGTAGTAGCAGATTTAGGCATGGAGCCAGACTATAGGGAGCATTTTGTCAAACATCCCTTCCCTCGGTTCACAGATCTAGTAACTCTTGCCCCTCAGATTGATGATGGGGGAGATATATCACCACCACCCCCACCACCACAAGGTTAGAGGGATACAGGGTAGAGACCAACATGAGGAGATGTAGGGGATAGCTCTAGAAGAGGGGTACCTCAGCAGTGCCAAAGAGATAGTGAGGGTGTAGGTCCTATCGAGAGGCCAAAGCTACATAGTGTCTAGGGATAGAGGGATCCACTAGGAGGAGGAGGAGGAGAGCAACAGGTTAGGCAGAGAGTTTCTGAGGATGTGGGGTTTGAGGAGGTAGCTATAGGCAGGGATGAGGAGATCCTGAGGCATAGGACTCCACAAGATGTGACTCTAAAAATTCCTTAAGACATGTGGTGGTTTGTGATGATTATCTTAATGTCCTCAGCCTCTACATACACCTTTTGATCCCCCCAATTTTATTCCCAATCTTTTGTAGCATAAGATTGAGTGAGTGGACTGCACAAGGTGTCTAAAAGATATGTTGATATAAATCTTCAATCAACAAACTAGTAGGTCTATGATTAGTTGAATTGTCTGTTATGACTTGGATAATGTTTCTAGGTCTTGTTGTCTCAATGGTAGAGATGAGAATATTAACAATAAATTACCAGTCTTTTACTTGCTCCTCAAAATCCACAGAACTTTAAAAACATCATGTCTTTAGTAGACACTTCTATAACATTGATCAAGGGACAATTTATTGCATCTTTCCACCCATCTGAAATAATAAATACCCCTATCTCAATCCATGAATCCCTTACCGGCACCCCCTTGACCTCTCTTTCTAACACGTTGTTGTGTACTTTTTTATAACTAAGGAACTTACACCATCTTGGAGCTTCATTGATACTTTTCAACATCTTCTAGTATGGGGAGTGAATAACATTGAAAGGCAACCCATTTGTATGTATGCGGGTAAAAGTACAAAGTTGTGTCACGTTTTAGGCTAACTTATCAACATAGCTGAATTTGAGTATTTCTAACTAAAATTAATTTTTGTCAAATATATGGTCTATCTATATTCATTCTAACTAAGCTAGTGCTTTAACTTTTCCAATTGGAAATATCTATTAAATGGATGTTTTATACTAATTACTAAAGAAATAAAATTATTTTAGAAAAGTGATGTTTCAATAACTCCTCTTTTTAATGATATTTTTTTACAAATATAAAAATACATTTTTTTAGAGAACAAAGTTAAGATTATCATCATATAATTTTTATAGTATTTTAATTAGATCTAATATATTATAATTTCAAAATACTGCAAGTAGGTATTTTAATATTCGAAAACAAGCTACTTCAAAAATAGTAAATCTTATCAAAAAAATTGAAATTTTATATTTAACACTAGAGGAGAGAGTTCTCTTCAAGAATGTGTAATTTTTTTCCTAAATGGTGTAGATTTGATAGGGGAAATTTGGTGGGAGATAAAAACTATCGATTTCAGGTATGTTCGACTTTGAGTAGTTATAACAGAGAAAATATACATTGAAAACTATTTTTTCTTCTTTTCTACACTAGCTATACATTTTATCTATAACATTTTTGAAATCAAAGGAAAAGAAGATTATTTGCATATACTTTTTTATGGGAACAAGACCCTCATTTTTCAACATTTTTCAGCAAGTAAAAAATGGACTTTAAAAATTAAAAAACTATGTAAATTCTTGTTCAAGTTTTTTTTTAAAATTATAGGCATAAACTTCATGCACTTTTACACATTTAATTAGTTTACATCATCTCCAAATTCTAGATAGAAATGCTATTTTTATGTCGTTAAAGTTAAAAAGTTTGTGTGTTGTTGACCTTTTCCATTATAAAAGTGTGACACAACTTTGTACTTTTACCCATGCATCTTGTTATATCTTGGTCAGTAATGACCCGACCCTCATTTTGAAATAAAATTTCCAAAGGTCCCTTTATTTTGGGTAGAACAAGTTCTTGGGTTTTAGTTTCAAGCTCAATTGCGGTAGTATAAAAGGGGTGGTCTTTTATCACAATATATGAAGGTGGGGGTTGCATTCCATTTGATTTTTTTTAGTAGGCATATTTTGTGTACATGCTTCTCTCTCTTTTGCTTCTAAACATGCTCTGTGATATATTTTAGTAGTGTTTCATTTGGTATATGTGCTCCTTTTTTTCCCATGGCATTTCAAGATTCCTCTTCTAGGTTATCCACAAATGGCCTACCATCCAATAATATGAACTATTCCTTTCTAAATCACAACCTTGAAATTTCCAATAGAGTCCATGACCTGCTAGAAGGCATCTTATAACATCAACATACTTCCACAAAGAAGAATCAGAATTTGGATCTACTCTTTGCTGTTCATTACTTCCTGTGGAGGAAAAGATAGATTTACCATTGTACTTCCTATGGCAAGAAATTTTACACAAAATAAAAATAAAAATAAGGGAATGGAAACTTAAAAAAAGGTAGATCTTATGGACGAAATAAAGAGAAATAAAAAAAATTTAAAAACTTAAACAAAAACAAAATCAAATGGAAAAAAACCTAACTCTTTCGTTCATTACAAGCCTGCAAAGGTGTAGGAATAAGGCACAAACACTTGATGAAGATTCACAATCAATCTTCCAACTCCCTCTTGCTCAACTAAAATTTTGTTCAACCACATATTTGCTCAACCTCAAGAGAAGATAATCTATTTGCACACCAAATGAGACATAAAAGCCAACATACGTCATTTTAAATTCACTTTTTAGGGTTTTGGATGGAATTTTTTATTAAATTTGCAAAAAGAACATGTTGGGCGCCACTTTTTTTTTCCAGGTTAGATTTGGGTCCGACCAACATCAAATCGGTTACCTCAGGTATAGACCCTGTGTAGGTCCACACGTTAACCAAGGCAAGACCAAAATGTGAACCTGGTTCAAACCGGACCCAGACTAGGGCCCTATATGGCCAAACCAGACTTCTTATCTTTTTATAGCATAGTTGTGCTCTAAATTTTTCATGTTATTAGAACATTTTATTTTCTATTTAGCTTAACCAATGTCTTGATTATTCTATTATGTTGTGTAGCTTATCCGCAAAGGATGTACGCATGTTGTTGTCATCATATATCTACATTGTATTCCCAAGCTTGCACTTGAATCTGGGATAGTGAGCTCACAGAGCTAGGCAATTAGTCTTGACAATTAGCTTTTCCATTTGCAGTAATCAAAATATCTTCATCTATTAGCATAGCTTAGCTAATCCAATTTCTTTATTCTGCAATGTTTTTCCTTTGTCTTAAACTATATTTTGTCAATTTGTGTCCATGACCACGCTACCTCACCAAATGGCTAGTAGAAGTGAAGTGGCCTTAGACCGATTC
The DNA here is from genome assembly GCA_027943335.1 of Chamaecyparis obtusa. NCBI lineage: Eukaryota > Viridiplantae > Streptophyta > Pinopsida > Cupressales > Cupressaceae > Chamaecyparis > Chamaecyparis obtusa. The sequence goes on from BSBK01002634.1 coordinate 301,027, forward strand.
TTCGCTTCAGATTCTATCAATCCCAAGGCTGGCGAAATCCTTTGTCCAAAATCTGAAAGCAGTTAAATTTGTTATTGAATAGTATTTATGTTTATGTGAAAAAATAATATTTCCATTCCAGTTATAAATGAAGAATAGCCAAAGTTTTACTTATCAACATTTATGATATAAAATGTGATTAGTATTTATTTAAGATGCTTTAACATGTTACAAACCTTACTAGTTTGCAAGGGATTTGTATCAAACAAATCTTTTAGAAAATGCCATTATTGACTTAATGGCATTGTAATGCCAATTGGTGTTTCCTAATCTCAAATAACTTGATTGTTTCCTACCACTTATCAACCACTACCAATATACCCTTGTGTGATGAAATTTATTCAATGCATCCTACTCCCCAAACACTTGGTATCAAACTTGTCTTGCCTAAACGGATTATGGTCTATTTCAAGGTGCTTTGAATATGTGCTTTTCATTATTTTTAATCAAGTACCTTGAGATATATTGACTCCGTAATACAATAATAAGCATTCATGCTATTCATTTGTTGTTTCTAAGATTGGCTCAATCGAATATTATTCATTAGTTTTAACTTGGTTGTGTCTTCTTGCAAGATTTGACTTAGAGAGGATAGTGATTCCCTTAAGAGAACTGAAGGAAATAATCTCAACTTATGCAACTTACCAAACATTAAATGCTTCTTTGATTGCTACTCCACAACAATTTTCTCATGTTCAATAATTATCAATGGAAGGGATGGATAGGTGCCTAGGCTTAATAAGCCAATGACCATGCTGATTGCAACCAATGGAATCTACACCTTTCTTGTAGTTGTTCGATGGCACAATAAATATGTACTGAAATAACATATTCTTTTGGATGCACTCACCTCCAAAGGTACTTTTCCAAATAATCATGCTCCTTTTCAAACCTTTAGTTGTCTTCCCACAAGTACTAGGTGTCTAGCAAGTGCTCTATAACCCATTCTCCAATAGCCATTCTGCAGGCCCTCAAAACCCTGCTTAATTGAGTCCCCTAGAAGAGCTTAACGAGTAAAAGAACTTTGCCGAAAAGCCCCCAATATTCAATAAAACCATTCTTCAAAGACATCAAATATACATGGCCCTAATGAAATCCCTACATACACCATATCGGAATCATAGGTGAACACGAAATGCTTGCACCTCCCAAAGAAGAATGTGTTGTAAATATAGCAACTATCTAAAATAAACAATCTGCATTTCAAATCCCAAATGCATAAACATTTTGAAAATGAACGTGTGTTTCAAAAAACTAAAGTTTGCCAAATCCAAAAAACAGTCTCTTATACTAAAATAGAAAACCAGTGGAAAAAGGTCATCATATAATGTTGGCCTCCGCCCCAATCAACAGGAGAACTCCCACAAAGATGACCAGCAAGAAGACCAATACAAATTGGCAAATTCCAACCTTTGAACCTTATGCAGTGCCCAAGACCAGTAGCCCACAGCCAAATTGGTAAATTCTAGTCTTTCAAACGTTTACAGTGCCCAAGACTAACCCAGCCACCTCTACATAAGCCCATAGCCAAATGACCAAGCGATCAAACTAGAAGTGCACATTCACTATTCCAGTTCAACTTTATCACTTTTCATCTAAAATTGGCAATGAAAAAAATATGTTATTTGGCTATCTATCTTTATGGAAAATCACCTCTTATGCTCTCAGGACCTACACTGGTAAAATTTTGCAACACTCTAAAATTAGTCTTAATAATTATTCTTACCCATTTTTATTTCACCTCAATGTATGTCTGCCCTTGTTTTATTTTGGCATCTTTTGCTAAGTTGCTAGTGATCTTAGCTTTTGGTATGCTGAAAAAAAACAAAGGTATTTCCAAATGAAATTTAATATGTTCTGGTCTAGAAAAAGCTTAGGTTCTCTTAATTATGTTCTAGCCTTGTCCCATGCTTTTATTTTATATTTGCCAAAGTTTGGTCGATTTTTATTAGCTTGGATATAACAAGTTTTATATTTGGCAAAGGAGAACAAGTTTCAACTCAGCTAAAGGATATGAATAAAAAGAAAGGGCAATTTTTTAGCAAAAGAAAAGGCAGTTGAAGAGAAGATATACTAGCAGTCGAGTTGTGAAGAAGCAGTTGAATAGCTTTACAACTCAAGGGAAAAGATGACGAGTCCAATCCTCCTCTTATTTTACAAAGATGACTTGTTTGTTATGTAATCTGTACACATAAGCATGAGTTATCTCAACATACAAGTTACACGCCAATCTTCATTCCAGAATGCAAATCCTGGCATGTATATGACTGATCTAAGCCCTTATTTTATTTTAAAGGAGACTTCATAACATTATGCTGGATGAAACCTCTGTGTTGATCCTTGTATTGGCTAAAGGCTGGTGAAGCTCTTCTAACATTCTCTGTGATTTCTCTTTACAAGTTTTGATCACTAACATGATAGGAATAAGTTCTGCCATTAGTACTATTTCACGTTACTTTTAGTTAGAGACTGACAAAGGAGAGCACTCAATAAGTTGAGCCATGAGAACATAAAACAACATGATGCGTGATAGAGACCTAACATGTCAAGTCTATTCATGAAAGCCAATATTTTCTATGCATCTTATAATTGCCTTGTGTGATCATAGATAATATGGTGCGGAGTACTACAAAGATCAGCAGGGATAAGAACAAGTTATAGGTCAACTGGCATAAAGACGAACAATGATAAAAGCTCTCAATGTATTAGTCACAATACATAGTAATGACGACAACCAAATCAAATATCGATGCCCATGACATGGATCTCATAAGCAATAGGGTTTTTAGAGCCTCAAGAGACTATATAGTAATGAATGATCTCAATATAGACCTCTTGAACCTTAGCCCGTCATATTCAATTATTAATATTTGTTATTTTATAATTTAAATTTCAACTTTTTCTCTTACCTTTAAATAAATAAATTTACATTTTTTTAATTATGTCCAACTTTATCTTGTAATCTCTCTCCAATTAAATTAACTAATTAATATCCACTTAATTAATTAATTTTTTTGCTAATTAACCCTAATGGCTATTTTTCTTAACATAAAATTTCACATCACTAGCTTTGTCCACTTAATTGTAACCCTTGAATCCTTGTGCATGAATTAAAATCTAATATTGTCATCAGGTAATAAGTGTGAGTACTCTCCTCTTTCTCCCTCATGTGCGAGTGTGAAAGGTCACCTCATAGTCACCCTTCCTCTTACATACATCATAAGCATGTCACTTTTCAATCCACCCTTGTCTTACACATATCATCTAGACATATCTCTTTCATGTTATTCCCAATGTGTGCTCACATGTGTGAACACACCAACATCTTACACCTCCATCCTCTTTGTGACACTTGTCACATAGCTAAGCCATCAATCCACATCATCTCTCTTATTTGATCCTACATTCATTTGAAATGGAAACTTGGTAATTGATTTTGCCAATTAAAAATCTATAAATTGAGGCATTTTCTCTCATTGTAGAGATCCACCTTCTTCCTATCGTTATGTTGTCCAAATAATCTTCAATCTTCTATCATACATAACTACGTGGTACCATTTTCTATCCAATCTATCATAATCCTAACATCGTGTTGCTAGTTTTAACAATCACATTACAACCAACAACAATATCAAATGGGCAAATCAAACAGGCATGGGTTCATATACTTATGCTCAATTCATGAGATGAGAAGGTAAAACACAAGGAAAATCCATTCATATCTTCTTCATTTTCATTATCTATATTTTCACACATTTGAAGGTGCTAATTAAAAATCATTAATGATAGAAGACATAAAATGGATAAATAAAATGAAGGGCCCGTTTGGTGCATGGAATTAATTTATTCAGAATAGGCCTATTCTAGAATAAGGACCTATTCTCAAATTAATTAATCCTGAAAATGAAAGATGGAATAATCTATTCTGCGTTTGGATCCCATAATGTGGAATTGGAATAAAGATTATTTTTCATTTTTTTAATTAATTTGAACAATATGTATTTTTAATTTATTAAAAAATTATAATTATAAAAAAAAAATTCTTACAAATTTTAACTTTTGAACTTATCATTTTTGTTGCTGGTTTTTTAATTAAAATATATATGTATTTTTAACTTATATATTTTTAAATTAAAATATGTATTATTAACTTTAAAAAAATAAGATTATTAAAAAAATTATAAAAGAATTATTAAAAAACAATTATAAAACAAAAAAATTATATAACAAAATTATAAAAAAAATAAGATTATAACCGGTCACGCACGAACTCGAAAAACTTATACATTTTGTTGTAATTTCGAATCCATGAAAAACTTATTCTAGAATAAGAAACGAATTCGAAGTTTTTTTTGGAATTAATTAATGCAAGCATTGACCCAAAAATGGGGATTAATTTTCTAATTTGAGAATTCAAAAAATGGCCACAAACGGTGAATTAGTTAATTCTCGCATTAAATAATGACTATTCTAGGTTAATACCAGGAACCAAACAGGCCCTAAAAGATGTACCTTATTTTTTAAAAAAAAAATCATCTCAAAGATTGAATGAAAGCAGATGCACTCATGTCTTTGCTCCTTTTAATTGTTATTAATGGATTGTGATTGTTCAAACCAACATCATTTTAGCAATATGATGAATTCATGGAAAAAATGACAACATAAGTGTTAGAGTAATAAAGCATTTTCTTATTAATTAAATCATATTGATTTAATTACTAAGTCACTTATTATCTCTTTCTACTTAAGCTAAACTTTAGGCATATAATAATTAATTGTTTTATTAATTATTGTGCAACCTCGGTTTTACCTTTTTAGGTTTTCAGATCTCCTTTTATAAGGATTGAACTCCTTTATTTTCATAACAGATTGTGTAATAGATTATTCATTATTGAATTGCAACTTTTGATTTTGAACATCAAGAATGATTTCTCCTCTCTCATGGATCAATGCATTCAGGCCTCCATAGCTTCTTGCTTCTTCTCTCTCTTTTTGTGGCAGGTGTTTGCATGCATGTGTTCTTGGGAGTTGTGGGTTGTTTACTCATCAACTCCAATAATAAAGATATGACAAAGTTACATTACAAAAATAAGGTTAAATACCTCAATTCGTAGATTTTTTGAGGTTCAATAGTCAAGATTCAATGTTTAATAGACAAAAGGTTATGATGAAGGTGCATTACAAAAATATGGTCAAATACCTCAATTCATAAATTTTTTATGAGATTCAACAGTCAAGATTCAGTGTTTAGTAGATAGCTATGATTTATTGAGAGATATGCAATAAATTACTTGTCACAAGGAGGATGGAGGTGTTAGAGCTAAGTGTGTTCACGAGTGTCAGAATACATTGAGAAGAACATGGAAGATACATAACTATGACATGTGTAAGAGATGAAGTGGCTTGGAAAAGTTATATTCCAATAGAATATGTAAAAAGTGGGGTGATTAGGACTTTTCATGCACACACAAAGAAGAGTAGAGACACATGTCACGTGATGACACATTTAGATCTTGATCCACGTAAATAGATTCAAAAATTAAATAGGCAAAGGATTAAAGATGAGATGAAATTAAACAATAAGAAAAAAGATAATGAAAGTTGATAAGTATAAATGTACTAATTAAGTAGGTAATAAGTATTTTATTTAGATAGAAGGTATGTGTGATAAAAGTGAAGAATAAATAATAAATAATCATTTAATTAGCTATGAAGGGATAAAATTAGTTGAGATTGAGTATGGAAACATTTGTATCTATAGAAAGGAATCAAATAATATTAAGCTTGTTAGGATTAGGTAATACTGAGAGGGAGGGTGAATCAGTATTACAACACTTTAATTTTGTTGCCTGACTTTTAGTCACCCATTTTTTGACAATGTCAGAGTCAAGTCAGGTCTATTTTGTTGGTGTCTAGGTCTAGCTTTTCTAAGATAGGCTATTCTTGCCAGGGTTCCTTGCCTTCTTGCTTCAAGCCGGGTGGGTTGCTTTGAAAACCTTGTCATCATGGGTAAGTGATAGATACCTACCTGGCAAGAATAACATGATTTGATTGGTAATTTTTCTTAGGTGAAATGATGATTCCAAGTCATGATCTTCAAGCACTTGCAAGGAATCAGAAGAAGGTTGATTCAATTTTCAGAAGTAAAGTTTGGATAGACATGAATTTAGATTCAATTTTTTTGAGAACTTCCTGATGCAAGATGATTAAGGAGCAATTAAAAAGGTAGAGACATGCAACTGAAATGGTTCTTTTGAACTCGGGTCCCTCTTTTCCTAGCTTACTAGAGCCGAATACACACCTTTTAATACATGATCCAATCAGTGGTAAAGTGTGGTGTTTTTATGATATAAAGGCATGGGTCGATTCTATGGGTCTCAATGATCCTAATGAAAAAAATGGCACATGGTTTGATGCTAAATTTGTAGAGAATGAGCTCGGCGGGTTTTCTCATTTCGGCTACTCCTTTCGCACTCACTCAGTTCTTTTTCCGCAAGTTAAAGATTTATCATGTTCGATGAGATCAACGGCCCCCACTATCCCTTCATGATGTCAGAGATCCTTCAAGAGATAGTGGGATGAAGCCATGTGTAAAGTGGTCGGTCTGAAAAGTTGCCCGTGGTTATTATATCTTCAAGATACTAAATCAACGGTTCCTATGTTTCCTCCATGTTGTTGAAGATTCATAGCGGGTTAACGGGATCTTGCCATGTATTCAGGTGGGCCTCCCTAATGTTAAGTGCAGCCGGTTAGGTGTGTGGTCGCATGATCGCATGACTGAGAAAATTGCCTTGCGATCATGCGACAAGGCATGAAGCGCAGTCAGTTAGGTGGGAAAGAGGCACAAAGGATAGGGAAGATTAAATATGCTCCGCTAGACCCACGTGCACCAATCATAAAGTGGTCACATGATCGCAAGGAATAAAATAATACCATGCGATCATGCAACAATGGAGTTCGGGCAGGTGAATGTGCTCTACTGGGACCCACGTATGCTAACAGTGCAGATGCGATAATGAAAGTTATAAGTCTGAGCCTGACGAGGATAGTATTAAATATTATTTCATGCACCAATGATAAAGTGGTCACATGATTGCGTGAATAAAATAACACTCTTGCGATCATGTGACAATGGAGGACCAAGTGGGACCCGAGTCAATGAACTTACCTATGGTGGAATAAAGGAACGCATCCGATGGTCCTTGCAAAATCATGACCCCTGCCAAATTATTTTGTGAACTTGTGAGATTCATCCACGTGTCAGGTGGGACCAATTTTCTAAGTCTTCGGGCATATTAAAGTGCAGCAGGATTGTGGTCGACTGCCACCTGTCCTATGGACCCGGTTAGTGTTGAGTTCTGTCGGATGCGGGGGATCTACGGCTGGCGCATGATCGCAAGGAATATTCTTTCCTCTTGCAATCATGTGACTACCATCTGATGAGAAACTTGTCAAGTGGGACCTGAGACTTAAAGGGAATAAAGATAATATAATCCAATGGAACATCGAAGGTGACTAAGAACAGCGGATTATCGACATAGTGTTATCGACCTGTTGACTAAGGTCATGGGTAGGAAAAGAAGGAATAATACAACGCTAAAAATATTGTATGTTGTAGCTCAAGGTCCAGCAGATGTGCCAAGGGTTGCCACAGGTGGTAGTGATGATAAAGCCCTTATGTCAGATAAGGTCGTGCTAAGTATTTCTGAACTGTTTAAAAAAAAGGTTGGATGCAGTGGTATAACCGATTGACTGTTGTTGAAAGATTATTCAACTCCAAAAGCCCAATGAACTCAGCTCGACAAATGCTGGTTGAAGATGAAGAGTTTCAGATTAAGAAGTCATTATCTTTGTGTCTTCTACATTCATGATGACTTTTCAAGTTCTTAGTTTGGAAAGTTTTCTTTCTTTGTACTTTGTCTTTTCATATTTTGGAAGCTAAATCACTTCATATTCCTATGAAGGATGTAGGCTAGTGATCTCTATATAAATTGGAGAGAATGAAGTAGTGAGGATCGGCAAACTTGCAATTGTAGCAAGAGTGATTCCATTTACTTAGCTATTTTCATGTTTGTTGTACCAGTAGTTGACATTTTGCATTTGAATAGACAGAACAGCTATATGTGAAGCTGTAATTGCTTATTGGATTCCATTTCATGTCGGTAATTGTAGTGAAAGTAATTCCATTTACCTTTCATGTATGATTCTTCTCCTATTCATCCTGTTATTTAGATGCATCTGAATAGAAAGTACAATTATATATAGAACTGTAATTCTTACTTGAATTACATTTCCTATTAATAGTTGCAGCAAAAGCAATTCTATTTGCTGTCTATGTATGATTCTTCTTCTATTCTCATTAATAGGATATGCATTCTTAGATTAGATAGATTTAGGTTAGAATATAGTCCTTATGATAATCTGTGATCAAAATTCCATTGGGGATTATAGGTTATCCACTTTATCCTTGCCTGAATTGTTTGTGCCTACAAACAATTTGGTTAAACCTCATAAGGAATAATCTAATAATCAATAAAAACACATTCATTTCATATCATTGCATATTCAGGGAGCTATACCTATTAATTCAGAGGGCAGTGATAGATGACTTACACTGACCCATTTGTTCTCTCACCTTGGGTGTTAAGAAGAGTCAAAGATTATAAATCTAAAGGGAGGACAAATTGTTAACCAACAAATTTAAACTTCAACCAATTGAAAATAAACCATAACAATGCTGAAATGAAAAGAACATAAATGCACAACACACAACTCATGACACCATGATTTGTTTTCGAGGAAACCCTGGCCAAGGGAAACCGTGGTGGGGATGGTACCCACAACTATGCACTAAAATATTGTATCCATGTAAGGAGATCTAGCCCTGTTAGGAGCTGAGTATTATATAGTACATTTCCTTGCTAGAGGAATACAAAACCTTGTAAGGGGTATACAAAAACCTTGTTAAAGGTGGTGAGCTTACAACTCTTACAATCAAAATACTGTCTCAAAGAGTTCTAAAAAAATGAACAATACAAGCACTTGTTATGCTTAGATTGTTCCAGTTATAACTCTGTCAAATACTGATCTTACATCTTCTCTTTGCTCTTAGTTTTGCATCATCACAATCACTCTTATCACTTCCACAAAACATTTTATACTTATACAAACTCTGCCATCTAGTCGGCTCTCAAAATACTTCACAAAACATAATAAATATTTATGCAAATAATCAACATAGATTCGGCGATCATATATTACCAAAGTGTCAGAAATATACAACATCCAACTAACTTAGCATGTTTCCATATATCAAATAATCTTTCCCCAATCATCACAACTTCTTATGTGCCCTGTTACACTGATTCTCTATCTTCGCATACCTTTACAACACTGTATCTCACTGATTTGATCACCAAAACACATACAACCTTAACTAAAGGTCCTATATATCCCAAAATGTCTTCTACTAACTTCACAAGCCATAATACATCATACATTATAATCGTTAACTAGAACTATAACATTGTATACTGTTATCCTGATTCTGTACTTAGTCATTTCCATGACTGTGACTCCAGTACCAAAACTCTCTGCATGCAATCACTTCAGCATAAGTGTTTCCATAAATGACAACCCTTAAGTGATCCCTAGTGCTCCCAAACATCACTTGCCAACAAAGCTATTGGAGAGAAATTACATCAAGATTTGAATTTAAAATATTTAATATGATAACAAAATTACAATGTTTATATAATTTCAATTGTAGAACTTTTTAACTTGTAATATTTGTATTAAGAACATATTTATAAAAAATTGCATGAATTGCATGTCATAATTCGAAAAAAAATCGAGGAAAACTTTGTATATTTAAATCCCAAATCTTGTGCCCTAAATAGCCAAACACATGGTTTTTCCACATGTCACTAAAATGCTAATTGGATATAATTTTTTAACAAATAATATAAAAAATTAGTTAACTTGCATGAGTTTTTGGCCAAAAAATTGCATGCTTGTCATACCAAAAAAATATCACAAGTTTTTTCAAAATTGCCATCAACTTTTATGGCAAGTATTTAGCCAAGATTTTTTATTTGCATCCACTTGTAGGTTTTCTAATAACAATAGGGTGAATATTATTGATTATACCTTGTTCAATCATTAACCAAGTGATAGCTTAGATAAAATCAATAAAAGGCAAGGAAGCGAGAAAAACATTAAGGGAGCTCTTATAAATGAAATGTTAATAGTTTGAAAGGTTAGGACTATGTTAATTATGGAATGCAAATCATCAAAAATATTAATTAGACCATTATTTCCTCTAGCTATACCATTGAACTATGGAATAAAATCACTCTATAGAAACAAATTGTACACAACTGCTAATAACAATCTTGGATAGATAAAATTATTAAAGATTTATGAAGAAAGTCTGATTAAAATATAATTGCCAATTGTGATACAACTATGATGCAAGTGTGGGTACAATACATGGTGTAGAATTTTTTTCCCTTAGGTATTGGTACATGTTTCTATATATGTATGTGTAATCACCTAAAAATGGCCAGGACTAAATCATGTGGGCAACTAAGGCAAAATCAAAGCATAATTGTGTAGGCTAGGGAATTTGGAACCTGTTACCTATCTTGAAACATTGAAACACTCAAACGTTAAAACTAATCTAACATGTTCAAGAATCGTAAAAAGCTAAGACAATAGAAACAAAACCCAACCATCTCAAGATTGTCGCTAAAAAAAGTGTTATACAGTACTATTTGATTTGTTTCAATTAGAGGGATGTGGATGTGCTCTCTAAGCACTTGGAGCATATTCCTAATGCACTCTAAAAGGGATTGAAATTCATGAAAACCCAAAAATGGCACAATATTGGGTAGAACACCCAAAATTGCCCCTAAGGCTTCAAGAACTCAAAATGATGCTAAGATAGAGATTTGATGCAAGGATGATTATGCTAGATTGATTTTAATCCAAATGAAGTGGGAGTATGATGCAAGAAATGCATTAAAATGAAAGAAACTAGTTCATTCCATTAATTCTAAGCTAAGATGTGAGTTAAACAAGCTTGAAAATGAAATAGATCTAACAATTATATGCAAAAGCTTAAAGATCTAGAGTTATTCTAGCATTATAAATTTCCTATGAAATGAAAAAGAATTTCTTATTAGCTCTCAGGAAGTGAGGGTATTTATAGGATTTGGGAAAGGCTTGGGTTAGGAGGTTGAGTCAAGGTTAGAGGTAAGGTTAGGGGTTGAGTCAAGGATAAGGATTGACTTTCAAAGGGGTTGAATGGACCAAGGCTTAGGATAAGGATTGAAAACTTTCTAGAAGAGTCTAAGGCTTTCTAGGATATTTACAAGTTTAGGAAATAAATAAATGTTTATTTATTTCAAAGGCTTTTAGGTTGAGGATTTCATTTATTAAATAGATTTAATAAATAAGAGGGTTTAACATTTAAACTTGATTTAAATGTTTTTGAGATGGGATTAGGCTTAGGAAATGGGGGAATCACCCTTTAATTAAATTTAAAGTGAGATTGAGAATTTCTAGAAGAGGTTAAGGATCTCTAGGACATTTCCAAGGTTTAGGATTTAAATAAATATTTATTTATTTATTTAAATGACTTTTGGTCAAATTTATTAATTAAGTAATTAATAAATAGGGAAATAATGTTTAAATGAGATTTAAACATTTCTGTAAGGGATTTATTAATTAAATATTCTTAATTAAGATAAAGGGATTTAATGGCATAAAAATAAATAAATTAATTAATTAATAAATGATGATTTCATCAAGGATTTTTTCAGAAAATAAAAATACTTTATCTTCTAAAGAATTTTTAGGTGTATAAATTTTGCCCCTCTTTGATGTGATGTCGCAAGTGGTGTGGCGTCAAAGATGAGAAAATAAGATGCCCCAAGCTAGAATTTAGAGGAATAAAGGCTTGTGCCCCCTCGAGAAAATAACACAAAGAGGAAACATTGTGGAATTTTCTTGAAAGGAAACAAAAGGAAAAAATGAAGGAAGAAGGGAGGATAAATAACCAAGCTTCCAAGAGAAAAGATGGGTGAATGCAAGATGAGATGGAATGAAAAATACAGGATGCAGCTACATGAAGATGCAAGATGCAAGATTAATCTAGATGATGCAGGATGTAGGGGATTTTAGGGAGCTCCAAGTGAAAATGTGGAGAGCACAACCTAGTTTGGTATAGCAATGCTAGAGACCTACCAAGGTTACGAAAGAACACAAGGCCTTGTCACCAGCATTGCATAAGAATGACACGAAAAAGACACGTGGGGTTGCCCCAGCACCACGCATGAACCCAAGAGGAAGCATGGTAGAAACGATGCTAGAGAAACCACAAACAAATGATATTCCCCAAGTGCACCATGTAACCCAGAAGATCACATGTGAAACATGTAAGGGTCACATTCGACTGACTCACAGGAAGAAGTGAAAGATCAAAAGACCTTGCGCCAGATTATCCTCATTCATGGTGCACCATGATATAAAGGATCATGGAAACTTTGAGTAGAGAAACAACGAGAAGCTGTAAAAGATTAACAAGATCCAAAGGACAAAATTCAAGACCAAAATGATAACTCCAAAAAGACATCCTTTTCCAAGGAGAGAGATTTGATTTGACTGATTTGATTGATGGTGGGAAGATTGGTCTAAACATGTGGAAGGATACATCGACACGGACCTGGTGTGATTTGTGGAAGATTAGGTTTGATAGGGGAAGGATACATCCTCAAGGACCTATTGATTGATGAGAGAATGAGTGTCATTGTTCGCTGGCAAATGATGAAGTTCAAGAATAATCGATGCGATCAAGAATAGTCGATAATTGATGTTGTTGAAGTACAAGCTTGGATGGGACAAGATTTTTGATCAAATACTGTTGTAGGACTAACAAGGATATGTACAATAGGATGCGACAATATGTACAATAGATAGGGAGATATTTACAACTGATATGTATAGAAGCTCAAGATTTGGGATAGGCAGATCTCACTATACAGGATATATACAGGAAGGATTGCGCTATACAAGAGATAGTACAAGATATGGTACAAGATATGGGCAGGCGGGATTGCGGATTTTCTTGAGGATTATAAAAAAGAGGAATGCTGGGGGATGGTGGATGGGGATGGGGATGGTAAAAAAAAAGGACTAAGATGTTGGGATGGGGGGGGATGGGAGTTTGATAAATAATGACTCGGTCCACTATGTATGGTGCCTGTTTGCCAGGTTTTCACCAACATACTTGTCCAAGGCACTTGAATTGCCAAGTTTTCACCATTGGATGATTATTTTTCTTTTCTTTTTTTCTTTTTTTATATTTTTCTACTTTTTTCAATTTTTATGGATTTTTTGAATATGTAGGATCTGGTTCAGGCATAGAACCTCTTTAGATGTATGATGTTGATTGGATCATTTAAAGGCTCATCTTCTGGTGTAGATAGTTGATAGGCTCCAGAGCCAAAGCATGTTGTGACAACATAGGGGCCCAGCCAAGTAGGCTCAAACTTGCCTTTCTTTTCTCTGTGTACTTGGACCTTGTCATTTTCTTTGAAGACCATGTCACCAACCAGGAATTATCTAGGATGAACCTTCTTGTTATAACTCCTTTTGAGTCGATTATGATATGCAACCAGGTGATCATATGCTTGCTATCTCTTTTCATCTAACAGGTCTAGCTATGTGAGACGTGCCACATGATAGTCTTCATCAGTGGTATAGTTCTTCATGGAGACCCACAATGATGGGAGCTCAACCTCAATCGGAAGAATGGCTTTGGCACCATATACAAGGGAATATGGGGTGGTGCCTATGGGAGTGTGATAAGAAGTGCAGTAGGCCTAGAGGGTGAGATTTATTTGGAGGTGCCAATCACTACCATAATCATTGACAACTTTCTTGAGGATTTTGAGAATTTTTTTGTTGGTTGCCTCAGCTTGGCCATTTCCTTGAGGGAAATATGGACTAGAGAAATAGTGATGGATGTGGAGTCTAGCACATAGATCATCCACATGCTGGTTTTCAAAAGGTGTTCCATGGTTTGTGAAGATGGTAGATAATATGTTGAAGTGGTAGATGATGTGGTAAAGGATGAACTTAGATATCTAGATGCCAGTAGTTAGGCTGAGTGGAACCACTTCATCCCATTTGGTGAAGTACTATGTGGCAGTTATTATGTACTTATGTCCATCCGAGGAGAGGGGAGTGATTAAGCCAACAAGGTCAAAGCCCCAACATGAAAATGGTCAAGGTGGCACAATGGGATACAAGTCTTGTGCTAGTGCATGAATAAGATTTTCATGTTGTTGACATGATAGACATTTCCTGATGAACTCACAAGCATCATGTTCCATGGTTGGCCAATAATACCCAACTTGAAGTAATTGCTTTGCTAGAACCATGCCGCTCATGTGGGCATCGCAAATTCCAGCGTTGACCTCTTGTAAAGCCAGGACGGCCACATTTGAATCTAAACACCTAGAGAGGATGTTGTGATATCCTTGATGATAAAGGGTGTTGGATACAATAGTGTAGCGGGTGTATACACCTAAAAATGGTCACCTAGACTATTAGCCCCTTTTGCTAAATCATAAATTACTTGCTCTTGATCAAATCCTAGCTCTATCATTTATTCAATTATTTTCTATGGGCTAACCATTTTATCCCAAGTCTTTATTTGATTAAAAGGAATATTTCCTCCCCTTTTAATAAATAAAAAGCCCCCACTTTTCCTCTTATCCTAAGTTGCACGAATAAAGCATTATTCTTATTTTATAAAAAGGGAAAAACACTTTTTGTCTCATATGGACACAAAAGTCAACTCTTATTTTCTCATTGGAGGATATTTGTGCACATGGATTGCTCCTCTTTTAAGCTCCACCATTGATTAAATCTTTTTCCTCTTAATCTCCATGGTCCATTCCTTCTCATTTCCTTTAAAAGGAGAGCTCTCTTCTTCATTCTAGAGCCCCAACTTTTTATGCTAACTTTATGTTGCAGGATTTCTAGGTCACTTTGGAGCTTTTGAAGATTTGGAGCATTCTTAGCATCTACATCTCATTCTTGCATTCTTAGCTTAGCTTCATATTTATGCTTTCTTAGATTAGCTTCATTTCTATGCTCTAGATTAGCTCACATAGATTAATTAGCTTGGGTTGTAACACTTGCATATTTCTTTTCATAGCTTAGCTTGCATTTCCATTTCTAGCATAGCATTGCATTGCATTTTCATTTTTGATTCTTGAGGATATTGGCATTCTTGCCCTTGTCTTCATTGAATCTCCCATTGCATGGTTTACTAGCAAGGTTATAGGCTAAATAGCTCTAGCTGAGAGCATTCTTAAAAACCCTTGCACTCCATGCCTAGGGAGCTATGGATCGATTTTTGAGGGCTCATTCTTGAGTTTCCTTGCATGTAATGATTCATAGAAGTGTGACACATTTATAGCACACATTTTTTGGCACCCACCATGGGGCAGAGTAGATAGGCTTTGCCCTTTAGTTTCTTGCATTTTCGTCTTTTTTCGGATTTTTTTCAGAAATTTTGCAGGTTCTGGTTCTCTGTCTCAGAGTATCACGCGATACTTCTCAGGTATATCACGTGATATACCTTACTATACGCGTGTGACACTTCACGCCAAAGAAGAATATATCGTTGCTATTTTGCCCATTTTTTTTGAAATTTTGCAAATGGTATCGAAAGTTTAAGTGTGATATATCGTTGGAAAGGTCTTTTCGAGCCTAATCCAACCATGATGGTTTCATTTTCAGATTTTATCATTTGATCAGTTATTTTTGCAGATTATCTAAATTTTTTTCATGTACTAATCATTGTTAGATTTTGGATTTTGATTCTCCTAACTCTTGTTGGTCTAACAAGTTGTGGTTGTAGGTGCTTCTTGCTTGAAATTTTCTAAAATCGCATGTCAAAGAGGGCTACTAATGGTTTTTGCAGGGCTTCCCTAAGCATAAAAACCAAATCAAGTGCTTGCTTAATTGCTTTCTTTATTAAGTGCGGCATATACTAGTTGTTTCCTTTCATAGGCACTTAATACCTTGTTGTAGAAATTTTGAGGTGGTAGGAGAGTATGCTCTTCACCCTTATGGTGAAATAGAAATCTTGACCCATCTTGGGATTTTGAAAGCAAGGGGGTAATTGAATCTTTGCTTGGTGTGTTTGGGAGAGATTCTTGAGATAGGGGAGTATGCTCTTCACCCTTGTGGTGAACCAAAAACCTTGAACCTCAAGAGTTAATCCACTTTTTGTTTAGTATAAGGATCCTTTAGCGGGCCTACTCTTGAGCAATCAAGAGGAACGACCCAAGTGGGGACAACCTTGTCATCATTTTCCTTGGTGGCGAGTGATTCCAACTCACTATAATATCAAGGCTATCGAGGACACAAAACCTTGGTAGACATAACACTTGTCTTCGCTTGATGTTAGTAGCTCATGGGATTGTGACCATGGGGAAAGCATTGAGCAAGAATGCTTAAGGTACTCTTGAGGCCGCGAGGTCCTAGTCCTTTATGAGGAGCAAGAGGGGTGTTATGAACAAAAATCCTTACTATGAACCATTGGTTAGAGGCCACCTTCTTTTGGCCGCTTAGCTTCTTGGTGCAAGGATTGATCCAAGTGGACTTACCCGGATCACCCCAAGACACTCACCATATGTGTTCCTTTGGTTGTGTTTTTGACACTTCCATGAGAACGCCAATATCTCTTGTGGGCAACCACTTGGTGTGAGGCAAGGGAGCATCAAGTTGTGGGCCACGTTGCTAAGTAATGAGCCTTGTCCTTCTAGGTAGTAATTGCTTGAATTGTCTTCGATTGTGCTATACTAGTGTAAACGTTCTTAACATTCAAACAAATGATAGCATTCATAAGGTTCTCTATTTTGATATCACAAGTGCTTGTCTTGGCAAGGTTGCCTTTGCCCTTGTTTCAAGTGTTTTATGACATGTTTGATCACCTACTATTTGCAAACTTGTCTGATTACTGCTTTCACTACATTTGGAACCAACAAAACTGAACAAATTGCTTGCCAAACTAAAACATTGACCAATTGCTTTCAAAACTAAGTTTTTCACGTTCACTGGTCAAGAGTCGCATTGTTTGCCTAGGAACTATCGCACAAAGTTATTTTGCTATCTCACTGCCGCTTGCAATCCAAAGTTGATTTGTGTCACTTCCAGTCATCCTTGGTCAGTCCAGGTCAAACCTTAGGTGCTATGTCATGTTGCTCAATATCCAAATGAATTTCAATGGTATCAATTTGCTCAAAATGGCTCTTGGTCACCTTTCTTCCACATCTCTCATGTCTTCCTAGTCTCCCATTTTCATCCTTTCTCTTCTTTCTTCATGCTTCTTTCTCTTCTTCCTAAAATTTTCATGTCCTCTTGATTCTTTTCCTCTTATTATCTAGTCTACCTTCTTCTATTTCATCTCTTCTATTCACTTCTTTCATGCTTGATTCCTCCTCTTCTAGAATCATGAGTTTCAACTATCTTTCTATAGAACCTCTCTTGAGAAGGGATGATCTCGAACTCATTGCTCAATTCGAATAGTATTATTTTTCCAACCATCCTGCAAGTCATCAACTTAAGGAAAGAGTAAACAAAAAGATGCTTGAGTCTGACACCTTTTCTAGGATTATAGACATGATTCTCTCACAATCTCCTTCTTCCAAACACTCTTTATCTTCTAGGTCTTCCCATTATTCCTCATTTTCCACATCTTACCATACCTTTTCCAGACATTATTCTCCTTCTTCAACTTCCAAATCTTATCATGACTCTTCTCAACATCATTCAAATTCTTCCTTAGCTAAGTTTTCTTCCTACAATAAGTCTTCACCTTCCTCTTCTTCACGATCTTATTCTTCCTCTACTTCCCCCAAGAGTCTTGCTTTTCTTCTTGAGCCATACCATAATGAGCAACGTGACAATCTTTGTAATACTTTTGATGACTATGATGATGGACAATGTAGTGATACTTATGACACCTCTATTCCTCAGAGTCCTCCTAGTCGCAGACTCATGCTTACTGAAAATGGGTCATCACATTGCATAAATTGTGATGGTGATCCATATGATTCTGATTTCGAAAGAGAGTTTGGTTATATTTGTAGACAATACCTTGATGATGATCCATCTACTACGGCTGAGGACTATAAAATGCAACGCGCTGATTATAAATGTTACTACTACAAGAATCTTTCCTCTAAGAATTCCACTGTTGAAAATCAAAATTGCACTTCTGAGCAAGATCATGTTAATGCTGAACCTTTGTCTTGTGATAGTCCCCTTACATCCCCTACTTCTTCCAATACTCATACATCTCCTAAAACTTCTGAGTCTTCCAAATCTTTCACAAATCCTTCATCCACCAAAGATCCTAATACCTTTCATGCAGTTCCCTATAGTTATCCTCAAGGGCTACCTCTTAAAGAAACTCAAGCTAACCTTCAATTGGCTACAAATACTTCTAATGATGCTAAAATAAAAGATCTTAAGCCTTCATCTACTATACTACCTACTTCAGCTAATTCTTCACCATCTCTCCTAAAGTCTTCCATACAATCCCAACCTACTTCCTTGTCCTTAGAAGTGGATACATGTCAAGATGACTCTAAAAATGATAAAGAAAAGAATATAAAAAAAGATCAAGATCAAGAACCCTCCATGTCATCCAATTATTTTCATGATGTCTCTGATCCATTTCATGGTTCATTTGATCCTCTACGCTCTTCTGCATTCAATCCACCATCTCCTAAGCAAGATCAAGCTACTACTTACACCGTTGAGCTTATTGATAATCAAAATAACCTTACCACACTTGTGCTTTCCAAAGATGATACTTCCATTAAGGTTATTAAAAATGGTGTTGTTACTTCTGATGAAAAGCCTATTGAAAATCAAAAGAAAGTTGATACACTTATGCTACCCAATGATCCTTGTCAGGATCAAAGTCTTCCATCTTCTTGTTCTACCACTCCATGTTCACTTCCACTTTCTACTCTTCCTAAATCTTTGCAAGCTACAAACAATCCTATCAAAGAAGGTGCTCCTATTCAAGATGTGCATGATCCTATTGAAAACTCTAATGCTCACTTTAAGGATGCTGATGTCCTTGGTTGTCATATAGATGTTGATGAACTTATTGATTATCCTTTTGCATCTTCCACATCCATCCTTGGACCTCCTCCACCACTACTAAGGGTTTTATGTCTTCCCTCCATCTTGGGTCCTTATGTCCCTTCACTTTCCCCTCTTAATTCTCCTAATTCACCATCCATTTTGGGTCCTTACGTCCCTCCATCTCCTATCTTTCCTCAAGATCAACATAGATGCATACCCTTGAATCCTTTTCATCCATCCACCCATCTAAACCAGTCATATCCTCCTCATTCCAAAAATCCCAAGTCTTTTGGAAGTAAATTGAATGTTCAATACAAGAAAAAGAATCAATACAAGAATCCATCAAAAAAAGAAGATCACCATGTCTCCTCTAATTGACATGGAAGCATAAAGTCAAAAGAGATATCTAAGAAGAAAACTACAACACAAGTATGGGTTCCAAAATCCATCATTGAAGATATTCTCTCTAAATCATCAAAAGGAAATAAAAAGCCTAAGGCTATATGGATTCCAAAATCTCTCTTGAAAGAGTCTAATGTTGAGAAACAAGTGAAGTTGACATTCAAGCTTCCAAAGGCTTCCACTTCATCTTCTTCCAAAACTGATCTTCAATTCCATGTGCCTGAACCGCAACCTTTGCTAAATATTCGCTATATTCCTTCTCGTATTCCTTCCTTCACATTTCCTCCATTCTCTCGCCACCCTTCAAGGTGTGTGTCGATGTTGATCTTTCCTTCCTTTCCATCTACCCTTTCATAATCCTTCCATTCATTATCCTTCTACCTTCTATCCTTTTTCCTCACTTGCCTATTCCTCCTATCTTCTAGCCTCACTTGCTTTACATAAAACCTTATGCTCCATTTTTCTCTTCCATCTTCTTCTCCCTATCAGCATCTTTGAGCATATCATTTTGAATCCTTGGCATATTATGGTTTATCCTTTCAAGGAGCATTATCTGCAAAGCTTGCCTTCTTCCAAAAAAGGAAAAAAAAAAAAATTTAAAAGAAAAAAATTTGAGAATGTGCCATGGTGAAAACCTGGAAACAGGCACCTTGGTAGCAAAAGTAAAGAGAAATAAATTCATCCTATGGTGAAAACCACTCCCTTGTGGCACCTTGGATAAGTACCATGATAAAAACCTGGCAATCAGGCATCATGCGTAGTTCTTCTACATATTTCATCCATTCCATCTTCTCTCTTTGATCTTGACAAGGTTGAACTATATGCGAACATTTGGCTATCTTGTGAGCTATCTTACGATGATCTTGCTTTCATTCCATTCATGTTTAGCCTTCATATTTATTTTCCTCCATTCATTCTAGCCTTTTGCTATCCTTTTCCCCTTTGGTCTTGATCTAATAAAAAAAAAGAGTAAAAAAATGATGCTATGAAGCCTCTTGACATGTCTACTCCTTTGGACTGCATCCTTTCCTGCTCTTATACCAGGCTTTTGGAGCTTACCCTATAGGCTTGACCTCTCTTGTCACTAGAGATGATATCCTTCACATAAATACTATTGAACCAGTCACTTCATTTCATCTCGCATCAACACCTATTACTTCTTCCACCAGCGAACTAGCAACAAAAAGGATTGAATCAACAATCAAGTATCACAGTCATCATGTCAAAAGAAAAGAGAAATGGTCAGATGGTGAAAACCACATTGTGGCGGTATCTGAACCTAAGAAAAGTAAAAATAAAAATCTTCTCAAAAGTACTGATTATCGAATAAAAGATGACAAGCTGATTCTCTACAAAAAAATGGTGCACTACTTCAAGCATGATCTCATATCTATTATACTTCAGCCCATTCCTAGAGCTGAGAACAAAGTTGCTAATGCCTTGGTTACTTCGACATCCATCTTACAAATGAAAAAGCATAAATTTCACTTCAAGTTCCCGGTGGATGAATTATGCTATCCTGCTCACAAATCTTGCAATCCTACCATCTTTTCATGTCTTCCACCTCATATTCTTCCTGACAATCCACCATGCCATTCTTTCCACCATCCCTTACACTTTGCCTTTGTCTCTGGTGACTTGTATAGGAAGGGTCTAGATAGAACTCTCCTTAAGTGTCTAGAAATAGAGGAGTCAGAAAAAGTGCTAACTAAAATCCATGATGGCATATGTGGATCACATTCTAATGATCCTTCGCTAGCTCAGACATTGCTTAGGGCTGGTTATTATTGGTCAAACTAGTTGAGACCTCCTATCGTCATAGTTGCAACATTTGGGCCTGGGGCCTATCAGTTCTCTACATCAGAGGAAGTAGATTCTTGATGCCCATTTCTGTCTGGGGCATCCTTTGTACATACTTTATGATCCTGAAAAAAATTCCAAAAAAATTCATATATGATGCTGAAAAAATCCTAAAAAGCATAAAAAGTACTGAAAAAATGAGCATCCTAGTGAAAACCTAGCAATAGGTGCTTTGATGTCTCACCCAAAAAAATTGAAAAAGTGCCTTGGTGAAAACCTGGAAACAGGCGCCTTGGTAGCAAAAATACAAAAAAAAAAAAAAAAGTCCTGAAAAAATTGCAATAAATCTATCAAGTGGTGAAAACCTGGAAACAGGCGCTGCTTGAGACCCTCTGCACCTATGTCTATCAGTCTTGCATGGCGCTCATTTGCTCCACTTCTCGCTTTGCCTCTCCTAGCCTAGAATTGACTCTTGTCTTAGTCTAAGGGGCATATGTTGTTCAAGCTCATCTTGGGTCTCTTTGTGCATCTGGGTTTCTTAGGCACCTCGCAAATGGTGTTTTTCAACACTACCCTAGCGTCAATTTTTTCTTAACACTTATCAGATATCCTTCCCACCATCTTGGATGATGCAATATTTCTCACTGGTAGATGTGATACTCAAAGTTTGACTCTATGACCTACACACATGCACTTGACTCGCTGAGATTTGTTTGACTTTATTTCTTTGCATGCTGTCTATGATGATTTCTTTGCTAAGTGGTCTCTCCTTGAGAAGTTTTCGATGATGCATAGCTAGAAGACTAAGGGTATGAGAACATGTTTTATTTCTTTATCTGCTTGTGGGTATATTTTGTTGATCCTAACTATCATGAGCATTTATGCTAGTCTTACTTGATACTTTGGACCTACAAGGTATTATCCTTGACTATTTTGCAAGTGCATGCTTATAGCTATCCTAAATTTTCATGTGTCTTGATGCTAGCATAATCTTTCCATATCAAACTTAGGTAATCTCACTGCACTAATCATCTTGACCTACATGTCTTTGATGCCTAGGTGGGATTCCCACATTTCTATCTGATATAGATCATATTCATATTCACATAGTTATGCTAGTGTGCATTGTATGATCTTCTGACACTACCAATACCGCTCAATGATGAATATTAGATGTCTATTGGCTTTGTGACCTTGCAAGTAAACCACTTTTCATGTAGCTTGCATTCTTAGGTTCATGTTAGTTTAGTTTTGGATCTTGCATATGGAGAGAGCTCTCCTTTCATCTTTCATGGACTTGTTAATCAACTACGCTCACCTTTCACTTCTTCCTAATCATGTCTTTCACTTCTTGTCTTTCATATCACATCATTTTCCTTTCATTTCAGGATCGAAACTAAAATTTGAGTTCCCCTTAATTATTCCCATCGCCTTTCTCCTTCTTTCGCGTAGTTGGCTAACCTGTTGAGGCCTGATCCTTCGATCTTCGCTGGGGCATTCTTCACCTCTTCATCTCCATCTCTCTCACCCTTCTAGTCTTTCATTCACTTTCAAATCCCAAGTTCAAATCCCCCTCCGTGGTGTTTCTGGGTTGAGGGACCACTTGGTTCGTGCCCCGAGTCCCATGTATGTGGGCATATCTTCACTGCTTGATGGTTATTCTATTCTCTTTCTTTGATTATGATTTCTAGTGATTTGATCATGTTGCTCTTGCTTCTACTTTCCCTCTACCTAGATTTCACTTTCAATCCTGAGGGGGTAGACACATCATATCTTATTGGCTATCTCTTTACTAAGTGTTCAGTACTGTTACTACTAGGCCGACCATGCAGGATTTGCTATCTCTTTGCACTTCATTCTTTGGAGTCAGATCGCTATCTACTTGCCTTTTTGGCTGATCTATTCTTTGACGTAATGTGTTCCCAGATCGAGCACACATTAGTCAAAGAGGGGCAAATGTATACACCTAAAAATGGTCACCTAGACTACTAGCCTCTTTTGCTAAATCATAAATTACTTGCTCTTGATCAAATCCTAGCTCTATCATTTATTCAATTATTTTCTATGGGCTAACCATTTTATCCTAAGTCTTTATTTGATTAAAAGGAATATTTCCTCCCCTTTTAATAAATAAAAAGCCCCCACTTTTCCTCTTATCCTAAGTTGCACAAATAAAGCATTATTCTTATTTTATAAAAAGGGAAAAACATTTTTTGTCTCATATGGACACAAAAGTCAACTCTTATTTTCGCATTGGAGGATATTTGTGCACATGGATTGCTCCTCTTTTAAGCTCCACCGTTGATTAAATCTTTTGCCTCTTAATCTCCATGGTCCATTCCTTCTCATTTCCTTTAAAAGGAGAGCTCTCTTCTTCATTCTAGAGCCCTAACTTTTTATGCTAACTTTATGCTGCAGAATTTCTAGGTCACTTTGGAGCTTTTGAAGATTTGGATCATTCTTAGCATCTACATCTCATTCTTGCATTCTTAGCTTAGCTTCATATTTATGCTTTCTTAGATTAGCTTCATTTCTATGCTCTAGATTAGCTCACATAGATTAATTAGCTTGGGTTGTAACACTTGCATATTTCCTTTCATAGCTTAGCTTGCATTTCTATTTCTAGCATAGCATTGCATTGCATTTTCATTCTTGATTCTTGAGGATATTGGCATTCTTGCCCTTGTCTTCATTGAATCTCCCATTGCATGGTTTACTAGCAAGGTTATAGGCTAAATAGCTCTAGCTGAGAGCATTCTTAAAAACTTTTGCACTCCATGCCTAGGGAGCTATGGATTGATTTGTGAGGGCTCATTCTTGAGTTTCCTTGCATGTAATGATTCATAGAAGTGTGACACATGTATAGCACATAGTGGGAAGATCTATGAATTAGGTTTTGGCATTGGTTATTGGTGAGATGGGGAGATATAATACCATTCTTTAGATATGCATGGATGTCATGGTACCATGGGGACTGAGGACCAACCAAGACACACACCATTTTAGCATTAGTGTTCTCATAGAAAGCATGTGTATCTACTCGACTAAGAATTTGTATTGAGTTGAATCGCAAGAAATCTCCAATAAGGATCCAATGGTTGCCATTGTATCAGCCCCTTTGTTCTAAAGCCTTGGTATCTGAGTGAACTGTAGATTCAGGAAATGCTCTTTTAGTCTGTCCACCAATTCTTTGTAGGGTAGAAACTTGTCATCCTTTTTTGATATTCATCTAGGACTTGCTTGATAATTAGCTGTGAATCTCCAAACACTTGCAGTTCTGTTATGTTCCATTGAATAAATGTCTTGAGGCCTAAGATGAGTGCCTCATATTCTGCAATGTTATTAGTACATGGGAATCCCAATTTGAATGATTTGGGAATATAGTCACCTTGAGGTGTGATGAATAGGATTCCTTCCCTTGATCCATGTGATGTATAGGAGCCATCAAAATATAGCTTCCACATGGGTTTTTCTTCGATCATACATAAGTGTTCATCAGGGAATTCCATGATTAGTGGATAGGCATCCACTAGTGGTGCCTCT
This sequence comes from Chamaecyparis obtusa, assembly GCA_027943335.1. Lineage (NCBI taxonomy): Eukaryota > Viridiplantae > Streptophyta > Pinopsida > Cupressales > Cupressaceae > Chamaecyparis > Chamaecyparis obtusa. Next base: position 325,993 of record BSBK01002634.1, read on the forward strand.
GCTAGTTGATTGGCAATTACTTTCCCTTTGATTGCTTTCCGATCTATGTACTAGATGTCAAACTCACTAAGTAACATGACCCATTTTGCGATACGGCCTGTGAGAGTTATCCTTGATAACAGATACTTGAGTGGGTCCACCTTTGAAATGAGCCTGATTGTGTGGCTGAACATATAATGTCTAAGCTTTTGAGTGGAAAAGACCACTGCAAGGCATGCTTTCTCCATGGGTGAATAGTTAAGCTCATAGCCGACAAGAGTTTGGTTGATAGAGTAGATGGCTCTCTCTTTGTTGTCATCATCATGCTAACCTAAGAGTGCCCCCAGTGCCATAGTGGTTGCCAAGATGTAGCATATGAGAGGATGTCTTGGAACTAGTGGTACTAGGATTGGAGAGTTGGATAGATATTCCTTGAGCTTGTCAAAGCTTTTCTGATAGATGGGGTCCCATTTGAAGCTTGTGTCTTTGTGCAAGAGATGTGTGAAAGGTTGGCACTTGTCTGCCAACTAAGAGATGAAATGACACACTGATTGAAGCTTTCCTTGTAAACTTCTGAGCTACATGAGTGTTCTTGGTGGAGGCATTTCTGTAATTTCTTTGACCTTTTTGGGGTCGATCTCTATGCCTCTTTGTGATACTATGAAACCTAGAAGCTTTCCAAATGTAACACTAAAGACACATTTCTTTGGATTGAGCTTCAAGCCATAATGATGCAGGTGATCGAACACACTCGCAAGAATGTCAAAGTGTTCATAGCATGTTTTTTATTTTGCAAGAATATCATCCACATAGTCTTCTAGGATCTTGTAGATCATGTCATGGAAGATTACTGTCATCACTCTCTGATATGTGGCTCCTACATTCTTTAGCCCAAATGGCATCATGTTATAGTAGAAAGTACCACATGGAGTGGTGAATGCTATTTTTGTTGATCTTCTTCTGCTATATGAATCTGATTATATCCTGAGAATCCATCCATGAGTTACAACATCTCATGGCCCGTTGTAAGATCTACGATCATGTCTATGTTGGGCAGCGGTAAATCATCTTTAGGACATGCCTTTTTTTAGTCTCTGAAATCTGTGTAAATATTGATGTCACCTAAAGGCTTTATGACTAGTACCATGTTGGAGATCCAATCTGAGTAATCAATAGCTCTGATAATCTTTGCATCCAAGATTTTTTCTAGTTCTAATTTTACCAATAGAGCTACTTTGGGATCATTTTGCATAGCTTCTTCTTTACTGGCTTAACATTAGGGTCCACAACTAGATGATGGACAACAAGATTAGGATCAAGCCCATGCATGTGTGTGTATGACCATGCAAATTTCCCAGTAGCTTCATGGAGAAGTGCAGTGAAAGCCAGTTCTTCACCCTTTGTTAAAGATGTTGCAATGTAGGTGATTCTGGGACACTCTTCTGTACCCAAGTTGATTGGCTTGGTTTCTTCTATTTTGATTGGTGACTGCTCAAGTCTGTAATCCTAGATAGGAGGAAGAGGCAAGTCTTCATCTTCTAGCGCTTGAATTGCCAAGTTTTCACTAGAATATACACCCTTTATTTTATCTTTTTTGGAATCAAAATGTGCCCTAGAGGGGTTTTTACATAAGGACTCATTTTTTCCTTTTTCTTTTTCACTTTTGTGGCTAAAGCTTGCCTCTTCCCCAAAATATCATTTAGGGTCAAGCTTATAGATGTGAGTTAAGTCTGAATCTTGATCTGATTGTGGGCCTAATGCCCCCATGAACTCTAGGAGTGCTTATGTGCTTTGGAACTCATCAATATGTGTGACGCTTGGTTGGTCCTAGTCTATGAGTTTGGGGTGGATGAGGGGAAGTTAAATGAGGTTAATGGAAAGTTATTGGAGGATAGAAGTGCCTAGGAGGGTATCATCATTGAAGATATCATCGTATGATTTCTTTACTTCCTCTTCGGAGATGTCTTTGATTTCTAAAAGGGCGTCCTGGCTATTTAAGAAGGGAACGCTAGTCATGTTAGAGCCCCCAGTTGTGGTATCAGGCTCTTGTATACATAGAAAAGGGTTATTAAAGACAAGACCTTGATGTTGAGGATTCTTTGATGTTGTGATCGGGTCTTTGCTTCCGCCTTCTTATAGTCCTAGACCATCGCCTTGATATTTCCATTGTTCAGTGGCATACTTATGTAGTTGGGGATACTTGTCTTTGAAGTATCCAAGGAGTTGAGTGCCAGGTGGTGGGGGATCTTTGTACAACCACCTATTGATGTTAGGATCCATCTCTTGACTATTTTTGTTGTCATGGGATTTGAAAGTCATAGGTCCCATTCACTTGATTTCATGATTATCTTCAGCAGGCTTGCTTTGGTGACTTGGGTGCCCTTGTGTATGTGCATCAAGTGGGAGGGCCCCTACTGCAAATGCATCATTTAGGTTGTATTCGCCATAGCCCTAGTTATTGATCTTGATGGAAGAGAGAGTGGAGGTGAGAATAGTCTATGGATCGCAATGGGATCGGGATGAGCTATCAATAGAAGTGCCAATATTGGTTCCAAGACAATGAGTGGAATGAGGGAATGATGCTTCCATCACACGATAGTATGCAAAGGGTTGGGGGTCAGCATGGATGGTAACCTCAGTGCCTTGATGCAAAAATTTGATGCACTAATGGTAAGTAGATCATACAGCCTTGATGGAATGGATCCATGGTCGGTCGAGGATGATGTTGAATGGTAGGTTAAGATCAACAATGTGGAAAATGGTGTCTTGTGTTGCTAGGCCTAGCTAGATAGGCAAAATAATGGTACCTTCAGAGGTACATTCCAAGTTGTCATATGCCTTGATTGTGATTACTTCATGTGAAATGTCAGCTTTTGTGAACCCAATCTGCTGAATGAATTTTAGAGTACACAAGTTTATGATTGAGCCATTATCTATCAAGACCCGTTTGATGGAAAAATATCTCACCATAATAGTGATACAAAGAGGGAGAGTGTGGTCAGGTGCAATGGCTAGCATGTCAGATGGTTTGAAGGAAAGAGAACATGGTGCGGATAGATGTCCCACAAGGTTTTCAAACTAGACAGTGTTTATATATGTGGGGACTTGTGCTTCATGGAGGGCTCGGTCAAGGATTTCTTGATGGAGGGGCAAAGTGTGGAGAAGGTCGAGGATGGATATTTGGGCTGGTGTGTTCCCAAGACATTCTATGAGGTTGTATTATGCATTGTGTGCATTGTGTGCTGGTCTTGGATGGGCACTGATGAAAGTTATCTGGCCTCTACGAGTAGTAACATCACATTGACTATCTGCTCCTTTGATGTGGATGACATTGACTGTGGGCTCGAGTTGGGTTATACATCCAAAAAACTTGTCATAATTGATATAGGCAGTGGTGTAGTCTTTGTGGCCAGTGTGATCTTATTATTTTCCTTTGCCTTGGTTTTGGGGAGGATTGGTATTAGCTTGGTTCTTCCCAGTGTTGTGTTGTGGGAACACATTCTGATAGATTTGAAAATTGGCATTAGGTGATGCTTGAGTAAGTGTGTTTACTTGGATCTCCTTTTGGTCAATGAGATCTTGGATGTAATTCTTGAGTTTCATACACCTCAGGGTAGTGTGTCCTTTGACATGATGATAATCACAATACTCATGATCTTTATACCAATTGGGCTTGGGAGTGGCATTATCAAATTGCTAGATTGGTGGGTACGTAATCAAGTTGGCCTTCACCATTCGGTGAAAGATAACATCCAGAGGTTCACCAAGTGGTGTGAAGATCCTCTTTTGATAATTCTGAGCTCTGGGTCTATTATGATTGAGAGTAGTATTGATGGTATTAACCTGATTGTTTGGATTTCCTTGATGGGCTTGATGTGCTTGTTGTTGATAATTCTGTTGATTGTTTTGAGGTTGATATTGCTACATAAGTTGCTAATGAGTTTGAGGTTGTTGTCGATATGCGAGAATAGGTGCAAGACCAACCATAATGATTTGGACATGTTTGGTGTTAGTGGCTCCATTAATAACAACATTTTTGTTACTATTCCAGTAACAGAGTTTATCATTGTTGGGTTTACTTTGGGAATCATTTTTGTAGTGTCAGATTGTGCCTTCATCTAGGAGAGCTCTTTTAATACCTATCCCTTTGCTCTTGATATCCTGATATGTTTAGATGTAGTTCATCCTCATGAAGTGGGATAGTTTGGGATGCAGATTATCGATGAATATTTTGGTCAGATGCTTCTCAGGTGGTTGATATGATAACCTGGTAGTGAGGTTCTACCATCATTGTAGGTATTTTTCTAGGCTTTCTCCTTCTTTCTATTTTGAGTTGCGAAGGTCTAATAGGATCAACTCATTCTCAACATTGTGGGCATATTGGGCAATGAACTTCTCAGAGAGCTTGGCAAAAGTTGTGATGGTCCCACATGGTATTTTGTAAAACCACTCAACGGCAGTTCCTCCCAAGCTTTTTGGGAATAGGCACAAAAGATAATTGTCATTGTAAGCCACTTCTTTGCATGCCATATAGAACTCTTTGATGTGATTTACTGGGTCTCCTTTCCCTCGATATTTATCAAACTTGGGTGTCTTGAAGTTCTTTGGGAATGGAATAGATGTGATTGATTGGTCAAATGGGTAGGGACACACCTCTTCAAACTTGAAGGTCTTATTCTTTGTACTAGCCTAGAGCTCTTTGAGAGCATTCTTCATTTCTTCCCACTCGAAATGGACTGGCGTTGGAGCAGGTACTCCCATTTGGAAAGGGTCTAGTGGTGCCAGTAAATAAGGGAGATTTTGAGGTGGATATTGTGGAGTGGGATGTGGAGATTGCCCAATGAGATAGGTAGATTGGAATGGATTTTGGAGTGATGATTGTCGGGGAGGATATTATTGATGCGGTGCAAGGGTATATTGTGGTAGAGGATATGGAACTGCTTGCTGGTGTTGGGGGATGATGGGAAGTTGTTGTTGCACTAGACATGATGAAGCTTGTTGTTGTTGGGGAATGATAGGGATTTGTTTCTATGACTGGAAGTATTATTGTTGCAGAGGAGGCTGGTGGAATGATGTAGCTTGTTGGTAAGATTTCCCTTGTTTAAATTGGCTTTGCGCTTGACTGATATAGGTTGGGTGCATTCCTACATTGATTAAGGGTGGAACTGATGTAGGGAAGGTAGAAGCAAAGGGTGGTTGGTCAAGATAACTTGAAAAATGAGATGAACTTTGCTACTAAGATGGAGGAACTTGCTGAAAATCACTAGGTGTTGTGAATGGATAGCTTGCAAAGGATGAAGCTGGTGGAGGTTGAGATGGTTGTTGTTGCACTATTTGGGAGAAGGTGGCTTGTTGGTTCACAAGCATGGATGTAGGAGAGTGAGTTAGTATGCCTAAGGCTTGCATTTCTTCTTGAGTGAGGCCCCAATGAGAACCAGTGCGCGGTGGGAATTGTGATGTAGAGGATGTTGGAAAGGTAGATGTGATGGGAGTTTGGGATGCAAAAGGTGGATTTGAAAAACCCATGGAGGGCATACCAGTTGTGAAGGCAGTTTGTTGGGTAAATGCTTGTTGGGGGGTGGAAGAGAACATTTTCGTTCCCCATGAAAAGGGTGATGTTGATGTGGAAGCTTGCTGAGTATGAAAGGGAAATGATTGTGCTACCCCTGAAATAGATGATGTTGATGCAGAGGCTTGTTGGGAGAAAGAGGGAAATGATTGTGTTGACCCTGAAAATGATGGTATGGATGCAGAATCTTGTGGAGTGAAAGGAAAGGATGATTGCATCCCTCCTAGAAAGAATGGTGTGGATGCAGAGGCTTGTGAAGTGAAGGGGAAGGATTATTGTGTCCCTCCTGGAATAAAAGGTGTAGATGCAGAGGCTTGTGAAGTGAAGGGGAAGGATGATTGTGTCCCTCCTAGAATGAAAGATGTATATGTAAAGGCTTGTGAAGTGAAGGGGAAGGATGATTGTGTCCCTCCTAGAAGAAAAGGTGTAGATGCAGAGGCTTGTGAAGTGAAGGGGAAGGATGATTTTGTCCATCCTAGAATGAAAGGTGTAGATGCAGAGGCTTGTGAAGTGAAGGGGAAGGATATTTGCACCCCTCCCAGAATGAAAGATGTCGCTTGGCCTATGGAAGGTGATGGAACTATTTGTGTAAAGTTTTATGTGGGAGGTGGTGCTTGGTTATGCAAAAAGCCTTCAGTAGGGATGATGGATTGAGCTGCTATGGAAGATGATGGTGTGCCTATGAGAGGAAATGGAGTGGATTGTGTCACTTGTGTTTTAGGGCCTATGAAACTTCTTTGAAAAAGAGGGGGGATGGGCGAGCTACTTGTGAGATGTGGAGAAGTGGATTAGGATTCTGTTGGATGATGGGGGTGTATACTTCTGCTAGGATATGGATGTTGTGGATGGGGATGCGAGGTTGGATATATGGTGGAATGGGATTACCCTCTTATATGAAGTTATCCCACATGTTTCTTTGATTCTAAGCAATGAGTGCACTAACCATTTTTGCATTTCCTAGATGATTCATAAATTTTTATATCGCAAAAGGAGTCGAGGGGATATTGGGATCATCCCATGCATTACTAGTTTGCTGAATCTAGGGATCATAAGCTACCATCACACTAGTAGAAATGTTGAGATTAGATGAGCTGGGGGCTTGATAAGGATCCATGCTCCTTCATTTTTTAGATCTTGTCATGACAGGTATGGAGTTGAGATGCAGATGCTAGATGGATGCAAGATGTTTCTAAAAGACTCTAAAGAATGATGGATACAAACCTAAGGAACTTCTAAGGATGGTCGATTTCTAAAATGCAATTCCAGGATTGCTGAGATGCTTGGATTTGGATCAAGGATGGCGGAAGATGGTGGGAGATTGGTGAGATGTGCTTGGCAATGATGGGGGCCTGGTGGGATGCTCTGATTTGGATCAAGATTTGGTGGGTGATTGGTGGGATGCTAGTGGAAGATTTACTAAGTGTCAATAATGAGTTGTTGTTTTCCTGATGGAGGATCAGTGGTAGGATTCAGTCAACTAAGGATAGACTAATGATCTTTGGTCAACTGGCTTCTTATCAATGCAAGCCAATCTCTTACTTGAGATGATGAGGCTATGCAAGGACAAGTTGGATTTTCTTTAGACAATGCTCTGTCAAAAGGGATGATTTCTAATTTAAGATGAGGATTGAAAAAAACACAAAGGTTTTGAACACTAAGTGCTTGTAGATTTGGATCACTGGATTTGGTGTAAAAGTTGGTGGGTTTTGATTTGGATGATGGATATTGGATTTGGATCAAGGATTTTGGGATTCTAATTGTGGATTGCTGATGGAATGAAGGTGAAGGATGATGAAATGGTGTTATTTCTAAAAGGGTGATGCAGATGTAACTGAGGTGGATGACCTATGATGCTGCTAAGAAGATGATGATGAATGCAACTAAGACTGGACTCTAGGATGCAACTAAAGATTAGTGATGATGCAAGGATGAAAATAGGATGGAGAACTGTCAAGATAGGACCTTAGATTCTGAAGGAAAAGTGGATATGTGATGACTCCAGCTAGTCTTCTCTTTCAAGATTGACGTAGCGATGGTTTACTCAGAATCGATAAGCAAACTAATTGACTCTTATGTTATAGCCCACATTATCAAGCTTTTCTTGATACTTTTCTTCGGCTCGGGTTGCTTGCAAAAAAGATTGATGGCTTTTAAGATTTCTCTCTGCAACTTTCTTCTCTTGATAGGCCTGAGATTTGGGAAGTTTAGCCTTTGGGTGTTTAATCAAATCAGACATAACTTGGGGAGATTTTGATAATTGGATTGAGACAAAAGCTTTGGGTATCTGATTTTAAGGGATTCTTCTGTAAGTTTTTCTGAGTATTTTGAATCAAGTTGTAGATCAGTTTGATGTTTCCCAATGGAAAAGGACATATTTCAACAAAGACTTTTGGAAAAGCAATCTCCACAAGGGATAAAGAAACCTTGTGGGATACAAGCAAGATAACTGACTTTGAATCTGAAAAATCTTTGAAATGTGTATGTTCTAACAAGTGTTTTCATGGAGTCTTTGACTGTCAATCACTTCAAGCAGATCTACCTAAGGAAGGTGAGTATCAAAATCCTTGCCCACAACTTGGTACCCCCTAAAAGGGGATACAAATGGTGAGTAATCTTGAGGTGATCTAGTAAACCCCTTGGATCGGTCCTTGCACAAGGATTCTGATACCTTCGGATGTGTATAGGGTAGCCTCTATTTTAACTAGTTTGTAATTGTTCTGTGGAGTCCCCCCAATCAGTTTGTATGCATGTGACTCACTTAAGAGCCTATTTGACCATGCTGAAATAGTAGGGATTATTCACCTACCCCGGGCTACCATCAACATGCCTCACCTGAGCTTGATGGGATATAAGCGAGAGTTTTCTCAATGCTTTATTTCTATACCGGTCAGGGAAGATATCGGTTTGAGGTCATTCTCCAGAGAGGAAGTGCTTTTCTCCTCAGACAAGCCTTGCTAAAAGTAAAAAAAGTGAACTTGTCTGAGTTCAAGTGTTTTACATTACTCATTTTAACAAGGTTTTTGCAAGAAATTGAAAACTCCTAGATGCACATCAAGCAAATGTTCTTTCCCAAAAAGTGATTAAGTGATTGAATTTTAAATCTTTTGAAGACACAAGTGTTTAGGTTTTGAGTTTTTCTTTCTCCAAAAAGTAAACTTTTGAGCGATTGCAAGTTCTTTTCTTGAGCATTCGAGATTGAGTTTGCGTGTTGCTTTAGAACTTTGAAAAGTGCTTTGTTTTTTTATCTTTAAGTCATTTAAGATTGAGTTTGCGCGTGAACTTAAATTGAAAGAGGAAGGAATAGACATGATTTTCTTTCTCTTTTAAATCATTCAAGATTGTGTTTGATTTTCAAAATGATAATGACTCAATTGGACTTGGGTTCATTCTTTTAGCTTCATTCAAGATTTGTTTGCCTTTTGCTCAATTTTTAGACTCAAAAGGGAAAGTTCCTAGATTTAGCTTTCATAGATGAACTTTGAAAGGGACTCAAGATTTTGCAATAAGAGACTTGTTCACATAAATAACAAAGCTTTAGGACTGATTTAGGAAAGTTTTGAAACCTTTAGGAATGTTTAGGAACCAAATTTGAAAAGATTAGCAAAGATTTTGATGATTTTTGTTCCTAATTTGCTTTGAGATTTTTAACAAAACTTGAAGACATTGTAAATGAAGTTCTTTTTAGCTCTCTTTGATGCATTTGATTTTTTATTTATGACCACTTAGGATGATTTTTGAGTTGATTAGGAACCACTTAGCTTTGCAATGCAAACTTGATGTTCTTTTTATGCTCCCAAATCATGAAATGTTCCTACTTTGCATGAATGCATCTAAAACCTTGATGTTGCAAGGGTTCAAATGATTTGATTGATTTTTGTTTGTTTGTTAGAATATTTTGCAAGTTTTAGTCTTTAATGCATTCAAGAGTGATTTGGGGCTTCATTTTGAGCACTAAAATAAGATGTTTATGCCTTTGTCTTGTTCATTTTTACCCAAAATTGAAGTGTTCCGGGATGCTATCCTAAATTTACCAGATGCAATCTAGGAAATGGTGTAGTCCCCAGATGTGATCCGAGAAATGGTGTAAACCCTAGATGTGATCTGGAATCCTGGATGCTACCCTAATTTTAACTAGATGTGATCCGAGAAATGGTGTAGGCCCCCAGATGTGATCCATAATCCCAGATGCTACCCTAAATTTACTAGATGCGATCCTCTGGCAATTTTAAATATATTACATGGAATTTTTACAGAGAAAATACATGTTTTTTGTCAAAAATGAGATTTTTTAAGGGATTTTTTGGAAGAATAAGGCAATTTTCTTACAAGTAGAAGAAAGGTGAATAGACATATCATATAGACATATCTCTTTCATGTTATTCCCAATGTGTGTTCACATGTGTGACCACACCAACATCTTACACTTGCATCCTCTCTATGACACTTGTCACATAGCTAAGCCATCAATCCACATCATCTCTCTCATTTGATCCTACATTCATTTGAAATGGAAACTTGGTCATTGATTTTGCCAATTAAAAATCTATAAATTAAGGCATTTTCTCTCATTGTAGAGATCCACCTTCTTCCTATCATTATGTTTTCCAAATAATCTTCAATCTTCTATCATACATAACTACATGGTACCATTTTCTATCTAATCTATCATAATCCTAACATCATGTTGCTGGTTTTAACAATCACATTACAACCAACAACAATATCAAATGGGAAAATCAAATAGACATGGGTGCATATACTTATGCTCAATTCATGAGATGAGAAGGTAAAAGACAAGGAAAATCCATTCATATCTTCTTCATTTTCATTATCTTTATTTTCACACATCTGAAGGTGCCAATTAAAAATTATTAATGATAGAAGACATAAAATGGATAAATAAAATGAAGTAAAAGGTGTACCTTATTTTTTAAATTTTTTTTCATCTCAAAGATTGAATGAAATCAGATGCACTCATGTCTTTGCTCCTTTTAATTGTTATTAATGGATTGTGATTGTTCAAACCAACAACATCATTATAGCAATATGATGAATTCATGGAAAAAATGACAACATAAGGATTTGACAAAGTTACATTACAAAAATAAGATCCAATACCTCAATTCGTAGATTTTTAGAGGTTCAATAGTCAAGATTCAATGTTTAGTAGACAAAAGGTTATGACGAAGGTGCATTAAAAAAATATGGTCAAATACCTCATTTCATAGATTTTTTATGAGATTCAATAGTCAAGATTCAGTGTTTAGTAGATAGCTATGATTTATTGAGAGATATGCAATAAATTACTTGTCACAAGGAGGATGGAGGTGTTAGAGCTATGTGTGTTCATGAGTGTCAGAATACATTGAGAATAACATGGAAGATACATGACTATGACATGTGTAAGAGATGAGGTGGCTTGGAAAAGTTATTTTCCCATAGAATATGTAAAAAGTGGGGTGATTAGGAGATGAATTTTCATGCACACACAAAGAAGAGTAGAGACACATGTCACATGATGACACATTTAGGTCTTGATCGATGTAAATACATTCAAAAATTAAATAGGAAAAGGATTAAAGATGAGATGAAATTAAATAATAATAAAAATGATAATGAAAGTTGATAAGTCTAAATGTAGTAATTAAGTAGGTAATAATTATTTGATTTAGATAGAAGGTATGTGTGATAAAAGTGAAGAATAAATAATAAATAATCATTTGATTGGCTATGAAGGGATAAAATTAGCTGAGATTGAGTATGGAAACATTTGTGTCTATAGAAAGGAATTAAATAATATTAATCTTGTTAGGATTAGGTAATACTGAGAGGGAGGGTGAATCAGTATTACAACACTTTAATTTAAACCAACCAATTGAAAATAAACCATAACAATGCTGAAATGAAAAGAACATAAATGCACAACACATAACTCATGACACCATGATTTGTTTTCGAGGAAACCCTGGTGGGGATGGTACCCACAACTATGCACTAAAATATTATATCCCTGTTAGGAGATCTAGCCTTGTTAGGAGCTGAGTATTACATAGTACATTTCCTTTCTAGAGAAATACAAAACCCTATTAGGGGTATACAAAAACCTTGTTAAAGGTGGTGAGCTTACAAGTCTTACAATCAAAATATTGTCTCAAAGAGTTATCCAAAAATGAACAATAAAAGCACTTGCTACACTTAGATAGTTCCAATTATAGCTCTGTCAAATACTAATCTCACATCTTCTCTCTTCTCTCATATTCGCATCATCACCATCAATCTTATCACTTCCACAAAACATTCTATACTTATACAATCTCTTCCATCCAGTCGGCTCTCAAAATACTTCACAAAACATAATAAATACTTGTCCAAATAATCAACATAGAGTCAGCGATCATATATTACCAAAGTGTCAGCAATATACAACATCCAACTAACTTATCACATTTCCATATCAACTAACCTTGCCCCAATCATTGCAACTACTTATGTGCCCAATTACACTAATTCGGTGTCTTTGCATACCTTTACAACACTATATCTCACTGATCTGATCACCAAAACACATGCAACCTTAACTGAAGGTCCTATATATCCCAAAATTTCTTCTACTAACTTCATAGGCCATAATACATCATACATTATCATCACTAACCAAAACTATAACATAGTATGCTATTATCCTAATTCTATACTTAGTCATTTTCATGACTGTGACTCCAGTACCAAAAATCTCTGCATGTGATCACTCCAACATAAGTGTTGCCATAAATGAAAACCCTTAAGTTATCCCTAGTGCTCCCAAACATCACTTGCCAACAAAGCTATTGGAGAGAAAATTACAACAAGATTTGAATTTAAAATATTTAATATGATAACAAAATTGTACAACATTTATATAATTTCACTTGTAGAACTTTTAAACTTGTAATATTTGTATTAAGAACATATTTATAAAAAATTGCATCAATTGCATGTCATCATTCAAAAAAAAATCAAGGAAATTCTTTTATATTCAAATTCGAAATCTTGTGCCCTAAGTAGCCAAACACGTGGTTTTTCCACATGTTACTAAAATGCTAATTGGATTTAATTTTTTAACAAGTAATATAAAAAATTACTTAACTTGCATGAGTTTTTTGCCAAAAAAATTGCATGCTTGTCACACCAAAAAAATATCACAAGTTTTTTCAAAATTGTCATCAACTTTTATGGCAAGTATTTAGCCAAGATTTTTTATTTGCATGCACTTGCAGGGTCTCTAATAACAATAGGGTGAAGATTTTTCATTGTACCTTGTTCAATCATTAACCAAATGATAGCTTAGATAAAATCAATAAAAGGCAAGGAAGCAAGAAAGACACTAAGGGAGCCCTTATAAACAAAATGTTAATAGTTTGAAAGGTTAGGACTATGTTAATTATGGAATGCAAATGATCAAAAATATTAATTAGACCATTATTTCCTCTAGCTCTACCATTGAACTATGAAGTAAAATCACTTTATAGAAACAAATTGTACACAACTGCTAAAACAATCTTGGATAGATGAAATTATTAAAGATTTATGAAGAAAGTCTGATTAAAATATAATTGCCAATTGTGATACAACTATGATGCAAATGTGGGTACAATACATGGTGTAGAATTTTTTTCCATTAGGTATTGGTACATGTTTCTATATATGTATATGTAATCACCTAAAAATGGTTAGGACTAAATCATGTGGGCAACTAAGGCAAAATCAAGGCAATAAATTGAAATCAGGGCAAAATCAAAGCATAATTGCAATCAAGCCAAAATCCAATTATAATTGAAAATCAAAAGCTGATAAATCAATATAAATCAAGATAAATCAATTAAGTGTGCAATTAATCTAATTAATTGTGCAATTAATCTAATTAATTATGCAATTAATCTAATTAATTACATGGTTCAATTTAAAACAAATTAACCCATTCAAGGGTACACATGGCTAAACAAATCAATTAAATTCAATTATTAATCCCTATTTTCCTTCACCCACCACATGGGAGGAAAATGTCTCAACCAATAGGATTTAAGGATCAAGATCACATGGATCAAGCTCACAACGAATCTCAATCACACATAAGGTGAGAGTATCTTGACCACTCATCTCACTAGTAGAATTTGGCAAATAAATGACTACGTGACTAAATTTTTTAGTCATGTGACTAATACCTTTAGTCACATGACTAAAACTAATCAAATTCTACTATTTTTTTGCAATTCACAAGTATAAATGACTAAATAAATGACTAATTTGGTCATCAGATAAAATCACAAGGTTTAAAAAATAAAAATGACTAAATAATTAGTCACTAACAATTAGTCACCCAAACAAAAATGACCATGTAAAAATATAGTTAACAACATTCAACATTCAACATTTTTTTTTCATTGAATATGTAAAGCCCTTAATTCCTCTCAATAGGTATGCATTGAGAGGTAATTTTACCTAATTGATTTTTGGCGTCAAAAGTATTGGAGGGAACTTTAATCATTTTCACTCTGGTTAAGCCGATTATCACAACAATCATTCTAAAAACACTCCCATTCCTCATTTTGCATCTCCTTTTGCTCTCTGGAAATTCTTCCACTGGGTGCCAAGATGGAGGGTTTAACAAAGGCTTTCTTGATAGTCTCTGAGATATTTTTCCTTGCAAGTGCTCATGGCTTTCTTACAGATCACATCATTTTTTACAGGTACATGCCTTCAATACATGGCTAAACATTGTGTTTTTCTCTATGCTTTGTATTAAATAATTATCTAAGAAATTTATTTTATTTGCAAGCTCCAAAAATGTGTTACATATCCCTGAAGATTACTTATTTTTATAAAGAGTTTGGGCTCTGTGTTTTCTAAACAATGTTGACATCAAATTATAAATAAAACACAAGAGTTTATATATATTTTCCCATTACAGCCATTTGTATATGTACATGGCCATATCCTTCTCTATGGCATTTTATGTATAAAAATCTTGAAACCCCTGACCTCTATCTTGTTGGGTTCATTCTTCTTACACAACTGGGATTTTGATTCTCTATCATTTATATGAATCTTCCTGTGCATATTTGAGAATGAGGGTTTCTTCTTATTATTCATAGACATTGTGGCTTTATATTCTACCCATGGCCATACCTTTATCTATATTTGTTTTAAACATTCATGTGACCATTGTCTTTTTATCAAAGATCTATCTTGTATTTGTGAGGCATGACTTTTGGAAAACTTTCATCATTGAATAAGGGCTTCTGGGTTTTCTTTTTACTGTAGCTTGCTCATTTCTTCCTGATAGTACTTACTGATATAAGCATTGAAAAGTATCATATTTTCTAATAGAAAATAATAATTCCATTCTAAATTATAAAAATGCCCATGTATCTAATAATGGGCATTCTATTATAATCTTCATTCATTGTGTAGTTGTAGTCATTTTATAATTCTATCTTGAGTTAATCTATGTTATTGTGGCACTACTTATGTATTGTGATTGTCATATTTGATGATAGTCCGTTACCGTTACCTTCATACATATTGAATATCATATGCTCTAGCTACTATGTGTAAAAATCCCTCAATGAGCCATGTCGCTGTCCTTGTAGCATGCTTTACACTTCTCTTTCCGAGTCTGATTTGGCGAACATGCATAGCTGATTCTCCTTCTGGGCACTTATCTACGATCACATCTAATAACATTAAATACTCTTTCTCCTAATTTTTAAGGACACTCTTTAATGAGGTAAAACTATCATAACATGATTTGGTCTACATCATGCATTTTTTGTTGTGTAACTACTCCATGTAAATTTCTATAACTGCCATTGTATGCACATTGATCTATGTTTTTGTACACTTCAATCATGGCATTGTTTACCTTTTCTATTACCTTATATGCTTTTTTATATCACTAGCATCATTGCACTTAATATGATCACTAATGCTAATGTAATTTTTTTTACATGTAGTTGCACATAGAAATAAACTTATTAGTTTTAAAAACATTAGTTCCAACTTATTTTTAGCTTTTTCTCTTTTAATATTCATGATGAAATGTCTCTAGAACATGAAAGTATAGTATTCAGTTGTTAGAGATAGGATAAGATGTAGTGCCCCTCTATCTTTGCCTTACTTTGTCTTATGTCATGTTTTCATTTTGCTACGATACCAAGATAGAAGTGTATATGGTGTAGGGGCACCTAGGACCACAAGGGGTCACTATAAGGCCCTATTGAAGAATATATGAAGGCATCAAGATCATGAATTCTATTTGATCATTTTATTGTAAACATGGCTAATAATTCCATTTGAATGCAAATTAATCCAAAAGATGTCAATATATGCAAAATTGCCAATAAAGGCCTAAAGGGCTAAGTGAGGGTTTGAGGGTAAAAGTAGGAATTTGATTATGTTTTGAGTCTATAAGTTCTATGAGAGACCATTTGAATTTAATTGAACAAAAAAAAAATGAAATGTTGCAAAAACAATGTAAGTTGTCACATTGACAACTTTGTTGTCAATGTTGACAACACGGGGATCAAGAGACAAACTGATCCAATGTTGGTTATAGAAGTAGTCGTATGTGTGGTTGTCAGTTTCCTTGTTTGGAAATAAGTTATATATGTTTGCAATGGTTGTATTTGGGGAGTGGAGTGATGGTAATTAGTTTTTTATCAATAAAAATTTGGTTTCCTACACTTTTTTTTTATGTTTTTCCAGCGTAACAATCATTTTTAGTGGTTGAGATGTTATCATTTTGATAGAGAAGTGATTTAGAGTGCTTAAACATTGGATCTAGTTTGTTTTGGTCTTTGTGGCATGGTATTTCACTGAGTTTTAGAGAAGGTATATTAATTTTATTGTTGACTGATAAAACCCTCATCTAGGGGGACAACAAGTTAATTAAAAAGTAGATTTGCAGTTCACGTGTAATAAGACCCCATGTTTGACCAAAGACAAGAGGAGATTATGTGTATTATAGTTTCTTGAGTTTGCAGGGAACCATGAACTGATGTTAACAAATTTTGGATGGAGGAAGATAGAAGTTGTTGAAGGAGGAATGAGGATGATTGTCTCATAAAATTATAGTCTCGGTGTGAGGGGAATATCTCCCAACTCAACCGTTGGATCTAGCCAAATTTTGGATATGTTGGAGAGAGTAAAGTTGTTCCAAATCTTACTGGAGCAATTGAGGAAATTTGATCAGAGTAAAACATTATGGGTGACTGTGTACAGGTCTATCAAAAAGACCAATGAGTTATTATTTTGACAATAAGGAAGGTTGGTATTGTTTCTTTTTGTTAAGAGAACCATGAAGATTAGTGTGTTGAGAGTTGAGAAGTGTGGGAAAAGTTATAAGTTTTTTGATGGTTAGAGTCCCAAATATTTAGGGATTGAACAATCAATGAGTTTATGTGCATTGTCCAAGGAAGTGGACAGTCAGGGTTGATATAGACTGGGCATGAGAATAGCCTTAGTAAGTGGATGTTGTGTGTTGATTGGGGTAGTTATAGTCAAGTGAGATGTTCAATGTGATAGTGTGTGTGTGAATTATTGACCTAGAAATCTGCAACATAACACTTCAATAGGATATTATATCAATTGTTAGAAAGATCAAATAAGAAAAGGAAATAAACAATTGAAGGCATCCTATTGCTCTCTAGTTAGCACAAGTATGAAAAGGATTGTAAATTGCTCTCAAATTTAATCCTAAACAGTGACAATACAATGCTAAGACGGGAGATTCAAGGTTACTATGCAAAAATGAAACTAACATGACAAGATTCATCCAAATTAGCCATAAAAGACATGAGATTCATTTACTATTAACCAGATTGAAGTGTTTACTAATTAGATATGAGCATAAGAAATCATGAAATCAATTATCTATTAGAAAAAATCAAAGCATTAAGGAGATTCAAAAGACTAGGAGAGAAATGAAGATTTGAAAATTCTCTTTTATAGAATCTTAAGATTTTGAACGGTTAGGATGCATCCATGATGAGTGGTTGAGATGCTTCCAAGATTGATCCATGTGATTACCTATAATTGGTTGGAGATGTGTTTGTTGTCCCCTTTAAGGTGACATGTTATTCTAGAGGTTTTAATTCATTTCTTTTAATTAATTACTATAGACATGAATTTAATAGGATTGATTTAATTAATTAGGCATAGAGGTAATTGAATTGATTTTTGCTTGATGCTTTGATGATAAATTATTGAATTAGGATATTTAATTGATTTTATTAAATTTAATGAATTATGTCAATAATCAAGGATCAAATTAACATAATTAGGATTTTATCCCGAATTAGGGAAAATAGGGCCTTAAGTTCTATTAGCCCAAATTTAGGTGATTACATTTGCCCCTCTTTGAATTGCTTTATGAACAACACAAGGATTCAAATAAAATTTGATTCAAAGTGTGATTCAATGAAACTAATGGATTCAAGAAATTTAGAGAGTAGTGAGAACTACTTTGAGCTCATGTGATTTAGAGAGCAGTGAGAACCACTCTGAAAGATTTAGAGAGCAGTAAAAAGAACTACTCTAAATTCGAGAATCCCGAACTTGATCAAATGAAATCCTACTTGACTAGAAAATCATCAATTTTGAACTTGACTGGACAAGAATTGACAATACCGATTCCGAACTTGATGGAACAAAAATTGATAAGAGATTTTGAAAAGAAAGTTCAATTAAATTTGATTTGCAGTAACTGAACATGCATACAAATAACCAATTTGATTTGAAGCGATGAAATTGATCAATGTCGTAAAGATTAATAACATCAACTTGATTGAAGAAACTGTCATGCCCCTAGTGTGAAATAATTTGATTTGAAACTTTGAATTTTAGTATGATTATGCCCCCTCGGGACCGAAATTGGAATAAATTTAGATAAAAACATTATTTTCAAGTATTTATGAAGAATTATAGTGATTAGAATGAAGCTGGATCAAGCTAAAATCGATTAGGAAGTTTTAATAAGCAATTAGGATCAATTTTTGTGTTAACAGAACACTATTTGACCAAGTTTGACCAAGAATATGAGGGAGTTTGACTTGTGTTTAAGCAACATCCTAGCATAAAAATTTGATGTATTAGTGAGAAAATCACTTTTTATAGCTTTCAGCAAGCTTTATGTGCATTAGTTGCACTTTGTGCAGCCTTCATTAAGTGCTTTTGACTGAACTTCAACTTTTGTTGACCTTTGATTGGAGTGAAACTCATTACTACACTAATTTACCATGTTGACATCATCAGTTCTACTCATTTTGCCCATGTTTGACTGCAATTTGACCATAGTTGACTTTTGCATTTTTGAAGGTTGACTCTGCTTTGTAACTCTATTTTTACTATATTTGAGTAATATGAATTACCTATTTCAATTTTGGTCCCAATATGAAGCCTTTGTGATGTCTTATTGTTAATGTCCCTTAAGGCTTCGGGGTCTTCAGGAGGCTTAAATTGGTCAAAAAGTCCATTTTTACAATTCATTTTCACTCTCTACCTTTGATTTTTATTGAGATCCGAGCGAAGATGATTTACCCCACAGAGAAGCATCGATTTAAGCTGGCAAGATGACACAACCAGTCTCCACATTATGTAGCACATGTGAGTACCCGAGAACAATCCTTGTCAATTTTGAAATTTTGAATTTCATGCATTTTTAGACATTTTATAGGCAATTTAATTTTCAATCGCATCTTGGATGCGGGATCGTACGCAGTGAATCCTGTTTTGCATCATATTTTTCACCAAATTCCAGATAGTATCTAGTATTATCAGAATCGCACCCTATCAAGTCACATCTGGTCAAATTCAAACAAATTCATAGCAATTTTGTCCTTTTGTCATTTTTAGTCAAAATAGGGTCGCATCCGAATTTCGAATCGCATCCCAAATTTCTTAAGTCATATCTAGGATTTCTTGGCTTGCATCCCGTTGAAAGATCACATCCCGTATTTCTTGGATCATATCTGGGATTTTAGGATCATTTTTGGTTTTTTGAATTTTGAGCCAAGTTTCCTGTCTGTTTTGCATTCCTTAGGCAATTTTTCATCAAATTCCTTTGTCTAATGCTGACATAGTGCCCCTATTTTCTATTGTGTAGACCCACTTTGATGTTATCACTTTCAGATGTCCTTGACCTACCCAAGTTGTGGAGTTACATCAGCAACTCTCGCTAGGTGACTAGCACACTATTACGTGATGTGGACTATGGAGTCTAACAAATTTACCTGACATTTGGATGAATCGAGGATTATTGACCGCATTGGCTGAGAGGTGGCATTTGGAGCATAACACCTTCCACCTTATGACTGGCGAGATGACTATGATTCTTGAGGATATCTAGCATATTCTACATGTTCTAGTCATGGGCTCCTGAGTGGAGTATGAGGATGATACTATTGCCAGGTGTTACCTCAGTTGGGACCACATGGTGGCCAACTATACGCCACTTCTCTCATACTTGGCTGGACTTATTGGAGGATTAATGATGCCAAATCAGGGTCAGCATGGTTTCATGTGCGGTTGGTCTAGGGTCATTGAGGAAATGATCTGATCTCCACATAGATTTTCTTCGGGGAGTTGTATATTATCTCATATGTACAAAGAGCTCCATGAGATTATTTATCAGCATTCTTGCACTATGACTGTTGGCTCTTCAGTTCTAGGTGTGGGAGCACATCCTCATCACATGATCGATAGTTGATAGGCACTGTGATGTTGACATGCCTTACATTTACATTTATTATGGATTATTACAACAGCCCCATTTGGGAAAGTTAGAGTACTAGAGGCAAGTACTTGATGACATCACTAACATTATTTGGAGACCATACTTGGATTGTGAGGGATGGCCCTTAGATGTTAGGTAGATGCCATATTTTTTTTAGAGCAGGTACCTTGTTGGGTGTACCAGATATATTTTTGAGAGGTTTCTAATTACTCGTGTGTCCTAACAATATGGCAGGGTATAGGGTATCTCTTAGGAGATGGCTACATATTCCTGTATTAGATATGAGGAGGCCCAGTGGGAGTCTTGATTAATATATGAGATAACAGTACATGAGATCTCTCAGATTGCTTCTGTTAAATGGGAGTACCATCCAGAGATATTTGATGGTAGGATTATTGATGCATACCATATGTATTATAATTAGAACCCATATCCTCATTTTACAGCTCCTAGAGAAGTCGCTCCTTACCTAGAGGACACACTTGATTATGATCCTATCAATGATGCTAGTGGCTGAGGCCGATCTTCTTGAGGTAAAGATAGGGGGAGAGGCAGGGATAGGTGGTGAGATGGAGGGAGGGATGGAGCTCAGGGAGGTGGTCGTGGATGAGGTGATGGAGGAGATGATAGGGGTGGAGGAGGTGGAGGTGATGGTAGAAGATGACGGGCCTCCAGAGAGGATGTAGGGTAGTAGAGGTAGCGGTGATTCAGATTCACCCCCTCGCAGAGAGACATAGGGCCTCTTCTCCATAGAGATGAGCATGCACAGTGGCATAGGGCAGCCGAAGGAGGGGGTGATGGGGATCAACAATAGGCACATCGAGATCCTCTAGTAGGTGGCAATGGAGATTAGCTATCTTAGTGTGAGTAGGAGTGAGCTGCATTGCAGTTAGAGGTGGCCACCCCTGGAGCATGATTATCAAAGTGAGATACTCATTTATCTCAGATGAGAGAGGAGCGGGATAGATATGCTCATACAGCTACCCACCAGGGTCAAAAAGTGACATATTATTTTGCATTGTATTTTTTTGTTGTACCTACTTCTTAGAGAGCTCCACTATATTTAGTCATAGCCCAGTAGTCAAACAGTGCTATGCCTCCACCGATTCCTGGCAGAGCAGATGTACCCCCTCCTAATCCTTCATGAGAGGACAAGGGAGCCAATGAGGCTTGATATTATGTACTCTCATTTTTTTGTATATCTGATATACATTCATCATATCTTGTATTTGTACCATTTTTTATCGATACACTCTCATGTCCTATGGACTGTTTATTATTGATACTTTGATACTCTAATACTTGTTTCATCCATTCTTTGATATACTATTTTGACATTCTGATATTCATACTGATGATATATTGATGCTCCTGATTCATTGATGGTTCTGTCATGGATATCTTATCTACTTTATCTTGTTTCATATGATGATTTCTGGTTCTGATATCTGATATCTGATGCTTTTGATTTCTGCACATATGATATATCTGATATGTGTCTCATGCTTTAGGATATTGATGTGATGTTCATACTTGGTCAAAATTAGCTTATATGATGATAGAATGACATCATGATATACTTCACTGATATATGCTTATGTTTTTGTGTTTTCAAAGCTTTATGTATGTATAGATGCAAACTCATGTGAATGTATGCAATCTTTATTTCATGTATGGATATGGATGTATGAGATGTATTGCGATGTGATGTATGGACATCTCACTTTTATTTATGTATAAATGATTATGGATGCACTATGCAAATGGTTTATGATGTGGAATGGATTATGAATGCAAATGGATATCAATGATATATACTCAGTCATTTCATTCTAGTTGTTTATGATTTCATGATGTATTTGGTCAAACATGGAAAATGATTAATGTTTTTAGAATTTTCAACTCAAATTAATGCTTTAGATAATTGAATTCACACATTCATGCTTATGCAGCTTAAAATGAATGCAACTATATTAAAATGAATGCAATTTAAAATGAAATTCAATGCAACTAAAATATGAAATGCATTTAAATGAACCTAATGCAAATTAATATGATATCCAACTAAAAAATGAACCTTAATGCAATTAACCAAATGAAATGCACCTAGACTAAGACACCTAGGATAGTCATTGTTTATTCAAGGTGGATTAATTGTCATCATAGAGTGTTTGTAATGGGACCTCATTAGGATAGTACAATTTTTACTGATAGATTTAGCAATCATGAAAATATGAATACTTCCCTTTATTTGTCATGTTGAAAGATAACCTAAACATTAAAGCATATAGGGTAGAATGTTCTGCAAGTTACTCCCTATTTGATATAAACCCTTTTCTTTTCTGGTGCATAATGTGTAAATATGTACCCACAATGACCTTTCATTTTATATTCATATCCTTGGGTATAATCCGATTTATTATGTACCTTACTAGGAAGTAGTTTTTCAGTGTTGTTTAAACAGGCAAGGAAATAAATCCAACCTCACTAAGGTTTTCATAGGAAATAGGTCAATGTATACATGGCATTCCAATCATGATGGAGGCACTTATAGTAGACATTCATTCCCCATGATCACCCTAGATCATCGGATTTATCACCACAAATAGAAGATAAAGAAAGCGTTATGCCCCCAATATTTTTTCCTCTAGTCCGTAGACATCATCAAGTCACTCAAGGAAACATAAAAATCAAAAATTGATAATAAGAAAAAAAATTCATTATTCCTTTTAAGATAATCAATGTATTTTCTTTAAAAAAGACAGTTGTGATTATAGTGTTTAGGAACACTGTTGATTAATTTTGCAAACACGCATAGGAATTATTATCAATTATCAATTTATCTTTCATCAATTAGTGGTTCACCTATTTAGTGTTTAGGAACACTCTTATCATCATGACATAGTGTTTAGGAACACCTTTAGGTCTAAGTATTTATAAATACTATTGTTTGTATTTTATTGTCTATTGCGGACTAGGGTGGTATTTAGAAATACCTTTATTGTCGTAGTTTAATGTCAATTGCGGATGCTATTTTTAGCAAAAGATCCTAAAAGGGACTTAAAGACATGTGTGATCTTGATCATTGCCCCCTAGGGAAAACAGTTTACCTAGGACCTTAATGTAGATAGATTCCAACCTTAGGAAGATATGATTTTTTGATAATAGGCTCTTAGGATTTGTCATGTCACAA
Organism: Chamaecyparis obtusa; assembly: GCA_027943335.1. Lineage (NCBI taxonomy): Eukaryota > Viridiplantae > Streptophyta > Pinopsida > Cupressales > Cupressaceae > Chamaecyparis > Chamaecyparis obtusa. Next base: position 349,504 of record BSBK01002634.1, read on the forward strand.
AAGTGACTGAAAGATATGTACAAATTGAGATTTACATCAGTCAAAAGTACAAGCATTATCTTGATAGATAGAGCATTGATTACAAGTAACACTTGTTTACCAGGTTTTCACCACTTGGCCAAACTTTTTCTATTTTTTCTATCATGGTGCCTGTTTACCAAGTTTTCACCAAGACACTTTTTATCTTTTCCAAAAAAAAATTGTACCTTTTCTCTTTTCTATTTTTTTTGGACTCACCAAGGTGCCTATTTGCTAGGTTTTCATTGAGATGGTCATTTTTTTCAGGACTTTTTCCATTGTTTTTTATTATTTTTAGGATCCATATTTTCTATTTTTTATTTTCTTCAGGAACTTTTTTTATTTTTTTGTACTTTTTTCAAGACTCTTTTCACTATACAAGAGCTTTCTCAAGAATGTCAGCCATAAAACCTTTTCAGGTGTAGAGTGTTGATTGGATCTAGTAAAAAATCTCCTTCAGGCATAGCCAACTAATAGGCTCTTGATCCAAATATTGTTGTAATGACAAAGGGACCCAACCAGTTGGGTTCAAATTTTCCCTTTTGATCTCAATTCTGTTGATTTGTAGGATTTTCTCTTAGAACTAGATCTCCTACTTAAAAACTTCTTGGTTTCACTTTCTTGTTGTATTTTCTTGACATTCTCTTTTGATAAGCTATAAGATGATCAAATGCCTATTTTTTGTGCTCATCTAGCAATTCTAGCTCTTGCAGTCGAGATATTTTGTAGTCCTCATCAGTGACTAGATGTTTCAATGATACCCTCGGTGATGGAATCTCTACCTCAATTGGTAAGAATTCCTCTGATCCATAAACTAGTGCAAAAGGAGTTGTGCTAGTTGGTGTTTTGATGCTTGTTCTGTAAGCCCACAATGCTGGATTGATTTGAAAATGCCAATCCCTTCCTGATTTGTTCACTATCCTATGCAAGATTTTCAATATAGTTTTGTTTGATGCTTCAACCTATCTGTTACCTTGAGGGTAATAGATTGAGGAATAATGCTAAGTGATTTTAAATTGAAGACACAACTCATCTATGTCTTTTTTTTTTACCAGAGATATGGGTATGTCATAGACCCCCATTTTTAGTCATAATCGACGAGGGTATGTCATAATGGCAGATGATATAGTTCAAGATAAACATGGAAACTTGTTTTATAGTTGCATTAGACAGTGGGACAGCTTCCACCCATTTTTAAAAATACTCAGTTGCAGTAATCATGTATTTATGTCCACTTGATGAATTAGGGTAAATTTGACCAACTAAATCAAAGGTCCATTGCTGGAATGGCCAATGTGTTATGAAAGGAATTATCTCCCTAGCTGGAGCATGTATCAGATTACCATGCGTCTGGCATTTCTTATATATTTTTGAAAAATGAATAGCATCTTTTTCCATTGTGGGCCAATAGTATCCAACACTTAAAAGTTTCTTGGCTAATTAAAAACCATTCGAGTGTGATCCACACACACGCTCATGAACTTCCTTTAATGCATGATTAGAATCTTCAGGTTCTAAACACCTAAGAAGTGTACCATCTAGACTATGTCTAAACAAGTCATTAGAGATGATTATATAATGTGATGCTGCTCTTATGAGGGATCTCTTTTCATTTTTGGAATAGCCTTTAGGGATTGTTTGGTCTTTAAGATAGGAATAGATATGGGCATATCGGGATAACACTTGGGTTTCAAGGGCACAAACAATTTGGGATTCTGGTAAGTCATAGGTAGGAAATGAGAGTTCTTCCACCAAGAAATCATAGCGAAATTGATGTTCTTCAAGTTGTAACATGGATGCTAAAGTATTCATTGCCTCAGCTGATCTATTCTCTGATCTTGGAATTTGTTGAAATGTGATGAAGACAAAGTATTTCTTTAAGTCATCCACCATTCTTTTGTAAGGAACATGAGCTAATCATCTTTTGTTTGATACTCACCATTCACTTGATTGATAATGAGTTGTGAATCTCCATAGATGTGTAGTTCAACAATTTTCCATTCTATTGCAAGTTTGAGTCCATTCACAAGAGCTTCATACTCTGCTATGTTGTTTGTACATGGAAAGATCATCTTATATGTGTAATACCCCAAAATTGGCACCTTATAATTTCAATCAATTTTGGTGCATTTTCTTCAATTTTACATCATTAAAGTCCTATTTTATTAGCAAATTTTCTCTCTCCTACCTGACTTTATTTGACTTGGTGTCAATTGCAAAAATCCTAAATTGCATTAATCTCACACTATAATTAATTCCTAAGTATTCAACTTTATTAGCTAAATAATCCCTATGATAAATTAATTTAATTCTGAAGAGCTAAGTGCTTTAAATTAAATTAAACCCACCCCCTTTAGCTAATACACATAAAAGGAATTAATATTATTTGGTTATTTGAATGAATTATCTTTATTTGGATTTAACAAATTCAAATTATTTGAAGGGTCACCCATATGTGGCAATAATTCATTCTTTTAATTAAATAATCCTTCAATATTTGTCTCAATTGGAAATGAAGAGTCAACCATTTCATTTCAAGAAACTCTCCATCCTCTCTCCGGGCTTGTCTATATTATGAACCTCATTTTCTCATTTTGGGGAGGCAATTGTGAGAGTATCAAAACTATAGTCAAATTTAGTCTCAATTTTCATGCTTTCAAGCTTTGCTATTGCATAATTAGATCAATTTCCATTTCTAGTTAATTGCATTCTCATATTAAGTTAGTTTGCTCATTTAGTGTTAGCTTAATTCTCATATCTCTTTCATGTTCTTAGATTAAAATATGCACTTCATTCTTAGATTAATTGCATCTTCATCTTAGATTAATTGGAATTTGTTCATCTTTCAAGCTTTCAAAATCCATCATATTAGCTTGGTCTTTTGGTTGTTGACTCTCATTATGAGAGTAATTCAAACACCTCAGCTAATTAGGAGGCAACAGGTCAAATCGATGGAATCTTGCGAATTGGGTAATTCATACTCATCTTTGAGATTTGATGATCGAGCAATGACTATGTTGTGTATATGGCTGGATTAGAGGTCCACGTTTAGCTATAAACATTCTAGCACCCACCGTGGGGTAGAAAAATCATTTCTGACCTCACTCTTGAAATTTTTCTAATAAGGAATTTGAGCTCTACCATGTGTTCATACTTCACTATGTACAGAATTTTGCATGAAATTTCAGAGCGTGCCGCACAAAGTTTTGCTCCCAGTAACATTTTTTCACGTGAAGAAACACTCTCTCACACAAGTCCTTACATTTTCTCATGCACAATGCAGTACTTTCTCACGCGAAGATCTTCTGTCAGTCATTTAAATTTTCCAAATTCTGTAATTTACTGTTACTTTTTCCTAACATTTACATTCTGTTGTTGATTTCATATTTCTAATTTTTGTTACAGTGTAACAGTGGTCTACAAGTCACTTTTCAAAGACATATAAACTTTCTAATAGTTTTCTTGCAGGACAGTTGTCAAAGACTTTTAAAATGTTGTGCTTGTTTTATTGCTTTCATCACATAGTATAACTAGGGCTTTGTTAAAATTTCTTAAGGGTCCTGATAGAAAAGTAGGGTAATAGGCTATTCATTACATGGAAGTGATGCCCATGGATGAAACTGAGACCCAGATGTTTCTAGAATGGTGGATACCTGGGGGAACAAAGCAAGGTAGTGAATCTTTATCACATCTACTTGCCAGGGGATTATACTTTTCTCTATTTGAGAGAACCAAAAACCCAAAAGCTTGTGGATTTGGTGGAGTGAAACTAGCTCGGTGATGAATATGCTTGATGTGTTTGGGTAAGGTGAAGAGGTAGAGAATTATGCTCTTCTCTCTTTGAGAGAATCAAAAAATTTGACCCTTGAATCTAAGCCAAGTTGTGTCACCTTTAGAGGGCATGCCAGAAGTTGAATCTCTGGGAATGACCCCAGTGAGTACACACCTATTTCTGGTGATTCCACCTCACTATAATAAAGAATGTTTTGTCGAGTCTAAAGACTCCGAAACCATGTTAACTTCCTTCTCTTGATTTTGACTATCATCTTGAGAAGGCTCCATCTCTTGTACTGAGCGCCGCCACTCCTAGCCCTGCTTGCGGGGGTGTATGAATTTTGGGTGTTGGTGTGGTTGTGAGGCCCTAGCCATGTATCAGGGGCACTGAAGGTTAGTGTGAATAGAAGCCCACTAAACACTTTCCTTAGTTAGTTGCCTACCCAGATCACCTCCGAAAGGAGACATAATCTTTGCACAGGGAGGGGGAAGAATCTCTCTTGTAGATTCTCACCATAGGCATGCACCTAGATGTTTGAAGGTGGTATATGAGACTAGCCCCTAATTCAAGGGTAACCTTTGAACATATACTATTGAGTCCTTGGAAACACCAAAAACATGGGCACCCTCTAGGGGGTGACACGGCTGTGTGAGGTGAACGCATGTGCATAAGCTGTGAGGCACAAATTTTGTCTTCTCATCATTTTTTTGTAGGGATAACTATTTGTTTGTTATCGAGTCTTCAACTATCCATCATGATTAAACAAAGACTCCCATGATACTTCCAAGTTGCTTTGTCCTTGGTAGGTTTGTTTGCGACTACTTCTTGCATCACTACTGCCTGATCAAAACTTTGTGCTTGTAAATGAATGCTTGAAACCTTCAAAACTGAGATTGCTGATTCAAATTGCCTTTAAACTATTTGAAAACTAGAAATTTTGTCAGAGAACTATTCAGGATGTGTCTCAAAACTTGACTTTTACCTCGAAAACTATGTCAAACTGTCAAACTTTGACCTTTTCCCATGTGAAATTTCACTTTCCAGAGCACTTCCTTGCGTGAGATTTCATTCTCTTGCATGAATTTTGACATTCTCTTTAGCAGCCCAGCACTTTCTCGTGTGAACATGTACCCTGGTTTTCAAAATAGTGACTTATTTCCCGTTGACTAGTGAACTTTTTGCCTGATCTAGTTTTTGTCTAAGGTCTGTTTATCTATTTTCCTATCATCCACTGTCTGAAACTGAGTGTCTCAAGCTATGAACCAAATGATTTTGTTTGAACTCATGATTGTCTCCTTGTTATTTGTCTCATCTTTTGTGCTTTTGTACCTCACGTCATGATAGTCTTATCTCGGTTGTTCTAGCCATTTCTCTTGATGATTCATGTTAGGTGCATCTCACATCTTGGTTGTTCTAGCCTTTATCTCCTTTTCATTATTCCTAGAGATAGAGTTTTGGCATTATCCCAAGTCCTCTCTCAATACTTAAATCTTTTTCTATGACTATTACAACTAGAAGTGGCAACACTTACCCCATTCGTGGTACTGGACAAGGTAGAGGTAAACCTTGTAATCAAGAAATAGATCATCCCGAACCTGTTGTGAAATATGAGCATTGTGAGGGATCCTCAAGTTCTTCTTCATTGAGTACTTTGAAAGATAGCCCATCTCAATCATCACCTCCAATGTTCCAAGAGTGTTTTAATCTGTTGTTTCAAGCACAACCTGGTTTCTCATTTCAAGAACAAGACAACTCATTCTTCCAAAACAACTCATTGTTTCATAACTTTGGAAGACCACTTCCTTGGACTAGTCCTATTATTGAATCTATTGATCCCGTTGAAGATATTGACTCATTTGAACCTGTTGACCCTCTTGATCCTATTCATGCACCAAAAGTTACCTTAGCTGTGCCCTTTCGGCATCATTCATATCATTTTACTGAGTCTTCATTTGCTACACAGTCCTACATCGACAAGATGGGAGATCCATTCAACTTCCAACCAGGAAAATACAGCCAAACTTATGACCAATCTCAAAACAATTAGCATCATGGTTAATCTTCCAATGACCAATGTCATGCTCAACCTCAAAATGATCAACTTTATGATCAATCCCAGAATGATCAGAATCAACACCAAGCTCAAAACAAAGCTCAAGGTGGTCAACCAGCATATCACTATCATCCTCCTCCTTATGACCAAAGTCAAGATCAAGTCCCAAGCATTTATGAGATTCTTGGCAATGATGGTGATGACACAATAACTCAAAATGACATAGATGTGGTGAAAGAAAATAACGGTCTTATCAAGATGATGGAGATCCTCCTAGAGGAGGAGGAAAAATACTTTCATGAGTTGGCCAAACAAGGGGCCAAATTACCCCTAGATTATCAAGTTGAAATGCTTGTGGCCAAAGAAGAAGAAACCAACACTGCTAAATTGCAAAAGATGGTCTAAGATATGCAAGATCAGATTAGCCAACTTGCGAAGAACAAGGACAAACCTGCACAACAATTCATAATGGAAAGCATTTGTCCTTTCCCCTTTGATAGGATTCTTCACATGCCACCTTTTCCCAAAGGTGTAGAGCTACATAAATATGACAAATACTTGGGTACTACCAATCCCCAAGATCACTTGAGAGATTTTGGCACTCTATCCATGGAATTCATACATGATCAGACATATCTTATGCACCTATTTCCTCATAGCTTGGGTGGACCAGCTATGGAATGGTTTTCTTGATTGCCCACTGGCATTAATACTTTTGATGAAATGGCTAATCTATCTCTCCAACATTACTTACACAATATTCAGCATCTGGTTAACATCCGGGATCTTTGCAATTTGAAACAGTGACAAGGGGAACCTTTCCTAACATTTCTCCAAAGGTAGAGACAATTATGTACAAGGTGTCCTCACAAGCTACTAGAATCTGAGAGACTCGACATCTTTTTGGACAATCTTGTCCCAAACTTTAGATACCAAGTGCAATTACAAGGTCCCCTAACCTTTGATAGCATGATTAAACAAGTGGTGTGAATAGAGGCATTTATGATCAAGAAAGGGGAATTGACTTTGAACAAAGACAACAAAAAATGATCTTCAACCTCAAACAAAGATAAAGGGAAGTTTGTCAACAAGAATAGAGACGTTGTGAATGATGGAGTGGTTGATAATGTCACCGTGAAGCCTGCTAAGTCTATTTTCAATCTCTCTTCTAGCATACAGGTGATCAAAGCCATTGAAAAGCCTGTGACAGAAAATCAACAACCTTCAAGGTTTTATAGGAACAAACCTTGGGCTTCTTGACCCAAGCGTGAATTCAATTCCTTGGGAGAACCACTTGATGTGGTTTATAAGACTCTTGTGTAGAATCAAATACTCACTCCTTTGGAAAAACATACGTATGACCCACCACCATGACCTCATTGGTGGAATGACAACACATACTATGACTATCACCAAAACATTGGTCATAAGTCTTCTACTTGTCTTCAGTTGAAACATAAGGTTCAAGATCTAATTGACAATGGTGACATTGTTGTGGACAACCATAACAAGAATTTAGATCACCAGGCATTTAAGGATCCCTTCCCTTCTCATGAGAAAGGTGAGTCTTCCAAAGCTAAGAATACCAATGCCAAGGTTAACTATACGTATACTACCAATGATAATGTCATTAACATGATTGAACCTGTTGAAGTTGAGTAATGTGATGTGATTACTTTCAAGGGGAGTGACGATGCTCCCAAACCCAAGACTCCTTTCATCTTGCATAGTTCCTCATCTCATTCATCTAAATCTGAACAACCTCGGGATTGTGCAAATGTTGTTACTCGATCACATGGAAGGATTGTTTTGAAAGGTCCCGATCCTCCTATATTTTCTCCAAAACAAACTGTGGATAAGACTACTGCTGGTCCTACCAAAAAAACCTCAAAATTGGTCCCTACACCTAGCACTGCTAGTTATAGCATCTTAGATCAGCTCCAGTGAACCAACGCTCAGATTACCATTTTTGAGCTATTGAAGATCTCGCCTACTCACAGGCAGATTCTGGATAAAGCCCTCACTGAGGAAAACATCCCCAAGGATCTTGATCTCGATCAGGTTCAATCCATGGTGGGTCACTTGACCTCACCTCATTATTTTTCCTTTTTTGAAGAAGATGACCACTCGCTAAGCCATCCGCATAATTCTACTTTGCACATAGAATTCATGATAGGTCCCAAGTGTGTCCTTCACATGCTTATTGATAATGGTGTTGGCCTTAATATCTATTCTACTAAGTTTCTTACCCAGCTAGGTTATGATGAGGATTGTATAGATTCCCACAAGAAAATTACTATTAAAGATTATGATGAAGAGGAATGCAAATCCCAAGGTTTAGTTGTGTTGCCAATTCGAGTTGGCCCTGTTGAGAGAGATGTTACTTTTCAAGTTCTTGATATTCCTCTTGCCTACAACATATTGTTGGGAAGACCATGGATTCATGAGATGCAGGTAGTCCCACCTACGTATCACCAATGTATCAAGTTCCCATTCCATGGTGTGAAAGTCACTATGCCTGCTATTACAAACTATTCTTGCAATACCCTTACACAATCTGCAGACAGTTTGGTTCCAACTAATAGAGATTCCACTGAGTTCTATGATGCTAAGCTCAAAGAAATGGAACAGACTTTGAAACTCAAGGATATAGGCATGGGGGGATATTGAATTGAATGTGTGCTATCACTAGCTGCTCTCCCTCCATCCCGCACTCCTATGGGAGACCTTCTGAGAGTAACAAATCTTCTAATGACTCCCCTTAAATAGTCTACAATGGCACCTTTGTACGGGCCTCTAAACCTTTAGAAGATGAGGATGAAGAAAGGATTATCATAGCTTGGATCTATAAAGGGAAAGAAACATCTAAAATGACTACTCCACCTCTAAACTTAGACCAAGAGCCATACAGTGAGGCCTTTAAGATCATGAAGCATTTCAGCTATAAAGGGAGTGGTCATATAGAAATGAATGACAATGGTTTGCTAAAACCCATTGAAGCTACAGGTTGCCACACAAAGGATACTACTGGCTTAGGCTTCAAAAATATCCCCTTTCATTTAGGGATAAATAAATTTGTGACAGAACTTGAACCTAAACCTAAACCAAAATTTGAGGATACTACACCAGAGGTAAACCCAGAGGCCAACTCTGATGAAGACACCTTTCCATATCCTATTCCTCCAAAATTTGCTGCACTCTTTGCAAAACCAGATGAACCTATTATACCTATCCACCTGGTAGGGACTGATAATGATTCCGATGAAACCACTTCAGTGCATTGACTCATGTATGACCAATGGAGAGAAATACAAATGGTTGATTCTGATTCTCAGGGTGAATGGTACATACCATTGCATTTCCAAGAGCGGTTTGAACAAGACCAACTTCAGCAAGCCATTAATGTTACAAGAGATGAAGATGAGTTAGATGATATAGCAAGTGCTAATGGAATTCCCACATCAAGTACTAACTCACATGAGTACAAGTTTCACTCTTTATCTGATGCTACTTATGATAAAGATATAGACATGGTGCATACCTATGAAAACCTTCTTGAAGTAGGTGAAGGGTCTAGTGTTAGGACACATGAATTAGATGCCATCAGTGTTAACTTTTCCTCTACTTCTAACATGGGGTCTCATAGGGATTTGAACACTCCTTTGGATGATATCACTCTATGTCTTGACTTTCTCATCTGCACTTTTGATGATTATATTATGAACGCAATTGAACTAGCCACTACTTCTCTCTCACTCAAAAATCCCAAGCTGATAAACTAGAACTCCCCCTCCTCATCCAATGAAGTCCTAACATTCCAGAATGATTACACTCTAGCCTATTACCTCCATGCTATTGAACCTATATTTTCCTCCACCAGCAAAGGCAATGTCAGGATGACAGAGGTAGATATCAAGTATCTTAGTCAAAAAATTAAAAGAAGAAAAAATAGATGCTCTAATGGTGAAAACCACATTGTGGCAGTGTCAAAGCCAAAAATAGTAAAAATAAAAGATGTATTTTGAGGGTGAAAACCTCTCTGAGGCATCCAAGGATGAGATACTTGATATGCTCCTGAGCCACTTTCAAGAGAGATCATCAGTATTGATTGAGCTGACACAACCAGTGAATTTGGGTACAGAGGCTACTCCACAAATTATTCATCTAGCACAGTCATTATCTACAAAAGAAAAGAAGAGTTCACTAGCTTCTTTCAAAGTAAGAAGATAAAATTTTCATGGACTTACTCTGATATGCCTAGATTGGACCCCAATCTAATCATGCACCATCTGTCAATTACACCAAGTATCAAGCCTGTCAAATAGAAGCTTTGAAAGATGCATCCACACCTGGCACTTTTAGTCAAAGCAAAGCTAGAAAAGCTTCTTAAGGCTGGTTTCATAAGGACTATTGACTATGTAGAATGGATTTCAAATATTGTTCCAGTTACCAAACATGATAAATCCATTCATGTGTGCACAGACTTCCAAGATCTAAATAAGGCATGTCCAAAAGATGACTTCCCATTTCCCAATATTGACATGATAGTGGATATGACAGAAGGCTATAAAATGTATTCCTTGATGGATGGCTTCTCTGGTTATAATCAAATAAAAATTGTGCCAGAAGATCAAGAAAAGACCGCTTTCACGTGTGCTTGGGGCACCTTTTTCTAGAATTTCATGCCCTTTGGGTTAAGAATGTTGGAGTAACATATCAGAGAGCTATCACTACCATTTTCCATGATATGATGCATAAAACAATGGAAGATTATGTGGATGACACTTTGTCCAAAAGCATGCAATGAAAAGCTCATCTTATAGATTTGGGTCCCATACTTGACCGCATGGAACAATTTAGTCTCAGACTTAATCCCAAAAAATGTGCATTTGGTGTCACTTCTGGGAAACTCTTGGGTTACATCATTTCAACTAAAGACATAGAGGTTGATCCTGAGAAAGTTCAAGCTATTATGGAAATGCCTCCACCTAAGAACATCAGTCAGGTGAGAGGACTTTGTTGGTTCCTGGATAGGATTTTACACTCCATGAGATACCAATATGCCTATGACTGATGTTAAGGAGTGGTTAATTCCAAATATGGGAAATCTATAAGCAACTAGACCAACTATAGGGACAAGACTGCCCTCTTCACTTCTGGCTCTGCAAAACCAAGGTGGGTGCACCTGATCCAATAGATACAACTCTATTCCTTATTCAATACTAGATCTTACAACAGATGACAGTGAAAAATTACTAAATAACAACCTATTATTCATTGACTGTCCATCACTGGATACAACAATTGTAAATGTAAATAAAAGTAAAATGACTAGTAATGATTTAATGTTTTCTTGCATAATGTAAACAACCATGTCAAACATGTAACAGTACAGGGGATACTAGCTTATGATTATTGCCTTATTTATTGGGCATCACACCTAAACAAGCCATGAAATACAAGAATAACTACTAAATTCATCTGAGAATCCAATCCATAAACATAGTTAAACATCTCTTACACTACTTACAAATATCCTTCCTGATTGAACCAAATGAATCTATGCTTCACTCAGAGATTTTTAACCTGATCCTAGATCAAGGCTGAGAGATAAAACATATACACCAATAACCTAATGCAACGAGTTGGAAAACTTAGAATTCATCAAGAACAACTAAAGGAGAGATCCAAGAATGAGAAACTACATTGAGTATGTGGACTCAAATCCTTGTATTACAAACTGATTTAGTAATATCATAGACAATATGCAAAAGATACAGAAGGTTTCTCCCTAGTATTGATACAACTAGCAAGAAATGTTACAATTTGGACTGAGGATACGCACTTAGCTTTTCAGCTTCCTGTGTCAAGAATTTCCAGCTAGCCTTTTAAACGATCATAAAATTCATTTTATAGAGACAAGGATACAACAAGCAAAATATCATTTAGGTTAAAAGCCCTAAACCTAACCAACAATCTCAAAATTTGCAGTAGAATGAAATCTGATCTCTTGTACCTCTGCAAGACATTCCCAGGAATAATTAGCTACTTCCTCTGAAAAGATTAAATCAATAGTTAATGCACTTGGGAGAAGCAACAAATCTGATCTCATCCATGAAACCAAAGAAAAATATCTTCAAAGTAACCAACTTGCAAGAAATCTGATTCTTCCTCCTTTCCTGGATTTGTAAATCAATCACATCTGAAATGAAATATCTTTACCAAATTATGATCCCGAAAATACCAGTCATTACTGCTTCCACCAATTTGGTCAAAACTGAAAACAAACAACATCATTGGATTCCTTGTTCTGAGCTGATTCTGAAAACATATAATATGTCCATATTCTGATAAAAAATGAGCCCTGGACACCATTTTTCGTGAACAAACAACATCATTTAAATTTTTGAATTTTTAATATAGTCTGCACTATATAAATTTGGATTTTAATATTATGCAGACCTCAAATTTTGAGGTGGGCCCCATGTGCCATGTGGCATGACCTGATTGGTCTGACCGGCCACCTCATCACCTTGTCAGTCCTCTGCACACCTTTCTACCACATGTCACATTCTGATTCATCTACAAACTCCTTTTGGGTGCCTGACTGTACCAGCCCGCCTCATCACCACTGAGACACATGTCACATTATCACTAAAGTGCCAAGTTAACCACCGAGCATCTCCATTTATGTGGATCAATGCCAGCCATTAGATCTTCGGCAAACATCCCAAGGAAAATGGGCTGCAGTTTCATTTTTTGTCAAAATTAACTTACGTTCGCGTGTGGGCCCACTGATGAGTCATCTATCCACATCATCTCCTCGGTTCTCATGCACACATGAGCAGCCCTCCAACTGGGCATCCACTTGAGATACTACCATGTTGTGTGGTCTTTCTTATAAATTATTTGTTCTTCTTGGGCGGTGTCAATGTGGGACTAAATTCCCATTGCATATAATATTTTTCATTCAAAATTTATACTTGGCAATGCACCCAGCTCGGCCCACCAAATTCGGCTAGCTCACTCTCCCTCTTCTTTCTCTTTACTCACAATTGGAGTCTCCTTTATTTTAAACATCTCATCTGAACATGACATGACAAATGTGGGATAAATCCCATCACATAGCTTTCTGCTCTAGCCGCCCAATACATTTACACCTACTCACATCTCACTCAAGCATTCAACACAAGTACTAGCATGCTGGTGCGTGAGGGAGGAGGACCCTGGAAACATCCTTTATGCCTGCAGATATATACTAAATTGAGGGTAAATAGTTTTAATGAGTTCCCACGCAGGCATCCCCAATCTTTATCTCCTCTATGTTGCACACACAACATTTCTTTTGAAAGCTCACGCGGGCTGAAAAGGAACTCACACATGCTTCCTCATTCCACCGTTTTGCCCAAAACACTCACGCAAGATGCTATTAGCTTGTGCAAAATGTCAGGAGGAGGCTCATGCAACAACTTAATGCATGGTGGAAACATTTGTTAATGCCAGTGGAAGGCTCTGGTAGCCTCTTCTTATCTCACGCACAGCATATCAAAAGGAATCAAGGAGGTTTGAAAGAGACATGAGTAAGCCCCTTTGGAAATTCATGCAGCTCCCTTAATGCTATCATCACCAAAAACTTGGTGCATGCTTGGAAGTCTGGAAACATCCCTCTCTGCCTTTGGTATACGTAGCATTTCATTTAATTTGAAATGTAATGTCTACTCTTCATTTTTTGCAGCATTTTCATTAGTTTCATTTCCTACTTTCAAAATGGCAGCCTCCGAAATTATTTTGGTGTGTGAAACATAGCACTTGGTCTGCAAAGCCCAAATTTGGTGTGCCCAACCATGAACAAGGTGCATACGCACATATGTTTCTGTAGCCTTGGCAAATAGAACATATGTAGGACGTGGGATAAATGGTGAGTTTTTCCACCAATGCTCTCAACAAGAAAAAATCTCGCCTCTATTTGTTCATACCACACAACTCAAAGCAACTACATCTGCTGGCATTGTGTACACAGGAAATATTTGTAAAGAAATTTCATCAAATGGATCCATATAATCACCACTACTGGTGCAAAAAATTCCAAAATAGAGAACCAAATCAACAACAGTAGGGAGCACCCAAATAAACTGTATTGTTTTAATAAAAATATCAGCCTAGCAATGTATTCCCTTTTAAATTGATGAGGCAGGCCGGACCCCAAGCGGGTCCGGCCTAAAAAAATTTTGAACTCAAACAACCGGCCTTAAAAATGATCCTGAACAACTGACGACAACAACTGGATCCAATCTGGACAACCGAATATTTAAAAACTTCAATTTTCATCATTTTGCCAGTCGGCAATTTTGAATAAAACACCTCCAGTCACCTTTTAAAAACACTGAACAAAACTAAATACTGGAAGCTAACACTTGGCAAGTGCGGACTTTGTACCATAGATAATCACCCTGTCAGACGGCTTCACCTAAAAATGAACGAGGTGAGAGATTTTAAAATTTGAAAAATGTCATTCAGAATTGTCGACAAACACAAACTGAAAATCACTGTCGACTGCCCTGGAAAGAGATGAATTAAAAACATGAAACGATGAGTTGAGGGCAAGCCACTGAATCTGGAAGAAGCCTCATCTACAAAGATTACAACAAACCAATCTCCAACTAGAGATAATCATCTAAAAAAAAGTTAGGAATTTATGAAAATGGTTACTTTGCAGAGTTATGCTATCCGCACTTTTCATCATTATTGAATGCATTTTGTCTGATCTTACAATCACAGTAAACAGAACCTTCATGGCATGAAACCCTGGCTAAATGATCAATATCATATGTAGAAAATAAGCCTACAATCAAATTTAACAAATGATCCACCAGCTATCTAGAAATAATCCCCAAAGTTGTGCCCTCAGAACACCCTGAACCGGAAAAAAGTGAAACTATAGAAATCAGGTTTGGAATCGATTGAGCAAAGTGATCAATCAAATTTGTCATAGTCTAAAACTCATCAAGATGAGTCACTTTCATGTCTACATTATGGATCAACCTTCAATTATGCTTGACCTCAAACCGGGTGCAAATGGCAAGATCTCAAAGTGAGCCACTCACAAAACTGAACTGTGCACTACTGAAAAAACTCAGCAATCTACAAACTAAATGGCCCTGGCAAACACGTCAAACGGGCACATGGGGGGCTGAAAATCAGCAAGATGACTCATTCCCATGCCTACAACAAGATGCAACAACTAGAATGTCTTGATCAATCATAGGGCACATAATACACTCATCCGAACAGGGTCTCTGACTAAACTGTGCAACTAATCCTCATTAAAATGTTAGAAACTGCAAACGGAATCAGATTGGCAAACTGGGCAAACGGATTCATCATGGCCTGAAAACTAAAACACAAGAATTATTTGACCACTGGAATACATGGAAAAAGGAAATTTTTCAATTGGGTCACAAGGTCAAAAATTATAACTAGTCAAACAGGGCCACTCAGAAAAATTGGGTAGATTAGAGAAATAGGACAAATCTGGGAAGCCAACTTTGGGGGATCCAAAAACTAATCAAACAGACTTGAAATGGCTTGAGCTTTGAAACATAAGCTCTCTGATATACATTGTAAACATTCCCAAAGTGGCGAGCCATGAAATCTAACATGACATAAGATAGTCAAATGCCTGCTATAGTGATTTGATACATAAGCAAAAATGCAGATTTATGAAATGTCCTCCAAATGGGTACCCTCAAAACATTTCAGATTCAAAATTTAGGAGCCGGAACCCACTGCATATGTCAAATGAAAGGTGTTGAACCCATTCACCAAACTGTATCTCATAAAAATCATTAGGCCCATTTCTGTATGCTCTTGAACTCAGGTCTTTAAACTGTTCTTTGAAGGGCACAAACTCTACCTTAGGAAAATTCTCTGAACATGGGCTCAAAACTATATGAATTTTTGAGAGCACCAACAGACTTTACGGAAGGCTACAATATATTCAGTGCTTCATTTCACAGTTGGCTGACAAGTCACAACCATTCACTAAAACCTTGCATAAGGGTGTGACTTATGAATGGAATGAAGAATGTGACAGGGGACTCACTCAAATTAAGCAGTATCTTGCTAATCCACCTATATTGATGCCCCCTATTCATAGGAAGCCACTCATACTATACATCTCAGCCACGAACACATCTTTGGGTGCTCTCCTAGCTCAAGAAGATCAAAACAACAAAGAGAGGGCCATTTATTATATCAGCAGAACATTGGTTTCTTATGAAATGAACTATCCTGTCATTGAAAAAGCTTGTCTAGCAGTAGTGTTTGCTTCATAGAAATTGCGGTATTATATGCTCGCTCACACTAAAAGGCTCATTGGAAAAATTGATCGACTAAAGTACTTACTAAGCAAGGCTACCCTCATGGGTAGATTAGCAAAATGGGTTATGATACTCAGTGAATTTGATATTGAGTATGTGGAAAGAAAAGCTATTAAAGGACAAGCAATTGCTAATCAGTTGGTGGAAGCTCCTCTGAAAGATCACTAGCCTTTGAACATTGAATTCCTAGATGAATCCATCATGCTTCTCACACATCAGGCTTGGAGCATGTTCTTTGATGGAGCATTCACTCAGCAAGGATCAAGTGTAGGCATTTTGTTTATAACACCTCAAAGATACTCATTTCCCAAAGCTTATAAAATGTTGTTTCCCTGTACAAACAACATCGCTGAATATGAAGCTCTCATCAATGGTATGAAGATAGCCATTGAATGCAATTTCGATGAGATCAAGGTCTTTGGAGACTCTCCATTAGTCATCAACCAAGTTAATGATATCTATCAAACAAAAGATGACAAGCTAGTGCCTTACAAATGAATGGTGGATGATCTCAAATAGTATTTTGCACACATTTATTTCCAACAAATTCCAAGGGCAGAAAATAAAGCAGTTGATGCTATGGCCACTCCTGCCTCAATGTTATAGATGCCAAAACATGACTTCAGACATGAATTCATGGTGGAGACATTACGCTACCCAACTTATGACATCCCTGAATCTAGGATGATATGTTCAATCATTGGACATGATTCATCCCGCTACCACCATATCTATTCCTACCTCCATGACCAAATCATTCCTGACACCTATACCTAGAATGAAAAGTATCACCTAATTCGTAATGCTTCATGGTATGTCATCATAGAAAATGACTTGTATAGACAGGGTCAAGATAGTACCCTCCTTAGGTGTCTATAACCCGATGAGTCCAAATGTGAGTTAGCTGAGGTACATGAAGGTATATGTGGGTCTCATTTGAGTGGTCTAACATTAGCTTGTAAACTTATTAGAGCTGGTTACTACTGGCCAAATATGGAGAAAGAAGCTATTCAATATGCCAAGGCTTGTAAACAGTGCCAATTTCATGGAAATCTTATCCATGCTCTTGCTAAAGATCTTATTCCTTTCATTAGTTCCTAGTCATTTCAGCAGTGGGACTTTGACTTGGTGGGTTAGATACATCCTTCTTCTTCAAGAGGACATAAGTTTATCATCACAGCTACAGATTATTTTACTAAATGGGTTGAGGCAGTCCCTCTGACTATAGTTGATGGCAAGTCTATAGCTATGTTTATACTAAACTATATCATCTGTAGATATGGTGTACCCTCATCCATTATCACTAACAATGGGGGACAATTCAAGAACAAGGACCTGAAAGAGTTATGCACCAAATTTAGGATCATTCAGCATTGGTTGTCTATCTATTATCCTCAGGGTAATGGACAAGCAGAATCTTCTAATAAGACTCTTACACAGAACAGTTCATAAATCTGGTAGAGATTGGCACCTCCAGATTAATCTGGCTTTATGGGCCTATAGAACAAGCATTCGCACACCAATGGGGGCCACACCCTTTGCCTTGGTTTATGGATTAGATGTAGTATTGCCTATTGAGGTTGAGATTCCTACATTGCAAGTCTCTCTAAGGGGCCTTGTCACTGATGAAGAAAATAGAATATCCCGACTACAAGAGCTAGAGTTACTGGATGAACATCAAAGGGTGGCATTTGATCATCTTTGAGCATACCAGAAGAGAATGTCTAAAGCCTACAATAAGAAAGTCAGACAAAGGGAATTCCAAGTGGGTGATCTCGTCTTGAGAGAGAACCCCAAGAATCGGCAGCAGCGGGTCCAAAAAGGGAAATTTGAACCAAACTGGCTTGGTTCATATGTTATCACGGCCGCATTTGGATCTGGTGCTTATCAACTATCTACTACTGAAGGAGAACAGCTCAAAGATTTGATCAATGCTCTACACCTGAAAATATTCTACAGCTGAGACATTTCTTGTGTGCTCATGTACATACTTATCGATCTTGAAAAAATCCAAAAAAATGGTATATTGTCAAAAATCCTAAAAATTGCAAAATGTCCTGAAAAAATGATCTTAGTGAAAACCTGGTAAACAGGTGCTTTGATGTATCTATTATCTTGGTGAAAACCTCATAAACAGGGGCCTTGATAGTAATCAAAAAAAAAAAAAATTGAAAAATGAAAAAATACAAAAAAATTATAAAAAAAAAGAGAAAAGAACAGAAAAAAATTGAAAAAGAAAAAAAAAATGTATCATTGATGAAAACCTGGTAAACAGGCGTCATGGTAGCAAAAATAGAATCTTTGGCAAGATGGTGAAAACCTGGTAAACAGGTGTCTCTTGTTTCCCAATGCTATACCTATTGTAGCACTGCTTGGCTCTTGCTTTCCTGCTTTAGTTTGCTTTCATGTTTCCTGCTTTAGTTTGTTTCCCGCTTTAGTTTGTTTCCTGCTTTAGTTCGTTTCCTGCTTTAGTTTGCTAGCTCATGCACTTTCTTTTAGTTACTTTTGAGATTTTTCTCAACTCTTCATGGATTGAAACTAGTCACACTTGGGGGCACCTTCTTGGTCTAGAGGGAATTGTCCTATTGCTTTTGGAAGTTTTGTTCGTGCATCAGTCACCAGTGGTTCTCACTGTGTCTGCCTGCTGATGCCTAGCTACTTTTGAGATTTCTCTCCTTGAGGATCTCTCATGTATCGATTTCCAATGGTTCTCACTATGCCTACCTACTGATACCTAGCTCTCATTCGAACCTCTCTCTTTTGGGACCTCTTCCTTACATCAGTCACTAGTGGTTCTCATTGAGTCTGCCTGTTGATGTTTCGTTCGTGCTCAGTTCTCTCTTTTGAGAATCGTTCTTGTATCAATCACCAGTGGCTCTCACTGCATCTGCCTACTGATACTTGGTTAGCACTCTGATATCTCCTTGAGACTTTGTCTCTTGTGATGGTCACTAGTGGTTCTCACTATGTCTACCTACTGTCGCTGTCATGTTGAGACTTTGAACGTTGTACATTTTTTATTCGACATCAATCCACTTAAACAGAAAACTAAAAACTAGATTTGTGATTCTCTGGAGCATGCTGAGATTTTCTCTTTTGTGTGTTTTTTCTTTCACTTTATCATTTCCCCTCGAGAGAATCTAAGATGTCTTTCTTGACTAAGAAATGCAAAGACTGGGGGCATGATCTTTTCTTTCTTTTTGTTTGTTGGTCTAGTTCCAATGATCTAAAGAATTCACATAAGAGGGGTGTCCATCTATAAGAGCCTTCATCACATATTGGATGACCATGTGTACCTTGACTCCTTTTATATGGAAACTTTCCTGAGGTTGGTTCTTCTCCTTGTCTATTTTGAGCGACTTCTTTTGGCTACAAGTGAAACTGCTAACGCTCATCCTACAAAGTGAATGTAAGGGTCACTGCGAGCATTCTTTAGCAAAGGAAGGAACTCTCATGTGTCTGGCATGTTTGTATGCAAGCAATGTTTAGGTCATTCTAGTAGTTATGCTTTGATGCTTATGTTAACTTGCTAAATCAAAAGGAATAGGTGTTCGGGTCATTCTGGCTTCTTGTGCCTTAATGCTTACACCTCATTCTGACAACTCTAAGACTTATGTCATATTCATATTACCATGATTGCAATTTTAGTGAGGATTGTATGGCATCTTGTGATCATCCCATACCTAAAAACTCTATGATGATAATATGATGAGTCCAACAACCAAGTCCTAGGGTTTGCATCTAGTTTAGGCTTGCATTTTCATTATAGGCTTGCATTGAGACAATGTTTTGGTACTCTCTTGATTATCTCCCTCTGGATCTATTCATCGAAGGTTCTCATCTTTTGTCCCAGGTCTGTCTTGGCTACACAAGTGTCTGGTCCTCACTCTCGATCTTCGAAACATTCTTTTGGTTAGTACTTGTCATATATTATTGCATCCTACATGAGATGATTAGTACCACATTTCCATTGCATTTCCATTTGCATCCACTAGAAGCATAAATCAAATCATACATTGCATTCATTTATCTACCATCAAATCATACATTCCATCATTGCATTGCATACATATATAAAATAAAACATGTGTATATTCATATCATAAAAGAAAGAATGTGCATCTCATACATATCTAATCCATACATCTAAATCATCTAAGAAACATCTCATAAAACATCAACATCAACATTAAAGCAATATATAAACAAGTACAATGATATCAAAGAGGCGATCTCATATATATATCTCATGGTCAATCAATATCAATGTACAAAAAGAATGGTGCTACTCGAGCACAGTATCAAAATATAGGCTACAATTTGAATGTCAAAATGGGCTAACTCTACCCATCACCACCTGGAGGAGGTGGTTGTGGCGGTCCCTATAGTGGTGGTCCCTAAGGAGGTCTCTATGGAGGTGCCTACGTTGGTGGTCCTTTTGGTGCTCTGGTGTACTCATAAAATGGAGGCACCTGCTCTGATAGATCTAGAACAATGCCAACATATGATGCATAGTAGTAAGCTACCTGAGTGGACTCATATCTCATCTCTATCCATGACCTCGACAGCTCCTCTTAGAGCTCTATAATCTCTCAATCCCTCTCAGCCACCCACATCTCCTGGATGATGACCTGGGTGTGGTAGTCATCCCTCTCCCACTATACCTGTTGGACTCTCTCTCAGCTCTTCCTGAGAGCCTCCTATACCTGTGCTATCTAAGGTGGCCCTTGTGTGGCCTGATCTGACATATCTACATCATCCTATACCCCCTTGTCAGGAGGCATCTGCTATGATGGGTCCCTCATCCTCTATCTAGTGGCCCTTTGTTGGGTCCCACTACTACTAGCCCCTGTATCTGATCCCATAGTCCTCAGGGGGATGTCCATCTACCCTGTCCTCAGCCTCAATACCCTCTATCTATGCTACTATGATGGCCCCTACTATGTAACCTGTTGCTATCCAGGCTGCTATACTAGTATCTACTATTGGGCAGGCACTTGCTACTGCTGTTGCTGGGTAGGCTACTATTGTGCCCCCTATCCCATGCCAACAGGATCTATGAATCTAGGGAAGGGGTGCACCAAGAAGTGATCTCAATATGCAAGCTTCATCCCTCCATTGGTGACATCCACCATGTAGTCCCACTAAGCTGGAGGTACTCATGCCTCAATCATGCATTTGCCCTGATCTAACCTAGGCTACCAGCCCTTCTTCATCTCATTGATGAAGTGAGCATATGTAGCATTCTCCTGTGAGAGGTCATGTGGCCTCCCAAACTACCTCATGACACGTGTGAGAAAGAAGTGCTCAATGGCACTAATAGTACATCCAATTAGTGGATGCTAGATGAACATATGAGAGAGATCCCGTTGAGCTTCATCCCATGGCTTTGTGGCTATCCAAGTTCTCCACACAACTATCACCATATCATCTAACTACCCCCTCCATTGCTCAGTCTTACCCAATGCTGGCTGAGTCATAGGACCTACATATCTATAAATGTAGGGCTCGAGGGCCTTTCGTGTATCATGAAATATCGGCTTGCAAATAGGGAGGTGCTCCCAGGCCTAGATCTGCAATACAAAAACTTTAGTGGTCATGGTCTTGGCACTCCAATACATGACCTTATGCATCGCATGATACATCTGTGTGAGCATGCACTCACCCCATCCGAATCTAACAGCTGGCCTATCTAGCATCCACTACAACATCCATCCCCAGCCGCACTCCAATCTGTGTTGACCCCAATAGGGAACCAAGTAACAACTCAAGAACATGGCTAAAATGACTGCTAATCAGTGAGCAACACCATATCTACTGACCAGCTCATCCCATGAGATGGCCTGACCCATCACTAACTCATCTCTGAATATGGCTCTCAATGCTACTGTACCTACCCTCGACAGTATATCATACTCAACACGGGCACCGTGGAAGGGTATCCTCAATATCCGATAGACGTCCTTGAGAGTGACAGTCATCTCCCCCATCGGTAAATGAAATGTATTCATCTCTGAATGGAAACACTCAACAAGTGCACCTAGAAGACCGTGATTTACCCGAATGCTGGGTATATCCCACAAGTAACCCAATCCTAGCCCATTAATGTGGGTACCCTCAGCATCGGGCAACCTCTGTACTAGTGTGGTGATGACTAGATGGTGCGACTAGAATGCGACATCTGGGAAGTCAACCTACAAAGCAAGTGAGGACATTGGATCAGTATCTCGACATGGTGGTTCTCAGAGAAGCAACAACAAATGAAGCAATGCATCTATCCTAAACACATTTCTGTGATGCTTTACCTGGCTGATTTCATGCAAATTTGGCAAAGATTCTACAACTGCAACAAATTTTTGTGCGAGACAGGATCCTATCTCGCACGAGATTTCATCACCTGGATGAAATTTTGCACGTCATCTTCTAGTGGCTCACGCAAGCACACGGAGCCACCTGATGCGAGGATGCCCTAACCCCCATGAGGAAACTATTTTTTCATGTGAGGGCGATTGGGGCTGGCATGAGGAAACTATTTCCTCGCATGAGAATTGAAGAACAAGACCTAAACATGCTCAAATCTAACCTAATCAACCTAGAAAGTAATTAAAACTTGAAATGTGGGATGGTTTATCAGCTACTCATAGGTGGGTCATACTCCAACGGTCGGCTGTGGCGTCAAAAATGCTTGAATCAATGTATATGCACTGGAACACCCTCCATTCTCTCTCAAAGCTCTCAGATTTGCAAGAAGACAAAGTGAATAATGATTTGAAAATGACCCCTTGGGGCCTTATATAGCTTTTGACCTAATTTTCAAAAGTGCTCCATTTTGCGCTAAAACTTCACCCTTGGCTAAATCGACCATTCTGAATCCATTTTTAGGATTGAAATCAAAATCTGACATCTCTAGATAGCTCAAAATTATGTTTTAAAATGTTGGGACCATCAGGATCAGACGCTTGTCCAGTCAACCTTCTAGTGGTGCATTCTTGCTGGAATCTTATCTCATCATCATTTTCTCAAGATCTTTAATATTTTCATCTAAAGTCAACTCTAGTCAAATCTAGTCAAACTTGGTCAACAAGACCTCCCAATTGCTCCAAATTGCTTCTCTAGCTTCTTGAATCTAGTCTGACTGCTTCTATTATGTAGCCTCTTGTTGTTAATCATCCTTCTAATATGTCATCTTTCGATTTCACTCCCGAGGGGGAAGGATGATTGCATCAATTGAATCTTGTCGAACCAGTCTCATATCAGTCTGATCTAAATCAAAGTCCTCACCGCTTGGGGCATCTCATCTCTAGGGGCATCTTTGGGCCTCGCATCTTGTCATCTATCTTTTAGGTATCTGAGAAATCTAACTTGGATCCTTGAGGATCAAGCTTCATTCTGGAGATGGTTCTCAAAATCTCATTGGTTATTGGGGCAATCTAACCCTAATTCCTGACAGTCAAGCTTCATTCTGAAGATGGCTCTTGAAATCTCTTTTTAGACTGTTATCTAGGTAATCTAACCTGGGTCTCGGAGGGCTAAGCTTCGTATTGGGGAAATCTAACCCTGATTCTAAAGATTAGTCCTAAATATACATCTATCATCATTTGACCAATGGGCATTGGGGCAATCTAACCCTGATTCCAGTCTCTTCTCAAGTTGTCATTAGACCGTTGTCTTCACAATCTAACTTAGACATCAGAGAACTGTGCTTCATTCTAAAGTGGGTTTTGCAATTTGACCTGATCGGTGTCTTGGCATTCTAACCTTGACTTCTGAGTGTTAAGCTATGTTCTAGAGATAATCCTAAAACCTCATCATCTGTCACATCAGACTATTCTTTGAATCAACGTGCAACTCACACATCAATTCAAAGAGGGGCAAATGTAATACCCCAAAATTGGCACCTTATAATTTCAATCAATTTTGGTGCATTTTCTTTAATTTTACATCATTAAAGTCCTATTTTACTAGGCAATTTTCTCTCTCCTACTTGACTTTATTTGACTTGGTGTCAATTGCAAAAATCCTAAATTGCATTAATCTCACACTATAATTAATTCCTAAGTATTTGACTTTATTAGCTAAATAATCCCTATGATAAATTAATTTAATTCTAAAGACCTAAGTGCTTTAAATTAAAGTAAACCCACCCCCTTTAGCTAATACACATAAAAGGAATTAATATTATTTGGTTATTCGAATGGATTATCTTTATTTGGATTTAACAAATTCAAATTATTTGAAGGGTCACCCATATGTGGCAATAATTCATTCTTTTAATTAAATAATCCTTCAATATTTGTCTCAATTGGAAATGAAAAGTCAACCATTTCATTTCAAGAAACTCTTCATCCTCTCTCTAGGCTTGTCTATATTATGAACCTCATTTTCTCATTTTGGGGAGGCAATTGTGAGAGTATCAAAACTATAGTCAAATTTAGTCTCAATTTTCATGCTTTCAAGCTTTGCTATTGCATAATTAGATCAATTTCCATTTCTAGTTAATTGCATTCTCATATTAAGTTAGTTTTCTCATTTAGTGTTAGATTAATTCTCATATCTCTTTCATGTTCTTAGATTAAAATCTGCACTTCATTCTTAGATTAATTGCATCTTCATCTTAGATTAATTGGAATTTGTTCATATTTCAAGCTTTCAAAATCCTTCATATTAGCTTGGTCTTTTAGTTTTTTACTCTCATTCTGAGAGTAATTCAAACACCCCAGCTAATTAGGAGGCAGTAGGTCGAATCAATAGAATCTTGCGAATTGGGTAATTCATACTCATCTTCATGATTCAATGATCGAGCAATGACTATGTTGTGTATATGGTTGGATTAGAGGTCCAGGTTCAACTATAAACAATATGCTTTTGGAATCTTGTATCCTTGTGGTGTAATGAATAAGCATCCAGCTCTTGATCCTTGTTGTGTGAAGGAGCCATCAAAATACATCTTCTGGGGATGCTATGTTAGGTGCATAATAGATTCATCTGGAAACTCCACATGTAATGGCTTTTCATATGTTAATGGTGTTTCTACAAGTTGATCAGCAATCACTTGTCCTTTAATGGCTTTTGTGTCAACATATTCATTTCAAATTCACTTAGAATTAGGACCCACTTTGCTAGCCTTCCTGTCAGCATTTCTTTACTCAATAGATACTTGAGTGGATCAATCTTAGCCACTAATTTCACCTTATGTTGCAACATGTAATGCCTAAGCTTTTGGGATGAAAACACCACTGCTAAGCATACTTTCTGAATCATTGAATAGTTCAACTCATATGTGACCAAAATTCTACTGATATAGTATATGGATATTTCCTTCTTAGCTTCATCTTCTTGCACAAGAAATACTCCTAATGATGTGTCTTTAGCTGATATGTAGAGTAATAGAGGTTTTCCATAAATTGGTACCATTAGGATTGGAGGATTCATTACATATTTCTTGACTTGGGAAAAAATTTCTTCACATTGCTCATCCCAATTGCATGTAGTTCCTTTACGCATCAACTTTGTGAAAGGTTGTGCTTGATCTGCCAATTGAGATATAAATCTTCTTATGGATTGTAGCTTTCCTTGTAGTGTCCTCATTTGACTAATGTTTCTAGGTGGTTGCATTTCAAGAATAGCTTTCACCTTTGCTGGATCCACCTCAATTCCTTTTGCTGAGACTATGAATCCTAATAGTTTTCCAGATGACACACCAAATACGCATGTCTTAGGATTAAGCCTTAATTGAAACTCTTCCATTCTATCAAAGATTTTCCTTAGGTCTTCTAGATGTGTAGTCCTTATCCTTGATTTTTCCAATGTGTCATCTACATAGTCTTCCATGTTTCTATGCATCATGTCATGGAATATTGTGATTATTGCTCTTTGATAAGTTCCACTTGCATTTTATAGACCAAAAGGCATCACATTCCAATAATATGTTCCCCATGCACATGTGAATGCAGTCTTTTATTGATCTTTAGGGGTAATTTTGATTTGATTGTATCCAAAAAATTCATCCATTAATGAGTACATCTCATAGCCTGTTGTCAAATCTATAGTCATATCTATGTTTGGAAGTGGAAAGTCATCCTTTGGGAAAGCCTTGTTTAAATCCCTAAAGTCTGTGCAAACTCTTATAGATTTGTCCACCTTAGAAATAGGAACTATGTTTGAAATTCAGTCTGCATAATCAATGGCCCTAATGAATCCAGCTTTTAATAGTTTTTCCAATTCTGCTTTTACTAATAATGCCACATGTGGATTCATTTTTCTGAGTTTTGTTTCACTGGTTTCACATCAGGTGAAATGGACAGGTGATGAATGATTAACTCTGTATCCAATCCAGGCATATATAAATAAGACCAAGCAAAATTGATCTTCTTTTCTTTGAAGAAGTTGGTGAATTGGATCTTTTCATCTTTTGTCAATGACTGAGTAATGTGAACTAGTTGAGGAGCTTCTATTGTTCCCAAATTAATGGGTTGTATAGGTTAAATCAAAATTGAAGATCTTTCCTAAAAATGATCTGGGGGGATATCAAGAATCCCATCCTTTGGCACTTCTAGGAGGTTTTCACCATCGGATACATCTTTTTCTTTTTCTCTTTTAGGATCTGATACTGCCACTAGATGGTTTTCACCATCAGATATCTTGTTCTTTTTGTTTTTCATTTTGAGACTGAGAAAATTGATATCCTCCTTAGTCATGGTTTCTCTCTTTACACTGGTGGAAGAAAGGAAGGGTTCACAAGCATTTAGATAACATGCTATGGAATAGTCATTGTGACAAGATAAAAGGCTTGTGGTCATAGGCTCATTCCAGTCTATCAATTTGGGATGTAATAAGGACAAGGATTTAGTAGGTTCAAGAGATAGCACCATGTTATTATCAACATCATGAACTTGCAAGATGTTCTCCATTAATTTTTCTTCTAAATAAGTATTACGATTATTAGAGTCATTTTCATTATTATTAGAGTTCATGTTAATGTTATGCAAATCTAACTCTTGTGATCTAGCATTAGAACTCTCTCCTTCTTTAATCAAGACTCTAGGAGAAAATTTGTGTATCACATCCACCTCAATGTCCATAGTAGCATTAGAAAGAGCATCCCATTCATATTCATGTGAATTTACTTGACTATCATCTGAAACTCCCAAGAAGTGGGCAATAGCCATAGGCATCTCATCTTCTTCATTAGCATGGTTTTCTTCTTCTTGCAATGATTCTTGTTCATTTACTACCTCTAGTTCCTCATCAAAGTGAGGTGTGTCAAAGATAGGAAGCTCTTGTTCTTGTTCTTCTTTAGGTTCTTCTCCTTGTCTTTCTTTTGATTCTTGTTCAAAAATTGTACCAATTTCTGATAATGGGTCTCCTTGTAAGAGCAGCAACCTTTCATAGGAAACATGTTGTCCTCCTACCTCTTCTTCATCATCTAAGTTCCTTGATCTGTCAAATATAGGACCACTTTCTGCTACAGGATGAGATGTTTCTTCCTTAAAGCCTAATCCAGTCTTGACTTTAGGATTTTTGAAATCCATGTGTAGGGGTTCCACAAGTCCTTGTTTGTTTTGTCCCAAGGGTCCTTTTCCTTTGTAACCCATTTTTTTCATGATCTCATACCCCTTTCCATATTTTTTAGTAGCTATCTTAACATGTTTGATATTTCCATCTTCTTCATTTTCTTCGTAAAGCCACTATAGGACTTCTTTTTCTTCTTTTTCTTCTTCAAGGGATATTTTTTCTTTGACCATTCCGGTTCCCTCATGTATTGTTAAAGCACTACCGTTGGATGTTGTAAATGTTGACGAAGGTCTTCCTTGTGTTCTAGGAGATATGGGAAGATCCGTTAAGGATATTGCAGGATCTATTTTGTATTCTCCCATGTTTGTCTCTTGAATATTGATCTTTTTAGAAAAGCTTCTCAAAACCATTTCTTTGGATGTCTCCACCTTATTAGAGATTTCCTTCTTGTGAAGAACCATACTTTCTATTTTTTTGATATTGTTACAAGGATATGTGGTATATGCTTGAATACTCACCTCCACTCCATTATGAGGAAACTTTAGGCATTGATGGTAAGTAGAAGGCACAACTTGCATTGAGTGTATCCATGGCCTTCCAAGAAGAATATTGTATTTGAGTGGTAAATCAAGGACTTGACATAGGAAATCTTTCTCTACTAGTCCCACTCTAATAGGTAAAAAAATTAATCCTTTGGAAGATCTTTCTTCTTCATCATAAGCCTTGATTATTATCTTTCTTCTAGGATCAATTGCATGTTTTGAGAATCCCAATTGTTTCACCAAGTTGTACATGTAGATGTTCAAACCAGCACCTCCATATATCAAGACACGCTTGACTCGGTGTTTATGAATAAGGACTTCTAAATGTAGAGGTTGGTTATGTGGTTGGTTCAATGATTTTTCATCCTCTTCAAAAAAAGAAAGGTAATGTGGGGAATTCAAGTGACCAACCATAGCTTGGAATCTATCCACATCTAGATCTTTTGGTACATTAGTGCTAAGTAGGGCTTGATCAACAACTTCCCTATGACTAGGAGAGATTTTCAATAGTTCTAGAATGGATATTTGAGTGGGTGTTCTTTGCAACTAATCCACAAGATTAAACTTTGGAGGTGTATCATCTTAAAATGGAAGAACTTCCATGTTAAGATCATTTAGCCCTCCTTAGGGGGTTTTTTGGGTTATCATCATGTCCTCAAATTTTTGTCCCTCCTCCATCTTCTGTGCTAGTTTAGGGCTCTATTTGGGCCTCCCTGGGCACTATTTTCCTCACCTATCACATTTTCTAGCCATCCTAAACCCCTAGGTCAAGGTCGACCTAGACCTTGACCTAGGTCAAAGTCAACCTCATCCTCGACCCAAGTCCCTCTTTTCATCATAAAATTTTCTAGATGCGGGGGGAACTCAAAATTTTATTTTCCCGCTTTCGGGTCAATTGTTTCAGGGTTCAGAATGGTAAACTATTAAATTTTATTTAATCTAGGTCTATTTCTAGGGGTTAAGGCTTAATTGGAATTTAATTCTCCTATGTTAGCCTCTCTAGAAGTTTTTGTCCTAGACTAGTATAAAAGGATGCCTTCCTCTCTCATTTTGATCATCCACTTTTCATAAGAGCACTCTCAAGGAGACGTCCATTATCAAGCATTCTATCCTTCAAGAAAGCATTCAAGCATTTAATTTTTCAATTTAATATCAAGGATTCAAGCATTCAAGCCTTTGAAGGGATTTGGCTCAAGTATTCAAGATTCATTCAAACCCTAGATCTATCCATCATGATGGTGTGATCTTCCTTCAAGATCCTTTGTTCATCTTCAAGATTTGTTCATTCTCCCTTCAAGGTACTAGATTCCAAGCATACAATCATGGAGGTTTTGATTTACATTTTTTAGTGTTGAATCCAAGCTTTCATATTAACTTACTTGTTTACATTTCAAATACAATTGCATATCTATTGAATATCATAGCTTCATTGTTAGATCTATTTCTATTACTTGTTGTCATTCTCTATTTCAATTCTATTTTAAAGGTTGATTCCAAATTGGGGTTTGACCAAGGTAAACCCCTCATCCAAATAACAAAAACCCTCTTTTTCTTGCAGGTATAGGTGCAAGACAGGGAATATCAGTGCAGATTTGAGTACCCTTTAGGCGAACTTCTGAGATCCGTGAATAGAATTTTCATCGAAGTTGTACAGGTCAAGGATGACCTTTTGGGTTAAGATTATACCCCGGGGTAAGATCTTTCCCCTATCTTGGGTCAAGGATGACCTTGCTCAGAAAGACAGAAGATTTTTGGGTTTTCCCTGTTTCTACATTTCCAAGCCAGATCCGGTTGTAGAATTTCTTGAAACCAAACAAAAACACTAGAAAATAGTGATTTTTGAATCTTCTCCTTTTCAAGATAATTATTCATGTTTGTATGTCCACAAAATTTTCCATCACATCCCACTCAACACTAAACATATAAAAATATATCCCTAAAAATATATATTTTTATATATTACATTTTGGTGAACCCGCGATAGACAACTCTTTCTTTTTGGTGTTAGATGCTTTTATTTCTTTCCTTCAAATTAGATTTCTTTTATGCTCTTACGTTTTAAATTCAAAAATACAAAAAAATCCATATATTCAACAAAATACAAAAATATTTCTTGCATTTCATTTTCTATGAAGAGCTTTAAGATGCTTTGGTGTGTGATTATTTTCTTTATTATCCTTCTCTTGGCATCTCTTTACCATACCTATGATGTTTATGAGAGTATCATCCACTTCATTATGTTGATTACTCTTCATTTTTCAATTGCCTATGCTATTGTGAGATTGACCGATACTAGTCTTCCTACTTTCAAAACTTTCATTAAAGATTTATGTGGAGGACTTATTACTCTTTTGGATTATGTGAAGAATTTGGTAGATGATACACCATCTCCTAATCTTACTAATTGTAATCCTATACTTCCTAATATAGCTCCTAATCTTCCTAATCTGATTCCTAACATTCCTACTATGCCTAATTCTCCATCCACTATCCCTATTTCTTCTCATAGTTATGATGGGATTCAAACTATAGTTCATGGTACAGATATGCAAGAATTCTTGGATTTACCTTCCCCTTCTTATCTGATCCAAAAAGATATTAAATGGAAGAGAAAATAAACTTCTTCTAAACCTATTATTCCACCTTATACAACCTTTACTCATGAACATGATAAAAAATCACCTCTTGTAGAAACTTTACATGATATGTACACTACGGGATATAGTATGATGACTAAACAAGGTTATAAAGGTTTAGGGCTTTGTGTTAATGAGCATGGTATTAAGTATCTGGTTCATATACCCCCTAAACAAGATATGTGTGGTGTTGGTTGTTCATAATCTCAAATCAAGGTGGTTGATGTTGATCTTCATCCTTCTCTTCTCCCTACACCTACCTTACATAACCCTAATATTCGTCAAGAGGTAGCTAAGAAGGTGTATGTTTAATTGATGAATTCCAAGAAAGAAATCTTTAAACATATGCCAAAAGATGCTCTATCCAAGTACAAATGTCCTTTTCATTATAGTAATACACATTTACTTGCTGATTGTGTGCATTTCAAGTTATATGTTAGAGAAAGAGCTACTTTAGGAATTATATCTCACTCTCGTGCAGTTTTACAATTCCTTCATAATTTTGATATAGGGGATACCCCTTATTTTGATATAATATATATTTATTCTCCTCTTGTCTCTAGATTGGGGGGCAAGAGGTGTATTTCCATCCAGTCTCCTAGGATCCATTAGGCTTTTTTATGAGCTTAATTGTTATTCTTTCTATCCTCTCTTTCTATGATTTTGTATTATGTTTATAATCATTCATAGATTCTATTTGAGATATCTTCTCTAAAGACATTTTTTTTGCAAAGGTATCCCTTGCTTTCATCCTTGGGGGGAAAGGTTCTTCTTTCTAGGGATCTACTTTCCTTAGCTTAGTGACATTTGTTTATCTTGCAACATTATTTCATTATACTGACCAATGTTTTGACTATGGATATCCTTTTTATATGAGAGTTTGTTGTCCTAGGTCATCACCTCTTCTCTATTTTGAAAATTATGTTCTTTATAAAATCTTGTCCTTGCTTTAGTGATTAGAGTTTTTTCCCTCAATTCAAAGATTCCTCTTCCTCTTGATTGCAGGCGGCTTGATAATTTAATCTTTGTTCCTACTTTTTTTATCTTTCAAAGATGATATTTTAACTAAAAGAACTCCTCTATGGTGTAGGTCTTGTTGATAAGATCTCTTTCTTTAAGGATACTTTTCCATGAGTGAAATATCCTTCTCACAATTATCTATACTCTTGGATGTAGGGGTCAATACCCTTCGCTAAGAATATAGTGTACATTGTTGTTAAATAGGATATCTCCTTACATTGTGAAGTAGGTACCCTCTTTCTCTTCCTTATCATGTCTAGTAGACAGCCACAATAAGGAGGGGGGCATATATAGGGTCTCCCTTGTACTGTAGTTTTTCATTTATATGCTAAATCCTCTGAAGGTAATGCACATAAGTTTCTAAATCCTGAAGAGACATGCATTTTTCAATTTTCAATATGCTAAATCCTCTAAAGGTAACACACATAAGTTGCTAAATTCTGAAGAGAAACACATTTTTCAATGTTCAATATGCTAAATCCTCTGAAGGTAACGCACATAAGTTGCTAAATCTTGAAGAGACACGCATCTTCAAGTTTCAATATGCTAAATCCGCAGAAGGTAACACACATAAGTTGCTAAATCCTGAAGGGACACACATTTTATATTCATAGTGATACAAGAAGGTGGATCTATGGGTATTCCAAAAGCTTTTAGAAGATGCATTACAATTACAAAGCAGAGTTTTTTGGGTGAACTATCAGGTCTTGTTACTTGTTGGGCTCTCCCTCCTTGGTGATTCATAGTAAGGTGGGCATCTTACTGGGCAAGGTAATCACTTTCTCTTTTCTCTCTTTTCACTTTCATGCTAATAGGACTGCATCATGAAGCTATGTTATTTATAGTGTTTCTCTTGTCTTTCTTATGTAATCATTTATGCTTTTATGCTAGCTTTCCAAATATGATATTAGAATAGGAGACATTTCTTAGCAAGGTTTCCTTTACTAGTTGATTTGGGTTTGTTTTAAGTTTGGTGTTTGTTTTCATGCCCTCATGCATGTATGTTGAGTTAGAATCCTTAGTTTGGGGGCTTGTTTCCTTAATAAGTGTTATACTATCTTGTTTTGAATCCACTTGAGTCATTCTTCTCCTTTACTGTGAGTATGTTCAATTTTCATACTCCCGCTAAAGTGGGGGCTTAATGTATCATCTTAAAATGGAAGAAATTCCATGTTAAGAGAATTTATCCCTCCTTAGGGGGTGTTTTGGGCCATAATAATGTTGTCCTCAAATTTATGTCCCTCCTCCATCTTCTATGCCCATTTAGGGCTCTGTTTGGGCCTCCTCGGGCACTATTTTCCTCACCTAGCACATTTTCCAAGGGTCCTAAACCCCTGGGTCAAGGTCGACCTAGACCTTGACCTAGGTCAAATTCAACCTCAACTTTGATGTAGGTAAAATTTGACCTCATCCTGACCCAAATCCCCCTTTTCATCAAAAAATTTTCTGAATGCGGGTGGGAACTCAAAAGTTTATTTTCTCGCTTTCAGGTCAGTTGTTTCGAGTTTCACAATGGTAAACTCTTAAATTATATTTAATCTAGGTCCATTTCTAGGGATTAAGGCTTAATTGGAATTTAATTCTCTTGTGTCAGCCTCTCTAGAAGTTTGTGCCCTAGACTAGTATAAAAGGAAGCCTTCCTCTCTCATTTTGATCATCCACTTTTTATAAGAGCTCTCTCAAGGAGACATCCATTATCAAGCATTCTATCCTTCAAGAAAGCATTCAAGCATTCAAGTTTTCCATTGAAGATCAAGGATTCAAGCATTCAAGCCTTTGAAGGGATTTGGCTCAAGTATTCAAGATTCATTCAAACCCTAGATCTGTCCATCATGATAGTGTGATCCTCCTTCAAGATCCTTTGTTCATCTTCAAGATTTATTCATTCTCCCTTCTAGGTGGATTCCAAGCATACAATCATGGAGGTTTTGATTTACATTTGTTAGTGTTGATTCCAAGCTTTCATATTAACATACTTGTTTACATTTCAAATACAATTGCATATCTATTGAATATCATAGCTTCGTTGTTAGATCTATTTCTACTATTTTCTAGCATTCTCTATTTCAATTCTATTTTAAAGGTTGATTCCAAACTGGGGTTTGACCAAGGCAAACCCCTCATCCAAACAACAAAAACCCTCTTTTTCTTGTAGGTACAAGTGTGGGACAATGAATATCATTGTAGATCTGAGTACCCTTTTCGACGACTTCTGATATCCGCAAACAGAATTTCCATCGGAGTTGTGCAAGTCAAGGATGACCTTTTGGGGTAAGATTATACCCCAAGGTAAGATCTTACCCATGTCTTGGGTCAAGGATGACCTTGCTCAGAAAGATAGAATATTTTTAGGTTTTCTCTATTTCTGCATTTCAAGGCCAAATCCGGTGGCAAAATTTCCCGAAACTGAACACAAACACCAGAAAATAGTGATTTTTAAATATACTCCTTTTCAAGATAAGTATTCATGTTTGTATCTCCACAACATTTTCCATCACATCCCACTCAACACTAGACATATAAAAATATATCCCTAAAAAGATATATTTTGATATATTATAGGAGGTAATGCCGCTTGCTTAGACGTTGTTATTGTTGTAGCTAGTGTGTCAAATGTTGAAGCTCCTTTGAGAGTGAGCTTAGCTTGATTTCTTGTTACAGCATTAGAAGACTCAGTTTTGTGTTGGACTCCTCTTAGAGTGATTATATTGATGGAAGGTTTGCATGGTTCCACCATATGAATTACATTATCATCATCAGTGTATGTATAGTTAATATTGTTACTCTTGGAAGATTCCCCTTTTTCATAGCTAGGTAATGGAGTTTGAAATGCTTTATGATCACTGTTTGTATGATGTCCATCTACCTTAACTTTCTCCTCTTCAATTAAGTCTTGGATAACATGTCTTAACTTCATACAGTTGTTTGTTTTATGTCCTTTATTGCGATAAAAATCACAATAATCATTATTGTTCCACCACTTGAGTTTTACTTCTGGTTCCCAAGGTTTAGAATCAGGAATCATAATGATTTTGTTGTCCAATAGTGACTTCAAGACCACCTTCAATGTATCTCCCAATGGTGTAAATATTATCTTAGGTCTTGTTGCTCAAGGCTCTGTTCAAGTAAGAGGTTTATTGAAATTCTTGTTAGCCATTGGTGTCACTATAGAATTCAAATTCTTATTCTCTTGAAGACTTGTCATGAGATTTAAAACATCTAATTTCAGTTTTGTGTTAGGAGTATCAACCACTCCATCGTTGATGACATTCTTGTTTTTGTTTCCATATATGTACTTATCTTTGGTGGGATATTACTTGTCTTTATTTTCTTTGTTGATAGTGATTTCCCCTTTCTTGATCAAGACCTCTTCAATCTTGATGGCACTATCTATCATCTTATCAAAACTTGGTGGACCTTGTAATTGTATAGGAAAGTTCATTTCTGGTACCAAGTTGTTAATAAAGATGTCCATTTTTTCATTTTTCAGGTATCTATCGAGCATATCGTTCAAAGATTTTCCTCCATCATTGTAGGAAATTCAAGAATGATTATCTTGCTTTCTTTTTAGTATTACATAGTGTAGACACCCAAAACTAGGCAGATATCTTAGAATCATTCAAAGTTACAAAATCTCAGCCAAATGCTCTAATTTTCATCAAAATGGATCAAATCAATTTTAAATGGACATTTATTAATCAAAATTGGACAAAATCACTTAAATCAAAGGAAAAATCAAATCATGACATCAAATAATCAAATACAAGCTTAAAGGGATCAATCACACTATATAATTGATTTTAATCAATTAATTGTATAGTTTTAAATCAAAAATCAAATTGAACCTATTCCCTTACATGGCTAATTTAATTAATTGATGGAATTTAATTAATCCTAATATCTTTCAACATAATTTGAGCAACCAATAAGAATTGAGAACACAATGCACATGGATCACTCCAAATTGTTGAATCTCAATCACACATTTTCAACTTTGAATCTCAACCACTCAAATTTGTCTATTTGTCCAAACCTTTGAGAAAATCATTTAAATTGTCCCCCCATTTAAAAACATTTCAAATCTTTTGACTCAACCAAGGCTAAATCATGATCAAGTAACTCTACCCCCTACCCTTGGAATTTTACTACAAATAGAAGTCATTTTGAGAGCATAATATCTTAGAAAATTCAAGTGCATAGCATCATCACTATAGGCAATTTGAGAGAAATTGAGCAATATCTTGAGTATTTTGAGAGAAAATAGTGAGATTTGATAGCATTATCATGAACATTTGAGTTAATCTTTGTATCATTTTGAGAATTGAGAGCTAGATTTAGGCATTTATCATAATTTCTCATTCTAGGATTGTCACTAGTAGAGAATAAGGTTGAGAGCTCTACTTACCAAGCTTAGATAGAGAACCATGAGATGTTATGGATGTCAAATGCAATTCTTAGATTAAATTTCCATTGTATTTTCATAGAATTGTTGTTAATTGTCCTAATTTCATGAAGGTGTAAACACTAACACACACATAGATCCAACATTGTCATTGTGTGTTGGATGTTATAGGAGTATTGTTGTATGAATTTTTGTACTATTTCATCAAATGTCTTGATTCCTGTAGGTAATTTTGAGAACCAATCCATAGCTTTTCCACCTAAGCTTTGTGGAAATAATCTCATGAGATATGTTTGTTCATGCATGAATTCCATACTGGTTGTGCAAAATTCCCTCACATGATCTTGAGGGTCAGAATTTCCATTATACTTGTCATATTTAGGAATTCTGACATTCTTAGGAAATGAAATCATCTTTAGTCCCTTGTCAAAAGGGAAAGGACAAATGTGTTCCAAGGAATATTGTTTTGTTTGTTTGTCCTTCTCTTTCTTGAGTTCTTTGATTTCATTTTTCATAGCAAGTAGTTGTCTTGTCAAAATAGACATAGGACTAAGATCCTTTTTTTTCTTAATTTGGGTCACATCATAGTCCTTTGGTAGTTTCTCTCCTTGAGAGGTGAGTCCTAGGAAGTATTTTTCCTTGTTTTCTTCCAAAGTTTTCTCAAGGATTTTATGGAATCGTTTGCTTTTTATAGCTCTTTGGTATTCTTTTTCGGTGGGATCTGCATCATCTGAATCCTAATCAGCTTCTTGTTGTTGAACCTCTTCTTGATTGTTTTGGTCATCTTGTTCATCATGTCTTTCATCCCAATGGAAATATTCTTCTTGATTATTCATGTTTGTCGCTTCAGGTGTTGTTGTATATGTGGTGCTTGGTGTTGTTCCAAATAAAGGATTAAGTCTTGAAGTTTCTCCTTTTTTAAATGTGAGCAATGGTACTTCATTTGAGAATGGGTTCTTTTCAAAATGATAAGATTTGTGTCTTGTATTAACAATGAAAACTTGATTAAGGAATCAATGAGTTTTGTGTATTTAAAGTGGGTTTGAATGATTACAATGTCTGATTGTGAATCCATGGATGCAAGAGTGGGGCTGAAATTGTCTTATGGATCCAACGTCAAAGGGTGTCAAAGTTCCCTAATAGTGATTTGGGAACCAAAAATGTAAGTGGGTCTAATAATGTGGAAGTTCCAGCCTCAAAGGGTGTCAAAATAACCTGATAGTGAGTTGGGAACTTGATTGTAACTGATAGGATAAACTGATTCCACAATTTGGACAATGCAGAAAAGACCATGCAAGGTAACAAGACTGTCTCAAAAATAGCTCTTTCAGGTTATCAGATGGGTGTGTTTTGACAATAGAATTTTACTAATGGTTGAAATGGGTATCTAGAAATGCAAAAAATTTGGTTCTGACTAGTACAGAAATGCTCTCTATCTCAAATGCAATCTTTTATAGGTGACTGACAAACTTTTAGGCCCTAGATGCGACCTAGGAAATATGGGATGCGACATAGGATATGTAGTAATCACCAGATGTAATTCAATAATATCTGTCAATTAAAAATTTTAGTGATTTTTGGGAAAATGGGTCAACTCTGTCAGATTCCAATGACTTGTAGGTGTTTGTAAATGCTCTGTGTTTGTTCATTTGTGGATGATTTATCTGAATTTGTACTTAGAACACATCAAGCAATTATTTTAAGCAGACACACCTATCCTTCCCTATGCTAGGTAGAGATTAGTGCCACTTGTTCACTAACTTAGGAACACACTCAAAGGCTCCTCAGAATATGGCATTCCAATAACACGCAATGGATATTAGAGCCCATATTAGCCAAGTAGTAACATCAATGAGGGCTCAATATGGTGAATGTCTTGGGGCAAATACTATTTGCTTCACACAAGTGATAAAAACCTTTCAGAGGTAAATCAGGTAGCATCTAACATAAGGTGTTTAATAAAGGCATATGTTCAAATCCATCTCCCATAGTCCTGCAAGCATGATTAAGACCATAACCCCTATAGGAACTTGAAAATGTGTAGTCTTGCAAGTGAGATTTAAGTGGCTCCGCTCTACATGAGATCCAAGTCTATCATTGGAATTGATCATCAATCTTCCAAGACAAGATGAATTATGTCTTCCAAGGCTTTCACCTCAAAGAAGCGTCAAATTTTAATATAGTGGGGTGGAAGAGTCGGCTTAAGACTTGTCCCCACTTGTGTCATTCCTAGGAGGTTTTTTCCTCAACTAGAAGGCCCTCTAAAGATATGCAATAAAGAAATTGGATAAGTGATAATGAGGTCTATATTTCTAATTCCACATAAAGGAGAAGATCATAATCTTCGAACTCACATCAAAAATCCCAAACACATAATGCAATCTTTAACATTCATTTTCCTAATTTAACTTCAAATGCAATTCAACTTTTGAGTTTTTGATTTTCCTCAAAGGAAAAGAGCATAAACCTCTAATTGATTTGCAAGATGAATTTAAATTACATTAAGTTCCTAAAAATCAAACATGAAGTTTTGTTGTTTTCTCCAAGGAAACCTAATAACAACCATTAGTAGTTTGGAATATTTATGTCTCTGTCATTCATCTTACAAACCACAGTTAGGCTACTTAAAATCATAGAAAACAACAAATTAAATCATTAGGGGTCAAAAAATCCAAAATTAAAGAAAATATCCCTAAATGCAATCCTGGATTTAACTAGACATGATCCCCTTTCCCACATGGGATAAAATTATCTAGATGCGATCATATTTCCCATATGTGATCCTGAATTCAAACAGATGTGATACCTGACCAGATGCTATCTAGTAAATCTCGTATACGATCCAAGAAATGCGGGGTGTGACTGTTCTTCCCGGATGTGATCCAATTTCCTGTATGCGATCCCTGGAAGAAAGAAACATGGCAAGAATTGGTCTAAAAATGAATAAATTTGGGGCTTGGCCCCACGTTGGGCACTAGAAATGTGTGTGTGAATTATTGACCTACAAATCTGCAACACAACACTTCAATAGGATATTATATCAATTGTTAGAAAGATCAAATAAGAAAAGGAAATAAATAATTGAAGGCATCCTATTTCTCTCTAGTTAGCACAAGTATGAAAATGATTGTAAATTGCTCTCAAATTTAATCCTAAACAGTGACAATGCAATGCTAAGATGAGAGATTCAAGGTTACTATGCAAAAATGAAACTAAAATGACAAGATTCATCCAAATTATCCATAAAAGACATGAGATTCATTTACTATTAACCAAATTGAAGTGTTTACTAATTAGCTATGAGCATATGAAAGCATGAAATCAATTATCTATTAGCAAAAATCAAAGTATTAAGGAGATTCAAAAGACTAGGAGAGGAATGAAGATTTGAAAATTCTCTTTTATAGAATCTTAAGATTTTGAACAGTTAGGATGCATCCATGATGAGTGGTTGAGATGCTTCCAAGCTTGATCCGTGTGAGTGATCCATATGATTACCTCTCATTGGTTGGATATGTGTTTGTTGTCCCATTTAAGGTGACATGTCATTTTAGAGGTTTTAATTCATTTCTTTTAATTAATTACTCTAGCCATGAATTTAATGGGATTGATTTAATTAATTAGGCATAGAGGTAATTGAATTGATTTTTACTTGATGCTTTTATGATAAATGCTTGGATTAGGATATTTAATTGATTTTATTGAATTTAATGAATTATGTCAATAATCAAGGATCAAATTAACATAATTAGGATTTTATCCCGAATTAGGGAAAATAGGGCCTTAGGTTCTATTAGCCCAATTTTAGGTGATTATAGATAGTAGAGGTTTTGTGTTGTTAATGGACCATTTTGAGTGCCCGAAAGCATGGGAGTGGTTTGGTTGAGTGAGTGTTCAGGCATGAAGTTGAAATCAAAGTTTTTGAATCAAACATAGTGAATGGAATCGGTGAATTAGTTATGAGCAGAGGTTGAGGGATGATGGTATGTGGAGTCGATTGGTTAGGGATAGTAGATTGTTAAAGTGCCAGAATGTTAATAGGACTTGAAGGAACCTTATTGTAAAAATTGGGACAAGAAGTCCTTGTAGGAGTCTGAGTGGTAGATGATCTGCATCAGTATATGTTTATGTTATGTTTGTATCTTTCTGAGTAAATGAAGTGAAGTTAATATAAAATAATACAAAATAAAATTTAGCCCAAATAAATTAATTAAAGAAAATAAAACTTTTCAAGTATTAAACAACCCTAATAATTCTAAGTTCATCTTTTCTCCGGTATGCATTATTGAATTAGTTAATAAAATATTGTCTCCTAACAAATCTGGTATTTCTATTTTGGTACATTCTTGATTCTGTTCCCAACCTAGGTGACTACTCCTTGGGAAGATTTGAATATTATGGAAAGAGATGTCAGCACAATCTCCAAGCATTTTAAAGAACCATAATTCAGAGGTAGGGATTTTTCTTATGTTTTTACAATCTGAAATCTTATTTTGAGAAGAATGAATAGGTTGAATAAATTTGGAAATAATTAGTTATTGGATATGGATATTCTCCAAGGGTTGGGTTTTTTACCAAATTTTGTTGTATTGTGCTTAAAGAATTGTGAATATTTGAAATTAATCTATGTAAGAATAATCTCTATTTGATCTGATGAGAATTATGGTCAAACTCCAATTTTGAATGACAATGTGTGTGGGGGGGTGGCAGTACATTCATAGTTGGATTCTTTTTCTGGTATTCATGAGTCCAATTTTAGAGAAATGATAAATTTGATGTATTCTAGTTTTATTCTTGGTGTAAAGGATAAAATATGGATGGGGCCTTAGGGAAATGGCTTGCACATAAAAGAGACCCCAAATCCAAATATTTTATACTTACATGAAATTGTATTGATATAGAAAGTAAATGTAGATGTCTAAAATTGAAATTAAGAAATAAAGGTACTTACCTCCGAAAAAGAATCAGTTGAAAACCCTGTCAAACAATCTCAAAAATTATTGATTTTTGACATTTTGAATCGAAACTGCGAGGTCTACAAAACCCATAAATCTTTTTTCGAGATTTGAATTGGGTCAAAATTGAGGTTGTACTTGACCAGGTCAGGTTCAAAGTTGTACTTGACCAAGTCAGGTTCGAGGTTGTACCTAACTAGGTCAGGATTGACATTTTTATTCTGAAGTCCGATTTGAATTCTATTCGCAGATCTTGGAAGTTCACCGAAAAGGGTATCCAAATCCACTCTCAGATCCAAAATTCTACACCTGCACCTGCAAGAAAAATGGTTTTGTTTGTTGGGGGGAAGGGGTTTGCCTCAATCAAACCCCAATTAAGGAATTAACCTTGAAATTGAATTGAAATTGTTGGAACAAACAAAGTAAATGGAAATATTCACCTTGCTTGAGTTGAAACCCTTGTGGAGGATTCAAATCCTTGAATCCACAAGAATGGATGAATGTAGAATCAAATGTAGGATGTCTCCAATCAATTGTCCTTAGATCTTCAACACCAATCTTGAATGGATCTTGAAATAGGAAGAGGCTTGAATGCTTGAAGGCTTGAAGGCTTGAATTCTTGCACTTGAGAGCTTGAGAGATGGATTGCAAAACTTGATGACTTGATTGCTTGGAAACTTTATGGAGAAAATGAGAGAGGAAGGTGTTGGAGCTCTAAATTTTGGGTAAAATTTGGAGTCCTATATAGTGACAAAACCCTAAAAAATGGCCTCTTAAACTCCATGCCTAATAATTAATGATGGAGTACATGAAATGGGATAAAATATTACATTAATTTTCAATTAAAAAGTTGAGATATTATGGAAGGAAGCTCTATGACAAGAACAATCAAAATTCTATGATCAAAGCCTTCAGAAAATGCTGGAATTTTGACCTGTTGCAAAGATGATGTTGATAGAGGTAGAAGATGGTCAAATTTTAAAAATCTAAAAAGGACTCAATTTGGGAAATCAAATTTCCTATCTCCCATAAAAATCTTAGCTTTCCATGAGGTGTTTTGGTTTTTCAACCAAGCCCAAATCCGAAAGTTAGGTAGTTATTTTTTAGTTAGTTTATCATTTTTATAAAACAATTTGTAATAAGGGTGTGTCTTTTCACCCTAAAGAGGTGTGAAAGCCACTCAAACATGTATATATACATAATGTAAAATGTAAAAAGAATACAATACAATACAAGATATATTTTCGTAGGATATAATTCGATAAAAACTACAATATGAACTCTAATGTACTATTTTTTTCAACATTAATAAAGATAAGTGCTCTTCTTTTTTATTTGTGGTTATAAGTTATATGTTTTCAATTAGTCTTTTAGATTACTCTATGAACCAGGGTATCCTACTGTGTTTTTCTATTTGATGCATTCATTTATGACTAATTTGTACAATTTGAATAATGGTAGCATG
This sequence comes from Chamaecyparis obtusa, assembly GCA_027943335.1. Taxonomy (NCBI): domain Eukaryota; kingdom Viridiplantae; phylum Streptophyta; class Pinopsida; order Cupressales; family Cupressaceae; genus Chamaecyparis; species Chamaecyparis obtusa. The sequence continues at coordinate 392,263 of BSBK01002634.1, forward strand.
GTCTGAGAACCTGTTACTATTTCCTTTCGGGCTCTTAAGTTGGGTTAAAAACCATAAGACCTATTGTATAAGTTGTTTTAAATTTTGTTTCAATAGAAGCTTGTAGGGTGATGGTCTCACTTTACAGGAGTGAGTTACCTTAAAACTGTCTCTGATTGTACGTAGGATTGAAATTTTTATGACTCTATAGCCCAAGTATTTAGAAGGCACTGATCTAACTATAATTTGGAAATTGTCATTTGGTTCATACTTTGTGGTTTGTAGATTATATAATCATTATTTCAAAAATATTACTTTTGAGTCCTTAGTTTAATCCATTTTAGTCAAGATTTATAGAATAGAGATTATTATAGGATTTGTTTCTTTCCTCAAAGGATCATTCACCACCTTGGGAGGAACTTTGTTTATTTATGTACACAATTTTGCAACATAGAGAAATTGATAGTTTAAAGTGAATTTAGGCCTACCAGCCTTGGCTTGATTAAGCCAGAATTACAGAGGTATTAGTATGTACTTGTCAGCTGGCCAAAAGTGATCCATCATTTTTGGGCACCAACAGAAGGCTCCCTTTTATAGTGATCTAGGGCACAAGAGGGGCCTCGTAGAAAACAATAATTAAGGGCCCATGGCACAAAACTCTAGAGAGGTGCACATGGAGAGGAAATTAAATTAAAGTCTTGACACAAAAATCTAGGAGGGGACCACCCTTAATATAGAAATAAAATAATTATTTAAGAGCCTTGTTACAAAATTTGAGGTAAGGCCAACCCCCAAGTTAATTTGAGTATTAGGCACAAAACTCGAGAAAGGATAATCTCCAATAATAAATTAGGAATCCTATACAAATATCAAGAAAGGTCCACCTCAAATATTAATTTGAGAATTTGACACTTAATTTGAGAAATAGTGGCCCTGAAGAGGGAAAATGCAAGATTTTGATGAAATCCTGAAACCGAAAGCAAACCCTAAAGATCCCAAACCTTAGGGTCAAGGTCGAGCTCGAACCTAACTAGGTCAAGGTCAAGGTCGATCCTAACTAGGTTAGGATTGAGGTTGACTTTGACCCCATAATGTTGACTTTGACCTTAGGGTCAAAAACCTCAGGTTCATGGTCCAGAATGCCAGGAAAATGCTAGGAAGAGGTGGAAAATGGGGCAGAACAGGGGGAAAAGCTAGATCCAAGCCAAATATCCATTCAAGGCGTTCGACATGATCCCAAACCACTTACTTGGAGGGATAAATGCTCTTAACATGGAAGTGCTTCCATTTTAAGATGATACACTTGGTAATCATGTTTTAATCTATCGACAGTCCAAGATTCAAGATCCTCTATTTTTCCTTGCATTGTTTAAACTCCTATTATGACTACAAATTAGAGTATGCAACCCTCTGTGTGTGTTGAAAATTACTTAATCTGTATTTAATATACTTAAGAAGAGGGTCAAGCCAGATTGGTCAATGAATCACATCTGAATTCTTTGTGTAAATTTGCCTATGAACACCACATGGAAGGGACAACCCTTTCCTTTGGTTGAATTGGTTAACTAATAATGAGGTACTAACTTAGGCTTAATAATTTTGAACTTTCCAAAGAAAAATATCATGTTTGCACATTATTGTTAGTGAAAGAGTAGTAGATAATGGAGGGATAAACATGAAACAAATGCAATTAATGAGGAGTTTCAAGGATTTCAAGATCTCAGTGTACAAAAAATTTAATAGAATAAAGTTGCAACAGATATAAAAAAGAGGTGGGCATAGCTCCTTATGAATATCCATCACAATGATAGTCTAGAGATTAGAACCACTAGGACTGACATGCATTTGAATGTACTCCATCAATCAAGTATTATAAAAAGGGAATGATAAGAGGGATTTATAACCACAGTAGCTAGCATCAAGGAGGAGATTGGGAAACTATTACTAGCCAATGATGTTGTTCAATCTTTTTATTTAATCCTCACATTATATTGATAATATAATCCTGCAAGCTTTCATGTCCTGTATAATTTTTTTTTATCTTGATATATTTGTGCCTATCATTCTTGTAATTTTGATTCCTTATACTGGTTAAAGGAAAGTCTTACATCTACATGCTTTAGAATTTTGGCAAGCCTCTTAAGCGATGCATAATAAATTGCAACATTTGACAGTGGCCAAGGGGAAACCAATTTTTTTCACCGTCATCTTAGAAGTAGGTGTCTGTCTTGCTTTGCCTTTTTGTTAAGACCTCAGAATAAGGCATGTAAAATGTAATGCATATGGTATTGCCTCTACACTATATATTAAAGACCATGATCTGATCACACCATTTCAGATGGAATATCGATACTAGATTTACCCATTATTCATGAAATGCGTTATAAAGTGTAAGGAAACATGTTGCATCCAGATTCAAGAGAAGATAAAAAAAAAAATTTAAAAGAAATGTTAAGTATGTGAGGATTTGAGGAATTTGTTAAAAAATTTGTAATTTGGGAATAGATGTAAGCAGTGATGAGAGTATATCATATATGAGGGACCGGGAATAACAATGCAAAGTATGTGTAGCTTTCCAAAGATCTTATATGTCTATTAATGAGGGATTTTGTAGTCTATGATGTTGTATTATCTCTTTCCAATCAAGCATTCCATTGATCTTATTTAGAATATTGTTTTTTTATGTTTTGTATTGCAAGCTTATCTTCCTTTTCAATGATAATTTTTTCTTTTTTTCTGCTAAGAATATATCATTGATTGAATTAAATGCAAATTTAGGGCCCAGTCTAGAGAGTTCACTCTAGGTCATATGAGATCTTCTTTATCAATGGAAACATAGGACTTTTTCATGATGTGTGCTAAGAAGTTATTTTGTGTTGTCCAATCTGTATTCGGTCCCAATGCCATTTAAAGAAACATATACAGTGCATAGAAAATTATGGGTGCTTTTCTTTTTCAATTTCCTAGTTTAGTAATCTAACTATATATTTTAATGCACATTATATTTTATTTATGAATGAAACTTCACATACTCATTGTTTCACACTTTTCAGGTATATACCATCACTTTGTGAAACATTCACATTCCCACAAAGTCTTGGAATGGTTGGTGGAAATCCTAGAGCCTCAACCTATATGATAGAAGTTCAAGATGATCAAGCTCTATACTTGGATCCACATGAAGTGCAACAAGTACATATGAGGATTTAGGGTTTCTTTTTTAATCTTTAAATTCAAAATAAACATGCTTAGTACTTGCAATTTGAAGGCTGATATTTTATTTTATAATTATTCCAATGCTTAGTATTTGCAATTTGTACTGAAAATTTGTTGAAATTTTCTTGATTTGGAGAACACTTTACCCATGAAGATGGTTAGTTCATGTTATATTTTAGAAAACCATTTTTTAAGAAAAGCTCCGCAAATTAAAAAAGTTATATAGAGTTATATTTCCCAAAGATATTTGAGCTATAATTATTGGTGGAAGCCTAAAATATTCTATTAATTTATTTTGATTTTAGTGTTGTTGCTTTCGTGCACTTCAGTATCTGACACTTTTGTGAATATAACATGCTTTTAATCATATAATGATACTGTATACTAAAGTGATTAGGATAATTGATGATTTTCTTGTAGGTGACAGAGATAGCACCTGATAATATGGGGGGCAATACTATCTCCTATCTTTGCAGGTACAAATTACATGTAGTTAGCACTACATCTTTTCAACAGTTAGTTGATATTTCATATATGGGTGGTTTAATCGTAAAGAAGCAGAAATGCATGTGCAAATCTTGCCATACTAACTATGTTTGGTAAATTGATGTAGTGTTGTAAGAACAATGGTACTCAGTGGTATTAATCCATTATTAGCCATAGGTTTTTACTACCAAAATAGAAGTTGGTTTTATTTATGTTTCTTTTGTATGCTAATTTATCAAGCATTTTTTCTTAGTTATAGCTAGAGTTTTATTAATGTCAAAACCTCATGAAATTTATAAGGTAATTTTTTTTTTGTGTAATATTGTTCAAGATCAGAGAGACTGTAATTTGTGTTTCTCTTCAAATTTCTTTGTCATTAAAGATTACAAACTAGAGAGGATGGATTGACTAATTTGCAAATTTCTTACAATGAAATTACAAAATGTTCAATGTATATTTATAGATACACACATGTTAAATAAGAAAATTTATTTATATTATTTAAGTGACAAATTATGTAATGTCACATAGTCACACCAATAATACATGACTTAGTACAAACGTATGGGTCTTAGTTTTTTTTTGGCCTTTCTCGAAGAGATTGATAGTGCCTATGATAATCATCATATTTGGTAGTGATTTTACCATTTCCTATAATATTATAAATGGAAGAAATTAGCAAAATGTTAGTATTTTATTAAAAAAAATTGGAAATTTTTTGGTTTGAGATGAGACATTATCCTTAAGTTTTTAAATTTAGAAAGTATAATATGGTAAGTTACAAAGGCTACAATAGAGGCTTGGGTACTAGTTGTTGTTTAATTGGAGTTGTGCATATGATGAAACACTATACTTGATATATGGAAAGTACTAGTATACATTGTATGATTATTCTTTAAAGGGTACTAGCTCAATGGAAGAGCACCTAGTTTACAAGTAGGAGGATGGTGGTTCGATTCCATCATGCCCTAATATGACAAAATATATGACTAAGTTAATGACTAAAAATGATTAAATAAATGGCTAAATAAATGACTAAATAAATAACTAAATAAATGACTAAATAAATGACCAAATTAATGACCAAATTAATGACTAAATCAATGACTAAATAAATGACTAAATCAATGACCAAATAAATGACTAAATAAATGACCAAATCAATGACTAAAATAGTTTAGTCATAAATTTGGTCGCAAGATAAATGAACAGAAATAAACTACTAATGGTCACGTGATCAAAATTAGTCATTTATCTACAATTTTTAGTAGTTTATTGAGTCATATATTGTTGTTTTTGTACTAGTGTCTTGTCTCTTTGTCCCAAGCTTTGAAGACAATCTATTTAAATTGTCCCTAAAGGTGGAACCATGGACTTAACCTTAATCCAACCATGATCAACTCAACTCTACCCCCTACACTTGCCAAAATCTATAAAAGCAAGGCATAAATCAATGAGAAAACATCCACAAATCTGAGAATTGCATCAAACCTCTTGAATTTTTGAGATAGAAAGGCAAATTTAGACTTAATTAAGCATAGTTTCAATTTGGAATTCACTTAATTTGTTTCATATAATATCATTTTTCTCTTTTTAAGGCTTTCACTAATTGAGGCTTGTTGAGAGCTTATCATTAGCATACTTAAATAGAGATCCATAGGATTTTTATTAATTTTATTTGCACTAGATAGCTCTTAAATTGTGGTATTTAGTCTATTTTATTCATTTATTGTCAAGCTAACTCTATGAATGTACTTTTATTAGTACACAAAATGGCACCCACCATGGTGCATTAGGCCTCAATTGTTTAAAATTTGCAAAATTGCTAGATTCTAGAATTTTTCTTGTTTTGTTCTTTGTTTTATAGGTTTAGCTGGGCATTTGAGAATTTTTGCAGGGTGTACAAGGGTTTTAACAACACATCTAATGCTTGAAATAGCGCATCCATGATAAAGTGTTGCACCTTTGCATAGAGAAATAACACTTTCACAATTTCTTCTATTCTGTCTCTCTTTCTTTCTATGCGTTCACCTTGACTCTGGAGCGCATCTAAGGAATCTTGCAGTGCTTTTAAGAATTATTTTATGTGCATTTTCTAGTTAAAATAACGCATTTGATTTCTATATCAGCACACTTAATTAGTTCTACTATGCATTCTAGAATTTTAGTAGCTCATTCAATAAGTTCTGCTGCACTTTTGACTGTATTCAAAATTTGCAAAATCTGATAGTCAGGAAATAAATTTCATATGGTTTTATGATGGCAAGTCATAAAAAAATAAAAAATCCAAAGAGCAGATATAACAGTGAAGACAAAGCCTTAGCAAAAAGGATTAAAAATGAGAACATAGCACACGTCAAACACATTTTGGACGATTCACAGCAAGAAGGTGGGGTTTATGAAGGATATTTACAAGTTATAGAAGCTTATAATCAAAGTTTGTATCCTTAAATTAGATTTTTAGGCCTTAATCAATTTGTAGTAAAATTTTAAAAATAAGGTTTAGAATTCATTTTTGTTGGTTTTTCTTCATTTTTCTTGGTTGTGTTGACTAACCATTTCAAAGAAGAGGCAAAGGAGATGGAACAATCACCACTAGGTGAGTTGAAAACATGGAAAAATCAATTAAAAATGCCCCTAGCCTTAGCTAGCTTCAAAACAAGGTAAGCCTTAAACTTGATCAAATTTTGCTTAAATTGTGGCCTTGTCATGTCAAAAATCTTGTAATCAAAATAGCCTATTATTGTTTGAGGAATCTGATACTAGGCCTATGCTCTTCACTTTTTAAGTGGATCAAAATGCCAAAACTATCAAATTCATTGATTAAAATAAAGGTTGTAGAATAATCAAGCACCTAAATCAAAAACTCCTTGTTTGTGGAGGAGAGTAGAAAGACTTGATTCCCATTAATTAAAGGGTTTGGATAATTGAACCTTGTTAATTTTGCTTGGGAGGCAAGAATAGTAGGGATATACTCTTCACCATTTGGTGAATCAAACTCCTAAATCTATCTCTTAATTGCATTTATTCTCTTTCAAAATGAACATGCTAGATCTTAAGTGGGCTTGCCTCCTAAGATTTGCCTTAATGAGACTAGTGAGAGGGACAACCCAAGGTGCCCAATACTATTAGAATAACTGAGAGGGAGGTGAATCAGTTATCCACAGTCCCAAATACAAAATGTATATCCAAAAACAATCTAAACAATTTTTTGTAGCTCGGTAACATAAAATAGTAAACTGTCTGTGCTTTTACCGATTACCAGTTAATAATTTATAGTAACTACTGATCAAATAAAATATGCAACATGTAAAGTATGATATCCAACAATCATCACAATCAACACATGACACAAGAGATTTAACGTGGAAACCTTGTAAAGGGAAAAACCACCTGGGACCGGTAACCCAAAATTGTTCACTCTTTTGAAGTGAGCTCGGTGAAGAGCCAACCCTGTTAGAGGTTAAAAAACACATTGTAAGGTGTGACCTTGTTAGAGGATTTAACACTAACCATTATTGTCCAACCAGCATTTACTATGGGGTTGACATGATAACAAATATAGATTCTATGAATGACATTACAAGACTTTCTAGTCTACACGGTTAAGGGATTTATCTGATTACAATGGTTAAACTGTAACAGCAGGTGATCTAATTACAATACAACTTCTTTTGCAGATGTACAAATCTATATTATGCTCATTCAAATCCTCTGATCAATATATCAATTTTGTTCAACAATATTTAGTAACTTACTATCTCTCAATTATAGCTTTCTGATGCTCAGTAATCTCTACAGTTCGGTTCTCCTTAACCATTTTGATCAAGCATGCATGAAGCTTGTTCACATGATATCTCTATAGTATTATTTCCTCTTGCATAAGTTTCATAATGAAACCCTAATCTCTTAAATAGACAAGTAAACCATTTTCCTTTCATCCATTAGATTTTGCCGCTTAATATCCTTCATTGATTTTGTCTCTTAAACCTTCCTTGGCTGATGTGTCAGTAACACATTTCAATTCTATCCTTTAGATCTTCCTTGAATTTTGCTAGCCATTGATCTCGTAACAAACTTTATCTTTTCATTCTGAACATGAGGTGCTTTCTAGTTCATCAATTATGTCGGCTAAACTAATCATTTAGTTCTTTTGTTCATTCTCAATTAACAAAGAAATGCATCAGTGAACACAAGCTCAGTTTATATTATGCTCAGTATACACTACACTGCTCAGTGTATACTGGAATGCTTCATTAACCAACCACACTGCTTTGTAACAATTTTCTCCCAACTTCATAATAGATTAATGCAACATAATAAAGTCAACAATATGAAGTCATAGACTCGTCAATAAGTTACCAAGAGTATTCCTTATCCTCATCTATCATATCCATCTTCCTTAATGTAGATATCTTGGTTCTTCATCTTTCTCTTCTCTTCTACAGATGTGTTAGATGTTTGCAACTCCATGATAAGTACTGTCAAAACTAGTTGACATCAATGACAACATACAGACTGCTTTAATTATCTTACATAATAGTTTAGTGCTCAGTGATCTCTAATCACTTGAAGTTCTTCAATCATGTTCTCAATCAGTTGTAGTTCATCAATCTCTCCCTTTCGCATTGATGGAAACTCAAGAAATATGAAGTATATCATACACATACCAAACATGTATTCTACAACTCTATAAATAAATGTTGTAGCTTGGTAAGCTCTCCCTAGCTTAATATGTTTAATCACTATGTTACATAACAGCATTGCAAGTGTAGACTATCTTCTGCAGATATGATCTTTAACAGATCTCAGATTCCTTCTATTTATCTCTCCCTTTGATAGATGTTCCAGTATTCTCCTTGATTATCATATTATTTATCTCTCCCTTTGACAACAATTCCAAAGAGACACATAAACCATACAGCTCTTGTAGTAGCCAATTAACTCACTATTGTCCAATTCATTTACTGTCTCAATATACTGATTATACCTTTGGTTTCTCAAATCTTTCACAACCTTAGATAGAAATCCAAAGTGTGAACTATGCTGCATCAACATGAGTGATCTTCTAATAAGATTAGGCTGATGCAACCTCCAGATCACATTAGTGACCGGTAGATAGGGGATGGACCCCAAGTCTAGTCATCAAGTATTCAAATGTATCTTTTGGTAGAGGCTTAGTGAAAACATCAGCAAGTTTCTCTTTAGATGTAACAAATTCTAGCTTCACTTGCTTCTCCTGTACTTGTTCTCTTAAGTAGTGATACTTGATAGATATGTGCTTTGTTTTTTAGTGCATCACTGGATTCTTTGAAAATTTTATAGCACTAGTGTTATCACAATATATAATCACCGGCTCAGTGATTACCTCATTCATTCCTTCTAACACTTGCTTAATATATGCAATATTTGAATAGTTTGTAGCAGCAGCAACATACTCTAATTCAGCTGTAGACTGGTAAATACAAGACTGCTTCTTACTTGTCTAGGTAACAAGTCTTTCACCAAAGAAAAATGCTCCTCCGGTTGTTCTTTTTCTGTCATCCACATTTCTAGCCCAATCAATGTCGATGTATACTTTGAGTTCAAACTTGTCATCCTTAGGATACCATAATCCATAATCCTCTATTTTCTTCAGGTATCTTAAGATTCTCTTTGTATAAATCATGTGTGACTCCCTAGGATTTGCAAAAAATGTTGCAACAATCCCCACAGCATGTGCTATATCTGGTCTACTATGTACTACATACATCAACTTACCAATCATAGATTAGTACAGTGTCTGGTTCACCTTTGTAGTTTCATCCTCTTTAGTCAATTTGTAGTTTGTGACCATCGGTGTTCCAACTAGTTTAGTATCTTCCATGCCAAATGTTCTTAGTACTTCTTTGACATACTTGGATTGTGTGATGAATATCCCATCATTCTACTGAATAACCTGCAAGCCTAGAAAGAACTTAATCTCTCCAAACATAGACATTTTGAACTCTTTTGTCATCTCATCAGCAAATGATTTACATATGTGATCTTTTCCTCCAAAGATAATATCATCCACAAATATTTAAGCAATTATAATAGTATCATCAGTATCCCCTTTCATATACAAATTGTTGTTCTCACTAGTTCTAAAAAATCCAATACTTAACAAATAAGTATGCAAACTTTCATACTAGGCTCTCGGTGCTAGCTTCAAACCATACAAAGCTTTATGTAATCTACATACCATGTCTTTCTTGTCTAGATCTACAAACCCTTATGGTTGTTCTATGTAGACTTCTTCTTCAAGTATCCCATTCAAAAATGCAGACATAACGTCCATTTGATAAACTTTAAATTTCTTATGTGTTGCATAGGCCAGTAACATTTGAACTCCTAGTCTAGAAATAGGTGCAAAGGTCTCACCATAATCAATTCCTTCCTCCTGTGCATACCCCTTGCATACTAGTTTGGCTCTATTCCTTGTAACCTCTCCATTTTCATTCAGCTTGCTTCTGAAGATCCACTTAGTACCGATAACATTCTTATCCTTAGGTCTAGGTACTAAGGTCCATGTCTTGTTTTTCTCTATATGTTCAATATCTTCATTCATTGCATTTATCCACTCTTCATTCTCCAATGCAACTTTAACATTTTTTGGTTCATATTCACAAACTAAGCATGTACCTTGTCTTGACTTACTTCTCGTTTGTATGCCAACTTGCTTATCGCCAATGATTTGGTTCTCGGGATGATGTCTCCTAAAAAATCTTGCCAGTATCTGATCTCTTCTTTCTTTTTCATCCTATTTAGGTTCATTTTCTTGCTTAATAGGTCCTTCTTGCTCATCGGTTTCTCTTTCTTGTTCCTCGGTGTTGTTTTCCTGCTGACCGGTTGTCACTGTCTGTGGATTTAGTAGATACTCTAGTTTTTCAATGTATGTGAATCTACCATATTCTTTTGGTTCCTTTGTGCTTTCTTTTGCATTCTTGTCATCAAACTCATCAACCCTAACATTAGCACTTTCAATCATTTTATTAGTAACTTTATTTAGACACTTGTATGCTTTGTTTTTAGTAGAATATCCAAGAAATATCCCTTCATCACCTTTTGAGTCAAACTTTCCATTTATTTCATCTTTCAGAATAAAGCATTTACTTCCAAAAATTCTAAAATAACTTACAGTGGATTTGTGACCAAACCATAACTCATAGGGTGTTTTGTAAGTGTCCTTCAACTGTACTTGGTTCAAAACATAAACAGTTGTGCTAACTGCCTCTCTCCAATATGTCTGAGCAACATTTTTCTCTATCATCAATGTTCTTTCGCAATCAACTATTGACCTATTCCTCCTTTTAGCAATTCCATTCTACTGAGATGTTCTCGGTGCAGAGACCTATCTTTTTATACCATGCTCATTACAATAGTTAGTAAATTCATCATAAATAAATTCACCTCCTCTGTCAGATCTTAAGCATTTCAATTCTTTACCAGTCTTTTTCTCTACTTTTGCTTTAAACCACTTGAACATTTTAAATGCCTTTGATTTTTCTTTCAAGAACATGACAGTCATCAATCTAGTGTAATCATCAAGAAAAAGAATGAAATATCTATCTCCATAATAACTCTATGTTCTCATGGGACCACACAAATCGATGTGAACCAACTCAATTATTTTCTTTGTTGAATAATCTTTGCTTTTGAAACTAGATTTTGTCATTTTACCTTTCTGACATTCATGACACATAACATGATCAGGCTTAGATAAGTTAGGCAACTCTCTAACCTTTTTCTTTTTACTGATCTTAATCATGTTATCAAAGTTTACATGACATAACCTTTTATGCCATAACCAAGCATCCTCATTTTTCATCATTAGACAAGAAGACTCTGCATTATCAAGATAAAACAAGTTACCTTTTGATTGTGCTCCTATTCCAACAAGTCTTCCTCCATCATCAAATATTTTTACTTTCTTGCTCTCAAAAGCTACTCAGTGACCTGAATTGTTCAGCTATGCCACACTTAGCAAATTATAGTTTAGTCCTACCCAATAAGCATTATCACATTGGATTCTACCATTTATCAATAAGGATCCCTTCCCTCTAACCATACAAGGTGTAGCATTACCCATTTTTACAGATCCTCCATTATATTGCTCAAGATGATTAAATTTTTCTTCATCACCAGTCAAGTGATGTGTATAGCCACTATCAATGATCCATGTATCATTTTTATTAACCTTAGAAATTAGTGTTTTTTCTACATACCTTTCTTCTTCCTCAAAATCATCCTTCATAGAAACAAATACCACTTCTACATCATCATCTGAATCAAAATCAAATTCATTTTCTTCAACAATGTAACATACCTTTTTTCTTTTATCATTATTGTCTCAGTTATCTCTATTGTAGTGTCGGTAACTTTTGTTGCCTCTTCTCCCATAGCTTCCTTCACCAGATCGGTCCTTGTTTCTATCATCTTCCTTCATGTTAGGACATCTAGCAGCAATATGACCAACTTCTTTGCAGTTAAAACATGCTAAAGGTAATTTTCCTCTATATCTACCTTTTCCTTTAGGTAATCTTTTGGCCATAAGAGCTTCAAGCTCATCAAGCTCATCATCAGTATTTCTATCACTATCATCCTTATTATTTCTACTACTAGACTTACCTATCTTCATAGAAGTCATAAAAGAAGATTCAACAGTTGGTACAACACTATTATCATAGTTGTTTAGTTCAAAAGTTGTTATCTTTCCAATCAGATTATCAAGAGTGAGAGTATTGTTAGGTGCTGACCTATTTTCATGTATTGTAGATATTCTGATTGCATAAGTAGGAAATAAAGTCCTTAGAATTTTTCTTACCGCAGTATCTTCATCAATAACACCATCAGATCCTCTGATAGCGTGAACTACCTCTTTTATTCAGTTTCTGTACTGCACAATGTTTTCTCCTTCTTTGATGCAGCAGCATCTCAGGTCCTTGGAAATCTTGTGTCACCAAAAAGAATTTAGAGTTTTGTCTATGTTGCTTGGTTTCTTCTTTGACCAAGTTGGTCGGTAGTTGGCTGGTTTCCTTTGGTTATTGAGTGTGGTCGGTTATCTCTTGGGCAGTCGGTTATTTCACTGGCACTCGGCATTGTCTGTCTACTGCTCGGTTATCTTGTTTACCGACGGGTTTAGTTTTCTTTTCTATTGTGGCTGACTTGTACATTTATATTGGATCACAAAATCAATGTTGGAATCCATCATTGGGAAGCGTATGGTCCTAGATTTGAATGTTACTTTCGTTAATTATGGATCTGAAGGCCGACTAATCTCGGTAGCTTCTTGTATAAATGTAGATGTTTGGTGGTAGTTTAGGGAGTCAGTTTTGATGGAAGATAGAAGTCATTATATTGGATATTTCTAAAAGATCCTCACATGTTTGAGGACTTCTATAATTAATTATAATATTTGGCCCTAATTGGGAAGGCCTTACATCCTAGCATGTATGGTTCCAATTGATGATAATATATGAAAGATCTGGCATTCTATCTCTCACTCTTGTTGTTTGTTGCTTCTGCATGTATGTTGTAGGCTTGGATCACTAGGTTGCACCATCCTTTGGCCCCTCTTACTCCTTGCCTTGCGTCAAGTGGTATCAGAGCGAGGTGAGATCTTGATCTAGGTCTACGAATCTAGGTTTGCATGTTCCTCTTGAAGCCCTAGTTGAATTGTTGTGAGGTAGCAGATTGTGATCTGACCTAAAATTGTAGAGGGCTATCAAGATGGTTCGTGGGAGACAAGATGTAGATCCAGGATTGGCAGATATGCTAAGACCAATTTTTGCAAGATTGGAAGCAGTGGAGACAGCCCAAAGAAGAAGCAGACATCTTGAAGATGTTAGTGATGATGAAATTGAAGAAGAATGGGCGAATGTAGAACCTGCTCCTATTATGGATCAAGGTGAAGAAACATTTTTTAAGGCTTTGACAAGTCTAAAGTCAATACCACATTTTAACCCTCCTAAGTATGGTGGAAAGATGGATTTTGATGAACTGGTGGACTGGATCACTAAGATGGAAAAGTATTTTGAGTATGAAAACATTCCTGAGGATAAGAAAGTGAAGATTGCAAGCACAAAGCTAAAAATTCATGCATCCTTATGGTGGGAACATCTACAAATGGATAGAAAAAGGAAAAGTAAAGATAAAATCAAGGTATGGAGTAAAATGGTCAATAAGTTGAAAGGAAAGTTCTCACCCTGTGATTATCAGATTAACCTAGTTCGGCAAATGCAAAGTTTGAGATAGAAAGATAGCTTGGTAAAAGAGTATACTAAGGAATTCTATAAATTAGATATCAGATCTAGACATGATGAAGATGATGTGGAAAGAATCGGCAGATACCTAAATGGTTTGAGGGTTTCCATCCAAGAGGAAATTAGTATGGTCAAGTTGGAGAACATTGAAGAAGCTTATCAATTTGCTTTGAAAGTTGAGGAGTAATTGAACAAGAGACATGAACAAAGATAGAGAGGTCAAGGTGCTAGATTCCCTAGAGGAAGAGGTAGATCTAATGGTGAAAGTGGTAGATCTAAACCAGAAAAGACAAATTTAGACAAAGGCAAGACCGAGTGGAAAGGTGAAAATTTTAGAGGTAGAGGCAGTAACTACTGAGGTGGTTATAGCAGAGGAAGTTTCTGAGGAACTTGTTATAACTGTGGAGAAGAAGGACATAGATCTTTTGAATGTACACAAGATAGTAAGAAGACTGGTAGTAGTAGAAATGCTTTGGTGCAAGAAGAATCACCGAATGAACCTAAGAAAGAAAATAACCTGATGGTAAGGAGAGCACTGTGGAATGAAAACAAGAAGGAAAATCTGATAAGGAAAAAAAATTTCAAGACCAGATGTAGAGTTTCTGAAAAATTTTGGAAGGTAATCATTGATAGTGGTAGCTCAGAGAACCCGGCATCTGAAGAGATGGTCACAAAATTGCAGTTGGAAAGGTTGGTACATTTGAAGCCCTATCAGATTTCATGGATCAAAGATGAACATACACTCCTAGTAAGTGAACAATGTTATGTGAATTTGAAGATTGGAAAATACTATGATAAGGTGTTATGTGATATCATGCTTATGGATTGTTGTCATATTTTGTTGGGTCGACCTTGGAAATATGATAGACATGCTATATATGATGGGACATTGCATAAGTATACTATTGTGGTTGATGGAAAGAAACAAATCTTGTTACCTTTGATGGAAGAACTTGTTAGTAATGTTTGCAAATCTGTGAAAGTTTTCTTGATGGAAGGAAGGAAGTTTGTTAACTCTTTGAAGAGGAATGATGTATGTTTTGTTGTGATTCCTAATAAGCCAAGTAAGAAAATAGAGGATAATGTACCTGAGGAGATTGATAAGTTACTCACTGAGTACAGTGATATCATTTCTAATAATGTACCTAATGGTTTTCCACTGAAAAGAACCATTGATCATTGTATGGATCTAATCCCTAGAGCTAGTTTACCGAATAAGGCACATCATCAATTGACACCTACCAAGAATTAGGAATTGAACCGACAAATTCAAGAGTTGTTGAAGAAAGGTTTGATCAGAGAAAGTTTGATTCCTTGTGTAGTACCTACTGTATCGGCACCTAAGAAGAATGGAGAATGGAGAATGTGTATTGATTCCAGAGCAATCAATAAGATAACAAAGAAGTATAGGTTTCCTATACCGAGAATGGATGATATAATGGATAGTTTGACTGGAGCAAAGTATTTCACAAAGATTGATTTGAAAAGTGGGTATCATCAGATTAGAATCAGAGAAGGTGATGAATGGAAGACTTCTTTCAAGACAAAAGAAGGTTTGTATGAGTGGTTGGTTATGCCCTTTGGTTTAACTAATGCATCGAGTACTTTTATGAGATTGATGAATGAAGTTTTGAAGAAATTCATGGGTAAATTTGTGATTGTATATCTTGATGACATTCTAATATTCAGTAAGACTAGAGAAGAATATTTGTTGCATGTTAGATAAGTTTTGGAGAGATTGAAAGAGGAAAAGTTGCTGATAAATCTAAAAAAGTGTTCATTCATGAAGGAAGAGATTGT
The DNA here is from genome assembly GCA_027943335.1 of Chamaecyparis obtusa. Classification (NCBI taxonomy): domain Eukaryota; kingdom Viridiplantae; phylum Streptophyta; class Pinopsida; order Cupressales; family Cupressaceae; genus Chamaecyparis; species Chamaecyparis obtusa. Next base: position 408,027 of record BSBK01002634.1, read on the forward strand.
GTATTTGGGGTTATTTCAGCTGATGGTTTGAAGATGGATCCTGAAAAGGTTGAAGCTATTTTGAATTGGCCTACACATGTGAATGCTAGTGAGGTAAGATCATTTCATGGTTTGGTGAGTTTTTACCAAAAGTTCATAAGGAATTTCAATTCAATTTGTAATGCTATGATTGAGACTATAAGAGGAGACAAAAGAGAATTCAAATGGACACATGGAGCTGATAGAATTTTTGAGACCCTGAAATAGAAGGTTGTTGAATTACCTATTTTGGCATTACTTGATTTCAGTAAATTATTTCAAGTAGAATGTGATGCAAGTGGAAGTGCAATTGGAGCTATGCTGAGTCAAGAAGGTAAACCTATTACTTTCCTTAGTGAAAAATTGAATGATGCTAGAAGGAAATATTTTATGTATGATCAAGAATTCTCTGCTATTGTTCAACCACTAAAGAAATGGAGACATTATTTGATACCAAGTGAATTTGTGTTGTATACTGATCATAAGGCTTTACAATATTTGGGTAGTCAGAATAAATTGAATCAGAGACATATGAAATGGGTTGAGTATTTGTAGAGTTATACATTTGTGATAAAGCATAAGAATGGAGTCACTAACTGAGTTGCCGATGCATTGAGTAGTAGAAGATCTTTGATGATCGAGATCAAAATTGAAGTTCTTGGTTTTGATGAGATGAGAGGTTTGTATGAAAATCACCCTGATTTTTCTGAGCCATGGAGAAAGTGCAGAGCACCTATTCAAGATCAACAAGACACTAAATGGGATGAATATTTTATTCAGGAAGGTATGTTGTTTAAAGGTATTCAATTGTGTATACCAAGGGGAGTAATGAGATCTAATTTGATAAAGGAGAAACATAGTAGTGGTTTGGCTGGACATTTTGGTATTGATAAAACATGGAATTTGTTGAAGGAGAAGTACTATTGGCCGTAGTTGTATAGAGATGTTCAAAAATTTGTGAAAAGTTGTGGTATTTGTCAAGTTGCAAAAGGAGTAAGTCACAATACTAGATTGTATACACCGATTGTTGTTCCTGAGAAACCTTGGATTGATATCAGTATGGACTTTGTTCTTGGCTTACCGAAGACAGTAAGAGGTAATGATTCAATATTTGTTGTGGATAGATTTTATAAAATGGAACATTTTATACCTTGTAGAAAGACATCAGATGCAGTACATATAGCAGATCTTTTCTTTAAGGAAATTATCAAATTGCATGGATTACCGAGGAGTATTATCTCTAACCGAGACAGTAAATTTGTTGGATATTTTTGGAAAACACTTTGGAAGAAATTTGGCACTCAGTTGAAATATAGTTTGACATTTCACCCACAAATCGATGGGCAGACTAAGGTTGTGAACAGAAGTTTGGGAAATCTTTTGAGATGTTTAGTTGGAGACACACTGAGTAATTGGGATTTTGTGTTAGCACAAGTAGAGTTTGCATATAATAATTCAATGAATAGGAGTACTGGAAAGACACCATTTGAGATTGTGAATGGCACACAACCAAGAGGAATATTTGATTTGAGAGACATTGCTGATGAGAATAAGAGAAGTGTTGAAAGAGTAAAGTTTGTTGAATATATGAAGACATTGCATGAAGATGTGAAGCTGAAGCTAGAAGATAGTAATCAGAAATACAAAGATAGAGCTAATAGATCAAGAAGACATAAAACTTTTGATGTTGGTGATGAAGTGATGGTTCATTTGAAGAAAGGTTGGTTTCTTATTGGAACATATAGAAAGCTGAAGATGAAGAAGTTTGGACCTTGCAAGATTCTGAAGAAATTTGACAGTGGAAATGCATATGAGATTGAGTTACCTGATGACATGGATATATCACCAATTTTCAACATTGTTGATTTGTATGAGTGTCATGAACCTAATGAAGAAGTGACAGTACCGAAAGAATATCCTAAGAAGCAGAATGATGAAGTTGAATAGATTTTGAAGGAAAGAGTTGGCAAGAGTAGAAGAGGAAAATAATATATGGAATATCTGGTTAAGTGGAAGAATAGACCGATGGAAGACAGTTCATGGATTTCATAGTTTGAGCTAGATGTAGCTCAGACCAGACCTACTAAATGATTCAAAGAATCATTTCAAAATAACCCCAGGTGTCTGATGCAGGAGCATCTCGAGTCCTTGGAAATCCTGTGTCACCAAAAATAATTTGGAGTTCTATCTGTGTTGCTTGGTTTCTGCTTTGATCGAGTTGGTCGGTAGTTGGTTAGTTTCCTTTGGTTACCAAGTGTGGTCGGTTATCTCCTAGGTGGTCGGTTATTTCACTAGCGCTTGGCGTTGTCTATCTGCTGCTCGGTTATCTTGCTTACCGACGGGTTTAGTTTTCTTTTCTATTGTGGCTGACTTGTACATTTATATTGGATCATGGAATCAATGTTGGAATCCATCATTGGGAAGCATGTGGTCCTAGATTTGACCGTTACTTCTATTAATTATGGATCTGAAGGCCGACTCAGCTCGGTAGCTTCTTGTATAAATGTAGATGTTTGGTGGTAGTCTAGGGAGTTAGTTTTGATGGAAGATAGAAGTCATTAGATTAGAGATTTCTGATAGATCCTCGCATGTTTTAGGACTTCTATAATTCATTGTAATATCTAGCCCTAATCGGGAAGGCCTTATAGCCTAGCATGTATGGTTCCAATTGATGATAATATATGAAAGATCTAGCATTCTCTCTCACTCTTTTTGTTTGTTGCTTCCACATGTGCTTTGTAGGCTTGGATCATTAGGGTGCGCCATCCTTTGGCCCCTCTTGCTCCCTACCTTGCGTCATTTTTTCATCTTCATATCATCGAATCTTCCTCTTAAACTTTCAACTCTAGCTCTCTTGACATTTGTATCACCACTATAAACTTGAGCAAGTTTATCCCACATATCCTTAGCAATAGTGCAATCTATAATATCTTCAAACTCAGCATCTGTTAGAGCAGCAGCAATCTCCATCATATTAATGTTATGCTCATGTCTATCTCTTAGTTGATCAAGAGTCAAACATCCAGTGAGCAGTGCAATGTAGCCATTTTCTAGTAGTGTGAGGGCAGAATTCCCAATTCCAGATATATATGATTTCATTCGGCTTTGCCATATTGTAAAGTTGTCCTTGTTCATCTTTGGCACATCCCTCTTATACATTTTGTGATCTTTATGTTGAAGTCCTTAAAACTCTGTTCCAAGCAACCAATACACTCTGATACCAATTGTTAGAATAACTAAGAGGGGGGTGAATCAATTATCCACAGTCCCAAATATAAAATATATATCCAAAAACAATTTAAACAAATTTCTGCAACTCAGTAACATAAAATAGTAAACTGTCTGTGCTTTTACCAATTACCAGTTAATAATTTATAGTAACTATTGATCAAATAAAATATGCAACATGTAAAGTATGATATCCAACAATCATCACAATCAACACATGACACAAGAGATTTAACGTGGAAACCTTGTAAAGGGAAAAACCACCTAGGATTGGTAACCCAAAATTGTTCACTCTTCTGAAGTGAGCTTGGTGAAGAGCCAACCTTGTTAAAGGTTACAAAACACATTGTAAGGTGTGACCTTGTTAGAGGATTTAACACTAACCTTTATCGTCCAACCAACATTCACTATGGGGTTGATAGGATAACAAATATACATTCTATGAATGACATTACAATACTTTCTAGTCTACTCGATTAAGAGATTTATCTGATTACAATGGTTAAACTATAATAGAAGGTGATTTGATTACAATACAACTTCTGTTGCAGATGTACAGATCTATATTATGCTCATTCAAATCCTTTGATCAATATATCAATTTTGTTCAACAATATTTAGTAACTTATTGTCTCTCGGTTATAGCTTTCTTATGCTCGGTAATCTCTATAGTTTGGTTCTCCTTAACTAGTTTGATTAGGCATGCATGAAGCTTGTTCACGCGATATCTCTATAGTATTCTTTCCTCTAGCATAAGTTTTGTAATGAAACCCTAGTCTCTTAAATAGACAAGTAAACCATTTTCCTTTCATCCATCAGATTTTTCCGCTTAAACCTTCCTCGGCTGATGTATCAGTAACACGTTTCAATTCTTTCCTTTAGATCTTCCTTGAATTTTGCTAGTCGTTGATCTTGTAACAAAATTTATCTTTTCATTCTGATCACGAGGTGCTTTCCATTTCATCAATTATGTCGGCTAAACTAATCATTTAGTTCTTTTGTTCATTCTAAATCAACAAAGAAATGTGTCGGTGAACACAAGATCAGTTTATACTATGCTCAGTATACATTACACTGCTCAATGTATATTGAAATGTGTCATTAACCGACCACACTGCTTTGTAACAATTTTCTCCCAACTTCATAATAGATTAATGCAACATAATAAATTCAACAATATGAAGTCATAGACTCATCAATAAGTTACCAAGAGTATTTCTTATCCTCATCTATCATATCCATCTTCCTTAATGTAGATATCTTGGTTCTTCATCTTTCTCTTCTCTTCTACAGATGTGTTAGATGTTTGCAACTCCATGATAAGTACTTTCAAAACTAGTTGACATGAATGACAACATACAGACTGATTCAATTATTTTACATAATAGTTCAATGCTCAGTGATCTCTAATCACTTGAAGTTCTTCAATCATGTTCTCAATCAGTTGTAGTTCATCAGATACAACTTCCTTTTCCACAATAATCTAACCCACTATAAAATGAAATGCATTCATCCTTAATGGGGTGGATGAAAAAAGGATATTAAGTTTTGAACTTCCTCGAGTATTCCTTTGGGATTGTGCAAAAATCTGAAATACCGGTGGTGGGAAGCCCCTTATTTCTGGGGGATGAAAGTTAATATCCATTTTTAATGGAATCTTGAATAAATACCTTGTTAACTTAGAAATCCTACCTTGTAAAGCTATGATTATAAGCCAATTTGACAACTAGTTAGATGTATTGGAGTTGCTTATTGTGGAAAATTTGTGATAACGTTCAAACATATTCAAACACTTTGTGTGTAGAGGGTTTGACAAAAACAAGTGTATTTGTGATTTCTTTGTTTGAAGATACATAGAACAAGTGAGAAACATCTCCTTGGTTCTTGAAATGGATTTTACACTCAAAGAGACACCAATTTACCTTCAGACTGATCTTAGGAGTGGTTAGTTCCAAAATGTATAAGTATCTTAAGGTAACTTGACCAACTATAGGGACAAGACTTCCCTCTACCCTTTTGGCTCTACAAAACCAAGGTGGGTGTACTTAATCCAGTGAACACAATTCCTCTTTTACACCAAGACTAGACTCAAATAACAGATAATAGCAAGAAATTACTAAATAACAATAAATTATTGATTGACTCTCCATTACTATGATAGAACATTTCAATCCTCCAACCATAAACTAAAAGACTTAAATTGGTTTGTGTTTTTATTTCTGATTTTAACAATCTCAACCAATTTACATCAATAAGAAATATACTTGTTCAGGCCAGTGCCTTATCCATTGGGCTAATACTATTGAAATAGAAATGATACAAAGATTTAAAGATATTATGGATTCAAAGCCATAAACACAAACATCCAAAACCCTCACTACTTATAATAATCTTTATGTAAACCAAGATGGACCTTTACCCCACTTAGAGAAATGTTTAATCTAATCTTTGATCAGAACTCAGAAATGGAAATACATACGTAATAGTTATGAAATTAACTAGAATGTTCAAAATTCACAAGATTTGACACAAAGGAGAGATAAGAACCAGATATTCATATTAAGTATGATGAATCTTATCTTTGTATACAATTCACTTCAAAAAACAAGCTTGCAAACAATAGCAAAAACCTGCAACTTTCCATCTATTACTGACAAAATTGATACAAAATCTTACAATCTTGACTGAGACTAGGGTTTCAAAAATAAACTCTCTTAACACCTAACTCCCAATGCGTCTAAATGATCATAAAAAATCATTTTATATGACAAGGATTGCAACAAGCATCTGATCATTTTAGGGCTTACAAAAACTTGACTTAGAAGACTCAACAACCATGCAGGGTTTGCAATAAATGATCAAAATCAAATCTTCTATAGATATGTAGGCAGACAAGCCACCTTTCTTTGAGTCTTCAATTATCTACTTGAGTCACTCAAGCAATTTGATTTTCTTCTTCTTTGAAAGTACCTGCAATAAATACATCTTGATCTTTACCAACCAAAAACCTCTAACCATTAATCCTCTTGCTTGCTTCAAGAAGAAGATGGAGTGATTTCTTTCTCTACATGAGGCATGTATTGGTACCACCAAGAATTGAATGTCTCTTCTCTCGAGAATGGGTAACCAAAAATCTTGGCCTTTCTACCTGATAACTGTTGCCACCTATTCTCCATTTGCTTTATTTCCTTTTGTAGGAAATCAAATATGGACTTACCTACTACTAGTACCTCAACTGTTTGGGTGAAGAAAAGAGTGTTCTCTAGAGTCGGGATACTATTCATCCTGATCGATAGCTCATCATCTAATTATGCTCTCCACTTGATCAATTCCTTTAATTTTCCACTATGCTTGAAGACTCCTGAAATTAATTCACAATTGGCAACTGTCAACTCCTTCTTCAGAAGATTTGATTTCCTTTCAAAATCATCTATGATTATCTTATATTCTACCAAACCCTTTACAAATTTATGCACTGGCTTTATCGTTGGGTCAGGGCTAATTTCCCTTTAGAGGAACAATAGAATAACTTCATATTTGGGTTCCTTTCCACCCACTTGTCCAAAATTGGCTTTAATTCATCCCTCTCTTCTATCAAAGAATTTAAAATGGCATCTAACCTTTTTTCATAATCATACAAAATTGTGGGCTCAAGGCCAGTAGCAAATTACATCACTATTTCCCTGACCTTTTCTCCATACTTCTGGTCAACAGTGCACTTGGCCTTCATGTGCTCATCCCTTTCCTTGGTCAGGATTTCCCTGATCTCTTTCAATCTTTCCTTTTCCTCAATCAATTGTTGTTTCTCCCAACTAATTCTAGCCTCTATATCTATTTTAGGGAAAGGAGAAGGGGGAATTCAATAATAGGACTGGAAGAGGAAGCAACTACAGGCTGATTAGCAAGAAACAATTGAGGGGACCTATGATCTTGTGGTCTAGTCAACTGTAAAATTAATTTATCCTTTTCAATTACCACAACCTTTAATTCATTATAAGCTTTGAGAATAGTCTCAAACTTTATTCTATGCTCCTCTTTTTCTTAGGCTTCCCTTTCTACAACCTTAAGGTTGAACTTGGATGTTTCCAAAACAATATTTGAAGCCTCTACAATTGAAGTATCCCCTACTCTTTTCACTAGCAATTTTCCAGAGTATCTTGAGGGGTATATTTCATTTCTTTTTCTATTGTCTTCCCTCTTAAGGGACCACATTACAAGGGCAGCATGGTCATCAAAAAAGACCACTCCCTTGGTATCCTATTGTGCCTCTTCCGTAGTAGAATGTACAGTAGTTGTACTTTTTATCACAACATCAAAAACTACTGCATCTGTAATATGCCATTCAGGGAGAATCAATACACCTACAGTATGGACCAATTCCCTACCTTCCTCTAGGGTTATCTTTTCAAATTTCTTCATTAACTCCCCCTTGGTCTCAATTTCTATGTCATTAATATCTCTATCAGGGGATTATTCCTTTTTCTTTTCACAAATTTCCTTAAACTGACCAATGTGCATTCTCCACAAAAATAGAAGAAATGCCCTAGCTTTGACAAAAGTATCATCAGACAAGAAATTGTCATTGCCTTTCCTTACAATTGGGTCTAATTCCTTACCTGTAAACTCAGATATAGTAAGGTCCATCTCATCTCTTTTGGGTGCCTCTGGTAGTCCATCCTGTATTTCTTCATTTGTGACAAAAATTTGTCCCTCATTACTCATCTGTACTAGTTGCTGAGCAACTCCCTGTTCATCTAGATGTAATGGGGACTGAGATGGGAAGTATATTTCTTCTTGTGGCTGAGCCACTTCTTCTTGTCTCTACCTCTTTGGAGAGGTTTGCACATCAAGGGTACCATCCATGGGTCTCTTCCCTCTGGAAGTGGGTGGGGTATCCTTACTTTCTATTGGACAAGCAATACAACATTGTATACATGCCTTTGTTGAATGGTATAAGTTCCCTAGGAACCAATTTGGCATATCCAGGCTGGCTTATAATTCTTCTTGCCCTTTATGGATCATCTTGAATCATGGCATTATTTTTCTCATTTATTTCTTGCATGATTCCTTCAAAATGCTCCATCAGAGCTTCAATTTTTCTCACCCAAGGATGAAAATCCTTCAATGGGTCATACATCTTATCAAAGATCTGGACAAAGTCCAATATTTTCTTGTAAATCAACTACTTCTCTTTCTTGACTTCTTGTTCTTGAATTTTGAACTCATTGATGAGCCTATAATTTTTCATATTTATGTCATTTATTATAACACTATAAATCATGTTTATAATACCTTTCCAAGTCATTTCCATACATTACCTTGATTTATGAAGCATTAACTATGATTAATGATTTATTGATTAACATTTGTATGTCTAGCTAGTTAATGCTAAATTATGATGATTTATTATGATAAATGGTTATTATTAAATAATAATTTTTTTGAGATGATTGAAAAAAAAATTGTGAGGTATTGAGTCGTTCATGCAGCTGGAAAAAAGGAGAAGCAAGTTCACACTTGTCAATATTCAGCAGTTGCAGGAAGTGCAGAAAAAGTCAAAAAGTAGTTTCAGTAAAATGGGCATATCTCACTCAATTCTTAATGAAATTTGGATTTTCTTAATGATTTGGAAAGATGAAAGATAGGATCAAAATGTGTTAAAATGGTTTGATCTAATTTTCAATATTTAATGAGAAACACTTATCTGAAGTTGACTAAGTAAAAGTAGCCGAGTTTGAAGGTAGCACAAACCCAATCTTGATAAAATGGTCATAACTTTCACGTTTCTTAATGTAATATAGATTTGAAAAATGATCTAGAAAGCTAAGAAGAAGGAGAAAAATCTAGTAAAATAATTTTGGATAACTCACATTATTAAGTGAGAACCATGCATTTGAATATGGCTGCAGAAAAAGTGGAACAACAAATCAGTAGATTTAGTCAAACTTCTTCTATTTATTGCAATTTGAGTTGTAACTTCAAAGGAGGTTGGATATTATTTGTATTGTATTTATGAATAAACAAATATCCAACAAATCATCTTTGTCATAAAAGAGTCCAAACAAACTCTTTTCCCAATCAGTCAAGAAGACAAGTTGTAATAGGACTCTTCTTCTTAGTCATAGTTTTAGAATAATTCTCTTCCTTGTTTAAAGGAATGTTGAGACACATCTTAGATGGTTGTTAGGGAATCAATAAGCTTATATATTTGCAATTGTAATCAAGAAAAGAAGGGAGCAAGTAGTATTTGTTCATTATCTTTTATTTATTACACAGTTTCTTGTAGCCATTATTGTGTAGTTAGATTTATTTCCAGCATTGTTATACTCTTAGTTTTTGCAATGATAGAATAACTTAGAGAATTTAATAGTGCATATACTTTGCAGACCTATTTCAATTATATGTCCTCAGGTTGATAATTTAAATGTGCCTTCATAATGATGAGATAACTACTTAGTGTGGATGTTCAATCCTTAAGTTATGGTTGTAAAGCCTAGTTATTAAACCATTATAGGAGCCCAACACTCATTTATAACTATGTCCTCCAAGAAATTAAATTGGTGTTCCATGGTGACACACCTTGTTCTCTCCTTAAATATTCCACTCAGAAAACCCTCATTATCAGCACACCTAGACACAGCAGTAGCCATCCTATAAGATTGCAAGACTTTATTTAGGTGTACCCAACCACCCTTAGTGATGATGAATTGATGGGCTATTGTAATATAGGGAAAGATATTTCCCCTTCCTTTTCCAGTCAAAGATACCTCTTGCAACCCACCAATCTATCGTAGGATCTTTGCATACCCCACCTTCAAGGGGACTTGATATGGAAGCACATAGGGTGTTCTCCTAAATCCATACATTCTAAACACTATGGACTCTAGATATAAGATTATGTCACCAAATTTATAAACTATGGTGATGTCCTTAGCATATTATTTTGGCCTAATTAATCTTAACAACTCCCTGGGAATTCTAGGGTTCTCCAAAAATAATAGTGATCTTAGCCTAGAAGCAAAATTTATGTCAAACATAACAAAACTGGCATCAGCCTGGTCCCAAGACAGCTCAGTACTCCATAATTGGACTGGCAATGATTCACCATTTCTTTCATGTACAATCTCCATTGTCTGACTGAAAAATCCACACCCTTATACAAAAACATATGCATTAGCATAGAATACCACCTAAATGGCCTGTCAACCTTCATATTCTAGATTCCCACCAGACCTTGGTGAATCAACTTAGCAAAAAAGGGGGCAAAGTCAAAAATCATTTTTAAATGGGGGTGCAGGATATGTACCATCATGAACATGTAGTGGATTGGCATGTGTGTGGCCTCATCTTAACCAAATATGTAGTAAGCCAATGACTTATACATACCCTGTGCTCTTAAGATGAAAAGATCAAGTTTGATTGGCTCTAGAGTGCTTGCACTAACCACACACAAAGTACCAATTTTATAAAAAAAAATCCCTCAAAGGGCCTGACCTAAAATATTCTCTATGAGCATCATAAAATTTGTTGAAACCATCAAAATCAATCTCTTCTAGACCAACAAAAGGATCATTTAGTTAGAACACTTCTCTTATTTCATCCTCTATTATGTTTATCAAAACATTTCCATCCACATCTCTCACTACCCTTTCCACTGGATCATAACATTTAGCCACCTGCAATAGAATATATGTGTCCATGAAGACACCTGGCACAACTAATTTTCCAACATCAAATTGCCAAATGTTGTTGAATGGTGCACATCCATTCCTTTAGGAATATGTGGCCTTAAACAAAATCAACCCATTATACTTATCTTCAACCCTAGGATCCCTCTTCCACATACCTCTATCATATAATCCTTCCCCTACTAGATTTCTAGGGTTTTTTGGCACTAACTTCTTCATCTTTGAGGAATTATTCTCAGAAGGAGGCAACAACTGAAGTAAGTCATCACAGACTACTCTTTTTTGGTAATCAATCTACCCCTTAAATTCTCTACGTGATGCCATCTTCAACAACTAGGGTTCTATGAACAATTTTATGCAAACTCAATAATACAAACAACACACTAACCCATCACAGGCTACAATTCACTAGTACCAAGATCACAAGTGCAAATAGTCCACTAATCACAGTAAAATGCACCTACCACTTCTTGGAAATATTCACAGACTGAAATGTAGAGAAAAATCCTTCGCTTGAGAGCTCCAAAGAAAATGTACCATTTGAAAAGATCATAATTTCCCTTATACCCTTGACAATGTTCTGCACTTAATTCACACAAAACACCATTAAGCTAGTACCATTGAAAACTAGCGCCTACAACATTCACATGGAACATCACAGCTTGGATCTCAAAATTTTAAAATATGGTCATCGATACTCTTTTCCTTAGCATATTGGACAGCTTTTGTGAAGCTGATGAGCAAATATTTGTCTTTTCCCAAGTGCACTTCTTAACCAATGAGAATATTTCATTTATATTTTGCATGAAATCCATGTTATTTTAAAATATTATTGAGCAAGACAGGTGTCAGTACGTTGCAATCCCTTGAAGGTTAACCAATGAGCATCTTCCCTTCAAGGCTCAATGCCTATCATTGATCATCCCTTAGACATGTCAGAACTTTACCTTTAATAAAATTGTAGTCGCACTCTGAAAATGGGACACACGTCAACATGTTGTGATCCCGCAAAGAGTAACAGGCGTGCACTTTTTCTTCAATTCATAACACCTACTGTTGGATTCAATCAGAGATGAAGATGCTTTACTGCTCAAAGAACATCAGACCCACTTCCATGTGACATCACCCGGGACACACATCAACACATCATAATCCCACAATGAAAAAGGTGTCAGTAGGTTCAAATCAAGGCATAACACCTATCGTTGATTAAAACACATCGGATGGTCCAGTTTAAACAATATCCTTTGGTCCCACCGAGATAGTCTTCTATTCCTATATTTGATCAGACGGCTATCGTGATCCCTTAATTAATAATGGTTGAGAACTTTTTAATCCAGGCATTACGCCTATCGTTGATTTTTCTCGGGCTATAACCATTTTTCAAACTAATGTCAAGTCGGGCCTGCCTAACATTAACCGTTGAAAGAAAACTTAACTGCCCGATTATAATAGAAAAGCCTTTGTTGCTTCTTTGGACCCACCGGTTATTGAGAACAGGTGTCAACTAGTCGCAATCCCTTGAAGATAAAAATATGGTAGCTTGGGGTTTGTGGGAAAATGACCACCGCAAGATCAAAAAGGATCTGATGGCAAGGATAAAACTGGGTAAGACTAAGGTAAAAATCATACATATGAATGGGGAGTTTTAATTTTCTAACCATTGGACCCATAGTCAATAACTTAAAACCTTATAATTAGCACATGCAAGAAATCAGACTTAAGTGACCGAAAAAGGTAACAAAGAAATAGAATATCGACCAGAAATTTAGGGCTTGTCCAATGTGATGACCTAGGGCAAATGGAAAATAGTGATTTTTTCAATATTTTAAAGGTCAAGGGCCAAAATTTTAAACAGGACTAACACATCCATTTTTCAAAATCATCTTACACTTTTAATAACTTCATAAAAAGAACAATCACCAAGTTTGGGACAAAAAAAATTGAATTAAACCTTTGTTGATGCCAATTTTCACATGATCTCACAAACTAAAACTATCTTTACAAGAAGATGACACTTGCATAGAAAGAGAGGTCCCCAAATTTGAATCTCAAACTCCTTTCATTGAAACTCAATACCAAGAGGATAGTCTCCCAAACCTTTTTGAACAAAGAGTTGATCAAATGGATAGAAACGCAGCATTTTATGATTATCTTCATGGGGGAAACCATGAAGAGCAAGGAGCAACAAATCAAGGAGACACTAAACAAGAAAATCGAGGGCCTAAAGAGACAATTGAAGATAAATTCAATAGGGAGGCCCAAGATCCTGAGTTCCTTGAAATTATGGAGAAACTTTTAGAAAGAAATAGGGAAATATATTTCCTTAATTTAGCCCAATCAAGGGTAAAAATTCCTCATGACTATGACATCGCAACACTTAATAAAGATGAGGAAGAAGATAATCATTTAGGTTCTATGAATAAACAATTAAAAATGTTTCAAGAACAAATCAATACAATGAAGAAAGTGGTCAAACCTAAGCCCTTTTCCATCGAGGCTTTATGCCCATTTCCATTTGATAAGAGCTTGGTTATGGCACCTTTCCTACTTAATGTGGTCTTCCCTAAATATGATAAATACATGGCTAAATCAGACCCCCAAGACTATTTGAGAGAATTTTGTGCCTTGAGTATAGAATTCATGCACAACACTACATATTTAATGAGGATTTTTCTAAGGAGTTTAGGAGGCCAAGCCATGGAGTGGTTCTCCAAAATTCCACAAGGGTTTAAAAATTTTGAGGAATTAGCTTCAAAATTCATGACTCATGATTCCTATAACATAGAGCACAAAATCACCATGCTCAACCTATGTGATACTAAACAAAGAGATGGTGAGTCTTTTCTAGGGTTTCTCCAAAGATGGAGAATAGTCTTTGCATGATATCCATGAAGCATGCCCAAGAAATAAAAGATGGAAATATTTATGAACAACTTAAATATGGAGATTAAATATAGGCTCCAACTTCAATGTCCACCTACATTTGAAAATATCATAAAAAATGGGATCAAAATTGAAGAAGTGTTGGTCAAAAGAGGTGAAATCAAACTATTCAAAGATAACAAAACCTACCCCAACACCAATAACAATAATAATTTAAATAATTATAATAATAATAAAGGAGCCAACAATCACAATGATAAACCAAGATTATGGTTGAAAAACACCAATAAGAATCTTGTGAAGATGGATTTGTGGAAGCACACAACTTAAAGGATACTCTCTTCAATTTATTGAGTGGGTCAAACCCAACGTATAATGTGTAATCATCTAAAAATGGTCATCTAGACTATTAGCCCCTTGCTAGCATTATTTGCTAAAATCATCAATTGCTTATTCTTGATCAAATACTAGTTCTATCATTTATTCAATTATTTTCTATGGGTTAACCATCTTATCCTAAAGTCTTTATTTATTTAAAAGAAATCTCCTCCCCTTTTAATAAATAAAAAAGACCCCCACTTTTCCTCTTATCCTAAGTTGCACAAATAAAGCATTATTCCTATTTTATAAAAAAGGAAAAAGCACTTTTTGTCTCATATGGGCACAAAATTCAACTCTTATTTTCTCATTGGAGGATACTTGTGCACATGGATTTCTCCTCTTTGATGCTCCACCGTTGATTAAATCTTTTTCCTCTTAATCTCCATGGTCCATTCCTTCTCATTTCTTATAAAAGGAGAGCTCTCTTCTCATTTTAGCATCCATCTTTTGAATACTAACCTTATGCTACAGGATTGCTTGGAGACATTGGAGCTTTTTGAAAACATTCTTGCATCCATCTTTCATTTCTTGCATCTTAGCTTCATATTTATGCTTTCCTAGATTAGCTTCATCTCTATGCTCTAGATTAGCTCACATAGATTAATTAGTAAGGATTTGTAATACTTCTATCTTTAATTTCCATATCTTAGCTTGCATTTTCATTCTTAGCATAGCTTGCATTTCATCTCCATTTGGATTCTTGAAGATATTGGTATTCTTGCCCTTGTCTCATTGAATTTCCCATTGCATGGTTTACTAGCAAGGTTATTGGCTTAATAGCTCTAGCTGAGAGCACTCTTAAAACCCTTGCACTCCATGCCTAGGGAGCTCTAAATCAATTTCTCAAGGTTTCCAATCCATGGATTCTCTTGGAAGCAATGATTTAGAGAAGTGCACATTTTAGTGTGTACATAATGTTAATCAAATGACCAAAGATCCTTACAATAACAATAACACCAACACCAACAACAACAACAACAACAACAATCCTTTCAATAAATCGAATATAAATAAACCTAAACCTTTTTTTTCCACATATCAAAAAAGTAAATTCACATTTCTAGGTGAACCTTTGGAAAATGCATTGAGAACTCTCGTGGCCAAAAAAATTATTGTTCTACCCGAATCAAGGCTACACAAACCACAAGTCAAGACAACGTGGTGGAATGACTCTCATCATTGCGAATATCATCATAACAAAGGACATAAGACAAATTAATGTATGAAATTGAAACACCTTGTCCAAGACTTAATCGATGATGGTACCATAAAGGTAGAAGGACCTCAAAATAATGAGGATCACACAGCTTTCAAGAAACCTTTCTTAAATCACAAAAAGGGGGAATCATCAAATACCAATCACAATAATAAAAGGGGTAATGAAAAGGTGAATTTTTCCCATACTTATGACAACACCATAAATACCTTAAGTGGTGATGAAAATACAATAAATGTGATTATGGTGAAAGAAAAACAAAAGGAGGCAACATCTAATGTTGTGACTAGGGGGAAAGCATCAAAGATCACTCTATCAGGAGGTGCTCCTAGAATCATTCTACCTAATCAAACATCCTCCTCTTCAAAACAATACAATTTGGTAGACCAACTACAAAGAGCCCATGCCCAAATTTCTATCTTAGAGTTGCTCAAAATTTCACCCACTCACAAGGAGATTTTGGAAAAGGCCCTTGTTGAGACCAATGTACCTTTGAATTTGGATGTGGATAAGTTCCAAAATATGGTAGGTCATCTTTTTTCATTCCATTGTTTATCCTTCTCAGAGCAGGATGATATGTCCTTGAATCACCCACAAAACTTGCCTTTTCATATTGAGGTGTTGATCTACAAGAATAGGGTTAAGAGAGTCCTCATTGATGGGGATCTAGCCTAAATATCTTCACTTTAAATCTTATTAAAGCCTTAGGATTTTCTGAGGAAGCTATTGACCCAAAGAAGAAAATAACCATTAAAGCTTACGATGATGAAGAAAGAGCCTCTAAAGGTATAATAGTCCTCCACTTTAGAGTTGGTCCAATGCAAAAAGGGACCATTTGTCAAGTCAAAGATCTAAAATTGACCTACAACATCTTGTTAGGAAGGCCATGGATCCATGAAATGCAGGTAGTACCTTCGACATATCATCATTGCCTCAAATTTCCATACATGGGACAAGAAGTCATGGTAAGTGGGGATTTGAATCCTTTCCAATATTTCAAAATTATAAAACCCATAAATGACTCCTTGGTCCCACATAATGCCAAAGGATCTTTATCAATTAGGATAGAACATGGACAAAACTCAAAGGATCTCCCATCCATAAAAGGAAAAGAAAAATTAAAGGAAGAATAAATTGTTGTTGAAAATCACCAAATTCCCACTAACTTAGCTACATTGACTAAGGGAAAGGAGAAAGTTAGTGAGGAAAGTGCTCATAAAGAAAAAGAAGACCAAGCCAAATCTAGTCAAATCTACACCAAGGAGGATCATTACCAAAAAAATGCATAACATGGTGAAGAGTTTTGAGAAACAATGCCAAATCAAGCAAAAGGGTGTGGGTGAATGCTCATTATCTATGATGGATCTACCTTTATCTCCCAAGTCCCATGAAAAACCATCTAGCCTACATAAAACCCATAAATACAATGACCACTTTGTAAGGAATAGTACTTCTTCATCTATGGATGAAGAAGATAATGAAATCTTAAAATGTTTATATAAAGATGAGGAGTCAAGTGCCCATAAAAAAAGCATTGAAAACATAAGCATTCCTACTCATCAATATGGAAAAGGATTTCAAATAATGCATAAAATGGGATATAGAGGACAAAGACCTTTGGGAATAAGAAATGAAGGATTAATTGAACCCATCGAGATGTCTTGGAGGGATAGCAAAGAGAAAAGTAGATTGGGTTATTTTGAACAAGGATACACTCAAAAGAAGCACCCTAGGGTTTATGATCAAATCTTGCAACTAGGTTCCCAAAGTGATGAAGATTCAAACAATTAGGAGTGGGACTCATTGTCAAGTGAGTCTTGCCAAGACAAAGAGGTGGATGTAATTCACACTTATACTCCCAACAAGGGAAAAGAACAAGCTTCGGGATCAAATCATAATCAAGCATCAATTTCTACTTGTGAAGTGCTAGAAAATGTGCCAAGTCAAGAAGCTGAAGAAAATCAATGGGTAGGAGAGCCTTATGTTCCATCATGGATACCTACTATAGGAGAATCTAACCCTAGGTTTAAACCAAGAGGTTTTTACCCATTAGAAACCCGAGAGGATTCGAGTGAGGAAGATTTTGACCCGAGTTCTATAGAACACCTAGAACAGGCACATGTTATAGATTTGAGTGATACAATGTTCACATCTTCCAATGAGATCATGTCCTTAAACCCTACTAAGCCAAACTGAAAAATTGATCCCTTATCCCTTATCTATCCAAAGCTCATTGAATGGGATTCCATCAAAACTACTATCCTGCCCACATTTTTGAATGATAAAATAGTGTCCCAATACCTTAATGTGGTTGAACCCTCTTCTACCATTGAATATAAAGAAGAAGTGACAAAGGGAAGTATCCAATCTCTCAGTTCAGATAAAATTGAAAAAAACAAAAATAAATAAAATGGAAAGAATCTAATGTTGAAAACCACATTGTGGCAGCATTAGGTCAAAAAGAGAAAGAAATAAAGAGTGTTTTTGAAGGTGAAAACCCAACAGAGGCACCTAAGGAAGAGAGGTTGGATACTTTTCCCAAACACTATGAGGAAAGATCACCTATTTTGATTAAACCAACGGAGAAAGTCAACATTGCGTCAGAATCAAAACCAAGGATTATATACCTAGCAGCATCTTTATCTAGTGAAGAAAAAGAAGATTTTATAAAATTCTTCAAAGAAAGACAAATCAATTTTGCATGTTTATATGATGATATGTCGAGACTAGATCCTAATCTAATAATGCATCATTTAAACATCAAAGAAGGAGTCAGACCAGTCAAGAAGAAATTGAGGAAAATGCACCCACACGTAGCACTCCTTGTCAAAGTGGAGTTGGAAAAATTACTAAAAGTGGGATTCATAAGAGCCATCGAATATGCTGAATGAATATCAAACATTGTACTTGTTTCAAAAGTAGACAAGTCTATTAGAATTTGCATGGACTTCCAAGATCTCAACCTCACATGTTCAAAGGATGATTTTCCATTACTAAGCATAGATGCCATAGTAGATTTGACAGTGGGTCACTCCATGTTCTCTCTAATGGATGGATTTATCAGCTATAATCAAATTAAAATAGCACTTGAGGATCAAGATAAAATGGAATTCACATGCGCGTGGGGGATATTTTTCTAGAATGTTATGCCCTTTGGTATCAAATATACAGGAGCAATGTATCAATGAGAAAAGACTACTATTTTTCATGATATGATACATAAATTCCTAGAGGATTATGTAGATGGCATACTTGCAAAATCTCATTCAAGAGAAGAACATCTACCTATTCTGGAAAATATATTCACAAGGTTGGAGCAGTTCAAAGTGAGACTCAATCCTAAGAAATGTGCATTTGGTGTACAATCAAGAAAATTGCTAAGATATGTAGTTTCAACTAAACGAATAGAGGTAGACCCCACAAAAGTAAAAGAAATTATGGAAATGGGGGCACCTCAAAATGTAAGCCAAATGAGATCACTTCAAGGTAGATTCCAGTCAATCATGAGGTTTATATCACAACTGGTGGAGAAATGTCACTCTTTTACTCAGCTCCTTCACAAGGACATAGTATTTAGATGGGACAAAAAGTGTGAAGAAGCATTCACATTACTTAAAAATTATCTGATGAATCCACCTACTTTGATGCCACCAATAAGAGGAAGACCATTAATTTTGTACATTTTAGCAATAGAACATGCTTTAGGAGCACTCTTGGCTCAAGAGGATGAAAATGGTAAAGAAAAAGCCATCTATTACATAAGAAGAACATTGGTAAAATATGAGTTGAACTACACATTTATAGAAAGATCATGTTTGGTGGTAGTTTTTGCTTCCCAAAAACTATGACATTATATGTTATCTCATACGATTAGACTCATAGCAAAAATTGATCCATTGAAGTATCTCCTAAGAAAAATAGCCCTCACAAGAAGATTGGCCAAATGGGTCATGGTTCTAAGTGAGTTTGATATTGAATATGTGGATAGAAAGGAAATCAAAGGCCAAGTGATAGAAGATCAACTAGCAGAGTCACCTTTACAAGATGAACATCCTATCCATGTAGAATTTCCAAATTCAGAGATAATCAATGTTGAAGCAAAGACATGGAAGCTATACTTTAATGGCTCTTATACCCAACATGGGTCAAGTGTAGGAATATTACTAATTACTCCTCAAGGATCAACGATCCCTAAATCATACAACCTACTATTTCCATGTACAAACAATATAGTTGAGTATGAGGCACTAGTTATCAACACCAAATTAGCATTAGAATGGAAGGTGATAGAATTGCAGATATTTGGAGATTCTCAATTGGTCATTAATCTGATAAATGATGAGTATCAAACCAAATATTATAAGTTGATACCCTACAAAAACATGATAGAAGATCTCAATAAGTACTTCACATTGAAAACCTTTTAACAAGTGTCGAGAGACAAGAACAAAGCAGCAGATGCTATGGCTACATTATCTTCACTGCTCCAAATGCTGGATCAAAGCACCAGATATGAATTCTTGGTAGAATAAGTGGGACAACCTGCATTTGACCCCTCCCATACCCACACAATTTTCCTATTAGTGGGAGATGACTCACCTTGGTGTGGATCCATTTATACATACCTAAAAGAACCAAACTTTACCCATGGACCAAACCCAAAACCAAAAGAAAAATTTCATAAGACAAGTCTCTTGTTACACCCTTGTATCTTACACATTGTATCGTAAAAGTCTAGACGGAATAATTTTAAGGTGTTTAGAGAAGGAGGAATCAACTTTAGCCTTACAATAAATCCATGAAGGAATTTGTGGGTCACATTCGAATGGGTTGACCTTAGCTAAGAAACTTCTTAGGATAGGATATTATTGGCCTACTATGGAGAAATATGCATGTCACTTTGCGATGACTTGTCAGAAATGTCAATACCATGGAAACCTGATTCATGTGCCAGCACAAGAACTGCATCCAATGACTACACCTTAGCCCTTTTATCAAAGGGGTTTGGACTTAATAGGGATGATTTATTCACCATCATCAAATGGTCATAAATTCATTATTATAGTAACTGAATATTTTACCAAATGGGTAGAAGCTATGTAATTATCCACTGCCACAGGAAAAAAAAATTCCATGTTCATATTAAACTACATAATTTGTAGGTATGGTGTACCTCAAGCCATCATAAAGGATAATGCAAAACATTTCAAGGACAAGGACTTGAAAGAATTATGTGAAAAAGTCCATGTGGTACATCACTTATCTTCAATATATTACCCGCAAGGTAATAGACAAGTAGAAGCCACAAATAAAAACATTTTGAAAATATTGAAGAGAATAGTGGATAATTCAGGTAGAGATTGGAACATTCAAATAAACCCTACTCTATGGGCTTATAGAACAAGTATCTGAATGCCAACAAGAGATGCACCATTCTCCTTGGTTTATGGAACTAAAGTAGTTTTACCTTTGGAGGTAGAAATCCCATCTTTAAGAGTCTCATTGCATGGACTGCAAGAATTGGAGCTACTAGATGAAAGATGACAACAAGCTTATGACCATTTAAAAGTGTATCAAAATTGAATGTCAAGGAACTACAACAAGCACATCAAACCAATGACATTCCAAATAGGTGATCTAGTTTTGTGAGAAAATCCTAAAAATCAAGTAGAAAGAGAGAAGAAAGGGAAATGGGAATCAAACTGGTTAGGATCTTTTGTGATTACTTCTTCTTTTGGAATGGGTACCTACAAACTAATTGATTATGAGGGAGAAGAGTTACAATAACCTATCAATAGTATACACCTAAAGAGATTGTACACATGAAGTAGATGAAAGGGTATAGATAAAAAGAGTATCATAAAATCAGATAAGAGAGCATCCTATTTATTGTACATAGTCAAAAGAGATCCTGAAAAGTCCAAAAACATTAAAAAATAGAAAAGCAAAAAAAAATCAGAAATGCAAAAAAGACCAAAAATAATAGAAAATTGAGCATGAAGAAAGCCAAAAACATTCAGAAATGATCCTCAAAAAGATGTTGTCTTGGTGAAAACTTAGCAAATAGGCACCTTGATGATATGAAAAAAAAAATTGAAATAGAGAAAATACAAAAAAAAAAGAAAAGGTGTCTTGTTGAAAACCTAGCAAATAGGCACCTTGGTAGCTAAAAAAAGGGAGGGGGAAGCTTGAGAAAAAGAGAAAATCAATTCAATTTGTGAAAACTTGGTAAACAAGCGTCATTGAAAGTCCAAGTCAGTCTCATACCTAGTCGTCATCCTTGTAAATATTGCATTCTCCAACATTTGTATATATTGCATAATAAAACCCCACAGTTGCATTTGCAAGTACCTAAAGCTTTCGTCACAAATCTGAAAAATGTCCTGAGTCCCAAAATTCTACAACATCAAACTGGGGGAAAATATATTCATCAAAGAAAACATCATTGACTCAAGATCAATTTATCAAAACACAAGTGAAACACTTACACAATCAAATCCTAACATCAATCAAACAAATGCAAACTTTTAATCCAAGATCTCACAAAGACCTTACCTTTATCAGGATTAAAAATATGAAATGGATGGAACTATACTTGAAATATGGATTTGAAAAATAGTGCAAAATTTTATAAGTGTTTACTTGATTGATGAAATCGTGTCTTTCTCGAAAATCAATGAAGTCTTAGATCAGATAAGCAATGATGAAAGCATGATATTTTATTGGTTTCTGAATGAGTGTCTTAAGATCAAGGTTTTAAAGAATGTGTCATTTGTCTAAGGATGTGATCATCAAAGAATCATTGAGGACATGTACACAGGGCAAAATTGAGATCTTTGTTTGATTACGCAACAGGATACCTTGGATATTTTGATATTAGATATCATAATACCAAAATATACTTGCAACATAGAATCTAATGAAAGTGGTATTCATATTCTCATGATTGATTCCAATCAGTGATAGTTTTACCACAATCTAGAATGTAACATGGAAAGGGAATCAGTATTCATATCATCATGGTTGAACCAGTGATTGTTGTGCCAAATTTTAGGTCTCAAAAATTGCTCAATGATGAAAATAAGCTCCTAATTTGTGAATAGTGACAGCTAGCTGCATCCATCCTAGATTAAATACATTTAAGTTGTGTATTTTTCTTATCTCAAAAATTGATTTGAAAAGAGAAAAGAGGGGGTGGAGTTAAATCAAAATCAAAATCATACGTTCATCAAAAACCATATGTGATAGAGTGTGTTGGAAATCAAAAATCAAAATCAAAGGTGCATTGCATTAATTGTATTTAAATCATATTGCATTTAGGTTCATTCATCAACTTATCATCTGCATTCATTTAAAGATCATTTCTAAAGGTGCATTTAAGTTCATTTTAAATTTTATTGCATTATTTTGTCATCATTTTAGTTCCCATCATTTTAATTGCATTCATTGCATCAACCATTTTAGTTCACATCAGAAGGTTATTACATTTCACTTGCATTAAGTTCATTCTAAACATTTCATTTAATTTCATCTCATTACATTATTCATTAAGGTACATTCATTAAAGTTCGTTGCATTTAAAATTTGAATTATATTCAAAATATAAGTGTATTAGGTCATCCATTGGCATTAGGATCATCATCAATCATTATATTACTAGGTGATTTTATTAAATCATTTATCATTAATTGCATCCATTTATCATTAATTATTCCATCTATCATGACATTAATCATTAAGAACATTAAATCCATACATTAAATCATATAAGTACATTCAAGTCCATCCATTACTTTTACATCTCATTAATCATCCATCGCATTACATCATCCATAACATCATATAAATACATCCATAAACATCATCACATAGCATTAATCATTAAACCATTAAATATTCATCATTACACAACATTAAACATTAAACCATGTATTAAATGCATCCATCTAATCTATGTCATAAATGCGACATCCACATTTATATCAAAACATAACATGTGCATTCATATCATAAACTGTATTTAAAAATAATAAAGACATAGCATATAGAGAGAAATCATATAGATTTTCATATCATATAAAGCACCTGAAAAGAAGTCCAACACATAATGACATCATATAATGTAAAACTATCAAAGCAAATAAAGTCCATGGTATCATCAATGTTCATCTCAAATATGTGAATCAAAGTCCAGCAAACATGAAAAGTATCGATCATAAATAACATCATCTGATAAAGAATATGAGTATAATGTCTCGATATCATACAACAAATCATAATGAACATCAAAAGAATGGCTCAATCATATACAATCAACTGTCAAAACCTCCTGCGCCATCAATACAAGGACCTGTATCAAGGCCTCGACTAGAGCTCGCCTGTAGCCCATGTTGACTCATGGCATCCATAAATGTTTGCATCATGGTACTAAGTTGTGTAACCTATTGTATGATCTGTGACATCTCAAACTATAAATATTGAACATTAGAGACCAATGTTGGTGCACGAGGATCCTGTGTTGGTATCTGTACAGGAGCAGTCTGTAAAGGAACATGTGGAGGAGGACCCTGTGGTGGAGGAGCCATGGAAGAAGATGGAAGAGAAGAACAAGATAGAGGAGATGAAGAAGATGGAAGCTAACTAGAAGGAAGAGGACCCTATGGAGGAGGAGGTGTCGGGGGTTCCTATGCCTGGTCCACTAATATCTAGGTGACCTACGCATCTAAATCTGCAACCACCTATGGGGAAAACTGCCTATAAACATGAACTTTGTGTTGGCCCCATCTAGGTAGTATATCAACACCAACCTTATGTAGAGCCTTGAAAGGACCACCTCAAACCCAGACCCGTCCACCTCTCATGTAGAAATTACCTTTAACCGGAGCGGGGGCAGCAATCACATGAATGACAATCCTACCACCTCTTCTCCCTCTGCCTCCTCGTCATGCTTGATGACCTCGTCTCCTAACACCACCACCATCACCCCCATCATCATCATCAGACTGCTCCTCGATCTTAGGTACTGGCTCTTCCAGATCAGGGAGCCTAGGGAATGAGTTCTATAAGAACCATTGTACATATCTGTTGGTCATGCCAGCATCAACAATGTGCTCCCTCATGTCCCAGGCAAGATGAGGTAGCTGTAACAACTCATCTTGAGATGTCCTATAATCTATCTGAGGACCCCAAAGGAATCTCTCCACCTGTACTCAGGCATATAAGGCCAACCCCTATGGCATTCCCTATGATTGGCTGAACTATTGTACAACTCTATGGAAACATATTTTCTTAATAATCAAGGGTGTTTTCCCTATCATCCATTGTGGCATACACATGTAGGGAAGCTCTGATGCATTTGGGCCATGGCTCACATCCTAGATATGGTCTCCAGACCACCTGATCTATATCATAAATGATGTGTCTCCAATAATCCACCTTGCCCAGGTGGGCCTGCACAACCATCCCCTCATAGATAAATGCAAAAGGCCACCCTACATCTTGATGTCAAACTAGAATAAGCTGAGTCATGGGAATATGCTCCCATGTCTATAGTTGTAGTAGCACCACCCTAGCAGAAAGAGTAGCACCATGCTAATACACTACATCATGTAGCTCATGATATAGCTGAGCTAACATGCACAAGCTCCAATTAAACCTGTGAGGATGGCCGATCATATCCTCAAGGATCCCGCCCTAGCCAACTGTGAATCCATATCCCTGTCTATCCAAAACCAAGAAACCACTTACTAGAACCCCAAGTACTACTAGAAGTAATGCAAAGGAAGGAAACTGTGCCATAATATGCTCTCATCTCCAACTATAGGTTCACCAAAGAGATGTCTATAGACTATGCCATCATAGACCTTATCATAATACACTATCTCCCCATGGGTGGGTATCTGTAGCAACTGATACACATCCTCAAGGGTGATGGTCATCTCCCCCATCGATAGGTGGAACATGTTATGGTCAGAGTGCCAACTCTTTTCCATAGCTGTCAGGAGACCTCGATTCATGCAGAATCAAGGGAGAGAAATCAAGAAAGACAAACCACATCGACCATTTACCCAATGCTCCAACCTGCTGAGGTCGTCAATCATATCAAATGGAAATGGAAATAGACCTCGGACAACTAGCTTCTAAAGTTGAGCTTGCAGAAGCAAGTTTAAACACATCAGAAATCAAAATCATCATGTATTGGATCATCATAAGTCAATTGACCAATCACAACCAAATCAAACCACAATTAATTTTCTTGATTCTATTCAGAGAGGACAGAAAATTCATCATCAAAATTGAGCATCTAAATCAAGATTGACAATCACAAATTCAATATCAAGTGACTATAATTGACATCAAACAACTTGCTATAAACATGACTCAAAAACCTAAGCCAATTGACTAATTGATAACATCAGATAAACTGGAAAATTGACTGAAAGGTTCACAATTTTTTGCCAAATAGGGTGTACATGCTATTTCATTTTTTAAAAGCATTGAAAACCAAATGCGTAGCTAAAAATATTAAAAGCGCAAAAAAAAATATCAAAAGCGCAGAAACAACTTAAAAGTGCTATGGGAATTAGTACATGATGCAGGATTACCTTGTACGTGCTACTAAAATATTAAAATGTGCAATCCAATTTGAAAGCACACCACAAAGTCCTAAAAGTAGATTCTTGACCTAGTTTAACATTTGGAAGCACAACAAGATTATTTGAATGTGATGTGAAAAATCGTGGATGCGCACAAATAAAATTTTACGTGTTGCTAAAATGATTGAAAGTGCAACGAAAATTAAAAATTGAAAAAAATAGGGTTTTTTCATGAAAAATCCAAATTTTTGAAAATTAAATGCAAAAATTGGACAAAGTAAGTTGCCAGGGGTACATATCACTGGAGGCCCATAGCCAGGTGGGCGCTGGTACCATCGGCATCGCTCGAATCTGTGCTCTCAAATTGGGATCACCATCGTAGAAGGCTCAGAGGGTTAGAGTGAAAAAGTCAAAGTGGAGGGTAAAAATGAATAGTGAAAATGACCTTTTACCCCTATATATAGCCCTTTTTGACCTAAAAAGGGGTATTTTTTACCAGAAAATGACCTGAGACCCAAATTTAACACCCATTCAGCTAAATCAAGGACATATGTCATCACAACATTGAAATTCATTACCGAAAATGAAAATGAAATTAACATTAATTGAAAAGTTTTTCAACGCAAAGGATTAAAAATGCAACATCTTTCACCTAAATCAAATTTGGTTTCATTTTCAAGGAAGCATACACTCAGATCATATCAGGGACATCATTGGCTTAATCAAATCAGGGATGTAATCTTTTAACATAAAAATTTTCGCTAATAATCAAGTGGGGACATTAAAACATCAAATCAAGCATCATATTGATGATCCATCGTCAAATTGAGCATCAAGAACTTTAATCAATTGAACCTCATCAATCCTGTCATCGTCTATATGCATCTTTTATCAACATCAAATTGAACGTCAACTAACCAATGGCTCTGCATCAAAACAAACAGGATATTCTTTGAACCAATACACTTCACACATTGATTCAAAGAGGGGCATTTGTAATCACCTAAAAATGGTCAGGACTAAATCATGTGGGAAACTAAGGCAAAATCAAGGCAATAAATTATAATCAAGGCAAAATCAAAGCATAATTGTAATCAAGCCAAAATCCAATTATAATTGAAAATCAAAAGCCAATAAATCAATTTAAATCAAGATAAATTAATTAAGTGTGCAATTAATCTAATTAATTGCATAGTTCAATTTAAATCAAATAAACCCATTCAAGGGGTACACATGGCTAAACAAATCAACTAAATTCAATTATTAATCCCTATTTTCCTTCACCCACCACATTGGAGGAAAATACCTCAACCAATAGGATTTAAGGATCAAGCTCACATCGAATCTCAATCACACATAAGGTGAGAGCATCTTGACCACTCATCTTGTCTCTTTGTCCCAAGCTTTGAGGACAATCCATTTAAATTATCCCTAAAGGTGGAACCATGGACTTAACCTTAATCCAACCATGCTCAACTCAACTCCACCCCCTACACTTGCCAAAATCTATAAAAGTGAGACATAAATCAATGAGAAATCATCCACAAATCTTAGAATTGCATCAAACCTCTTAAATTTTTGAACTAGAAAGGAAAATTTAGACTTAATTAAGCATAGTTTCAATTTAGAATTCACTTAATTAGTTTCATATCATATCATTTTCTCATTTTAAGGCTGTCACTAATGGAGGCTTGCTGAGATTTTATCATTAACATACTTAAATAGAGATCCATAGGGTGTTTATTGATTTTATTTGCATTAGATAGCTCTTAAATTATGGTATTTAGTCTATTTTATTCATTTATTGTCAAGCTAACTCTATGAAGGTACTTTTATTAGTACACAGTATGTATGAATGTTTGTTTGTATGTGTGTGTGTGTGTATATGTATATATATAGTGACATGTACTTGTCAATAAATAAAATAATTAAATATCTTATAATTTGTTAAAATGAAAATATTCATAAATTTATAATTTGATAATTTGTCAAATATCACAACCAATGCCAAATACAATCAGTATCTAATAATCTATGCATTGCACTTTGTCAAAAGTATCAAGGCCAATATTTGGTTTGATTTCACTTGAACCACAATGAGCACCAAAGTCAACATTTGGTTCAATTTAACTTTCAAACCAAAATGAGTAACAATGCCACTTTCACTAGCCATGTATAAAATGCATCATGTAAATAGATTTTTGGCAAGTTGTGCAATAATAATGTTTAAAATAACACATTCAAGAGTTAGATCCAAATTCCTCGTCACTACCTCATTGTAATCTAGTTTGATTTTTATGGCACGAGATCCTAAAATCTAGTGGGCATTTGGGAGTAGAGACCACAATGGGGTTGAGAGGTAGAACCTCTCATGAATATTTTGGGGTTAAGGGTCAGTGCCTTTAATGAAAGTCTAGGAGAAATGCCCTAATGGAATCAAGGTGTATCACCACTCTTAGAGCTCTAGAAACAATGCCAACAACAAGGTTGTGGAGAAATGTCATTTTCATAAGTTTCTCATTAACAATTAAATGGGAGGCAGCCCTTGGGATCTCTTAGACATGTTTTAGTTCGGCCCAAGTTCACCCAAGTTCCTATGAGGGACCCGGGGTGAACCTAGAGGAGAACTAGTTGGAGACCATACTTACACTATACCTATATAGATTTCAGAAGATTTTAGAAGGACCTGTTAATATATATTAATTTTGAACAGGTGCTCTAAAAGGATCCAAATAATACAAATATAACAAGAAAAATTGGTTATTGTTAAGCATAATTGGAGGTGTCACCAAAAATTAAGCCTAGCAGACCAAGTTAATAGCTAATGCCAATTGAATTTAAAGTGTAAACAAATGTAAAATAAAATCCTTTAGCCATCTAAAGCTAAGCATCCATAAGAATTTTATATTCATCTTGTGGAATCTTGAATGGAATAACAAGCAAATTGTTCTACTAGGGTGTCGACAACAAAAGGAATAAAAAATATTTGAAGATATATTTGCCAATGTAGAGTTTAAAAACTAAAATGGGCTTAAAAAAAAGAAATAAAGGACCACCTCTTTGGTGTTGACCACTAAAGGAGTTTAGAAGAAATAAAAAATTTCTATTTACTATTGAAATATTAGATAACATAAAGTAGAATAACAAAATACATCTCACTACAATGCATATAAGATCTATTCAATGCTCTCTAACATCTGACACCTGAGAAGTGATGGAATCCCTAAACAATGTCTGGTGTCTAAACCTTACTAATATGAAATGGAATTTATTTTTCAAACATAAATGGCCTCCTAGCTTGAACCAAAAAATGACTGTTTTAGGTGGCTTCTATTATTAAATAGGCTTGATGTATGTATTATTTTCAAAGATTATGGGATTAAGTCACATATGAGTTTTCCTGCAAAATTTATGAATCCATTCTACACTTGTTTTTTTAATTTCATATATCTGAAGCACATATGGAGTCTTTTTTATGGAATAAATCTACGTGAGACAAAAAAATAAGGGATTATTTAGGATGCACTTTTAATCGGTTATAGTAAAGGTTTCAATAAGGAGCTAAGACTATGACTTTATGGACTATATGGAGGGCTAGAAATAATGGTGCATTTCAAGGCAACAGAAAGTATGTTCTACACTCTTGCAGTGAGGTCACCTTCCTAAATGTTATTTTGCAGGTTACAAAGGTAATGAACTTATAGACTCCTTCAATCAAGCTACCATCATTCTACAAGATTTATGTGTTGCATGTTGAGAGGTGGTTGAATGAAGAGAGAAATGGAACTAATTGCTAAATTAAAAGAAGAAATCAAGAAAGTTGTAGATCCACTAGAATATGGGATAATTTTCAGAAATATATCTCCAGGACTTGTTGCAGCTAGTAATAATGATCATGTTAATAATCCATCTATGTTGAAGAAGAACATCATCAAGTCTCCCCAATGGGTGTTGACAGTGTGCAAAAAGTTATTCCTAATGTTATTGAAGTTTCTAACCTTAAGAGGAAGTTTAACTGGTTTTATTATGTGTTTTGTAAATGATTTAGAAGAACTCAGAATCTAAGAACTCACAATAATATGCTCTGTAATCAATAATAAATAAAATACCCAAGAATAGGGCAGAGAAAACCAAAGAATATATAGAGATTGCAGCTCTTTTTCCAATAACTGGAATGCATAGTGAAATAAAACTTAAATGGAGACAACAACAAGAGAGCTAGAGATATGCAAGTTATCTTTCTTGCTTCTATTGCAAATCTGAAAATAACATTTACAGTTACAAATCTGAAAATGGAAATTACAAATTTAGAAAAAAAACTACTATTTTGCAACTACAGACTACAACTTAAACTTGCAGCAATTTGGGGCTGCATACAATATGTCTAGAGCTTCTTAGAGCTCATACAAAATATTTGGAGCAATCACTGCTCAAGAGAACACACCCACAATTGTTGCTACAAATTCTTTATTTAGACAAGAGTATAAAATCATTCCTTGTTGCTACATACAAGGTACAAACTCTATGTTCTCTCTCTGTCTATTACAAAATCTGGAAACATTCTCTTCTATTTATAATTATATGTTGTTGTTGGAAACTTAATGGCCAAGAAACAAGTTAGATCCAAAACTAAATGACTAAGTTACATAGGGATCCAGAAGATAAGATCTTTGAGCTGCAATAAATTTTGACATGCTGACAACTACTAGAAGCTCCTAGAGAGCTGCTAGAAACTTCTGGAGAATACTGACAAGAAAGAAAGGTGAGCTGCTGACAGCTACTGGAAACTATTGAAACTACTAGAAGCTGGTGAAACTACTGGAACCTACTGGAAATTAAATGAGCATCTCAATGTGTGTCCGTGAGGCTCAGATAATTGGATTTAATTCATAAAATCCAACGCTCCCCCTTTGTCTTGAGATGAAAAACAAACATGATCATGCTTGATCAACTACGCCTAGATTTTTCCATAGGTGCTCAAAACTTGCAATGGTTAGTGGCTTGGTGAATATGTTTTCTAGTTGTTTCTCAGACCTACAAAATTCTATTTTTATTTTACCATTCTCAACTAACTCTCTGATAAAATGATACTTGATTTCAATGTTCTTTCTTCTTCCATGAAACACGAGATTTTTCATCAAGGCTATTGAGGAAATATTGTCACAAAACATTGTAGGTCCATCCTCTTATTTTTCCTTCAAATCTGCTAAGATCCTTCTTAGCCAAATAGCTTGTCATGCTACTACATTTGCTAATATATACTCAGCCTATGTTGTAGATTGAGCAACAATGGGTTGCTTCTTAGAATCCCACAAGATTACACCTGAACCCATATGAAAAACATAACCGGAAGTGCTCTTGCTATCATCCAAACTTCCTACCCAATCACTATTTTTATATCCAATTAGCCTAAAATCATTCTCAGTAGTATACAAAATGCCATATCCTTTAGTACCATTCACATACCTTAGGATTCTCTTACCCACTTTCCAATGGGTGTCTTTGGGAGTTTCCATAAATCTGGAAATTAGACTTACTGCATGCATTATGTCAGGCTTGGTTTCTTTCAAATACATCAAACTTCCAACCAAACTTTTATACAAGGTTGGATTCACATTGCTACTGCAATCTTTCTTGCTCAACTTCAAACCTACGACTTTTGGTGTTGGGGCTGCCTTATTGTTTTGCATTCTAAATCTCTCCAAGATCTGATTTGCATAATTTACTTGAGAGATAAAAATGCCTTCATGCATTTCTTTTACTTCTATGCCTAAAAAATATTTTAAGAGACCTAAGTCTGTCATCTCAAGTTTATTTTTCATGGCCTCTTTAAAATTAGCAATGAGGAAATCACCATCCCCAGTAAAAACTAAATCATCAACATACAAGATAACAATTAAAATATTACCATCATTTGCCTTGATGTAAAGAGTGGGCTCACCATTTCTTTTGCAAAAATCATTTCTCATCAAACATGACTCAATCCACTATACCATGCTCATGGAGCTTGCTTCAGCCCATAAAGAGCTCTTTTCATCCTATACACTTTGTCTTCTTCACCTGCAACTTCATAACCAGGTGGTTGCTCCACATATACCTCTTCTTTCAACACTTCATTAAGGAAGGCAAAGTTCACATCCATTTGGAATAGCTTCCATTTGTGTTGGGCTACAATTGCTATGACAGCACACACGGTTTCCATTCTTGCAACAGGGGCATACGTCTTATCATAGTCTACCAAACTATTGTTTGTACCCTTTGACCACTAGTCAAGCTTTATGCCTATGTATTTTTCCTTCAGCATTTTTCTTGGTATTATAAACCCATTTAACACCAATAACTTGCCTTTTAGGAGGAAAACTAGTAAGCTCCCAAGTTTCATTTCTTTCTATTGCAACTATTTCCTCATCCATGGCCTCACGCCATTTCTCTTTTTCCACAACTTCTTCAAAATAAATTGGATCACTATGAGAAAATAATGCAAAATTGATGCTCTCGTCAAAATCCTCTTCATACCTTTCATCTTGGTATATCTCCATTAGACTCTTGATCTTCTTGGCAATAGGGAGGCAAGAGTAGGATCATAACTCTCACTAGTTTTGTTGTTGTGTTGTGTGGACCCAATCAGGAGTCGTCTGGAACTACCTCGAGCTCTCTATGTACCAACTTGGAGCTGTTGAGAGCCATCTATATTTGCTTCTTCTTCATCATGATGATCATCAAACTCATCTTCTTCATCAATAATTATAGGCACTTTACTTGAAGTTCTTGATGAGGTGTCCACCAAGCCATCCCATGAATAATTTTCAGTGAACTTCACATCTCTTGAAATAATGATCTTCTTGGTGACTAGGTTATACAATCTATATTCCTTAGATTTTGAACTATAACCAATGAAGATACACTTTACACCCTTTTCATCCAACTTTTTTCTTTTCTCCTTAGGCACGTGTGTGTATGCTACACATCCAAACACTCTCAATTGTTCAATCGAGCATCAATGTTTTGTCCATGCCTCAAGAGGAATCTTGTCACAAACTACCTTTGTAGGACTTCTATTGATCAAATACATTGTTGTTGCTATAGCCTCTCCCCAATATTCTATTGGGATTCCTTTTTCTTTCATCATGCTCCTTGCCATCTCAACAATGCTCCTATTCTTTCTTCCAGCGACTCCATTTTGTTGCGGACTATAGTTGGTTGTAAGATCCTTCTTTATACCATTTTTCCTGCAAAAAAATATAAAAAAATTGGAGGTATACTCCCCCCCTCTATCTGACCTTAGGACTTTAACATAATGTCCACTTTCTTTTTTAGTATGGGCTTTAAATACTAAAAACTTGTCAAAAGCTTCAGATTTATTTTGCATAAAATACACCCATGTCCTATGGCTGAAATCATCTATGAAAGTCATAAAATAAGTACTCCCTCCAATAGAAGTGATTTGCATAGGGTCAACCAAATCAGTATGCACTAGCTCTAATGGTACCCTTTCCCTTCTAGAGTTACCAGAATTAAAGGGAAGCCTATGTTTCTTACCCAAAATACAAGATTCACACTTGCTACTGGACTCTTTAATATATGGCAAACCATCTACCATTCTTTTCTTGGACAAAAAATTCAAACTAGCATAACCAAGATGTCCAGACCTTAGATGCCATAACTTGGAGGGGTCTTCAATCACGCTCTTTAAAGATTATTTCTCTTGTACTATTGTACATGCTTGTTCGGGAGGTGCAAAAATAGTCTGAGAAGAGAAGCATGTCTCTATCTTCAATTGAAACATTTAGTTCTTCATCATTTGGATTGTTGCAACAACATTCTTACTCTCATCTTTCTCATGAATGACACATTTTTCATTATTCATCAGCACTTTGTATCCATTCTAAATGAGTTGTCCAACACTCATCAGGTTGTGTTTCATACTAGGGGAAAAATAAACATTTTGAATCTCCTTCTCACCTTGCTTAGTGAAGATCATAACAAATCCTTTTCCCACAACTAGAATTGTTCCATTGTTCCCCATTTTAATCTCAGACTTATAATTTTTATCAGTGAAAGAAAACAAGCTTTCATTACCACTCATGTGGTTTCTATAGCAATTGTCCAAATACCAGACCTTAGGGTTTCCTTCTTCATCAATATTGCACATGATGAAGGTTGTGGGATTATTTCCTTCACCCACATTTACATCAGCCACATTTTCATTATGTCTTGACTGATCATTCTGCTTCTTCCAACATTCACTTGCATAATGCCCAAATTTATGACAACAATAGCACTCAATATTACTCTTGTTCGAGCTGCTATTCTTCCTTCCTCCTCTAGAGGTGTTCTAAAAGATGCTTGCTCCCTCATGGTCGCTTTCTCATGTTGACGTTTCTGGTCCAACATTTTTTTGACTAAAGTTACCATGACCTATACCTCTAGAACCTTTTCCAAAGTTATTTATGCCTCTCCCCCTGCCTCTTACATTGTCTTGAGCTCTAAAAGATTTCTCATGGGAAGAATTTGTAGATTTATTTAGGTGTTTCTCATGGGTTTGGTGAGAACCCATTAACTCATCCATAGATAGCAAGGAGAGATCATTTTCCTCATCAATAGTAATCACAAGTGTATCAAATCTTGAGGGTAGACTTCTCAAGACTTTCTCCACTACTCTTTGCTCCTCCATATCTTCTCCATTAGTTCTCAACTGATTTATCAAACTAGAGACTCTTGAGCTGAACTCTGAAATGGACTCATTGTCCTTCATGAGAAGAGTTTCAAACTCTCTTTGAAGCATTTCAAGCTTCACCATACGTACTTTATCAGTCCCTTTAAAGCTTGTGTGGAGGATATCCCAAGCTTCTTTGGAATAGTTAGTTGCTGCTATTCTCATAAATAATGCATCTATTAAGGCTGATTCAATCAAGCTTAAGGCTTTAGCATCTTTTCTCCTTGAATCCTTCAATTGATTCTTCTAATTGTTTGTGAGGGCAGCAAACTGCAAACTGAGCTAGGTCAATTATGTCCACAATTCATTAACCACAAGCTCCCAAAAATCTTTTGCAACCATTATAGTCTTCATTTTCTTTGCCCAAACATCATAATTTTGTCCATTAAAGGATGGTGGTTGTTGTCAACTCTTTCCTTCATCTCCATCCATGTCTCCTACACAAAACACTTCAATACCCAACAAAACAAATGCCCAAACTCACTAGGATTGAAGGCCAACTAGATCTGATACCATGTGAATGATTTAGAAGAACTCAAAATCTTAGAACTCACAATAAGATGCTTTGTAATCAATAATAAATAAAATTGCCAAGAACGGGGTAGAGCAAAATAGAGCATATACAAAGATTGCAACTCTATTTCCAATAACTGGAATACACAGCGAAATAAAATGTAAATGGAGACAACAACAAGAGAGATGGAGATATGAAATTTATCTTTCTTATTTCTATTGCAAATATGAAAATAACATTTACAATTACAAATCTAGAAAATAAACTACTATTATGCAACTACAGACTACAACTTAAACTAGCAGCAATTTGGGGCTGCATACAATATGTATTGATCTTCTTAGAGCTCATACAAAATGTTTGGAGCAATCACTACTCTACAGAACACACCTACAACTGCTACTAGAAATTCTTTATTTAGATAAAGTATAAAAAAATTCATTGTTGCTACATACAAGGTACAAAATCTATGTTCTCTCTCTCTGTTATAAAATCTGGAAACATTCTCCTCTATTTATAATTATACGTTGTTGCTGGAAACTTAATGGACAAGAAAGAAATCAGATCTGAAAACTAATAACTAGGTTATGTAGGGAGCCAGAAGATAAGATCTTTGAGTTGCAATAAATTTTGACGTGCTAATAGTTGTTGCAAGCTCCTAGAGAGCTACTAGAAACTTCTAGAGAATACTAACAAGAAAGAAAGGTGAGCTGCTAACAGCTACTAGAAACTGCTAAAACTATTGGAAGCTAGTGAAACTATTGGAACCTATTGGAAATTAAATGAGCAACTCAATGTGTGTCAGTGAGGCTCAAATAATCAGATTTAATTCATAAAATACAACATGTTTACCGTATATATTTTGATCGAAACAAATAATATGTAATGTAAACTGTTATGATTTTTTTGTAGTTGTGTAAGGCCTTTCCAGTAATGAATTTGTAAATTAATCCATGACAATCAAATTTAACATGTGTATTTTGATCAAAAAAATAATGTTAAAATGTATAGTAATTATTTGTATAGCTACATAAGGCCATATCTATCGCAAATTTGTAAACTTATCCAGGACTATACAATATATGGTTGAGTATCATCTTTTGTTGGTTATTATTCTCAATCTAAATTTGTATTCCTATATGGTCCTTTAGGCTTGTGTATTGTAACTGTAATCACTGAAAATTGGACAAGATCATTTAAAAGAGAAATCAAGGCAAAAATCAATACAATTAAATGCAATTAAATCAAATCAAGTCAAAATCAAAGATAAATTGCAATTGAACCTTAATTCAAATTTAATTGAAAATCAAAGGCCATTAAATCAATTTAAACCTAATAAATCATGATTAATTAATAAATTGTACAATTAATCTAGTTTATTGTATAGTTCAAATTAAATCAAATCAACCCATTTAAGGGGTACACATGGCTAAACAAATTAAATAAATTCAATTAACTAATTCATATTTTCTCTCAACCACCAAATGGGAGGAAAATGAATCAACTAATAGGAATCGAGGACCAAGCTCACATGGATCAAGCCTAAATTGAATCTCAATCACTCACTTGGAGGATGCATCTTGTTCACTCATTTTTTTCTCTTGTCCCAAGCTTTGAGGACAAAATATTTAAATGGTCTCCAAAGGTGGAACCATTAACTCAACTCTCACCTAACCTTGATCAACTCAACTACACCCCCTACCCTTGCCAAAATCTATAAAAGCAAGGCATAATTCAAGCAATAATCATCCACAAATCTAATAATAGCATCAAACCTCTTACAATTTAGAGCTAGAAAGGCAAATTTAGAGTTAACTAAGCTTAATTTCAATTTGGAATTGAACTATTTAGCTTTGTTTATCATTCATTCTCATTTTAGGACTGTCACTAATGTAAGCTTGCTAAGAGCTTTCCATTAGCATCCCTAAATAGAGATCCATAGAGTGCTTAATTGTTCTTTATTTGTTAAAATAGCTTAATCTTTGTAGTAATTTAGTTATTTTATTCATTTATTTGCAATACTAACCCTATGAAGGTACTTTTTCTAGTATACAAAATGGCACCCACCATGGAGCCTTAGGCCTCATAAATTTATAAATTATGAGAAATAAAAAAAATTGCAAATCTTATTTTGTTCTCTATTTTGCAGGTTAAACAGTGCATTTGAGACTTTCTCAAGTGCTTTTAATTGATTCCCCAATGCTTTTAAAGCCTAAAACAGTGCTTCTACGACAAAGTCTTACGCCTTTACATGGAGTTTCAGCGTTTTCAATTTCTTTTGTCTTTTGTCTTATTTCTTTCAGCGCTTTTACCTTGACTCTCCAGCACGTTTAAATAATTCTCCAGCGCTTCTAAGACTTTCTTTTAATGCCTTTTCTTATTTTATTAGCGCTTTTAATTTTTGTTTCAGCGCTTTTAATAATTTTCTACAACGCATTTAATTTGATTAGCAGCGTACTTAAGCCTTTTAACAACGCTTTTAATAGATTATGTTGCACTTTCAATTAAATTGAGAATTAACAGAATTTAACTTGTGGAAAATGATTTCTCCATGTCTGCAGGATGACTAGTCAAAAAAATAAAAAAACCAAAGACCATATTTAACAGTGAAGGGAAAGCTTTGACAAAATGGATTAAGGAGGAGAATATTGCACAAATCAAGCTGGTTTTGGAGAATTCTTAGCAAGAAAATGAGGTATATGAACAATACTTGAAAGTTGTAGAAGCATGTAAATCAAAGTTCATATCATTAAATTGGATTTACTTGTCTTAATCATTTTTTGCTAAAATTCGATAAATAAGGCTTAAATTCAAAATTATTCTTGTTTTTTTCATTTTGGCTGGTTGTGTTGACTAACTTGTTGGAGGAGAAGCGAATGGAAAGGAACGATCGCCACTAGGTGAGCATAAAAATAGAAAATTAATCAAAAATGCCCCTAGTCTTAGCTAGCTTCGAAACAAGGTAAGCCTAAAACTTGGTCAATTTTTTCTTAAATTGTGGCCTTGTCAATTTCAAAATCTAGTAATTAAAGCAGCCTATTATTGTTTCAAGGATTTGATACTAGGCCTATGCTCTTCACTTTCTAAGTGAATCAAAATGCCAAAAATATCAAGTTCCTTGATTAAAAGAAAGGCTTAGTAAATCAAGCACTATACTTTAACAACTCTTTGTTTGTGGAAAAGAGTAGAAAT
Organism: Chamaecyparis obtusa; assembly: GCA_027943335.1. Lineage (NCBI taxonomy): Eukaryota > Viridiplantae > Streptophyta > Pinopsida > Cupressales > Cupressaceae > Chamaecyparis > Chamaecyparis obtusa. The sequence continues at coordinate 446,461 of BSBK01002634.1, forward strand.
ACTTGATTCCCATTAGTTAGTGGGTTTGGTAATTGAACCTTGTTAAAACTGTTTGGTAATTGAGAAATAGATAGGGATATGCTCTTCACCTTTTTGTGAATCAAACTCCTAAAACCTATCTCTTTATTCCACTTTATTGCTTTCAAAATGAACATGCTAGATCTATAGTGGGCTCACCTCCCGAGATTTGCCTAAACAAGGTCGGTGAGAGGGACAGCCCAAAGTGGGATACAATTTCCTTTGCTGAAATCATCCAACCAAATATAAAACAAAATGCATGCATCCTTAATGGGGTGTGTGACAAAAGGGTGTTAAATTTTTGAACTTCCTCTAGTAGTCCTTCGGAATTGCGCAAAACTCTGACATACTGGTGGTGGGAAGCCTCTTAATATACTTGGAGGATGAAAGTTTAATATCCATTTTGAATAGAATCTTGATTAAAGACATTGTTAACTTAGCAAAGTCTACCTTGTAAAGCCATGTTTACGAACCAAATTGTGAACTAGGTAGATTGCTTGAAGTGTCTTTTTGTGCAAAAACTCGTGATAACGTCCTTACAAATTCAAACACTTTTTGTGTAGAGGGTTAAAAAGAACAAGTGTACTTGTGGTTATTTTGTTTGAAAAATACATTAAAAAAGTAAGAGATATCCATTTGAAAATTCCTCTTATATTTTTAAATTTCTTCATAAAAAAAAACAATTACCAAATTGGGGAAAAATGATTCGAAATCAAACCTTGTTGAATGCCAGTTTCTACACACTCTCATAAACTCAAACTATCTTTACAAGAAGATGACACTTGCATTGCAAAAGAGGTCCCCAAATTTGAATATCAAAGCTCTTTCAACAATCATGACCAAGGGGATAGTCTCCCAAATCTATTTGAAAAGAGAATTGAATCAATGGATAGAAACTCCGCATTTCACGATTACCATCATGGAGGAAACAATGACAATATCAATAACACCAACCAAGAGCCTAAGGAAACACTTGAAGAAAGAGCTAATTGAGCGGCTCAAGAAAATGAATTTCTTGAAGTCATGGATAAACTAATAGATATGGATAGGGAGAATTTTTTCCTAAGTCTAGCCCAAGCAGGGGTAAAGCTTCCGCATGATTATGATGTGGACCAACTTAAGAAAAATAAAGAAGATGAAAATTTGATGAGTGCTATGACTCAACAATTGAAAATGTTCCAAGCATAGATTGACCTAGTGAAAAAGGTTGTTGAACCTAAGCCATTCTCTATCGAGGTCTTGTGCCCATTCCCTTTTGACAAAAAGCTTGGTTATGGCACCTTTTCTGATCAATGTAGTCTTTCCTAAGTATGAAAAATGCACGAGTAAATCAGACCCACTGGATCACCTTAGAGAGTTTTGCACTCTAAGCATTGAATTTATACATGATACTGCATAGCTAATGAGACTTTTTCCAAGAATTTTAGGAGGTCAAGCCATGGAATGGTTTTCCAAACTTCCGCAAGGGATAAAGACTTTTGAGGAATTAGCCTCCAAATTTGTAACCAATTACTCTTACAACATCGAACACGAGATTATCATGCTCAACTTATGTGACACTAAACAAAGAGATGGTGAATCTTTCCTAGGGTTCCTTCAAAGGTGGAGGATAGTTTTTGTAAGATATCCACGAAGTATCCCCAGAAAGGAGAAAGTGGAAATATTTATGAACAAATTAAATGTGGAGATGAACTATAGGCTCCAAATTCAATGTCCCCCTACTTTTGAGAATCTTACTAAGAAATATGGGATTAAAATTGAAGATGTGTTGGTTAAGAGGGGAGAGATCAAATTGTTCAAAGATAATAAACCCTATACCAACACTAATAATAATCATTATGTATCTAATTATAAAAATAATAAAGGAGCCAACAATCACAACGATAAACCTAAACTATGGTTGAAGAACAATAATAAAAATCTTGTGAATGATGGAGTTGTGGAAGCACACAACTTAAAGGCTACCCCCTTTAATTTATCAAGTGGAGAAAATTTGACATATAATGTCAATCAAACAAATAAAGCTCATTTCAATAATACCAATTCTAACAACAACAACAACAACAACAACAACAACAATGCCAACAATAATCCCTTTAATAATACTAATGTCAACAAGCCTAAGCCTTCCTTTCTCACATATCAAAAGAGAAAATTCACCTTTTTAGGTGAACCATTGGAAAATGCATTAAGGACTTTGGTGGCTAATAAAATCATTACCTTACCCAAGTTAAGGCCATATGAACCCCAAGTTAAGCCAAATTGGTGGAATGATTCTCACCATTGTGAATACCATCGTAATAAGGGCCATAAAACCAATGAGTTCCTAAAGTTGAAACATCTTGTACAAGACCTAATTGATGATGGAACGATAAAAGTGGAAGGACATCAAAACAGTGAGGATCATACGGCCTTCAAAAACCCCTTTCTGAACCATGAAAAGGGTGAGTCATCAAACACCAATCAAAATAACAAAAGAGCTAATGAGAAGGTCAATTTTGCTCATACCTATGATAATACCATTAATGCTTTAAGTAGTGATGATAACAACATAAATGTTATTGTGGTAAAAGAGAAGCCAAGGGAAGCAACATCTAATGTTGTAACTAGGGGGCAAGCATAAAAAATTACTCTACCTGGAAATGCCCCAAGAATTGTTCTACCAAATCAAACTTCATCCTCATCTTCAAAACAATATAATTTGGGAGACCAATTGCAACGAACCCCTGCTTAGATCTCTATTCTAGAATTACTCAAGCTCTCACCAACACATAAGGAGATTCTAGAGAAATCCTTTGTAGAAACTAATGTGCCTCTAAATTTAGATGCAGATAAATTTCAAAACATGGTAGGACATCTTGTTGCACCCCATTGTCCATCCTTTTCAGAACAAGATGATATGTCCCTAAACCACCCACAAAATCTACCATTGCATATAGAGGTCCTAATCCATAAGCATAGAGTAAAAAGAGTCCTCATTGATGGAGGAGCCGGCTTGAATATTTTTACCCTAAACTTGGTAAAGGCCTTAGGATTTTCTAAGGAGGCTATAGATCCAAAGAAAAAGATAACCATAAAAACCTACTATGATGAAGAGAGAGCTTCCAAAGGAGTCATAGTACTTCCTATTAGATTTGGCCCAATGTAGAAAGAGACCATTTGCCAAGTTCTAGACCTAGAGTTGACTTGCAATATTCTATTAGGAAGGCCATGGATCCATGAAATGCAGGTGTACGCTCAACCTACCACCAATATCTCAAATTCCCCTATCTAGGACAAGAAATCATGGTAAGCGAGGATTCAAACCCCTTTCAATATTTTAATAACATAAAGCCTATCAATGAATCCTTAGTCTCACATAATACAGAAGGGTCAATTCCTCAAAGAATAGAGCAAGGGAAAAGTTCAAAAGATCTTCCATCTTTGAAGGGAAAACAAAAAGAGATTGTTGTTGAAACTAACCAAAGTCCTACTAACCTAGCTACATCGACAAAGGGAAAAGAGAAGGTTAGTGAGGAGAGTGCTCTTGAGAAACAGAAAGAAGACCAAGCTAAATCTATTCAAATCTACACCAAAGATGCTCGTTACCAAAAAATGGATCATATGATGAAAAAAAATTTAAAACAATGTCAAATCAAACACAAGGGTATAGGTGAATATTTCTTATCTATGATGGACCTACCCTTATCTCAAAAATCATATGGAAGGCCATCCAATCTACCTCATAAATATAATGATCACTTTGTGAGGGCAAATATATCTTCATCCATGGATGAAGAAGACAATTAAATCCTAAATTGGCTATATAAGGATGAGGAATCAAGTGCACATGAAAAGCGCAACCAAAATGTAAGCATTCCCACACATCAATATGGGAAATGATTTCAAATAATGCATAAAATGGGATACAAAGGACAAGGACCTTTGGGAACAAGAAACGAAGGACTTGTTGAACCCATTGAAATGACATGGAGAGATAGCAAAGAAAAGACTAGATTAGGGTACCTAGAACAAGGGTACACTCAAAAGAACTATCCTAAGGTCTATGATCAAATATTGAAATTAGGGTCACAAAGTGATGAAGACTCGAATGATTGGGAATGGGATTAATTGTCAAGTGAGTCATGCCAAGATAAATAATTGGATGCCATCCATGCCTATACCCTTGGCGAAGGAAAGGAACAGGCCTCAAAATCAAATCAGAATCAAGCCTCAAGTTCTAGTCATGTGGTCTTAGATAATGTACCGATTCAAAGGATTGAAATAAATCAATGGGTAGGAGAACCCTATGTACAATCATGGAGACCTACTATGGAAGAATCAAACCCTAGGTTTAATCCACGAGATTTTTACCCAACAGAAACCTTAGAGGATTCTAGTCAAAAGGATTTTGACCCTAGTTCTCTAGAACATCTTGAAGAAGCGCATATTATAGATTTAAGCGATACAATGTTTGAACCTTCAAATAAAGTCTTATCCCTAAACCCCATTGGACTAAACCAAAGCATTGATCCTTTGACTCTTATCTATCCATAATTAATTGAATGGGATTCCATTGAACCTACCATCCTCCCTACATTTTTGAATGATAACTTGGTGTCCCAATACCTAAATGCAGTTGACCCTTATTCTACCATGTGATATCAGGAAGAAGTTACAAAGGAAAGTATCCAAACTCTCAATTCATTAAAAAATTTAAAAATTTAAAAATTTAAAAATTTAAAAACTTAAAAATTTAAAAAAAATGGAAAGAATCTTATGTTGAAAATCACATTGTGGAAATATTAGATCAAAAAGAGAACGAAATAAAGAATGATTCCAAAGGTAAAAACCCAATACAGGCACCTAAGGAAGGGAGTTTGGATACTTTACCCAAGCACTATGAAGAAATATCTCCTATATTGATTGAACCAACAGAGAAAGTGAATATTGGGTCAGAATCAGAACCAAGGATCATACACTTAGCAACATCTCTATCTAGTGAAGAAAGAAAGGTCTTCATCAAATTTTTCAAAGAAAAACAAAAGAATTTTGCATGGTCGTATGATGATATGCTAGGATTGGATCCAAATTTAATCATGCATCATTTAAATATAAAAGGAGTAAGACTGGTAAAGTAGAAATTAAGAAAGATGCATCCACACATAGCTTTACTTGTAAAAGTGGAGTTAGAAAAATTGTTGAAAGTTGGGTTTATAAAATCCATTGATTATGCCCAATGGATTTCAAACATTGTGCCAGTTTCAAAAGTAGATAAATCAATCAGAATTTGCACAGACTTTAGGGATCTTAATCTTGCATGCCCTAAAGATGATTTTCTGTTACCAAGCATGGACACCATCGTAGATCTAACAACAGGACATTCAATGTTCTCACTTATGGATGGGTTTAGTGGTTATAATAAAATAAAGATAGCACCCAAAGATTAAGACAAGACAACATTGACAAGTGTATGGGGGACATTCTATTGGAATGTTATGCCTTTTGGTCTAAAGAACACCAAAGCAACCTATCAAAGAGCCATGACGACCATATTTCATGACATGATGCACAAGTTCATGGAGGACTATGTAGATGATATACTTGCTAAATCTCACTCAAGAGAAGAACATATACCTATCTTAGAGAAAAAAATTTTAAGATTGGAACAATTCAAAGTGAGGTTAAATCCAAAGAAGTGCGCATTTGGTGTTCAATCAGGAAAGCTACTAGGATACATTGTTTCAGCAAAAGGAATAGAGGTAGACCGCACAAAATTCAAAGCCATTATGGAAATGGAGGCACCTAGGAATATAAGTCAGATGAGATCTCTTCAAGGCAGGATCTAATCCATTCGAAGGTTCATCTCTCAATTAGCAAAAAAATGCCACAATTTCACTCAACTCCTTCATAAGGACACAATTTTCAAATGGGATGAGAAATGTGAAGAAGCCTTGAACTTGTTGAAGAAATATCTAATAAATCCTCCAACTTTGATGCCACCTATAAGAGGCAAGCCTTTAATTCTATATATTTCAACAACCAAACATTCACTAGGAGCACTCTTGGCATAAGAAGATGAATCAAGTAAAGAAAAGGCCATATACTACATAAGCAGAACCTTGGTGAAATATGAATTGAACTATACATTCATTGAAAGAGCATGTTTGGCCGTAGTTTTTTCTTCCCAAAAATTACACCACTATATGTTATCCCACAAGATTAGACTCATTGCAAAGATTGATCCCTTGAAATATCTTCTCAACAAAACAACATTGAATGGGAAACTAGCTCAATGAGTCATGGTGTTAAGTGAATTCGATATAGAATATGTGGACTGAAAATCTATCAAGGGGAAATTCATAGATGATCAATTAGCAGAATCACCATTACAAGATGACTATCCAATTCAAGTGGAATTCCTAGATTTTGAAATTATAAATGTTGAAGCAAAAACATGGCAATTATATTTTGATGGTTCCTACACCCAACATGGATCAGGAGCAGGCATACTTTTGATTACTCCTCAAGGATCTACAATTACAAAATCATAAAAATTGTTATTCCCATGCACCAATAATATAGTTGAATATGAAGCATTGGCCATTGGGATCAAATTGGCATTAGAATGGAAAGTGACAGAGCTACAAGTATATGGAGATTCACAACTAGTTATCAATCAAATCAATGATAAATATCAAACGAAAGATGACAAGATGATACCTTACAAAAATATGCTTGAGAATCTCATGAAGTACTTCACTCTCATCACATTTGAGCAAGTACCAAAAGAGAAGAATAAAGCAGCAGATGCAATGGCTACTTTGGCATCACTTCTCCAAATACAAGATCAAAGCGCCAGATATGAATTCCTGGTAGAAGAAGTTGAGCAACCTACATTTGACCCTACCCATCCTCATACTATTTTTTTATTAACCGGACATGAATCACCTTGGTATGGAGACATTTATACCTACTTAAAAGACCAAATCCTACTTATGGACCAAACCAAGAATCAAAAGAAAAGCTTTATATGCCAAGTCTCTTGTTATACCTTAATATTTGACACATTGTATCATAAGAGTCTAGATGGAATGCTTCTAAGATGTCTAGAGAAAGAGGAATCAAATATAGCCTTAAAAGAAATTCACGAGGGGATTTGTGAGTCACATTCGAATGGTTTAACCCTAGCTAAGAAACTTCATAGGATAGGATATTTTTGGCCTACCATGGAGAAAGATGCTTGTCACTTTGGAAAAACTTGTCGAAAGTGTCAATATCATGGGAACTTGATCCATGTACCAGCACAAGAGCTTCATCCTATGACAACACCTTGGCCATTTTATCAATGGGGTTTAGACTTAATAGGGATGATTTATCCACCATCTTCAAATGGTCATAAATTTATCATCACCGCAACAAAGTACTTTACCAAATGGGTGGAATTTGTACCCTTGTCAATTGCCACAGGAAAGCAGATATCCTTGTTCATATTAAATCACATAATATGTAGATATGGTGTACCTCATGTCATCATAACCGAAAATGCCAAACATTTCAGAAATAAAAATTTAAAGAAGTTATGTACAAAATTTCACATGATACATCACTCATCTTCAATATATTACCCCCAAGGTAATGGACAAGCAGAAGCAACAAATAAGAACATCTTAAAGATATTGAAGTGAACCATGGATAATTCAAGTAGAGATTGGCATATACAAATAAACCCAACCTTATGGGCTTATAAAACAAGTATCAAAATGCCAAAAGGAGCTACACCATTTTCCTTAGTCTTTGGAGCAGAGGGAGTTTTACCTTTGGAGATAGAAATTCCATCTTTAAGAGTATCCCTCCATGGTTTGATAAGTGAAGAGGACTAGAGTTGCTAGGTTGCATGAACTGGAACTACTAGATAAGAAACAGTAACAAACCTTTGATCATTTGAAAGTGTATCAAAACAAAATATCAAGGACCTATAACAAGCATATTAAGTCAAGGACATTCCAAATAGGTGACTTAGTTTTGTGAGAAAATCCCAAGAATCAAGCAAAAAGAAAAAAAAAGTAAAATGGGATGCAAACTGGTTAAGACCTTTTGTGCTCACTTCGTCTTTTGGGATAGGGACCTATAAGTTAGCTGATTATGATGGAGAAGAATTGCAAGAACCTATTAATCGCATTCATCTAAAAATATTCTACACATAAAGCAGATGAAAGGGTATAGAGAAAAAAAAGTATATCATAAAATTAGATGGAAAGCATCTTATTTATTGTATATAGTCAAAAAAGATCCTAAAAATACCAAAAACGTTGAAAATCAGAAAAGATCAAACAAATCAAAAATGCAGAAAAGATCAAAAACAATGAAAATTTGAGCATGAAAAAAGTCAAAAACATTCAGAAAGTATCCTCAAAAAGATGTCGTCTTGGTGAAAATCTAGCAAATAGGCGCCTTGATAATATGAAAAGAAAAAATAATAATAATAAAATAAAATACAAAAAAAAATTAAAAAATAAAAAAAGTGTCTTAGTGAAAACCTAGCAAATACTTTATTGATTTTTGAGTGACTGTCTTAAAATCAAAGTTTTAAATCATGTATTATTTGTCTAAGGACGCGATTATCAAAGAATCATCGAGGACTTGTACATACAACGAAATTAAGATTTTTGTTTGTTTACGCAAAATGATACCTTGGATATTTTGATGTTCAATTTGATAAATACCAAAATCCACTTGCAACATAGAATCCGACAAAATCAGTATTCGTACTCATGATTGACTCCAATTAGTGATAGTCATACCACAAAATGGAAAGCAACATAAAAAGTGAAAAATGTATTAATATCATCATAGTTGAACTAGTGATGGTTGTACTAAATTTAGGATTCCAAAAACTGCTCAATGATGAATATAAGCTCCAATTTTTGAAAAAAAAGTGACAGCTACATACATCTTAAGATTAAATGCATTTAACGTATTTTCCTTTCTTAGCATAAACACTAAATTGCAAGAGTAAAATAGAAAGGGGGTGTAGTCAAATCAAAAATCAAAGAAACATCAAAAACTATATGTGATCGAGTGTGTTGGAAATCCAAAATAAAAAACAAAGGTGCATTACATTAGTTCATAAGCATTTGTTAGATCCATGTTATCTTGCATTCATTTAGGACTTTTCACCCTAAAGTACAATTAGATTCTTTACATTAGTTTGCATTTATTTTAATCTAAGTTCATTACATATAGCTTGCATCAATTTAATTGCATTAGGTTGCATTCATTTAAACGTCCAATTCAATTAAAGTCAATGCATTAGGTTACATTCATTTTAAAGATCCATCTCATTTAGTGTGCATTCTTTAAGAAATCATTCATATTAATCCATTAGGTGCATTTACCATTGCATTCATTAATTCATGTTCATTGCAACCATTAAGCCATTTCTTTCAAATAGACATAAATTCATCATTAGGTGCATATCACTTTGTTCGTTCAAAAACATTGCACATTGTGTTATTCATTTAAATCCATTCATTCAAAGCTCATCCTACATTATATATCATTGTATTCATTTACATCATTCATCTATATAACATATAACATTTAGGGTTATGTAAATCATTAATCATTAAATATCCATAACCATTATCCATTATATCATATAGGTCCATCACATTTTACATTACATTTGCATATCATAATTCCATTACATACATATCCATTACATATATCCATATCATCAAATTAAATACATCCATATATCCATAAGTATCATTACATTGCATTAGTCATTACACTATCATACAACGCAATTAGGTATCATTTACGTCCATAAAACATCATAACATTAATCATTATAAGAATCATTAAACTCATATCGTATCTATTAACCTATTTTATGCCATACATAAGACAAGCATTTAAGCATAAATAGAACATTTGCATCCATATCATAAAACTGCAGTCTGAAAAGCATAAAACAAAGCATATAAGAGAGAATCATATAGATCTGCATATCATAGTAAAACACCTGAAAAATGAGGTCCAACACATAATGACATCACAAAAAGTAAATCTATCAACTGAGTATTAGAGTCTGTAGTATCATCATCATAAATCAACTGAATATCAAAGTCTATAATATCATCACGAAACATTTGATAATCGAAGTCCATCAAAGTATCAACAAGTATCAACGCATAACATAAAAACATAAACTGATCAAAAGAATAGAACAGAGTCCAATGTCTCAATATAAAAAATGGGATCATCATATACATCAATGAATGAAAGAATGTATATCAGATTAGTATCAATCAACTGGATGAGCCACCAGCACCATCAACACCATCATTATCAAGATCAGTGTCAGGAGGTCTACTTGAACTAGCTTGTAGCCCATGCTGACTCATAGCGGCCATAAAAGCCTGCATCATACTGCTAAGCTGGCTAACCTGTTGTCTAATCTTAGACACATCTGACTGTAAGGCTCAAACATCTATTGCAGCCGCTGGAACCTCTGAACTGGGAGCCTGTGTAGGAGGAGTCAATGGAGGAGCATTACAAGAAAATGGAATGGAAGGCGGTGGCATTGAAGATGGCATGGAAGAGGATGGAATAGATAAAGATGGAACGACAGAAGAAGATGGACAAGATGAAGAAGATGGCATCGCAGAGGAAGCAGGAGCCTATACTAGAGGAGCCTGTGGGATAACCTGTGGAGGAGCCTGTGGAAGAGGAGCCTATGTCGGTCTGCCCTGTGCTTGATCTAACAAAATTTGTATAGCCTAAGCATCAATATCAACAGTTACTTGCACATCCACCTGTCTCTGACGTCGGACCCTATGAAGGCCCTGTCTGACAGCAGGATACACGGCAACCCAATGCAAAACTCAATCCACACCACCACCCCTAAGAGGAATAGGCACGGCAGCAATCACTGGTATCACAACTCTACCTCCTACAACCGCTCGCCTACCCCGTTGTCCCCGACGACCTCATCTACAATGAACCCCACCTCCATCTTCATCCCAACCATCATCCTCTAACTCCTCCTCGATCCTAGGCACCCGCTCTGCTAGATCTGTGAACCTCAGTAAAGGGTTCTAAGCGAACCAATTTGCATACTCATCAGTCATACCAGCATCTATCACATGGTCTCTCCTATCGCACAACAGGTGACCTAGCTGTTCTACCTCCTGCCGAGTTGTCCTACAGTCGATCTGAGGCCCCCATAGTGATCGCTCAACCTGAACCCGGGCATACATAGCGACACCCTGAGGCATGCCCTATTTCCGACCATACTGGCGTAGCACTCGTAGAAAGAAAAATCTCTCAATGATATGTGGAGTCCACCCTATCATCCATCGAAGACAACACATGAAAGAAAGCTCTGAAGCATCCTCGGGCCACGCCTCACATCCAATGTATGGCTGCCAGACGACCTAATCCATATCATCTATCATACAGTGCTAGGAATCTAGCTTTCCCAAATGGACCTGCACCACCATACCCTCATACATCCAGGCAAATGGCCACCCAAGATCACGTTGACGAACAGAAATCGGCCTAGTAACTGGGAGGTTCTCCCATGTCCATAGATGTAACAAAATGACTCTTGTAGATAGAGTTGAGGAACGTCGATAAACAACTATATGCAACTCATGGTACAGCTGCGCCAAAATACAAGAACCCCAATCAAACCATATCAGATCCTCCAAGATATGTCCCCAACCGACCGCAAATCCATGCCCTCAGTGATCAGACATGAGGAGACCACCAATCAGAGCACCCAAAATAGCTGGAAGAACTGGAAAAGATGGGAACTAAGCTCACTGAATATGATCATCACCGATCGTAGCGTCCTAAAACACCCGCCAACAAGCTATGACATCATAGACCTAATCATAGTACACCAACTCTCCACATGTAGGGATGCGCAGGATGCGGTACACATCCTCGGGAGTGATGGTCATCTCTCCCATGGGCAAGTGAAAGGTATTATGGTCAGAGTACCACTTGTCTGCCATAGTTATAATCAATCCTCGATTCACTCGGAATTGAGGTAGGACAAGAAAGGACAAACCACATCTACCAATATGTCAGCAATCTGGAGCGCTCAAATCGTCTATCATACTGAATGGTAGAGGATATAGACCTCGAACGGCCTGCAAAAAGAAAGTTAAAACACATCAGTTTTGAAATCAATTATCTTTTGAATTATCCCAAGTCAATCAAACATTTTAAAAATTATCAAACCACAATCAATTTTTCTAATTCTATTCAGAGAGGACGGAAAATTTATCATCATCTAAATCGAGATTGACAAATCAAAAATTCAAACTAAATTGATTCAAACTGACATCCTACGACTTGCTACCAAATCAGGTTTATTACCTATGCCAATCAATTAATTGACGACACTGAACGGTTCAAAAAACTGACAGTCATTTGCATTTTTTTTCTAATAGGGTGAAAGCGCTATATAAATGTTTAATAGCGTTAAAAGGCAAAAGCATGGTTAAAAATATTAAAAGCACAAGTAAAATTGGTAAAAGCGTTGTTCTATAGTGCAAGAACTAAAAGACTTTAAAAGCACTAAAAGAATACATGAATGCGCTAGTTAAAACATCAAATGCGCATTTGATATTATACGTGCTGGAGAAAATTTTGCATGCGAAAAGAGCCCTAGTTTCAACGTGTAAAAGCGCTATTAGAAAAAGCAAAGGCGCTATTTAAAACCGCAAAAGTGTAGAAACAAAGGTGTACGCACTATTAAAATGATTACAAGCACTATTTAAATTTGAAAAAAGAAAAAAAAGGTTTTTACCAAGAAAAATTCAATTTTTTTCAATTTAAATGCAATAGAGGCATTTGTAATCACCGAAAATTGGACAAGATCATTTAAATGAGAAATCAAGGAAAAAATAAATACAATTAAATCAAATCAAGTCAAAATCAAAGATAAATTGCAATTGAACCTTAATCTAAATTTAATTGATAATCAAAGGCCATTAAATCAATTTAAACCTAATAAATCATGATTAATCAATAAATTGTACAATTAATCTAATTTATTTTATAGTTCAAATTAAATCAGATCAACTCATTTAAGGGGTACACATGGCTAAACAAATTAAATAAATTCAATTAATTAATTCTCATTTTATCTCAACCACCAAATGGGAAGAAAATGAATCAACCAATAGGAATTGAGGACCAAGCTCACATGGATCAAGCCTAAATTATATCTCAATCACTCACTTGGATGATGCATCTTATTCACTCATTTTGTCCTCTTGTCCCAAGCTTTGAGGATAAAATATTTAAATAGTCTCCAAAAGTGGAACCATGGACTCAACTCTCACCTAACCTTGCTCAACTCAGCTACATCCCCTACCCTTGCCAAAATCTATAAAAGCAAGACATAATTCAAGAAATAATCATCCACAAATCTGAGAATAGCATCAAACCTCTTGCAATTTAGAGCTAGAAAAGCAAATTTAGAGTTAACTAGGCTTAATTTCAATTTGGAATTGAACTATTTAGCTTTGTTTATCATTCATTCTCGTTCTAGGACTGTCACTAATGGAAGCTTGCTAAGAGATTTGCATTAGCATCCCTAAATAGAAATCCATAGAGTGCTTAATTGTTCTTTATTTGTTAAAATAGTTTATTTTTTGTGGTAATTTAGTTATTTTATTCATTTATTTGCAATATTAACCTTATGAAGGTACTTTTTCTAGTACACAGTAACCTGATTAGTTAAGTATTTTTAAGAATAAATAAGTAATATTGATTATTTTTTTTATAACCATTCCCAAAAAGAAGGGAAGGTGGAGACCAAATTTTTAACATGGCCAAGAGATGAAGACCATCAATAAGAGTAACGGTAAAAAATTGAATGAAAAAAATAAATGCTCTATGAAAAAAATATTAACAAGTTTTTAACCAATAACCGAATGAACTCTTGATGTATTGCTTGATCAACTAATAAGTTTGTATCTGACATATAAGGATGGAAACCCCTTTAATACCACCTGAAACACACTACAACTACTCAAAGCAATCTAATTTATTACACCAATTAAGATGAATTCAACATTAAAATTGTGAAATCAAAACTAAGAAAAATTCATATTCAACTTGCAATTTCAGTATACAATATGTCATGCCTATTGCCTTCTTATTACACCATTCCAATCTGATTTGGTTTGTGCATAGACCTTCAACAATGGGGCATTTGCAGTACAAAATGGCTTCCAAAAGCCTTCCTTCAAGCTATCCAATCTCCAAATTCAAACCTATAAAAATTACAAATGAAACTCAATTTTTCCTCCACTAAATTCCATTTTATTTTATTTCCCCCAATTTACTCCCACTTACCTTAAATTCAAATGTCAATTTCAATTTGAAATCTCCATTAAAATTTCTTACAACATGCAAAAATTAGTTGTCCATTTAAGACCACTTGCCCTCCCACTAGACTCCCAAACTAAATTCATATGATTGAATTCTCAAGAATTTGAATTTGAATTAAAATTGGCTTTGTTTGAGGTGCATATATGGTCCACAAGTTCTCAATGGCTACCTTGCCAATTTTTTAATTTTGACAATGTTAAATAGCACCAAAATACACGAAATTACAACCTTAGGTCTCACAAACAAGTCATGCCAAGAAATTTTATTAAAATATTCAGCTTATTAAGTAACAAAAAATTATCTACAGTCAAAAATCCAGCAAAGCATAAAATGTAAATATTTTGGTTGATGTTAATTGCAAATACATCAGACCCCCAATGTAGAAAAAATATTTCCCTAGTGAAAGTTAGAATTACTTATTGACCCTATGCATGTCTTGGATCTACTACTCTACTTTGTCTACTAGTATTTTACAGTTCTTCACTTTCTACAACCTCGTAACATTATTCCATTTCATCGTCACTCTATTATTATTGTAGACGTCTAAAAATCATTCCTATTAATTAATTTTTTTAATTAATAATCCATGTGCAATCATAATTAATTTTAATTAATTAATCATGGTTGTTATATTCTTCTACTCATTTAAAATTATAAATTAAGTTGGGTTCTTTATCTAAAGTATTTAAATTTAATTTGAATACTCCCCTCTCTAATGTATTAAAACTATTTTAATACATGTCCCCTCATAAATCCTTTTTTGAATAAATCACTATTTATTTAAATCCCTCCACATCCTAATATTCGCCTAAGCTTAGATTAATCTAAAACCAATTTAAATTAACCTAAATCCCCACCTAAAACCTAGCCTGCATCCATCACCTCACTTGCTAAACCTACTCTCCCACATAATCACTCACTTAAAAAGTGATTCCTAACCTCATTAGTGCTAATTACTTAATCACACGTGTGTGAAACTCTTCCCAAGGAAGCCACCAAACTTCCTTAAATGCTCCAACTCTTTCTTACAACTTTGTCCCCCATATTGTTCCTCAAAGTTTCTCCCACATGTGTGAGCAACCTTAAGCCCTACAAATCTTAAATGCCCATCTTGTCTCAAATTGACCTTTAATCATAACCATCCCCTCTAGCTTATGGGGCTCCTATGTTGCTCCCATGTGGATGCCACATAGGTGCCACCTCATCCAAGACCGCTTCCTCCCTCCAGAAATCTATAAATACAAGCCCTTCCATGAGAAAATCACCAATTCATTTCATGCATTGTTATCATGTTAGTTGAGCTCTAGAATTTCATAGCATTTTAGCATGTTAGTTTCCTTGTTCTTGCTTTCAATTTAGATCACATAGCATAATGTTAATGGTGAATGAATCCTAGTTTACATTGCATTGTAGTTTTTATTCAAACTAAATCACATATCATGCTTAAAGGTTAATCAATCTCAAACTTGCATATCATTTGTAGTTTTAATCTTCATCATTCTCATCATTGGAATCCTTGTTGCAAGCTACTTCTTCATACTAGTTTTGCACCATTTGGGATCTCCTTTGGCTTGCATTTATTATTTAATCCTCTTAAGTTGCATTGGGGATCCTTTCATAGTGTTTGGAGAGCACATCCACATTCTTCAAAATGAACAAATCAAATGGGGCTTGGGTGCTCCCATTTTTTCAATCGGAGGTGGTCTGTTTGAATCTTTGTCATATGTTACATGCATGTTTTAAACTAACATTTGATTGTCTACGTGTGCTCCCGGCAGGTTAGGTTCATAGCGCTCACATTTTGGCACTCCTGGTGGGACACCCACCGCGCAAATTTGTTCTTCATTTGAGGATTTTCCTCATCCATTTCTGAAACTCTGGCAATTCTTGTACCAAACAATGAGAATCCTAATACGAGTAAACATCATTCTGGCTTGTTTACTCGTACTACATGCTGAGTATACTCGTATTGGCTTTAACCCCCTATGTCTGCATTCTATCTGCATTCTTTCTAGCCCTATTTGCTCGTACTACAACCTTGGAATTCTCATACTGAGCATGGTATATTCTCGTACCAGACCCTTGCATTAGGTGTTTTCTTGTACTGTTATGTGTGTATACTCATACGAGTCTGCACACAAAATCTCATTCCTTATTTACTTGTATCAGAAATAGAGAGCACTTTTGGGGGCTTAAATCTTAATATTTTTGGATTTTGGTGATTATTTTGGCTTCATATTGTCCTTGCCCTTCCATTTTGCAAGTTCTAACATGTTTTTGTAGGTTATTGTACAAAAAGAACACTTTCCAAAGTCATCAAAATCTTAAACTACTAAACACCTTTTTGGTTTTAGGACGCTTGCCAAAGAATCACTTGGAAAATACTAATCTTATTGGTGTTGATGGTTTCCTAGGAGATGCAAACAAACATCATGGCTTATCATTAATCTCTTTTTCTTAGGAATATTAACGAAATTCCACTTGTAGTGTTTTGTTAAATAATAGGGGAGTATGCTCTTGTCTTTTTGAGACAATCAAAAGCCTAAACCCATTTGACAATATGCTTTAATAGGGACTTTGGGAATGAACAAATGTGCTTGATGTGTTTGGGAGAAAACAACATTGGATATGAGAGTATGCTCTTTTCCCTTTGAGGGAAAATAAAAAGTCTGGACTCCTTTTGTTTACAGTCCATGCTTTCAATTTCATCCTTTAGATGAGCCTTTTGGCTAAGGTAAAAAGATCCCGAGAACGACCCACATGAGAAAGAGGTGTAAGCCCACCACTCCAACTCACGTTAATCAAATTTTATTCTTGGGGTTAAAGCCTCAGAAGCTGGATAACATTTGAGCTTATACTCAGCTCTCACCTAACACATCGGTAGTGCCTTACAGTCTCAATCACATTTACATGACTACCTGTGCCAAGGTGCTTTGTGGAGCTATATGCCTAAATCGTGCTTGCACAGACACAAAGAGTGTGTTCAAACGGATACCCTCACTAAAATACATTAAATAGAAGCTACCCAGTTCACCCCTGAAAGTGTGATAATACAAGTGCAAAGAGGATAATAACCTCCACAAGACACCATATCGTGTCTTCCTGAGCATTTGGAGTCGGATAATACGACATCATGACTGGATTCATTGTGTACTTGGTGATGATCATATTATGATTAGCTCTTGAAGTGTGCCTAAGTCAGCAAGGGAGGATTTTCACACTCAACCAACTCCTTAAGGTAGTAACTATGCTTGATTGTTTGTAACAAGAACCTCTCAAAATATATGCACTTTAAAGATGTTGTCAATTTCATTATCACAATTGTTTGTCTCCCACAAGGTTGCTTTGTCTAACGCAAGGGCATTCTAAGGTACTCGGTAAATCTGCATGGTGGTGTGCTATTTTGGTCCTATGGTACTCGATTGCAGCTTTAACCGATGGTCTCAGTTATTGAGGGAAAGCTCAGTCGCTGAAGGAACTCGGTGAAGCTTCTGGTGCTCGGTGGAACTGGTGCTCGGTGATGCCTTTGTTGCTCGATGTTGCTTGGCTTGGTTGGTTGTTTCACTGGTGCTCGGTTGTTTCTCTGGCGCTCGGTAGTTCTGGTTTACTGACTGGAGTTCTTGATGATTTGGTTTGTCGACTTGGTGCATTTAATGTTGGCATCTTTTGTTGTATTCTCTTATGTAGATCTAGAGGCCGACATGGAGAATTAAATAATTGTAAGTCTATTAGAGAGCTGACTTGTATTATATTTAATATTTGTTTGTAGGAGTTAACTATTTCATCCAACTGACTTGTGGCTGATAATTAGTATTTATAGGATGTTTGGGTAGTTGTTTTGGCATCAAATTGGATGTTCTCAAAGGCAGATCTGGAGAATCAGATAAGTGAAGTTGTGGAAAAGATCTTGGATCCTGCGAGATCTAGCAGATCAGATTGATTTCTGATAGTTTGTAATAACAGAGCTAGTGGTTTGCATGGTTGGAGACAAGGAGATTGCTTGGTAGCTTGTGAAAGTTCAGATCTGCCTTAGGGTTTCCATCAGTTGTTGATTTGTCTCAGAACTGAACTAACTGGAGTTGTATTGGATCTTGTTGATCTTGCAGAATTACCTCTTGATTGTAATTGGCCCTAACCTGGAAAGCCTTACAGCCAGGCATGTTAATGGAAAATATGTTTTGAAACAGATCTTGTTGTGTTATTCCATTGTGTTGTTATGAAGCTGCAAGGTTGGACTGTCCTTCATTGGATCCACCATCCTTGACTGCGTCGTTGTCCCTTTCCGGATTTTTCTTAGACACGTGATTGTTATCTTTTCTGATGTGAATGTTTAAAAGTGATTCCTATCCATTAAAGAGATCAACGAAACAAGAAAATTCATTTAGTTTCCCAAAATCTCTCAAAGTCATTTGTCACAACTACCATCCCTTCGATATATGACCAATTTTGTGAAGCATAAGAGAGAAAAGATACCTATTGCCTGTGTTTATCAAGAGAAGAAAGTTGCAGATTGTAAGCTTAAGGATCATCAACCCACCCTAACTGTAATTAAGGAAGAAACTATGTATCAAGACAAACTCGATAGAAAAATCTACAACACAAAGATCATGCAATTTGTTGAGTGGTAGAGGGAGGTGCTTGCCTCTGCAAACAAATATCTCTCCCACACTTCATCACTAGTACACAAGTCCAGCAACCATTTTATACAATAGGGATGCTTCTTAGTGGACCTCATAATCAACCACTCACATCACAAACCCCCATCACCGCGCCTACATCGCAACTCGCTGCAAGGATTGAATCTTCTTGGGGTTTTAATCAAGCACAAATGAATGCCTTAGGAATACAAGTCTCGTATCTATGATCCTATGACCATACAACATGTTGTCCAGTTCACAGCACAACCCCCACCACCACCTCAAGCTGCATCTATCCCTACATTCACTAATTCTCTATCCATGTCACTCGCTATCTCTCAAAACGTGCCACCACCGCAATAGCAAAGCTCCTCTCATTCGCCAGCTATCTCGCAAAACCACCTCCTATCACTAACAATCAAGCAAGCATTCCACCACTCAACAATGCGGGAATTCACCCCAACTACATCATCCAAGCACAAAGCCAATCACACTAGTAATCCACACCATTCTACCAACCTCCCCCACAGCATTAGTACTTCCCAGCATAGGAACAACATCCCCTCATCCCCCGGGTAGCAACAGACAATGCCATATCTTGCACAAGAGTAGGCCTCCACATCTCATCAATAATACATTACCCAGCCACCACATCAAAACTTATTCTAGTCCGCCTACATAGATGGGAAATCCCCTTACTAAATCCCGCAATATCCCTCGCAAAACCATCCATATTCACCTACACCATCATATCCCTTCCCAATGGGAGTACCCACTTCAACGCCTGCAAATTCAAAATGGGAGGAAAAGAAGAATGATCTCAAGGAGCTCAAAACCGGAACAAAAAGCAATACCTTCAAGTTCAAAGAAGGTTGTCCTTATCCCTTCGATAGGTCCATCACAGGAGTTCCCTTCCCCAAGCATTTTGAGACATTTAAATTTGACAAGTACATGGGGAAGGGAGATCCAGTCAGCCATGTCAAAGAATTTTACATGGCCTACCAAGAGGTTTCTTACAGTGACAATTTCCTCATGCACCTCTTTCCCAAGAGCCTAGGGAGAACTTATATTGAGTGGATCTATAAAATACCCTATGGGTCAATCACAACCTTTTCGGAACTTTCTGAAAAGTTCATACCGCAATACGTACACAACGTCAAAAACAAGATGTCCCTTTTGGACTTATGCAATTCAAAACAAAAGGGAGGTGAGAGCCTGGCTGACTATCTACAGAGATGGAAAAACCTCACTACGAGGTTGTCATACCAAATGCCAGAGAAACATATCACCAAAATCTTCATTGACAATCTACACCCGAAGTTATCCCACTTCATGCATATGAATTGCATACAAACCTATCAGGACATTAAGGGAAAAGGAATGGATATTGAGTGATGCCTCTTGGATGATGGTACAATCAATCATTATAAAGAAAGATCACAAGATAAGCCCAACAATGATCAGTCTCGCTACTGGAATAAAAATAAGAACGTCATTACTGATGGAGCCATTGACACCAAATATATCTAAATTGTTGTGGCTGGTCCTACACCACCTACTCATGTCTATCAACAACCAACACCAACCTACCAATAGCCCATGCAACACTTCCAAAACCAAGCCAATCAAACCAATTCTATATCAATCACCCAAGGACATAATAAGCTGGACATCCGAAGTAATCATCAATGCACATTCACCCCTCTCGGTGAGCCTTTGGATGTGACCTTTCGTCAAATGGCCAGTGCCAACTTGATCATTTATCCCCGAAACCAACCGCTCAATGAGTCAAACCCCCAACTAGCATGGTACAAGGACAATGAGTACTACAATTATCACCATGTTAAGGGACGCGCCACCATGAAATGTATGAAACTCAAACATTATGTCCAAGATCTCATCGACAAAAAGCAGATCACAGTCGATGCGCCTACCCAAGCATCGCCCAACGCCAACCTGCAAATCTATCAAAATGTGTTTACTCAATACAACATAGGTAAGAACATAGCCAATGCTAACCTGCCACCCCATAACCAAGGTAAAGGAAAGCAAGGTGACCATTCTGATGGAAAATACTATACTACTGCCTATATCAATTACGACAAGTTTGTTGGTTACATCTCCCAGGTCAAACCTACTGTAAACGTCATACATGTTAAAGGTGCAGATAGTCAGTATGCAATCACCACCTATAGGGGTAGAATCTTTGTCATCAGTGCCAGTACAACTTCCATATCCAATGTGCAATATAACCTCCTAGAACACATTGGGAATACCTTTGCCTAAATCTCCATCCTTGACCATCTTCGTACCTCACCCATTCATCAAAAGATACTTAACAAAGCTTTCCAAGAGGCATGTGTCCCCATGGAAATTAATACCATCCATTTTGAGAACCTCATGGGACATCTATTTGCATCTTGTTCTCTCTCCTTCAAACCATCTGACATGCCATCCGTTGAACCCGATCATAATCTCCCACTCTGCATCAATGTAATGGTAAGTGACTTCATTGTCAAACGGGTCATGATAGATAATGGTTCGACCCTTAACTTATGCACACTAAAATTCATCCAACAAGTGGGATACACAAAGGCTGACATATCACGTGAGGTCATCACTATTAAGTCCTATGGTAACTTGGAGTGTACCTTAGAAGGTACCATTTTATTGCCTATCAAGCTGAGCCCAGCAATTCAAGAAACCATTTGCCATGTTTTTGATCTTGATCTCCCCTACAATATTATCCTCGGTCGACCATGGATTCACTCCATCAAAGTTGTCCAATGCACCTATTATTAGTGCATAGAGTTTCCACATTAAGGCACTAAAGTAACCATCCACGTTGATCCCCAACTCTTCGCATACTGTCATGCGTTAGAAGCATCATTTCCCCACTACACCCACTATCCTGGAATCGATATTGGCACTTTCATCGCCAGCTCATCCCGATCCCACTATGATCCAGAGACAATCCTAGCCTCCACCCTTTCCCCTTTCAAGATCAACAGTAGGAGCTATGGTGAATACAATTTTATTGATGCCTTTGAAGTAGGGGCCCTACCGCTTGATCCACATACCCAAGGTTGCCCATGTCACCAAAGAACACCCCCTCAAGCAGAGCCTAAAGTAAAGAAAATGGGACCATCCATGTTCATCTCTCATGGCATTCTGAATAATCAACAGATGGACCCGGATGTTAACAAATGGTTGTATAAAGATCCCCCAACTCCTGACACTGAGCTCCTCGAGTACTTCAAAGATAAATACCCTACATCACATAAGTGGAACAATGGAACTATCAAGGTGGAGGTCTAGGACCTAAAGAAGGTGACACAAAAGATATGATGGAAACCTCACAGAACCCAAGACATTGAGGCCTCTGATTTAACACCCCTCCTCTAAATATACAAGGCCCCACTACTACAATTGGGGTCACCAATGCGCTCAACATTACCTTCTTGAATATCCAGGATGAACTTGTAGAAATTGAAGACATCCCTGAAGAGGAAGTGAAGAAATCTTATGATAATATATTCGACGATGAAACCTTCCTAGGAAACTTTGTGCTCCGCCAACTCATCATTAACCTTGTCGACCTCCCCCTCATCCATCCCGAACTCATAGACCGGCCAACTAAGCGTCACATACATCGATGATTTTTGAAGCGAGCAAGTGCTCCTAAGATTCATGAAAGCATCATATCAACAGTCGGACTAGGGGCACGAATCTGCATATGTCTACAAGCTGGACCCTAAGGGATACTTCGGGGAAGAAGAAGTATTTAGCCACAAAATCAAAAAATTAAAAAAAAAATGAGTCTTTTTTTGTGAAAACACCTCTGGGGCACATTTTCGCTCTAAAAAGGTGAAAACAAAAGGTGTATCTTCTAGTGAAAACCTCTCTGAGGTTCTAGAACATGAAGACTTGTCTCTTCCTCCTATCCATGAGTACAGACTAGAGCATTCCTCCATACTCATCGAAGACACCAAGCCCGTCAACTTGGGAACTAAGGAATGTCCCTGAATCACATACATCGCAACATTCCTGACTGAAGGTGAAGAGATATCTTTCAAGGAACTCCTCCAAGAGGCAGCCATAAATTTTGCATGTTCATATGCTCACATGCCTGGACTAGATCCCAACTTAGTTTTTCATCGCCTTGCAGGGGACCCAAGTGCAAAACTAGTCAAGCAGAAGCTTTGCATGATGCATCCCAAGGTAGCCCTATTGGTTAAAGCATAACTTGAAAATCTCATGCAAGAAAAAAACATTTGAGCTATTGATTACTCAGAATGGATCTCTAGCATGGTATCAGTGATGGAGCCATTAGGGGAAATTAGGATCTGCACATACTTTAGAGACTTGAACAAAGCATGCCCAAAGGATGATTTCCCCCTAATGAACATAAACATGATCATCGATCTCATAGCTGGTCATGAGATGTTTTCACTCATGGATGGCTTCTCAAGGTACAATCAGATCCATATAGCAGAGGAGGACCAGCACAACATAGCATTCACAACACCATGGGGAACCTTTTTCTATAATATGAAGTCATTCGGGTTAAAGAATGCAAGATCCACCTATCAAAGAGAAATGACGGCCATTTCTGCGACATGATACACAATATACTTGAAGACTATGTGGATGACATTCTAGCCAAATCCAAGACACGATTGGAACACCCTGATATTTTTGAGCGTGTGTTCGACCATCTACATCATTATGATTTCAAACTCAACCCAAAGAAATGCATCTTCGGTGTAACATTAGGTAAGATACTAGGGTTCATTGTATCACGGTGAGGCGTTGAGATTGTTCCCAAGAAAGTCAAACCATAATGGACATGCCTCCTCTCCAAACATCATTATGATTTCAAACTCAACCCAAAGAAATGCATCTTCGGTGTAACATTAGGTAAGATACTAGGGTTCATTGTATCACGGTGAGGCGTTGAGATTGTTCCCAAGAAAGTCAAACCATAATGGACATGCCTCCTCTCCAAACACTTAAGAAGCTAATGATCCTACAAGGAAAACTACAATCAGTCTATAAATACATATACCAGTTGGCTGACAAATGTCAACCATTCATACATTTGCTTCGCAAAGATATTGGTTTCAAGTGGGACCCAATTTGTCAACAAAGTTTTGAGAAGCTCAAAGAGTACCTAGCCAACTCACCCATTCTTGTGCCACCAACACCAAGATGCCCTCTCATCCTATACATCTCAGCAACCACTACATCATTGGGGGCACTATTGGCCCATCTCAATTATGATAATGGAAAGGAAAGATCCATCTACTACATCAGTCGCACACTTGTCGAAAATGAGCTAAACTATTCGCCTATGGAGAAGGCATGTCTTACAGTGGTTTTTGCCACTCAAAATCTTTAGAACTATATTCTCATCCACACTGTAAATATCATCTCCAAAGTGGACCCTCGAAAGTACCTACTTTCAAAAATAACACTTATAGGACAAATGGAAAAATGGGTCATGCTCCTAAGTGAGTTTGACATCCAGTATATAGACAGAAAAGCAATAAAGGGGCAGGTCATTGCAGATCAGTTATCCAAGGTGCCCTTGGTACATGTGTACCCATTGGTAATGGAGTTCCCTAATGAACATTTGTGCATGGTCAAATAATAGCCAACATGGAAGTTGTACTTCGATGGCTCTTACACATCTCATGGATCAGGAGTGGGAATCCTCTTTGTCACTCCCCAAGGTGATTACATCCCCAAATCATTAAAGTTACGATTCCCCTGCACTAATAACATTGCAGAATATGAGGCCCTCATCTCCGAGCTCAAGACCGTTATACAATGAAATATCAAAGAACTACAAGTGTTCAGAGATTCACAGCTAATCATCAAGAAAGTCTTGGATGAGTTTCAAATCAAAGATGATAAGTTGTTACCCTACAAGGAACTTGTGGACAGTTTAAAACAACAATTCATAAGTCTATATTTTACACATATCCCCAGGATACAAAACAAAGCTACAAATACCATGGCAACCATCAGGTCCTTACTAGAGATCCATTGAGATTCAACACAGTACAAATTCTTAGTCGAGTAGCAATATACACACGCTCATGAGAACCTCGATTCTAAAGTGGTGTGTGTTTTGGTTGGTCCCTAGTCCCCACAGTACCATGACATCCATTCTTATCTAAAAAATGGTATCATATCCCCTCACCACACAAACACTCAACGCCAGAACCTTATCAGCAGAGCTTCCGGCTAAACTCTTGTATCCAATACCCTATATTATTATGGATATCATAACATTCTCTCTCATTGTCTAGATTCAAACAAAGTCATCATGGATTTACAAGAGGTTCGCGCTAGTATCTGTAGTGTCCACACGAGTTGCATGGTCCTAGAAAAGTAGCTGCTTTGAGTAAGGTACTATTGGCCAACAATAGAACATAATGCATGTGAGTTTGTCAATAAATGTCTACCATGTCAATAGCATGCTAATCTGATCTATGCTCTAGCACAAGACTTGCATCCCATTGTGCCACCTTGTCCCTTCTCATGTTGGGGCTTCGACCTCGTTGGTAAGGTCACTCCCCTTTCCTCAGATGGACACAAGTATATCATAACTGCCACTGAATACTTCACGAAATGGGTTGAGGCAATTCCGCTCACCCTTACCACTGGCATTCAGATATATAATTTCCTCCTTTACCATATCATCTTCCACTACAGATCCCTTCTACCATTTTCACAGATCGCGACACACCTTTTGAAAACCAACATATGAAAGATTTATGTGTTGGATTTTGCATCCATCACCATTTCTCCTACCCATACTTGCCTAAAGAAAACAACCAAACTAAGGCAACCAACAAAACCATTCTAAAGATCCTCAAAAAGGTTGTCAATGATTTTGGTCACGACTGTATGCACCCTAAAATGGTCACCTAGACTTTGGGCCCCATTTATTCAATTTGTCAAATATCAATTCCCGAATCAATGCTTTGCCATATTCAAATCAAATTCTTTGATCAAATTGTAACCATTTCAAATATCTCAATTCTTCCTAAGGTTTGAATATTTCATTAATTTTATTTAATTAATTAAGAAAAATAAATCTCTTTTAAATAAATAAAATAAAATTATTTATTTGAAATAAATATTCCTTAAATGAAATAAGGTTATTTAATTAAAATTCATTTTTAATTAAATGGTTTTATTTTATTTCATTAATATTTATCTTTAAATTATATTATTTTATTTTATTTTATTAGGAGAAGATATTATTCTTTTAAATTAAATAAATAAAATATTCTCTCAAGATCTCTTGTGATGAAAAAAGAAACAAATTGATTAATAAAAGAAATAAAATAAATATTCCATTTCCTACAAACCTTCTAAAAACGAAATTTGTTTCCTCTTTTCCATTTATCCCACATTGCTTCTAGATTTGCCTTCAATTCCACTTGTGCCTATAAAAGGAGCCCTCTCGCTCTCAATTAAGGATCCACCAATTTTCATATCATCATTATGCTACAGATTTTCTTGAGTTTTAGAAATCATCATTTTAGATTGCATAGTTACTCAAAGCATTTAGACTAATTCATTTTATTGTTTTAGCAATACTCATATAGACTATTTTAGATTTGCACATTTAGTTTAATTAGCATATAGATTAAAATAGTTTATTTCATTGCATATAGATTAATCTCCATTTTAGTAAATTAGTTTGTTTTTTGCATTTGCAATCATTTAAACTAGTTTTCATTTGCACGCATGAGCTAGGTTCAATGGAGATTAGCATGCTTGCTATCCATCCTTGAATCTCTCATTCCGGGGTGTACTTGCATGGGTTGACTAGGTCGATCTGAGGGCCTCATAATATCAATCCCTGCACATACTCGTATTGAGAGCTGTGGGTCGACTTGTGAGGGCTCATTCTTGGGTTTCCTCGCATGCAAAGACTCACAGAAGTGTACCACATCTTGCTGTACACATTTTGGCGCCCACCGTGGGGCTCCTTTGCCCTTTCATTTTGGAAAATTCGTTATCTTATTTTGCTGTTGGTATTATTTGTCATGCAATTATTTGTTGTTATTTGTCATGCAATCGGAAGGAAATGAAATACTAGCTATTATTTGTTATTTACTAAGCTATATGTCACCATGCATTGACATAAGACAATATTTGATTCTATAAAGTTGTGGCTATCAACAGGAAATCACATTCCATTTTTTTCAGTTACCACAAATAGAAAGACTGCAGAATTCAATACATACTTGAAATACTTATCAAACTTTGAATGGGAAGAATCTAATTAATGAATGTGAAATAGACGCAGCACGGTCAAATATCATGAAATTTTTGGTTTCAATTAGCTTTTTCTATCAAATGCGTATCTTGATATAGTCGGATTAATTACAGGGCATATTGTGCATTCCAATTTGAATTAAATATGTGTCGATAACTGTGTATCCTGTTAATGTCGACTGGAAAGGGAAACTTTTTGATATTCCACTGCAACTAACCACACAACTCAATGTACGCAATTATGAACTTCCATTGCAACCGCAATTGATGAACAGTTCCATTCATGTTTCTTGTCTGCAATCTCCAGCTTATCTCCACATAAAAGAAGTGATGAACAAGATCCACAAACATCTGCCTTTATTATAAGTCCAAAAGCGATCATACACAAGAATTTCTAGAGCTTGTGCAGTTCAAAAAAAAAAAAAAAAAGCCCAAAAGGAAGATCTTGGTAGTGGACCCATTTAATGCGTTGCAGTTATGCTTATTCCTTCGATCTTTACTGAAGATTTAAGAAATATGCTCTCTGATTTATTAAAATGATTG
The DNA here is from genome assembly GCA_027943335.1 of Chamaecyparis obtusa. Lineage (NCBI taxonomy): Eukaryota > Viridiplantae > Streptophyta > Pinopsida > Cupressales > Cupressaceae > Chamaecyparis > Chamaecyparis obtusa. Next base: position 474,360 of record BSBK01002634.1, read on the forward strand.
ATTCATTGACTTACGTACATTTGCTAAATTTTATAAAGAAATGAACCCCATGTATAAGACAAGAAAAATGCTTCTATGGCAAGTTTTATGAGTTTGGAATTTGTTTCAAGGTTTTGGGTTTTATCTTTTTTTTTGGTTAATTAGATTTAGATTAGATTTTTTAAATTTTGGTAATTTAGATTAGATTTTTTAAATTTTGGTAATTTAGATTAGATTTTTTTAATTTTGATAATTTAGATTAGATTTTTTAAATTTTGGTAATTTAGATTAGATTTTTTAAATTTTGGTAATTTAGATTAGATTTTTTAAATTTTGATAATTTAGTTTAGATTTTTTTTAATTTTGTTAATTTAGATTTTTATTTTTTTTAATTAGTTGTTAGATTTTGGTAATTTATTTAGCTTTCGATTTTTATTTTTAATTAAATTAGATTTTTAATTTTTCTTTTTTGTTTGTTGTGGCAAGGAGCTGATTTTTTTTCTTTTTCTTGTGGGCATTTGCAGGTGCTTAATTTTTGAATTGCACATCTTTGGACTTAAGGTATGTTCTTAAAATCTCTATAACATTTGGTTTGGGCATTAAAAATTAAGCTCTCATGTTTGGCTTGAGTGTTACACGCTTTCTTAGAACACTTTTCTTCTATGCCCTTAAGGGGAATTAAACAAACATAGATTTGCTTTCATAAAAGTTTGTGTTTAAGTGCATGAGTGTCTTTTAAACATTAAGTAATTATTGGTTTCAAATATCAAAATAGTCTTATTGATTAGCACTCTTAGATTACTTATGATTGATCTAGATTGCTATTTTGGGTTATTGGACTCGCTAATCCGTCGGCCCCTCATTTCCGCCCTGTGGTTGCAATCTCAGCGCCACATTAAAGGGGAGGGGTCTATAGGAAATAAGCGTTAATTGTTCCACTAGGCAACCCTTCTGTGCTTTCTGGAACTCACTTGTTTTCTAGGTTGTGGACTCGTTTGTAGCTTGTGTGAGGTGTTAAGTGTTCCACCTTGTGGACTCACCTCATATTTGCTCTAAGCGTTAAGTGTTCCACCTTTAGTGCTTTCCAATACTTTTTGATAGAGAATTACTTACTTTTTCTTTTTTAGAAGGCCTGCTTGGGGATTTCATCACCTCAAGGGACGACCTTAACTCCCCTGTTCCGGCGGAGTATAAATATCGGGAGGTGAATCCAAAGACACCTCTCTTGGGAATGAGTTAGATTTCACTCTTCGCTAAGCCTCAAAAAACTTTATACCTTTGAGAAGTGAAGGAGGAGATTTGGGTTACCGTCTCCCCCCGACTGTGTGATTTTTTATTCTTCTCATCTACGGTTTTGGGCCTCACGTACCTTGCGTATATCGAGGATGCCCTTTAGAAAAGCCATGTATATCCTTCTAGACAGCTTGCTAGGATGTTGTTGTGTTCTGAGTCCCTGCTAAAACATTCTCAAGAACATACACAAGTAGCATCTTTAAGGAGTAGCATACTAAGTCACTATTCGTGTTCATGTGCAAGGTTGCTTTGCCCCTTGCTCATTGTTTGAAGACACTTGCTTGCTTGAACTCCCTGGTTGCTGTCTTATGTGCTTGATACAAATCCATTGATATACTTGCTTGATCTTTGAACATCAACAACAAACTGAAATACTGAGTTCTTCGATTCAATGACTTGTCCCAGTTCTAGAGACCTGTTCTGTATTTAGGGTTCTTGTGTCCTTGACCTTTTGCGTTAGTGATCCTTGATCCCATAAGAAATTTTGCTTGATATTGGAAAATTAGGAATTGTTCCTGTCAAATAGATAAATTTTCAGACTCTTTGCTAACACACTTGGAGAGTGCTAGTAATCTCATTGTCCACCCATTTTCATACATTCAAATTCAGTACTTTGTGTAAGTCATCCTCCTGATCCATATGTGCTAGGGTATTCACCCAAGAATTGAGCACCTCTGTGGCAGTGTTGGTTTACACCTCTTTGCAACAGTTCTATTTCACCATTTCTCTTGGACAAGAGAAAACTTTTACTATCCTAGTCTGGTATTGATGTTTCCTAGAATTGTCTGTTTGCCTGAACTATCCTTTTCATGTCAGTAACAACAAGATATCAAGTGAGCCACGGAAAGCGACCTCAGATAGTCTTCAACCAACTACCCCTAGTTCAGACTCGTCAAAAGAGAAAGGAAAAGGAACCAATATTTGACCAGCCACCTAGGAGTACGTCTGAAACTTGGCTTGACCCAAAGAGCCATTTTAGTGATTTGAGTACCCCCTTAGCACCTTCCCACTCAGGTATCGATATGAGTTATACCATGACTCGGCGGGAGAGGGAAGCTATGCATCAAACCCTTGATGATATCTATGAAAGACACAGAGACAAGATTTTGTTTGGTAATTCCTCTCATGATGCTCAACCTAGTTCCCCCCCCCATCAGCACTAGGTACCTAGATGCACATCAACGAGCTGACAGGCATGAGAGACGAGCTCACCCAGACCAATGGTCACAACACGAAGACCAAGACAATGAACCTGGTGATGCTCATGTCAATGCAACATATACCAATGATTTGTACAAACATTCCAGACCAAACTCTCCACTTCGAACAGCCTCAAGGCATACAAGTGAGAGGCTAAAAAGAATTGAGAAGGAAAAACAAGTTGCACAAAATGAACGAGCTGCAAAAGAAGAAAAACTTAGGCTTCTCGAAGAGGAACAACGAGCCTTGTTGGACATAGAGAGAAAAGCATTCCAAGAGGAGCAAGATAGGCTGTTAGCCCAACAATTAAACACTCAATTCAACAACAGGGGTGCTAACAGTGGAAATAATTCTCCTCCCTCCACCCCTTCTAGAACACCACGAAGTAGAAGGCGGTCACGAACCCCTTCTAGATCTCCTAGTCCTAGAGGAAGAAGGGCCTCTCAGTATGTTCACTATAGGAGGCAAACCCCTCCTAGAACCTCAAGACCACACTCCCAACAGGCACATCATGGTTCCCAACACGAAGGTGGTAGCTCACATTATGACCTTGATACTCAAGACTTTATGCGAATGCAACAAGAGCCTATTTTCCAACAGTGTGTAGATAGGTATTTGGAACAAAACAAAGATAAGTTCTTGGAAAGTCTAATCAACAAGGGCGCCTGAGTCCCTTATAATTTTGATGTGGACAACAAAATACAAAAGCAAAATCCCTCTCAAGAGGAAGAAATCCGCCAAATGAAAAAAATGATGGAGAAAATGATGCAACCTCAGAGCTCATTCTCACTAGACTCGATTTGTCCTAATCCATTCGACAAGAGTGTGAGTATGAATGATTTTCCAAGGAGGGTGGAATTCCCTCAATACAATAAATATGATGGCAGTGGTGATCCACATGACCATGTGCGCCAGTTCTATACTATGAGCTTTGAATTCCATCAGGATGACTCCTATTTGCTGAGGTTATTCCCTAGAAGTCTTAAAGGACAAGCAATGGAATGGTTTACCAGTATCACTCCCCCTGTCAAAACTTTTAGAGAACTTGTTCATAGATTCGTTTAACACTTCGCATATAATCTGTCAAGATCTGTTACTATGTTGGACCTATGCAACTTGAAACAAAATCAAGGGGAACCCTTTGTTACCTTCTTACAGAGGTGGAGACGACAGTGCTCTCGGTATCCTAGGACAATCCATGAGGATGAAAAGATTGACATACTTGTCAGTAACTTGGTGCCTGAAATGAGATATGAGATCAAAAAGATAGTCTTCAATTCCTTTGATACCATGATTGAAACTGCATGCCGCATTGAGGATGTTCTAAAAGAACAACGCATTTTGACTAAACATAGCAACAATGGCAACAATGGTCAAGACAACAACAAGGATAAAGGGAAGAACAACAATTGGAACAAGAACAAACAAGTTGTCAATGATGGAGTTGTAGACTCTCCCCAACCTAAAGATCAAGGTGTCCTTCACTTGTCCAGTGCAGTTCAAGCTATGAAGCTCAATGCACCTCCTCAGCAAGAAAGTAAACCAAGATATCAGGAGAGGCCCAGAAAGGAGAAGCGGCAATTTACCAAATTGGGTGACTCATATGAGGATGTTCTCAAAACTCTCATCACTAACAACTTGGCACATCCTCAAGATCCTGCAAAACATTACATCCCGGACATTAAGCCACATTGGTGGGATGAGAAGGCTTTCCGCACGTTTCATAATGGCATTGGGCATACCATTGAGAATTGTTGGAAACTCAAGCACATTATCCAAGATTTCATTGAGAATGGAAAGCTTAAGGTGGATGGACTGAACACCAATGCTGATCACAAAGCATTTAAAGAGTCGTTGCCTAAGTATGACAAGGGGGAAACCTCTAAACCAAAAGATGGCAAGGCTGCAATCAACTACACTTACACAGTAGCAGAAAATGTGGTAAACATGCTTGAAGTTGTGGAGCCAAGTGTGAATATGATGAGGAGTAAGGACCCGCCTGGTTATGACTCTCCCCCTATCTTTGACAAAGAACCTATTGTGCTGCTGAGAGGTCCTCATTATAGGTTATCTTCTCAAGCCCTTAATGTTGTTACTAGGAGTCAAGGCCCTATTGTTCTTAGAGGTCCTAGTTCAAGTCCATCCAATAAATCCAAGCAAGTGGCATCGAAGAATGTCACCAAGTCTGCCACTACTCCTAAACCAAACTACAATCTTGTAGATCAGTTACAGAAAACTCCAGCTCAGATCTCAATCTTGGAGCTCCTAGAGTTGTCCCCTAGACATAAACAAATCCTTGACGATGCTTTGCGTATAGCAAATGTTCCCAACAACATAGATATAGACCAATTTCAAAGCATGGTGAATCACATTACTAGCCCACATTACCTCTCTTTCTCAGAAGATGATGACAAATCCCTAAGCCATCCACACAATCTTGCCCTTCACATTGAAGTAATGATTCATAAAACCCGTGTTAGGCGTGTGTTGATAGATGGGGGTGCTCGGCTAAATATTTGTACTTTAAGTTTGTTAAAAACTTTGGGCTATTCAGAGGAAGTGATCGACACTAAAAAGAAGATCACTATAAAGGCCTATGATGAGGCAGAACGAAGTTCTAAGGGGTTGGCTGTCCTTCCTGTCAGGATTGGCCCAGTTGAAAAAGATATCTTGTTTCAAATTGTTGATACTGGACCCCTTGCATACAACATTTTACTGGGTAGACCATGGATTCATGACATGCAAGCGATGTCGTCTACCTACCACCAGTGTGTTAAGTTCCCCTACAATGGAGTAGAAATTTGCATACCAAGGGATAGCACCTTATCAGTCAATTCAATCTCAGCCAATGTTCATGTCCCTCTTAATCGAGAAGCAGAGGATTATCAAGCAACTTTAGCAGACTGTCAAGACAAGTTTAAATTAGTAGACCTTGGCATGGGAGGGTATCAACTTGACTCTTTTGTACAGATGCCTGTTTCCCCTAGGTCCTATGGAAAACCTTCACAGGAGATGAAACCGTCTTCTTTGGCAATGACACTATTTGACAAGTTTGTGGAATCCTCAATACCAAAACAAGATGAAAAAGAGGAAGTAGCTATTCGAGATTGGATATACAAAGAGGAGAAGTACCAGCACAATGAAATTTTCTCCCCCTCTCCTAAGTCCTATGGGAGAGGATATACTTTTGTCAAGAAGATGGGTTATCCAGGATATGGCCCTCTTAGTCATAGGTTAGATGCTAGAGCCGAACCACTTAATCATGATCTTTTTGGACGTAAGTCTAAGAAACCGGTTGGCCTTGGCTTTATGAAGAATAACAAGTGCACTATCCCCTTTCCTGATAGGCAGGATAGTGAAGATGACACAGAATATGTACCAGATTTGACAAATCAACAAGACATGACAGATGATTGGGTACCTTCAACAAATCTCCTTTGGGGAGATTCCAGAGATTTAATAATTGACAGTCCTCCTATCCTAGCTGCGATAGATAGTGACTATATGAATGCGAGATTGACTATGGATAGTGTCTCCATCCCAGCTGCAACAGATGGTGATAATTCAAATAATTTTGTGATTGAGAAAATTGCTAGAGGAGAGGAAACTCTTCCAAATCTTGAGGCTTCTACATCACGAGGCCCCAACAATAATTCAGAAACAGACTCTCATGAGTTTGAATGGGATTCACTCTCAGACGCAACAGTTGACTTGGACATGGATGTTGTCCATGCCTATAGTTCTTAACCTGACGTAGCTGATGAGTCATGTGTCAGATTAGAAGATTGGAACCCACGTGTCGCATTAGTAGATGATTCTTCGCTTGATAGGGTAAATTTTGATTTAGACACCTTAGCGGGATACTTGACAGACTCCAATTCTGCGGTCACCAGAGATGACACCACCTATATCCTTAATATTGAACCAGTCATTAACCTACCCCTTATTGACCCCAACCTTATTGATTGGTCTCAACGTTATCAAGAGCCTCAACTCTTGACATTTCACAATGACTATGAGATCACCTGCTATCTAAATGCCATTGAACCTGTAGTCTCTTCCACCATTGAATCGGCTACCAGTATGACAGAACCTGACATCAAGTACCTTAGTCACAAGATTAAAAATAAAAATAAAAAAAATAAGAGTTCTGATGGCGAAAACCACTGTGTGGCGGTGTCAGAACCAAAAAAAGTAACAAAAAAAGACGTATCCAAAGGTGAAAACCTCTCTAAGGCACCTACGGATGAGGTACTTGATGGTCTCCCAAGCTATTTTCAGGACAGATCATCAGTATTGGTTGAACCTACAGAAGCTGTTAATCTGGGTACAGAAGCGGCTCCAAAAATTGTACACTTGGCTAAATCTTTATCACCTCAAGAAAAGAAAGCCTACACTGAGTTCCTCCAAAAAAAGAAAATTAATTTTGCATGGACATATTCAGACATGCCAGGGTTGGACACTAATCTCATTATGCATCATTTGTCCATAGCTCCAGGTGTGAAACCTATCAAACAAAAGTTGAGAAAAATGCACCCTCATATAGCTCTTTTAGTGAAAGTTGAATTAGAAAAGCTCCTTGGTGCAGGATTCATTAGAGCCATCGACTATAATGACTGGATTTCCAACATTGTACCTGTTTCCAAACATGATAAATCCATTCGAATCTGCACAGATTTTAGAGATCTTAACAGAGCATGCCCAAAGGATGATTTTCCACTTCCTAATATAGACATGATAGTGGACATGACGGAAGGCTATGAGATCTATTCCTTAATGGATGGTTTTTCTGGGGATAATCAAATCAAGATTGCTCCTTAGGATCAGGAAAAGACTGCATTCACATGCGCCTAGGGTACTTATTGTTGGAATGTCATGCCCTTTGGTTTGAAAAATGCAGGAGCTACTTACCAAAGAGCTATGACAACCATCTTCCATGACATGATGCATAAGAATATGGAAGATTATGTGGATGACACCCTCGCTAAGTCTAAGAAAAGAGGAACACATCTGGCTGATTTAGAAGTAATTATAGATCACATGGAACAATTTCAACTAAGATTAAACCCAAAAAAGTGTGCATTTGGTGTTACTTCTGGAAAATTATTGGGATTCATCATTTCAGCCAAAGGGATAGAAGTGGACCCCGAAAAGGTCCAAGCCATTATAGACATGCCACCTCCCAAAAATATCAGTCAAATGAGGAGTCTTCAAGGACGCCTTCAATCCATAAGGAGGTTTATTTCACAATTGGCAGATAGAGCGCAGCCCTTTAACAAAAACTTGCATAAAGGTGTCCAATGTGTCTGGAATGAGGATTGCCAGACGAGCATGGATCAAATTAGGGAATACTTGGCAATTCCTCCCATTTTAATGCCTCCCATTCCAAGAAAACCTCTTATTTTGTATGTCTCAGCTACTGAATCTTCACTGGGGGCATTGTTGGCTCAATTAGATGAACAAGGGAAAGAAAGGGCCATATATTATATTAGTCGCACTCTTGTTGCTTATGAGGTCAATTATACTAGTATTGAAAAAGCTTGCCTTGCAGTAGTATTTGCTTCTCAAAAATTGCGACACTATATGCTTGCGCACACCATACACCTCATTGCAAAAATTGATCCTCTCAAATACTTGCTCGGTAAAGCTGCTATCACGAGTAGACTTGCTAAATGGATGATGATTCTTTCTGAATTTGACATAGAGTATATTGAGCGCAAGGCAATCAAAGGTCGGGCTATTGCAGATCAACTGGCTAATTTCCCAATTCAAGATAATATGCCCATTCAAGTCAATTTCCCAGATGAACATCTTATGTACATGACTGAGAGATCTTGGAAACTGTTCTTTGATGGTTCCTACATGCAAAATGGTTCTGGAGCTGGTGTGTTGTTTGTCTCTCCACATGGGTACACTATTCCCAAATCTTACAAGTTACTCTTCCCATGCACAAACAACATAGCCGAGTATCAGGCTTTAACAAATGGACTAAAAATGGCTATAGAGTGGAATAACACAGAACTACATATCTACGGGGATTCTCAGTTGATCATTAATCAAGTCAATGAGCAATATCAAACAAAAGATGACAAGTTGATACCTTACAAAAAAATGGTTGATTCATTAAGACGGTATTTTAATTTTGTCACTTTTCAGCAAATCCCTAGGGCTGAGAACAAAGAAGTTGATGCTATGGCCACCCTTGCTTCACTTCTCCAATTAGAAGAACATGAGTCCAAATATGAATTCTTGGTGGAAGAGCTACGTCATCCTATATTTGACTCACCCGAAAACCATGTCATTTGCACCCTTGTCAATCATGAATCCTCTCGCTATGGTGCTATTTACTCATATCTCTGTGATGGAATCATCCCCAACATATTTAACCGATCTAAAAGACGAAACCTTGTCCGTAATGCCTCTTGTCATTCCCTCATCTCTGGTGATTTGTACAGGAGGGGTCTAGATGGAACACTTCTTAGGTGTTTAGAAAAGGAGGAATCTGATCAAGTGCTAATCGACATCCACGAGGGCATATGTGGGAGACATTCTAATGGTCTTTCCATGGCTCGAAGGTTGCTTAGGGCAGGGTACTATTGGCCTACGATGCAGATAGATGCGGTAGCTTTTGCCAAGTCTTGTGAAAAATGTCAGAAACATGGACACCTGATACATGCTCCAAGTAGGGAGCTAATTCCTTCTATATCTCACTGGTCATTTCAACGATGGGTCTTTGACCTTGTTGGGCAGATTCATCCCAACTCATCAGGTGGACACAAGTTCATTATCACTGCTACTGACTACTTCACAAAATGGGTAGAGGCTGTTCCACTTTTTGTTGCCTCAGGCAAGACAGTGTCTTTATTCATTTTGAACCATATCATCTGTCGATATGGAGTACCATCTGAGATCATCACTGACAATGGAGGTCAGTTCAAAAACAAGGACCTTACACAACTTTGCAAAAGATTTAACATAAAGCAACATTGGTCCTCCATTTACTTCCCACAAGGAAATGGTCAGGTAGAGGCTTCAAATAAAACCATTCTCAAGATTTTACACAGAACAGTTCATAAGAATGGTAGAGATTGGCACCTACAAATAAACCCGGCCTTGTGGGCCTATAGAACGAGTATTCGTACTCCAATTGGGGCTACTCCTTTTGCCCTCACATATGGCGCTGAAGCGGTGTTACCTTTAGAGGTTGAGATTCCGTCACTTAGAGTCTCTCTCAAAGGTCTAGTTACAGATGAAGACTATCGAGCCATGAGACTACAAGAATTGGAACTTCTGGATGAAAAGCGTAAGGCATCATTTGACCATATGAGGGTCTACCAAAAGCGGATATCCAAGGCATTCAACAACAAGGTTCGCCCTAGAGAATTCCAAGTAGGCGATCTTGTCCTGCGAGAGAATCCTAAGAACCAACAAAATAGAGAACAAAAGGGCAAATTTGAACCTAATTGGCTTGGACCCTACATTATCACATCAGCTTTTGGTACAGGTGCCTATCTACTATCTACTGAAAAGGGGGAGCAGCTCCCTGAGCCTATCAATGTTTTGCACCTGAAGAAGTTCTATCCTTGATGCCCGTTCTATCTGGGGACATCCTTTGTACATACTTATTGATCCTGAAAAAAAATTCCAAAAAAAAATTCATATATGATGCTGAAAAAATTCTAAAAATCAAAAAATGTCCTAAAAAAATTATCATCTTAGTGAAAACCTAGCAATAGGCGCTTTGATGTATCTCAAAAAAATTATATATTCCAAAAATACCAAAAAAAAAATCAAAAAATTCAAAAATTCAAAAAAAAAGAAAAAGTGCCTTGGTGAAAACCTGGAAACAGGCACCTTGGTAGCAAAAATACAAAAAAAATTATAAAAAGTCCTGGAAAAAATTCTTCCAAGTGGTGAAAACCTGGAAACGGGCGCTACTTGAAGCCTTTGCACCCCTATTTCTTAGCAAGCATCCTCGACACTTAGCCTTTCTCCATCATGCCTTGTCCTTGTTGCCTTGGTTTAGAATTGGTCTTGGTTTAGAATTGGTCTTTGTCTTTGTCTAGGGGGCATCAATGTGTTAGCTTTGGTCTCTTGGATATGTTTTTCTTTAGGACACCTCGCAAACGGTGTTTTTCAACACCGACCCAACTGTGTTTTTCAACACAACCCCCGACATCGAGTGTTTTTCAACACTTATCAGTTAGGCCTTATCCAGTTTGGTCATGTGATCTTACCTGCTAGCAAGCATTCGATCTTTATCCTCGAAACTCAGTATCAATTTACACACTTAAAATTTTTAACCGCAACACTTAATGCTTGAGATATGTCATGATCTTTTCTTTGTGTGCTGACTGCTATTGATTTTCGTTGAGTGTCCTTGTCTAATAAGTCTCTCCATGATGCATCACTAGAAGACTTGGGGCATGGGGCATGTTTTTATTTGCTTTCTGGTTGTGGGTGTTGTCTTGAATCTCTTCGGTGTCTCTTGTTGTCTCCTTGACACACTTGGGAGATTTAAGGCATCATCCTTGATTGTTTTCTGCACAACCATTCTCATGGTCATCCCGGCGTTTATGCCTTGATGCGAGCATGGTTTTGCTACATTAAATTGGGTAAGCTAACATTGCAGTCATCTTGACCTTTATGTTTTTGATGCCCATGTTAGAATCTTTCCACATTCCAATCTGATATAAATCACATTCATATCTTCCTAGTTGCATTTTTTTACTAGTGTTGATTGTGTGATTGTCCAATGTCCGGTAATAACGGCCCTATGATGAAAATAAGTTCTTTTACATTCTCTAATGAATGATGAACACAACAATCCTATGTTACCCTATTGCAAGTACACCTTTGCATTTTCATGTAGCTTGCATTATTTAGACTTCATGTTCAATTTGCACTTTTAGGCTGCATTATGAGTTTGAGAGGGTTTCCTTCATCTTTCTTGTGGACTTTCAATCAACTGTGGTCACGATTTGATCTTCATTCTTTCGTGATCTCAATCGAAATTCCCTATCTTAAAGAGTTGATTGATTTTGATGCATCCTCTTTCTTGAGGCAAATTCTCTTTCTTCTCTCCATTTCTTTCCATTTCTTCCAAACTTCTATCTTCCATTCACTTTCACCCCACTTCTTTTCTTCTAATTCAACCTTGGGGCATAATCTTTCTTGCTGATCTACCTTGGTTCTATGATTTTTTCTTATCTTTCATCTTATGTCAAGAACCTTATGTTTAGTTCAATTTGATCAAATTTATCAATTTATTGTTTCTCCTCTATCTCATTTCGATTTCGATCACGAGGGGGCAGTACCTACCAAACTTCAATCCTTGATTTGACTTTATCATATTTGTCAATTGCTTCTCTTGGGGTAACCTTGCTTGAGATTCTTATCTCTTATTTGAGACTTGACAATTACCTATTCACAGGTGTTGGCCTTGTCTTTTTCAATCTGTTTATCTATGTCCTGATGTGTTCCCATCCGTCGAACACACATCTAGGTTGTTTTGTGATCCCAAATCGATCTCACACTTCAATTCCATTCTTTGACTGCATGTGATCCCGAGTCGACCTCACATTAGTCAAAGAGGGGCAAATGTATGCACCCTAAAATGGTCACCTAGACTTTGGGCCCCATTTATTCAATTTGTCAAATATCAATTTCTGAATCAATGCTTTGCCATATTCAAATCAAATTCTTTGATCAAATCGTAACCATTTCAAATATCTCAATTCTTCATAAGGTTTGAATATTTCATTAATTTTATTTAATTAATTAAGAAAAATAAATCTCTTTTAAATAAATAAAATAAAATTATTTATTTGAAATAAATATTCCTTAAATGAAATAAGGTTATTTAATTAAAATTCATTTTTAATTAAATGGTTTTATTTTATTTCATTAATATTTATCTTTAAATTATATTATTTTATTTTATTTTATTAGGAGAAGATATTATTCTTTTAAATTAAATAAATAAAATATTCTCTCAAGATCTCTTGTGATGAAAAAAGAAACAAATTGATTAATAAAAGAAATAAAATAAATATTCCATTTCCTACAAACCTTCTAAAAACGAAATTTGTTTCCTCTTTTCCATTTATCCCACATTGCTTCTAGATTTGCCTTCAATTCCACTTGTGCCTATAAAAGGAGCCCTCTCGCTCTCAATTAAGGATCCACCAATTTTCATATCATCATTATGCTACAGATTTTCTTGAGTTTTAGAAATCATCATTTTAGATTGCATAGTTACTCAAAGCATTTAGACTAATTCATTTTATTGTTTTAGCAATACTCATATAGACTATTTTAGATTTGCACATTTAGTTTAATTAGCATATAGATTAAAATAGTTTATTTCATTGCATATAGATTAATCTCCATTTTAGTAAATTAGTTTGTTTTTGCATTTGCAATCATTTAAACTAGTTTTCATTTGCACGCATGAGCTAGGTTCAATGGAGATTAGCATGCTTGCTATCCATCCTTGAATCTCTCATTCCGGGGTGTACTTGCATGGGTTGACTAGGTCGATCTGAGGGCCTCATAATATCAATCCTTGCACATACTCGAATAGAGAGTTGTGGGTCGACTTGTGAGGGCTCATTCTTGGGTTTCCTCGCATGCAAAGACTCACAGAAGTGTACCACATCTTGGTGTACACAACGACTAGAACCTTTAAATCAATCCCACCCTCTGGGTCTACCGTACTCCCACAATAACCACCCCATACTCCATGGTATATGGTGTCGAGGCTATCTTACCAATTGAGGTTGAGCTTCCTTCATTGTGCATGTCTATGAAGAACTATACCACTGAAAAAGACTATCACGGGACACGCCTCACCAAGTTAGACCTATTAGATGAGAAGAGGCAGCGAGCTTATGATCTCTTGGTTGTGTACCAGAATTGACTCAAGAGAAGCTACAACAAAAAGGTACACCCATGAAAGTTATAGGTGGGCGACATGGTTCTTAAGGAGAGTGAAAAATTGCAAGTTGATCGAGAAAAGAAAGGCAAGTTTGAATCGACTTGGTTGGGCCCTTATATTTTCATAGCATGTTTTGGCTTAGGAGCCTATCATTTATCTACACCTAAAGTGGAGCCCCTGAATGATCCCATCAATATCATCCATTTGAAACGGTTCTATGCTTGAACTATCCCCTATGTATCTAAAAAATCCATAAAAATTGTAAAAAGTCCTGAAAAAATCATTGTCTTGGTGAAAACCTAGTAAAGAGGCACCTCAATGATATCAAAAAATTCAAAAAAAAATTCAAAAAGATCAAAACGTAAAGAAAAATAATCATCCAACGGTGAAAACTTGGCAATCAAGCACCTTGGGAAAGTATGTTGGTGAAAACTTGGCAACAAGCACCATACATACTGGACCGTGTCATTATCTATCCAACTCCCCTCCCACCCCCCTCATCCCCATCACCCACTCGTCACCACTTCTCCCCAAATCCTTGTCATTAAACCCGCATTCCCAAGGTGTTCTACTAACACACATTGCAACACAGAGATAAATTATTATCCAACATCCTGAGCTTCCTATGAACGTTACTTGTATCACAGGATCTTATTCCTGCATCCTAAGCTTTGTATATATCTTTGTCACTGTCCTATCCCACTCCCTAAGCTTTTGTAAATATCCCTTGTATATATCAACTGTCTTTTGTACTATATCATTGGGTCCCATTGTACATATCCTCATCCTTCCTGCATAAATTTGATTGATTACGTTGTCTCGCCAAGCGTTATACTTCAGCAAGTTCCTCAGTCCACATCCTTGATCTAGCGATTGTCTCTAATTCATCTTTTTCCCCTAGCCACAGTTTTTTCTACGTGAATTCCACCAACGGGTCCTTGTACGATGCATCATTCCTCGTGTCTGACTTAGTCTCCCCATCAATTAGTCAATCGATCTATTTTGGCAAAGGATGACTCTTAGATATATCACTTTGATTTTGGATTGTTTGTGTGTTTTTTGGTTCTCTTTGAAGGTTTCTTGTTCTTCCTCTCCTCGTGGTCGCCACGATCCTTTATATCATGGTGTGCTACGAATGAAGGCAATCTGAGGTGAGTCCCTTTTGATCATTTTGTGTTTTTCTTTGCCTATGGGTTCCTTAGTATCGTTTCCACCATGCCTCCTCCTCGAACCATGTGTGATTCTGGGTGATGCAAGGGAGCGGGAAAGGGGCCAAAGGCACACCCAAATCACCAACCTCCTTGCAGAAACATCACACAGAAGCAATAACACGAGAGAGAGAGAGAGAGAGAGAGAGAGAGAGAGAGAGAGAATGCAAATACTTCATGTATTATTCATCAATAACTTCATACATGATGGGTTGTAAGGCCTTCCCAGTTACAGCCACATACAATCAAAATTCAATTACAACAGTCCTCCAACATGCGAGGATTCAACTTTCAGAAGCTATATTCTATCTTCTAAAACTGATGTCTAAAACTATAAAAAACTACTTTATTTATACAAGAGGCTACTGAAATAAGTCAGCCTTCAGATCCATCATTGGAGAAGGAAATGACCAGATCTAGGTCCACATGCTTCCCAATGATTGATACAACCATTAACTCCACGACCAAGAGTAAATGCACAAGTCGGCCTCAACAGAAATCCAAATAAACCACTTGGTGAGAAAGATTACCGAGCAACAAGAAATTAACTCGGTGAACGAAGGAACCGAGTAGCAATCAAGCCCCTGTCGGTAGAAATAGGAATACATCACCGAGAGTCCAAAAGTAGCTACTGAGCATATCTAACAACTCCAACTTGTTTTTGGTGATACACGATTGCCAAGAACCTGAGATGCTCCTGCATCACTAGAGCAACCCTTGTGTGTTTTCTATGTCAGTCCTTTGCAACGTTGGTGACAACATCTTGAGTTCCTAGTAACCTTGGCAGGTCTCTAATGTTTCTATATCAAACTAGGGTGTGTTCTCCAACATTAACACAATGAAATCCCCAAGTCTCATTAGCTGCATTTAGTTTCATATTAAATTATGCATATTTTCTCATGGTACGACATCTATTCATCCATTTTATTTATTTATTTATTTTTAATTTTTGAAAAAAAAATTTCTCTCCCTCCCCTCTTTTCTCCCATTCATGTCCTCTTTGTGTCATTTTTTGAGAAAATTCTACAAAGCTTATTTTTTGCATTATTTTCTCGAGGGGGCACAATCTCCTACTGTTGTTGCTCCACCACGACACCTAATTCTCATTTGGGGAAACTTCTTTTCTTTTCTTTGACACAATGCCACTTGCAGCATCGCATCAAAGAGGGGCAAAATATAGACATTTAAAAATCATTCTTATTAATTAAATTTATTTAATTAATAATCCTTGTGACATCGTAATTAATTTTAATTAATTAATCATGGTTGTTGTATTACACTACCCATTTAATTATAATTATAAATTAAGTTGGGTTCACTATCTAAAGTATTTAAATTTAATTTGAATACCCCCCTCTCTAATGTATTAAAACTATTTTAACACATGAAAGGAAAGAAACCAAAGTCATTTGTTCCTCCTTTGGATATGAATCTTCGGTCCTACAAGGGTGGCTCTAAATATAAATCATAAGTACCTTTGTTGAGGAATGTTGTCCCTTGGTGTGGGTTTTTTGGTGGTAGTTCCCTCTATTATGTTGGTGGTCTCCATTATTGTATCTGAGCCTTTTATTGCTAAATCTTTTGAGTTATTGTACAAGGTTTCGAGTCCTTTCAAAACATGATTTTACTTAATCAAAACTATTTTAACACGTACCCTCATAAATCCCTTTTTGAATAAATCACTATTTATTTAAATCCCTCCACATCCTAATATTCTCCTAAGCTTGGATTAATCTAAAACTAATTTAAATTAATCTAAATCCCCACCTAAAACCTAACCTACACTCATCACCTCACTTGCTAAACCTACTCTCCCACCTAATCACTCCCTTAAACTCACTTAAAAAGTGATTCCTAACCTCATTAGCGTTAATGACTTGCTCACATGTGTGTGAGCAAGTCTTCCCAAGGAAGCCGCCAAACTTCCTTAAATACTCCACCTCTTTCTTACAACTTTGTCCCCCACACTCTTACCAAATTTTCCCACACGTGTGAGCAACCTTGAGCCCTTCAGACCTTAAATGCCCATCTTGTCTCAAATTGACCTTTCATTATAGTCATCCCCTCTAGCTTATATGTCTCCTATGTGGCTCCCATGTGGATGCCACATAGGTGCCACCTCATCCAAGCCCTCTTCCTCCCTCCAAAAATTTATAAATAGAGGCCCTTCCATGAGAAAATCACCATTTCATTTTATGTATTGTTATCATGTTACTTTAGATCTAGAATTTCATAGTATTTTAGCATGTTAGTTTTCTCGTTCTTGCTTTCAATTTAGATCACATAGCATAATGTTAATGGTGAATGAATCCTAGTTTAGATTGCATTGTAGTTTATTTTCAAACTAAATCACATATCATTCTTGAAGGTTAATAAATCTCAAACATGCATATAATTTGTAGTTTTAATCTTCATCATTGGAATCATTGGAATCATTGTTGCAAGATAGTTCTTCATACTAGTTTTGCATCATTTGGGATCTCCTCTGGCTTGCAATTAGGATTTAATCCTCTTAGGTTGCATTGAGGATCCTCTCATTGTGTTTGGAGACCACATCCACATTCTCCAAAATGAACAAATCAAATGGGGCTTGGGTGCTCCCATTTTGGTTAATTCAATCAGAGGTGGTGTATATGAATCTTTTTCATATGTTGCATGCATGTTTTAAACTAATGTTTGGTTGTCTGCGTGTGCTTCCAACAAGTTAGGTTCATCGCGCTCACAATTATTCATAACATTCGAAGTATCAAATTTGACTTCCCTCCAACACAATCTATCAAAATCAAAATAAACACCTAAATTCATACCTTCTCCTTCAACAAAACAAATGTCTTCCTTAACTTCTTTTGTTGTTTAAATTTTTCCTCTCTTTGTACCTTGTCTCCATGAGAATTCATTATTTTGATGCATTTTGAAAGACATCATTTCTGCAATCTGATTTCCTTCATTCAAAACAGCATTAGACTAACATTCAAGAGACTCAATTTCCTCACTTCCTAACAAGGAATCAAAACCACTAATCAAAGGGATTTGAAATGTACTGAAAACAAAGATTCCTCAAAAATCCCTTCAATAGTCTCCATATCAGAATCCTCAAATTATATTTTATCAAAGTTATCTAAGGATGCAATAATTCCCCAACTCTTCACTTTAATTCTCATTAAAGAAAGCAGAAAAATCTCATTTTACCTCACTTTCTACCGCAACCTTCCTCCCATGTGAAATCAACTCTTCCCATTCTCTCTCAAATACTTCAATACACATCAACAAATCACCCTATTGGAACCTTAAATTTTGGCAAAATTTAGAGTTTCCTAGGAGTCAAAATAACATTAAGCATTCCTAAATGGCCCTCTCTCATCGCCATGTTCCATTGGTCATCACCAAACTTTTGTATTTGATCAAAGGTTGAAGCTACTGAAATTTTCTTACTATAATATCTATCCACATGTGAGTATTGGCCTAGTTTTCCATTGATATTGAGGAGGACGTTCATTAATAATTCCATCATTACTCATAAGACATCCCTAAACCTATTAATACATTGAATTTACCATTCATATAGATTATTCATGAGAAATATCACTCATCGAGAAAATATTATGCAATTCCCTTTATCACAATTTGTGTCTATGTAGCAGATGTAGACATATTGGAGAAGGCGAATTATTTTTACAACAATCAAGAAACTGCACAAATAAGCAAGCTTCAACATAAGAATTCATCAAAGGAAGCCAGCAGATCAATTTGTATGTTACCCCGATAAAGGTTTGGAGATGGTAGAATGTTAGGAGGATATCGGAGGAACAAAGGCTATTGGAAGAAAATAATTAAGATAGGATGGATATTATAAGCTAGCCCGATGGTTTAGTTATATCGAAAGAGTATCATGTTTGTTCACCAATGAAGGAGATGAGAATGAGGAAAACTGCTCTATTTGAGAAGCACCAATTATCAGGGAAAGCTCTTAGAAATTACACCGATGAGAGTAACCAAAATAATAGCGGGTCATGATTCGGAAGAAGATTTACCGATGAAATATGCCTCCGAAAAACAAGGACTATCATGACGAGAAAAAGGGATCGCTTCGATCACATGAGTTACTCTGGTGATATGTACCTGAGTTACATAGAAACATTTCATTTGCTTTACAGATGATAGAGCTACAATAAACAAAAGATATCATCGCCATAAGTCTCAGTGATTCAATACACACCACAAAGAGCAATAAGGAAAAACATATTCAGCAGAAGTTTCACTAAATATTCTCATTGGGGAAACTATAACTATCGGGGCAAGAAAGAATGGGCAGCCCAATTTCACAAGTTGCTCCGATGATATCTATTAAAGTCATATCGCAGAAATCTTCCATTAGTTCCACCAATGAATGAGTTAAAAGGAGAAAATAGTATCTTTATCATCAGTCATTGGCAGGAGTCTTGACGATGAGATACTCTCACAATGGATCATAAATGAAAGATTATCGGCGGATGATTTACCGATGATTCTCAACGGGGAAACTAAAACCATTGGAACCAAGGAAAATTGTTGTGCAAATCACAAAGGTTACCCCGATGAACACTTCATACTTCATATCGGAGAAACATTGGTGGATTCATTCGAAAAGGTGAACAGTGAATCAACTATCCCATATCGGAGAGTAATGAATGAAAGTATATCGCTATGAGTTGCACCGATGAAAACATTCATCGGGGAAACTATTATCGTCGCGATGGTTCTTAATGACCTGTCTGATAGCATGTTTTATGTCGATACCATCATTAAACATTATGATTGGGAGAAGACTTATTGAGTCTTGGTGATAAAACTTATCGGAGGAAATAATGATATCAGAGTGAATTTCTAAGGGCTTACCAAAAGAAAACGTTATGCCAATGATGAACACGTGATTGTTTCTAAAAAATGATCGGCATAGGTTACTCTGAAATATGTTCCCAGGAAAACAAATAAATTTTGGCTGAGGTATTCATCGGAAGGATATGATATTTGCTTCTTCAATAAAGTGATTAGAGATGAAATGTGACTAAAAAAGCAAATCAAATCACTCAAAGTTGTACTGATGAGACGAGAAGGATTTCAAAAGACATAATGAATCAAAGGAGAGATTTCAATAGACTCACCAATTTGATAAAACAATCTATTAAATGGCACCAGTATCGATACCATATCGGCATAAGGATAATGGGATTTCAACGATGGTGACAAACGTCAGTTTGACATTTCAAATTTCAAAAAATTGAAGTATTGATGACTAAGTGTACAACATTGATGTCCCACATGAATAATTTCTCTAAAGATTGTTGATCAGATTAAGTTTCATCAGAAGATCTCTGAGAAAAAGCATTATGGAGAAAAGGAGCCAAAGAAATATGCAAACAGAGGAGAATCAAAGCATTCTAATCATTTTCAAGTAGGTTTTCTTCCTTCAATATCTGTAAATGGTTCTTCTGTGATATAATTCAATTGTGCCAATGGAAAGCCCTAGAAGTTCTCACGGAAAGAAATGAAAGAAAGAGGAAAGTAAAAGTAACAAAAAGAAAAAAACTGAAAGAAAATCAATACCTGAAAGAAAATTGCATCAAGATATGCTAGACCAAATAGAAGGGTCGGGAACAAAGTCAAGGAATTCCATGCAAAATAAACCCGATGCAGACAAAATTGTGGATATATAAGGAGGTAGCAGATGTGTGGAATGGTGTGAGGGGATATGAATTATTTATCTTTCACTATGCCAGAAGAAATTACCATGACCCAATGTGCAATCCTTGGAGGATAAACTTGGGGACACTGGTAGTACCAAATATTTTTGTGAATTTTGACCTCCTATAAATCTGAAGGATTTGGAAAGTGAATATGCTAGGTTAGATACAACCTACAAGGAGTGGAGATTGCCACTAGACAAACCCAATCCAAATAGAAAATCGGTTCCACTAAATGAGGAAGATGGTCATCCCTTCAATGATTTATTTGAGCCATGCATGAAACACACCTATTACTTAGTGGCACAAGTGGCAGGTGCTGAAGTTCTAGATTTTATGTCTATTTCTCCCATGGTAATTGCAGCAGATATTCAGTGTCATAAACTAAAACCAGTTTATTATGTATAATATGTCTCTAGGATGACTGATATTGGGTTGAAGTCTATCGAGGATGACCCTGAGAACATATATTTAAAGCATTACTTTGTCTTCATGCATATGATACTCTTTTATGGTCAAGAAGTGAAGTTTTGGCCTTAAGGATTGAGAATAAGGGAAATAGGCAAGGAGGGTAAACCATTACTAGTCCAATTATGGACCTCAATCTGGAACTCAAGGTTCATAGACTCTCACTATGTTCGCTTTGAGGAATTATTTTTGAAAAATCTCTATAGGATGCATAATCATCCTTATGACTATTCTATTTCTTCTAAGATAAATAAGTTCTTAAGGTCTAAAGACTTTGATGAAAGGGGAACAGTAAACCGTAACTTTGTAGATTGGTACGACCATAAGGATTTTTCCATGATACGGGATTTTGGATTTGAGGTGCAGCATGTAAGCTACCAAATATAGTCCTTGATTGAGTGGCTTACCTTGAGATTGTAAGGCAATTGGAAGATTCAAGCTTTATGCATCTAGGTGCATATCGTAAGTAGACATTCATGCTAGGAATATTGAACTTCAGAGATTTTACCATTGTTTCAACCAAGCCTTTTGATCTAATCAGGAAAAGATTGTTAGCACAACATAATTTAAAGGAGGCTAATCCAAGAACAGGGTATGACCCTTAAGGTTACATTAACTTTGTAAAGAAAAAGAAAAACCTTGGTGGGTATATACATGTTCCTTTCCCTGCAGAGGATGTCTTCTAAACCTGGAGAGGAGAGAAATGAAAAATGTATAATACAATTCATACGGTGAGGAATCTTTTGGCGAGAGTGAAGGACACTCGTAATTTCAACAGGTTCTATGAATGGTAATTGATGAGTATATAGAATTCCCTGACAGAGATAAAATTGGCTAATGAGTTGAACATTGATAGTGATGCTAGGCTCTCAACCTATGAATCCTTTGCGTCTGATGACCAATTTTTCCAATTAGATGAATTTAAAAACTTTTATATAATTTATAAGGCAAAAAGTTGAGGGATTCTATCCTACTATCACCCCAGAGAATGAGCAATAGTTATTAAACAAGTTGAAAATGGATATTGACTATGAGATCAGTACTATGACACCAGACAGAGGGAGACATTTTTTGCAGGAGGAAGGTATCATGGTGTTCCATGCGTGAGACTTAAATGCAGCACTTGTATTTGATAGTTTCTTACACATTGATGATAAGGAGTATAAACTAAATTTGGAAGGAGTGAAAGAAATTTATATTGGATCAAGGTTTAACCCTGATGAGGAATCCATGATGATTTGGGAATTATACGCCCCTCAATAAAGGCCAAAAATTATTGATATAGAGAAGGAATTTGGTCACATAATTACCCTTAAAGTAGGAGAGTTTGACCCAATTGTAACAGCTAACATTGGCGTTAACATAGCCAAGATGAATAGGGCTCAGATGAAACAATTGGTAAAGGAGATAAATGCCTTCAAAATGAAGAATGAAAGGTTGTTATTGGATAATGCTTCTTTAAGGGACAATAGCATGAAAATAACCTCTGGTGAGGATATAGAATTGGAAAACAAGTCTGAAAAGTTAAAGGTAGATTATCTACAATTATTGATACAGATGTAGGATTACAAATTTGAGGCAGTTTCCACTTTGCTCCATAAAAGATTTGCAAATTTGATGGTGTGGCTTAACGCTTTCTAGATTTCTCATCATAAGAATTACGTGGAAATACTAGAGCATCAAACGGTGAATAATAGATTATACATAAGGTTACATGATATGCGCCTCAATAGAGAATCTAACACTAGTTCTCTCTCTCGGTGAAACACTGATAGCCAAGCGTGATAAGTATTCTGAAGATCAAGAATCAGAATATGAAGGATTTGAAAGTACAGAGAAGATGGGACTACCTGCATTATGTGAGAAAGATGGGTCTTTAAAGGATTAGAGAAGTTGGTTAGAAGGATGCAACCAAATACTGCAAAAGGCCTTGGATATTGTGAGGGATGATGGATTAGGACTTGATGGATCCATTTAGCATACAGTTAAGATGATGCAGATTAAGTTTGATGCAAGAAACACAATTCATGACGTTGACACCTACAAGTAAAATAAGTACAAGGAGCATCTGACAGTGGCCTCCTCTTGGTTGGATGAAGACTAATCTTTTCATTGTTTAAGTTTGTTTGTTAACTTAGTTAATTAGGTTCCAAGAGACTTGATGAAGAGGCATGACGTCTTTAATCTTTCATACATTATGAACTTCAAATTTCAATATTTGACATCATCAGTAAGACATTTTTCTATTTCTAGTAGTACAATATTTTTTTAAGTTTGAGCAATACAATCAGTTTGTTTTCTTCTCAATTGTGTTGTGGGAAATCTTTGATCTAAATCAGTTTTCTATGATTTTCATTTAAGGTAAATGGTTGCTATCTTAAATCCACATATGAAGAAATTATACGTTGTCATGACAATTTGAGCATCATGATTCATTTGAGAAATAATTATCCATTTATTTCTTATCCGATTGATATTTCACAAGAAAATTAAATTCAATTACACTAATTGTGGTGGTAATATATAATTATCCAGTATTGAGGGTTAGATAGTTGGAAGATTCATCCATGAAGAGAATTTTGAAATCCTCTCCTAGGGTTATACATAAGGTCTAGAAGGGGGTGACACTATAGCCTAATAGAGAGGAAGGCACTGGTCCATTTTATATAACTTTATTCAAAAACATAAATTAAATTTTTAGTAGGAAAATAAGAAGCATATATAGAAGTACAGTGAATCGGATAACAAGATAATAGTAGAAGATATACAATAGTAGCAGTAGAAGGAAAGAAGACAATCAAAAGTTAGAAAGTGACGAAGCAATCAGTAAATTAATCTGTTTCAAAATACATGCCACTTTGAGAAAGAGATTAGAAGTAGAATAAAAATAGAAGATAGAATCTACTACAAAAAGCATCAACTTGAGGATCCAATCGGTAAATAGGTGTACCCACCTAGGTCTTGTAAACCCTAAAGTGTAGGGGAATTTAACCACTCTCTGTTTAATCTATTTTGTTGGCCAAATCACTTGGAAATTTTAAACATAAATCTTAGCATACTCTTAGAATCTTCTAATTTGTTGATTAGGGAACCAACACATCCTTCTCAACTTTTTCTTGGTTAGTTTTAAAGAAAAACTAACATGTTCTTGAATCATACCATCTATGTCATCTACTAAAAAAACCCTTGCACTATTGCACATGTTTTTCGTTACTCCTTGTGATGGTTTCAACTTATGTTCAATGGGTATCTATTAGCATACCCATTGTGCACTTCTCTCCTATCAAATTACCAAGCTTTCCCTAGAAAACATGACAAAGATTCATAGGATTAATACCACACATTATCTCATCATAATATTTTCCTATATTAAAATCCTAACAAGCTTTGTTTGTTGAGCAAAACAAACTTGTCATCTTGTAGCCAGGCTATCCTACACATGTGAAAGTGTTTTATCCTTAATAATTGCAGTTTACTCACCATCTCTTTAGAAAGGAGAGTGTTTTTTCTTCCACCATCTATGATAATACTACATACATTGTCTTGAAACTTACATCTTGCTCCAAGTAGGTTCTTTATCTAAGCTAGTTCATTCGACATGACTCTCCTTGTGACTGGCACTTCTCCATTTTATGCATCCTTTGATTGTGAAGATTCATATGCTTATCCTTTTATGTTTCCATGTTTTGAACATTCATATTCTGTGTCTTTCTCCAATTCAAAAAGAGTTACTTTGTGATTTCCTCCTCTGTTAAGTTTTAAGCTACAATATCATAAAATATAGAACAAATAACTAAAATTACAAAGAAAAGATTGACACATCTTTGGAAAACCCTCCACTTGGGGGTGAAAAACCCAGCCACACCAAAATTTGATCCTTTATTGAATATTAATAGAGTCCAAAACAAATCTCACATATTATTGAGACTTGACAAATCAAAAATAATAAATAGTACTCTCCTTATAGAATAATCAATCTCTACTATGAAGGAACTAAATACTTGAAGAATGCTACAAAACAGTTGTTGTGAAATCAAGATCGTCCTATAGAGAATATATGAGTGCTATACTGAAATAGATTACCATTGTGATTGATCTTTTCACTAGCCATCGATATGCATTTATATCCTTTGAATGGTCATGTCTTGAAGAGCCATGACCATACGTGGCTTATGCTACGTAGGGTCATGACCCTTCATAACTGTTTGTTAATATTAACTACATTGTAACATATACAAGTATGAAACGATCTTTATCTATATATATATATATATAATTGACTATTAGATTAATATGATTATATCAATCAATTCGATGCTATAATTTAACACTCCCTCTTAGCGAGAGGAGATTGATATTCACAAGAAGTGAGTGTTATTGAAATCCCTGACTTAGTTCGGAACTAGATTTCTTTTAAATAACACATAACCACTTTGAATCAGGATTTCCGACATAATCCGGAACTTAATTCAACCTGATAAGAAATTTATCAAAATCCGCGACCAATTCGGAACTGGATTTAATGATAAATCTAGGTGTCAAGATATCCGACGCAATCCCGATCAAAACTTGAACCATTCATTATCATGATCCCCTACTAAATTCGGAATTGGATTAGATGATAACTTACACACAAGTTCATATCAAGATATCCGACACAGCTCAGGACATCATCATGATGTACTCATCCTGATAGAAGAGTTATTGCAATCCCTGACCAATTCGGAACTAGATTCAGCGATAACAATCAAGATATTCGGCGCAATCCGAATCAAAACTTGATTCACATGTTATAATCCCCGACCAATTCGGAACTGGATTTAACAACTCAAAAATTCAGTGTCAGGAATAGAGACTACAATACATAGTCATACCTAACACTAGGTTAAGCTATTGTCTAAGTCGTCACCTAGCAATAATAACCCAACACATATGAAAGATCGTCACCTTTCATAATATAACACAAAAAAGAATGGGTCCATAAAGTCACACATATGACATCCACCTTGACTCTTCTCAGAGGGTAGATCCACCATGGCTCATCCCAGAGAGTGGAAACCAATACCTCCACCTTAGACTTGTCTATCAAGGACAAGAATCATTTAAGATACAAAATGATGGATCACTGAAGCTGAAACCTTCTTTTCAGCTAAGGCTTTACTCCTCAACATACAAAGGTTATTTGAAAGTACACAATCTTCTTTCTAGCAAGGGATTTGGTAAGAATATCAGCCATTTGTTCTCCACTGAATTGTATTTGTTTGTACTATCTCATAGTCTTGGTGAATTCTGAGCTTACAAAGTATACACCATCTTGACATGGTACACTCCTAAATTTGTATGACCAAGATCCTGGGGTGCCAACTTAATTGATCTTCTAGCTTCTCCCTCTTGACATATAGCCTTCTCACATGGTAATAACCATAATTCTCTGCTACAATTTCTTGATTACTAGAGAACCAACAAAACATGGTCTACTCCATCTGAATCAAGATCCTCGAATGTCCTCGAATGTCACCGCAGGATGTCACTTCCTACCTTCCTTCCTAAGAGAATCAATACAAATAATCTGAATAGTCATAAGGTTACATCGGCTAGTGTAAGATGCATTTTGATCTTTTCCAAGGCCACAACATTAACACTCCCTCTTGGACTGGAGGGAAGATAGTAAAGACCTCTAGTATGATGTTTATCTAAATGAGTTGTAGTCTCATGATGTATGAAATGTCTTAATCAAGGATTCTCTCCATGTGCATCACATCGGCGATTCTATCTACGAGTTCTCACTACTATAATCTCAGAATTGTTTTACCTTCAATAGTGAACTCCCTCTCAATCAATATGATTGAGTTTGTCCAAGTTGACTAAATCATCTATTTCCTTAGAAGCTAAATTTTACCAACTTCTTGACCTTTTTGAAGATGTCAGAGATAAATTACGAATAGTTCATAAAGCTAAACTATCCCGAACATAAAAATGATAGAAGCATACAAAATTTATTAATTAATGAATTACAAACTGTAAATTCATATGAATTACTAAAATATGAGATACTTATCTTTTCAAATATTTTCAAGTATTTCCTTTCGTAAGGTGGGCCCATTGATACTCTCGACACACCCATGTTGTAGTTGCAGTCCTCATAGTCTTGATCATTGTACATCATTATCTATACCATGTACCAGTGAAACTTAATTCATGCCACGATACCCATGTATTCCCCGCTACGCTTTCTCCCATGGTTATGATATTAGTGATGAGCAATGATGTTACTCCTATTCTAAAAGCATCTGTCATCCCTAATATCTTCTATAAAGTTATGCATGTTGATTGATCTAAACCAATCGCTTGTCTGATTTAAAGTTGTAATTGTGATGCTTCTTATGAATTTGGATATTGACATACTTGTCACTGCCTTAGATTTATGTATAGCTTTTCTCCTACGATGATCTTAAAATGCCATCTCTGATAAATGACCTCTTTAATTTTGTCCATTCATGAATTCTAATTCTGCGACTCTAACTGAGAGCACAATCTGATTTGGTTATCAGAATAAATTCTTCACATAATAGAATTCTAATCTACTTACCCATGACTTATCACTATTATGGCAATAATCTCAACTCTTGTTGCTTCACAGCAACCCTCAACAAATACCAATTCCTTTGGTCTTGAGTGGGTCTTCAAATATTATATGGTTGGTGGCAGATTTTGTGTACTCTATAACAATGAACCCCACGCATCCTATTCAGTGTTGACGATAATCATTCACGTCATGTATGCAAGAGTGTGTAGGAGATGGTTCGTTATTCTCACAATGTTCTCAGATAGTTATCAAATGGTGGATGTGAGCCATTAGAATGTGTATTATATCCAATAATGGTTTCATTCATATGCACAACCCATGCTTAATGTTCTGTTCTAGAGTATGGCAGGAGACTAATGCTGAAAAGACTTTAAAAGCCCTCAAGAAACTGCAACTTGAGCAAGCAAAGGTCTTGAGATGGATGTAGTATTCCATATTTTTCAACTCGGGAACTTGTTCCTGGAGATATAGTTGAACTTGGGGTGGGAGACAAGGTTCCTGTAGACATGAGAATTGCATCCCTGAAAACATCAACCTTGAGGATGGAACAGAGCTCTCTCACTGGAGAGAGCCACCCTGTTATTAAAAGCACAAAATAAGTCCTTATGGATGACTGTGAGTTGCAGGCTAAAAGGTGCATGGTTTTTGTAGGAACCACTGTTGTCAATGGCTATTGTACTTGCATTGTTGTTAGCATTAGAATGACTACAGAGATTGGAAAAATTCAAGCACAGATCTAGGAAGCTGCCCTAGAAGATAATGACAAACCTTTCAAAAAGAAACTAGATGAATTTGGGGAAATTCTGACAAAAGCCATTGGGTTTGTTTGTGTTCTACTGTGGATCATCAGCTATAAGAATTTTCTCTCATGGGATGTTGTTGATGGTTGGCCAAAGAACATTAGGTTCTCATTTGGGAAATGTACCTATTATATCAAGATTTATGTTGCTTTGGTTGTCGCTGCTATTCCTGAACGAGTGCCTACTGTTATTACTACTTGTTTGGCACTTGGGACTAGGAAGATGGCAAGAATGAATGCCATTGTGCGCAAGCTTCCTAGTGTTGAAACACTGAGTTGCACAACAGTAATTTGCTCTGACAAGACAGGCGCACTTATAACAAATCAGATGACTGTTACTCAATTTGTAACCTTAGCTCAGACCATGAGTTCAGTTCAAGAATTTCATGTGGAAGAAACTACATATAACCCCACTGATGGAAACATCTTAGATTGGCCTGCACAAATGAGTGCAAATTTGGAAACACTTGCAGAAATTGCTGGAACTTGTAATGATGCAGAAATTTCTTGTGAAGGTCACCAGTTTTTTTTACTGGAATGCCCACCGAAGCAGCTTTGAAGGAATCATTGATGATTCTTGGATAAAGAATATCACTGGGTGAGGACTATCGACTCCCAAATCCCATTCATGTTTTCCCGTATCAATCATCTTATGGGGCATAAATAAGTCTGATTTATAATCGATAAGAGACCCTTCTATTTGTCATCTACCTAAAGAATTAATTCCACACAGATTTATTGCTGTCGTAGACTGGTCTTTTCTTCCTGTTTCGGTAATGATTGGCTTTTATCCCAGTCGGTCCATATGCTTGACCGTTTGTAGTTTCAATATGTCTGTGATGATGTAATTTGATCTCAATTTATTATTTATTCCATGTATTATCTTGTTCCGTGAAATTATCCTCTTCTGATGATGTTATTGGAAGTATTGATCGAACAAATGAATATAGGCCTCAAAGATTGTTGATCATTCTCTGGACGTTGACGTGTATTTCCCTTTTCTTCCAATTCCATAGTAGATCTCAGTCGGCAATCATGCTTGCTTCTGCTACACTACATGGTGTTTTACTAGGGAGACTATCTTCCAGTTGTGCATATTTAACAGACTAGCACCTTCCTCTCATACCTTGAGCGCTAAATACGGATACAACTCATCACGACCTCTTTGGATCCGTAATGGTTACTGTGTTAACTGCGGAATGATGTAATAATTATATCAATCAATTCGATGCTATAATTTAACAACAGTAACAAAAACTATCTAAAGGAAATGATGTAATACTGAATAATGAAATGAAAACTTTTTCTAATCACATGCACTGATAACAAACAATACCCTGCAACATGAACATAGTCAAAACTCAAACTCCAGAATGTACTAAAACAATCTCCAAAAACAATGCTCTACAACAGCATAGACAATAACCAAAACTGTACTACCAAAACATAATCTTTGAATAATCAAATGTTGAAAATCAAAAAGTATGATCTAATAGAAAGACTCTCCAATTACAAGATAGTGATCCTTCATAGTCTTCAACAACCACGTCAATGTAATTCAATAACTCAAAGGCCACGCAAGAAGACCCTTTGATGCCTAGCCAAATATGACCTTTCATCTTTAGAAACTAAAAGACTCTCTAGTATTTAATTGATCGCCACACAAAGATACATGAAGAGTCATCATCTTGGATGCGTGGAAGATGAGATTCAACATCGAGTCTTCAAAGGAAACAATGGAAAATTGTTCAAAGAATACGACTCTTCATATCCTTACGTCACATAACCATAAGGATTAGACATCCCATACACATTGAAGAAGTCATCGCAAGTGAGGAAAATATGTCTCCTACAACTAAAAGCTTTAACACTCCCTCTTAGAAAAGTAGATATATTTTCCGAATTCTCATGACATGGAGTCTCTCAACATGACCCTCACAATGGTTGCATCCATTTGTGAGAAAACCAAAATTTATCACAAAGTCTCTCAACATGATAGCATGACAAAGTCACTCAAGATGATGTTCACCATGGCTACTCCCATGAGTGAAGTAAACACAAGCTCTCATCATGGATCACTCAACATGATGTTTTCATGAAGTCTCTCAACATGACATCCACTATGGCTACTCCCATGAGTGGAAAGAGAAACAAGGGATTTCTCTTTGAATTTATTCGTCTCAGAGAAAAAAGCATTACAAGGGCTTTTACCTCATATTTATCTATGTCGGAGAAAAATGCATTACAAGGGCTTTCACCTCATATTTATCTATGTCGGAGAAAAATGCATTACAAGGGCTTTCACCTCAAATTTCTCTGTCTCATATAAAAATGTATTAATGGCAAGTATCAAGAATCATTAAAACTAAGACTCTCTTTTAGCAAGAGCATCATTCTCCACAACACCAAACTTATCTCAAAAATATGAAAACTTCACTCTTGAAAGTGGCTTAGTGAGCATGCCAGCTATCTAATCATCAATATAGATTTACTTTGAGTTGAATTGCTTTCCTTTGAACCATGTCTCTTAAATAATGATATATAATCTCTACATGTTTGGTTCTATCATGAAATACAATATTAAGAGAAATCTTTGGACAACTTTGATTATCACAAAGAATCACTATAGGTTCCAAAGTTTGCCCAAACAGACCTTCAAGAAGCTTTCAAAGCCACCTTGTTTCTCAAGCTGCCACACAAGTTGTAATATATTCAGGTTTTGTCATAATTTGAGTCACACTTGACTGTTTCTTGTTGTACCAAGAAATCATAGTTGAACCTAAGCTGAAACAACAACCAGATGTGCTTTTCCTATTAGGCACACACCTGGACCATCCAAAATCAAAAAGGTCTTGCAATTTCATATCTTCACAACAAGTATATTTAAGACTATCTCTTATTGTACCACATAAATATCTCAAAATATGCTTTCTTGCAACAAAATAAATTTGTAAAGGATCACATATGAATTGATTGAAACTGTTA
Source organism: Chamaecyparis obtusa (assembly GCA_027943335.1). Classification (NCBI taxonomy): domain Eukaryota; kingdom Viridiplantae; phylum Streptophyta; class Pinopsida; order Cupressales; family Cupressaceae; genus Chamaecyparis; species Chamaecyparis obtusa. The sequence continues at coordinate 505,537 of BSBK01002634.1, forward strand.
ATAGCATAACAAATATCAGGTCTAGTATTGACTAGACACATCAAAAATCCAATCAATTGCTTGTACATAGAGGGATCTACTAAATTTGAAATAGTTGCACATTCATGTAACTTTTTTAAATTTGTTTCCATAGGAGTTGTCATGGACTTGCAATCCAGCATACCACGTCTCTTCAAAATGTCTATAGAGTATTTCCCTTGACTCATTATAATCTCATTAGATCTTTCATTTGAAATTCAGAAACTAACTCTTTCTTACCTTTGATAATGAGATTATCAACTCCAATAAGAAATAAATCATCAACATAAAGGAATAAGATTAAAGTTTTATCATCAATTACCTTGAAGTAAAGATTTGGATCTGCATCATTTTTGGAGAACCCCATGCTCAATAAGTAAGGATCAATCCTCTCATACCGAGCACGTAGTACTTGTTTAAGGCCATACAAGGCCTTTTTCAATCTACATAAATGAGATTATTCTCCATGAATCACAAATCCATTTGGTTTCTCAATAAACACCTCTTCTTCAATCACACCCTTAAGATATGTCATCATTACATCCATTTGATGTAATTTCTAGTTTTTTAATATTGCAATAGCAATGATAGTTCTAATAGAAGTATACCAAGCTACAAGAGAAAATGTCTCCTCATAATATATACATATTTTTAGAGAAACCTCTTGCCACAAACCTTCCTTTATATTTTTCAATACTCCCATCAGTTGCATACTTAATTTTCAATAGGCACTTAGAAGATACAACTAACTTTTCTTTAGGCCTAGGAACAATATCGCAAACATCATTTTTAATGATAGATTTCTATTATATAGTCACACCATCTCTCCATACTTCCTAATTTGAAACCTCCTCAAAACTTGAAGGTTCATATTCAATAATGTGACTCACTAATGCAACATAACCTAAAAACTTATGTGGTCTCTTACTTTTTCTAAAAGTGTCATGAGGAGATGCATATTTTTTAGCTTCTTGCATAGTGTCTACCCAACAAAGTTCTCTTCCTATCTAATGAAACATTACTTGGATCATTGGTTGGTTCTATGGTATCAACTGGATCAATAGGATTTTCTAATTCAATAGACTCACTCTGAATCTTATAATGGGAATCAAGAGCAGCAATGTCCATATATTGAGATGTCTCTTGTTCTTCTCTAAAAATCTCTATAGAAGTTCCTTTTGATCTATTGAATGCCACTTCTCTTCAAATGAAACATCTTTGTTGATTTCAATCTATTTTTGTTATGGAATGTAGATCTTATAGGCTTTAGAAGACTCACTATAACCAACAAAGATTCCTTTATTGCCAGAAGGTTCTAACTTATACATTTTATTTTTAGGCACCTGAATGTAAACATGACATCCAAAAATTCTGAAATGACTAACTTACAGTTTGATACTTGTGAATGCCTCTTAAGGAAACATATTATCCAAAATTTGATGTGGACCTCAATTCTAAACATAAACAGTTGTTCTGCAAGCTTCTTCCCAAAGGAAGGTTTGCATATTTTGATCATGAATCATGGCTTTTGTTTCCTCAACAATGGTTGTGTACTTTCTTTCTACAATTCCATTTTGTTGTGGATTATATGCAACACAAAACTCTCTCTTAATCCCTGCTTTAATATAGAAATTCTGAAAAATAGCAAATGTACATTCCCTTCCTTTATCTGATCTTAAAGCTTTAGCCTCTTTTGAGACATGTTCCCAACTTGATCTTTGAACTCCTTAAATCTAGAAAGTACTTCATCAGACTCCTTAGATTTCAAGAAATAAATTCAGGTCTTAAGCGAAAAAATCATCAATAAAAATTGCATAGCACCAAAAACTACTCAAGGATGCAAAAAACAGAGGTCCAGATAAATCAGAATAAATCATATCTAAATCTCTTTTGTTTTGTTTTCACTATTGTGAAAAGGACCTTTAACATTCTTTCCTACAACACAACCTTTGCAAATACCACGATGCTCTTGATTGGGTTTGGAAACCCAACAACCATCTTTTCCATGGAAAAAAGAGTTTTGAAATTTAAATGAGCAAATCTCCTATGCCACAACTCACTTGTACTAATGGAATCATGTGCTAAAGCTTGGATACGATGAGCAGAAAGTCTATATACACTCTCTTGACAAACACCAATTTCTCAAGCTGACTTAATGTTGGTATTTTTCTCCAAAAAAATAACTTTATCTTCAGCAAATGCAACTTGATTTCATTTTTCCTGCAAGACTGAAATAGAAATCAGATTTCTCTTGATTCCTAGAACAAGCAAGAAATCACTCAAATGGAGAGGGATGCCTAAATTTAGATGAAAATAAGTTGTTCCAGTGCCTTTCACTAAATAACAACCATCATTAACAATAATAACTTGCAAATGAGTATCTTTTTCCACCAAGTTATAAAGACTCTCTTAGTATCCTCTAAAATGTCGTGAAGCACCAATATCAATTAACCAAGTATTACTATCAACTGAAACATTGCTTGAAAGGGTTGAGATAAATAAAAATCCCTTTGAATTGTCACTAGACTCTTTCTGAAGCGAAGCATCATCCACATTTGCAGCAGCAGCTTGATGTTTTGGTCTTGTTAAACAATCATGGGAAAAGTGACCATACTTGTCAAATTTGAAGCATTGAACTCTAGAGAGATCCTTCTTCTTCTTCAGTTCATGGGATGAATCTAAATTTCTATCTCAACTCCTCTTGAAATTTCCTTTCATTCCCTTCCTTTTAGATGGTTAAGAAGAAATGACATGATCTTCTTCATGATGAGATTTTTGTCCATTTCCTCTTGCTTCTAATATGTATTCCTTTTGAATGCAATCAGATCTAAGGAAATAAAACTTGGGTAAGTCATATCTTCCACTAATGCCTTGAATAAAAGATTCCAAAGAATGAGGGAGACTATTCATGGCCAACATAACCAAGTCTTTCACTTCAATTGAATCTCTGATGGCACTAAGTTGATCTTTTGATACTGTAATCTTCATGAAGAAGGAGATAACAGATTCTCCTCTAGCCATTTTTTAAAGGAGAAGTTCACGTCTAAGAGCCAGAGATCTGCTAGTATTATTGAATTCATACAAGCTTTTCAGAGTGTCAAACATTTATTTAGCTGAATTTAACTTGGATATAATAGAAACAAGATGATCCTTTACAGAATCAATCAATATCTTCCTTTACATAATGTTACTCTTCCTCCATTGAGCTTTCTCACTATCATATGTTGGCTCAGCCACATTAGTAGTCATGTAGTTCAAGAGATCATTATCTTCTAGTCCAATAAGGACTCTAAATTTCCATGATGTAAAATTGGATACACCATCCAACCTATCTTCAACCTTGATTCCATTCACTATTTTGAAAACTGAAAGAATCAAACTAAAGGAGAAGAAAAGAATATCTCGTTGCTTGAATAATTCAGGTTTTGGATCTTTACTTAAACCCGCACTAATACCATGTTAAATTTTGAACCAAAATATCATAAAATATAAAACAGATATCTAAAATCACAAAGAACAGATTGACACAATTATTTATCCTAGGAAAACCCTCCACTTGAGCTTGAACAACCTAGCCACACAAAAAGTCGATCCTTTATTTAATATTAATAGAGTTCAAAGCAAGTCTCACAGATTCTTGAGACTTGACACATAAAAAATAATAACTAGTAATCTCCTTACATAATAATCAATATATGCTACGAAGGAACTACAAACTCGAAGAAAGCTACAGAATAGAAACAAATACTATCTATAGGAAATAATGTAATATTGAATAATGAACACACAGACTGATGAAAACTTTTTCTAATCAGATGCACTGACAACAATACCCTATTAGGAATGGGAACACTGAGAGGGGGGGCGTGAATTAGTGTTCTATATAATTACTTTCTGATACTTGAATCTTAAATCAATAACTTAATTGTTGAACTGAATGTTAAAGCATGTAAACTAATCAACACATAACACATAACACCAGATATGGTTACGGGGAAACCTTGGCCAAAGGAAAAACCCCAGTGGTAATTAATACCCACTAATAATTGTACTTGTGTATTATGAACCTGTTAATGTTCCTTAACCCTGTTAGGAGCTGTCATTACAATGCTTAAGTACAATGACCTTGTCAATGGTCGGACCCTGTTAAGAGTCTTTTACAATTAACCCTATTAAGGGTGGGGACACATTGTCCTAGAGCTCACTGCTCAAGTCGTGAAAGCTACAACCTTTTGAGTATCAGATACACACTATATCTGTAATGATGAACTACTGCTATGACATTGCTCGTTTGATCAGTTCCTTATGTGCGCTAATGCTTTAGCCTCTTGTAAAGCTCTATCTCATTCTTACTGCTCTTCGCATACTTATGCTCTGTTTATTTCATCTTCGCTCTCAATCACATGCTCTAATACAAAAGTGCATGTCTTATATATAAGCGCAACCAAAACTTATTCACTAAGTCGGCCTATACCTAATTACATACAACGCTTCCAAATGAATTGGCTCAAGCATGTTTACATACAATGATATTAATATGTTTACAACACAAATACAATAGGCGCATAGCCTTTACAAAACAATATTATAACCGCTAACCAAGATACTAACAGTCGGCTCCATGCTCTATTTTGTTCTGCCGCTCACTGTCTGTGTCACTTCAACTCATATCTTCATCATACTAACTCATATGATCTTGTGCTCTTAACCATAGCTCAATAACAAATTCAAAAGCTTATCTTCAAGGGCGCATACCAAAACTCGTTCATATGCACGTGTGCTAATGCTCTGTTCATCTGGTGCTTCATTGACTGTCCAGTCTTCCATACTTAGCCATTTTCTTGATCTTCTAAGTTATGCGCTGACTCCAAAGCTTCATATGACTTTGTTGTCATAATGACAACACTAAATCATAGTCATATACAACAGTATAGTCAACTTGCCAACATACCCTACAACATGACCCTACAACATGAACACAATAAAACTCGGACTCCAGAATAAATTGAAACAATTTCCAAAGGAAATACTCTGCAGCAACATAGATAATAACCAAAAATGCACTACCAAAACGTAACCTCTAAATAATCAAATGTTGAGAATCAAAAAGAACAATCAAACAGGAAGCCTCGTCAGTTACAAGATAGTGATCCTACATAGTCTTCAACAGCCATGTCAATGTAATTCAGTGACTCAAAGGCCACTCATGAAGACTATTCGATTCCCAGCCGAATATGACCTTTCATCTTTAAAAACTGGAAGACTCTTCAGTCTTCAATTGATCGCCACACAAGGATACACAAAGATTCATCATCTTGGATGTGTGGAAGATGAGCTGGAGCATCGAGTCTTCAAAGGAAGAAATGAAAAAACTGTTCAAAGAATAAGACTCTTCATAACCTTATGTCACTCGACCATAAGGAAGGATTAGACATCACAAGTAATAGGCATCACATACATATGCTAAAGAAGTCATTGCAAGCTAGGAAAAAATGTCTCCTGCAACTCAAAACTTTAACATCGTCCAAATCTTCTACCCATTCTTTGTCTTCCTCTAGAATCTTGTTCACAGGGTTATGAATCATTATTCCTTTGATTTTTATTGTTACTATTGTCTTCATTTTCATAGTTTCCAAATTTGTATCCTTGTCCCAATCTTCATATGATCTTCCCTCTTTATTATCCTCTCCACCTAGTCCTATTTTATTATTCTTGATCTCATGTTGAATCTTTCTTCAATCTTCAAGGAAAACTGGTATTGTTACTTTCATGGTATTTATTCTTACCAAAGATAACTCCTAAATGCTTGGCTTCAACCCATTAATGTAATAGGCTACCTTCTCTTTGTTAGCCTTTGTATGTGTGGATGATGTGAACCTAATTTGTCAGGAGCACGCTGAAACATTCAAACATTAGTCAGAAGAGAGCATACATCGACATATGGAAAAACTATTCAAATGCCACCTCTGATTGAGCTAAAACGGGAGCACTCGGGCACCATTTGATTTGCTCATTTAAGAGGGATGTGTGTGTGCTCTCCAAGAACAATAAACCTATCCATAATACAGATTAGGGAATATTAGGATCATTTGCAAGCCATGGAGACCCCAAAAGTGGCAGAAAATCAGGTATTGGGACCTGCTTTGCCCCTAGGGTTCCAAGTGTCCAAGAGATGAAATGCAGATTATAGAACCAGAGATAAGATGCAAGATTGATTTTAATTGAAAGATGGATATGAGATGAGATGAAAATGTTATGCAAAGCTTGAAATGAACTATGTTAATCCATATAAACTAAGCTAGGGTGAGTTAGGAATCATGAGAATATGAAGTAAACTAACAATTCTAACATATATTATGCTATTCTAGATGCAATTTAACATGATAACAATGTTATGAAATAAAGATGTGAATTGGTGTTTTGCTCATGGAATGAGGGCTATTTATAGATTTTGAGGAGAGGCTTGGGTTAGGAAGGGTGGTTAGGGTTTAGGATCAAGGGTTAGGGTTTAGGACCAAGGGTTAAGGATGAAGGGTTGCTCACACATGTGAGAAACACTCAGGGAAATGTGCTAGGGGACAAGAGTGGAAGAGACAGTCCTTCATTAAGACGTTGTAAGAGCCATTAATGATGGTGTAAGGGGTCATTAACGACTCTATAGGCTCATTAATGAAATTGTTGACTTTGAGTCAACAGGAGAGGGTTAGGCTAAGAGGGTTAGGGATCGCCCCTTAAGCGGGGTTAGGGAGTGAATAGGGATGAGAGGATAGGTTTAGAAGAGTCTAGAAGATATCTATGGTTTTAGGGATTTAAATAAATTATTTATTTGTTTAAATGGGATTTGGTTGAGCAATATTTATTAAATAAATTAATAAATAGGAAGGGATTTAGTATTTAAATTTGATTTAAATATTTTTGGAGGGGATTCCTTAATTAAATAATTTAATTAAGATAGAAGGGGATAATAACAATAATAATAAATTAAATAATGATGATGTCATCAGAACTTTTATTAACTAAAATATTTTTAGTTAGCAGGGGGACTTTTAGATGTCTACATTTTGCCCCTCTTTGATGTAGCGCCGCAAGTGGCGTTGAGTCAAAGAAAAGAAAATAAGATGTCCCAAGCAAGAATTATATGGTAAGGGGTTGTGCCCCCTTGAGAAAATAACGCAAAGAGGAAACTTTGTGGAATTTTCTCGAAAAGAACGCAACAAGAAAAGGGAGGAAGGAGAGGGGAAGGAGGATAAACAGAACTCCAACCAAGAGCAAAGATGCATGAATGCAGAATAATTTGAAATGATGCAGGATGCAAGATACAAGATGAAGTTATATGAAACTAAATGGGATTTGGGGGATTGCATTGTGTTACCGTGGAGAGCACAACCTACTTTGATATAGCAATGTTAAAGATTAGTCAAGGTTACTAGGAACACAAGGCCTTCTCACTAGCGTTGCAAATGACTGACACAAAAAGACACGCAAGGGTTGCCCTAGCATCACGCATGAATCCAAGAGAAGGCATGGTAGAAACGACGCTGGAGAAACCACAAACAAATGATATTTCTCAAGTGCATTGTGTAACTCGAAAGATCACAAGTGAAACGTGAAAGGGTCATATCTAACTAACGCACAAGTAGAAACAAGATGATCAAAAGGCCTTGCCCCAAAGTGCCCTCATTCGCAGCGTACCATGATATAAAGGATCGTGACGAATTTGAGGAGAAGAACAACGAGAAGATGTAAAAGATAAACAAGATCCAAATGACGAAATGAAAGACCAAAGTGATAAATCCATTAGAAATCTTTTGCCAAGGAGAAGGATTGATTGTTTGATTGATGACGAGAGGATTAGGTCGAACATGAGGAAGTATAAATCCTGCAAGGACCTGTTTGATGAGGAAAATGTTGTGTTGTTGTTGGCAAATGATGAGTCAAGGATAATCATGTGAGCAAGGATAGTCGACAAAATATGTTGCTGAAGTGTGAGGTTGGGTGGGACAAGGTTATCCGATCATAGTTGTTGCAGGACTAACGAGGATATGTACAACAAGACGCGATGATTTAGTACAAAGGACGCAAAGATAGTTACAATGGATATTTACAGAAGCTCGGGGATTGCGATAAGAGGATCTCGCTATACAAGATATATACAAGAAGCTCGGCATTGGGGATAGTACATTAGTGTTGTGTTGGATAGGCTTGAGGATAGAACACCTTGGTAAAGGGGTTGGGGGTGGCGATGGGGATGGGGATAGGGATTGGGGAATGAGTGAATAAAAAGGGGATGGGATTTTGAGATGGAGATGGAGATGGGGATGGGGTTTGATAGATAATGACCCGATCCATTTTGTATCGTGCATATTTCTTGGTTTTCACAAACATACTTGGCAAAGGCGCTTGAATTGCCAAGTTTTGACCATCCGACGATTATTTCTTTTTGCTTTTTGCTTTTTGCTTTTTGCTTTTTTGCTTTTTTTTTATTTTTCAATTTTTCTGGATTTTATAGGATATGGTTCAAGCATAGAACCGCTTCAGATGTATAATATTGATAGGATTGTTCAAGGGCTCTCCTTTTGGTGTTGATAGTTGATAGGCTCCGTAGCCAAAGCATGTTGTGACAACATAAGGACCCAACCAAGTAGGTTCGAACTTGCCTTTCTTCTCTCAATGTGCTTGCACTTTATGATTTTCTTTGAGGACCATGTCGCCCACTTGAAATTTTCTTGGATGGACCTTTTTGTTATAGCTCATTTTGACTCAATTTTGGTACACAAACAAGTGATCATATGCTTGCTGCCTCTTTTCATTGAGCAGGTCCAGGTGTGTGAGGTGTGCCACGCGATAGTCTTCATCGGTGGTGTAGTTCTTCATGGATAAGCGCAATGACGGGAGCTCGACCTCAATTGGTAAGACAGCTTTGGCACCATATACAAGGGAGTATGGCATGGTGCTTGTGGGAGTGCGATAGGCCCAAAGGGTGCGATTTATTTGCAAGTTCCAGTCATGACCAAAATCATTGACAACCTTCTTGAGGATTTTAAGGATGGTTTTATTGGTTGCCTCACTTTGACCGTTTCCTCGAGGGAAGTATGGGCTAGAGAAATAGTGACGGATGTGGAGTCTGGCACATAGATCATCCACATGCTAGTTTTCAAAGGGTGTGCCATGATCTGTGAAGATGGTGGAAGGGATGTCGAAGCGGCAAATGATGTGGTAGAGGATGAACTTGGATATCTGAATGTATGTAGTGAGGATGAGCGGAATCCCTTCAACCCACTTTGTGAAATATTTTGTGGTTGTTATGATATATTTGTGTCCATCGAAGGAAAGGAGAGTGATTAAACCAACGAGGTCAAAGCCCCAACATGAGAAGGGCCAAGGTTGAACAATGGGTTCCAAGTCTTTTGTTGGAGCATGGATCAGATTGGCATGTTGCTGACATGGTAAGCATTTCTTGACAAATTCACAAGCATCATGCTCCATTATTGGCCAATAATACCCGACTCTAAGCAGTTGTTTTGCTAGGACCATGCCACTTGTTTGGCCACCGCAAATTCCAGCGAGAACCTCTTGTAAAGCCAAGACGGCCTTGTTTGAATCTAAACAACTAGAAAGGATGTTGTGATAGCCTCAACGATAAAGGATGTTAGCTACGAGAGTGTAGCAGGAAGCTCTGCGAATTAGGTTTTGGCATTGGGTGTATGTGAGCTGGGGGATATGACACCATTTTTAAGATATGTGTGAATGTTGTGGTACCATGGGGATTGAGGACCAACCAAGATGCACTCCATTTCAAAATTGACATTCTCATAAGAACGTGTGTGTCGCTGCTCGATTAAGAATTCATACTGCGATGAGTCTCAAGGGATTTCTAGTAAGGATCTGATGGTTTCCATTACGTTGGCTTCTTTATTTTGTAGTCTTGGTATCTGCATGAATTGTAGGCTCAAGAAGTGTTCTTTCAAGTTGTCTACAAGTTCCTTGCAGGGTAGAAGCTTGTCGTCCTTTGTCTAATATTCGTCCAGGACTTGCTTGATTATCAATTGTGAATCTCCAAACACTTGCATTTTTGTGATGTTCCACTGGATGGCTCTTTTGAGGCCTGAGATGAGTTCCTCGTACTCTGCAATGTTGTTGGTGCTTGGAAATGCTAATTTCAATGATTTGGGGATATAGTCACCTTGAGGGGTGACAAAGAGGATTCTTGCCCCTGATCCATGTGATGTATAGGAGCCATCAAAGTATAGATTCCATATTGGATGTTCTTCAATCATGCATAGATGTTCATCGAGAAATTCCATAATGAGTGGCTATGCATCTACCAGGGGTGCTTTAGCAACCTGATCGGCAATGATTTTCCCTTTGATTGCTTTTCGATCTATGTATTGGATATCAAACTCGCTTAGCAACATGACCCACTTTGCCATTCGGCCTGTCAATGTTGTCCTTGATAGTAGATACTTAAGCGGGTCTACCTTTGAGATGAGCTTGATGGTGTGGCTAAGAATGTAATGTCGAAGCTTTTGAGTGGAAAACACCACTGTGAGGCATGCTTTTTCCATTGGTGAATAATTGAGCTCATAGTGGACAAGAGTTTGACTCATGTAATAGATGGCTTCTTCTTTGTTGTTATCATCAAGTTGTGCCAAGAGTGCCCCCGGTGTTGTAGTGGTTGCCTTGTCCTTTATTGGGATTTCTTTTAGAATATCCTTTTAGTCTTTGGTCCTTTGATATTCGAGAAAAAAACCAAAAGCCAAAAACCTAATCAGAGTTATCCCAAAAACATCCTTGAAACCAAGAAAGTTCTTGAAATTAGTAGTCCAAAAAAACATTGTTCAAACCAATCCAATTGCCAAATCCTTTTTAACTATGTCCGATTCAATCAAACGCAAAAAAGATAAATTGCCAAACTCTCGCGGCTATTAGGAGAAGAAAGTTGCAGAAAGAGATCTCAAAGACCATCAATCTTCCATAAACGCAATCCAAAAGAGAACAAGTATCAGGAGAATCTATACAACATAGAGTATAACTCCAGAATCAAATAGTTTGCAGCATACTTTCAGTTCAATCGCCACTTTATTAGCCTAGAAAGTGAAGACTAGTTTGGCCTATCACATATCCATTTTTTTTTCTCTTTTAGAATCTCACATCATATCTCAGCATCCTTGCATCCTAAATCATCCTTAGTTGCATCCTTGTATTATCATTCATTCTTAGTTGCATCTTTATCATCTTCCTAGTGACATTATTGCATCATCTATCATATCCCTAGTCGCATCATAGATCATCCTTTCATATTAAGTCATCCTCCATCTTCATCAATCCAAAATCTGAATCCATCATCCTTGATCTAAATCAGAATCCAAAATCCAAGTCCCAAATCTAGAATCCTTGAACCAAATCCAATTATCCAAACCATCCACTTAGTGTCACATCCTTTGAGTTACTCAATCCTTATCCTAAATAAGAATTATCTCAACACTACCATTTGACTAAGCATTGTCTAGGGCATCTTGTACTTGTCTTTGTGGGCCTTATCATCTCAAGCAAGAGATTGGCATACACTGGCAAGGATCTCGTCTTCTGAAGATCATCAATCTATCTTAGGTTGACAATCCTCTCCTCTTTGAACCTACATCAAGAAGCAGCAACTCATATTCCTGGACACTTAGTAATCATCCACCATCCTCATCACACATATCCAGATCAGCATCCCACCATCCTTCAGTTCATTCAAGCATCCTCCAAATCCTTGCATCTATCCTTAGGTTTTTCATAAGCTTAACCTATTCACCATCCTTAAGTTTCCTTAGGAATATCTTGCATCCACCCATCTCAATATCTTCATCTTAGATTTGCATTTCATGCCTGTCGAGACACAAGCCAAGAAGAGAAAGAATATGGATCACAACTTAGCCACTAGTTCACTTGATCCCTGATGAAGTGATATCAGATATCTATATGCTTAGACCTATCATGAAACACTGGATTCTCAGATAATTTAATACAACTCTAATTGTTGCAATTTATCACTGTACTCTCAACCCTCTGACCAAACAAGGCCACTAGTAACTTCTAAAGCCATATAGCTTCACATGTCGCCATGGTAGCTACTATGTATTCTACTTCTGCAGAACTCAAACCTACAAACTTCTGCTTCCTGCTAAACCAAGAGACAACTCATGATCCCAAACTGAAACAACACCCTGAAGTGTTTCTCTTGTCCATTCTACTATTTGCCCAACCCGCATCAGTATAGCCTATAAACTTGACACCTTCACCTCGAGAATATATAATCCCATACTCAATTGTACCATGCAAATAATGTATCACATGCTTTGTCATTGTCCAATGCACTCTCTTTCGGTCAACCATGAACTGACTTAGTAGTTTACTGCAAATGCTATATCTAGCCTGGTGTTGACCAAATACATGAGAGAACCAATCAACTGCCTATATATGGTTGGATCTACATCCTTCTCCCTAGACGTCTCTACCTTCCTCCAATTTGTGATCATAGGTGTAGACATGGCTTTGCAATCTTCCATCTTAAACCTCTTCAAGATTTTGATACAATATTCCCCTTGCCCAAGGAAAATTTCTCCATTTGTCTGCCCCACCTCCATGCCTAGAAAGTGGCGCATAAGTCCCAAATCCTTCATCTCAAACTCTATTGCAAGGTCCCTCTTGCACTCCTCTATGAGCCCTAGTGAACCTGTTAGAAACAAGTCATCCACATATAGAACAAGAATGAGAACCTCATCCACAACCACCAAGTAGTAGAGGTTAGCATCTTCCTCACTATTCACAAAACCCATCTCTTGCAAGTATGTATCGATGCACTCATACCACGCTTTGGGAACCTGCTTGAGTCCGTACAAAGCTCTCATCAATCTGCACACGTGGGTCTCTTTCTTGTGTGCTACAAAGCCTTCTGGTTTCTCTTTGTATACCTCCTCTTTCAACTCACCATTAAGGAATGTTATCTTGACATCCATTTGATGGATCTGTCATCTCACCTGTGCTACAAATGAGATCAAAGCTCATATAGAAGTATAGCTGGACACAAGAGCAAATGTCTCCCTGTAGTATATTCCCTCCTTCTGAGAGAACCCCTTTGTCACAAACCTTGCCTTGTACTTCTCAATGCTACCATCTACACCATGCTTGATCTTATAGATCTAGTGTGATCCAACCACAACCCTATCTATTGGTCTAGGCACAACCTCCCACACATCATCCTGCATTACTAAGGTATATTCCTCAACCATCGCATCTTGCCACACTTGATTTTGTGCATCCTCCTGATAGCTGGATGGCTCACTATCTACCAACTGACTAATGCCACATAGTCATTGAACTTGGCTAGTTGTTTTCGTTGTCTAGTACTCCTAGGAGTTCCCAAAAACTCCAGAGTATCCCTATGTGTATGTTGAACCTCACAGTTCTTGTTGCCAACTGTAGAGGATGAGATATCAAACTCCATATCTTCTTGATGTATTTCATGTTGCACGAGTCGCTCCATAGTCTGTGAACTCTCACTACATGAGCCTATGCTTGTACTACTAACTATACTCGAGTTGTGTTGCCCTTGACTTGGTTGAGCTACCCTTGGAGCTTCTGTCGACTACTCACTTTCATCTTCTGCTAGCAAATCTCTAGACCTCCTAAATATCTTGTCCTCCATCAACTTGACATCACGTCTAACAATAATCATCCTAGTCCCTAGAATAAATATCTAATATGCCTTTGAGGTTTCACTTTACCCCACAAAGTACCCCCTCTTTGCAGTCTAATCTAACTTGATACATTATCCCTTGGAATATGACAATATGTCAAACTTCCAAATATCCTGAAGTGATTGATATCTGGCTTCTTCCCTGTGAAAGATTCCTCTGGTGTCATCTTCCCTGAAACCTTATGCAGAACCTTGTTCTGTATATATATTGTCATACTACATGCCTCTGCCCATAAATAGTAGGGCATATCCTGATCACGTAGCATAGCCCTTGCTACCTCTGATATGGAACGATTCTCTTTGAGCAACTCCATTCTCCTATGGATTGTAAGGAACAGTCCACTCTCTCTTGATTCCTTCCCTGGTACAGAAATCTAGGAACTCTTTCCCTTTGTACTCACCTCCATTATCTAACCAAAGAACCTTTATCTTTCTTCCTCTTGAGTTCTCCACAAGAGCCTTGAACTCTTGGAAGCGACTTAAAAACTCATCTTTGGTCTTCAAGAAGTATATCCAAGTCTTCTTGGAGATATCATCAATAAAAATAGCATAGTACTTGTATCCTCTGAGAGACTGTCGACATTGGCCCACATATATCTAATTGTACAAGATCAAGAACACCCCCAGATCTGGTCACTCCTTGAAAAAGATGCTTTCACAAATTTCCCCATCACACATCCCTTACATACACCATCATGCTCTATGCTCACCTCTGGAACACCTGTCACTGTCTCACGAATTAATTTAAGTGCTCCATGATATATATGGTCCATCCTCCTATGGCATAGCTCTCCAAGATTTCTAGGATTATTGTTGCTCATGAGTGCCTTAGGAGTATCAAACTGCAGCCTATAAAGGCAACCACTCGTAATTCCAATCCTTATACTTGATCAACACAGGCGCCCCTCTAACAACTACATTATACCCTTTATCCTGAAGGATAGATACATAGATCAAATGTATACCTAAGCCTAGCACATGCAACACATCATGAAGGGAAATTGGCTTGCCATTCTCCCTTTGAAACTGAACAATCCTTTTCCCAACTGAGTTGAGTTTGGGCATGTTCCCCATAGAAATCTGGATTCTAGTGTCCTTATAACTAGAGAAATACTCTCTAACTCTTGTCATATGAAATGACGCCCCACTATCTATAAACAAAACACTCTGTGAGGTTGAGCTATCCATCCAAGCTATGAGTGCAAACTCATTCTCCATTCTATTAGAGAGTTCATTTGCACTTGTTGAAGTTGTGACCTACTTCTTGCCCTTCTTTTCATTCTTCTTCCTTTGCGGGCAATCACTAACATAGTGGCCAAACTCGTGACAACCAATGCACTTGACCTTACATAGCTCATTCTTCTTCTTCTTCTCACTTTGTGAATTTGACCATTTACTAGACCCTTTCTTCGCTTTTCCTTTTCCCGCTAGGGAAACGTTTTCTTGTTCCACCTCACTTTTTTGACTCTTATTGTTGGCTCCATTCACAAGACTTAATCTAAGCTACTCCTGAGTGAAATCACTTCATAGTCAATCCCAACTCAATTAAGTGTCTCGTCCATTAATGACTTGAACAAAGACATCCCACTGCTTAGTAAACCCATTTAGGGTTATCCTTACTAGATCATCATCATCTGGCTTATCTCTAACAGTTGCTAACTCATCCTTGACAAGCCTAAGCCTCCTGAGGTAACTTGTGACATCTTCTCCCTTAATCATCTCGGTATTCCTCAACTTTTCCTTGAGAATCATCTTCCGATTAGTGGTAGCATTATGGTACAGATTCAGAATGGCATCCCACATCTTCATTGTATCTAACTCGGCGATATGCGGAACAATATGATCCTTGACACCGTCAAGGATTAGCCTCCTCGCCTTGGCATCACCCTTCTTATATGCTACTATGTGTGTTGCATCTATAGGTACAGCTACAACACTGGTCACATATTTTTTGATAAGATTCTCTTCTAGCAATAAAGAAATTTTGGGTTTCCAGATACCAAAATTTGAGGCTCCATTCAATCTATCTTCATCTCTCAAACCGGTTGTGGCCATCTCAAAGGATAAAAGAAATAATAATTCAAAAGAGGTCAAACTAGGTTTTATAAACCCTCAATTTATTTCCTTGCCTAGGGTAAACCTTTTCTACCCTCAACTTAGCTCTAATACCATGTGAAAATTCTATTGCAATCACTGATTATTAATCTCTTATCTTATAAAGATTATTTAACTCTCAAAAATTAATTCACAGTTAATATTGAAAAATAACACAACCACAACTTCACCAATAAAAAATACAGAAAGAAATATGCAACATAATGACATGATATTTATGGACAATTGTCCCTAGAAAAACCCCAAAGGGAAAACGAGTACTGCAGATGAGAAATATATTAATCTTCGGAAAAATTAAGAGATACAAAAACTGCTTGCCTCCTACTGGCAGAGCTCCGACAATCTCTCATTTTCTCTTGTTGATATTCCCGCACTACTATCTCCCAACTCTATCACTGCACCCTTACTAAGACTGCAAGACTATTCTCTATCACTGCAAATTCATTTACTAACATTGCAAATGCTTCTTTAACTTGTGCGCTCTCCAAATCCCCCTTGACTCCCTTTTATACTACTCTCGTTGGAAAACCAACGGCCGAGACCGATTCTTAATCAACAAGTGAGATTAAAAACAACCCAACAACTAATAACAAATTTGGTTGCAAGGTGTCGCTAGAAAAATCAAACAATTAATTAAATAATTGTCTCTACACTAACAAGTTTGTTTTAGAAAATAATTATTTACTATTGTTTAGCAAGTGGACAAAAGATGTCCAAGCTAACTAGCTAACAAGCGTTAATATCATCGAGAGATTAAGAATGTGCTTATTTTGGTGACCAAATTGGATAGAAATTCCACTGTTTGAACTCTATTGTCATTGCAAGTGTAGAGGCGTCCATTGTGAGCAGATTGGAGCAATAAAGTACAGGTTGCGTGTGAGTTTCAGGCAGCTGCAGTTCATTAAGTGGCAGCAGCAGTCTTTTAAGAGGCGGCGTTATCAATTAGAGGGCCAACGTTAATTGAGAAGGGGTATTTTGATTGTATCGGTGTCTGCATTGCAAGTAGTAAGCATTGACGCCAAGTTATACTCCTTTCTAGAAGGTTGCATTATCAGAATGGATGTCAATTAGATTACACATTGCTGCTACAGGTTCTACATTAGTTATTTATATTATTTACTTCATGCATTGCATCTGACATTGTAAATATGTTCATAGATGAACGATGAAATATAAATAGCATGGCAAGTGTTTGTTGAAATGTTCATATCTATGTTGCATGCCAAATGTTTCCATTAATGTCTATGAGTTGTAGGTATCCATTTCTCATGTGTTGGTCTAATATTTGCATTTGGGAATTGAAAGGATGTATGCCAAGTGTTTGTGAAAACGCTCATTGGTTGTAGGTGTACATTTTACACGTAGAAATCATAGATATCTATTCAAAAAGACAAAGGATTACATTTGCGTTTAAGTTCTTTGCCTCGATATCTTATTATTCATTTGCAAGCATTTAAACTTCATTTGAAACCATTCCAAGCAAGCAAAAACAGTATGAGAATAAAAGACGACAAGATAGCATGCAAAGTGTTTGACAAATTGTCGAGCATCAAAAGGGTGTAGCAATTTGGTGTATATCAGAGTTAGGACCGGTTGGAGTTCTTACATACAACAACCATAAACTGAAATAGAAGCCTCTTTGGGATACACTTCCAAATATACATTTCCAAATAATCACAGTTCAAGTGGAATGTTCCAAAAGAACGTGTTCCTTTTTAAGCTTTTATTGTCTCCCCACAAGCACCAGGTGTCTAGCAAGTGCTCTCCAACCCATTTTTTAATAGCGATTTTGCAAGACCACCAAACATTCATCAATACGAAAATCAAATTGCAGGCCCTCAGTACCCAGCTCAATCGACTCCCCTAGAAGAGCTCAAAGAGAAAAAAAAATCTATATCAAAAAGCACTATATTCAAGGAACCTTTCATAGCAGACATCAAATATATACACAGCACTCCCCTAGAAGAGCTCAAAGAGGAAAAAAAACTATGCCAAAAAGCACTATATTCAAGGAACCTTTCATAGCAGACATCAAATATATACACAGCCCTAATCAAAGCCCTTCATACACCAGATGGAAGTCGCAACATTCAAAATCAGAAATTAGGTGAACATGTTGTGCTCCTGCCAAAGAAAATTGTGTTGCGACTCTGGCAACTCCTTAAAATCAACAATCTACACTTAAAATCTCAAATGCATCAACATTCTGAAAATGGTACTGCATTTCCAACAAATAAGGCTGCCGAACTCGCAACTGCCGAACTCGCAGAACATTCTCTTATACTACTACATTTGATAACCAGTAGAAAAAGGTCATCATATAGAACCAACTAGGATTCCACTCAACAGAAGAGGATCCCCACAGGGATGAACAGCCAGAAGACCAGTAAGAATTGGAAAATTCCAGTCATGAACCCTTCTGCAGTGCCCAAGGCCAACACCCACCCACATCTACATAAACCCACAGCCAAATAGCCACTAAAAATTGGTAAATTCCAGTCTTTAAGCCTTCTGCAGTGCCGAAGACCAGCACCCAGCCACAACTATGTAATCCCACAGCCAAATAACCAAGTGATCAAATTAAAAGTCCAGGCTCACAGTCCCACTTTTAGCATATCACTTTTCATCTAAAATCAGCAGTTAAAAAATATGCTATGTTTTTGGAAAATCAGCTGCAATGCACTCAACACCTACAGTGGTAAAATTTTCCAATACTCTTTAATTAGTCTTAGTGATTATTCTTTACCCATTTTAATTACATGTCAAAGTGGGTCTGCCTTTGTTTTATTTTGCCCTCTTTTGCAAAGTTGCCAAGGGGTCTTAGATTTTGGTATGCCCAGAAAAAAGGAAAGGCATTTCCAGAGGACATCTAATAAGTTTCGGTCTAGAAAAAGCTTATGTTATTTTAATTATGTTCTAGCCTTGTCCATATTCTTATTTTCTCCGCCAAAGTTTGGTCAATATTTTTTACATTGCGTAAAGGAGAAAAAGTCTCAAGAAAGCTAATGCGTGTGAATAAAAAGAGAGGGCGAGTTTTTGCAAAAGAAAACACAGTTGACCAGGGAGTATGTTCTAGATAGCTACATAGGCTCTTCAAGTTTCAAGCTTAAATCAGTCATGAATTCTCTTTCGATTATCATCAGTTTATGCAGCTCCAAATGGAAAGATCAAATGTGCAAAGCAAGTGCGAACCTTTTCAGATTTCCAAGTCAGAAAATGAGCTGGTTGTTGCAGCTGTTTGTTATATACATTCAACCTCGTTGTTTGTTTCAGCTATTGGTAATGTGTATTCAGCCTATATGAACTGGTTGTTGATGGTATTTCCTGAGGACTGGCCATTTCTGTGATGTAGTATTGCTATCTTATTTTTTATCCTGTGCAATCCTTTTGGACTGCAATTTATTTATGTAAAAATTTTATAAGCTTTGTTCAATATAAAAAGAACAAAAAAGAGAAGAGACGAGACTTGTAGAGAAGCTACACTGTCAGCCAGGCAGTGAAGAAGCAGTTGAACAGCTTTACAATTTGTGGGAAAAGGTAGAACAAGTCTTCAAGCTGTGTTGTCACACTCCAAGTACGCACCACATCTGTAATGTTTCCACCAAATCCTCCTCTTATCTTGCAAACATTACCTGTTTGTTATGTGGTGTGTACACCTAAGCATGAGTTATCCCGACATTCAATTTACACTGCAATCTTCATTCCAGTCTGTGTATCCAG
This sequence comes from Chamaecyparis obtusa, assembly GCA_027943335.1. Classification (NCBI taxonomy): domain Eukaryota; kingdom Viridiplantae; phylum Streptophyta; class Pinopsida; order Cupressales; family Cupressaceae; genus Chamaecyparis; species Chamaecyparis obtusa. The sequence goes on from BSBK01002634.1 coordinate 525,131, forward strand.
GCAACTATATGACTGGTGTAAGCCCTTATTTTGTATTAAAGGAGACCTCGTAAAATTATGTTGGATGAAACCTCTGCAATGATCCATGCATTGGCAAAAGTACAGTGAAGCTCTTCTCACATTCTCTGTGATTTCTCATCACAGGTTTTGATGTCTAACATGGTTGGAATAGTTTCTATTGTTACAATTTCATGATGAAGTTTATTGGAGATGGTAGATATCATTGTCAGGGCTACACAAGGTTTCACATTACTTTTACACAGGCAAACAAAGGAGGAAACTGAATAAATTGAGACATGAGAACATAAAACAACTTGGTGAATGACAGAGATTTAACAACGACGACTGTCAAAAGGCAGTGTCAAGTCTATTCATGAAAGAAAATATTAGCTATGGATCTCATAAGGGACTGCTGTGATCATAGATAATATAGTACAGTGTGCTGTAAAGACCAGCAAGGATAAGGACAAGTTACATGTCAACTGGCATAAAGACCGATAGTTGTAAAAGCCCTTCATGTATTAGTGACAATCAAAATGAAGGTAGATCAAAGCCCAAGAATGATGAATGGATAATAGAGGTACCAAGCAGAGGCACAAAATAGAAGCATGTTAAATGATGCCATGGTAAACAGTATGAGAAAGCAGGATTCAACATAATTAAGCATGTTTATATCACGAGTCATAGGAAAAAGAGAACGACAAGGAACTTGCTCTACAATGACAATAAATAGTCAAGGGACTATGAGGACAACCAGATTAAATTTGGATGCAGATGACAAGGATCTCATAAGAAACAGAGTTTTCAGAGACTCAAGGACCATATATAATGAATGAGCTCAAGATAGGTCTCTTGACAGGCAAAACCTCAAGGTAAAGTCCCATGCTAAAAGCATGAGAAGGAGAAAGAAAACATTGCAGCACTCATGAGATCACTTTTGACAGTGGCTGTAAATAGAGAAAAAATGGCATCAGCCATGTGTATGATGAATACTTGAGATAAGACCAAAGACCTTTACGTAAGACAGAGAAGCCAAATGGTACCAGGGGTTTCATGAACTCACTGTCACAAGTGAACAGTGTTGAAAGTGAGGACGAGAAGATTGTCTTGTGATGAGTTTTCAGGCCTTAAAGCAATCAAATGTCTGAACAATTGAAAAGCAGATTATCTTTTGCCAAGGTGAATTTCAAGGCCTTAACCAAACTTTGGGAACTCAAGTCTTTGAGGGCAGTGACAGAAGGTACAGTCGGAAATGAAAGAGATATGCTAAGAAGCTTATAACAATGACAGTCCTCCATACCAAATGACACTCCCAAAGTTAGCTTACATGCTCAAAAGGATTATTTTGCAAAAGATAGTCAGAAATCTCTTCAAAGAAAAACAATGCAGTGATGTTGTCAGTAATACAAATGGAACGTAAGATGAGTTACAGTAACCTACAGTTATAGAAAGGACAAGTGAAAAGGGCATGGGTAGCAAAGAGCTAAGGATGATCATAGAAGATAACACTATACAAAGGTGTGAACAGGAAAGAAGAAATGCTGAGAACATTGTCATAAATAAAAAGGACAAACCATTAACTTGCATGTATACATGCTTACTGTGACAGTCCCCAAGCATCCATGCCTATATAAGAAGTAGCTTCAAGAGAACAATGTATGAAAAAGTGATGGAAGCTTCAGGTGTGAACTAAAATCCCCAATGGCTGGCTGTCATCCAAATTCAATGTCATAAATAATATCATCTACGCTAGACTCAAGTATAGCTTCTAAGTTTTGAAAATAATAATAAATCCTTCAAAAACAATGGACAGAAAGAAAACAATTGCACATCTGGTGAGTCCGATTTTACAACTTATTGCAGTTCGGGCCCAGCTCAATTGGCAAGAGCTTCTTGTGGTAAAGCATGAGGTTACGAGATCTAGTCCCCCAGCCCATGTGGTACCAGAGGACGTGTCGTGCCAATGTCACCGGTCACATTAAAAGTTTACCTGACGCACTGCACTTTATAGGAAGTGCTACACCTGATTTCTGCAGTCTAAATAACAGATTTTATGACCTATTCAAATCGATGAGAGTCAGAAATGTTATCACCTGCTTCACTATCAACAAGGAACATCGAATAAATTTATATTCATTAAAAAAGTAAACATCTAGATTGAAATAACCCATTAATCAGTAGCACCACATATATTCGATTGCAATCAGATAAATATATATTTACAACAGTGATAAGGGTAGTGATGATAACTGAATCCACTTTGCAAGGTTGCTAACACGATGAATTAAAATTTGTGAATTCATGCAATGCAAAGGTCTCGGTACAGTTTTTCTGTTCAAATTTCTCAACTTTTATTGGAATAACTATTTTATTTCACATAGATTACCTAGCCATGATGCCATTAATTCTTGTCTTGTCAAAAGTCCATATCAAAGCTAGCTTTTAAACCAAAAGACACTTATTTGACTCCAAAAGTACAGACTCAAGACCAACTCTCTTTAATCACCATATGGAAAGGAAGATGATGAGAAAATTGTGTCGATAGTTGTTGTACTACAATCGAAATCTCCAATGATCAGAAGTCAATGGTAGTATTTCATAAGCAAGGGAACAAAGGAATAGAGGCTCCCAACTCAATTGTATTTCTCATCCACTTGGCCCTCCTAACACCAGCTTCTTTAGATGGATACAACATGAAAACGAAATCGACATAAAGCAAAATGCTTAACAAGCAATATAATTTAATAAGTAAATATCCCTGACTCTCCTCTCAAAATTGGTAACATAGGACACAATGGCTATCATTCCGAAGACAAAGGAATTAGAATGCCCAACTAGTCAAATTTGAGTACCATCCCGTAGAGCAGAGCATTTGATGCAAAGTGTGAAGCTGCAGAAGTAGATTAAGTGTTTAGAAAGAAATGTTGTGATATATGCAAAAGCATCTCATGTTCCTCAATGATATTCCTGAGCAAGCTTGACAAGACTCATGGACATCTTATCCACATTACCATCTAATTAATGTTGCAGCATCTCCATTTGAATAGGTTTCATCTAGAAAGGATCTTTAAAAATGTGTCATTGTAGACTATGCAAAATCTAACTTTTCTATTGCAACAAGTAAATTTTGAAACATTAGAAAGATAATTAGCAAAAACCTAACAGACACAATGTTTGTCTTCAATCAATTCATGATGAGAAAGAAGTTGTTAATTTGTATCAATCCATACGTAAAATCCAATTTGTTTTGAATGAAAAGTATCTATGAAAGGTCACACAAAAAAATTAATAGCTCTACCATTTCAAAATATTGTTTTTCAAATTGAAGCTTTCCAGCTTCAATTTTACTAATGTCAAACATATCATTCAATATCTGAATTATACAAGATGATAAAACACCTATCATTTGTAGAATTTACTAATGTTTATTGAAAAGGCTACTTCCAAGTATTTGGTTGGTACCTGCCTCAATAACAGTAGTGGGCACTCTTATTTCATGGAAAATAAAATTTTAATATTGTTTCACATTACGTATCTTCTCTAGGTATTTTGTTGAAAATTTTGAATTGTTTTATTCTCTTTCAAATTTAAATATTTTGTTGCTTAATACAAGAATTTTATTAAATGAATTACCAAAAAAATGTAAAATAGAGACTAGAAGAAGGAAAGTCTCACAAAACATAAAAACAAATAACTCAACTGACTTCGTAGAATACCAAAGACAAGTAAACAACAAAATAGAAAAACATCTAACAAATATCTATGGAATTGCAACTAATAGTCTTAATCCTTTTATCACAGTCAAAACATAAATCCAAAAAACAATAAGGTCGAACATACATCAATGAAGAGAACTTATCTCCTACAACATCCACTTATAAAATTCGAAGTATTTCAAAGAATTAAATTTCTTTATTTATGCGTTCCCATCATTCCACGTTGAATTCTACAATAATTGATTTGATTTCTACTTGTCATTGACATGCTCATCCGGTTCATCTGTATTCCACTCTTTTGAAAATGAATTTAAAAAATAACAAGATGTTTTCATCAAATTTTTTAGTTACTTTTATAATTTATCCTCATTAAAGTATCGTTTTCTGCCCTAAAAACCATACAACTAATCGATATCTTCAAATTTGACGTTGCAAACATAAGCTCTCCTCTACAAAACCTTGTATCATTTCATAGTACAAAGTAATAATTTTTTAAGTTCAAAACAACCAACCAATAATATAATATATCATATTCCAAATGAAGTGAATATCTTGAACATCTTTAACAATATTTGTTGACAACACATGAAACCTAAAATTTAGAACATAATAACCTCACAAAATCCTCTCTCATCATTGTGGAAAAATATTTTAAATCTTCAATTTCATTACCATAATACATACGATTTTGGTAAATTGGTCATTTGATTAAATTGTCATAAACAAAATTCATGTCAATCAATTATATCTTTAAGATATATTCATATTATTCATAATTAACTGAAATTCGCAATCTATGTAAAAATAAAAGCTCAATTTTCTTCACTTACAATGAAAATTGTACAATGTTGCACTTGGAATTGGTCAATTTTCTATTAAAATTCCAAATGCAACATTATACAATTTTCAATGTAAGTGAAAAAATTTCAACTTTTATTTTGCACATAAGTTGCACATTGTAGTTAATTATGAGCAATTTAAATATATTTTTGAAATAGAATTGATTGTCATTAAAGAGAAGATGACAATTTCGAAAAACAAATCAAATGGTCAATTCATAAAAACTATATCATAGTATGATAACTAAACAAGAGATTTAAAGGTTTTGCACATTGATTAGAGAGGATGTTGCAAAGTTATTGTGTTCTAAAGTACACTATCAACAAATATTTTTAAAATATTCAAGATACGCCCTTTAAAATATGAAATATGATATTTTTGGGACTGTTGTGACCTTAAATAATTAGGGTTTTATATCAGAAATTGATACAGGACTTTGCAAATGAGTTTGTGTTTGTGTCATCAATATTAAAGAATGTTTTGTCTGTAAGGGTTTTAGCACAAAAATTTGTGTTTTCACATTAGAATGAAGCAAAATTGATGAGTCATTGACTATAAAAAATGATAAAAACATCTTGTCATATTTTAAACTCACTTGTAAAAGAGTGCAATACAAATAAGTTAGAAGACTGTCGATGGTAAAACCAAAAATTGAACATTTTTCTCTACACTTCAATGTGGGACAATGTGAAAAAAATAATAAAGAAATCTAAATCTTTAAAAGACTTAGAATATTTGTTAGATTCTACATAAGAGAGAAGTTTTCTTCTCTATTGGGTGTTTCAACCTATTGTGTTTATAAGTTATTCATTATGTGACAAGATAATAAGATTGCCATTTGTAGTTCCATGGACATTTGTTACCTATCTTTCTATTCTTGTATTTTTCTATACTATAAAGGAAGTCAAGTAGTATGTTGTTATGATTTCAAGATATTGTTTATTGTGGTTTTTGTTTTATGGTGCATTGATAATTCTTCCTATAAAAGTTCTTATATTGAGCAACAATATTTCAAGGTTGAAAGAGAATAAAACAATTCAAGTTTCATAACAAAACAAGATTGAATACTTAAAAAAAAAAAACCACATGAGCAACTTCTAAATTCATGAAATAGCAATGACTTAATATTATCATGTCAGGTGTCGGCCATAGGCTTGGACTTAACATATATGTCATACATCAAAAAATTCTCCAAATGATGGATGTTGTCACATTGTATGATCCGTATATTGAATGATGTGTTTGCAATTGGTAAAATTAAAGTTAGGAAACTTCAACTTAAAAAACATTATTTCAACATAGGTGGTCTAATAAGTTTTTTAATATGGACTTTCAGAGATAACTTTGATTCAAAAATAATCAACTTTTACATATGGATTGATGATGAAACAAAACACATTTTTTCCACATTGTGAACTAATTGGAGACAAACATTGTTTTTGTTGCGTTTTTGCTAATTACATCTCTAATGCTTCAAAATTTACTCCTTGTGATAGAAAAGTTAAACTTTCATAGTCTACAATAGAAAATTTGTTAAAAATTACTTTGAAACTTCTTCAAATAGAGTATGTGCAGCCTTGATTAGACACTAATCTAAATAAGATGTCTACAAATCTTGTCAAACATTTTTAGGTGATTTTTTTTTCCATTTCTAGAAAGATGAAGACAAAAAAGTAACTACCATAAAAGGAATGGGGACGTTGCATCTAGAAATTGTTATTGGTAATTTGAAGAGAGAATTGAAGGTTGAGGCTAATGTGGGTGCACCTCGTGTTGAATATGTGCACAAGAAACAATCAAGTGGCCAAAGTCAGTTCACAAACATAACTGTAAGATTTGAACTTATTGAAGCTAGTGGTGGGTATGAATTCAAGAGTGCAATTAAAGTTGGGAGTTGTACATGTTACCATTTTTCATATTTTGTGCTAACATGGATCTTTTATTCGCTTTATTTTACCATTTTGTGGGAATGTTTTAAAGCATTAGATCTAATATGCTAGAAGGGAGAATTTCAAGATCTACACTAATTAGTATTGGTCAAATCATAGATGCAATAGTAGTAGACTTCTCAATGAGTATTTGTTTTCTTGTAAGAAGTTCAAGGTGGCGAGTAATTGCCACACTTTCTCATAGAAACATCTCACCAAGAAATCGATGTCTATGTCTAATTCTTAGTCGTAGATGTATATTAGTATTTGACGTCAAACAAAAAGTTCATTTTGCATTTTGTGATTTCTAATTTATTGTTCAAGCCAAAAAAAAAACCCTTCCAAGGTGATTTGCAAGGATTTAGGTCTATTTGGAGCATATTTGGAAAACAATTTGAAGCAAAATTGGATTCTTGGGTAGGTTTTCAAGTTTATTTTTCTTTATTTTTTTAAGTCATTTTATCTCCAATTTGTTAAATCTAGGCTTATAGAAACTCAATAATGACATTTCCTAAGTACTCTAAATTGTTTTAGATTGTAATAAACAAGATTTAACACCATTTTTTAACATTTTTTTCAAAAAGTTTCACTATTTTTACATAGTTACACCATCGTCAAGGACAAGGGGCATCGGAACGAAGGGACAGGTTTTCGGGACGAGGGGACAAAGGGGCCTCAATTCCGAGATGGCGGGGGGGAATAGGGAATGACTATATATACTATATACTATACATATGGTACATAAAATGCTCGTTACGAAAAGATGTATAAAACATAAAAATGTAAAATAGAAAATTATTAAATACTTGAACATTGCATTGAACATTGAACAATAAACATTGAAGTTACCAATATCGAATTACTAATTAGAAATTAAAATACTCAATACTACATAATGATAAAATTTTGAATTGTTGAATCAGCAAATGGAAGACTTCTATTATATCATATGATATCAAAAGTATCTGATCATAAAGATGATTACAATGAGTTTAAAAATTTAACCATAATTTTTTTTTTAAATTTGCCTTTTCATGTTTCCGTGACAAGGGATGCTTGGGCGTCCCTGGAACACTCGAGGGACGTTGCGTCCCCCTCAACATTCCAGTAACGTGGGGAACGTCCCCGCGTTTTCGAGGATGGGCTAAATTTGCGATGGCATTACTGCAGACACAGGAACGTTGGGGAATTTGGTAGGGGGGGCATCCCTAGGGTACACTACTATTTTCTCAAAAATCCCAACTTTTCCTAAAAATTTCAAACCATAACACTTTTTTCTTTTCTTTTTTTTTCGAAGTTTTAACTGTGTAAAATTATTTAAACTAATTTAGTTTGTTTGCTAAAAATTTTGTTTAAATATTAATTTGGGATTTCAATTTCTATGTGTAGGCTAAAATTTGATTGTTAATGGCAGATAGAGATTCTTCTACAACTAGGTCAGTTTCAAGGTCTACCAATGCCTCGATAAACGCATGCTCCTATGGGATGCACGCACGCATACTAAAGGAGCTAGAGATAAGCCTTTGAAGAACTAAAAAATAATACCATAATTAAGCCTTGGAAGTAAGCCTTTGAAGAACTAAAAAATAATACCATAATTTGCATCAAGTGTGAAAAAATAATTTATAGAGGCATACACCGCTTGAAATATCACCTTTCAGGCATCAAGAACATGATGCGAGAGTTTGTGAGAAGACCACAAATGAAATAAAAAGATAAATAAATGTCTTGCCGCCCAAGAAGAGAAAAAAATACAAAAGGAAAGGACAAAAGTAGCCATGAGAGTAAGAAGAGTTGAATCTCAAAGTGTTAAAATCAACTTTAACAAAGAAGCAGTAGCACTTCAAGGCTTATTGGACTCTCTTCATGGCCCACGTACCCGCAAATCCACTACCACTTCTGCTACTTCTAATAGAGCACCACCATCAATGTCATAACTGTAGTCTATACATGATATTTTCTGCATAGAAACACACCTAGGGCACAACCATCATTGGAGGGAACTGGGTAGAATAGGGAGGTGCATCAACAAGTAGAAATTGCTTGTATTGATTTCTAGTACTTCAACAATATCCATTTCAATGTGGCAGAAAATCCATATTGGCTGAAATTGGTTATTGCAATGATTGTGGCGGTAGAAATCTACAAGGTGCCTTCTCATGCAAACTTGAGTGGGAGGTTAGTTCTCTTGTTTTAGTTTTTAAATGTTTTAACTTGTTACTTTTAGTTTTGAAATTTGATAACTTATTTTGAGTTTTGATTTTTAGAGTGTAGGCAAAAATTATGTTCTTTTTTCAAAGTAATTACTATTTATTGTTTTTTGATTAAGGTAAATACAGATTTTGAAAGGGCCCCGAAACCCTGTACATCATGGTCACTAAAGATATTCAAGAAAGCCCACTAAACAGAATGGGTCAAGACCAAAGTGAGGGTTTTACAATAGGCACTTACAACCTAGATGATTCAAAGCATGAAACAATCATCATGCAAACCTTAGCTAAATAGAAAACTAAAACTAGGATTTTCCTGGAACACCCTTCTGATGGGAACAAAGAGTCATATCAAACAAAGAGGACTTCTTAAATTTTTTTCCTTTGACAGCGATCCAACCCTCTTCAACTCTAGCTGCCTCAACCTACCAACACAAAGTATCATCAGCCAAGCCAAAGCAATCCTAGCTACCAGCAGAGGTAGCCACAAAACCAGTAGACCGAACAAGAGAAGCAATCGCAGAATCACTGGCAACCATGACCTCCACACCACCAGGTAAAGACAAAGGCGTTGCCTCCCTTGCCAAACCAAAAAACGAAGCAACCGGAGAGATAGGAGGACAAACAGGAGTCGAATCCTAACCAACAAAAGAGGGAGGGGGTACCTGCGCAGCCACTTGGGAGAAGATTTTCGGCAAAACAGGTTTCTTCACCACCAAATAATGATGATCCGAAGTACCATTCCACCAAGACGCAACAGATTTCTTTTTACCCAATCCACACTGGGCGTCCATATGCCCAGTTTTAAAGCATCTTTGACATCTATAGGGAATCCCTTCATAATCCAGGGTCTGAGTCCAACTTCCTTTGGAGGAGGTGATCACTATCTCCACAGGAAGACCCTTAGAAGGATCAATATCAACAAGAATGCGAGCATAAGTAGAGTGGTACATATCACTCTATAATGATGATCCGAAGCACCATTCCACCAAGACGCAACAGATTTCTTTTTACCCAATCCACACTGAGCGGCCATATGCCCAATTTTAAAGCATCTTCGACATCTATAGGGAATCCCTTCATAATCCAGGGTCTGAGTCCAACTTCCTTTGGAGGAGTTGATCACTATCTCCGCAGGAAGACCCTTAGAAGGATCAATATCAACAAGAATGCAAGCATAAGTAGAGTGGTACATATCAGAAGAAGCACTATCTACCAGCAAAAATTCCCCATGAGCATTACCAATCCCCTCAAAAAGAGAATCGATCCAAAGATGCAAGGGAAGATAAGGAAGACGAACCCAGATAGGGAATCGAGTGAAAGAGTCTAAAATGGGGTTAAAATCGAAATGCCAAGGTTTAACCATGAGCATAAAACGATCCTCCCAGCTGAAGAAATGATCGCACAACAACTTATTCCTATCTAAAACATCTTCAAACTTAGCAATAAAATACCCCTTAGCCAAGGGAAAGATATGCACCGTATCCACAAGGACAGGCTCCCAATGACGAGAAATCCAATCATGAAGCTTCGGCAAACTAGGCCAAAAACCCCTAAACCTGCAAATCAAGGCATAGGAAGAGAAAACTAAGATGTTGTGAGCTAAATCCTTCTCTACATCTTGATCCACCTCAATAGATAAAGGAGTAGAGACAGGAACAGGCCCACAATCTGCCCCCAGATTCAACAACGCAGCATCCCTAGAAGCAATGGAGGGCTCAGCAAAAGCCACCCAAGGGCCCTTCACCCCACCCACACACTTAGTAGAAGAGGCCTTCACAACCGACGCAGGGGCAGCATCCACACCCACGGCAGAAGCAGCCAAAATAGTCTTGGGAGGAATTGCAGAAGGAGCCCCAAGCGAAGCGTTAGAAGCAGCCCCCCTACAGAAAAAGACGCACCGTCGGAGGGCAAAGGATCCCAATCACCGACAAGAGGGAAAAACGCTTGGGAGGCGCCCAAAGAATTTGCATTTGCAGGCACCGGAAAAGTTGTAAAAGCCCTAAGCTCGCGAGCGGCAGCAGCAGAAGCCGTAACCACGTGCGCGGCAGTTGCAGAAGGCATCGCGGAGTCTTTTTTTCAAAACTTGACATAAATTACTATTTATTGTTGAATTTAAGTTATTTTCTTAATCAAAATTGTATGCTTAACATTAATTTTACTACGTACTTGTAGATTACTCACAAATGCAGTTGCTAGGGAAAAGCAAGTGAAAGAACAAACAATACAATGGAAACAATTTTGTTGCACCATTATTTCTGATGGATGGATAGATGACAAAAACCACACCATCAATAATTGTTTTCTTGCAAGGATGAATTGATTTTGAAATCCATGGATGCCTCCAACAAGGTCAAGACTGCTAAAACTTTTGCTCTAATGTTAAAGCAATTTTTAATCCAGGTGGGAATTGATAAAGTGGTGCAAATTAAAACTGATAATGCAGCGGCACATGTAGTAGTTGGTAGGATCCTTCAAGACAAATATAGTACACTTTTTTGGACACCTTGTGCAACACATGTCCTTGACCTTTTTTTGTAGGACAATAAAAAATTAGATTGGGTGAGATCGATTGTAAAGTATTTAAAGAAGATCACGAAAAACGTCTACAATCACCCTTGGGTTCTTCACTTGATGAAAGAACACACCCAAGGAGTTGGTAAGAGCTAGTGTCACAAGGCTTGCAACAATTTTCTTAACGTTGCAAAGTATTCTAACTTCTTTGACAATTTTGAAGCAAATATTTGTTGGTCAAACATGGCTAGACTCAAGTTATTCGAAGAAGCCTGATGGATTGAGTGTTGCATACATTGTCTTTGGCAACCAATTTGTAAAAAGAGCTACAAAGATTATCAAGGTAACTTGGAAACTTGAATATTTAATTTTTCGGTATTCCAAGTATTTTATTATTAATTTGTAACTTTAAGATTAAACTTTTTGTACTTTTCAATTGTAGGTGTCGAAGCCCTTGGTTAGAGTTCTCTACTTGGTAGATGGGGATAAAATCCTAATGGGGTATCTTTATGACGCCATGGATAGGGCCAAGGAGTCTATCAAAAATTACTAATGGGGGACAATCTCAATTTGACCGCATATGGAAAGTTATTGATTGGAGGTGGAACGATCAACTCCACCAACCCATTTCTTGCAACAGGGTCCTTCCTCAACCCTTGTTTTTGCTTATCGCCATCCTACTCAGATCCCAATGGAGTTTTTCATGGAGGGCCACTAAATGCATGCAGAGGATGATACCCAAGAATGAGGTGAGAGACCTCATTGTGCCTGAATTGGACACTTAACTATATGCAAAGGGCAACTATTCTCTTTAGAAATGGCCAAGAGAGGAAGAACCACTCTTCCCCCAAGTATAATATTTGGAATTTAGGAGTCTTTCACATGCATGATAAGTAGACAAAAATTAAAGTACATTTTCACCTTGCTTTCTAACTCTTCAATATTTATTTTACAAATGCTTGGTGGTAAAATAGTGATGAAAATGTCCCAAATCTGCAAAAACTTGCCCTCTAAATCTTATGCCAGCATTGTTCTATCATCTAATTGTGACTGCAATAGGAGCTTGTTCAAGGCCAATAACACGACGAAGAGGAATAAGTTAGCCCAAAAACGCCTCAATGACCTTGTCTTTGTACAATATAACCTTCGATTACATACAAGGTAGAGGAAACACCAACTGGTCCACTTGATTTGGATGACATAGATCCTTACATTGATTTGACATCACAAGAGCAACCTCCATTGTTTACAGAGGATGAAATCTATAATTTGGAGAGGCAAGCTACGACAGAGGGTCGATTCGGATTGGGATTGGATGACATTGAGGAGGATGTGGAGTATTAAGAGGTTGAGGATGATGAGTCATTGCCAGTGTCAGCACCATCTACATCTAGGATGGAGATTGAGTCAAAGCTAGTCGTGCCAAGTGAGATGTCGCAGCCACAGCAGAGTCCTAGGACTAGACCTCCTAACCTTCCCGTAATTTTTACAAGAGTTGTTGGGAAGGGGAAGGGGAAGATGTAGATAGTTTTGATGTTGTATTTACTTACATTTTTACAAAGACAATTTGCTATTTTAATTTTGCTTCATACTATCTTGCTACTAGCAATCAATATTTCGTAAGAGTGTCATTTTGTACCCGATTTGGATTTAAATATATCTAGACTCAAACTATCATGCTACAAGCCATCAACATTCTGCAAGAGAATGTCATTTTGTACCCGATTTGTATTTAAATATATCTAGACTCACCTTGTTTCTATTGATTAATCATTTATTGACTCATTAGATGCATCTCCTCATTGAATTTTGCAAAAAAAAAATACATTTCTAATTAAATTTATGCATTTTAAGTTGTCGAGTTTTTTGTTGAGAAGTTGTTCAGTTTTTATTGAGCTTTTTTTGAGCCTTGGCGAGAAGTTGTCAAGAACGAGTTTTTCAACTATGGGTCAAACGTAATTTTTATGCTTTGCCTGACCTTATTCAATAAAGTTTGAATCAAATGTGCCATTTACCTTTGTAATTAGTATTGGTCTTCTTATCCAATCTGTCATTTACCTTTTCATATTGTCTTTTGAACCTACACATAAATCCTTCTTTATGTTTTGCTCATAGGTCTACTTTATCTCTTCCACTCCATTTCTCATTTCCCACATTTGTATCCATTTGTAAATAAGCTTAGGTGGACAGTCTTATCACTACATGTGTCTTGTTGCTACTGTAGATATATTCAGCAAGCACCCACACTCAATTATCAAGTAGATTAAGCATTTAGTCTCTATCTTCACATCAATGATGGACTTCCTTTAAAAACCTTCTAAATCCTTTTAATCTTCAAACTCAAGATTAAGGGGATCATTGAACATTTTTTTCTAACCTCTTTAATCTAAAAACTAAGATCAAGGGGCTTCTCAAACTCTATTAATGCTTGAAAGCCATTCATTTTGTAGTTTACTTAGAAACAACACCAAGCTTAATATTTGTTTGGTCCATTTTGATGTTGTTGATTGATGCTTCTACATGAAGATGAATGCAAGGACAATTGCAAACACGGTCAATGTGAAGCATTCTATCTCAGATACCTTGGCAAGTCATTTATAATAGCTTCATACTCTATATTCATTGTTCAATATTAGAACTTTCCAAAACAATTGGATCTCGTAAAAGAGTGTCTATCCATTGACAATTTTATTCATTGTGTTTTGTGTAACAATGGTTGATCCTTGACTTTTGCAATGCCAAGGATAGTGGATCCAATCCGTCATTCATCTCAGGTACCTTCAATCTTTAACTAGTTCACTGTGTAGAGCACTTTCTCATCTAGTCCCAGAAGTTACTTTTATTCTAATGAATTTACCTTTTATAAGAAATCCTTACTCGCACATACGTTGGTTGTCATGGTTCCAAACCATAAATTGATAAATATCGTTTACACATATATCATTCATTTGGCTATTCATATATCAATTTATGAGGTAGTATGGCAGTGTCTTATTCATCCGCTATAACATTGTTTACATTGCCTCTCTAACGCCCACTCCTCTCCTTTTTCCTCCAATCTATTCTCATGATCATTCCCTTCCATTACATTTATTCTATGTGTGTGTAATCCCCAAATATGAAAGTCGATAGCCATTCGAACAAATAACCCTTAATGTAAATTATTGTCATTAATTGCATCTTTTACAATTATCATGAATTTATCTCGTATACTAGGTTATATTATATTACAATATATTATAATATTATATTATAATTTTATTATTAATTATATTTTCATTTATACTTGATTATATTTACTATTCATTTATTATTATTATATTATTATTATAAATTATATTATTATTATTATAAATTATATTATTATATTAATAATAGATAATATTATCTTAGTTTTATTTGTCTATTTATTTATTTTAATTTTATTATTCTGATTTATTATTCAATCCTATTCTAGAGAGGGGACATCACACATTTTATTAAAAGTTGATTCAAAATAGGTTTAGTGAGCTCATTTGAATTATAGTATAAAAAGAGGCCTAGTGAGCTCATGTGAATTATGCAGATTATTTCGTTCTCTCTTATGCAACCCTTCTGGTATGGGATTAAACTTGGTTCATTCTAGCCTTCTAAAACATAAAATTCATCTTGGATAAGATTAGCCATGGTGATGAAAGATCCTCCCTGGTTAATATGGTGGAGCTCATCTAAAGTGACTATTTTGTGCAGATTGGTTTGCTGGTAGATTTCTCGAAAATCTACACTTGTGCTGAATGTTGAAGACTCGGAGCAATTCCATACAAAATTAGTCTGAAAGCTTAATGTTGCCAGTTGAAAGATATGCCATTACTGAAACAAATATAAAAGAGATTTATTCAAAATTATAATTATGGGTAATGATTGATGAACATTTTGATGAGCAGGTTAACGTATATCAAATCTTGATGGGTTGGAGTGGATGACATGGGTGACATGTCTTGAATGTTTGTTTTAAGTCTTGGGCAAATTGCACTCTGTATATAAGTCCCTTGTTTTATGAAGAAATGTAGGTACCTTTGTAATTATTCGCTCCAGCTTGGGTGTAAACCTATTTTATATGAGTCTCACATGGGGTTTAAAGGAGGTTTGTGAGATAAATGTTGAGGTGCTAGAGGAATAAGTATCATTCCAGCACATAGCAGGGAATACTAAGCGGGACAAGGTAATGTGGAAATCAAGGGCTTCTAGTTTGATGTGATATGGGAATCCTAGCCCAAGGTGATGCTTTAGAAGTAGTCTTTAACAGTTCTTGGTGTTAGCAGGCATATTTTTCGGGATATACAACTACAGTACTCATTGGAACATTCTTCAGCAACGTCTATTTGTGTAACAGCCGCATTGTATCAGTGTTGGTCTACACCATTTGATATTATATCACAGCTGTTGTAATTCTGACTTTGTAACAACAAGCATAGCAATTGAAAATCAATATATAATGCTGATGTTAAAGTCAGATTGTTATTATTTATTGTTTCTTTATGCAGGCAAACTGTTTGTTGAAATGTTCATGTTAATTTAATGAACTATTGATTTTCTGTTCGAACAAACACCGTCTCAAACTGCATTTTAAACCATCTAATACCAAAAAAAAACACACTGAAAATACACTGAAGCAATTACAGTGCAAAGTGTTTGATGAAATGCCTGCATGATAGAAGGTATAAACATATGTAGGTTTTCGGAAATAAAATTGGTTTAGAAAATGAGTGATCATAACATAACACTCTACTAATATATTTTGCATCTTTTGTTGAGATATTGAGTTAATTGATTTGAACTTGAAGCACCATCTTTGCTTGTTTGTTAACAGCCTTGTCATCCTCGGTTGCTTGTTGATGACATTTAACTTTTTAATGATTTGTGGATTAATCAGGAAGTACGACGACGATGATGTGAGCCACATGCTGCGGTACTTTCTACAAAATATTATAAGATACTCTTACATCTCTATCGGTTTTAAGAATGTCATGATGATTTGACTCCACGAAATATATTGTTATGCTTAGACTTACGTATTTGCACGCTTTTGATGATGAGCTGCACTATGTTCTGATGAGATCTTGTTGAAAATATGAAAGTTGCTGATTTATCCGCAGTTTCATCCCTCTTATATAGATAAACTTGCTGAATGATGTACTATCTTTAAGCCCTTTAGAATTGCAGATAAATTTCTCTTGCTAAGCCAATATTTGAGATACTAAATTCCATAGTCCATCTGTCATATCTGCAATTTATGAATTTATGATGCTTGATGAGATGGTCACATGATTAAAGGTTGCCAGTTGGATACTTATGAGATACCCACAAATTCAATGTTGATGAGATACCAAATTTTTTATGAGTTGCTGACATGTTTCAATGCTTCATGAGGTGTTCGCAAATTTAATGTTACATCAGATGCCCCAAAATTTGATGATGCATGAGATACCTACAGATAGTGCAGTAGCTTGATGGACTGCTGACAAGATATGATACTTGGCTCATGATCGATAACAAGTTTGATGGATGTTCTGATGCTGACAAGTTTCGATGGATGGAGATGCTACAAGGCTTGATTTTTTAAGATTGCATGCTTCCACTTCTACATCTAAAACCCTCTCATGATACAATGATTTGAAAATGATCTTCATGAGGTTAAATACCTAATGGGATTACATGTGATTCTATATTACTTGAAATTTTTTAAATAATGAGTTTTGCTGTGGGGTACAAATGTGAACAAATCAGACTTTGCGCTGTGTATGGATACAGTCGATACAAGTACAAAATTAGAATTCCTTGGAAGATATCGAAAGTGTTATTATTTAACCAATTGTGTTCAAAGCCAGCAACATCAAGAGCCATTGTAGCAGCTAGGCCCTAAGCCTTTAGACTGGTGAATGTAATATTTCTGTTATTCAGCTATTCAACTTTAATCTTTTCTTTAGAGATTCGCAAGAGTGGTTTACATAACAATTGAGTTTTTAGGATTTACATGTATGACTATACGCTTTACATATTACACAATTATACTTTGTTTGAGGTTTTTGCAGATGATAACTTGTATGGAGACTTTCCATGTATGATCTTCCTCCCAGTCCAGATTAAGAGTCGATAGTACATATTCATGCTCTATCGTGATCTCACCTTGCTGTGTTCCTTATTTCTAGGCTTGTATTTAACATCCCCATGAAACACAAGTTTATGTGGTTATCCATGACTAATGTTTTAGTTGACCAACTTTAGGTACATTCTTTATGTACCTTGGGCTCTACAAAATGGTTCCTACCATAAAGCATAATATATTGAACCTAACCTACCCCACTATAACAAGAGTTCAGAATGATATAGAGTAGCCTTCATCGTATCATTCATATTGTATAGATATTGCATAAATTGCCTTACCTAGTGGTGATCTGAGTTGTAAACTCCAAGTCCTTAAGAATGAATAGTCTCCCAAATGTCAAGGGTGTCAAACCTAGTGTTGATGAGTATTTTAAGACCACACCAACATAAAATAAAGTGTCAAAACACTCTATGCTCTCTTGATCAAAATCACCACATATGCTGCGATTGCACAGAAGATCATAAAGGCGACTCCAAGGTTCCAATTGTGAACTTGCGAGTTTAGTATGGATGAGCTCGTTTGGCTTTGATGTATGCTGGTTGTAAAGGGGAATGATCAAAATCACCACATATGCTGAGATTGCCCAAAAGATCATAAAAGTGACTCCAAGGTTCCAATTGTGAACTTGCGAATTTAGTATGGATGAGCTCGTTTGGCTTTGCCGTATGCTGGTTGTACAAGGGAACTTACACTAATTTACTTATCAATCTAACTAGTGAATGATATAGCGACACCTAATTGCATCTACTACTTCTAACTAATGTTCAAAATAAAGTCCAAATGGGATATTGATTTAGAAGGCTAGACTATTTCTACTTCTACTAATGCAAGACTACGTTGATGTTGTGGTAAGAACAAACCAGTCCTAGTTTCAATTAGTAAACTACACTTAGGAGGGTGCAATCTTCAAAAGATGCAAGTATGATGTTCAAATTATCAATGCTCATCAAAAACATAAGTATGCAAATCAATGATCATTAAGTAATTGAAGTGAAGTGCTTGCAATAAGGCCCAGACTAACCTTGCATTGGTGTTTGCAATAAACAAACACAAAAAGGCATTGACACTTATTTCAGCTTGTACTCAACAACAACAAAACCTTTCATCATGTAATATGATATCTGTAACGTACTAACAAAAGTAAAAAGTTTGCAATGTCGTCTCTGTCAACTCCCGCTTCTAAGGGCTCCCACTTTGCATGTTCAAATGAGCCCTTTCTGGGGCGCCCTGCCTCTACGAGTGTGGAGGTGGTGCTCCTCCGCAGGTTGGTTCTGTTGTGAGTGGTGGGCTCCCAAAGTCCACGGTTGTCTTTCCATCTGCCCCTTCGTCTAACACCGCCTTTGTCTTGCAGACTGCCCCTTGGTCTACCACTAGGGTTTCAGTCGATGCAAGTGCGGCAGTTGTTTGGCCTGGACTAAGAGATGGCAGCCATTCTGGTGTTCATCAAGGGTTGAAGCATCGACAAGATGACAGAGGGTTTATTCCAATTTCAAGTGCCATTTCCGTGAAGTTGAATATGGAGACGAAGGAGGAAATTGATCATAATGTTTCGGTTTCTCCTTTCTTGTTGTTATTTGTCAATTCAGGGGTTTTTGGCACAGCCTACCTCAACTACGTGTTTGGATCTCACAACAATGGGAGCCTCTCCTTCTAGTAAAGTTCATATTTACCCTATGGAAAAAGATTTTTTTATTGCTAAATTTGAGAATGCTCAAAACAAAAATATAATCTTGTGTGATCGCTTTTTTAGCTAGGAAGATAAATTCTTGTTAATGGTTAAACCATGGCATTCTGATTTATGTTCTTCCTCTGAAACGTTTAATAAAATTCTGATTTGGGTTCGGCTTCCTTATCTCCCCCTTCATCTATGGGTGTTTTAGAGGAAGTGGGGGACGCACTTGGGGCTTTTCTGATGGTTGATGTTGAATCGTCTGATATTTTTCATTCCACCTTTGCCCGTATACTAGTCGAAATGGATGTCTCTAAAGGGTTGCCTGCTGAGATCTTGATTAATTCTTCTAAGGTCAATTGAGTTCAAATTTTGGACTATGGAGGGGTTCCCTTTAGATGTAGAAGATGTTTTAAAACTCGTCATGCAATTGCTCAATGTGGTTTAGAGAAAAAGAGATTGTTGACTTAGTCATAAAAATGGTGCTTCAGATCAACATTATACGGCTGTGAAGAAAACGGATATTCATAGGAGTTTCTCCTGAGTGGTTGTGCAGGATTCTCAGTGTCTTGCAGCTTCTTCTCGGGCTGATCTCGATATTGATTGCGGGGATGTTGAGGCTAGTGTGTTGAATTTTGTTGTCTCCCCGAATGTGGGTGGGAATGTGGCACAGACTACTACTTCCAATAATAGTGTTTTGGCTATCAATTCTGGTGGCATCTGTGATAATGCTTTGCTTGAAAGGAGTTATGATCTTGCTCTAGAATTGGGGGTTGTCTTCTCTGTTGGCACTCTTTCTCAAGATGATAGTGGCCCATTGATTGGCTCGATGGCTTGACATTATGAGGCAGCGAAAGTGGAAGAGGGTTGGATAACTGTTAAGGGTAATAAAGTAAGACATCTACGCCCTCTTTTGACATGACTCTTCGCTCCCACAAGGATAGTGCTAAAGACAAATCTTGATGGCTCTTGGTTGGGGGAGTTTGGGTTGGAGTTTCATCTGGCCCTCTTGCTGGTTTTTGGCTGCTTGATGGTTGTTTTCTTGCAGCTTATGTTTTGGGTTGTGGGAGTCTATTGGTTTCTTCCATGTTGTTTGTTCCTTTTTGTTTAGGTGGGCTTTATTAATATATCTTATGTATTCTTGTTGTAAAAGGTTTCGGGTCCCTTCAAAACCTGTTTTTACTTCAATCAAAAACAAAACCTCTCTTCATCTAATCTATTCAACTACTTTACTTCAACTATTCCAACTTTTTACTTCAACTTAAGCAAATTCTAAACTAAATGAGAAATGCAAGAAACCATGCAACACTCTAAAAGTTCACAAGTATTCACCATGCAAACACAACAATGAATATGGAGCAAATTTGACAATATATTAGAAACAATTTCCTCAACAATCTCCCACTATACAAATGATAAGACCTTGCCTTTTATATTGAGATCAATTACAATGAGTGGCCAAGATTAAGCCAACAAAGCCTTATTGTAACTACCAGCAACAGGCATTAAATGCTTATCCAATTACATTAAAACACCATCATGTGGGCCAATGAAAAAAAAAATGCTTCTTCTATGAAATAGGTTAGGTAAAAACATTAGATAGACTCCACATGTACACTTGGCATGATCTAACTGGTTGATATTGGATATGTTGAAATGAAAATTTCTGATTGATTGAAGATAAATGAGCGCCACCAAAGCATGCCTATCTTGTATACTTCATCAATATGTCTTGATACTCAACATTTTCCAGCCTTGGATTAAAGGTCTTCACCTTGGAAACTTTTCATTGACATAACTTTTGAACTTGTTTCTACTGACTTGTGTCTAAAATCTTGACTCAATCCTACTCTTGCAAACTTGATGTAGGTGTTGCATGTAATTGAACCATTTCAATTCAACTTGGATTTTCGAAGGAAATTCAAGTTTATGATGATTTTTTTAATCTTTGACTTGTTTACTTTCATTGTGTAATGTGCTCTTTAAATTTCATTTTGATGTCTTAAACTTGAACTTGAATTTGCACATTGACGTGATCTTCAACTCGAAAGCACCTTGCTCACTTGATGAACAACTTTTGATTTGATGATGCTCGAGGTCCCTATGTTGTCCTCGATATTGAAGTTATACCCGCACTTGAATCACTTAGCTCCTTGCCACCGTTGATCTATAATACAACACCATTTGTTAAATATTGAATTTCACAATCTTCTTATCAATTCAAAAGGGTTGGTGCCAAGAAATCAAAGCTCTTGATGAAGACATTCTCTATGAACATAGTTCCTATGAAAATCCCTTGAATTTAGAATGCAAGATTGAATCTCTTATCTTCTCAGACTTGATTACATCTAAACAAAACAAAGACTCCAAATCTAAACAATTCAACCATCAAGTTTGAATTCTTCATCCAAAACACATTCACAACCCTCTACTATCCATGGATTGCCATTAGAAAACCATATTCACCTTGTTTGTAATTAAATTCTAAGTTTGAAGCTCAAATCTGGAAATATTCGAATTCTAGAAGGCCTTCTACACCTCTAAATCTCAGTCTCACATAGATTTATAATTTGCACTCACTTTTATGCCCGACTTCTTTGATAAATCTAAGTTCACAACTTTTCAACTCGTGCAATGTTTGGTGTTGTTTTAAGACAAATTCCAAATGCCTCAATATTATATGCAATTCACTACCTTGCATAGTAAATCTGCTTTGCTCATGATCAACTTGAGTTGGAGTGGTTGAAAGGTAGTCTTTGATTGCCTCTTTATAGATGTATGGTTGAAAGGGCATGTCTACTTTGAGAGACACTGACATGCAAACTGATTTTAAAGGTGGAAGACAAATTACCAAAAAGGCGAAATCGAGTGCATTTGAGGTTGTCTTATGCACTAAAGCTCGATGGAGGTCGGAATTCCAACCTCCCTTGGGCTCGAGTCCAAGGTGATACGCGTTCTTCTTTCTCAATTTACACGTAAACAAATTGGTTCCCATGCCTTCTAACTTGGTTTTTCATTGAAATTTCACTTTCAGATCTTAATCATCCCTTGTAAACCCACTTCATTTCATCATCTTCTTTCATCAAACTCAGAATTCTTTGTTAGTCCTTCATCATCCTCTTCTTGCTTGAAGATTCTTGAATTACAACACTCTGCTAATGTTAGACCTGAGCATAACTTTACCCCATGCTCTAATTTTTCCTCTATGTTGATCGAATAAGGGGGAGGCAATTGGGCATAGAGCCCCAAGCGAGGTCGTAATCTGACCTCTATTTGGGCTCGCCCAAGTTGATCTTTTCAAAAATTAACTAAGTGTTGGTTTAGAATTTCATACTCAATAGAGATTCCCTTTACCTCTTCATTCTTTCATCAGCAAGTTGGCTTAGGCTTCTTCATTACATCATCCATAACAAACTAATCTCTTTGTTGCAATCCCTATCATCAACAATTCAGTTGTTTTGGTTCTCAATACACCACCTCAAGATCAAAATCTTCAACTTCCCTCATGTCTTGATCAACTTCCAACCACCTTAAGGATCGAATGGCAAGTGGTGTTGCTGAATATGCAAGAAGAAGTGAAGGTGTCAATGAACAACTGTTAGTATGGAGCACCAAAGCAAGTCGAAATCCTACCTTCTCTTGTGCTTTGAGCCCCAATAGAGGTTGGAATCCAAACTGTCCTTGGGATCAGCCAAGAGTCCAAAACAAAAAAAAACTATTTTAAATGTTTGATTATTTGTTTTGTTCATCCAAACTTGCAATCATTTTAGCCTTTTAACTTGTAATTTGTTCATCATTCGCTGCTTGTTTTCTCATTCTTGCAACTCAAACTTCAAGGAAAGAACTTTACCTTTTCTACTTTCCACTCGAACTTATCTCTCTACTTGCCCGAATTCCATTGATCACACTTGACTCGAATTAAACTTCACTCTCCATTGTATTACACCTCTCCATCCTCCAAACAGTCACACTTTATCTCTATTTAAAGGGAACGACTTAAATCTCCATCAAGCTCTTGACTCCTGCATAAGGTTCACCATGGAGGATCAAAGTGGTGGTTGCCCTGGTTCAACTCTACCCCATGGCTTTGACTCTCAATTGGGGATGACTTGCACCTAATGTTGTTCAAACTCATTGCATTGTGTTGGAGACTCCAAAATTGTCATTAGACTAAGGCTCACCAAGGGATATACTCTACTACCAAGCAAAACAGGGGGTCTACACTTGCAATGGGGTCATGGTGTGAAAAGAACACAACACCTAAGAAGAGTACCATGAAACCCATGTTTAAGTTCTACAAGTAAGGGTCAATCATTGAGGTAGATACGACATGTTGTGACCTTTTCACACCGTTACCCCATTGCAAATGGGGACCCACTCTTTTTTCTCGTTCTAGCATCTAGTAGTTGTCAGTAGGTGTTAGTTTTAGAATAGCTTGGCAACATTTTGAAAGTCCTGACGATTTTTAGAAGTCCAAGACCTGGGCAAGGTTGAAGTGAAAGGGTTTGTCTTGGGTGTGAGTCAAAGGTTGTGGGGGCTGTAAGAGTTTACAATTGAAGATAAAATTCCAATCCTTGGTCAATTTATAATGCTCAAGCCATACGAAGAGATTGTAAGTAATTTCCTAACTTGATATAATTGATTTTAGATTAATCCTACATGTGCAACCAAGAAAAGAACAAAATTGGGATTAAGAGTGATCAAGTAAAGGGCATACAGTACATGAAATTCGTGCAAGAGGTAAGATGAATTTTACACTATCCTTTTTTGCAGGAAGATCAAGACAAGCCCAACGGCTTGACAACTTTTGATTTGGACCTCATAATACTCGCCCAACACTTAGGAAAGTTCTAATTTAGTCATGTGCTTACACTTGCACTTGCATCTTGCATCTTGCGCCCACCTAGTGATGAATTTCTGACTTGCATTTCCATTTGCACTTCGCACCCAACTCATGAGCATTCTCTAAATTTCACTAAAACACAGAGCGCAATGAATGAGCAATCTCCACCCAAGGACAATGTGTTTTCCTAGTGTTAGCCATTGTGCCCAACACATGTACATTTTTCGAAAATACCAAGCAAAGCACCCAACTGACATACAATTTTTGCCACACTTACAAGTGGGAGATATTGCAAACATCTAAGATAAAGTTTGATCAAAGGAATGGACTTCACACTAACAAATCAAATTTGTGGGACATATTGCAAACATCTAATATAAAATGTGGGATTTGGGCAAATCTAAAGCATTACATTTAGAAATTATCAAGTAAAATCTGATTTGGAGGGAGTGAAATTATAAATTTGTGCTAAAAGTTGAAATATGAAAGTGTACAAAGCATTCTAAGAGCTCGAACATTTCCAAATCTAAACTTCAAACTCAAAACTTTATTACAAATAACAAGGTATGTGAGGTTTTTTGTCACAATCCATAGACAATAGAGGATTTCGAATACATTTTGAATAAGGAGTTTGAACCTGATATGATTAATGATTGAATTATTTTAATTTGAGGTCTTCATTTTGCCTATAATATGTAATAAGGTCTTAAAGTAAAAGATCCAAACTTTCATATTGAATTCAAGACCATGCTATAACCTTTTGATATGAAAATATGAAATTCTGAAATTCAACAATATAATGTTGTTTTGCAAGGTGAAATAGTGGTTGAGCGTGGAGGTGGAGAGGAGATGAATGGTCCAAGTGAAGGTGGTTTTCAACATCAAGGACAACATGGAGACCTTGATCATCATCAAACCACAATTTATTCATCAAGAAAGAAAGGTGCTTTCAAGTTGATGATCAAGT
This sequence comes from Chamaecyparis obtusa, assembly GCA_027943335.1. Taxonomy (NCBI): domain Eukaryota; kingdom Viridiplantae; phylum Streptophyta; class Pinopsida; order Cupressales; family Cupressaceae; genus Chamaecyparis; species Chamaecyparis obtusa. The sequence continues at coordinate 549,963 of BSBK01002634.1, forward strand.
CAAAGTACAAATCCAAGATCAAGTTCAGGACATCAAAATAAAATTCACAGTGCAAGTTTCATAAGGAAAGTGAATAAGTCAAAGATAAAGAAATCATTACAAATTTGAATTTCCTTAAGAAATCCAAGTCTGATTAAAAGGTTGAACTACATGAAGTACTTACATCGGTTCTACAAAAGCAAGGTCAAAGTGAGATTCTAGTACAAGCAAGTTCAAAACATTTCAATGAAAAGGTTTCAAGATGAAGAACCTCAAAGGTTAGAGAAGATTGCATGAAGATGCAACAATTTGGGAATATGAGCCATCACCATCAATCCAAGGTTGGAAAATGTTGAATATCAAAAAATATTGTTGAAATGTACACACTAAGCATTCTGAGGTGGCAACCATTCATCTTCAACCAATTAGAATACTCCAGTTTCGAATATCTAAGATCAACCAATCAGATCATGCGAAGTGTGCATGTAGAGTCCACCTAATGTCATTACCTAACTAATTTTCTCATTGGTCATAAAAACAATATAATTTTCTTATTGGCCCACAAGATGATGTTTTTATGTAATTGGGTGAGCATTTAATAATTGTAGTTGATAGTTAGATTAGTGTAGTGTTGGCTCAATCTTGGCCCTTGATCTTGAATCAATTATGGTCATTCATTGTACTTGAGCAACTATATAAGGCCACCTCAAATCATTTGTAGAGGGGACACTTGGAGAGATTGTTGCAATTATATTGTCAAAGTAATTTCAAATTCATTGTTGGTCTTCATAGTGGATTACTCATGTTATTTTGTAGTATGGTTTCTACATTTCCTCACTTAGAGTAGGATTTCATTTATGTTGAGTAGAAGTAAGAGTATATAAATGGAAGATATTGTTATTCATGGATTATGGTGAAGCTAGTGTCCATACTTTTTGATATTTGTTGATTGCCAGTATCAATATAAGGTTAGTCTAGGGCCTTATTGCAAGCATTTAACTTCAATTGGAGATGTTCATTTGGATTTCATCATCATTGGGGATTTGAATGAATATTTTGACAATATGAAAATCATCCCTACATGCTTAGAAGCAAGCACCCTCCTTTGCATAGTTGGTTAGACGAAGCAAGGACTAGTTAAAGTTTTGTCTCATCATCAATGATCTCTCGCATTGTTAGATTTACATTAGATCTCTCAACCCTTTATCTATTTGCAAATTGTTTGGTTTGAATTAGTTGAAGAGCTTACATTGCTAAATCATTTGCATTTGCAAAGTTGAAGTCCATTGAACAAACAACGTAAGTTTAATTGATTACCAACAAATCACATCAAAGAACTAAGTTAAGTCCATAATAAGGAACCTTGGAGTTGCCTGTAATATCCCCAATTCAGAACCTATTCATATATGTCTCCAACATTTATCGAGCTAAGTCATAGGTTGTCGCAAACATCACCTTATCATTGATAAGTGTGGTAAGTATTTAGAGGACGGTGACATTTATATTCATATCCACTTCTATAAAGGAAAACAGCAAGGCATTGACTCAATCACCCCATATCTCATAAATACACTTATATCATGCTATGAATTGATTAATATATTAATTGACTAAATATGAGAACCAATTATTATAATAATCAACTAAATATGAGAACCGATTGTTATCTTAATTAGTTAAGACAAAAGTGGAGATCCATTGGTTAGAAGTGCAAATTAAGTATCCATTGGTTACAAGTGCAAATTGTAATACCCCTCCCATAGTTTTCTTTTCAGTTTAATTGGTCAAACTCTTTTAGGCCACTTTTCATGCGTGTGCAAATCCTCAGATAGATTTGATGTTATGTATATTTATGTTTATGGTTTTACTGACCCCATACTTGCATGTGTATGGTTTGCGTGTATGTTTTATATTTTTGTTTGATGTGTCTGATATGGTTGAGGGACGGAGTCGTAATTACTTATTTGCGAGGTCCACATGATCGGTCGATCCCCGTCATTGTTTGTTATATATTTATACATATGTACATGCTTGTCCTTTATGCAAGATTTCAAATACCGGACATCAACTTCCCTGAATTGCCAAGATGAGCGTGTCCTATCGCGATATCTCAATGGTAAAAAAGGGGAGATAACATACAGGTCCAATCCCAACCCAAGCCATTCATTGTCCTAAAATAATGGACAAGTATTTGTTTTTTTTTCCCATCCAAATTCGTCAAGGTGATGTGAATTCATGGGCCCTTCCTTGGAGTTTGTTTGTTATTTGAGTTGGTTGATTTTCATTTGTTATAAGTCAAGTGAGTTTGTTGTGTGATTTATTTGATTAAAATAATTAAATTAAGATTAATTATGAAATTAGAATAATTATATCTTATGAAAATCAAAATATCAAATACAAAGATATTTAATTATTAAGAGTTCATTAAAAACTTTTATTTATTAAAAAAGACTTAATTAAAAGTCTAATTATAGAAATTGGAGATGTAATTAAATATTAAATTTAAATGCATAGATAATATCAATTGATAATTCTTTAAGCTATGTTTGATATTATTATATCCATATATTGTAACAAATATATACATATACATAAATATATATAGACATATATATGTACATATAAATATGTGTATATATCACACATGCAAATATCAATTCGTAGATCTAGCTATTGGTCCATATATATATATATATATATATATATATATATATATATATATATATATATATGGTAGCCTATGTAGTGCAGGAGCACCTTAGGGTCTTCATTTGATCCTAGTCAATTTTGGCTTGTAGGTGGTTCTAGCCAACCACCAAGGTAATAAGGACTGATGATAAAGTCCCAAGTGTGGTGTGAAGTGTGTTTGTAGGTAAGAGTCTTTAAGGTCATGTCTTTGATTTGATCTAGTAAGTTCTAGTGCTCAAGTCCTAGAAGAGTCAACCTTGGTCAAACTTTGGCCAAGATCCCAAATTGAAGGAACAGTTGTTATTTAGATTTTTTTAATTGTTTTGGGATCCAATAGAGTGGATTTGGATCGAGTTGAGCAAATGAGAGTAGTTGGAAGACAAAATGACAAAAGTTGTAAAAGTTGCTCATGACAACTTTGCAAAGTTGTCATGACAACATTCCTAAAAAGTTGCATTTAGTGTGAAATAGGTCTAAATGCCGACCTTAGGGTCTGAGCACATTGGGTTGGACTATTTAAGGTCAAACAAACCCTAATCCCGAGGTTAGATATCAGACTGTACAGATTGAGTATCCAGGAGCACTGAATTCTGTGTGAGATAACTACTTTTGAGCCATCATCCAACCTTAATGGATTGATTGGGCTCCTATAATGCATTGAAGTGTTAGTGTTTGTTATGTAAAGAACATTTTTGAAATCATTTTGGTAGTTTGAATCATTTCTTTGTCGTTTTGTAAATTCTTTAAGTTTTCCTGGTTCACTATCCTAAACAGTGCAAGTCATGTAAATATGGCTCCTTCTTGAGTTCCCGTGGTTGAATAACCATGGCCACTTGGAATCAAGGAGGGCACATTGTAAGTAGTGTAAATATAGTCTTAGAGTTCTTTTTGTGCAAGGGAGCTATTATTACAAGCAGGCCATAGGCGAGTACAAAGGTATCTGGCTAGGACATTGCACTGTTGCAAAGGCAAGAAGCCTGGTTTAATGGATTGGTTTGTGCCAATCAAGAGTGGAAGAGTGTAGGGGCATGTGTTAAGACCATGTGTATGCGAGGAGAGAAGTAGAGGAGTCCATTGAAGCATGTGTTGAAAGTAAAGAAACCAAACCAGTCTACATGCCCTAGAAACCCTTAAAAATAGGGGTTTGTTGGAAGTCCTAGGTACGAACACTTTAGGGACCTAAGACCTAGAAAATCTTGAAGTCTAGGAAGCCCCTAGGAAGGATCCATAACCAACTTGGAGGGTTGTTAAGATAAGTTTGGGGTAATTCCAAGATCCCAAGTTTTAGGAGGCCTAATTGGGCTAAAAAGGCTACAAGGCCTAGAAACTAGGAAGGCATAAACCCGATGGAAAAGCTTTGAAAGAATCCATCAAAATGGGTCAAAATGGATTGAAAATGAAGGTGGAACACCTATTACAAAATCTAAGAACCATTTGGAGAAAGTTACTTTGGTGGAGCCTATGATGACTCAGTGGAGTTAGGAAGGACTTGAAGAGTGTTTGAAGTTGGCGGAGAGATTTTGAGGAAAGAGGGAACCAAAGGAGAGTTCTCTAATTGGGGTAGAGATAAGTACCCTAGAAAGATCCAAGAAAGGGTCTTGAGTGGAGCAAGAAAGCTCTAGAGAAGGGAATCTCCCCATCACTATTGCAATGGATTCGTGTGTATATATATATATATATATATATATATATATATATATATATATATATATATACGAACTTATGCAGCTTATAAGCTGGGATATATTTATATATCTATATATAGATATTGTCACCATCCAATAAATAAAAATTGATCATCTTGGAATGATTGCTCATCATCGATTATCTTGATATACTGACTAATGGGTCGAAGTTGAGGGAGAACCATCTTTAGCAATAATTGTGATAAGGAAGGAAGGAACTCAATACTGGCAATTAGTCTGGTTGGTTAAACAGAATCTAGAGATTATAGGTCATCTGAGATACTTTTTCGAATAACTATATGTATTGTGAAGGTAATGGTTTAGTTGATGAATTGGCTTACTAAGGGGCAGGGGGGAAAGAGTTGGCACAAGCTAACTAAATTTAAGGTGAAATATAGTAGACACCTAAAGCACATCTTTATCCTAATATAATAATAAATCTAGTTGTAACTAAGCTTTTATTCCTAGTATCGCAATGGGATTTATCCTTACGAATGGTAATCATTTAAATATACTACTAGTAGTAACATCACATTATTTTCTTAAAGTACAACAATCCTTTTAAGATGTCTTGAAACTTGTCATCTAACATGGATATTAATCTTTATGTTGGGGATGGCAATCGAACGAAATCTTAGGAAAAGAGCTAGCAGTATCGAAGTGTGTTTACAACATGATTACCCTCGGTTGTAAAGTACCTATGACATTTAATTAAATTAGACTCACACATATTATGGGTCTTTTAAGCAAGTTAGACGGGCTTAGGGTATTCACTCATAGCACAAAAAATTAATAGAAAAATGGATACGCCAATTAAGATGAAAGCAGGTAAGAGAGAAATATCCTTCTAGGGAGAGATCATTAAACTAAAGTTGAGTAAAATGATAAAAGCGAAGCATAGCCTGATACTTCAAGCAATTCTGAAAATCATAGGAGAGGAATTCTCAAAGCTCAAGAACTAGCCTAAGAAGAATACGAAGGTAAATGCAATGTTTGTTGTTTCAGTTTTGCATATCAATAGGGACAAACCTGTAATTAGAGATCTTTGTTATAGCTTGTTTAAGAAATATCCATTGGAGGAATTGGACATTGTTCTGGAGAACATTGATGATAATCTCTACATCCCAAAAACATAGCGAGTATGGTATCAAGGACCATGTAATTCAGGTTTATCCTATTTTGGTTATTGAGAATTTCAAGAAGTTTGAACAGGGATGCCCAAAGATTAAAATAAATTGGATGTTTCTTTTAAGCATAATGCATGTTCGGGTATGCGTGGATTGGAAAGGCTTAGAATGGTTTATGAAATAGGACAGAGTAGATTAAAGCGATGAAGAAGACAACAGAAATGGAGAAGGAAATCATGTCAAGAAATATGTGGTAGCTTGAGGCAAGGAACCATTTTAGGATACTAGGGGCTTATATCTAGATCCAATATGTTTTCATTAGTATAGGTTATCTAGATAGATAAAATCCTCATACTTTAGAGTTGGAAATTGAGAATATTTTGGTTTTATATTCAACAATCTATTGACTTTCATTGTTAATAATAAATATAAAAGACTTTATTAGTATATTTGCAAGTCTCTTGGCAATTTTTCAAGCATTGTTTTAGATCCTTTATTAATTTTTATGGTTTCTTTTATATATATATATATATTTATGTATATATAAATAAATATTTATATATACATATATATTTGTACAGATGGTTTCATATATGTATAAATGATATATACACATATATATACATATATATATAAGTATATATATAGATAAAGGTTCTCTGATACACACTCTTAATCATTTATACTGATCATATAAGAGAGTAGATCATAGATAACAGATATTTAATAAAGTAATCGGTCTTATAATTAACTCATAAACTAGTATTATGTATTTTCATTTCATAAGGATAATTTTGGGGTAACCAATTGTGTAGGATTTAATTTAGATAGAGGCAAAAAAATAGGTAATTATGCTACTTGGATTTATTAGTTCCTCCGTCACCATTTTATGCATGACTTATCCTTTTGCTAGGCAATGCTTTCAGAAGAAACAATGGTAAAGGTAAGCAAAGAGATACAATTAGTTAGGGTAAGTAGATCTATCGCACATGGCCTTCTTCTGATTCTTTTGTTGCTAATCCTTCCTTCAGCTATGGATATTGGGTCCACATTTTGCTTTAATTAATTAACAATAAACAGCGAAATTTGTTTTCCTTTTTATAAGTAACTAAGACTATAAAGGGATAGTAATAGTTAGGGTTTCATTCATTAATCTTAAGCATGTAGTAAACTACAGAATTGCTCACATTAGTTCAATTGCTTATATATATATATATATATATATATATATATATATATATATATATATATATATATATATATATATATATATATATAGTCTCAGATAATCAACTAAATTTGCAAATATATACCAGTCTAGTATATCTCGTATTTTCATTTTGTCTGCCCTATTTTCAAATGACTTGGTTTCAACTTTGTTAAGATCCTTTGTCTTGGAAATGCGGCTTCAAATGACATTGTACAGAATGTTTTATGGCTCTGCGCGATTAGGGCAAATGCTTATTGGTCAATTGTTACTTTTTACTCCCTCACAATTATTGTGTTAAAACTAGTACTTGTGGAAAAGTAGTACTGAACTCTAATCCTAAAATCCTCTTCACACAAGGAAAATAGGGTGAATAGGGAACTTCTGGATGTTTAATAATTCATAAATAGGTGGGTGAATCAAAACCTTAGTTATGCTGGGGGTTAATTGAATGGCTAGGAGTTATGAATAACAAATGGATCTTATGAGGAATTAAATCTAGAATTCTTAAAGGTTTTGCAGTTGTTATGTCTGTATATTCAATATTTAATTCTTAGCAAAAAATGTGCAAGCAAAGTTATTTTAATTTGATATGTATGATTTATCTGTCCTATTCTAATAAAATATAGAGCCAGTAAATAACTTCATGCTCTCTTTAGCTATTGAGGCCTTGATAATCTCTTAATCTTAAAATATGAGATTATAAGGTCCAATAACTAAAGGGATCGTCTAGGTTTGTGCTCTCTAAAGGATTTTGACAGCAACAACTCTTTTTCTTGATGCTTCTCATGTTTAATCGATTTTTATGGATAATAGCTGAGTTTATTAGGGATGTAGGATTCGATTATATTCAAATAAATGTTAATGTTATTGTCATTCATTCTGATTTCTAGATAGAATAGAACTCCTTAAACTGGAAAGACAAATATTACGAAATATTCTGAATCCAACTTAGAATAATCATATGATATAAGTTTTAATATTTAAAATATTTTCTAGATGACCTTTGCCATCAGAGACATACATTAATCTCTAGATCAATTTATGTAAAGCTTTGGTAGCAATTTCTTATTCTACTCTATTTTAAGAAATAAAATTCCATGATTTGAACGCTATGGCTCTCCACTTGTCATAGCACGGATAATATCAAAGATAACCCAAAAGATCATCTTTCCCGAGTTGAGTAAGTAATACCCCATCATGATATGATTAAATAAGAATAATTGATTGTATGTTGGATATAAGTTCTTCTTTAATTAGTAACAAATCTCTATGTTTAAAACAGTATGGTTTTTTAAATACTTAATTTATTGGAAATAGAGTATCATGAACTCTAACAACGATCTTTGCCAAAATAATTGAGTATTTATAGGAGTTACGAAAACAACCGTCTTAAAAGAAGTACATATGTCAGGCAAAATGGAACAAAGTGATATTTATTCGATTATCCAAATAGATCGTATTTTACTTGTTGTAGATTGTCATTTTGGCTATGTAAATGAGGGAATGACCTCATAATGGTTATGTAAATTTCTGAATTTTTGGACACATGTCCCGGGCTAGACTGGAGGTTTTCTTCTCCGTTCTTTCCTACCAGTGCCCACACCAAACGAAGAACTATGTATTTCACCTCTATTATTAATAAAAATATTCTCTGGCCTCGGCCTTTGACCCATCAAAAAAATAAAATATCAATTGATAATTATTTATCAAGTTGCATATTATTAAGATGTCATAAATATTAAATTACTAAATTAAAATATTAAATACAATTTAATTTGCACATTTAATTTTAATACAGTGAAATATGAATTTAAGTAAAACTTAGTTAGTAGTTGTAATTGGAAAAGTGTATATTTAATTATTAAAGTTAGAATTAATCATGCAAACAGATTTTGATAAAAACAAGGTTGTAGTTAAGTTCTTATTTCATTGATTTCAAGTTAAGTAATTCTTTTATTATTTTCGATTGGAGTTCATCTTGTTTTTGGAATTGCATGTTTTGAAAATCTAGCTTGTCGGATTTTCTATATTAGGGGGTTTGGGATTATTATTTTAGGACGTCTATTAGGTTTTTGAAAATCGTGATGCTTGGAAGTTAAGGAATTATTTTAAAGCTTGAATTTTTGGGAGTCTTCAATTTGGCATTATTTGTTGTGTTCAGTTGAGAGATTTCAGGTAGGTTTTGAAAACTTACGTTTATCGTTATTTTGAGAAGATTGTCTACTTTGTGATTGGAATTGATTGTTGAAAATTATGGTTTTATTTGGATTGTGGATTACTATTTGTTTTTTCATTGTTTTCAGTTTAAATTGGTTATTGAATTTCTTTTGCAAAAAACACAAAGTTTGTTTAAAGAACAATAGGGGAAAACTTGAAATTAATTCATTTAGGACTTTTTTGTATTTGATGTTGAAACCTTAGGAATTAAATCAAATTAAACAGATTTTTTTAAAAAAAATTATAATAATAATTATTATTTTTTAATTTTCTGATTAAAATTATTTATCTTTTTTTTTTTAAATTATAATTATTATTTATTTATTTTTTAAAAAAATTAATTAATAAATAAATATTAATTATTTTTTTTAATTTATATTTTTTTATGGGTAAAAGGTCGAGGCCATAGAATAATTTTATTAATAATAGAGAAGATATACATAGTTTTTCATTCTCTTCATTCGGTGCGGGCAGTGATAGGAAAAAACGAAGCAAAAAGCTTCCAATCTAGCCCAGGATATATGTCCGAAAATTCAGAAACTCACATAACAATTATGAGAGCATTCCCTCATTTACAAAGTCAAAAAGTCTATCTAAATAGGTTAAATACAATCTATTAACATTGTCGAATAAATATCGCGCCTTCCAATTCTGTCTTGTGTCTGTACTTCTCTTTTTATGAAGATTGTTTTGCTGAAGGGTCATCCTACAAATACTCAGCTATTTGGCAAAAATCGTTATTAGAGTTCATGATCATTTATTTCACATGAATTTACAAGTATTTAGAAAACCCTCATGCTTTAATCATAAGAATTTAATACTAAACAAAAAAGGTCTAATATCCAACATCCAATCAATAATTCTCAATGTAGTCATATCATGAAATGGGTGACTGACTCATCTTGGGAGAGCCATAGCTTTCTGAAAATAGAATATAATTAGACAAACTTTTATCATAACATATCATAAGTTTATCTTAAAATCCATTATATTCAACTGTTGACAATAATCATCTAGAAAATAATTAAAAATTACATCTCTATCATTTTGAAAACAAAGTAGAGATACTTACAGATGATCAAAGATATATATATATATATATATATATTATATAAGTTGATGCAGACGTGTAGCTTGTGATAATTCTAAATTGGATCCCATTTATTTCATAGTTACTGGATTACCAGTTTAATTTCTAGATTAAACTTAATGAATTCCTTACTATCATAAATCAAAGTAAATGACTTGACCATTAACATTAACTGAATATATCTTGTTGCCACAACCCTAATTTCATCAGCCATTAGCATAAATAGGTAAATTGGAGAAGCAATCATGAAAAAGAATTAATACTAGCAGAAGCCAAAAGAGAGCACAAACCCAGTATATCCCTTAAGTTATTGAGACCTTATAATCTCTAATTTTGAAATTAAGAGATTATCAATGCTATAATAGCTAAAGAGAGAGTGGGGAGGAGACTAACACATGCTCTAACAAGATTAGATGGAAAAAGTCTACACAATAATAGTTTAGAATTAAACATTGAATATTCAAACTTAACTTCCACGTAACCTTTACGAATTTCGGATTTATTGTTCCAAATAAAAGAACCTAAAAATCTTCCATAACCTCCCTGCAATCTTTTTGTAATAATATGGGATCATGGGTTAAATCCTAAGGCATTTGCAATGCAATGTCCACATGAGATCATTATGTTATTCACAACTTTTAACCTCTCGGAGACAATGAAAATAAAAGATGGACGAGGCCTACATCTATCTTCTAATTTATCTGCATTAAAATTGTTCTAACTTCTTCGTTAGAAAATTTACCCAATGAGATTTTATCATGATCCTTTGTGATAATTCTAGGTATATTCTTAATTATACTATTTTGGCCCTCTAAATTAGATCCTCCCTTGTTGTCGAGGATAAGTATCTTACAGCTTCTTCCACTACTACTTTAGGATCTACTATACTAATCACCTGATACTCCTTGGTACAAGATATTATTTTTATTCTTCTTTGTTTGGTGTTGTTATGGAAAAACTTAGTACTTCTTCCAGCCATGTTTCCCTTGAGTTTTGCCTCCATAAAATTTCTTCTTTGGCTAGAATATCTTCATATTCCCTTTGTAATTCTTTTTCTCTTGGAAAGAGTGGCTCATCCATTCCTTTCTCCATTACTTGGGAGTTGACTTATTTTAAATTTTCCTCCAGTGATAGCTTTTTCTCAAAGATATTATCGAACTGATCTGAATTCGATTTTGGAAGTTTTTGTTTTGATAAACTCCAATTTGTTAGCTACTATGTACATTTTTTATCCTAAGTTTTTTGTTTCTTTCTGTCATTGTTCCAATAGCTTTAAGATATTAGCATCTTTCAGCCACATTTGTTTGAATTTGAAAGGGCAATTATTTGGTCTTGTTTCTTCTAAGATTTCTAATTGGACCCGAAAATTATCAAAGCCCGATATTGGTAGAATATCAGCTTTTAGAGAGTGATTAAAATTCATCAATCCTCCAGATAGAAAGAATCTATCTAATTTTTCCGCAATAAAACTAAATCCTTTTCTCCTAATGTTCCAAATGAAAGCATTATCTTCCGTCTTAATTTCTAATAAGGAGATTCTATTAACCCAATTTGCAAAATCCATTGTTGTTGTTGACAGTTTGTTGCTTCCTCCCCATTTATTTGTGCTCTTGATAATGGCATTGAAGTCCACTATTATGATACTAACCTGGTTTGGATTATTGGTTAAGAAGGTTTCTATTTCCAACCAAACATGGGCTTTATCTTTATTTTGAATAGGTCTATAAACATTAATGATGTGAAAGTTCAATTTATTTTTTAAGCTACTAACCTGCCCACTCAACCAATTTTGTCTCTTTACTTTAATCATAAACATAATGTTTCTTGGATCCCAAATAATGGCTAAGCAGCCAGATGCTTCAACATAAGGGGAGGAGTCTTCTACCTTTCTAAATCCTTCTTTCTTCCTAAAGGAGTTCATTTCATTATTATCAAGTTTTCTTACATGCGGGTTTTAATATTAATGTTTTCATTTATGTGTATATTTAAAAAATAAATAACATTATTTAATTATTAAATACACAGAGTTTTGATATGCATGGAGATTTTAGTTAAATACTTATTTAAAAAGTATATATGCATAAGATTTTATATCAATATTTTCTTAATAAGTCAAACTAGACTTTAATAAACAAAATTAATTGTTCTTAAACAATTGAGACTTGTGTTATGGTTTAACTACTCGGTGTATTCTATTGCCTTGTTTGATGTTTTTATTTGAGGAAATTATGTTTCCTTCAAGAATGGTATACAAAGGCTTGGGGGGTTTGTCTTCTATGTGACATGTGCATTTTCAGTATTTTTAAAATAATGACTTGGTCATGATTATTTTTACCCAACCTGATTTCTTAAGCTCATTATTTTGTGAAGTCTTTAAGAGGGTGTGTTATATCATGTTATGGTTTGAGGACCAACTTGTAATTGTGGGATTATAGTTTGAGGACCAGTGTGAGTTCTAGCTATCTTTTGTGGAACTGAAATTCATTATAATGCTTTATATGATTTGTGAGATCTATTTGTGATCTATGAGCCAAGGGGAGGTTAAATAGGTGCATCTTAGGGGAGTGGCTTACAAATAGGGGTCTGGAGCCCAAAGAGGTCAGTACAAAGGTAAACCTATCATAAGTTGTGTAATAAGTGATAGCTTAATAAATTTGTTAAACAAACACTAATAAGATAATTGTATGTCTCGTCCATGTCTTGAACGCTTGTATAGGCTAAGGATGGGAATGGGATGATACCTAGAGAGTAGGTATGATTAGAATTCTTCATCTTCATGAGAGGGTATTCTGGTTCCACAGAGGGTCATGTTGAGGGTCCGGGGTCTAAAGTGACCAATCCAAGGTAACTCAACCTGATAAACATTTGAGAGTTTGGAGTCTAGAGAGACCAGTCCAGGGTAACTCAAGTAGTTGGTCATGTGATGACACTCCCATAGTATATGTAGCCTAAGTCTCCTTTGTAGTTTTTACATTTGCCTCTAGTGGTGTGTCTTTGGTATTTTAGTATTATCTGGTGGTTGGTTCTAGTATGTGGTGTTGGTGTTGGTACTTGTTGGTATTTTGATATTTATTTTCTTTATCATTAGCTGGTGGTACCTTTTGAAATAGAGAGCTTTCAGGATCCCTTGCTTGGGTGTTGTGTTGAATTTTGAGATGTTATCCGAGTGGGGTCTATTGTTATCTCCTAAGCATGGTGGGAGTGGACCTTTGGTTCCACGAGGTCGGGTGGTAGTGATTCTTTTACCATTTGAGATTCTCACATTCTTGTACCAGTGTTGGATGATCCTTGTTGTTGTTACCTTATTCTTATTCTTCATTGGAGGCTTGTTCATATCTATATTATGATGTTATATTTGTACATTTTATAAATGTTTTAGATATGATTCTTTTGGGATATTGTACTATACTTTGTACTTGGTTATTTTTACATACCCTGTGACTTGTGCAGAGGATGTTGTTTCATTGTGTATACCTTATGGTATTAGTTATATCTATGATTTCTTTTATATGAGGTTGTACTCATTATTCATTTGTATATATGATATTTGTAATTATACTTAATCTAAAATAATTAATTAATGTATACGTAATGCTACGTCATGGAACCCTTGAGAGTTGTTAACTATAATTGAGTTGTACATAGGTACTTGTTTATATCTTATGTTGTATTGCTTCTGCATTGTTATTATTATTGTTTTGTAAACTCTAAAAAAGAAAATTATCTGTAAACATAGCAACATGTTTTAGGTTAAATTCTCCTAGGTTCCCTGGGGAGGCATTACACGAATTAAGTATAACATTTGATTTAGATGTTAACTATATCGATTATGAATTGGTTTGAAGACATCTATTCACCACACCTTTCCATTCATGGAGCACAAGTATATTATGAGGATCAATCCATTCTTTTAGGCATCAAAGAATTATTATTATATATTTCATTCCTTATTGGAATTAATCTTATTGAGCAGCATCCGAATAGGCTACTCGCAGGTTGCAAGTATATATTTCTTTATTTAGAGACGACACCATTTCCAGAAATTACATTGTAATATAAGACACAACATTATATTATTGCAAGAATAAAAAGAAATAGTCATAAACAACAATCATACATTGCAGACCAAAACTTTATTGGTCATTGCATATTGTTAAAGACTACCTCAAATATACCACCTTCATCATTACAAGAATCAAGTATCTTACCAAGAGATTAGAGAGGTTATATCTTACCATTAATTTGAGAGATTACAAGGAATACCTATACACACAATCATCATCATTGCATAGTGATACTGTGATATCAGATACAACATAGGACTGTGAACTACATTATAGTGCAACTTCATAATTATATATTTTGTAATACAAGTGCATAGATACATAAATTGTAAACTTATCTTCCATTACACACAACTATTTTTTATTATGGTAAAAACAGATTTTGAATGGGCCCCAAAACCATGTACATCCAATTTTTGAAGGGAACTGTAACCCCAGGAATAATAGGAAGAATTAGCTTAGATCTAAGTGAAATAGCTGGGGGGAAAAAGAAAAACCTTACAACGCCCCCTCCCCCCCCCCCCAGCACATAATGCCAGTAGAACTACCAACAGCACAAATCCAGTAAAACAACAATAGCCAAACGAAAGATACACAGAAAGGCTCAAGCTGCTGAAGCCAAACGAGTAAAGCCGATGCTTTACAACAACATCAAGAATCTAAGGTTTTTAGGCTCCATAAACCGGAACAAAGCGAGGGTTTTACAGCAGGCACCCACAATTTATTGGAGTTAAAATTTAGTTAATATTTACTATTTAATATTAAATCATGTATTTAATATTTAGTTAAAATTTGATAGGGCAAAGAATTGATGGACTTTATCAAAAAAAGGGGAATAAAGCATGAATTAAATCGATTAGGATTTAAATTAAAAAAATTAATGGAATATTGATTTTTATTAATACTTAATTAAAACAAAAAATCGATAAAATAAAATAAAAGCAATAAAAATAAAAGTTCACAAAAATTGGAAATTGCTTTAAAAGAGTTTTGATTTTATGTTTTAAAATTTGAAATTGATTAAATATTGATTTTATTGATATTTAATTAATTAATTTCAAAAAATCAAAAAATTAAAAAAATAAAAATTGGAAAAATCGAATAGGTAAAACTTCTTCATGAAGACAAAAAGTGAGAAGAAAAACTCAAACAAGTGGCGGAAAATCTCTTCAAAATTGGAATATTGGGAGACAAGTAAAGCAGTTTCCTAAATTGGCCTCTAGTCTTTAAAGCAATTTTTTTTAGGTTTTGCAACTCTATAAGAGAAGACCTCTCTTCTTTCATTCTGACACAATTCGAGAAGAGCAAACGGTATTCTTGAGAGGAGAGAGAAGATTGTTCTTCTTGAAAGGCGTGAAGTTTCTAGATAAAGAAAAGGATTATTTCTTGGAGCACGATTGTGAAATTTTCAAATTTTCTTCAGTAAGTTCGATAAGAGGCACGAATCTCCATGAGGAGAGAGAAAAGTCAATGTTGAGCAAGATGGAGAAATTCTAGCAAATTTATAAATTTTGGGAAGAAATGTTTTGTTTTGCTTTTTCCGTGCTCTTATAAGTTTATTTTCTGTTAAAGAAGATGGCAGAGCCTAGAGGAACAAGCGTAAGCAGGAGACAATTGATAAAGAATGAACAGAGAGAATTCTACCTAGAGTCCAAAATTGTCTCGAAGTGGATTGAAGTGAAGGACACGAATCTTGGATGCCTCAATTTGAGCGAATTCCAAAGGAGAATGTTTAGCTACAAGGATCATCACCCGACACACCTGGCTGCCCAGATTGTGAACAACGGAATTGTAGCTGCAATTGGATTCCCTCCCGCCTTTCAGCATGCTGATTTGATCATGGAATGTGCAAAACATTACCAATCCAGTGATAGAACGATTAAGGACTCGGATGGCAATATCGTTGCAGATCTCTCCCCGCTAGCTATCACTGAGGCATTTGGGATCCCTTCATCTCAAAGGTTGGTCTTGAAGACAAAGGAGCAAGCACATAGAGTTTACACAGCTGAATTTCAACATTGTGAGAAGATCATCAACAACAAATGGATGAGGAGGAATAAATCCCACTACTCCAAGTTGCCCAAGGAGCTTGTGTGGATGGATTTTCACCACGAATACAATGATCTAATAATGATGCTCAGCAAGATATTTGGCTTGCCCCACTCCTACCTATTCGAGACATGGATGTGGTACTTTGTTCAATAGGTAGTATAAGAGTTCAATCACATCGATTGGACAGGGTTGATTAGTGATAACCTCGATGAGCAGCTGAGGAATTTGGAGCATACGAAGTTCTTCATAAGCTCATACGTGATATATATATATATATATATGCTGGCACGAAACACGAGGTATGAAGGACCGAGGTACAAGGGAGTTATAAGAAGTGGAAATGCACAATTAAGGGTCCACGTCACTACCCACAACCGCATCTACAGGCCATTGATGACTACACCCGAGTTAATGATGCATTTGCAATGCACATCGTGAGGACCTTACAGAAGAGATTGCATATGAGATTGTCTTCTAAGGAAATGAAGCTAGTGGAAGAATTTAGAGAATGGTTCATTCAGTTTCCCACCTTCTCCTATATCAGATTGCAGGGATTTTTGGAGCAGTCGTTCAAGCTTCCTCGATACCCTACCGATAAAATGATCCTATTGGAAGTCCCCTGACAGTTGACAGCCTATGAGAAAGTCCTGAAGAAAAAGAAGAAGTTGGGACTGGAATTCCCACTTTCCATTGGAAGTGATGCAGTTGAAGTGTGCCCTTGTCTACCAGCAACTGAGAGGAGAGATCATCTGACGAGTTGAAATTCTTCCGTCTACCACTCTATCTAGGAAAGCCGGATTTTGACCCATCTAATAGGATTAGAGTAGTGGCAGGGATGATGCATCAACACAGAGCTCACCTTGAGGACTTTTGGGCAAATGCAGTTAATGAAAATGAGGTTAGGAAGAGGATGTGATCACAATTACCCTTAGACCTGATCATGGCATGTAAGATTGTCCACATACCTGATCAGATGGAAGAGGATCTGAATGTGGTCCAGAGAGGTTTTAACCCAGATAAAGAAAAGGTCATTCATCCTTACAACTGGCAGAGAAAGGAGATTGTGGAACTTGATGTACTAACAAAGCCAGTCGTGGACTTCACAAGGTGGTGGATAGAACGACAGCTTGACAGGATGACGATGTCATTTAAAGAAGATTGGACCTACAAATTGTTACGTCATCCACAGCTATGAGATGAGAGACCAAGGCAGCCATCTAGAGGAAGAGTAGAAGAAATAGACATCCCATCAGGGAGTGCAGAGCACAGAAAGGAGGAGGGTGCGGCTCAAGAAATGCATACGAAGAGGAGATTGGGTCTTCATGTTGAAGAACCACAACAAAAGAGATTAAGGTCCGAGAGTGCACCGTCTTTGCCTAGTCAGACTCCCAATGTGCAAGAAATAAGAGCATTCACCATGCATGAAGGAGAAGCAAGTGAAAGAAGAACTCATAAAGTAGGACACCGCATGACTAGGCTGATACATAATAGATTGAGCATTAATGCCAATGAGAGGTTCATGCCAGGAAGGAGCAAGGAACAGGATGTGACAACGGAGGAGAGAGGTGTCTTCTTAAGAAAGATAATTGAGGAAGAGATCCCTGAGGTAGAAGCAGAAGGCCCAACGGCACAAGACAAGATTCCCACGACAGAGGCACTAGCTCCTGAGGTAATGGCAAAGAGTCCTGGAGCCGAGGAGATCGATACTAGAGCAATGAAAGGACAAGAGAAGTTAGCAGTGCAGAGGGACCAGAATACAAATGTTCCAGAGTGGCTCAGGCAGAGATTCAGAGAAGCCAAGAAAAGGAGGTTGACCTTGCAGTTGAGTTACAAGAGATTCTGGATCAAATTGACTGATTAGGAGAAAAGAGAAAAGCCAAGAAGTTCACCAAGGTCGTAAGGGGAGAATCAGGATCCAGAGTTCTACAGGTAGCAACTCCAGCAGTCGACAAGACCAAGGATCAAATTGCTCCTGAGGTGTATCACATAACGGAAGTTGATCTTGGTCAAGCCTCTCGAGCACAGGTCATGGAGGAATTCGATCATTTGACACAAGCTGTCAAGGATAAGATGAGGAAGTTGGAAGAGAAATATCAACGATAGAAGGGAGAGATTAGGGCTTTATTTGCATACGTTGACAGCTTACCTCACCCAGTTCAGGAAGAGGATCTGTCTTTTGTTCCCCCACCAGCTATTCTAACCGAGTCGGTTGAGGCCATCGACAAGATTAGGAGGATTGCGCAAGGTGAAGAGACTTGGATTAAGGGGATCGAGAATGAGGCCTACATCCACGCTGAGGAGTTAGTTCGGATTCACGATAAGGCATTGGCCATCCTTTCCTAAATTTGTTGCATGGAGGAGACTTGGGAGGATGAGCATATTTATCAAGATGAGGCAATCTCTAACTTGCAGGAGTTGATGGAAAACCCTAGGCAAATCTTGGTTGACGGCAAGGTCATCGAAGAAGGAGCATATGATTTCCCTCAGTGGTATGGTGTAGTTCTCTTGGTGAAGGAAATGTTTGAACATTTCACTAAAGAGTCAGCTCGATTGAAGGGGAAATTGGAGGAGTTCTTTAGACTTAACTCCTTCACAAAGGATGATTTTGAGAACCTCTCTGCCTTCTCAAAAAACATGCATACAACCCAGGATCTATTACCAGAATGGGAGGACAACCTGAAGAGATCAAAGCGAGCAGTGGTGGTAAAGGAATTCACGTAGTCGGCGCCAAGTGTCAGCATTGATGAGTTGGAAGTCATATTGGGTAGATTTCAAGAATTCCAACGCAAAGGTCAAAGATAGATGCATTTAATGCATAGTGGGTATACATGTGGTGGCTATTTATGACACCCCACTCTCTTCTTGAGCATGCATGCGTAGTGGGAATTTATTACCCACTATGATAGTGGTTTCTTCCTCGCATTAAGTTAGATTCCCTTTTTTGTGCCCTAACCCTAATTAGGGCTGAGGTGGCAAAATTTGGGCCATTGGTTATTGTTTTGATTCGAGCCATTCGTTGTTTTTGAGAACTTATATAAAGGCCTCTTCTTCTCATTTGTAAGGATCGAATTTTGAAATTATTGCTTATGAGCTATTGAGGAAATATAATTTTCATTGAAGTGTGGTGATCATTTGATGTGTCTTGATGCTTTCTTAGTTTCATAATTCTCTCAATTAGATTATGTTTAATAGATGAAGTGTTGTGATGGTATTAGAGAATATGATGTTGTTTTGATGAGTTCCTTTGGTTCATACTTTTGACATTTTAGTGATTTTAAATCATCATGCAAAGTTAGCCTGAACCCCTATCCATATGTGCCTAAATTCAATCATTCATACAAACCTTTGAAGATTGCACCAGTCCACATGTAGTTGTAGCTTGACTTGGCAAAGCGGGACTTGGTAATTGAGGAACTCGCCCATCAGAGTACTTTATTTGCTACTACAAGCCTTAGGAGTAAATTAGGATCTTTGAACCTAAACCCTCTTTCATTTCTGCATATCCGGCAAAAATCCAAAAAATAGTACTTCATTGCAAATATTTCAATAGTACCTACATTCATCATGACATCAAATCATTCTAAGAATTGAAAACGTAAGGCCCCTTGTGATCATCAGCAAATCACATCAACACCGAGCTTATCCACGAGTCGAGGAACCTTGGAGTTACCGTATGATCTTCCTGCAATCTTAGCATACGCAGTACTTTGTTCAAGAGAGGATAAGATATTTCAATATTTTGTTCTACTGTTTGGTGAGTCATAAAATATGTTGTTAGAGTACAGTATTAATTATATTAATTAACTTTACTCCCTTCTTAAGATGTCAACACTTTTATTTTTAGTTGTTTATATTTAAACACATATGCACTAGTTGTTTTAAATATAAACTTGCATACATTAGTCTTGTAATAATTTAACTAATTATTACATGCACCTCTGCTTTTTAGGTTTGCCTTTTAAGGCTTTCGATCTCCTTTATAAGGATGATCCATTGTACATTCAATTAATTCATTATTTTGAGGATATTTTCTTCATTTTTTGAGTCAAACCCTTGCCCTCTTCTTGTCTCTACTTCCTTGTAACAGGTTTTCGTATGCAGGTGATCTTCGGGTTTTGTGGATTTGTATTGCTCAAATCCTACATGGTATCAGAGCCTAATCTGCTACAACTTGTTCGCGTTTGAAGGATTCAAATTAGAGATTTTTCGATGGATTTGAGAGGTTTTGATTAAAGTTTTCAGATCTGGTATTCTCTGTAAGACGTTATTTTTTGTTTCTTTTTTGTTTGCCAAAAAAAAAAAATTAGCACTTTTTAGGGCTTTTTTTGTGTTTTTTTATTGAAATTAGGGGGTCCCTAAATTTTGGTGCGCTTTGAGCTCAAACGAACCTCACCGTTGAGCTCGCAGTGCCCAAAAACCCCTATTTCAATATAAAACACGTCAAAATCGAACAATGTTGTGGGGAGAGGCAAATTTTTTTGCCCCGGGGCTGTGCACGCACCCCGAGGCAACTTCTGTATGAATTTTGGCACAAAAATAAATAAAAATAAAAATTCAAAACAAAGGCGCAGCCACCGCGCCCCATCGCCACCTACACGCCGCCTGTGCCCTCCCAAACTGCCAGCGATCGGTGCAAACCGCCAGCCTCCGACAGTCATCGCCTACGGTTTGCGGCATCAACCCCCTTCAGCAGAGCTTTCGATCACATGGGGGACCAGCCCCCGACCCCCAGCACCAAATTTTTTAGCCCCTAGTCACCCACGTGACTAGAGCCTCATTTTTAAGCCCCAGGGGGATTTTCTCTATGACAACCATTTGGCCGTCAAATTAAAGCTTGTTGTTTGCTGATGTCAGCAGATCTTTGCACATTTTTTTGGCCTTTTGGAGCTACCTATCAATTTTTGCGAATATCTCGAGCATCTGGGATCGTAATCGGACGTGCGATATATCATCGGAAAGATGGTTCTGAGCCCGATCTGAATTTATTGGTATGGTTTTGAGATTTTGCCATTTTGATGCTCTTTTTTGCTGTCAAAGTCAAATGTTCTCTGTGATCTTGGTATTTCAGATCTCCTGCATTCCGGGATCCATTTCTCTTGCATCCGGACTCTGTTTTCAGCAATCGAGATATTGCCGGAAAGATCTTTCTGAGCTTTTATCAGATCTGATGGTTTCATGTGTTTGTGTCCTTTTGTTAAAGTCACCCATCCTCAAATCCTTCCAGACACCTCATTTGGGCCCTCCAGTGCAGCTGTTGATATTTTACTCATATCTTGAGCATACGGTGTCGAAATTTGGAAAACGAGATATCGTCGGAAAGCTGATTCCGAGCTCTTTCCAGATCTTGAGGCTATATTTTCTAATTTTATTTTTCTGATGGTGTTTTTCTCTGTCAAAGATAGATCTTCAATTCTGCACTCCAGGAGCTCTATCTTACGCATCTGGACTCCATTTTCGGAAAACGATATATCGTTGGAAAGCTTGTTCAAAGAGCTTTTCAATACTGTGAGTCATTTTTCTAGATTCTGCTCTAGGTTCATTTTATTCAGATTCTTGCATTTTGGCAGTCTGGTAGATATCTTGGTTGTTACAAGTCTTGGGATCTCTTCCCTTTGAGGGATGGCTCATCTTAGGCTGTTTTTTTGTTGAGCAGCCTTCGCCCTTCTTTGAGTAGTGTATACTTTATTTTTATAGCATTCTTTTATGCACACGCACTGAGATAAAGTGTCATTCTATTGCATGTATGGGATCTTGCACATGTTCGTGCTTTATGTACTCGCACTCCATTATAAAGTGTCAGGGGGGTTTGATGTTTGCCTTTGTTTGCCATCTTTTATCATGTGAGCATTCCTCCAATGACATTAGCCTTAGGTATCTTTATTTGTGTCTATACTCCCTCTGCACATTCGATGTTTCAGATTCATCTTCATCATGCAATTCATATTGGACGATCTTTTCAGTGTACCTATCATTACTCCCTTGTCAGCAGTATGGGGGAGTTTCTACTGTTGGTTCTACTGCTTCCTTGGTTCGATAGTGTGAGCTATGTATTCAGTATTTGTTCCTATGTACTAGGCGGATGCAGTGGCTAGGTACCTATGCATTTCGGTGAGATGGATCATTTACCATATAGACACTCTTTCTTTCCTATTTTTAGAGGCACTCTTCCATCTTTGATTGATCATCTCTTCAAGCTTTGGTGTTTTATACCATTTGTATCTTCGAGTTCAGTTGTTTGCCTTTGTTTGCCTCCTGATTCGAGTAGTGTCATTTGAGAGCACTCATACAAATTACAGTATTCTCTACCTGGTCATGCTCTATTTCAATGGAGGATCTTCAAATCAACAGTTACTTCTTGACAGAGTTTGCATCTTCTTGCTTCAGTGATGTTTTATATGTTCATTCTTGTTCCTATTTTTTGGAACATTCCTAGTTTTGGAGGCTTCTTTAGTCCTTCGGACTAGTCTGTCTCTTTTTGGAGTAGAGTTTTTCCCATGTGGTTTTTCTCTATTTCTCCACTTTATAGAGACTCTCTTTTGTACATGGGTACTTCATCAGACCATGTTGCCGAGACCCATTTTTATGCTTTCAGCACTGTAGTTTCCTTTGCTTTCTTCTTGCATTCTGTGTAGCTGCATTGTTGTGCATCTTAAGGTGGGGTGTTAGAGTAAAGTATTAATTATATTAATTAACTTTACTCCCTTCTTAAAATGTCAACACTTTTATTTTTAGTTGTTTATATTTAAACACACATGCACTAGTTGATTTAAACTTATGCACTAGTTGGTTTAAATATAAACTTCCATGCATTAGTCTTGTAATAATTTAATTAATTATTACATGCACTTCTGCTTTTTAAGTTTGTCTTTCAAAACTTTCGATCTCCTTTATAAGAATGATCCATTGTACATTCAATTAATTCATTATTTTGAAGATATTTTCTTCTTCATTTTTTGAGTCAAACCCTTGCCCTCTTCTTGTCTCTACTTCCTTGTAACAGGTTTTCGTATGCAGGTGATCTTTGAATTTTGTGGATCCATAAGGTGTTCGTCAAGATCAAGATTCCCATAGTCCTTGATTTAAATGTAGATGCAATCCACAGTATTGAGGGTGAGTTTGTATTTGATAATGTGCAAAGTAATGAAGAAGCAGGAGGTGAAGGGGAGGCCTCCCCTGTTACGATGGAAGAATAAGTCATCATTGGTCCAAATTTTGACAACTTGTTCACTGTTTCTCTGCAAATTTTGGTGCAAAGTTTTTGATGGTAATATTTTGGTTCGTACTCATCAAAGCGATTCCAGATTATCAAAATGATGAAGGACAGAGGGTTTTCTGTTTTTTGTTATCCTCAAATTCGATTCCCAATTGTCTGCTTTAAAGTTGTTTGGATTTTAAATCCGACTTCCAGGAAATTGGTGAAGGTTTTTTGCTTGATAATTTCATTCACTGCAATCCAAATCTGTTGAAGATGATAATGATGGATATGGGCATATGATCGGGGGCAGAGAAAATTTGACAGCGATAAAGACAGGTTATGTTTATGTTAGCATATGGTTTATGCATCTTAAAGCAGTTATGTTGATATACCAATTTTGTAAAATGGCATTTTTAATAGTTTCTTAGACTTTTATGTGTTTTCAAAAAATTATATCTAGATGATTAGAGCCTCTTTGATAATTATGTAATCTTCATGTAAACCCTTATTTCTTATTTTAATATTATCTGGCTTATTACCTTTTGCCTCAACAAAAACTATTTAAAAAATAGAATGCTTAATGTCACTTGATTATGTAAAAGAAAAGCTACAAATCTGTAAGCATATTTTTATACCTTATGCTTATCCTCTTAGGATCAAGTTTTTGCACTTCTTGACATGTTTTCAGACAGTGGACCACTTGTAAGCTTAAGAATTATCAAGGTGGTATGAAGAATCCATACGCAGGTTTCAGTGTACATGTATGGTGATGACTGTTTAAATTGGTATGATGTATGCACATGAGGGATTCAGTGTGCATCTATGCTGAAGATTGTTCAAGGTGGTATAAGGCATCTATATGCAATCTTCGGTATGCATGAATAACTTTTAAAACAGAGTATTTGCCTATTTTGATGAAAGCATAAGGTTTCACACTGTTGGGGGCATCCCATAAGATTCCAATTCTCATTTTTTCCCTTCTTGGTACAGTTTTATGGTTCTTTCAGCTTCCATATGTGTGTAAAATCTATTAAAAATCCCTTTGGGACATGGCTTACCAAGTTCTTAGTACTTATTTTCATTGAGGAGAGCTGTCATTCAATGCTTCATACAAAATCTCCAAGTAATTGAAACTGTCATGGCAGCAGAGTGCAGGAGTGTTTTGAGAGTTGTTTTGGAGATACTTAAAGCTTAGACAAAGGAGTTAGAGCTCTGTCATGCAAACCCAAAGTCTGCCACCTTATAAATGCTGCTTTGAAGTACAAGTGAGAATGTGCTCACATTTTCAACTACAGTTTTTCCCCACAAGGAGTTCCTCCAGGGTAATTATATTTTATTGTTGCTATGTAGACTGTTTCTGTTTCCCTTGTTCAGTTATCTTGTATAAATTCAATATTATTTCTCTCTGAATCTAAGAATTAAAAATCCATTGCTAAACAAAGCTAGTTAAGGAATATCTTTATTGTTTATAAATCATAGCCAATATTCAGAAAAGAAAAAAAAAAAGTTTGTGTAACCCACATCAACTCTCCATAATGAAATCTTCGAGATTAATAGCCTTTGATGAATACTATAAATGCTAGCATGTAATTGATTGAATCCCTACCTTCCGTAAAGGAAGCAAAAATAAATTTGTTATTGATTAGTTTGTTATCTTTTATGCTTTTCTAGCATGTGAAGTTTTTTTAAATCAAGCAAGCCTCCGCACCATGCTTGGTAGCCATGACATCCACAAAAATATGCTCTGAAAAAGTTTACCTTGTATACTTTTTTTTAATATCTTTTCTACACATGAGCTATGACATGTTGTGCCATACTAAATGCACTATCTGCTATCCATCACAATGATTACAATATTTTATGCCCCTTTGGAAGCTAATACACATAATTGAAATTTACTGCAAATCTGGATTCTAAACCAACAATAAACAGAAAAAATAATTGCCTAGAGAAGATAACACATGTGAAAGCAATCAGCATACTGTCAAATCATTAAAGAAAGAAAAGAAAGAGATTATATTAATGCTCACAACTGAACAAAAGTAGGTCAAGTGGACTCAAAAGTACATCAATATACATTAGATGTTCTAGGAAGAACTAATCCTAAAGAATCCCACAAAGGGTTAAGAAACAAATACAAAATGACAATATAGTTGTGGACCAGAAACACAAGGTCAAGAAACCAATATAAATAGCCAAGTAGGGTGGACAAGGTCCCCAAAGAGAAAAGTTAAGGAGCAATACAGAGATAGGGGACGAGCCTCAAAAAAATCTCTATTGAAGCCTGAAATGGAAGAATCCTCAATGTATCATCGATCACCATGAACAGACTAACACAAGATATAATAGTGCTCACCAAAGTCTGAAGTAGCCTCAAGTCTCTACATCTATGATTGGCTCAACGAATATAATAAGGCAGAAAATAGATCACGCACCACACAAGATTTTCATAGGCCATGATGCCCTAAATATCTAATAAACCCATATCTAATAAACCTTTTGGGTGGGGTATCGACATTTAATAATGGAGAGATATACCACTAAACCCATGTACGCCTCCTAATTACTTTATGTAATTCATAACCCTATACAACTAATGTAAGGGATGTGTACCACATGTTAGAATCTTCATCGACCTATATAAATTATAATATGATATCATTAGGTATATAGCATTTCATCCCTCCTTGCCATGTTTCATCTTCGAAACGTGAGAAGCTAAATAGTAAGATTGTTGCAAATCATTATAAATATGATGCCATGTCCTATCATTCAAATATCCATGGGTGATCTTCACAGTGAATTTAGCTTGATGGTATTTGGATGACTAGACCAAATAGCCATTACTTTTATGGTGCCACTAATTGCTCTAATTGTTCCTTTCATTCCCTATATATCCATAGTGATTGACTTGTTGATTCCATGTTCTTGCATGTTTATGTGATGGTTTCCTCCATGGTACTTGCCTCTCACAATGATGTGGGTGCCTGTATGTTTCACCCTTTGCTATCTCTAGAAACTTCTTTGATTCTTCATCCTTTGTTGATGCTTGCTTTGTTGACTCAATAATAGGAACAAACTTTTACCTTTTTTCTTAATATATAGCTCATTTTGCTTGTCATTTGATCTTTGAGGCACACTCTTCAATATCCCCTTGAACTTTCTCTACCTTGACTTTCCTTTGGTCTTTAAATCATGTGTAAAAGTGTAATTTTTTTCTTCCTATACTAAAGCTTTGTGAACTTATTTTGTACATTAATGTTTATTCTTCCCAAAAAATCTAAAAAAGGATAACCAAAAACAATATACAACTCATTACCATCCAAAGCATAAAAGTTTGAATATTGAACAATTTTATCCATGATGAGCTTTAAAACTTCAAAATTTTGAATATCCTTAATACTATTTAGCTATCATTAATGTGTTTCTCTTGTAATTGTAAGGATATTCAAAATTTTGAATGTCTCCCTTCCCTAGAGAAAAAGTGCATGTAATTGTATCCTTCATCTTCTCTTTGTCCTCTTTTCCTCCTTCCTTGCTTTCTACTTTCAA
Source organism: Chamaecyparis obtusa (assembly GCA_027943335.1). Lineage (NCBI taxonomy): Eukaryota > Viridiplantae > Streptophyta > Pinopsida > Cupressales > Cupressaceae > Chamaecyparis > Chamaecyparis obtusa. Next base: position 576,822 of record BSBK01002634.1, read on the forward strand.
GCCCTTGACAAATTTTCCTTCTTTTGATACCCATCTATTAAAAAAACACTTATTCCTTTACATAGAAGAAATGCCTTTATGTAAATGGATAATACCAACTAAGAACATTATCATCCATGTGTTGACAAAAATGTACTTTCCATGAGTTAATAGTTACCATAAGTCTTTTTGAATTGGATCCAACATTCTAATGCATCTCCACTTCCATCCAAATTAGGAAATGCCACGATTGAGAAGAATTCTTTTTTGAACAGATCACCTTTATACTAAGTCTAGTTGACCCAATTTTGACCTGATTATTAATAATGTTGTCAACCTCAACCAAAAAGACAAACGATAGACCCCTAATGAATTTTGACAAGCTTTCTAAAAATCCAAAAGACAAGAAAATTCCATGATTTCCCTTTTGAAGAACAAATTTGTGATAAAAACATAAATTGTAATAATTCATGCAATATTGATGATCAAAACCTAAATATTTTATTATAGCTTCCTTATCTAATCCTTTAACTCCAACAAAACATTATGAAAAAAGTTCCTTTGGAAAATAACCAAATATTCCAAACTTAGGGTTTTGTCCTCACCTTTTCCCAAATCATAGTTTTGATACCACCTAATAAAATCTGCAAACATGATAATGGCAATAAGACTGTAGAAGATAGATTGCAAACAACACGAGAGATTCATGGGCCAAGATGCTCTAATATCCAATATATGCAAAAATGGAATAAAGCCTTGAGGTAGGGTAACATCATATAATACTCCTTAAGGAAGAAGCAACATTATGATATATCTCCAAGAGATGCCAAAACACATATCATACTCTTCACATATCCTTACAATGATATTCACATCTTTTCTCTAGACCTCGTAAACCACTAAACACATGTAGGCCTCCTAATTATTTCATTTTATTCATGATCCAATATAACAATCAAGGTGCACGTTCCCCCATGTTGACATCTCTTCATCTACATATAACATTATAATATCATATTCCAGGATATACAACAGGCTATATGTGAATTACCAATATCCAAAGGTTGCTAAAAGTCATCAATCGATTGGATGGGTTGGAAGAAGCTTGAAGACCTCTAGAGAGGATTTTTGCGGTGATGACCTCCTTTAGATAGAGGGCCAAGCACCATTGTTCTATCTAAAAAAGAAAGTAGAGAGAGTGTTCCTTAAGTCCTTGGTGAAGAATATGATCTATCTCAACTCATAATTGGTGGGAATGCACCCTTAGCTACCCAAGGGGAAACATAAAGATGTTTGGCCAATAATGTCGAATATAGTCAAGATCTAAGTCACAAGGTTCGAGTTCGAGTTCGTGTTTGGCAACAATAAAATTTGGATGCAATTCGGCAAGGGCAAAAAGTTCAAAAAAAAAATCATGATTAAATTCGCTTTATATAAATTTAATTTTTTTTAAAATATTAGTATTGTACAAAATTATTAAAATAGTTTAGAATTGAAAAATAGCTAACTTTGAATAAATTAGTACAATTTTTTATTATTTTCTTCAAATACAATTCCAAATCTAACATGTACATATATATAATATGTATAAAAATATAATATAAAGAAATAATATTAAAAGTACATAAATAATAAATATATAATAAAATAAATGTGATTTTATTTAAAATAATAGTTTTATTAAAAAATAGTATCTACAATATATAAATAAAAATAATATTATCTAAATAAATAAAAACATGATATAAATAGATAATAGTAATAACACATAAAAAGTTAGAAGATAGAGATACATGACACTACAAATAGTGTTGGTCGAATAAAGTTTTCCTCGTTTGAAGCGAATCATTTGTTTTCTCCAGGAAAGACACTACAAGAATCCTTTGTTCGACGACACGACAAACATGAGTTCGTTGCTTGATGAATCATTTTGTCGCTCAGTCTTCTTATCTCCCATCTGTCCGCGGAGAGTGCTTCCTGCCCATTTGAGAGAGGAAAAACATGAGTAGCACCTAGAAAAAATGTGAAAGAAACCTCTTTGTAAAGGGAACAAAAAAGCTCAGAAAATCCTAACAACGCATTTCTCAGAGAAACCTCTTCATGCAGGGAACAAAAACTCGAAAAACCCTAACAACGCATTTTTTAAAGACGGCATTAATGAGCTGAGTTGGCCTTATTGAATCTAGTGATGCTTTCATTATTAGTTTCTCACCTTCTGTGTGCTCACCAAACATCTTAGAGAAGTAGTCTATTTTTGGTTAGTCACTCGGTTGACTTAGATCACCATCTCAAGTCTTCAAAATTGTGTTGGTATGACCAGAGTTTGTTTTCGATGCAGTTTTGGGGTTTTTTGCAACTTGGGTGAGAAATTGAATGATTAGTTAGTATTTTACTAGTATTGTCTAATTAAAGGACAACTTAGAGGAATAGCGTGTTGGAAAAGTGATTAAGAGTTTAAAAGTGGGATGCCTAGATAGGTGCCTTTGCACATGAAATGATCATTATTTAGAAAAGGCCCTTGTGAGGGAAATAAAGTGAATTATTATATTTTAAATTGTAGGATTCCCTAAAAAAAAAACTATTAAAGAAGGTGTTTGGGCTCATTTGTGAATATATTGAATAATGATATTGATATGTTGTCGAAATGAACTTGGGTTCTTCCACAATTCTCTGCAGACAGAAACCCTATTAAGATTTCTTGTTCCAAGTTTGAAAGATAATCTGTTGCTAGAGTGGCGTGATTTGATTTTAGAGAACACCATTGTGCTTTGAATCAAAGTACCAATTTTGAGTTGCAGATTTCCAAAACATTGGTGGAGATTTTGCAGAGATTTATTGAGGATTTTTGAAGGCAGTTGGGAGTTTCAAAGTTGGGTTGTACCATTCCAACAAATTGCCTAATTGTAGGCAATATGCTGAGGATTTTATTTCCCTTGTTTTCTATTTACACTTCATTGTTATTGCCTGGCAGATTGTACGTATTCACAGAAAGCTAATACTTTTATTGGAGGCCATACCAATTCCCACACTTGGTCGTACAACTACCGAAGCCTATTGTGTGAATCCTTAGTCTAGGCACTTCATTCATTGGTGATTTCTGAGGCTGGTTGGGGATTATTAATTCACTAGATCACTCCTCTATTACTTACAAGTTGGATACTTGGCCATTGGTAATGTCATTTCTGGTCCAAGTTATATCAGCCCATGAATTGATAATAATTTAGCTGTTGGGGGTTCCTTTCATCTTAGTTTGGACATTAGAAAAGTCTAACACTCAAATACCAAATTCCTCTAAAATGCCCCAGAATTTTGGTTTGTTCTAATCTGGTCCCGATTCTTTCCATATTTCTTGTTGGGTTTGAATAGGGTCCCTCCCAAGCCATTGGAGAGTGTTGATGTTTATAGCTTCGATCAGATAAAATGATAATAATATTATGTGAAAATAAATAAGCAATATATTAATATATATAATGATGGACATTATTATTATATTAATATACATACTTATAATATTAGATTAAATAAAATGTTCAACCTTATTAATACTGTTTTTGTATCAGTTATATTTAACAGTGTGAAATAATATCATTCTACATTATATATGCATATTAATATATATAATATTAATATCATTAATATTATATATATTAATATATATAATATTAATATCATTAATATTATATATATTAATATACATATATATAAATGTATATTATAGTTAAACAAATAATATTTCATATTATATCTGGAAACCGATTAATATCGGTCAAATCGATGACACCGATTTACATAGGCTGACTTAACAGATTGATATCGGTCTTAACTAAACATTTGGGAGCGTTGTATTATCGTGGATTAATATATATCAACCACGAGTTGTTATCGGTTGATTGAAACTTACAGCAAAGTATTAATTAATTAATCTGTGACTATATTCACTTATCATCGGGTGATACACTATCGAGAGCTGTGTATTATCAAGGGCCTTATATTATGCATTCGTTTACTATGCTAAAACACCGATTGTTTTAAGTGCTCGGTTTGAACAGACAGACGGTTATGAATGAAAAGACATGACGGTATAGAGACATGTCTCTATACCACCATATCTTTCTTATAAGAGTTCTTGAACAATAAGAGATAAGGATATACATAACACAATACAAGTCTCTCCTTTCCAATCTGCAGAATATTAATATTAACATAATTATATATATATATTTATTTTGTGACTAAATATATTGAGGTTATATAGGGAAATTTTAAAAGCTATACATTCTTGATCCTAATTTAACATGGTATCAGAGCAAGGTTTCGTCGTTGAAGCCTAACCGCTTAAAGGAAGATCCGATTAGATTGAAGGAAGATCAAGATCAGATTTTTTGGAAATCGCAGAATGGCAAATGGAATGAGACTAGAAGACAGATTTGAAGGTGCCTCCAATTTTGAATCATGGAAACTTCGAATGATGTTGGTATTAAGGAAGAATGAGCTAAAGACAATAATAGAAAATCCTCTTAAACCTAATGAAAATGATGAGAAGAATAAATGGTAAAAAGATAATACTAGAGCAATGGAATTATTAGTGGATGGAGTGAAAAATCATCTACTACCTGTCATCACAAAGTTAGACTCTGACTATGACATGTTCAAAGCCCCGGAAAACATGTTTGAGATCAACAACACCAGCAGAATTCTTACTCTTAAAAATCAACTCTCTAATATTAAAATGAGTAAAGGAGAGACTATCACCTCATAATTTATGAGGATAACACAATTAAGAAATCAACTTTCTTCTATTGGTCACATTTATGATAATAACCAGTAATCTATGATAACTCTAAATGGGCTCCCTATCTCATGGGAAAACTTTAGACAAGGAGTAAGTGCTCGCACCAAACTCCCCAAATTTGATCGACTAAAAGCTGACTACATTCAAGAAGAGTATAACTTGAAATCCAAAGGAATCATGGAATCCACAAAAGAAGATGTTCAGGTTCTCGTCACTAGTTCAAAAAAGAAAAAGGGAAAGAAGTCATATGATCAACAGTCGTTCAAGAAACCAAGAGACCTCTCTTCAATGTAATGTTTTAGATGTGACAAATATGGTCACACTGCAAGAAAGTGTACTGACAGACTTAGAATGCAAGCCTCCCTTGTTGAAGTAAATAATTCAAATGCATGTTCAGAGAAATATGTATTCTAAAAGAAAGTCAAGATACCTTATGATTGAGAGGGAGTTCACTAATAAAGATAGGAACACTTCTGAGGTAAACTTGAAATGATTATTGATTATTATATTAATGTTATTTTTAAACTTATATGGGCCCTGTATAAATCATAAGGAAGTGATGACTTCCAAATGATTATCACTTGTATTTGTTAAAGTTATTGGAAGGTGATGATCTTGCAATAACTTTCTATTGTGATTTTGTGATGATCTAAACAGATCTTACTTGTGGCTAGAATCGCCGATGGAGGCAATCCACACCTGAAGCTCGTGAGTTTGTGAATAGAATCACTGATGGAGGCAATTCACACGAGATCTTGTGGATAGAATCGCTGATGGAGCCTATCCACACTTGAAGCTCATGAGTTTGTGAATAGAATCGTCGATGGAGGCAATTCACACGAGAGCTTGTGGATAGAATCGTCGATAGAGGCAACCACACCAAAGCTCATAAGTTTGTGGATCAAATCGCCGATGGAGGCAATCCACACGAGAGCTTGTGGATTGAATCGCCGATGGAGGCAATCCACCTGAGACTTGTGGTTCGAATCGCCAATGGAGTCAATCCACATGGGAACAAACTTGCACAATTTTGTGATTTACATTTTATCTTCCCTAGCTAAGAGGGAGTGTTGATGTTTATAGCTTCGATCACATAAAATGATAATAATATTATGTAAAAATAAATAAGCAATATATTAATATATATAATAATGGACATTATTATTATATTATTTATTAATACACATACTTATAATATTAGATTAAATAAAATGTTCAACCTTATTAATACTATTTTTGTATCAGTTATATTTAACAGTATGAAATAATATCATTCTACATTATATATGCAAATTAATATATATAATATTAATGATATTATTATTATATATATTAATTCATACATATATATAAATGTATATTATAGTTAAACAAATAATATTTCATATTATATCTGGAAACCGATTAATTAAGTCAAATCGATGACACCGGTTTACATAGGCTGACTTAACCGATTGATATGAGTCTTAACTAAACATTTGGGTGCCTTGTATTATCGTGGATTAATATATATCAACCACGAGTTGTTATTGGTTGATTGAAACTTACAGCAAAGTATTAATTAATTAATCTGTGACTATATTCACTTATCATCGGGTGATACACTATCGAGAGCTGTGTATTTTCAAGGGCCTTATATTATGCATTCGTTTACTATGCTAAAACTCCGATTGTTTTAAGTGCTCAGTTTGAACAGACAGACCGTTATGAATAAAAAGACATGACAGTATAGAGCCACGTCTCCGTAAGGAGACATGTCTCTATACCACCATATCTTTCTTATAAGAGTTCTTGAACAATAAGAGATAAGGATATACATAATACAATACAAGTCTCTCCTTTCCAATCTGCAGAATATTAATATTAACATAATTATATATATATCTATTATATATATATATATATAGATTTTGTGACTAAATAAATTGAGGTTATATAGGAAAAATTTGAAAGCTATACATTCTTATTCTAATTTAACACAGAGAAGGAACCCCACCATCCAAGAGGGACCTTGCGGAAACCGAGCAGGAGTCTGGAAAGAATCAGGAGCGAAATAAAACTGGAAACCCAGGTGGAATCCAAGGGAACCCATGGGCATCCGACATTGTGGGCACTAAAAACCGGGGCCTCATGTCATTTTTATTTTTTTTAAAATCTAAAACCTTAATTTCGACCATAAAGTATGTATTTGGTTATTTGATGATGTTTCATCAAATGGATTTATAAGTATCACTCTTCTAATTTATTATTATTATATGTTTGAAGTTTTGAACCAATGATGAATGAAAATTGAACATGTTACATGTATGAATCTATGATATATAAATTTATAATTTTATAATATATCAATGTATATATATATATATTTAAAAATATCTATATATATACCAGCAGAACCCAAACCCGCCTAAAAAAAATTTGCTGAAGCCAAACCCAAACCTGAACCTGATTCAATATCAGAACCAGTATTGGTAACTTAGGTCTAAGTGTCTAACATAGTTTGTAAGCTATTTGAAGGGTGTACAACAGTATGTGGGTGAGTTTGGAGCATTGTTACAGGCATATCAGACCCTTAACAATCCTGCTACTAGAAGAAATCAAGTGTTGGCATGCAGACCTGCAATAGCTCCTATTTTGCTTGTCCAAGTAGGACTTGTCATTGGATTTGCAAGAAAGCTACTTATTTCAGACTTGCAACTTCAATGTGCTGATGACTAGATTGCTGGTTATTGTTTCTGAGGGCTTGCTGTAGTAGACAAGCCTTCATACTAGTGAGAAAAACAAGCGTTGCGACTCTCAGTTGTTCCCTTTCGCTTATCCATGGCACCCCCTGGGTTGGGCCTTTGATTATGTTGATTATCCATGTGATTTGTTTTCATTTTGAAGTGATACAACTATTTGGTTTAATCAGCATTGGTTATCAGCAACTAAAGTTCTTATTTGACGTTTACAATGCTCATGTACTAACATTGTGATGCTATGGTCATACCACCGGAAGAAATGGTTCAGAGGTGCTCGATTTTGTAACACTGGATGATAGTACTTCAACCATCCAGTTAATTAACCATAATTTAGTGGTGAGCCACACAAACATATAAAATATAGATGATAAACATTGAAATACTCTTTTTAATTTCAATTCAAGAATTATAACAGGCAAATGTCCAACAATCTAGAAAAAAACATTTTGTAAAGCAATGAAAAAGCAAACTGCATAAAATAGAAGCTGGTATTGAAAGATGAACCAATGCTGCCAGCTATATCAAGCTTGGTGAGACAGTGTACTTGATTTTTTATTGTAGGCACCAATGAATGTTGATTCAACTTCAGAAAACAGATAAGGAAAACCTGGGCCTGAGTTTTGGTTTAGCAGTTATTCAAAGAATTAGGGTGTGGTTTCACGGAGGGGGCTTCCTAAAAAAATCAGTGGGTGTTGCTGATTTCTTTTAGGATTATTTTAAAGCGGTTGATGTCATGAATTTTGTAGCACCATTCAAACTTAAAAGTTTAAGCTCCCAAATTTATGGAAGCTGGTCGTCTCATTAATTTTTTAGATTTAGCATATTTAATTCACGTGAAGAATAAACATGAAAATAGAATAATTAATCAAGCTGACACAAATCAAAATATTTCAGATGAGTGACAAGTGTCAACAAAAAGCCTAACCTAATGGAGCAATTTCTAGCCCCCCACCTTTTCCACCGGCTCAAATCTGCGGCCTTCATAAAACCCAGTCTTAAAAAGTAGGAGCTGTTATTTTTCTGAAAAAGATTCCAATTAATCCCATAGAAATCTTTTTTTTTTAACTTCCTGGGACTTCCCACTCCTTAAAAATAGATCCTGAACTCATGGGACTGCACCTTTAAACCTTATCAATAATAATGGTCTAGAATATAGAGAGATTCCTTCTCCAAAGGAACAACTAATAAATGAATTTCAGTTTTCCCAATGTTACAGCTACTTCAAGGGATTACTGAGTTTTTATTATAGAAAACCAAATTCAAAACTCAAAAAGGAACATTCAATATGAAATTCTAAATTGTAACTCTTAATTCCGATTTAGCTGCTCGAAAGAAGCTAGCATTAGTTTCATTGTTGATTTCATGTGATGCTTGTATGAGAAAATATTATCAATATTAATACAAATTGTACAAACTTCCCTCCAATATGTACGGCAATCAGCATCAACTTATATTTCATACTAGTGAAGAAAACAAGTGTTGCAACCTACCCTTTTTTGCAAGTGTGCGGCAGCTCTAAATCAAGGTTGAATTCAGTATCTCCTTCACTTAAGGCTGTGGCTAGGCCCACAAGCCTTTCCATTTTCCTCCTTCTAACTCAAGAAAGTGAAACGTGTGACCAGAGTTTCTAGGTTGCGACTGTCCTAAATATGGTGACATGGTACTCCAACCAAGCAGACAAAAGAAACCATAATGTTAAGTTGGTCCTTCCATAGCTCAGATGATTCACTCACAAAATACTAATATAGATGCCGCTACCAGAATCCAAGGTATTAGCAAACCATAACAAGACTTGTCTACGATTCAAACAACTACATCCCCTCACTATAATATTGCGTTTCCTCCAGGCTATGAAACACAATAAATATGGCATCTATTCAGATATGAAATAAAGGTGGCGGGTTGAAGAGAGGCATACGATTTCTCCCTACAAATACCCAGCTTCTTGATCTTTTCTATTTTTTAAAATAATAAAACAATCAAAAGAGAAATCCGCATCCATAAGCAATTAAAAGCATGCACCATCCAAATGCACTTTCGCCATTGAATAAGCCTTTACATTGCTCAATCCAGCCAAAGTTGTAACTTTGCAATGCATTAGTTGTCGCTGCAATGAGAATCCGTACCTTACCTTGATTAATCTATCATACAAAAATAGAAGATTTGTGGTTGAATGTCGTGTGTATGTGTGAGCACCTGTGTATTCTTGTCTACTATTCAAAAATGCGAATTTACTCTTCCATAACAACAATATAATTTTAACTCCGTTAGATTAGTACATATAATATTCTTCCTTCACAAATATATGCTAAACTAAGAGAATCCTGTGTAAAATACCTCGAAGTCTCCAACCTCAGCTAGAGAACGAGCCGCTTGTTACCTGCAGAAATGGATAGTTGGATACAGTCAACAGTTAGCATTTCTTGATCAATTTTCTAAACAAAAAATTGAAAAGTTCAGGTTTCCGTACAGGCGTGTAAGTCCCCTGCATAATCTTGCCAAAATCATCATCCTCTGCAAGATCAAAATGAAATTTTGTTTCAAGATATATTAAAAATAAAATAGACATGCAACAATATAAGAGAATAGTTGGAGGAATCAGCATACACCATCCAGATAAGGGATTTGACCATGGCGGTGACACTAACTCAGGGCCCAATGCTCACTCTGTTTTGCTTACTCTCGTCCTCTTTTACCAGAAACTCAACAGAATGACTTCGCTTCCCGTTTGAACGAGCGAAACGCCATTTCGTCGGAAACGGGAGTTTGTAAATCCGCCTTTCAACTGTGGTTTCCCATTTTGCTGCATTTTTCTTAAGCTGCGCTTCTTTTCTGCATTTTTCGTCGTTCATTTTACGCTGCTGTGTTTTTTTTTCTTTTTCTTCTTTTGGGAAGAACGTACTTCTGTTTCATTTTCCGAACTTCAAAAACTTTACTATGAAATTGACCTCTCGCACGCGGTAGTCGTACGTTGTTTTTTAGCATCCAGAAAGCATACGCCACGACTCGCAGACCGTATTGTTGAATGAGGCCACGCAAAAGAAAGGACGAAACAATTTATGATGGTTGTCAGACATTTCGAAATTAGAGAAACACATATCAAATTGTTAGCACGCTCGATGAAATGGTTGGCTTTAGCATGAGGGGTTGAGTAGCTTATTGCCTAATAGTAATTTGTGAACTAGCTAATATATACTCTGTATTTTAAATATAGATATAGAGTATATATTAGCTAGTAGCAATCGCAGCACGTGCACTGTATGCAATAAATTAATAAATAATTATATAATATATTTGTTTTTTTAAATAGAATTTAATATAATATTATTAATATAATATAATTACTTTTTTTAATTTTAATTATATTACCCACTGATTAGTAATTTGTAAGATATATTTGAGTTATGGTTAGGGTTAGAGTTTAGGTTGTGGTTATGGTTATGGTTATGGTTATGGTTAGAGTTAGGATTATAGTTAGGGTTAGGTTTATTGTTAGGGTTTATATTATGTTTAGGGTTAAGGTTAGGGTTCGGGTTAGTGTTTGGATTAGGTTTTAGTTAGGGTTCATATTAGGGTTTTGTTAGGGTTAAGGTTAGAGTGAGGGTTATGATAAATATTACAGTTGAGGTTAGGGTTTGGTTCATGATTAGGGTTAGGATTAGCTTTTGGGTTGATGATATATAGTTAGATTTAGGGTCATTATTGTAATACCCCAAAATTGGCACTTATTTAATTTCATCAATTTTGGTGCATTATCTCGATTTTACATCACCAAAGTCCTAGTCCACTAGGCAATTTTCTCTCTCCTGCTTGACTTTACTTGACTTGATGTCAATTGCAAAGACCATAAATTGCAATAATCAAACGCTAAATTAATTCCTAAAGTCTTAGACTTAATTGGCTAAATTATCTCTATGATACATTAATTTAATTGTAAAGTCCTAAGTGCTTTATAATTAAATTAAAATCTACCCTCTTTAGCTAATTACACATAAAAAAGGAATTAATAATTACTTGATATTCAAATGGACACACTTTTTTGAATTGATAATTCAAAATATTCGAAAGGTCACCTGTGTGGCATTTTCCATTCTTTTTATTAAGTAATTCTTGCATTTTTGTCTCAATGTGGGAATGAAGGGTCAGGAGTTTCGAATCAAGAAACTCTTCCTCCTCCTCTTGGCTCTTCTATTTATTTGACCTCTTTTTCTCATTCAAGAGGGCAATTTTTGAGAGTAAAGGCACTATAGTGAATTTTTGATTGAAATCCAAGCTTTCATTTGCAACTAATTTAATTTCTCATTCTAGTATAATTGCACTTCTCATTTAGATTAAATTTGCTTAATTGTTCTTAGATTAAGATCATTTTTTATTCCAAAATCAACTAAAAAAAAACTTGCATTTCATATCTTCTTTCAAGTATTCTTAGATTAATTGCATTCATTTTAGTTTGATTCTAGCTTTGCATATCATCTTTATGGCTTTCTTGGAAAATCCTCTGTTGTAGTAGCGGTCTGATGGTTGTTGGTTCTCCAATCTGAGAGCGATTATACACCCCCGCCTGCATAGGAGGCAACAGGTCGCTTCCTCACAAATTTCGGATTGAATAATTCATATTCTCTTCGTAATTTGACCATAGGAGTAATGACTATGTTGCGTATGTGGTTGATTTAGAGATCACATTCAAGCACACACATTTTGGCGCCCACCGTGGGGCAGAAAGATCAATTTCTGGCCTCATTATCATTTTTTTCTGACAGGAAATTTTGCTCTGTTGTGCGTCCGTACTGTCTGTGTACGGATCTTCGCGCGAGAATCCAGAGAGTCCCGCGGGAAGTTTTGCTCCTGTAGCACTCTTTCGCGCGAAATTTCACTATCTCGCCCCAGAGTTTGCACTTTCTCGCGCGCACTGGAGCACTTCCTCGCGCGAGATTTTAGTTATCTCGCGTCGTATACTGCACTTTCTCGCGCAGATTTGTACTTTCTCGCGCGAAGTTATATTACAGTTTTTTTCCAGTTTCCAATTTTCTTGTTCTTTCTGCTCTTAATTTCTGATAACTTCTGATAATTGTTGATTTTTATCTCTCTGATATTTTACAGCATTAACAGTTTCTGCAGGACGCTTGTCAAAGAATTTGAAAACATACTAATGGTTTGATTGCAGGACGAATAATTGAAGATCGCTAAAACGTTGTTTTTTTTTTCCTGCTTTTACTCACATAGTATAAATAGGGCTCCGTTAAAATTTCTTGAGAATTTCGATAGTGAGTAGGAATTTTGGCTCTTCATTACATGGAGGTGATGACCATGAATGAATCCGGAATTCTAATGATCTTACTAATATGACGAATTCTTGGGGAAGCGGAGAAAGTTAGTGAATCTTTAACATTTCTATTCGTCAGGGAATTATGCTCTTCTCTCCTTGAGAGAGAATCAGAAACCCAAAAGCGTATAGATTTGGTGAGGTGAAACTAACTCGGTGATGAACTTTCTTGTTGTGTTTGGGTGAGGAAACGGGATAGAGAAGTATGCTCTTCTCCCTTTGGGAGAATCAGAAAATCAGACTCCCGAATCTAAACCAAGTCTAGTGTCACCTTTAGAGGGCCTGCCGGTATTGAACCTCCGGGAACGACCCAAGTGAGTACACACCTATTGCCGGTGATTCCACCTCACTATAATAAAGAAAGTTTTGTTGAGTCTAAAGACTCCGAAACCATGGTAACTTCCTTTTCATGACTTTGACGATCATCATGGAAAGGCCCTGTCTATTACACTGAGCGGCGCCGCTCCAAGCCCTGCTTGCGGGGGTGTGTGATTTTCAGGTGTTGGTGTGGCTGCGAGGCCTCAACCCTGTATCAGGGGCACCGAAGGTTATTGTGAACGGAAGCCTAGTAAAAAACCTTCTTAGCTAGTGGCCTACCCGGTTCATCTCCGAAAGGAGTCATTATCTTTGCGCAAGGAGGGGGAAGAATCTCTCCGTATGTTTATCATACACAGATTCCCATCATAGGCATACACTTGGACGTTTGGAGGCGGTTGCGACACTGGCCCCTGCTACAAGGGTAACCTTTGAACGTACACTGTTGAGTCCTTGGAAACACCGAAAACACGGGCGCCCTCTAGGGGGTGACACGGCTGTGTGAGGTGCACGTATGCATTCAAGCAATGGGGCAAAGGTTTTGGCTTCTCACCATTTTTTTTTGTAGGACTAGGCTATGTGCTTGTTATTGAGTCTTAAACATTGTCCATACATTATCAAACAAAGACTTCCCTGATGCTATCAAGTTGCTTTGTCCTTGATAGGTCTGTTAATGACTACTTTTTGCTTCACAAGTGTTTGATCTAAAACCATTGTGTCTTTAAACGAATGCTTAGAATCCTAAAACGAGTGTGTTGATTAAACAATTCTGTCAACCTGTCAGGAAATTGGATTTTCTGCTAGACATCAGTTCAGACTGTACCTCGAAATTCAACTCAAACTTCGAAAATTGCATCAAAACTGTCAGATTTTGTCTGTTTCCCGCGCGAGCTTTTAGCTTCAAAGCACTTCCTCGCGCGAGATTGTATTTTCTCACGCGAAGTTCTGTGTTCTCTCGCGCGAGCTGTCATTTCCTCACGCGGTCAGGCATTTTCTCGCGCGAACCTGTAGCGCAGTTTTCCAAAACAGAGACCTATTTGCAGTTCACTGTTTGACTTTTTATCTGGTCTGCTTTTGTCTGGGGTCTGTTTTTTTTTGCTTCCCTGTTGTTTACTGTCAGAAACTGGTTGTGTTGAGTTAAGAATCGATCGACCTTTGCTTTGGTTCGTGTTGTCTCTTATCTATTCATCTTATCTCTTTATGCCTTTTGTACCTCGCTTTGCGGTTGTCTTATCTCGGCTGTTCTAGCCATCTCTTTTTGACAATTCGTACCAGGTCCATCTTGCATCTTGGCTGTCCTGGCCATTTATCTCTTTTTCGTTATCTTAGAGACAGAACCTAGCTTTATCCCGAATCTTTGCTCATTACATCTTCGTCTATGACTGTCACGACTCGAAGTGGTAAGACTTATCCTATCCAGAACGTTGATCAAGGTCAAAGTAAATCTCATAATCAAAACATAGGTCATTTCCAATTCGTTGAGAAGTCTGAACTTTGTAAGAGTTCTTCAAATTCGTCATTAAGCACTCCACAAGATAATTTGTCTCAGACATCTCCTCCGGTTTTCCAAGAGTTCTTTAATCCTTTATTTTCGCAATCTAGTTCGTCACGCCAAGAACAAGACAACTCTTATTTTCAAAACAATTCATTGTTTTGTGGCTTTGGGAGATCATTTCCTCGGACGGAACCCATTATTGAAACTATTGATCCCACTGAAGATAGTGATTCATCTGAAGCTATTCACACACCCAAAGTTACATTGGCTGCACCTTTTCGACATCGTTCTCATCACTTTACTGAAGCTTCAATTGCAGCACAAATTCGTCTTGACAAGATGGGAACCAAGAACCCATTTGACTTTCAATCAAGCCAATACGGTCAAACTTATAATCAATACCATGGTCAATCTTCTCATGACCAAAATCAGACTCATCACAATCAGTCTCATAATGACAATCAATCTCGAAACAAAACTCAAGCTGATCAACAAGCAGCATATAACTATCGCCCTCCTCCTTATGATCAAAATCAAGATGATCAACAAGATCACACACAAAGCATATATGAGACTCTTGGTAACGAGGATGATGTAATTACTCAGAATGATATAAATGCTGCGAAAGCTAACAAGAATCTCATTAAAATGATGGAAATTATTCTTTTGGAAGATAAGGAAAAGTATTTTCTTGAGTTGGCTAAGCAAGGAGCCAAACTACCTTCGAATTTCCAAGTGGAAACTATTGTAGCTAAAGAGGAAGAAACTGAAACCGCTAAGCTACAAAAGATGATTCAAAGTATGCAAGATCAAATTACTCAACTGACAAAAGAAAAGGATAAGCCCACACAACAATTTACATTGGAGAATATATGTCCTTTTCCTTTTGATAAGAATGTTTACATGCCTCCTTTTCCAAGAGGAGTAGAGTTACCCAAATATGACAAGTACATGGGTACAACTGATCCTCAAGATCATCTAAGAGAGTTTGGCGC
The DNA here is from genome assembly GCA_027943335.1 of Chamaecyparis obtusa. Lineage (NCBI taxonomy): Eukaryota > Viridiplantae > Streptophyta > Pinopsida > Cupressales > Cupressaceae > Chamaecyparis > Chamaecyparis obtusa. Next base: position 592,462 of record BSBK01002634.1, read on the forward strand.
GCTATCCATGGAATTCATGCACGATCAAATGTATCTTATGAGACTCTTCCCCCGCAGCTTGGGTGGGCCAGCTATGGAATGGTTTTGCCGATTACATCCTGGTATTCAAACTTTTGACGAGATTGCCAATCTTTTTCTTTAGCATTATTCTCACAATATTCAACACCCTGTCAATATTCGTGACTTGTGTAATTTGAAACAACGACAGGGAGAACCTTTCTTGTCTTTTCTCCAGAGGTGGAGACAACTTTGTACAAAGTATCCTCGTAAATTGGCTGAATCTGAGAAACTTGATATCTTTTTAGACAACCTTCTTCCAGACTTTGGATATCAAGTACAATTACAAGGTCCTTTGACATTTGACAGCATGATCAAACAAGCTGTGAGGATAGAAGCCTTTATGGTCAAAAAGGGAGAATTAATTCTGAATAAAGACAATAAACAAGGATTCTCAACGAACAAGGATAAAGGGAAGTCTGTAAACAAGAATAGAGAGGTGGTAAATGATGGAGTAGTCGATAATGTCACCGCAAAGCCTTCAAAGCCTGTCTTTAATCTTACCTCTAGCATACAAGCGGCTAAGGCTGTCGAAAAGAATACAACAGATAATCAGCACAGTTCAAGATTTTCTAGAAATAAATCGTGGGCCCCTCGACCTAAGCGCAATTTCACTTCTTTGGGAGAGCCTCTTGATGTAGTCTTTAAAACTCTCATACAAAATCAGATTCTCACTCCTTTGGACAAGCGAACTTATGACCCACAACCAAGACCTCACTGGTGGAATGACAATGATTATTGCAATTATCATCAAAATATTGGTCATAAGACATCCACTTGTCTTCAATTGAGACATAAAGTTCAAGATTTGATTGACAGCGGTGATATTGTTGTGGATGGTCATAATAAGAATTCTGATCATCAGGCATTTAAAGATCCTTTTCCTCCTCATGAGAAAGGAGAGTCTTCTACAACTAAGAACAACAATGCTAAGGTGAATTACACTTACCCTTCTACCGATAATGTTATTAACATGATTGAACCTATGGGAGTTGAATATTGCGATGTGATCACTTTTAAGGGGAGTGGTGATACTCCCAAGCCTAGAGTTCCTTTCCTCTTACGAAATTCCGCACCTTGTTCATCTGAATCTAGACAAACTCAAGATTGTGCAACTGTTGTCACTCGATCACGTGGAAGAGTTGTTTTGAAAGGTCCTGATCCTCCGAAGCAAACTGTAGACAAGGATACTTCGAGACAAAGCACAGACAAGGTTTCTCCGAAACAAACGATGGATAAGATTACCACTGGCCCTACCAACAAAGCTTCTAAATCGACTCCCACATCTAGTGTTACTAGTTATAGTATCTTAGATCAACTCCAGCGAACCAATGCTCAGATTACCATTTTTGAGTTGTTAAAAATCTCGCCTGCTCATAGGCAAATTTTGGATAAAGCCCTCGCTGAAGCAAATGTCCCCAAGGATCTTGATCTAAACCGATTCCAATCTATGGTGGGTCACTTAACCTCGCCGCATTATTTGTCCTTCTCAGAGGAAGATGATCATTCTTTGAACCACCCGCATAATGCTCCCTTACACATAGAGGTTATGATAGGTCCCAAACGTGTCCGTCGTGTGCTTATTGATAATGGCGCTGGTCTTAACATTTGTTCTGCTACATTGCTCACCCAGCTAGGTTATGATGAGGACTGCATAGACTCCCGTAAGACGATTACCATAAAAGCTTATGATGAAGAAGAACGCAAGTCCCAGGGTTTAGTTGTGCTACCTATCCGCGTAGGTCCTGTTGAGAGAGATGTTACTTTCCAAGTGCTCGACATTCCTTTAGCATACAACATTTTGTTGGGTAGGCCTTGGATTCATGAGATGCAGGTTGTTCCATCCACATATCATCAATGCATCAAGTTCCCATTTCACGGGGTGGAAGTCACTGTACCCGCAAACACCAATCTCTCTTGTAATACTCTCATGCAAACTACAGATAGCTTTGTTCCTGCCAATAGGGACTCCACTGAGTTCTATGACACTAAGCTTAGAGAAATGGAGCAAACTTTGAAACTTAAAGATACGGGCATGGGAGAATATCAAATAGAGCCTGTGCTATCTCTAGCAGCTTTACCTCCCTCTCCACGCCTCTATGGGAAACCTTCAGAAACTCATGGACTTTCTGATAATCTTCCTCAAACAATCTATGATGGTGCTTTTGTGCGAGCCTCCATACCTTTAGAAGATGAGGATGAGGAAAGAGCTATCAAAGCTTGGATCTATAAAGGAAAGGAGATATCTGAAACAACTACTCCTCCAGAGTTAGAACAAGAACCTTATAGTGAAGGTTTCAAAATCATGAAGCGCTTTGGATACAAGGGAAGTGGTCCTATAGGGGTAAATGATAATGGATTGTTGAAGCCTATTGAAGCTGTAGGTCGTAGCCCAAAGGACACTACTGGCTTAGGCTTTAAAAAGACTCCCTTTCATTTGGGGACCAAGACATTTATGTCGGCTCCTATGTCTGATTCCAAGCTTGAACCGAAGCATGAACAAGAAATTGAAGATACCACTCCAAAGATGAATCCAGAAAATAGCTCTGATGAAGATATATTTCCATATCCTATCCCTTCGGATATTGCGAAACTCCTTGCTGAACCTGATGAGCCTATCATACCTGTTCATCTGGTAGAGACTGATACTGAGACATGCTCTGAGGCTGATTCTGAGAAAACTTCTTCAGTACATCAAGTTACATATGAGGAATGGAAAGCAGCATTAAATGATGATCCCAATTTTACAGGTGAGCAATATAGGCCACCATATTTTCAAAAATACTATGAACAAGAACAACTTCAGCAAGCTGTCAATGATAGGAGGAATAATAATGAGACTAATGATGCTGCCAATGAAATTCCTACATCAAGTACAGACTCACATGAATATGAGTTCGACACTACATCCGATGCCACTTATGATGTAGACATAGATACTGTTCATGAGTATGAAAGACTCCTCGAAGTAGGTGAAGGGTCTGGCGCTAGGACACAAGAATTTGATGTTGTAGATGTCGACTTGTCTTCCGCTTTCGACGTAGGATCTCATAGGGATTCGAACACTCCTTTGGACGAGACTGCTCTAGCTCTTGACTTGCTTGTTAACGCTTTTGAGGGTTATACCGTGAACGCAGTTGAACCAGCCACTACTTCCCTTTCACTCCACCGTCCTGATCTAATAAACTGGAACTCCCCTCTCGCATCCAATGAAGTCCTTACGTTCCAGAATGATTATGAACTAGCCTGTTACCTCCATGCTCTCGAACCTGTAATGTCTTCCACCAGCGAATACAGCATCAGCATGACAGAAGGGGATATCAAGTATCTTAGTCAAAAAATAAAAAATAGAAAAAATAAGAGCTCTGATGGTGAAAACCACTTTGTGGCAGTATCAGAGCCAAAAATAGTAAAAATAAAAGACGTATCTGAGGGTGAAAACCTCTCTGAGGCGCCCAAGGATGAGATACTTGATACTCTACCAAGCCATTTTCAGGAAAGATCATCAGTTCTGATTGAACCGACACAGCCGGTGAACTTGGGCACTGAGGCTACTCCACAGATTATACATTTAGCACAGTCATTATCCACTGAAGAAAAAGAAGAGTTCACTAGATTCTTCCAACGCAAGAAAATAAACTTTGCATGGGGTTATTCTGATATGCCTGGATTGGATCCCAATCTAATCATGCATCATTTGTCCATTGCACCAGATGTCAAACCTATTAAGCAGAAGCTTCGAAAGATGCACCCTCATGTGGCACTATTGGTTAAAACTGAACTAGAAAAGCTCCTTAAAGCTGGTTTCATAAGAGCAATTGATTATGCCGAATGGATTTCCAACATTGTTCCAGTTACTAAACATGATAAGTCCATTCGTGTGTGTACAGATTTCAGAGATCTCAATAAGGCATGTCCAAAAGATGATTTCCCACTGCCTAATATTGATATACTAGTAGACATGACAGCGGGATATGAGATGTACTCCTTGATGGATGGCTTCTCTGGCTATAATCAAATTAAAATTGCGCCAGAAGACCAAGAAAAAACTGCCTTCACATGTGCTTGGGGCACTTTCTGCTGGAATGTTATGCCTTTTGGGCTTAAGAACGCCAGAGCAACATATCAGAGAGCTGTTACTACTATCTTCCATGATATGATGCACAAAACTATGGAGGACTATGTAGATGATACTTTAGCCAAGAGTATGCAGCGAAGAACTCACCTTGCAGATTTGGGTCCCATCCTTGACCGCATGGAGCAGTTTAGCCTCAGACTTAATCCTAAGAAATGTGCATTTGGAGTCACTTCTGGAAAACTCTTGGGTTACATTATCTCAGCCAAAGGCATAGAAGTCGATCCAGAAAAAGTTCAAGCTATTATGGACATGCCTCCTCCTAAGAACATAAGTCAGATGAGAGGTCTACAAGGAAGGTTGCAATCCATTCGGCGGTTCATCTCACAGCTAGCTGATAAGTCACAGCCGTTCACTAAAACTCTGCATAAAGGTGTCACCTATGAATGGAACGAGGAATGTGACAAGGGACTCAATCAAATAAAACAATATCTTGCCAATCCACCCATTTTGATGCCTCCTATCCATGGGAAGCCACTTATACTGTATATTTCAGCCACAAGTACATCTTTGGGTGCTCTCTTAGCTCAAGAAGATCAGAACAATAAAGAAAGAGCTATTTATTACATCAGCAGAACATTGGTGTCCTATGAAATGAACTACTCTGTTATTGAAAAAGCTTGTCTAGCTGTAGTGTTTGCCTCACAGAAACTGCGACATTATATGTTGGCTCACACTACAAAACTTATTGCAAAAATCGACCCGCTAAAATACTTATTAAGCAAGGCTGCTCTCACGGGTAGGTTGGCTAAATGGGTCATGATCCTCAGTGAATTTGATATTGAATATGTGGAAAGGAAAGCTATTAAGGGACAAGCAATTGCTGATCAGTTGGCAGAGGCTCCTCTACATGATCACCAACCTTTGAACATTGAGTTTCCAGATGACTCCATTCTGCATCTCACACATCAGTCTTGGAGTATGTTTTTTGATGGCTCATTTACCCAACAAGGATCAGGTGCGGGTATTCTGTTTATAACACCTCAACGCTATTCTTTGCCTAAGGCTTACAAAATGATGTTTCCTTGCACCAACAACATAGCTGAATATGAGGCTCTTATCAATGGTATGAAATTAGCCCTTGAATGGCGTATAGATGAGCTCCAAGTCTTTGGCGATTCTCAGTTGATCATTAATCAAGTTAATAATGTATATCAAACAAAGGATGACAAGCTAATACCCTACAAAAGAATGGTGGATGATCTTAAGTTATACTTTGCACATATTTCCTTCCAGCAGATTCCAAGAACAGATAATAAGGCGGCTGATGCTATGGCTACTTTGGCCTCAATATTGCAAATGCCAGAAAATGACTTCAGGCATGAATTCCTGGTGGAAACATTATGCTACCCTGCCTATGACAATCCTGAATCCAAGATGATCTGTTCAGTCATTGGACATGACTCATCCCGCTACCTCCATATTTACTCTTATCTTCGGGACCAAATTATCCCTGATACCTATACCCGGAATGAGAAACGTCACCTCATTCGTACTGCTTCACGGTATGTTCTTATAGCAAATGACTTGTATAGACGGGGCCTAGACGGTACTCTACTTAGGTGTCTAGAACCCGATGAGTCCAAACGTGCGTTAGCTGAGGTACACGAAGGTATTTGCGGCTCTCATTCGAGTGGTCTGACGTTAGCTCGTAAACTTATTAGAGCTGGATACTACTGGCCGGATATGGAAAAAGAAGCTGTCCAATATGTCAAGACTTGCAAGCAGTGTCAATATCATGGGAATCTGATCCACGCTCCTGCTAGGGAGCTCAGTCCTCTCATTAGTTTTTGGCCATTTCAACAATGGGCTTTTGACTTGGTTGGTCAGATACATCCTTCTTCTTCAAGCGGACATAAATTCATAATCACTGCTATAGATTACTTTACCAAATGGGTCGAGGCAGTTCCTCTGACTATAGCTGATGGAAGGACTATTGCTAAGTTCATTTTGAACTATATTATTTGCAGATATGGCGTACCTTCATCTATTATCACTGACAATGGAGGACAGTTTAAGAACAAAGATTTGACAGACTTATGCACTAAATTCAGGATCATTCAGCATTGGTCATCTATTTATTATCCTCAGGGTAATGGACAAGCAAAAGCTTCTAATAAGACAATCCTAAAAATTTTGCACAGAACAGTTCATAAATCTGGTAGAGATTGGCATCTCCAGATTAATCCGGCTTTGTGGGCTTACAGAACAAGCATCCGAACACCAACGGGAGCCACTCCTTTTGCCTTAGTCTATGGGGCAGAAGCAGTATTGCCAATTGAGGTCGAGATTCCGACATTGCGAATCTCTCTGAAGGGCCTCATCGCTGATGAAGATACCAGAATATCTAGGTTGCAAGAGCTTGAATTATTAGATGAACGTCGGAGGGTGGCGTTCGATCATCTTCGAGCATATCAAAAGAGAATGTCAAAAACATATAACAAGAAAGTCAGACAAAGGGAATTCCAAGTGGGTGACCTCGTCTTGAGGGAGAACCCCAAGAATCAGCAGTAGAGAACCCAGAAAGGAAAATTTGAACCAAACTGGCTTGGTCCATACATTATTACTGCAGCATTTGGGTCTGGTGCTTACCGCCTCTCCACCACTGAAGGAGAGCAACTCAAAGAGCCTATCAACGCTCTTCATCTGAAGAAGTTCTACAGCTGAGACATTGCTTGTATGCTCATGTACATATTTATTGGTCCTGAAAAAATCCTAAAAATTGCAAAATGTCCTGGAAAAAATGATCATCTTAGTGAAAACCTGGCAAACAGGCGCTTTGATGTATCTATTATCCTGGTGAAAACCTGGTAAACAGGCGCCTTGATAATACAAAAAAAAATAGAAAATGTGAAAAATACAAAAAAAAAAAATTGAAAAGATAAAAAATACAAAAAAAATGAGATATTCAAAAAAATACAAAAAAAAAGCAAAAAAAGAGAAAAGTACAAAAAAAAAATTGAAAAAGAAAAAAATGTGCCATTGATGAAAACCTGGTAAACAGGCGTCATGGTAGCAAAAATAGAATCTCTGCCAAGATGGTGAAAACCTGGTAAACAGGCGCCTCTTGTTTTCCTGAAGTAACATCTCATCTCAGCATCGCTTGGCTCTTAGTTTCCCGCTTTAGTTTCCTTCCTTTCCTGCTTTAGTTTGTTTTCCCGCTTTCCTGCTTTAGTTTGTTTCCTGCTTTGGTTTGCTAGCTCATGCCTTGCTTTCAGTGTCTTCGAGATTTTACTCGACTCTTCATGGATTGGAACTGGTTCACACTTGGGGGCACCTACCTGGTCTAGGGGGCATTGTTCTATCACTTTCAAAAACTCTTTTGAGCATTGGTCGCCAGTGGTTCTCACTATGCCTGCCTGCGGATACCTAGCTTTCGTTCGATCTCTCTTCTTCGGGATTTCTTCCTTTTATCAATCACCAGTGATTCTCATTATGTCTGCCTACTGTCATTATCTCATTGAGACTTCAAACGTTATCTTTCTGAATTGAATTCAATCCGCTTGAACATGAACTTAAACTGAAACTTAAACTAAATGTGTGTTTCTTTGAGGCATGTTGAGCTTTGTTTTCTTTGAGTGTTTGTTTGTTTGCTTTCTTTGCTTTCTACTTGTTGGTTTAGTTCCAATGATCCAAAGAATTCATTTAAGAGGGGTGTCCGTCTGTAAGAGCCTCCATCTCGTATTGGATGGCCATGCGTACCTCGACTCCTTTTATATGGATGCTTTGGTGAGGTTGGTTCTTCTCCTTATCTTTTGAGTGACTTCTTTCTGCTACTGGTGAAATTGTAAATGCTCGTCCTGTTAAGTGAACGTAAGGGTCACTGCGAGCAATCTTTGCCAAAAGAAGGAACTCCTATGTGCTTGGTGTGTTTGTTCGCAAGAGACATTCAGGTCATTCTAGCATTTATGCTCTAATGCTTATGTTAACTTGCTAGATTAAAAGGAATAGGTGTTCAGGTCATTCTGGCTTCTTGTGCCTTGATGCTTACACCTTATTCCGACAAATTTAAGACTCATGTCATATTCATATTCGCATGATAGCTATATTAGTAAGGATTGTATGACATCTTGTGATTGTCCCGTGCTTAAAAGAACTCAATGATGATAAATACGATGAGTCCAACAGCCGAGTTCGGAGGATTGCATTTGTTCATCCTAGGCCTGCATTTAGACTTGCATCTTTCATTCTAGGCTTGCATTTGGAGTGCTTTCTTGTTTCTCTCTTGATTGCTTTCTTTTGGATCTGCTCATCAAAGGTTCTCGTCTTTTATCCCAGTCTCATCTTGGTTGCATCCATTTTCGGGATCGAAATTGAAATCTGACATCTCTAAGTGGCTCGAAATCGCGTTTTAAATATTGGACTCCTTCTGGATCAGATGCTTGTGCAGTCCGCCTTCTGGTGTCATCTTCCTACCAGATTTTCATCTTTGCATCATGTTCTTGAGATCTTTGCTTCTTTTCATCAAGTCAACTATGGTCAAACTTGGTCAACAGGACCTCTGCTTTGCTCCGATTCACTTCTATAGCTTCGCGAATCTAGTCTAATTGCTTTTGCTCTGCAATCTCTTGTTGTTTATCATCCTTCTGACATGTCATCTTTCAATTTCGCTCCCGAGGGGGCAGGATGATTACATCATTTGAATCTTGTCAAATCTATTCTTGAATCAGTCTGATTTGAATCATCAGTCCTCATTGCTAGGGGCATCTTCACGCCTCGCATCTTGTTATCTGGAAATCTATCTCTTAGGTATCTAAGCAATCTAACTCAGATCCTCGAGGATCATTCTTCATTCTGGAGATGGTTCTTGAAATCTTTTGGGTATTGGGGCAATCTAACCCTAATTCCTGGGAGTCAAGCTTCATTCTGGAGATGACTCTCGAAATCTCTTTTAGACCATTATCTGGGCAATCTAACCTGGGTCTCGGAGGACTAAGCTTCGTATTGGGGCAATCTAACCCTGATTCGGAGATAGTCCTAAATCTGCATCTTCATCAATTGGCATTGGGGCAATCTAACCCTGATTCTGGTTCTCTTCTAAGATCGTTGTCTTGCAATCTAACTTAGACTTCGAAAAATTCATGCTTTGATCTGCTTTCATCTGTCACTTCAGACTATTCTTTGAATCAACGCGTTGTTCGCACATCAATTCAAAGAGGGGCAAATGTAATACCCCAAAATTGGCACCTATTTAATTTCATCAATTTTGGTGCATTATCTCGATTTTACATCACCAAAGTCCTAGTCCACTAGGCAATTTTCTCTCTCCTGCTTGACTTTACTTGACTTGATGTCAATTGCAAAGACCATAAATTGCAATAATCAAATGCTAAATTAATTCCTAAAGTCTTAGACTTAATTGGCTAAATTATCTCTATGATACATTAATTTAATTGTAAAGTCCTAAGTGCTTTATAATTAAATTAAAATCTACCCTCTTTAGCTAATTACACATAAAAAAGGAATTAATAATTACTTGATATTCGAATGGACACACTTTTTTGAATTGATAATTCAAAATATTCGAAAGGTCACCTGTGTGGCATTTTCCATTCTTTTTATTAAGTAATTCTTGCATTTTTGTCTCAATGTGGGAATGAAGGGTCAGGAGTTTCGAATCAAGAAACTCTTCCTCCTCCTCTTGGCTCTTCTATTTATTTGACCTCTTTTTCTCATTCAAGAGGGCAATTTTTGAGAGTAAAGGCACTATAGTGAATTTTTGATTGAAATCCAAGCTTTCATTTGCAACTAATTTAATTTCTCATTCTAGTATAATTGCACTTCTCATTTAGATTAAATTTGCTTAATTGTTCTTAGATTAAGATCATTTTTTATTCCAAAATCAACTAAAAAAAAACTTGCATTTCATATCTTCTTTCAAGTATTCTTAGATTAATTGCATTCATTTTAGTTTGATTCTAGCTTTGCATATCATCTTTATGGCTTTCTTGGAAAATCCTCCGTTGTAGTAGCGGTCTGATGGTTGTTGGTTCTCCAATCTGAGAGCGATTATACACCCCCGCCTGCATAGGAGGCAACAGGTCGCTTCCTCACAAATTTCGGATTGAATAATTCATATTCTCTTCGTAATTTGACCATAGGAGTAATGACTATGTTGCGTATGTGGTTGATTTAGAGGTCACATTCAAGCACACACAATTATTAGGTTAGAGATATGGTTATAGTTAGGGATGAGGTTAGGGTTTAGGGTATGCTAAAAAATAAAGTTAGGATTAGGGTTACGATTTAGTGTTATGGTTAGAATTATACTGAGTGTTAGAATTTTCATGATATTCAAGATTAGGGTTAGGGTTTGCATTAGGATTTAGATTAAGGTTAGGATTAAAATTATAGTTTCGATTAGGAATATGGTTAGGGTTTAGAAGTAGGATTGAGGTTATGGTTATAGTTAGGATTTACATAATGGTTAGGGTTAGGATTTGGGGTATGGTTAAAGTGAGGATTAGGATTAGTGTTATGGTTTAGGGTTGAGGCTACAGTTTACATAATGGTTAGGGTATAGGTTAATTATATAGTTAGGTTTAGCATCATTCTTAGGTTAGAGAAATAATTAGGAATATGTTTAGACTTGGTCTTAGGGTTAGGATTAGGGTTTAGAGATAAAATTATGTTTTGGGTTAGGGTTTAGGGTAATGGATAGAATTATGGTCATTATTAGGGTTTACATAATATTTGGTGTTAGGGTTAAAGGGTTTTGTTTAGGGTTAGGTTTTGGATTAGGGTTATCTAGTTAAGGTTTTGGATTACTTTTGAGATTATAGTTAAGTTTTAGGTTATGGTTTTAGTTAGAGTTAGGATTATAGTTAGGTTTATGGTTAGTGTTAGGAAAAAGCTTTAATTAAAATTAAAGTTGAAAAAATTCAACGCCTCGATACATCTCGGCGTTAGGATTAGGGTTTAACAACTAGGATTAGGGTTTAGCATTTAGAATGAGGGTTTCCCATTTAGGATTAGGCTTTAGCATTTAGGATTAGGATTAAGATTAGTATTTAGTAATCCATTTTAGGATAAGGGTTTAACATTTAGGATTTGGGATTATGATTAGGATTAGAATTAGGTATAATTTTACATCATGATTAATATTATAGTTAGGGTTAGGATTTGTAGTAGGATTAATATTTAGGGTTAGGGTTAGAATTATAATTTAGGGTTAGTTTTAGGATTTAGCTTTACAATTAGGGTTATAATTAAGGTTTAGAATTTAGGATTATGGTTAGAGTGAGGGTTTAGATCATGATTGGTATTATATTTATGGTTTGGATTAGGGCTTAGGATTATGATTATTGTTAGGGTTAAGGTATACATCATGGTTAGTATTATGGTTAGGGTTGGGGTTTTGATTAGGATTGAGATTAGGGATTAGGATGAGGATTATCATTAGGGTTTGGGTTTACATAATGGTTACTATTAGGGTAAGGGTTAGGATAAAGCTTTAAGTTCATGGTGTGGTTAGTGTTATGGTTGTATTTAGGGTTCATGTTAGGATTAGGATTTAGTATTTAGGTTTCATGTTATTTTTAGGGTTTAGGATTTAGGTGTTAGCATTTAGGTCTAGGGTTTAGCATTTAAGATGCAAGTTTACCATTAAGGTTAATGGTTTAGCTTAGATTTAGAATTTAGGGTTTAGTTTTTAGAATTAGCGTTTAGGAATTACGTTTAGGATTAGGGTTTAGCATTTAGGATCCATAGTTATAGATAGGATTAGGGTTAGGGCATGAGCTTAAATCGTGGTTAGTATTATGGTTAGGGTTAGGGTGTATATTAGGGTTAGTATTATGGTTAGGGTTAGGGTGTATATTAGGGTTAGTATTATGGTTAGGGTTAGGGTGTATATTAGGGTTAGTATTAAGGATTAGCATTTATATTTAGGGTTTAATATTTATGAATAAGGTTAGGATTAAGATTGTTCATATACCCGCTCATAACTCCCATTACATGTACAATATATTGCCTTATACACACCATGACATAGATCAAGCTGCCAACTAATGAATTTTATGGAACCTTAGACATAAATTGCATCTTCTCATGTGTCTTGGGGCTCATCTCCTTGGAAAACTTAAAATGACTAGGAAAAGGTGTACTAATTGGTTTTGCATCTTGCATTTGAAATATTTTTGAAACACCGTCTCTATGTAATAACTTTGAGATAATGTTAATGTGTTGTTTTTCTTGTCTCTAGTTATCATCATACTAAGGATTTATTTTGTTGCACCCACATCCTTCATAGCAAGTGGTTTTGTTAATTTTTATTTAAAGTCATCTATGTTTGTATATTAGACCTGATAACAAGCATATCATTAACATATAATAATAGGATAATATAGCTACCATTATCCAATTTGTTAACATAAACACAATGATCAAAATGACATCTATTGTAACCTTATTTAGTCATAAACCCTTCAAATTTAAAATACCATTACCTAGGTGCTTGTTTCAGCCTATACAAGCTCTTCTTCAACCTACACACTAAGTCCTCCTTACCTTTGACCTCATAACCTTTTGGTTGCTGCATATAAATCTCTCCCTCCAAATATTCATGGAGAAAAGTTGTCTTGACATCTAATTATTCCATATACAAATCTTTTGTAGTCACAAGGATTAGAATAGTTTTAATTGAAGTCATCTTAACAAAATGAGTGTTGGTTCCTTGAGTGGGTTTACACTATTGATGTAGAAACCAAGTTGATCCTTTAATTATCTATGGAGAAGCCAACTCCAATTTTTAATAATCTCTAGGATTTGGACCAACTGACTAGGATTTCACAAATCCTTCTGCACTTTGGGCTCTACAAAACTTGGGAGGGTGATCCCTTAATGTATTTACAATCTCTACGTCATACTTGTAAATGACATTAAAATAAAGAAAATAATCTCAAATGAAGGCTCAACAGATAAGGAGAATTCTCATGAATGGCTAGTTCCTGACCGGTCCTAAACTAATTGGAGCATGAGATGATAACAACATATAACAACAACATACGTGAAATAAAAATATATTGAGTGATTTAACAATTTATAGCTAGTTGCGGGTGAATTTGAACACAATACTAACAATAAAAACAAATACAAGTTATGATCAGTTCCTTATTCCATTGGGGACTTAAATTTGTAAAACATAAAATGAAATATGACAAGCTTTCACTGATAGCATAAAATCTAAGATAATATTGTGTTGCAATACATCTCATCTACAATCCCAACCCAAACTTCTTATTGAAATCCCTACACAAGTTCTAGCAATTTTTAATTCTACTCAAGCATTTAATTGAACCATTAGATCAAAGTATGAACATGAAATTACATACACCATAAAAGTGCATTGAATGAGAAAATACTTGATTCCATTCATTCAAAATATGGTAAAATTGTACATTCAATAGAAATGAAACTGAATTTATATATTCACTAAGTTCAATAGCTATTCCTCTCATAAGACAATACAAAATTCATTCATTCAAAAACTGCACAAAACTTAACACTAGACTCTTCATCTATTTTCTCTGTAAATGACTTTACAATTAGCTCATTTTCACCTAGACTTGCTATTGGAACCTATACTATAAAATTAAGAAATTTTGGAACTTTTTTCTCATTGTCTTGAGTTCCCTTTTATAGAAAATAAGGGAGCCAACAAGCTTCAGCCAGAGAAGACACATGTCAGAAGTCCAATGGACCACTTGTGACTCTTGTTACAAAAGATTTCCTTAGGAGGATCTCAATGAAGACAAAAATGCCTTGCACCTTTCTTGCCTTGCATTTGTTGAAGAAGACACTAAAATTATCTCACGATAATGCAAGCTTGTACTTCACAAATATAACTACTGCAATATTCCAAAATTTGTTGCTAGACTGTCATGTTAAATAGTTAACTTAGTTGGTTAAATGTTTATTCTTTCTATTCATCATTTAAATAAATTTCTATACATTTATTATATTCCTCATCTAAAGGCCAATCGAAGTTCATGAATTCATCAAATTTTGTTCGGTAGGGGGTTGTATACACTAAAAAGTGACTTCATTAATTAATTCAATATTTATTATTTAATTAATATTGACTTGACGAATTAATTAAATATTTATTTCCTCTATTTATTAAATAAATTATTCAATTTATTTGATAAATTCACTCACTAGTACATTTGACCCACTTTTTAGACCAACATTTTCGACCAAGCTATAAAATGATTTTCTATGGTCGGTTTATAGAAGAAAATTTTGATTTTTTTTACTTCTATTCCCATGTTGGTCAGAATTACAACCCTCAGGAGTGGTCCTAATTCTGACCAATAGGGGAATAAAAGTAAAAAAATAAAGTCAAATTTTATACATACATCTCGCCTACCGACACATTTCATTTTATTTCATTTTGGCATAGTCTAGTGCGAGCAAAGGAGTGTTGAAGGAGGCGGTATAAGGTGGGAAGTTGTACTACATTAACACCGCGTGCGTATATGCAAGTAAGTTTGAACTAGTGGTTGAAGGTGGGAAGATGCACTACATCGACATTGCGCACGTATGTGCAAGTAAGTTCAAACCAGTGGTTGAATATCATGGAAGTGCGGACCGGTGAGAAATAAAATCTTCATTTTCTACTATTTAATTGCTTTGTTTGGTGTGTTAATGAGTTAGTAGGTTTTACTTGTGTTTATTCTTTGAAAATCTACTAATTTGCTTTGAAAATCTATATGCCTGGTGTTAATTCTAGTTGTGAATTTATCCGGCTGTAACAGTCTTAAGTTTTTGTTAATATATGGCAATCCCATGAACTCTAAGGGCCCAATTCATCCAACAACTTGATCCCACATGGTTCTTGTCTACTGCTACAGTCGAGTTTCAACTTGTCTGGTTGAATACATACGAAATATTCAACCTAGGGCATATGTGTTCAAAAAGAAAACTAACCTTCACAACTCTGAGCTTTTGAACTCTTATAAAGCATTTCCTTAAACTCACCTTTCACACAGTGGCATTGAATCCCAATGGTGAAAATGTGAGTTAGGGCCACATCTTCCAACAAAGATTATTTGCACGCCAAGCATTGTACAAGAACAGTCAATAAAAGGACTGAAATTCTTTGATTTTAAGACTTCAAAACAATATAATCAGTACATGGAATTATCAAAACAATATAACCTAGGGCATCATTGTTAAAAAAGAAAACTAACCTTCCCAACTTTGAGCTTTTAAACTCTTATAAAGCATTTCCTTAACTCACCTTTCACACAGTGGCATTGAATCCCAACGGTGAAAATGTGAGTTAGGGCCACATCTTCCAACAAAGATTGTTTGCACGCTAAGCACTGTACAGGAACAGTCAATAAAAGGACTGAAATTCTTTGATTTTAAGACTTAAAAACAATATAATCAGTACATGGAATGATCAAAACTTATAATACCAATCAATGAATGCTTTTCCTATAAATGTTGCATTGAATAGAGAGTTTAATAGTATAAACACCATACTATGTCTTCACGAGCAGAAAAGTGACTATTTGTAAAGAATTAAAAGTTTATTGCTTGGTAGTTCATTACATTGTCTTCCTTGACCTTACACACCTCCACACAAGAAGGACTAAAACCAAACCATAGGATGGTCTAGGAATTTAGAAGACATCCTTTATTACAAAGCAAAGCAAAACAAAGCAAAGATTTTTGTGTTAATGAATTTTACGTGTTAATGAATGTTATCATGTGATTATAATGATTAAATGTTATATTTCAAAAATGGATGAATGAATGTTATTAGATGTTAATGGGGAATTTAGAGTGATGTTGGGGGGGGGGGGGGAGGGGCCAAATGAGCTTCCACCTTCATGTGGTTGGCCTTGTTAAGTAGAGAATATTAAACTATTCTTGAAACCAAGTGAAGCTCAAACTAAACCAATGACGTAGATTCAATGGTAAAAAACACCTACTTCTAATTGACTTCCATACAAGCATATTTCAGTCATATGCATATAGACAAATCTAGAAAGGCCAACTGAACATAATCTTGATAATAACCAGTCATACTCTATTAATGTTACTCTTTTTATTTAGAAGCATCATTTTCAATGTTTTTAGATGAATACCCTCTTGAGAACATTCAACCATCCTTCTGGAAAAGTGATATTTTATCCCTTATCAAATGTGGTTGTATGTAGTTCCTTGGTTTATGCCTAACTCAAGATTCTTGTATCAAATGACAAGATGTACTTTGTTTATCAATTCTGTAGTATTTTTCTGTCGTTGATAAGTGTTTTAACTCTAATTATGACTGCTTCATAATTGTTCTTTATGACTGCATGTATGACAACTTTGTCATATGACCATACCCATGACTGCCCCAATGTTCTAGTTTAGCTTAATTTTTACCCTATAGTATCACTTGAAATCAAATAATATGCACATGTATTGTAGTAAAATGGGCATTGATTCATGGTATTAATGATTGTTCATGTAGTATCCTTTGATACCTTGAATGCAAGTTTTTAAAACTTACCTTTGTTTAGATACCACTATCTCATGTTCATGCTATAACACTTCTTTATGCATTTCATTTGTAGTTGTACCAAATGACTATGAACTAAAAATATGTCTAGTAACCTACTCACTCAGTTGATATATGCAAATGCAATTTTTGATGTGCTATATCTATCAATGCATCATTGCTTTGTCCATATTTGAATCTATTACCTTTCAGAAGTATCTATTCTCACTTTACTTGGTTGGTCTATTTACCATTGATTTGATCCTTTGCCATGTTGGGCCTCATGTCTTTGTAACACGTCATAACTTCATATCTCTATATTGGTTGTCCTTGATTTCACTAGTTTTTATATATTGTGGTGATTATATTATCTTATTGATTTCTCCTTAGGCTCTTTGACTATTCACTTATAGAATGATGTTTTAATGAGAAAAGACTCTGATTACTGTCATGATTGCTACAACACTGACCTGGCAAATATGTCTTTACATGAATGATGACTCTTTTTAAAAAAAAAAAACAATGCAACTTTGAATCTATATTTAGCATCAATAAGTTTGTCTTACGTGATACCTTTTAAAAGTTAAGGCTGGACTGAGTTCTATTGAAGAATGGTTTTAAAAATTAGAATTTTGACAAAGTTCCAATTATGTCATGTTCAGAACAAGTTTATCTTTATTTTGCTACATTACTATTGAAGTGCTAGTTATAGCTAAGAAAGGAATCCATTTACTTTTATTTCTTTCAAGCTAAAAATAGGTTATCAAGTTTTCTTGAATAACTTATTTCCATTTCTGCCCATCCCGGGTCGGTTACTCTAAGTCTATGCATCTTGATCTATCTATTACATACTTTTGGAGAAATAGTTACTTGATTAGTTAATAAGAACAACTTAATTGACCCAATTTCTATTAGAAATTTGTATCCTTTTGCTTCATAGTCTCTGCATTTTCAAGGATTGGCAAGGATTAGAGGGTTTCTTTGTTTTCTCATATCCACCTTTATATCTGAAGATTTTGAACTATTTTATGCTTCTAGCCTCTTTGCAAATATAAAGTTTCCTTTAGTGTATATAACAAGCTGTCATTTATGGCATTGTATTCACTATAGATGTGTAAATGAAAAAAACCATTTATTAGATGAGTATCATGATTGGATTGGACTTGAATATAAAAAATAAAGGCTATGAGCCCTAAATTGGTAGAAATTATCAGTTTTGACATAAAACTAAAATTGGTTGGAGACATCAGTGAGGCTTCTCACTTCATGGAAACTTCCCTTAAATTCAAAATCTATTCTCTCTCAACTTCAACTGAAATGTACATTCCTAGTATAGATTTAAAAAATGAAGTTTTGGGACATCTTACTGTAAGAATGGTGCTGGGTAGAGAGTGTTATATGGTATATCATGCATGCTTATTAGCTATCAGTGATCTTTTAGAAGCCCATATTTTTGGTATAGTTGTCCCTTTTGACTGTATAAATTTATGCTTATGCTCAAACTCATAATTTAATGATCTTCTTTGATACAGATAAAGCTAGGTTCCATTACGCTAGCAAAGAGATACATGAGATGAATATCTATAGAGCTAGAGTCGATGGGAAACTCAAAAAAGGAGCTGCACAAGAATTCTTGCTGCTTCAGGGTGTGTATTTTGCTTTCAGAGCTCATCAGGTAAATATTCACTTCATTTGACTTGTGGATAAATGGCCTCAATTGTTATTATATTGCTTTGAGTAATGTTTTCTTTTTCCATTTATTTGTCTACCATATTTACAGTTTGCAGGAGGGTTTGATGCATAAACCATGTGTGTGTAATCACCTGAAAATGGACAAAGACAATTCAAGGATAAATCAAGTCAAATCAAAGTAAATTTAGGACAAAATTGAAGTAATTGAATCACAATGCATAATTAGCCAATCAAAATCAAAATCAAGTCCTAATTCAAGATCAATAAAAATTGAGAGTGTTTTAATCAAATGCAATCAAATCAAAGTGCAATTAAATCAATTAATTGTATAGTTTTGGATTAAATCAAATTCAACCCAATCAAGGGGTACATGGCTAAAATAAATCAATTAAATCAATTAATAAATATCAATTACTCTCAACAACCCAAAAGGAGAGGAAATCCAGGCAACCAATAGGATTTGAGGAAAGGCATTCACATGGATCAAGCCAAATTCAATCTCAATCACTCAAAGTGAAAGAGAATCTTGTCCATTGATCTTGTCTACTTGTCCCAAGCTTTGAGGACACAAACTTTGCATTGTCTTGAAAGGGTGGAACCAAGGCTTAATCATGATCAACTACACTACACCCCCTACCATTGGGAAAATCTATAAAAGGAAGGCCTAAATTCCTCGTAATTCATAACCACACACCTTAGAATTGCATCAAACCTCTTGCATTTTATAGCTAGAAAGGAATTTAAGAGCTTAATTAGCATTTAATTTGATCTAATTGTTAGCTTTATCTTGTTTATCTTATCAATTCTCATTCTAGGATTGTCATTAATGGTAGCTTGCTGAGAGTTTCCATTAACATCCTTAGATAGAGAGCCATAGGATGCTCAATTGATCATTAATTTGCTAAATAGTTGCTTAATTGTGGTTTATTTAGTTTCCATTTCCATTATAGCCTTTACTTTAGCGGGATCCACCTCTATTCCCTTTGCATATATAATATAACATAGCAGAATATGAAGCCTTGGTTATTGGAATCAAGTTGGCATTAGAGTGGAAAGTGACAGAATTAAAAGTTTATGGAGATTCACAATTAGTCATTAACCAAGTCAATGAAGAATATCAGACGAAAGATGACAAATTGATACCTTACAAGAACATGGTGGAAAGTCTTAAGAAGTATTTCATACTTATTACTTTTGAACAAGTGCTAAGAGAAAAGAACAAAGCAGTGGATGCAATGACAACTTTGGCTTCACTTCTGCAGATGCTTGATTAGAGTACCATATATGAATTCTCGGTAGAAGAAGTGGATCAACCCGCGTTTGACCCTACCCACCCTTATACCATTTTCTTGTTAACTACAAATGAATCACCTTGGTATGGACCTATTTACACTTACTTGAAAGATCAAATCCTTCCCATAGACCAAACCAAGGAATCAAAAGAAAAGCTTCATTTGCTAAGTTGCCCAATACACCATAATTTCTGAAACATTGTATCACAAAAGTTTAGACGGAATGCTCCTTAGATGTTTAGAAGAAGAAGAATCAAATGTAGCCTTGCGAGAAATCCATGAAGGAATTTGTGGATCACACTCAAATGGATTAACCCTAGCTAAGAAACTTCTTAGGATAGGATATTTTTGGCCTACGATGGAGAAAGACGCTTGCAACTTTGCAAAAACTTGTAGAAAGTGTCAATTCCATGGAAACTTGATACATGTGCCCGCACAAGAGCTTCATCCAATGACAACACCTTGGCCATTCTATTAATGGGGTCTAGACCTAATAGGCATGATTTATCCACCATCCTCGAATGGTCATAAATTCATCATCACGGTAACTAAGTACTTTACCAAGTGGGTGGAAGCTGTACCCTTATCAACTACAACAGGAAAGAAAATATCTTTGTTTATCCTTAATCATATTATTTGTAGATATGGCATACCTCATGCTATCATAACAGATAATGCAATGAATTTAAAAAACAAAGACCTAAAAGAATTATGCACCAAGTTTCACATGATTCATCATTCTTCTTCAATCTATTACCCCCAAGGTAATGGACAAGCCGAAGCAACAAATAAGAACATCTTGAAAATTTTGAAGAGAACGGTGGAAAATTCAGGTAGAGATTGGCACATCAAAATAAACCCAACCTTATGGGCTTATAGAACAAGCATAAGATTGCCAACAGGAGCTACACCTTTTTCCTTAGTCTTTGGAGCAGAAGTAGTTTTGCCTTTGGAGGTAGAACTCCCATCTTTGAGGGTATCTCTTCATGACTTGATAAGTGAGGAAGACTATAGGGTTGCTAGATTACAAGAACTAGAACTCTTAGATGAGAAACATAAGCAAGCATTTGATCATTTGAAGGTGTACCAAAATAGAATGTCAAGGACTTATAATAAGCACATCAAGGCAAGAACATTTCAAATAGGTGACCTAGTTTTGCGAGAAAATCCCAAGAATCAAGCAGAAAGAGAAAAGAAAGGAAAATGGGAAGCAAATTGGTTAGGACCATTTATCATTGTTGAAAATTTTGGGACCGACACCTACAAACTAGCAGATTGTGATGGTGAAGAGCTACAAGAACCTATCAATAGCATACATCTAAAGAGGTTCCATACATGAGATAGAGGAAAGAGTATAAAGAGTATCAAATGGAAGAGCATCATATTTATTGTACATAGTCAAAAGAGATCTTGAAAATACCAAAAACATTTGAAAAATAGAAAAGAGGAAACAAATTGAAAAGTAGAAAAGATAAAAAATAATGGAAAACTGAGCATGAAGAAAGTAAAAACATTCATATATGATCCTCAAAAAGATGTTGTCCTACTGAAAACCTAGCAAATAGGCGCCTTGATGATATAGAAAAAAAAATTGAAAAAAAGAAAAATAGAAAAAAATCAGAAAAAGAGAAAAAGTGCCTTGGTGAAAACCTAGCAAATAGGCACCTTGGTAGAAAAAAAAGAGAAAATCTTTAAAAATAGAAAAAAGAGCAAGATTTATTCAATCGGTGAAAACCTGGTAAACAGGTGCCATTGAAAGTCCAAGTCAGTAGCATACCTAGAAAGTCACCTTGTAAATATTGCATTCACCAGCATTTGTATATATTGCATAATAAAACCCCATAGTTGCATTTGCGAGTATCTCAAGATTTTGGTCACCTAATCTGCAAATTGTCCTAAGTCCCACAAATGAAATTATCTCACATTGGGGGCAATCTACTCAAAAGGAGAAAGGATTCATCAAAGAAAGCTTCATTCAATCAAGGAATCAATTCATCAATTTCGAAAGAGGAACACTTAATCAAATCTACATTCTAATCCAATTTGAGCCAAAACACAAAATTTGATCCAAGATCTCACATGACCTTATCTTTATCAAGATTAAAAGTATGAAATGGATGGAACTACACTTGAAATATGGATTGGAAAAATATTGCAACTTTTTAATTTTATTTTCTAAGTGTTGACTCAATTGATGAAATCATGTCTTTCTAGCGAATCGATGAAAGTGTTAGACTAGACAAGCTATGATGAAAGAATGATATTTTTGTTGATTTCTGAATGACTATTTTAAAATCAAAGTTTTAAATCATGTATTATTTGTCTAAGGATGTGATCATCAAAGAATTATCGAGGACTTGTACATAGGATAAAATTGAGATTTCTGCTTGTTTACGCAAAAGGATACCTTGGTTATTTTGATCTTTAATATCATAATACCAACATCCACTTGCAACATAGAATCTGACAAAATCGGTATTCGCACTCTCATGATTGGTTTCAATCAGTGATAGTCATACCGAAGAGAGATGGGAAAGCAAATAAAGAGGTGCAAAAAGTATTCATATCATCATAGTTGAACTAGTGATGGTTGTACTAAAATGAGATTCCAAAAAATGCTCAATGTTGATTATAAGCTCCAAATTTTGAATAATGATAGTTAGTTGCATACATCTTAGATTAAGTGCATTGTATATATTGTTTTGCCTTTCTTATCTTAATTCGCAAGAGGAAAATAAAAAGGGGGTGTACTCAAATAAAAAATCAAAAGATCATCAAAACAACTATACAGGATCGAGTGTGTTGGAAATCAAAAACAAATCAAAAAAACAAAGTGCATTTCATTAGTTCACTTGCATTGCATTAAGGTCATTTTTAAGTTGCATTAAGTCATCTCCATTAAACTTTGCATATATTTAAATGTGTATAACATTTGAATTATTAGGTGCATTGCATTAAGGCATTATCATTAGATTGCATTCATCTCATTTAAGGTACATACATTAAGTGCATTGCATTAGTTAGAAATCATTCATTACATCCATTAAGATAATTCAACATTAAATACATATCATACATGATAGAACCATCTATCCATATTACATATATCATTGAAAGCTCATAATCATTGCATCGATACATCACATTTACATATCCAAAGAAATGCATTCATTAGATTCATTATACATCTATTACCCATTGCATACATCAATAATCATTAAGTAATACCATTACACATTGCATTCATTTATTATATGTCATACATAAGACAAAACATTTAACCATCATTAGGACATATGTATACATTGAAAAGTGCATTCTGAAAAGCATAAAACAAAACATATAGAATATAGAATCATATAGAGTTGCATATCATGTAAAACATCTAGAAAAGAGATCCAACACATAAAGACATCATATATAGTCAAATCTATCAAATAAAAGTATCAGAGTCCATTGTACCATCATCATAAAGGAACAAGATATCAAAGTTTATAACATTATCATAAAGCCAATATCTGAAGATCAATATCCATCAGCTATCAAAGTGTCAACATAAATAACATCAATCGATAAAAAATGATACAACAAAGGTTCAATGTCTCGATCATAGCAATAGAAAGAAGATCATATATCATCAAAGTATAAATGAAACAAATGGAAATATCTCATGAAAAATCAACTGATAGAGTCACCAGGACCATCGGTACCATCACGATCACGAGCACTATCAGGAGGTTGACGAGAACTGGCCTGTAAACCATGTTGACTCATAGCAGCCATATAACTCTACATAATCGAGCTCATCTATGAAACTTGGTGTTGAATGGAAGATATTTGGGTCTGCAAAGATGCAACATCTGATGTTGACACTAGCCCATGACCTTGTACTGCAGAAGACTAAGGAGGAGGAACAAAAGAAGATGGCATCACCGAAGAGGATGGATCACCCAAAGATGGAACAAACTGAGAAGATGAAGGACGTGATGACGATGAAGGCATAGAAGCTGAAACAAAAGTAGAAGCAGAAGAAGCTGCTTGAACCATAGGAACAATAAGAGGAATAACTTACTGAGCAGGAGGACCCTATACCTGATCAAGTAGTACCTGTGTGACACCTACATCCATCTCCCTCTAGCACCTAGCCCTAGGCCTATCCACTGGATCTCTGGCCACCTGATGTAAAACCTGGTCAACCCATTGATCTCTTGCCTGATCACCACCCCTAGGAGGAATCAGAGCAGCAACTATCACTGGCATCTGTACTCTACCTGCTCTAGCTCCGTGATGACCCCGTCGTCCATGCCAACCCTTGATCCTACCACGACCACCACCTCCATCACCATCATCATCATCATCATCACCACCATCTCCACCAGCACCATCACCACCACCACCGTCATCCCCATTTGATAAATCTTCAATAGTGGGAATCCTCTTGGTAGGATATGTGAACCTGGGAAAAGGATACCGATGTAACCAGGCACCATACTCATCAGTGATACTTGCATCCATGATATGGGACCTAGGAGCCCAAGGACGATACCCAATCTCTCATATCTCTCATATAGCTATACCAAAATATACACAAGGGCCTCACAATGACCTCTTGACCTGTACATGAGCATACATAGCTACGCCCTGTGGCATATCCTGAACATGCCCATATTGACAAAAAATGCGGTGAAAGTAGAATCTCTCGATAACAAATGTAGAATGATCGATCATCCAGTGAGGGCAGAACATGTAAGGAAGCTCACCATAATCCTCTGGCCAAGTCTCACATCTGAGATAAGGTCTCCACACGATAATATCTAGGTCATCAATCCGACGTCGCCAATAATCTAGCTTACCCATGTGGGTTTGGATAATGATACCACTGTACATCCATGCAAAAGGCCAACTTGGCTAACGATCTCGTGCTGTCATAGGACATGTCACTGGGATATGCTCCCAAGTCCAAAGCTATAATAAGATGGCTCCAACAGTCAAAGTGGTAGAATGTCTATACACAACAGTGTGTAACTCATGATATAATTTTGCCAACACATAGGAACCCCAGTCAAACGGATGAGGCTCTGCCATCAAATCCTCTAGAATGGGACCCCACCCAACAACAAACCCATGTCCACACCTATCAGGAAGTAGGAAACCACTGATTAGAGTACCTGGAATAGCTGGTAACACAGGGAATGAAATGAACTGAGCCCACTAGATATGACGATCACCAATGGAAGCATCACCGAAGACTCATTGACATGATGAGCCATCATAAACAATATCGTAGTAAACAAGCTCTCCTCAGGTAGGTAACCGCAGAATGCGATAGACATCCTCAGGCGTAATCATCATTTCCCCCATGGGAAGATGAAAGGTGTTATGGTCTGAGTGCCAACGCTCAGCCATAGTAGTAATGTAATGCCCACCCTAGCATCTTCTTATGTTAGACTGACAAGACTATTGCTTTGAAACTTTGGGATTTTATGATGGACTATGATTATTATTTAGTTGGTATTTTATGAGACATTTGAGCATATATATTTGGTTACTGCAGTTATTTGGACATATTAAATGAGTTTTAATTTAATGATGAATGGCTAGAAATGAACTATTAGTAAAATGTTTTACATTGATTTGTGTTATGATGTTTATATTATGATCTAACCTACTGACCCAATTGTGGTTTGATGTTCATTGGTTGATGTGAGTGTAGGATGAGGAGGGGCAGTCGTAGTTACTCCTATGGGAGGTCCACACGATGTCACACTCTCCCTCCTTGTTTGCCACTATCTGGTTATATTTATAGATATTTGTACATGCATATCAGTTGGTGATGCAGAATGCAGGTACCGGGCATTGTCTCCACCTGGCTACATAGGTCTGAGTGTGCCTTCAAAATCCTCAAACTGTTGATGTATGGAGATCTAACCAAGATACTCTCAAGGTTACCCATGGACTTAGAATTATGTTTAGGAAGTTATCCTAGTTGGGTAGTAGAGTGCAGTTTAGGTTATGGACTTGATTTGATGTTGGTCTGAGTGTATGTTATGAGTTAGAATTAATCTATTTTATATGTATAATAATTATAAATATGTTATAATTGTTTGTATTTTATATAGGTATGTGTATATGTGGGTGCACACGCATATATCCATGCTTATATAAATAATAAAAATTGTATGTTTTCATTAATTGTGTTAATGGCATGTTATTTATAATAATTAAATAAAGTATATTTGACGAATGTATTAAATAAAAAGTAAAAATAATAATAAAAGGAAAATTCTCTTTGTAGTAAAACTAGCTAGGAGGGAGTTGAACTCGAGACCTCCTAGAAGTTAGGCTACTTGTTTTCCGTTTGTGCTATGTGTCTTTCTTCAAAGGTATTTGTCTATTATTCTTGTTATGGTTTTATTTGAAGGATATTTTAATTAAATTTTATTAAAACTTTGATTAAGTCTTTACGGGAATTATTTGGTTGTCCCTCCAACCAACTATGGAAGTTGGAGAAGTTGCTTCCTGTAAAGCAACTCCTCCAACCACATAGTTGGAGGATAAATAATTGCAGATTTTGGTGTGAAGGGGGATGGTAATTTTAGATGATAATTTTGGAGGATTGATTTTTGCTCGAGTTGTTTGTAATTGATTTCTCCGGAAATTTTTATTGAAAGTTTATGTGAGTTGAGAGTCTCTAGTTTGTGAAGTCAAGTGTGTGAGGATTGCTTGGAGGAAGATTTCTAGCAAGATATCTACTCAAGGATTGAAGCTTTGCAGAGATTTTCTAGCCAAGGGAAGAGGATTCTCCGCAAGACCCAAGGTAGGGTCTAAACTGGGAAGAATCTCCATTCTTCCTCTATTGTGTATGAATGTGTGTGTAGATGATATGATATTAAATTGTAATATGATTGTTTTTCTATGTATCCAAAATGATATGTAAATGTTTTATGCTTTGTGTATTCTACTGTGTTTCCTGGAATTAATTTATGTATGATTATATAGTTTCTATTTACTTTGTATTTCAAAAAATCTTCATGGGAAGTTAGGAACACTTATGGTCATGTGGGAGAATGTGTTTATTTAGTATCGAATGAAATAGGGAAGTCTAGGAAGAATCAGGAAGGGTCATGAAGGTGTAGGATTGAGATACAATCTTTTTTTCTCCACTCTCTTTTCCATTTGCAGGCTTCTTTGTGAATGGTTGTTTTTATTTTATTTAATCTGAGGCTTAGGTAATGTTGAGTATGTGCTATGGATGTGGTGCTGAGGTCCCTTCATTAGGTTGACCTCAAGGAACCTTTCCCAGGCATTCTCCATGCCTAAAGAAACCAGTTTTTAATTTTTTCGGGTAGTTTAAAAATTTATTTTCGTAAAGTATTCTGCAGAGTCATACGACATTGTGTCTATACTCGTACGACATTGTGTTCATACTCATACAACACTTGGGAAAATGTCGTATGGGAATGAATGCAAAGTCGTATGGGTCAAAAATCAATGTTAAGTGTTTTCGAGGTGGTTTAAAGTGTATTTTCGTGTAAGTGTTTTACACTGTCGTATGACTGTTGGTCAAATGTCATATATGAATGCACACTATCGTACGAGTCTATGTGGAAAGTCATTTGGAGTTTTTTGTAGGGTTTTAGGGGCTTTTAAGTTGCAGGATTTAGGCTTTATACAATTATAACATTTAAGTATAAGTTTACATACTTTAATTTCTTATACTTTAAGTTATAAGTTTACATACTTTAATTTCTTATACTTTAAGTTATACTTGTATAACATTTAAGTATAAGTTTACATACTTTAATTTCTTATACTTTAAGTTATAAGTTTACGTACTTTAATTTCTTATACTTTAAGTTATAAGTTTACGTACTTTAATTTCTTATACTTTAAGTTATACTTGTATAAAGGGTTTAGGTACCTTCTGAGATGATTGGGATAAGTTTCAGATTCATGGGAGTTATGATGCAATTTCTAATTTTGAGATTTCTTAAAAAATTCAGACTTAGCCAAATTTCAGCCACATGAGATTTCCATAGATTTTTTTGAAATAAGCTATGAAATGTTGTGTAAATGCATGTGGGAAGTTTTATGTTGTGTTTAATGAATTTATATACATGGTTTTGATTTTAAGCTTTTGTTCATACTTGGCTTTTGGTAGAGTCCATAATATAAGGTTAGAACTTGTTCGGGTGGCCTGAGTGCATCGGAGGGTTCCCTAGACCTAAGAGATGGATCTTTTTGAGATTACTTGAGGTTTTCATGGCTTGTGTGTGTGTGGGGTAAGGGAATAGGAAGTGGCTAGGTGTTGGAACCCTAAAGTGGTTGCCAGAGGATCCTATGGGTGGGTTTGTAAAAAGTGATAACCTTAAAAATTAACCTGGTAAGGGGGGATTCAAAAGATAATGAAAGAGAATATAATAATGGCCACACAGACCTGATTAGAGTATTGGGACCAGGGATAACTGCCAGGATGGATCCCTATTCATAAAGGGGGGACCGGGGTTACATGGTTGCTAGGAAGGATCCCAATATACAGGTTGTGTGATGACACCCACTTAGGTGGTATCCTAGAACCTTGACCTCTATGTTATAGTATGATGATATCCTATGTTCTTTTGAGTCTTGGATTTCTTTATCCTTTGAGCCTTAGATTGCTTAGGGCCTTGTATGTATCTTGGTTCTATCTCCTAGCACAAGGGGTGGAACCTCATCAGTTCCACATGGTTGGGTGGCAAAAATCTTTCGAGGTCCTGTTCATGGCTCGTGACTTGGATGCGTTCAAATTTATGCATTGATGCAAATATTTGTATTTTGTAATATGTTTTATTCAAAAAGGAAAGATGAAAATATATGTTTGTAATGCCTTTGGGCCATGCATGTACTTGTTATTGTAATGGGATCTATTATCAGAAAGATGTAATTGAAAAAGCAAAGCCATGTAATTGGGGGGGATAGTTTTAGGCTTTTGTTTCAAGGGTTGTTATTTGAAAGATCAAAGTTGGAAATATATTATGTCATGTTGAAATTATCTTTTCTATCTCTCCTTTGTTGCAATGAAAGAAAATGTTTATTATGCTAAGGGTAAAATGTAATTTTTAATGAATAGTTATTCAATGTGTAGGAAGGAGAAATGAAATTAGTATATAAAGTAAGGAATATAATTGTAAATGAAATGTTATTTTCTTACCCTATCTCTTAAGTTCTAAATGTGAAAGTAAAGAAAGGAAATGGAATTTCAATTTGGATAATTAATGTAATTATGTTAGCAAATGAATTCATTAAGGGAACCTTAAGGAATGTAAATGTGAAGTAGTAATGATGTAATGTTAGAAAAATAAAATTGTTAGTTGCAATTTTTGGTCATAGGACCTGATTCCTTATGGGTTCCTTGTGGGGACATTACAAGTAATAAGACCTTGTTTCACACAGAATCGAGGAAGATAAAGAAGGAAGGACAAACCACATCAAGCAATATGACGATGATCGACAACACTCAAATCAGGTATCATATCCCATGACAAAGGATATGAACCACAAATACGTAAAGAACCAAGATCCTCCTACAAAAAGCAAGTTCAAACACATCAAAATTGAAATTAGAAATTATGGGATTATCCTAAGTCAATTAAAAATTTATAAATCTATCCAACCACAATCAGATTTTGTGTTTCTACTCAGATATAACGAAAATTTTATCATCACCCATCATCTGAATCTATATTGACAAATGATATTTCAACTATGACTGATTCCTAATTGACATATCACAACTTGTGATAAAATATCAAGATTGGGAACTTAACCTATCAATTGATCAACGATGTCGAGAAAAATGCAATTTGGACTTGAACAAAATTCAAATTTTTTTGCAAAGTGAAAGCGTTGTTTCATGGTGCAAAAGCAAATAAAATCAAAAGTGCTGCTTAAAGGTGTGAAAGTGCATACTAATGTTTTAAAAGCGGGACAAAAATCAAAAGCTCCCAAATATATAGCGGAAGCGCTCCTAAAAGTTGAAAAAGTGCAAAAAAGCTCAAAAGCGCACATTAACAAAGTAAAAGTGGAGAAGGGCTTAAATTTAGCGAGCAAAAGCACTCAACCGATTCGCGGAAGTGCATATTAAAAGTGTGAAAGTGCACTTTCAAAGGCAGAAGCGCCATTAAATCAAGCAAAAGCACCCATTCAAGAAAAAAAGAGAAAAAAAGGGCTATTTACCAGGAAAATTTTGGAAAAAGTTGAAATAAATGTATGAATGGAAAAAATAAAGAGGTACACAGACTCACCGGAGGTCCTAAGCTAGGCAGACGCTGATACCGGTGGCATTTCTCAAACCAATGCTTGCGAAGAGGGACAGACATCACGGAAAGTCAAAAGCACAGAGAGGGTAAAAGTCAAAAGTGAAAGGTAAAAATGAATAGTAAAAAGGGATTTTGACCCCTTTATATAGCTTTTTGACCTAAAAGAGGTAAATTTGACCTAAGAGAGGACCTTTTTATCAAAATTGACCTAATAAATTGACTTTATTATCAAATCAGTTAACGTAGGGGCATTCTAAATTAAACGGACCAATCATCGATATCGGAAATAAAAATAAAATTTACTAAAAATTCAAATAAATCAACATCAAATTGACTTAAATTATCAACATTATCAAACAACGATCAAATTTTATTTCATTTCCAAGGGGGCATACCATTGGAAATATCAAACATCAGCAACATCATCAAGAATTGAGAGACCGATCATCAAATCAAAGAGAAAGCTTTTATCAAAAAAAAAATTGTAATCAATCGAATGGGGCATCACATCGAAATCAATCTTCAGATCAGGTATCGCATCAGAATCTTTCATCAAAATAAAAAATCATATCAAGGATTCATCATCAGAATGATCATCAAAATCTTCCATCAGAATCAAACAACATATCAGAACGATCATCAGAACTGCATCAAGGGTATTAAATCAATTGAAATCTGCATCAATCTCACATCAGATATCAAGGATCTATCATCAAGCAAGATCGAAGTATTCTTTGAATTGACATGCTTTGCACACCAATTGAAAGAACATATCAGAACTGCATCAAGGGTATTAAATCAATTGAAATCTGCATCAATCTCACATCAGATATCAAGGATCTATCATCAAGCAAGATCGAAGTATTCTTTGAATTGACATGCTTTGCAAAGTGAAAGCACTGTTTCATGGTGCAAAAGCGAATAAAATCAAAAGCACTGCTTAAAGGTGTGAAAGCACATACTAATGTTTTAAAAGTGGGACAAAAATCAAAAGTGCCCAAATATATAGCGGAAGCACTCCTAAAAGTTGAAAAAGCGCAAAAATGCTCAAAAATGCACATTAACAAAGTAAAAGTGGAGAAGGGCTTAAATTTAGTGAGAAAAAGTGCTCAACCGATTCGTGAAAGTGCATATTAAAAGTGTGGAAGTGCACTTTCAAAGGCAGAAGTGCCATTAAATCAGGCAAAAGCACCCATTCAAGAAAAAAAAGAGAAAAAAAGGGCTATTTACTAGGAAAAATTTGGAAAAAGTTGAAATAAATGTATGAACGAAAAAAATAAAGAGGTACACAGACTCACCGGAGGTCCTGAGCTAGGCAGACGCTGATACCGGTAGCATTTCTCAAACCAATGCTCGCGAAGAGGGACAGACATCGCAGAAAGTCAAAAGCACAGAGAGGGTAAAAGTCAAAAGTGAAAGGTAAAAATGAATAGTAAAAAGGGATTTTGACCCCTTTATATAGCTTTTTGACCTAAAAGAGGTAACTTTGACCTAAGAGAGGACCTTTTTTTATCAAAATTGACCTAATAAATTGACTTTATTATCAAATCAGTTAATGCAGGGGCATTCTAAATTAAACGGACCAATCATCGATATCGGAAATAAAAATAAAATTTACTAAAAATTCAAATAAATCAACATCAAATTGACTTAAATTATCAACATTATCAAACAACAATCAAATTTTATTTCATTTCTGAGGGGGCATACCATTGGAAATATCAAACATCAGCAACATCATCAAGAATTGAGAGACCGATCATCAAATCAAAGAGAAAACTTTTATCAGAAAATTTTTCATAATCAATCGAATGGGGCATCACATCGAAATCAGTCTTCAGATCAAGTATCGCATCAGAATCTTTCATCAAAATAAAAAATCGTATCAAGGATTCATCATCAGAACGATCATCAAAATCTTCCATCAGAATCAAACAACATATCTGAATGATCACCATAACTGCATCAAGGGTATTAAATCAATTGAAATCTGCATCAATCTCACATCAAATATCAAGGATCTATCATCAAGCAAGATCGAAGTATTCTTTGAATTGACATGCTTTGCACATCAACTGAAAGAGGGGCATTTGTAATCACCTGAAAATGGATAAAGACAATTCAAGGATAAATCAAGTCAAATCAAAGTGAATTTAGGACAAAATTGAAGTAATTGAATCACAATGCATAATTAGCCAATCAAAATCAAAATCAAGTCCTAATTCAAGATCAATAAAAATTGAGAGTGTTTTAATCAAATGCAATCAAATCAAAGTGCAATTAAATCAATTAATTGTATAGTTTTGGATTAAATCAAATTCAACCCAATCAAGGGGTACATGGCTAAAATAAATCAATTAAATCAATTAATAAATATCAATTACTCTCAACAACCCAACAGGAGAGGAAATCCATGCAACCAATAGGATTTGAGGAAAGGCATTCACATGGATCAAGCCAAATTCAATCTCAATCACTCAAAGTGAAAGAGAATCTTGTCCATTGATCTTGTCTACTTGTCCCAAGCTTTGAGGACACAAACTTTGCATTGTCTTGAAAGGGTGGAACCAAGGCTTAATCATGATCAACTACACTACACCCCCTACCATTGGGAAAATATATAAAAGGAAGGCCTAAATTCCTCATAATTCATAACCACACATCTTAGAATTGCATCAAACCTCTTGCATTTTATAGCTAGAAAGGAATTTAAGAGCTTAATTAGCATTTAATTTGATCTAATTGTTAGCTTTATCTTGTTTATCTTATCAATTCTCATTCTAGGACTATCATTAATGGTAGCTTGCTGAGAGTTTCCATTAACATCCTTAGATAGAGAGCCATAGGATGCTCAATTGATCATTAATTTGCTAAATAGTTGCTTAATTGTGGTTTATTTAGTTTCAATTTCAATTATTGTCAATACCAATTCTATGAAGATACTATTTCTTGTATACAGTGTGCTTTTGAGGAATTGTGTCATCTTGTTTACATTGATGATAAAGAGTCACAAGATCTAAATTATTCCAGTTTACCAGCTTAGTATCATTGCCAGGTAAATACCTTATTTTTATGGAGGCATAATGATAGGTGCAATAAACTATGTAATGGTACCTTGAATGTGAAAAAATAAATTCCACCTTGAGTTAAGTTGGTTGGTTTGTTGCTATGCCATTTGAGGTTGTTGAGGCCACCGCACTATGAATGAACTATTTTTCATTCACGACCATGCTTTGTACTTCTAAAAATATTGACAATAAGATTTTGGATATATTGTTTCCTAGGTACCTTCAGTGTATTGGGCCATCCTCCTCCATCTCCAAATATTTGAATATTTATAATTAATTCAATCAAATGACATTAAAGACTTGGTTAGCTCTTGTTTCAGTTAAATTGATGATTCATTTTCATTCAAACATAGTTTTTCATAATTTCAGATGTTGAGGTCCCTTATCTTCCCAAATCAAGTGCCTGCAATGATAAGTTTTTTTTTGTTTTTGCCTGTCAAAATTTTAGCCTAGTGGACAATATTTGAAAGTAGCTTGTCTCTAGATTTTGGAAGCAGTGTGAACTGTATGATTCTCTTTTTATCAATTTGATCAATCTCAACAAGGTGACTGATTCTTTCAATAAGGAATATTGTGTTTGTTTTTGTATGTAGTTATGCAGAACTGAATTTCATAAGATGTTTTTGCTAAGGTCCTAGTCAATCTTTTTTCTAACAACATTAGATGACTTGAACATATGTCCTCTTAACAATTCTATGCATAATGATTTAAATATATGGAAAAACCATGAAATCTAAGGGCCCAATTTATCCAACAACTTGATCCCACACAATTTTTGTCTGCTGCTACAGTCGAGTTTCAACTTGTCTGGTTGAATACATAAGAAATATTCAACTTAGGGCATCATTGTTCAAAAAGAAAACTAACCTTCCCAACTCTGAGCTTTTGAACTCTTATAAAGAATTTCCTTAATTCACCTTTCACACAGTGGCATTGAATCCCAATGGTGAAAATGTGAGTTAGGCCCATATCTTCCAACAAATATTGTTTGCACGCCAAGCACTGTACAAGAAAAGTCAATAAAAGGATTGAAATTATTTGATTTTAAGACTTCAAAACAATATAATCAGTACACAGAATGATCAAAACAATATAACCTAGGGCATCATTGTTTAAAAAGAAAACTAACCTTCCCAACTATGAGCTTTTGAACTCTTATAAAGCATTTCCTTAACTCACCTTTCACACAGTGGCATTGAATCCCAACGGTGAAAATGTGAGTTAGGGCCACATCTTCCAACAAAGATTGTTTGCACGCCAAACACTGTACAAGAATAGTCAATAAAAGGACTGAAATTCATTGATTTTAAGACTTCAAAACAATATAATCAGTACATGGAATTATCAAAACTTATAATACCAATCAATGAATGCTTTTCCTATCAATGTTGCATTGAATAGAGAGTTTAATAATATAAACACTAGACTATGTCTTCACGAGAAGAAAAGTGACTGTTTGTAAAGAATTAAAAGTTTATTGTTTGGTAGTTCATTACATTGTCTTCTTTGACCATACACACCTCCACATAAGAAGGACTAAAACCACACCATAGGATGGTCTAGGAATTTAGAAGACATCCTTTATTACAAAGAAAAACAAAATATAGAACTCAAGTCCCAAAACAAAATTGAATGGCCTAGCTGCCCTGCACCAATACACCCCCCATGTAAGTCAATATTCTAAAGTCCTTGAATCCAAGCAAATGTAAGTCAATAACACCAAATATATCACTTAGAAGTCTTGTGAAGAGTCTTGGTGAGTTTAAGTGATATATTTGGTGTTACTAACTTACATTTTCTTGGATTCAAGGACTTTAGAATATACTCCAAAATTGATTATGTAACGAAGGAAGTGAGAGGGAAGGATCTTGATTTAGGTCAATGGATATTTCAACATGATTTTGGACAAGATCTTGACATGAGTGGATGGGTGTGGATGGTGGCATGGGGGGTCTATTGGTGAAGAGTCTTGGTGAGTTTAAGCCTTTTGAAGCACTTTAGAAATATTGAATACATCATCTCTTTCCAACTATTTGACAAAGCAATGATGTATTGTAAAGAATTAAAAGTTTATTGCTTGGTAGTGACTGTTTGTAAAGAATTAAAAGTTTATTGCTTGGTAGTTCATTACATTGTCTTCTTCAACCATACACACCTGACACAGGGCAGGGATGGAGGATCCAATAATGGACAATCCAAGCCTACACTGCTAGTTATAACAACAACAATTGGAATGGAATACAACAAGATAATGTTTCAAAATAGAATTTCATTCAACATGCCCGGCTGTAAGGCCTTCCAAGTTTTGGCCTATTACAATGAAATAACAAAGTATCTCAGCAATATCCTAGCTATTCCAACTCTAAAACACATCAGAAACTAATGGAAACACTAAGGAAGATCTAAACTTGAGCTCGGAAGCCTCCAAGAAATCTCCTTGTCTCCAAGCATGCAAACCACTAGCTCTGCTATTACAATATCAGATAAAAAACATTTGATCTACAAGATCTCCAAGATCCAATTATGCTTCTACTCTCATACCACTACCAATCTACCATCTCATTGACTACTAAACATCTATCCAAGCTCTCAATATATAGCCATCTAAGCCACAAGTCGGCCAGTCAGGCTTTAATTACAATATAGGTCCAGTCTGGAAGATTTAAATCAAAACTAATGAAAGAGTGACCACCACTTGATGCACCTTTGGATTTAGGTCCTCAAATGACCCAAGAACATTCCTTTAACTATGAAAGGCCCCATTTGATCACATGAAACTGTGCAAGAAGAAACACTCCACGTTTCACGTGAAAACTGGAAGAAAATAGGTCCCCAAGAAAAACGGTCATAGATTTTGACTCATAATGAATTAGGACTTGCGCCTTTGGTAAAAGATATTAATTTAGGTCCTATTAAAGGCCCTAAGGGTGCATAGGCTGAATCATTAAGGATCATCAATGCCATGACCCACAATTAGCACCAAAACTATAGGAAAATACAGTTCTGACGACAAGGAAAACAACTGTAACTTTAAAACAGTCTATCCAATCCTTATGAGACCATAGGAGAAGGTTCCCAAATAAGTCCTCAAAATCATGTAAACCTTGCACACCATGAAACCAACAAATACAACAATTATTATGCAAACAACAAAAAATAGGAAATATTTTTGGTTGATGCAAGATTGCTCTAAGCTTGAGATGCTCCTGCATCAGACACCCCAAGTAAATAAAAGAAAGTTCTCATGAAATTTTGAAGGGAATCAAAATAGGTATTCCATATCTATTCTTAACCCATATCTCCTCTTATCCTTCATTCCATGTTGTCTTTAATTTATCCACTGTCACACTCAACAAATCAGCTTGTCCTGCACCTTTCTCAACTTTCCTTTCTGCTACTGACAAATTTTGATTTTGATTACCTTTTCCACTTTTGATTACACCAACACTTTAGTGAATCACATCTTCTTTAGACTTACTAATAATCTTGGAATCATCTATAGTCCTCTCTGTCACTAGTGCCATCATTTGCTGCACTATCTTTTTCAGAAAGTCCATCTGCCTCTTAATCTCTATAAATTCCTCAACTATATCATTCTCTTTTTGTTTCAAATTTAGCTTCCTTTCATTCATAGGAATAGGTTCATCAACTCTTTGCTCCTGATGTTTTTCATAAGGATAACACCTGATAACTCCACATCCCTTAGCTCCAACTTCCTCCAAAGGTAATAACTTATGCTTGGATCCACCATGCATTACTACATATGTATTTGCATGACCATCAAACATAGCATGTCTATCAAATTTCCAAGGTCTCCCAAGCACTAGATGACAAGCATCCACAGGCAATATATCACACAATATTTCATCATGATAAGATCCAATCTGAAAATTACCCAAGCATTTCTCTTCAATCCTAACCTTAGACACATCTTGTATCCAACTAATCTGATAAGGATTAGGATGTTTCCTTCTTTCCAAATTCAACTTACTAACCATCTCTTCTGAAACAAAGTTTTCAGAACTACCACCATCAACTATAACATTACATACCTTATCCTTGCACTTACATCTGGTTCTGAACAAATTTCTTCTTTGTACTGGTTCCTGGACACATGTAGCCAACCTCCTAGTGAGAAGAAATTCACCTTATTCTGAAGCATTCTCAATGTTTTCTTCAATAGTTAATGCAACTCTTTTCTTAGGACAATCAAAACTTCTATGACCCTGTTCACCATAGTTATAACAAGTAAAAGTGGACTCATTTCTCCTTCTCCCTCTCTATCCAACATTGTAGTTATTAGAAGCTTGACCACTGCCATATCCTTCATCAGTCTTCTTAGGATTTCCTCCAGCAACTGTTTCATCAGTCTTTCCACTTTTGTTCCTATT
Organism: Chamaecyparis obtusa; assembly: GCA_027943335.1. Lineage (NCBI taxonomy): Eukaryota > Viridiplantae > Streptophyta > Pinopsida > Cupressales > Cupressaceae > Chamaecyparis > Chamaecyparis obtusa. The sequence goes on from BSBK01002634.1 coordinate 629,891, forward strand.
ATTTTGTCTTCCTTCAAACCTCTTGTTTAACTTTTCCTCAATCTTCAATGCCATATGATAAGCATCTCCTATAGTTTTCATCCAAACAGTAAGTAACTCTTCTTGAATACTAGGTCTCAAGCCATAAAGATACCTAGCAACCTTCTCTTTATCGGCCTTAGAATGACCAATCCTAATCAAGATTCTGTAAAACTCTTCAGTATATTCTTGCACTGATTTATTTGTCTACTTCAAAGCTTGCATCTTCTTAAACATCTCCAATTCATAATCCACCAGAATGAATTGCTTCTTCAACTTGTCAACCATTCGGTTCCATCTAGTGATCTTTTCTTTTCCTCTTTTACTTCTTTCTAATTGAACTTCCCTCCACCAAATATTTGCATGTCCTTTCAACTTAGTCTTTGCAAATCAAACTCTATTAGGATCTTCTATTTCTTCATACTCAAAGTATTCATCTATCTCATTAATCCAATCAATCAACTCTTCTAGCCTAAGGCTTCCAGCAAATGTAGAAACTTCAATCTTAGGTCTCTTTCCAATTTTAGACATAGCTTTCAGAATTGGATTCTCCTCTAGATCTCTAGCTTCTTCTACAACTTCTTCAAAATGATCTTCCTCAAATTCATCATCACTATCCTCTTTCAAGGTAGGTTTATTCTTCTTTTTAAATTCCTCTTGCAAGTCTTGCACTTGTTTCTGCAAAGCCCTGAAATCATCAAGACTAAATTCTCCAACAGGTTCTTCCTCTGAGTTCTCATAAGCTCTCCTCAAAGGCATCTTCAATCCAAGGTCCTAGTGTAGATTGCCTTAACCTCGGTGATCTATCCACACACTCAAGATCTTCAGGCTCTAATACCACTTGACACATGGTAGGGGTGGAGGATCCAATAATGGACAATCCAAGCCTACACTGCTAGTTATAACAACAACAATTGCAGCAGAATACAAGATAATGTTTCAAAATAGAATTTCATTCAACATGCCCGACTGTAAGGCCTTCCAAGTTTCAGCCTATTATAATGAAATAAAAAACTATGTCAGCAATCTCTTAGCTATTCTAGCTTTGAAACACATCAGCAACTGATGGAAACACTAATGCAGATCTAAACTTGAGCTCGTAAGCCTCCAAGCAATCTCCTTGTCTCCAAGCATGCAAACCACTAGCTCTGCTATTACAATATTAGATAAAAAAACATCTGATCTACAAGATCTTCAGGATCTAATTATTCTTCTACTCTCATACCAATACCAATATACCATCAAACTTACTACTAAACATCTACCCAAGCTCTCAATATATAGCCAACTAAGCCACAAGTCGACTAGTCAGGCTTTAATTACAATATAGGTCCAATTTGCAAGATTTAAATCAAAACTAATGAAAGAGTGATCACCACTTGATGCACCTTTGTATTTAGGTCCTCACATGACCCAATAACATGCCTTTAACTATGCAAGGCCCCATTTGATCACACGAAACCATGCAAGAATAAACACTCCACGTTTCACGTGAAAACTAGAAGAAAATAGGTCCCCAAGAAAAATGGTCATAACTTTTGACTCATAATGAATTAGGACTTGAACCTTTTGGAAAATATATTAATTTAGGTCCTCTTAAAGGCCCTAAGGGTGCATAGGCTGAATCATTAAGGATCATCGACACCATGACCTGAAATTAGCACCAAAACTGCAGGAAAATACAGTTCCGACGGTAAGGAAAACAACTGTAACTTTGAAACAATCTATCCAATCCTTATGCAACCATAGGAGAAGGTTCCCAAATAGGTCCTCAACATCATTTAAACCTCACACACCATGAAACCAACAAATACAACAATTATTATGCAAACAACAAAAAATAGGAAATATTTTTGGTTGATGCAAGATTGCTCTAAGCCCGAGATGCTCCTGCATCAACACCCCCCCACAACTTCTAAGACTCCTATCCCATAAAAATCACATACAAAACCAACCAAAATCCCCTTACAAACTAATTTTCAACTTCTTCTTAACCTGCACAGTTAGTTATTCATTTGCATTGTTGTCTAGTTGACAACTAGTTGTCAACTTCGACTACTTTAATCTTTCTTGCATCATCTTTAACCTTTAAAAAGGTTTTAGGTTCCTATCCTAATCCCCTAAACTCCCTAAACCTCTACTAAGCCCTCATTTATCCCTTTAGGCCATAATTGCATAAAAATGCAATCTTACATCTTTTTGGCATCTTTGCACTTTGAAGTGCAATTACATGATAATAATGGCATCAATGGCCATATAACAAACTTAGATATACCTATAGGTCCTTGACCCTCAAATAAATCCTTGGATCACTCAAGTGACCCCATAAATCTATACCGTGTCATAAATCTCCCATTTTGACATAGGATAAGAGCATAGTGATAGAAGATGGATCCATTTTGTGCATAACCTGAAGTCATCGTATTCCATGAGAGTGCATCTTTTGAGAATTATTTTTGAATGTTTCAAGGGACCAATACTTCTACAATTAAATCATCATAACTTTCCCATTACTTAACCATCACACATGGCACAGACTATCTTCAAACTGACAATACGTTGCATGTGTAGTACAAAACTATTAGTAATTGGCAGATTAAATGTAGATAATTACTAATAGATTAAGCATATTATTGCTAATAGATTAAGCATATTATTGCTATGCTTAATTTGATAATATATTTTATTTTAAAAATATAAATTAAATGTGTTGTCGCTTTTTCGACGGTCGAAAGAATATACTTATCGACGAGAATACTGTATACTCAACGACTATTCTGACCACCCCTCGTTGCAATTTTGACCAATATTGTTTTGTCCTTTCGACGAGAATGCTATACACTCGATGACTATTCTGACCATAATTCCTCGCAAGTTCGACCAACATTGGTTGCATAGATGAAAGGTATGGTCGATAATTCTTCCAGGTTGAAGTGATTATTTCGATGATGGGTCTGTTGATAATTTAACCACTATAGATGTCACAATTTATACGACAGTTTTATGTGTAGAATAATCGATGAAAAAACTTTGACAATAGTTATGGTCATTTGGTCAACCAATTGGCATCTAAAAATTGACTAATCCTCGTCAAAAAATAGGCTAAAATTTACTAGTGACTATAGTCTATTCTCCTATCATAAAGTCCTCTAAATAGTCTTATTAAAGTTATTTAATCAATTACACAATCACCAAATATGACTAAGTCCCCTAGTCCACTTCATCCACCTAGTCACTTGACACATCACCTTGGCTAAAATAAATAATTATTATTAATTATTAATATGTCATTATCCTCACCCACACATGTCCTATTTTTAAGGGCTATGTGGCCTCATAAGACTCGGTCTCATGACCACATGTCTTCCCCTACACTAAGTCAAGAAGAAAATCCTCTTCCTAAGGAGCTTCTCAAGCCACCTCAAAGAATCAAAGGTGACTCATGGGACACTTGTACCAAGAGTCCTCATGAGGAAAAGGTTCTTCCCCCTTCCTCTCAATGGTCTTTGTGAGACACTTGACATGTGTCTTTCCCTCCCACCTTCTTCTCTTCCATGTCAATGTAGGAGGAACATCCTCCCTATTCCTTCTCCCACATTCCAACTACATCCCCCTTTCTCTCAACCCCTTCAACCAAGGCAATTGTAGCCCTAGGATCTTCCACCTTTCAATCTCCACCTTAGGATTGTGCCACCTACGCTTGAGTCCTCCAACAATCTATAAAAGGAGTGTCATTTACCCTTTGTGAGCTAATAGGCAATGGTAATCTTCAAGCATTCAAGCATTCTAGAGATCAAGCAATCAAGCATCCAAGCAATCCATATCATTTTGTGAGCATTTGCATTCCATTATCCATTAGTTGCATAATCAAGTTTTAGGCCATTTTTCATACAAATCCATTCAATCTCCACACTTTGGTGACATCTTGGGCAAGGAGCTTCAAATTGGAAATCTAAGATCTCAACACATCCTAGAAATCAAGGCTAGGAGGCCAATGGAGACAAGCTACAATGAGTAAGTGAAGGTAAACTTGTTTTAAGTTCATTTGATCATTTGTAATCTTCATTATGTTGCAATTAGATTGATTTATTAGCTTAGATTAGTTAGTATTTCATTTATAATAGTTAGACATCTATTTTGCATACATTTTTTGTGCCCACTATGGGGCCCACCCTACATTTTTAACATTTAGTTTTTAGTTTTTTCATGTGTAGATTTCTACAGGCTGTTCCTGTGCATTTATCCTCGATTCCTGTGCATTTGTTACTTCTTCATACGCATCCATTCTTCTTGCCATCAGTCAGTTCTATTTCTGTCTTTTTTCTCTCATTCTACGCATTCATATCACGTTACTACATTTTTGTTAACATTGCGCATTCACTTCATTTTCCTGCGCATATACCAACTATTTCAACACATCCATCCTTTTCGTGCATTTACTTTCTATTTTTGCACATCCATTGTTTGTTTCTACGCATTTGTTATTTTGATTTATAGATTTCTATTTTTTATTATTTTAATATTTAGCTAATCACTTTAACAATTTTATGTTCATTGTTGTAGACATTTAGGCTATTTTGCAAGTCAATTCTGAAGACCCCACTTCAAGATTATCGACTATTTACTTGCAGGTTCTTAAACGGGTTTGCAAAATAAACCATAATCTTGTTTGAGTTTTAAAACAAGACATGCATTTTATTTTCATGTATTTTCCTTAGTTTAAGAAATCTATCTATTGTGTCTTGCTTTCATAAGCTATTTGTAATCCCAAGATTATAACAACGTATCCTCTCCCCTCTCCATTTGTGGATCTTGGGTGTAAGAGAAATTGTTATGATCTTTAGAGGGCGGTCTTTGGTGGGAAAAGAGGTACTCACCCCAAGGAAAGACCCAACTGGTAACAGGCTAAAGCCAAGCCCTTCCAAACCGGTATATAAAAAATGCCATTGTGATTAGTCTCATAGTGGACATGTGTGAATTCATTATGGCAACCAAAATATCTTCTAGTACCCGCATGGTGCGTTAAAGTCCCTACATTGTTAAGGTGAAAATCTTACTTTAGAAGGATTGGGAGAGCCCCCTTAATTGGGAAAATGACTTGATCACAACCACCTAAATGGATGTCCTTATTAAATACCTTTGTATAGTGGCCAAAAACCTTCTATTTGCTGTCTCAAGGGGTCACCCAAGCCTGTAAAGACACCCCACATTACTCACGGTTCATAGTAGAGATAAAATTTCTTTGGGAAGTAATGACCTATTGAATTCGGAACTTGGTGTGCCAGAGAAGTGAGTGCACTATAAGGAGTATTCCGTGCCTCCAAGTTCCTAAGTTGTTCACTGTGAATTTGTGTAGCTAGATTTTATCCAAGTGGGGATTCAGTAGATACTATCCTTTCCAATGTTAGGAATTGTAAGCATGTTTGTGCATTCATACTAGATCAAATTAGATTAAATCATTTTTGTTTTGCATGTCTATGTTTATGTATTTTCACTTTGCCAAAAATAATCATCTAAAAACCAAAAACTTCCAAAATTTCAAGTCAAACCATTAGAAAACCAGAACTTGCGCATTTATCACTTTCTGTTGCGCATTTGTCTCATTACACTGTGCCTTTGTCACTGTCATTGTGCATCTATTCACATTTGCTGCACATTGATATAATCTTGTTGCGCATATACTTGAGTGTCCTGCGCATTTGTTTATGTGCATACACAACAGAGGGCATTTGTCCGAATCCTAGGAAATTCACATAAACTTTTTTGGATACCCATTTTTATCTTCAGTACAATTCTGGAGAAACATTTAATTTTCATAGATATTTTGATCCTTAGTTTGACCATTTGCATCAAAATTCACCATTTTCTTTCATCAAACATCCACAAAATCATTCTAAATCTTCAAAATTTTCCAATCAGTGTTGAATCATTACCTTGCTTATCAAATTTTGATCTTTGTGAGTTTACCATATCCAGATTTATCATCCTCAATAAAAAACTTACCTAGGTTATGATCTCTTGATTTTCTTTGTCACATCATAGTGAGATCCATACCTCTTATAGACCTAGCTTATCAAAATTTTCATACTTATGTCAACACTTTTAGGTTCATTTTTACATCTATCTAATCAAACATATTCCACTTGCTTCATCAAACTCTTCATCCCAAGATCATCTTTCACATTTTATGGTTCAAACTCGATCTTAGAAACTCAAACAAAACATTGATCTAGAATCTATAGACAAGATGGAAGGAGACAACAACAATGAGGAAAACCATTGGTTTGGAATTCCTAAGAAAAGTTCAATTTTTACATCAGATCCAGAACTAACAGATCAGGATTTAAGAGATGCTATGCAAGATGCTAGGTTCTATAATGTCATGGAAAGACTTTTAGACATGGATAAGGAGATGTATTTCCTCATGCTTGCTCAACAAGGAGCAAAACTACCAAGTGATTTTGATGTTTCCACTTTTAAAGAACCACCTATCACAAACAATCAAGAAATCCCTAGTGGTTCTCAAGAGGCACATACTCATGGAGCAAAGGAAGACAAACAACAAAATAGTGCTTCCCAAAACACTCAAGGACCTCCCCCATCTTTGGATCCCATTTTACAACAAATCTAGATGCTTCAAAAACAAATCCTTGACATTCAAAATGGATCATCAACCAAGAAGTATTTCTTAGATGATATATGTCCTTATCCTTTTGATAAACATTTAGCAATGATTCCATTCCCTCCTCATTTTTAGGTACCTAAGTTTGACAAATACAAAGGGAATTCAGATCCACAAGACCACATTTGTGAGTTTTGTGCTACTTGTATTGAAGTTGCTCACAATGACACTTATCTTATGCGACTATTTCCACATAGTTTAGGAGGACAAGCCATGGAATGGTTCTCCAAACTACCCCTAGGCATCAAATATTTCAATGAGCTTATTGACAAGTTTGTGACTCATTACTCATATAACATCAAACATGAAGTCACTATGCTTGATCTTTGCAATGCACAACAAAATAATGGAGAACATTTCCTTACTTTTTTGCAAAGATGGCGTCAATTATTTGCCAAGTATCCATGAACAATTCCCGAACAAGAAAAGATGGATATCTTTGTGCATAACCTTAAACAATAAATGAGCTATATGTTGCAATTGCAATGTCCTCCAAATGTTAACAAGCTCATTGAGAATGGCATCAAAATTGAGGAAGCTATGGTTAGGAAAGGTGAGATTGAGCTTTACTTTAAGGACAATGTTGGATCTCCAAATTCAAATCCCAACAACAATAATAATGACAAGTCCAAATTTTGGAACAAAAACAAGAATATTATCAATGATGGGATTGTTGATAACCGACATGTTAAACCAACACAGCCTCTTTTGAATCTCACAAGAAAAGCCAATGCTACTCAACCTACTTATAGCAATCAAACTGCAACTCAAAATACCACCAACAATTCATCCAATTTGAGATTACCTTTTATGCCATGTAGAAGAACTTTTACTCCTTTGGGTGATTCTCTTGAATCTGCATTAAGGAAGTTGATCACAAAGAAACTCATTGTACTTCCTGAAACTAGAGATTTTGAACCTAGGGTGAAACCTTCTTGGTGGAATGATAACGATTATTACAAATTTCATAGAGGGAAAGGTCACAAAACCAATGATTTTCAAAGACTTAAACATGTGATACAAGACTTGATTGAAAGTGGAGAGATAAGTGTTGGACATACCTCAAATGAGTCACATACGAATTTTAAAGATCCACTTTCTGAACATGAGAAAGGAAGATCTTCCAATGCTAAAGGTGATAATCAATCCAATTACAATACCACATCCTATAAGTATGTTAATCACATTTCTGAATGTCATCCTTCTCAATACTATGCCAATGTGATTACTATCAAAGAAAATTTTGAGAGTCAACCAATTAATGTTACCACTCGATCCCAATCTAAGGTCAATCTCCAAGGTGTCTCATCCAAACCTACCACCTCACAAAACAAGTCTGTCTATGTTCCAAAGTCCACAACAAATGTTTCCAATCAATACAATCTTTTGGATCAATTGAAGAAAACACCAGCCCAAATATCTATACTAGAGCTTTTGCGTCTATCACTGTCTCATAAGGATATTCTTGAGAAAGCTCTCCTAGAAACTCATGTTCCTACAAATCTAGATCAAGCCCAATTTCAAGCTATGGTGGGACATTTGACAACTTCACATTATCTTTCTTTTACTGAGCATGATGATCTAGCCATTAATCAACCACATAATGCTCCACTCCATATAGAAGTCCTTGTACAAAATTATAAATCAAAAGATTACTAATAGATGGAGGAGCTGGCTTGAATATATGCACTTTGAAATTAGTCCTTGCATTGGGATTTTCTAAAAATGTTGTAGATCCAAAGAAGAAAATCACAATCAAAGCTTATGATGAAGAAGAGAGTTCATCCAAGGGATTTGTTGTACTTCCTATCATAGTAGGTCTTGTAGTCAAAGATGTACTTTGTGATGTAGGGGCATCTCGGGTCCTTCGCAATCCTGTGTCACCAAAAGGATGTTTGAAGTTTGTTTGTGTTGCTTGGTTCCTTCTTTGACCGAGTTGGTTCGGTGTGGCTCAGTTTCCTTTGTTGACCGAGTTGGTCGGTCATCTCTCTGGCACTCGGTTAATTCCCTGGCGCTTGATTTTCCTTGCTTACTGAGTTGTTTGTTTTGGATTTCTTTGAGGCCAACTTGTGTAATTAATTTGGGTCATAGATTTAATGTGGATATCCATCATTGGGAAGTGTGTGGACCTAGATCTGGTTGTCCCTTCTATTTGATTATGGAACTGAAGGCCGACTTGATCTAGTAGCCTCTTGTATATATGTAGTTGTTGGTTAGAGTTTTAGGGGAGGAAGTTTTTGGATAGAAGATAGATAATTATATATTGTTGGTAGATCCTTGCATGTGGGAGGGCTTTTGTACTTGATTGTAATATCTGGCCTGAATTAGGAAGGCCTTATAGCCCGACATGTATGAATCAATTTGAAGATAATATATGAAAGTATCTACATTATCTCTCTCACGATTGTTTTGCTTCCATGTGTTGTTCTGCAAGGTGGATCTGGTTAGGGTGTGCCTTTGGCCCCTCACCCAATCCTCCCTTGCATCAGGTGGTATCAGAGCAAGGTGAGATTTGGATCTAGATCTAGGTTTGAAGGTTCCTTCTTGTGAAGCCCTAGTTGAATTGGTTGTGGGGTAGCAGATTGTGATCTGACCTGCAATTGCAGAGGGTTTTCAAGATGGTTCGTGAGAGGTGAGATGTGGATCCAAGATTGGCAGACATGTTGAGACAACTTGCTGCTAGATTAGAAGTTGTTGAAACAACCCAAAGAAGATGAAGACATCTTGAAGATGTTAGTGATGATGAAATTGAGGTAGAACAAGGTGGTGTAGAACCTACACCTATGATGGATCAGGGTGAGGAAAGATTCTTGAAGGCTTTGACAAGTCTAAAGTCTACACCGCACTTTAATCCTCCTGAGTATAGTGGAAAATTGGATTATGATGAATTGGTGGATTGGATCATTGAGATGGAAAAGTATTTTGAATATGAAAATGTACCTGAGGAAAAGAAGGTGAAAATTGCAAGCACAAAGTTGCAAAGTAATGCATCCTTATGGTAGGAACATCTGTAGTTGGGCAGAAAGAGGAAATGAAAAGACAAAATCAAGGTATGGGGTAAAATGGTGAATAAATTGAAAGGAAAGTTCTTACCTTATGATTATCAGATTAACCTAGTTAGGCGAATGCAAAGTTTGAGGCAGAAAGATAGCTTGGTAAAAGAATATACTGAGGAATTCTATAGATTAGATATCAGATCTAGACATGACGAAGATGATGTGGAAATAATTGCTAGATACTTGAAGGGTTTGAGAGTTTCCATCCAAGAAGAAATCAGTTTGGTCAAACTGGAGAACATTGAAGAGGCTTATCAATTTGCATTGAAAGTTGAGGAGAAATTGAATAAGAGACATGAGCAGAGGCAAAGAGGTAGAGGTGGTAGATTCCCTAGAGGAAGAGGTAGATCTCATGGTGAAAATAGTAGATTTTAACCTAAAAAGACAAATATGGATAAAGAAAAGACCAAGTGGAAAGGTGAGAGTTTAGCTAGAGGCAGAGGCAATAACTACCGAGGTGGTTATAATAGAGGTGGATTCCAAGGAACTTGTTACAATTATGGAGAAGGACATAGATCATTTGAGTGTACACATGCAAGTAAGAAGGTTGGTAACAACAAAAATTCTTTGGTGCAAGAAGAGTCACCGAATGAACCTAAGAAGGAAAATAACTTGATGGTAAGGAGAGCACTTTTGAGTGAAAGTAATAAGGAAGATCTGGTAAGGAAAAGTTTGTTTAAGACCAGATGTAGAGTTTCAGACAAAGTCTGGAAGGTAATCATTGACAATGGTAGCTCAGAAAATTTGGCATCTAAGGAAATGGTCACAAAGTTACAGTTGAAAAGGTTGAAACATCCGAAGCCCGATCAGATTTCATGGATCAAAGATGAGCATACACTCTTGGTAAGTGAACAATGTTATGTGAATTTGAAAATTGGAAAGTACTATGATAAGGTGTTATGTGATATCATGCCTATGGATTATCATCATATTTTGATGGGTAGACCTTGGCAATATGATAGACATGCTATATATGATGGGAGATTGCATAAATATACTATTTGGGTTGATGGAAGAAGGCAAATCTTTTTACCTTGATGGAAGAACCTATTAGTAATGGTTTCACATTTGTGAGAGTTTGCTTGATGAAAGGAAGAAAGTTTGTTAATGATTTGAAGAAGAATGATGTATGTTTTTCTATGATAGTATCCCTGAGGAGATTGATAAGTTACTCACAGAGTAAGAAAAAAAAGGATAGTGTCCCTGAGGAGATTGATAAGTTACTCACTGAGTATAGTGAAATCATTTCTTATAATGCACTTGATGGTTTTCCACCGAAGAGAAGCATTGATCATTAGATGGATCTAATCCCTGGAGCTAGTTTACCGAATAAGGCACCACATCGGTTGACACCTACTGAGAATCAGGAATTGAACTGACAGATTCAAGAATTGTTGGAGAAAGGTTTGATCAGAGAAAGTTTGAGTCCTTGTGCAGTACCTACTATATTGGCACCTAAGAATAATGGAGAATGGTGAATGTGTATTGATTCCAGAGAAATCAATAAGATAACAGTGAAATATAGGTTTCCTATACTGAGAATGGATGACATAATGGATAGTTTGACTGGAGAAAAGTATTTTACCAAAATTGATTTGAAAAGTGGATATCATCATATCAGAATCAGAGAAGGTGATGAGTGGAAGACTGCTTTCAAGACAAAAGAAGGTTTGTATGAGTGGTTGGTTATGCCTTTTAGTTTAACTAATGCACTGAGTACTTTTATGAGGTTGACAAATGAAGTTTTGAAGAAATTCTTGGGTAAGTTTGTGATTGTATATCTTGATGATATTCTAATATTCAGTAAGACCAAAGAATAACATTTGTTGCATGTTAAACAAGTATTGCAGAGGTTGAAAGAAGAAAAGTTGCTGATAAATCTAAAAAAGTGTTCATTCATGAAATAGGAGATTGTGTATTTGGGATTTTTGATTTCAGCTATGGTTTGAAAATAAATCCTGAAAAGGTTGAAGCTATTTTGAATTGGCCTACACTTGAGAATGCTAGTCAGGTAAGATCATTTCATGGTTTGGCAAGTTTTTACCAAAATTTCATTAGGAATTTCAGTTCAATTTGTAATTCTATAACTGAGACTATGAGAGGAGATAAAAGAGAATTCAAGTGGACACATGGAGCTGATAAAAGTTTTGATACTCTGAAGTAGAAGGTTGCTGAATTGCCTGTTTTGGCATTGCCTGATTTCAATAAGATATTCCAAGTGGAATGTGATGCAAGTGGAAGTGCAATATGAGCTGTATTGAGTCAAGAAGGTAAACCTGTTGCTTTCTTTAGTGAAAAGTTGAATGATGCAAAAAGGAAATATTCTGTGTATGATCAAGAATTCTATGCCATTGTTCAAGCACTGAAGAAATGTAGACATTATTTGATACCGAGTGAATTTGTGTTGTATACCAATCATAAGGCTTTATAATACTTGGGTAGTCTGAATAAGTTGAAGCAAAGACATATGAAATGGGTTGAGTATTTGCAGAGTTATACATTTGTGATAAAGCATAAGAGTGGAGTCACTAACCGGGTTGTTGATGCATTGAGTAGAAGATCCTTGATGACCGAGATGAAAATTGAAGTTCTTGGCTTTGATGAAATGAGAGATTCTTATGAATTTGATCCTGATTTTTATGAGCCATGGAGAAAGTGCAGAGCACCTATTCAAGATCAACAAAGTACTAAATGGGAAGAATATTTTATTCAATAATGTATGTTGTTTAAAGGTAGTCAGTTGTGTATACTGAGAAAAGCAATGAGAACTAATTTGATAAAGGAGAAATGTAATAGTGGTTTGGCTGCACATTTTGGTATTGATAAAACTTTGAATTTTCTTAAGGAGAAATAATTTTGGCCATAGTTGTATAAATATGTTCATAAATTTATGAAAAGTTGTGGAGTTTGTCAAGTTGCAAAAGGAGTAAGTCAAAATACTAGATTGTATACACCGATTGTTGTTGTTAAGATTGACATCAGTATGGATTTTAGTCTTGGCTTACCAAAGACAATAAGAGGTAATGATTCCATATTTGTTGTCTAAAATGGCACATTTTATACCTTGTAGAAAGACATCAGATGCAGTACATATAACAAATCTTTTCTTTAAGGAAATTGTCAGATTGCATGGATTACTGAGGAGTATTATCTCTGAACGAGATAGTGAATTTGTTGGATACTTTTGAAAGACCCTTTGGAGAAAGTTTGGCACCAAGTTGAAATATAGTTCTATATTTCACCCACAAACCGATAGACTGATGTGAGTGTTCCAAGGCTTGCTTGCACTTCAACCAAGAGACCTAGCTTGTCTCTTCTAGGAACCTAATCTCCTCTAGGTCCTAATTGGCTTAGATGATTAACTAAGACCAATTCCAACTCTTCTCTAAGAGCTTTAGGCTTTGTGCTTCACCTTGAAAGACTAACACCCTTTAGTTAGTTCAATCCTTCACCTTCACTTAGAAAGCTCTAAGTGCCAATACTTCACAATATTAAAATTTCCTTGTAGGGATGTCCATCATGTTGAAAACTTTCATATCTTTTCCATTTTGATCCATTCTAGAAGAATCTTCAATCTTACTCTTACCGGGTTCAAGGTTTCACCATTTAGAAGCCTAATTAGGCCTATTTCTTGTAGCCTTTAAGAATGACTTTTTGCCAATTCTAGCAAAAATTTTCCAAACACCCTAAAAATATAAAACCATATTTGGATACCCATTTGGAATTTTTAAAATATTCACTAGGTTTTAGGGTTTGACAACCTCTGTACACTAGCTTCCTGCAAACTATGACAAATAGGGCTAATAGGCCCAATTTCTAGGATTGACTGTAACCTTACTTGTATCTTTCTCAAACCTTGATCTAATGGATTGGTATGGAATCAATCCTCATAGCATATTAGGATATGATAAAATCCTACCTGGAACTGTACCTGTGTCGTACAGTACCTCTCTACCCTGCAAGTAATCTTTTCTTTAATCCTAAACCTCTAATCGAGCACTATCAGCTCGCCTAGGGCTTAGTAGTAAAAATAGCTCTCCATACTTTCATGACTCCTAATCCTAAACATATATACACTAATGACTCCCCTAACATATCCATCCATCCCTAGGTGATTCCCTTGGCTAGATTTCATGGGGGAGCCATGAATAAACCGACTGGTCAGGACAAGACCAGTGAATACTCTAAACCAAAAACAATTTATTCAAGACAATAAACCTACTCTAAACAACTTTCCTATCAAGTGAAAAAGTCATAGAATAGTCTAAAGAACACTAAACAATCACTAGATTTAGTCTCTCAATCCATTTCAAGGCACTGTCACAACAAAAGCTCGGGGTCTTCTCTAAAATAGAGTTGCAGAGCTCTATTCAATATTCACAAACTATTACAATACATCCTTAGCCTTGAGATTCAAGCCTTCCTTAACATAAGATGTCATTTCCATGTTTTTAGGGCCTGTTGGCTGATCTCCCACTTCCTAACTTCTAGGGGATCTAAAGTAACCGAATTGCATGCAACATTTGCAATAATTGCAAATGTTGTCATGACAACTTCTTAACAATATTTTGGCATCTTTTCTCTATGCCTTCATCCTATTTCTTAGGACCTCTATCCTCTCTAGATTCTAAGGAACCAACTCATTTAATGGCCTTATGGCATCTTTACAACATCATAATGTGCTTAGAACACATTTAAGACTCAAATCTCACCTTAAGCTTCTAATACTAAGAAAATTAACAACAACTAACAATGGCTATTTGGGTGACCTTAGTTCTAATGAATAACTCACCTATCCCACATTTCAATGAACTTCTAAGGTCTTAAAACAAATCAACATCCCTGACTTGGCTAGAGTCAAGTACAAGCCAAAACAACTAAAACATGGAGGTTAGCCTAGCTGTGCTCTTGCACCATCCTCCCCAAAACAAAAAGTTCAATCCACCCTTGGATTGAGGATACTTGGATCAATCCCCATCTTCTTGAACTCTGATTCCTTGACCCATATTGCATCAGCATCAATCTGACCATGCTTCTTTATGAGGTGTTCCTTGTATGCTTTGCTTCTAGTCTATTTGTAGACTCTAGTATCCAATATACTGTCAGCTCCTGTTACTGTAGCAGTGGGTAATTGGAGATCTTCCACATCTTTCATCATTTCATGAAGGCTTTGATCCATATCTTGCTATGGTCCTTTGTAATGGACTAAGTCTGCAATGTTGAAGATAGGAGATAGTCCACTATCTTCCGATAGCTCAACTCTGAATGCATTATCACCATACTTAGCCAAGATAGGACATGGACCTATCCTCCTTATCTGCAACTTGTGAGGGACTCCCTTTTGAAGTCTTGATTTGTTAAGATGCACCATAACCAAATCACCCACATTGAACTGAACTGTCCTTCTACTCTCATCCACCTTGGTTTTATGTTTCATGGTGTTCTTTGTCAAGGTCTTCCTCACTGTATCATG
The DNA here is from genome assembly GCA_027943335.1 of Chamaecyparis obtusa. Lineage (NCBI taxonomy): Eukaryota > Viridiplantae > Streptophyta > Pinopsida > Cupressales > Cupressaceae > Chamaecyparis > Chamaecyparis obtusa. The sequence continues at coordinate 645,120 of BSBK01002634.1, forward strand.
TATCTCCTACATAGCATATGCAAAATCATCAGCATATCCACTTCCCTTCACTCCATCCTTCAAATCTTTGAGTTTATATACTCCTCTAGGATGTAGTCCATAGACTATTTCAAAAGGACTCTTCCCTGCGGATCTATTTATAGTGTCATTATAGGCATATTTAGCTTGCCTAATCAACTGATCCCATTGTTGACCATACTCCTTGGTCAAGCACCTTAGTATATTTCCAAGGCTTCTATTGACAACCTCAGTCTGACCATCAGTTTGGGGATGGTAGGCCGATCCAAAGGACAAGTTAGTGCCTAACCTTTGCCAAAGAGTCTTCCAAAAGTGACTCATGAACTTAGTGTCTCTATATGACACAATGCTGATAGGTAACCCATGGATTATTACAATCTCTTTGAAGAAAAGAGAAGCTATTTGACTAGCATCATTTGTGGTCTTGCATGGCACAAAGTGAGCCATCTTGCTAAATATATCCACCACCACATAAACACTATCTATACCTTGTCTTATCTTGGGTAACCCAACTACAAAATCCATTCTCAAGCATTCCCATGGCCTAGTAGGAATAGGTAGTGGTTGATAAAGGCCTGCATTTGAAGAAGTATCCTTGGCCTTTTGACATACAACACAACTTTCCACCTACCTCATAACATCAAGATTCATCCTTGGCCAATAATAGAACCTTTAAACAAGTTCTTGAGTCTTAGTGATCCCAAAGTGACCACTCAAAGCACCATTATGCTTTTCTTGTATCAAATTCTCTCTAATAGAGCCTCTAGGAACACATAATTGATTCCCTTTAAACAAAAGATCACTTTGCAAAGTATATTCAACATACTTACTATGAAAATGATTCTTTTATTCAGCACATACCTTATAAATGTCTATAAAATCTTCATCATCAGCATATAGATCCTTGAAGTGATCTATCCCCATGCTCTTCAATTGAATTTCTAGAATAGTGAGAGCTCTTCTAGACAATGCATCTTCCACTTTATTGAGGACACCTTTCTTGTGCTTAATATTAAAAGTATAAGCTTGTAGGTATTCAACCCACTTCATGTGCTTGTGACTCAACTTTTCTTGTGAATTCAGGAAACTAAGTGCTTGATTGTCTGAATACACTATGAATTCCTTAGGAAGCAAGTAGTGCCTCCACTTCCTTAGAGATTGGACCAATGCATACATCTCAAGGTCATAAGAAGAGTACTTCTTCTTGGCTTCACTTAACTTCTCTGAATAGAAAGCCACTAGTCTACCCTCTTGGCTTAGAACAACTCCAATTGCTACATTGCTAGCATCACACTCAATGGTGAAAAGCTTCTCAAAGCTTGGCAACACTAAAATAGGTTGGGTAGCTATCTTTTCTTTCAATAACTCAAAGCTTTTGTTAGCATTCTCATTCCATACAAACTTGGTCTTCATGCCTCCCTTAATAGTATCCAACATAGGAGCACAAATTGCACTAAACTATCTTATGAATTTCCTATAATATTGTGCAAGGCCATGAAAAATCCTTACCTCTGTTGCTGTCCTTAGAGTAGGCCAATTCATGATAGCCTCCACCTTGCTCTTGTCCATTTTTAGATTGCCATGTGATAGAACAAATCCAAGGTACACTAGCTCTATTTTGATGAATTCACACTTCTCCAAGTTGATCATTAGCTTCTCTTCATGTAGCTTCTTGAAAAAAATATCAAGATGTTCTAGGTGCTCACTCCTTGTCTTGCTATAAATTAGTATATCATCTAGATATACTACTACAAACTTTCCAATGTAGTCTTTGAGAACTTCATTCATGAGCCTCATGAATGTGGAGGGGGCATTAGATAATCCAAATGGCATGACAAGCCATTCATACAAACCTTCATTGGTCTTGAAGGCTATTTTCCACTCATCTCCTTCATGTATTCTTATTTGGTGATAGCCACTCTTCAAGTCTATCTTGCTATAGTACTTAGCTTCACTTAGACAATCCATTAGGTCTTCAATCCTAGGGATAGGGAACCTATACCTTATGGTTATCCTATTGATAGCCCTTGAATTAGTACAAAGCCTCCAAGTTCCTTCATTCTTAGGTGCAAGTACAGTGGGTATGACACATGGACTAATGCTCTTTCTAATGAAACCTGGATTTAGGAGTTCTTGTATTTGCCTAGAAATTTCCTCATTTTGTTGAGGGGTCATCTTGTAAGCTGCCTTATTGGGAAGGGTAGCTCCTAGGATAAGGTCTATCCTATGACTTATGGCTCTTTTAGGGGGTAAGGATGATGGTTGTCCATCACTCACTATACCTTGGTAAGTCTACAACATGCTTTGAATCTTCCTTGGTAACTCTGTCTTCTTGGTCACCTTGCCTTCATCTCCCTCTCTTGGTCTTAGCACCAATGCATAGCCTACACCTTCACTCTCTTCCATAGCTTGTAAGAACTCTTTTTCACCCACCATAAGTACATTTGGACTTGCTATCTTCACCTCAACATCCTCCAATAGTGACTATATTTTGAAAGTCACATTGTCCTTCTTGAAAGAATACGAATTCTTTCCTCCATCATGTATGGCTTGGTAGTCAAATTGCCATGGTCTACCTAGGAGAAAATGACATACATCCATAGGTAACACATCACATAAAACTTTGTCTTTGTATCTTCCAATGCCCATGCTTGCTCATTTACTAACACATGTTGGCCTTTATTCAATGACCTTGTAAGGATTGGTGTGGGGTATCCTTGTCAACTTTAGCTTGCTGACTACTTCCTCTAACACAATATTGTTAGTAGAGCCTGAGTCAATGATGACCCTACATACTTTCCCCATTATCTTGCACTTTATCCTAAACAAAAACCTCCTTTGGCTTGGCTCCTTGATCAAAGTTCTCCTCATCATGAGGTTCTCTCCTTCCTCTGAATTCAATGGTACTTCAGCATGTTTTTTTGCTGCATTAGTCTCATCTTGAACTAGGTTAGTTCTCTTGTCACCTCCTTGTGAAGAACTACCTTTTATTGGAGATTTGCCAGCAGGCCAGTACTAACTGTATGTTTCTCATTGATGACAACATATGGTAAGTAGCATGCATGGAAGAATTATGAAGTTAGCTTTCAATATATGTTGCATGGACATGTTATTAGCATGATATCATGGGCACAGAGGTTAACTATTAGTACAAATAGTTATATAGCAACTTGTGTCAGCAGTGTTCCTAACAGAGTAACATGCAGTGTTCTGTGTATGGTTGTTCGTATAGTTATCACGGGGCCTTGTGCGGTTGGATATATGATGAAGACATATTAGTGATGTTAAATTCATGGATGTAGAGTTTGATGATCAATAGAAGTGAGGTTATGCAGTCACTATTCACCAATTGCAGTTTCTTGTGTTTGTTCAGAAGAGCCGATAGAGATTATATTGGTTCTGGAGTTTCACCTATCCTTTCAGTATGCGCCCTTAGATTTAAGCTTGTAGAAAAATTAGTGATGTTTAGTTAAGAGTGCATGAAGTAATTCAGCTTGAGGAGAAAGATACAATTATTTTGTTAGAGCCAATAGTGTGTACCGTGCGTCTATAATTATCTTATTGGACAGGTCCCATAATGTGTTGCGTGCTTAGTAGAGCTAACTAAATTATTATTGGAGTTTGTTATGACTTATCTAATATGATTTCAAGGTGGTTCTAACAGGTTGACTTGATTATATCATTAGAGTAAAGATATTTATAGGCAGTCATTTGTGATTGCTTGAGTGTGGTTCATAGTTAATTGTGAAGAGCAGAGCAGAGTGTGTGAAGTGTTGAACCATCAAAAGAAGGTCTATGTGACCAAGTAAAGTGTTTGTGCTATACATTGGAACTGATCCAGACAATAGGTCTAAGCGCAGTTCACCAAGATCAAGATATAGTGTGTATCTATTATTCAGAAGGTTGTAGCCTTCATCCCTTTGAGTAGTGTGCTCTTGGATAGTGCGTCCTCTCTCCTAATAGGGACTATTGTAAAAGACTCCTAATAGGGTCTGACCCTTGACCATATCTACTGTACTAAATATATTGTAAAGCAACTCCTAACAGGGTTAAGGATCTTCTAACAAGGATCATAATACACTAGTGCATAATATTAGTGGGTGTCAATTCCCACCGGGGTTTTTACCTATTTGGGTTTCCCCATAACTAAAATATTGGTGTTGTGTTCAAGTATTCTTTCATTGTGTTTATGCTTTATGTTTAAGTATACTTAATTGGATAAAGAATTGAAACTTGTAGATAACTGATTCACCCTCCCCCATCTCAGTTATCTCTTGGGACTATTCCTAACAATTGGTATCAGAGCCAAGTACCTCAGAGAGAAATTTTAACAACTTGGGGTTGATCATATGACATTATTCAGAAAAGAAAGTCCTAAGTTTGATGGAAAGAATTATCTTGATTGGAAGAACAAGATGGTGACTCATTTGCAGTGCATTGCTTTTGAAGTTTTTGATGTAACTATCAAATTAGTCAAGATCCCTACCTTAGAAGACCTTGCAAAGTATGATGCTAATGATAAGAAAAATGAATTATTCCATCAGAATGTAATAGCCAAAGAAGCCCTTATCAACACCCTATATGATAGTGAGTTTTCAGAAATAAAGAAGGTAGATACAACCCACAAAATATGGAAGTACCTAGAAGACATATTTGAAGGAGACAAACAAGCAAATGATGCGTGCAGAAAGACATGGAAGAAAATATACAATGCATTAGAGATTCTACCTAAAGAAAACATCAGAGCTTACAATCAAAGGATCAATGAAGCAGTTGCTGGAATTAGGAACAATGGTGGAGAGATCTTAAAGGAAGACATTATGGACAAATTGATGACTAATCTTACTCCAGAATATGAAAACAAGATCAACATTCTTTATGAGACCATGTAGCTTGCATCAAATTTCAAGAGAGAGACCTTGAAGAGAAAAATTTTAGCTTTTGAGATTTCAAGATTGAAGACAGAACCTAAAAGTGAGATAGCCTTCAAAGCAGCAGTTCATGGTAAGAAATCTACAAACACTTCTGGTAATTTTGATGACAATGATGAAGAGAAAACACTAGATGATTTCATTGCTATGATTGCCAAAAGAGAAAAGAAAGGAAAAGGAAAATATGAAGGTTAATTGCCATTTAAATGCTTTTCATGTAATAAGAATGGTCACTTTGCATCTCAATGTCCCTTAAGAGCTAGGAAGCTCAAAAATGACTACAAGCCTAAATACTCTAAGGAATGTTACTATGTTGGAGATGGAGATTCAGATGATGATTTAGTTGAAGAATAAATTGGATTTATTTCTATTATAAAGAAAATGAATAATAAGACAAATCATGAAGATGAGAAAGAGAAACAAGAGCTAGCTGATATAAGGACAGATTGGATTATAGATAGTGGTTGTTCACATCACATGACAAGTGATAAAGAAAGATTTGTTCATTTGGACAAATGCAATGGTGGCATGGTTAGATTTGGAGATAACACTCCTAAATCCATCATTGGTAGAGGATCCATCACCTTGGATGGAATGAATAGTACTGATGATGTTCTGTATGTTGGTGGTTTGAAACATAACCTACTAAGTGTTGGGCAGTTACTTGACAAAGGTTACAGATTGGAATTCAATGGAAACAAGTGCATCATTAACAACAAAGAAGGAGAAAAAATTGCATCAAGACCAAAGACTAAAGGTAATGTTTTTCAGCTTAATCCAGAAGCAAGTTGTTTTGTTGCTAAAGTAGATGACAGTTGGTTGTGGCATAAAAGACTATGTCATATCAATTTTGATAACATAGTTAAGATAAGCAATGTAAAGGCAGTAAGAGATCTACCTAGCATAGAAAAGCCAGTTGATACTATATGTAGGGAATGTGTGATGGGAAAACATGTGAGAAACTCATTCAAGAGCAAGCTCAATTCAGTAGAGAAAAAGCTGGATCTGATTCATACAGACCTATGTGGACCAACTCAAACATGATCATACTATGGTGAAAGGTATTTCATTTTGTTTGTTGATGATTACACTAGAATGATGTTGGTTGCATTCTTGAAAGATAATTCAGAAGCATTTGAAAAGTTCAAAATATTCAAAGCTAAGGTTGAGAATGAATCTGGACTAAAGATAAAATGTCTGAGATCGGATAGAGGAGGAAAATTAACCTCTGATAGATTCTATGAGTACTGCGAAGAACATGGCATAAAGAGGTAGTTAAATGCACCTAGAACCTCTCAGCATAATGTAATTATAGAGAGAAGGAATAGGATCATCCTTGATACAATGCACACCATCATGATTGAAGGAAAAGTTGCTCACACCTATTGGAGAGATGCGGTCAATACAATAGTCTACACCATCAATAGAATTAAATTAAGGCCTAGCACTGATAACACACCATATGAGATATGGTTTGGTAATGTTCCCACAGTAAAATACTTCAGAATCTTTGGAAGCAAGTGCTACATCAAGAGGGATGAAGCAGTAGGAAAGTTTGATGCAAGAATTGATGAAGGTATTTTCCTTGGTTACTCTACTAAAATTAAAGCTTATAGATGTGTTGGCTCTTTTCCTTGCAAGACCAAGCTTGAATCAAATAGTTGGGCTTAGACTCAGGTTAGGCACTCAAGCTTGACAAGAAAAACAAACCAATTGATGAGGATAAAGAGAAATCCTCCTTCTTCTTTGACTCCACATTCACTCAGGCGGGTATTGCTTTATCTGCACATTCAAGACACCTCATGACAAACCAAAGGCCTGCAGATAAATTAATGTGGAATGGTTCTCAAACTCCTAGGTATCTTGTACCTCAATGAAGCCAATATCTCATGCAATAGCCCTACTTGCATGGAGTGAGTATGAAAACCAGAGACCTATCCTAACAACAAGAAAGGGAAAGGGTGGGGTAGAAAGGAAGTGATTTTAAAATGAATTGAAAGGTCCCTTGAGATGCCCTAAGTCTCTGATAGACCAGTGCCTTCCCAAATGGGCCATAGAGTCAAACACCCTACTGCAAGAGACAGATATGAAACAAGAACACAATATGCTCAATGTGTTGATCCCTGACATCAATCACACACCATGACCAAAACTCAACTTAGTACCCACTTGTGCATTCAAGCATGTTATTATCCATCAAAGGATTTTGACCCTCCCCTTAGAAGAGACCTATGAATAGATAATACATTGACCATCATCCACTGGAAGACAAGCATGAAATATCCTTGACACCTTAGCTCATACATACATGAACACTAACTCTGAACCAGTTGTCCCTGCGAAGACAACTCCACTTGCAAACACTTAGGCAATGCAAATAGACAAATCAAACACGCTTGATGTATGATTAATGCATTCAGAATTCAAATGGAGATAGTTCAATACAGTAAGAGTATATCATATCCTCATACATAAGACAAATCTATTACAATATGTATTGTGTTCTCTGAGCCAACAGGGGAAAGAAGAACACTCTATATGTAGAGAAAAGGAGAAATCTACAGGAAAAAGACCCTTCACATGGAACCAATTCTCCTAAAAAATTTGCAGAATAAGGAACCCTTACAAAGTGAAAAACTTGACTACTTATACCACTAGCTGCCTTGGAATTCTCAGAGAGAATGCAACAAGCTATGGACAGCTAGGGTAAGGGTTTCAACTACCCAACCAACCAAAGACTAAATCAAGATTTATTACAGGGGCAGGAAACCAAGAAATCTTAGAGAAATAGATCAAAGATGATCTCCAATCATCATAATTCTCAGAACAAAGCATAGAAGATCACTGATCTATCGAGAGAGCAAATCAAACCAACCACCCTGAAATCATGTCTTGAGCCAAGAAAACTATCCTCCTCCACATGGTACAAATCCCTGCAATCACTCATGGCACCTTGGACCACACTGGAATGGCGGAGAAGAATAATCTTACCAAATCTGGCCCTTTCTATCATCATTTCAGTCCTTCCTAGTCATTGGAAACGTCTCTAAAATTCAAATTCAAACTCCAACGGCTAAATCTTGGTGCCAGCAGCACATTGGCGGTCTTGATTCGATCAGAGATCAACTTTATATCCCTGTCGTTAGATCTTTATCTTTCCCAGGCTTCGCAACTCTAACTCATCCAGGCACCTCGGGCTAACTCCGCAACTACGATATATCAATAGTTGTCGCATGATCGCATAGCACGGAGATGGGCTATGCGATCATGCGATAACCCACCAACATTGTAACAGCTGCCTACCCCTAAGTATCAGACCCACCTCGTGTATCCACCTTAGCACTTGCCAGCCAATGAAAATTATGCATCTCAGCACACCCTGGCAAATGGACCCACCGCTTGGAAAATCTTTACAGCTTTGGGAAGATTAGATAGTGGTCGCATGATCGCAAAGGGGAGGAATATTCCTCATGATCATGCGGCCACCGTAGATCTCTTCTGCATGTTATTCCGCTTAAGAAATACTAGGCCCACCATCTAGCGACACCGCGACTGTGGAAAACTTAACCGCCAGCCAAGTTGCCAGATGCTGGGGACGTAACTGCCAGGATTCAATGACCAAAGAAAACTGCAAGTCGCCAAGTCGCCAGAAGAAAACCAACTGCCAGGCAACCAAACACCACTGAGAAGCTGGGACCACGTGGACAGGTGGCAGGCGGTTGCATGATCACATGTCAGAAAAGTCTGACATGCAGCCATGCGACGGCTAATTAGAACACATCTCTACCTGTCGTCTGACACTAGGACCACCGCGCACTGCAAACATAATCAATGATAGGTGCATGATCACAAGGGGAAAGAATATTCCTTGCAATCACACGCCGACCGTCGATCTCTTCTCCTCTACCGCTTGAAGAATCGAGCCCACTAACCGCCAGGCATTCAGCGACTACACGACAAACCACTCACCAAGTCATGAGATGCTAACTGCCAGAAAAGAGGAGATCACGCAACAACATAGTCGCCGAATGAAAAACTAACCGCCAAGTAGCTGAGAAGAACATCACTGAGAACTGGGACCACGTGGACAGGTGGTAGGCGGTCACATGATCGCATGTCAAAAAAGTTTGACATGCGGCCATGCGACAGCCAATCAGGAAGAGCATTTGAAGGCCCGGGCCCACCTGTCATTGCACTTGCGCACTTAAGGAAAGCCGACAGATAGGGAACTAGGAGGTTGAAAACACACAGGGTTTTTGACACAGCGGAAGATTGAAAACACATAGAGTTTTCGACACCAAAGGATAAGCACACAAAAGCAAGAAGCACAGGGTCAAAAATAATGAAGGTTATCAGTAAAAGATTGAAAACACACAGATCAAAAACATCATGGACTTTCAAAAACACTGTGGGTTTTCGACACTTTGGAATATTTTGAAATATTTTCAGCAGGCTTTAAACTTTGAATAACTTTCTGGGTTTTATGATTTAGGAGATGTAGTTTGGATTGAAGCAAGGTGAAAACAATAAAGAGCACGAGGTAGGACATTAACAAAAACATAGCAGGGAACAAGCCAATTTCACAAGATTTTGCTATGACAGAAAATTGGCCTAACAAGATGTTTCAATTTAAGATTGAAAAAGATCATTGAAAGTGCTCATGTTAAGATTGATGAAAAGTTTATGGTTCAAGAAAGATATCATGATTACTCACCCATGATTGAAGAGGAATCCAGACCCTCCACTAGTGAGATAGTTATTGAAGAAATGTTTGACAGTATTGATGTGTTATTCAATGAACCTGATACAAGTGAAGAAGAAAATCCTAAGGCTGATGAGTCTGCATCACCTAAAGTTCCAAAGTTTACATCTAGAAACCATTCCAAGAAAGACATCATTGGAGATCAGAGCAGCAAAGTCTTAACAAGATCACAAGAAAAGAACTTAGCTAGCAATGAGGCGGTATGCCTACTATCTCAGATTGAACCCTTAAGTGTTGAAGATGCATGTAATGATTCAGATTAACATGATGCTATGAAAGAAGAACTTGATCAAATTATTAAGAATGACACTTGGGAACTGGTCCCAAGACCTAGTGATAAGAATGTGATTGGAACAAAGTGGATATTCAGAAATAAGATAAATGAAGATGGTACGGTAGTAAGAAACAAAGCAAGGTTAGTATGTAAGGGATACGCGCAAAGAGAAGGCATTGATTATTTGTTGGTCAGAATAATACCCTAGTAACTTCAAGGATTGGACATCCTTTCACAGTGATTCATTGCTTAAAATTACTACATGTCTACTTGGAATATCATGATGGACTTCATTAAATGTATCAATCCAAGAACGTGAGCTTGAGATGGTGGCTGCAAGGTCTATGGTTTAGTTCTCTTTAAAATTCATCACTACTAAAGTAAAAGTATTGCTACAGGAGATTTATACTAAGAACTGAAACTACAACTTAACTCACAACTTAAAGGAAATGTTCAATAGTAAACTAATAATGCTTCGAAAGTAAATCTATGCTGCAAGAAATAGCCGATGGTTCTTCTACCAATGGCTGCAGGAGCAACAGTGATTATCAACTTCAAAGAAACTTAACTATGTCCTACTTGAACATGAACAGAGAATTCACCTTCCACCTGGGCCCCCACAAAAGTGTGAATAGATTTAAAACTCAGATGTTAAAATCTGGAACTATCATATATTCATTTAACAAAACACTAGTACAAGATGGAATATCAAAGTGTATTCACTTTGTTGCTGGATTACAATATAAACTCCTCAAAACATCTAACTAGCTCGAAATCATAAGTTCCAGCTTATTTAAAAGAAATTGAGAAAATAGAACACCTAAAAACTAGGTCCTTCATTACATAGCATAACAAATTCAGTTATAGGAATGACAACATCATTTATGCATGAGGCTAAACCATATTTAGTGCTTCAAGAATATCGGAACACCCAGTAACTGGATTAACCCAGTCTGTGACAGCAACCATAAGGTTATGGAAGTAGTGGAGCCATGATAAAAATCAAGAAATAGTTATTCACCTTGAAAGAACCACTTCATCATTGAGTCCTTACTCCTTGCTGACTTATTCTACCCCTGCAAAAGGTTAGCATACAAAAATCCGCAACACAAATCCAAGGCAAAGATCATAAGTTTTCCTATTTCAACGCATCCTTGTCACACAGCTGCGAGAACACTACCCATTAACACTACAGAAGAGAAATACCAGATTTCATCATAATATCCATTAGTCTATATATATATTCAGTATTTTCCTTTAGTGTCAAAAGTATCAGATATACACATGGCTAAAGCATAGAAACATAAAAGTTTGCATAATGTTTATGAAAACCATAAGATATTTAAGTCCAGACTCATAAAATCATAAACAAAACAACCCATAAACTAGACTCATCATTGCCCCCAGCTTAGCTCTTTGCTGGTCCCACAACAAACATAAAATTCTTCAACCTGGTTGTCAGTTTGTAATCAACAGCTGTCTTCTATCCAAAACCTCTGTTGGCAAGACTCCAATATAATCCCTTTGTCTCTTTGTCTTTTCCACTTTTCCTTTTCTCCTTTCATATCATAGCTGTCCAAATTTTCTGAGTTGGCTAGGAGAGGAGACATCAACAATGGCAGCTGAAAAGTCAGTGGGATCCAAAAAATCTCTCGCTCTCTCCCCAAAGAAATATACCAAGGTTCTCGGTGATTTTCCATGTCAAAGTTTAGGGGTGAATGTGGTTCCTTATTTCTTAGCTCCCTAGGTAAATTGATCCAACCCCATTGAATGATAATTCTAGCTTCAGGCAATTCAGAATTCACCACCTGTTCATATGCATCAAATGCTACATTTCTAAGTGGATAGATGAGCTTGCTACCTGATTTAGAGGGGGCAATTCTTAACCAATCATAATAATAAGTTTGAGGATCTTTGGCTTCAGGTCTCAGATATAGGGGAATTTCTTGTTCTAAATCCCTATACAATTTGGTTTGAGTATCCCAACTAATCTCATTTTGTACCTAGGACATAAGGGCCCTAAGCTGGATGTCCCCAACATATAGTAAGGGGTTCTAGACTCGGTCATCTGGGACTACTAGGTTGTGGAGGAAGAGTTCACATAGTAGATTTTGAATGGCTGCAGGAGAGTTATTGAAAGCTTGAGAAAACTAAGTAGGCTCTAGCAATGAGGGAGATCTATCTTGCATAATGTAGGCCATCTGATAGTTCAACAATTGTTCTTTGAGGAACAAGGCATAAACTAGTGATGGAGACCTACAACCCATTAACTTAGGGATAAGGGATGTAACTTTGGTCAATTTTTCTTGCAACTGTTCCACTTTATCCTCTTGCTCAACAGCCTCATGAAAATTTTGGTCTATAAATCTATTTAACTCTTTCCTTTGCTGCCTCCATTATTCCCTTTCCAAATTTAATTGATTGGACAGCTAAGAAATAATGGATAACAAGGACACAAAATTGGACTGACCTGACATAGAATTGTCAAAAGATTTATCTGCTGAAGAGAGAATAGGGGGCTTCCCTTCTTTTGAATTTGTCCCTTCCTTAGGATCTATCCAAACCACCATGGATCTCTCAGTATTAGAGCATTGATGTGCAATAGAGGCCAATGTATCTAAACCCTAATTTAAAATTTGCTCTACTACCTTATTAACAAGGTCTGCATCAATATCAGGGTTTTCTTCATATGGACTCCTTTCTACTGTAGGAGAAAATCTTGGCTCATCTTCTTCCATTATATAACTCTCTGAGTCATCACTATCTAAGTCATCTTTCTAAGGATTCCTGGAGGTTGAGCCTCTTCTCTGAAATACATATGCCTGCTCTTCTGAGCTGGAGTCATCCCCAATTATAATGACTTTTGCATTTGTTGGCTTATCAGGAACCTATTCTATTTCAATATCAGGAAACCCTTCAAATGTTTCTTGCTATATAATCTCAGTCCCATGTTCTTCTTGCTTAGAAATTTTAGGTTGTATTTCAGCTTCTTGCTAAATTTTCCTAAACTCTTCTTCCTTTTTCCCAAAAGCTTCTTATTCTACATTTGACTCTTCAAATGGAATCTCTATAGTCACATTTGACTTCCTCCTATTACTTCTCCTTAACAGAGTTTCTTCCTTCTTTTCTAGAACTTTCCTTTTTTTGGAAGTGCTTATGGCTACAGGAGAAGATTCCTTAGTCTGTTTACTAGTACTAGGATTATTTTTCTTATTCTTGTCTTTCTGATAAACCCTCTTCGTCACAGGAGCAACTTCAACCTTTCCTGCAGAAGTCTCTTCCTCTTCATGAACTGACCTTGAAGTAGAGGAATGAGGGGAATTAGGAGTCCTAACCCTAGATTTCTTCTTGGATGAAGAACCTTGTCCAAGCTCAATAATAATTTTCCTAACCCCTTTATTAGTTTGAATTCTCTACCCCACTCTTCACCCAATAGGTTCTGGGGTTGGTTCTTTAAACCCTTGCAGTAGAAATTCATCCCAAGAAATTTCTGACTGCTCCCTTAAAGCTTTCTCAACTATCAATTTGACTAAGCAGTGATGTGAGACAAAGTTACGTTTACCCTCCTGAACTAGAGTTGCCTGCTTCGACAAGATTCTAAACATGAAACTAGGAATGTTGATGGGCCTATTGTCATGCCTTAGACAACTCAAAAATTTAAAATGAATGAAATGCAGGTATGAATGTCATCCTTCACAAGTAAAATATCTAATGACATGAACTGCACATTTCCTAAATGGCTCTGGAAGAGACAGTCTGGATGTACCTTATTTTTGGTCAACCTCAAGAGGTGGGTTTGAATGCAGGGTGAACTGAGCCCTGGATGTGGCCGGATCAAGATTTTCTACAAATTCATCCCCTTCCTACGACAACCCCATAACTTATGCCAAAATTACTTGCGAAAATGGTACTCTCAACCCCTTGACTATAGCCACACCATCTTTTAATGAACTCAAAAACTGTAGTGCGACTTCATCATCGCAAATGGTTAGCTTTTGGATATAATCCAGCCAACCCCTTGCCTGAAAATATGGTCTGTAGGTTTGGTCCTCCAGCAGGATATTATGCATACTGGGTTGCCTATGAATGAGGTCACCTCCCATTTTCAAGTTGTCGAAATACCCAAAATAGAGTTACAGGAGATTAAAATAGTCAAGAACAAATTCGGACGAGGCTTGAAAAGGCAAGTTACAGGATGGTTTCAAACATAGAAAGTTCAAGCAGCGTAGTTCAGAAAATGAGCTCACAAGTAATATGAATGCAAATCAATAACATCTCTTAACTACTCATAATTACTCTTAATTACTCATTCACAGACTTTCGTACTTAAGATGTACTCACCACCCTCACTTAATATGTGTGAAATAACAACACAACACAAAGCTCTTCAAAAAGTGTCAAATCATGATAAGAAATGTAAGTACGACATCATAAAAGAATAAACATAAAGATTTCATAAACATAATGACAAAAATGATATAACTTCCCCCCCTAGCTAAATTAGGCAAGTGGTCCCACACTTGCACATGTGACAAGGCATACAAAAAGATCAGAAAAAAAAAATTAAAGCTGCATACCTTGGAAAGTGTATGAACCTGAATTATTGCTAAGGTGGTAGTCATTGTTATCCATGAATGAAGAATAAATGAAATGGATGGGTGATAGACATGAAATGAAATGGAATTTTATTATGGAGAAGCAACTTTTGTTAAGAAAGCGTTTATTATGAAAGTGATGAGAACTTTTAGAGTGAGGAAGGCAAATGAGTAGAAAGCTCATTATGAGAGGCTGTAGGAAGTGTATCACCAGTGGAGGATGAAAATTGCTGCAGGAACTCTTCCTTACTTTGGGGTTTGTGATATAACTTCAACCTGTGACCATTGACTAATAATTTGAACCAAACTGGATCAACTATGGAAAGCTGGACTGCGCCATTTGGAAAAATTGCTATAATCTCATACGGTCCTAACCACCTGGTTTGGAATTTGCCTAGATTATGCTGATACCGGGAGTCATAGAGGATCACCCAGTCACCAATAGAAAATATTTTATCCTTAACATACTTGTCATGCCATTGCTTGCACTGATGTTGTATCAATTATGTGTTGTGCAGGGCAAATTTACGCCATTCATCAAGACAATTCAAGCTCAGTATCCATTCTTGCTATGCTATAGTGAGATCCATACCAAGATTAAGAGATGTCCTTAGTGTCTTATGTTCAAATTCTATAGGCATAACCACAGACTGACCATATACAAGCTCAAAGGGTGTGAAGCCAATTGTAGATTTCCATGTAGTTCGGTAAGCCCAAAGAGCTTCAGGAAGTCATGTGGCCCAATCTTTCTTATGGATGGCTACAATTTTGGTGAGAATAGATTCCAAATCCTGATTGGTAACTTCTACCTGCCTATTTTCTTAGGGATGATAAGGTGAGGATTTACCATGCCTTATGTTATATTCTTCCATTAGGGCAACTATCAAATTGGAAGTAAACTGAGGACCTTGATCAGATTGAAGCTCCTTAGGTACCCAAAATCTTGTGAATATGAACTCATAAAGAAATTTTGCAACATTTTTATCCCTTGGGTGCTTCATAGGTTTAGCCTCAGGCCACTTTGTAACATAGTCAGTGCATACAAGGATATAGGATTTACCTTGTGAAGATAGCTCAATAGGACCAAAAAAGTCAATTCCCCATTTATCAAAGGGTGTGACAATGACCTATGGCTACAAGGGCATGTCATCTATCTTAGTAGGTCATCCCATGTGTTGGCATTTGTCACACTTTTTGGTGTACTAAGCAACATCTTTGTGTAAACTGGGCCAGTAGTAGCCTGTAGTGAAGTTCTTTAATGTGGTTCTTTTGGCAGCAAAATGTCCACCACAAGGTTCATCATGACATGTCCTGAGGATATCATATGTTTCATCCTCTCTTATGCATCTTCTAGTTACTTGATTAGGACCAATATATAACATGAATCCAGAAATCCATGAATAATTAAATCTCTTTTCAGTCAACAGTCTTCTTTCTTTAGCAGAGAAATGAGCGGGTGTCTTACCAGTGGTGAGATAATTGGAAATATCAGCATGCCAAGGATTGTGTGCAGATAGTAGAAAGAGGTGCTCATTAGGAAAACTATCATTAATGTCTGCAGGATCATCAGGGACATGCAACCTAGAAAGAAAATCAGCTACCACATTGGCCTTACCAGGTTTGTCGACTATGGTGATGTCAAATTCCTACATAAGGAGCAACCAGCAAGCTAGTCGTCTAGAGATTGCAGGCTTGTTCATGAGATACTTAATAGAAGAATGATCAATACATACATAGATCTCATATCCAGCAATGTAGTGTCTGAATTTATTCAGGACATAGATGACTGCAAGAAGTTCTTTTTAAGTGACAGTGTAATTAAACTCAACACCTTACAAATTTTTACTAATAAAGTAAATAGCATGCTTAATGGAGTCCACCTTCTAACCAAGGATAACACCAATAGCATAATCTGATGTGTTAGTATGAATGTGAAAAGGCAAGCCCCACTTAGGTCCTCTCAAAACTGGTGCTGTGGTGAGAACTTCCTTAAGCTGCAAGAAAGACTTTGCACACTCAGAGTCCCAAGAAAATTCAACATCCTTTTTGACCAATTTATACAGTGGTACTGTAAGCTAACTGAAATACTTTATAAACCTTCTATAATACCTGACATGTCCAAGAAAACTCTGCACATCTTTTTGTTTTGCTAGAGTAGGCAATGTGCTAATCACTTCAATCTTGGTAGGGTCCACTTAAATACCTTTTGAAGATATGAAATGCCCTAAGACAACCCCTTCTTCCATCATCATGAAACATTTCTCACTGTTGAGAGAGAGGTTGTAGTCACGACATCTTTGAAGGATTTTATCCAAGCTTTCCTTAGCCTCATCAAAAGTATGCCCATATGTGGTAAAGTCATCCATGTAAATATCCATGCAATCAATAGATATATTAGAGAATATACTTATCACAGCTCGCTGGAAAGTGGCAGGGGCATTGCACAACCTGAAAGGTAGCATTGAATAGGAAAATGTTCCCCATGGGCATGTGAACATTGTCTTATCCTAGTGATTAGGTGCTATCTGTATCTGATTATAACCACTGAATCCATCCAGAAAAGAGAAGTATTTCTTACCAGCCAGGGTATCAAGGACTTGATCTATGAATGACAATGGAAAGTGGTCCTTCTTAGTAGCTGAGTTAAGCTCCCTATAGTCAACACAAACTCTCCACTTCCCTCCTTTCTTGGGTACTATAATGAGAGGGGAGACCCATTGACTATCATAAATGGGATAAATGAAGCTAGCATTTAACAACTTCTGCAACTCATTCTTAACTATATCCCTTAAAGCTGGATTAACCCTTCTTTGAGGTTGGTGGACAAGTCTGTATTTAGGACTGATGTAGATTTTATGAGTGTAGAGATTAGGATCTAGGCCTTTTATATCAGTATAATCCCAAGCAAAAGCTTGTTGATGTTCTTGTAGAAGCTGTAGGACAACTTTCTGCTGAGAGAGTGACAAATCACTGCTCAAATTTAATTCCTGTCCTAGACTAACTTCTAGCTTAATGAAATTTTCTACCATAGACAACTAAGAAATTGGAAAAGACTCCATTTCATGAGGCAATAATGTATGAAGGAATTGCAAAATTTCTGAATACTATGGAGCATTTGGAGGTGGTAACAAAGTTTCCATAACACAGTCCCCTTGGGGACACATTTTGGAGTGCACTCCATATTCATTCATGATAATGGAGGAAATTATTTCATCCTCTCCCCTAGAGGCTACAAATGGCTCCCTGGATACCATCATTAACTGGCAGATTGAATTGACCTCTGGTTCAGTATCACCCAAGTCTAGCCAGATTATCTGGTCATCTTGCAATAGAGGTTGAGCTGGGGAATAGAGAGTCAGATTTTTCGTGTTGACTCCATTGGATATAGTCATTTTTCCTGAACAACAAGCTATATAGGCATTTGTAGTAGCCAACCATGGCCTACCTAGAATTATTGGATACCCTCCCATGTTAGCCTTTGGAGAGAGGACAATAAAGTCAACCAGATACTCCCAAGAATTCAAGGTGACTATGACATCCTCTACCATCCCATCAGGTGTAATGGTGGAACTATCAGCAAGCTGAAGGATGGTTGGGGTTTCCCTAAGACCGATGATATGCAACTAAGACATTACTTCCTTGGTCATGACATTTATGGATGCACCTAAGTGAACTAGAGCATTTTGAACTTGTATTCCTTGAATAGTGACTATAACCACAGGGCTACTAGGATCAGAATACTTTGGAACTGTCAATTTCTCCAACATTAGGTTAGATAACTGTCCTAGGACATGTATGATTTTAGGATGCTTTTTCTTCCTCCCAGGCTATTTTATACAGGCTTCCTTGATGGCTTTAGTATATGCAGACACTTCCTTTATGGCATCTAGCAGTGGCATTTTAACTGTCATTTGCTTTAGTTGGGTAAGCAAGTCCAATATGGCTTGGTTTTCAACTGGTTCATCTTGTTCCTCCAATCGATGAGGAAATGGGGGCTCTTGAGTTGCAAGAGAGGTAGGTTTTATTGACACTTCAGTTGGTTCTACCAAGGCATCCTCAACTTCAGTGATGATAGGCTGCTGTGGAGGAGAAAGAGTTGTGCCTGATCTTAAATGAATATTATTTAAGGAAATAACATAGTTCTACTGTTGTGCTGCAGGCTTGGTACTGTTGGGATTAGGGGTAGGCTGAACAAGAATTTGAGTCTATTTAGGGGAAGTAGTGTTCGCTATAGGAGGAGGCATTAGAGCCTACTACTGAGGTGGTGGCATCAAGGCTTGCTGGCTTGATTGGTTCATCCAATTGTGTGGTTGTTACCACCCTTGCTGGGGCTGTTGCCAGGTTTGCTAAGGTTGTTGCCAACCTTGATGAGGCTGCTGCCAGCCTTGCTGAGGCCATTGCCAGCCTTGCTAAGGTTGTTGCCAACCTTGTTGAGGCTATTGCCAGCCCTTCTGAGGCTGCTGCCAGCCTTGCTGAGGTTGTTGCCAACTATTGTACCCACTAAAACCACTATGTTGCTGATTTTGCCATGCATTACTACTATTAAAATTTTGAAGAAGATCTTGGGGAATACCTAGTCTCTGAGCCCATGGTCGCTGCTAGGCAACATAGAGTACCTCTCCATTCTCATCAATGGCTTTAAACTTAGTAGGCATAGGTTGTGACTCCAGGCTTGTAACATATTTGCACCGACAATTCTTTTTCTTCTCCCTACAGTGTGGTCAGTATTCTACTAGCATGGCATCAACTTCATCTTTCTTTCTTCTCGCCTGCATAGTATCCATCTGTGTTGAAACATCATTGATGATGTCTTGCTTAAAGTCAGACAACAAATTAGACATCTCCATTTTTGATACTCTTGAACCATTGTTGGACTTATGAGGTAAGTCTCTCAATCCTCTTCCCTTCTTGACTATAGCTCTGGAATAGTTCACACATATATCCTTTATTTCAGTCCAAGTTTTTTGAGTAATATCACCCCCTGCCATGAGGTTGAGGGCCTTAATACTTCCATCACCCACACCTTTCAGAAAAAGATGTTTCTGGGATTCCAGATTCAAGTTATGTTGTGTATTGCATTGCAGGTTGAACATGAACCTGGAGACATAATCCTCCAAGGTTTCATCATCTCTCTGGGACATTTTAAAAATGTCATCTCCTTTTAGGTCTCTTCCTCTACAATACTCCTTGTATTTTGTAAGAAACATATTGCTCATCCCAGGCCAATCTTGCACAACGTTGGCACCCAGGCTCATGAACCATCATAGAGAAGCTTTCTTCAAGGTAGAGGGAAACAACTTCAACTTATGGGCATTAGTTGAGTAGTCATAACTCCTATAGAGTATGTTGAACTCAAAGAGAAACATCTCAGGATCTTCTATGATAAGGCCATAGAATTTTGGAAGCGCAATAGAAGGTATATTCTTCAGGTTTTGGTTAACTTGCTGACTAGGAATAGGAAAAGGGAAGGTAGGCTGGGCCATTATTGGTTGATATTCAGGTTCAACAAATAGGTGATTCAAATGGTATGATTCCTCTAAGGTTGTAGGTGAAGGCAATTGTTCATAGGCATCCACAAATACATTCTCAAATGGTTCTTTTTCTTGTATGTTCTCAGTGTGGGATTCTTCAGATTCTTGATTAAAAACCTCAAATGGTTCTACTTCGATAATATTAGGAAGGAATCTCCCAAGATGATCCCTACATCTATGCAGACAAATAATGCAGAATGCAAACTAACTTAATGACTTTTGGGTTAAGCTAAATTGACACCATCCCCGACAATGGCACCAAAAATGTTTGGTTAGAATAATACCCTAGTAACTTCAAGGATTGGACATCCTTTCATAGTGATTCATTGCTAAAAATTACCACATGTCTGCTTGGAATATCATGCTAGACTTCATTAAATGTATCAATCCAAGAATGTGAGCTGGACATGGTGGCTGCAAGGTCTATGCTTTAGTTCTCTTCAAAAGTCATCACTACTAAAGTAAAAGTATTGCTACAAGAGATTTATACTAAGAATTGAAACTACAACTTAACTCAGAACTTAAAGGAAATGTTCAGCAGTAAAATAATAATGCTTCGAAAGTAAATCTATGCTGCAGGAAAAAGCTGATGGTTCTACTACCAATGGCTGCAGGAGAAACAATGCTTATCAACTTCAAAGAAACTTAACTAAGTCCTACTTGAACATGAACATATAATTCACCTTCCGCATGGGCCCCCACAGAAGTGTGAATAGATTTAAAGCTCAGATGTTAAAATTTGGAACTATCATATATTCATTTAACAAAACACAAGTAAATAAGGAATATCAAAGTGTATTTACTTTGTTGCTAGATTACAATATAAACTCGTCAAAACATCTAACTAGCTTGGAATCATAAGTTCCAACTTTTTTAAAAGCAACTGAGAAAACATAACACCTAAAAACTAGGTCCTTCATTACATAGCATAGCAACTTCAGTTATAGGAACAACATCATCATTTATGCAAGAGGATAAACCATATTTACTGCTTCAAGAATATAGGAACACCCAATAACTAGATTCACCTGGTCTGTGACAGCAACCACAAGGTTATGGAAGTAGTGGAGCCATGATAAAATTAGGAAACAATTATTTGCCTTGAAAGAACCTCTTCATCATTGAGTCCTTACTCCTTGCTGACTTATTCTTCCCCTGCAAAAGGTTAGCATACAAAAATCTGCAACACAAATCCAAGGCAAAGATAATAAGTTTTCCTATTTTAACGCATCCTTGTCACATGGCTGTAGGAACACTACCCATCAACACTAGAGAAGAGAAATACTAGATTTCATAATAATATCCATTACTCTATATATATATATTCAATATTTTCCTTTAGTGTCAAAAGTATCAGATATACACATGGCTAAAGCATAGAAACATAAAAGTCTGCATAATGTTTATGAAAACCATAAGATATTTAAGTCTAGACTCAGAAAATCATAAACAAAACAACCCATAAACTAGACTCATCAATTATTCAGACACATTTGCACCAGTGAGTAGATTAGAAGCTATTAAGTTGTTTCTAGCTTATGCAACATTCAAAAATTTCAAAGTTTATCAGATGGATGTCAAGTCAGCATTCCTGAATGGTGAATTAAAATAAGAAGTATACATTGAGCAGCCAAAAGGATTTACTCTATCAGACTGACCTGATATGGTATGTAGATGAAGAAAGCCCTCTATGGACTTTGTCATGCCCCGCAAGGGAACCGGGGAAGAGAACAAAGATTCTCTTTGTTAAAGAAAACCTCAGTAATAATTTATGGAAAATTTTTGAACTTTAAAAAGAATCATGTAATCAAAACTTAAACTTAGATTCCTTCCAAGGTTCCCTTTTCATTTAAATGCATGATTCATTCAAATCCATTAAGTAAACTAACAACAAGATTTAATTCTCAAAGCAAACTGCATCATATCTTAAGAAATACATAATATTTTCATTTCAACTTTCCATTTAGAAATCATCTATATTCCTAAGTATCCTTTATGAACAATGTAACTTATAAAATTTATCCAACTCATTTGATACATTAAAATATACTACATTTGGTTTTTCAATAGCTTCACTTAAACAACAATAATGAAAGCATGTTACATAATTTGGAATGTTACAAAATCCTTTTTCTTTCCAACATACATCTTAAACATAAAGTTCACATTTCCCTTTTCCCTTCTTCCTAAGTCTACCCATTCCAATTACATCATTTTGAAATGCATCATTGATTACATTGCATTCAACTCCTCATAAAAGGTAACAAGATTATGCATCATGAAATATAATCACAAGGCCTTCGTTCTTCAAATCTGGTACATAAGCAAGCATGAATCTTCAAGCATGTATCTGCAAAAGATACCTCGATAAAAATGTTTACCACCCAACCACGTGGGTACCTATAAGGCCCACTCCCCTATGCTAGGAGATAAACACCAAGGTCCACAAAGAAGGAATAGCTAGGCCAAACCTAGGGTTGGGTAATCTTTCCCAAAATAGCAAATGAAAAGAGAGTCAAAGTATAGATCTTTCCCAAAAGATTCTAAGGCTTGGGTAGAAACTCTAAGCAACAACCTGAGTGAGTGTCATCGCATAGCCCTCACCCCTTGGGTTGTCCTGGTACTAGCCACTCTGGGCCCCGGCCCCCAAGTAGGCACATGCGGGATCGAATGCCTTTCGTATAGACAAGTGCCATTCGATTGTACCTACGCATAGGTACCTTCTCCCACTCCCATCCATAGCCTTTACTAGCACTAATGGCATGGGCAAGGCACATTTAATCTTTTTAATGTTTTAACCCATTCCCATCAGTTTAATTAAATTTCCACTTGTTAAATAACTCTTCAGTCGGTTATCCTGGTTCTAGCCACTTTAGGGCCCCGGCCCCGCACTGAGAGCCACTCACTAGGTGTCGTTAGGTTTTCTACCCTCAACCGATACATCACAATTACATCATACACATAGTAAAAGCATATTGCAAACACATTTGAGAACTACTACCAAGAATTGAAAATAATAGGATAGTTATGTATGTTTAGAGAAATTAGGTATGTTAAGAATGTTTAGAATGTCTTGACTCTAAACCCTAAACTGTTCCTTACAACCATTCTATCTCAGTAAAGACATCTAAATGCACTGAAAATAATCTCCACTAAACAAGGAATGAACAATCTTCAGGTTTAAACAAAATTTCTTTCTAAACCTAAAACCTGGCTAATCCTGAAAATTGACTAAGTCTGATTTAATTAAAAATCTGAAATTTAAAAGTTACAACTTAACTCCTAGGAACCTGAAACCTATTCCAATGGATTCAAAGGGTACCTAATCCCTTTATACAAGTATACATTAAAGTATAAGAAATTAAAGTACGTAAACTTATACTTGTATAAAGTCTGAATCCTATTTTCCTCGGTTAGCACACTACCGACCTAGCTCGGTTAACACACTACTGACCTAGCTCGATTGACACTTTGCCAACCTCACTCAGTTCACACATTACCAACCTTACTCGGTTAACACTAAACTGACCTAACTTGGTTAACACTGAGCCGACCTAACTCGGTTACCACTGAGCCGACCTAACTCGGTTACCACTGAGCCGACCTAACTCAGTTACCACTGAGCCGACTGGAACTGCAGAGAACGACTGTCAACTTTGTCTTGCGGGTAAAACTGGGTGTTATGGGGACTAAGGTTGCCTAATATGAGCATGACCCATTTGAGATATCCCAGTTTCCCTTCAGAAACGGCCCATCAATCCTCCCTACCTATCTAACAAATATATTCTAGATCTGGGAAAAGAAAGGGTGGCACATATATGGACATGAAACAGTAAGGTTGCAACAAAAGTTCTAAACTCTGGAAGCGTTCATAATACATCCAGTGATAGTAAAATACACTACCCTACCAGGGAGGTTTCACCACAGTGAACATACAAACATTTGTAAAATAACTTTCCACAAACACATTTCAAATACACAGAAAATAAAGCATATATATATATTTTCAACCATAGCACAATATACAGAAACTTTTCCAGAATCTAGATTTTACATTCATTCTACAAGATAAATCTACTTCTCAGGATGGATTCCAACCTGGAGTCCTGCGAAGACCAGTTGGAGAAGAAGGAAGATCAAACCCTCTCCAATGCTTCCAACACTCCTTTGAATCCCTTTGCTCGCAATCTTCCAGCCTCTACCCGTAACAATCCAAATTGCCAAACTCACAGGATAAATTTTCTACAATAATCATACTAATCCTCTTCTCCCAACTCTCTTTTACACAGGAAATCTTTCCTGTAAATAGGATGGAGGAGGTGGTTGCACAGGTAATCCAACTGGTGCAACCATCTCAACTATCCATCCGTTAAAGAGATGGTTTTGAAAACTCATTCCCGTAAAGGAATAAATAAACTATAATCTAAGTCCTTAAATTTAAGGATATTAAAATAAGTATTATAATCTTAAAACAATTTATTAAATTATTTAACTATGGTAATAGGATGATCCTATTTACCATACCACTAATTGATCTAATTATTTATTAATATAATAAATGATTACATGGTAATAATTATATATAAATATATGTATGCATATGCATGTGTGCACCCATATGCCTATGTGTACATATATTATTATTATTATAAATATTATTACAAGCACAATATTATTATTATAAAACATATTATTATTTTTATTGCTATAGACTCTTTGTCATTACTAGTATTATAAAATAATACCATAAATAAGGTACATTATTATTAATGTTAAACATTAGAATAACATTATTATAAACTATATGGTTTATTCATACCTTAATCCCCATTCTAAAATATATATGCATATATTAAGTAGCCACTAACATAGGTTAGAATTTTACCACTATTATTATTTAAAACCTCTTATTATTAATATTTCCTTAGACATTAAAATACCATAAAATTAATCCTTATCATGGGTATTAAAACCACATGATTTAATTGTACTCAAAATCGCTCCTAATGAGATACGCTACTAAATCATACCCACAGAAGAACAATAATCTACATCCATGATCTACTAACAGAATTGAACATATCATGAAGGCAAGAACTAGCTACAAGATCCACAATTCCATCAATTACAAAACCACATAAGACATTCACACAAGGGACTGACTTGACACTTCCCACCTAAGGATAAAAGGATCAAAGGTGAAGTTTCTTCCTGTGGACCTGGTGATACCTCCGTAACAACAACAACGATCGAGGATTTTGAGGGATCGCTCAGACCTGTGAAGCCAGGTGGAGACGACACCCGGTACCTGCAATCCTGCATCACCAAGAAGAGATACATATATATACATGTGGAGATACAAATCAGATATATGCAAGCAGATGACCAGGATCGATACATCATGTGGACCTCAACTAAGTGAGTAACTACGACTTCATCCTGGAGTCATGAAAAACACATCAGACACATCCATGAAACATAAAACATCATGATAGTGGTTAGATTCAAATAATTGGGTTAGATCCATATAAAAATAGATAATTTTCTAATCTCATAAACATGTAATCACTAACCATAAATGAGCATATTCATCATGTCATCATCCACAAAACATAAATGTAAATGTATAGTCTTGACCATAATAATAATAAAATGTCCAAATCAGAAAAGTCTAAGTATCACCATAGGAGAGGTATTACAGACTTAAGCAAGCCCCTAGAGCTTGGTATGAGAGACTTGATGGATATCTAACAAAGATTGGATTCAAGAAAGGAGCAGAAAATTGTAACCTATTCATAAGAGAGACATCTGAAGGACTACTACTTGTAGCTATATTTGTTGATGACATTATCTTTGGAGGTAATGACAAATTTAGTGCTAAATTTGCTAAAGAGATGCAGAGTGAATTTGAGATGAGCATGATTGGACCTATCAAATACTTTTTGGGATTGAATGTACAACAGATAGACAAAGGAATTTCCATTAATTAGTCAAAGTATGTGAAGGAGATATTGAAGAAATTCAATATGGATGATTGTAAGCTAGTAGGGACACCTATGATAACTAGATGCAAGCTTACAAAAGAAGATGACTCACTAGTAGTAGATATAACATTGTATAAGTCTATGATTGGAAAACTTATTTATCTTACTCAGACTAGACTAGATATTTCCAATGCATTTGGCATAGTTGGAAGATTTGCAATAGAACCTAAACAAAGTCACCTCATGGTAGTAAAAATGATATTCAGATATTTACAAGGCACTATAGACTATGGTCTATGGTATCCTAATTCAGAAAATGTTGAGCTTCATGTGTACACTGATGCTGAATGGGCAGGATGTGTTGATGACATAAAGAGTACATTAGGTGGAGCAGTGTTTCTTGGTGATAGACTTGTCCCTTGGACAAGCAAGAAACAAAATTGTATTTCTCAATCAATAATAGAAGTAGAGTATGTTGCAACAACCTTGAATTATTCTACAATTATTTGGATCAAGCAGATGATAAAGGACTTTGGAATACATATTGATTATCCTATTGTTATTCACTGTGATAACACTAGCACTATCAACATGTCAAAGAATCTTGTGATGCATGCAAAAACAAAGCACATTGAGATCAAGTATCACTTCCTAAGAGAGAAAGTGGAAGAGAAAGAAGTCAAGGTGGACTATGTAAGTACTAAAGATCAGTTAGTAGACATATTCACAACACCCTTGCCTAAGGATACTTTTGAGTATCTCAGGGAGAAACTGGGAGTAATTCCCTTCCCTGATTCTTCTTAGAAGAAAGAAGGAAAAGCATTAGTCCTCAGGGACTGATGGATGGTTGACTACTCTACTTCTAGAGTAGTACTGGTGCTTAAACTATTTGGTGCCCTTTTCCATTGATGTCAAAGGGGGAGTAATATATAGTCATGAAAAATAGAAGTAAAAGGAGGAGTAATATACTAAGGGGGAGTAGCATTCAGTTATGTTGAAGAATATTACAGCAGATGGAGGACTCATCTTTGGGGGAGTCTTGAAGAGGAAATGGATAATGTTATAAAATAATTATTCATTTGGATTGGTGGAGTTTTTCATTCCATATGTTGCGATCAATGCCAAAGGGGGATATTGTTGGAGATTTGCCAGCAGGCCAGTACCGACTGTATGTTTGTCATTGATGACAACATATGGTAAGTAGCATGTGTGGAAGACTTATGACGTTAGATTTTAGTATATGTTGCATGGACATGTTATCAACATGATATCATGGGAGCATAGGTTAACTATTAGTACAGACAGTTATATAGCAGCTTGTGTCAGCAGTGTTCTGGACAGAGTAACAGGTAGTGTTTGGTGTATGGTTGTCCGTACAGTTATCATGGAGCCTTGAGGGCTTGGATATATGATGAAGACATAGTAGTAATGTTAGATTTATGGATGCAGAGTCTGATGATTAGTAGAAGTGAAGTTATGCAGTCTCTATTCACCAGTTGCAATTTCCTATGTTTGTTCAGAAGAGCCGATAGAGATTATATTGGTTATGGAGTTGCACCTATCCTTTCGGTATACGCCCTTGGATTTAATCTTTTAGAAGAATTAGTGATGTTTATTTAAGAGTGCATGAAGTAATTCAGCTTGAGGAGAAAGATACAATTATTTTGGTAGAGCCAACAGTGTGTAGTGTGCGTCTACAATTATCTTATTCGACAGGTCCTAGAATGTGTTGTGTGCTTAGTAGAGTTTAGTAGAGTTGACTGAATTATTATTGGAGTTTGTTATGACTTCTCTAATATGATTACAAGGTGGTTCTAACAAGCTTACTTGATTATATCATTTAGAGGAAAGATATTTATAGGTAGTCATTTGTGATTGCTTGAGTGTGGTTCATAGTTAATTGTGAAGAGCAGAGCAGAGTGTGCAAAGTGTTGAGCCATCAAAAGAAGGTCTATGTGACCAAGTAAAGTGTTTGTGCTATACATTGGAACTAATCCAGATAGTAGGTCTAAGTGTAGTTCACCAAGATCCAAATATAGTGTGTATTTGTTATTCAGAAGGTTGTAGCCTTCACCCCTTTGAGAAGTGTGCTCTCGGATAGTGCATCCTCTCCCCTAACATGGACTATTGTAAAAGAATCCTAACAGGGTCTGACCCTTGACCAGGTCTACTGTACTAAATATATTGTAAAGAAAATCCTAATAGGGTTAATGTTCTTCTAACAAGGATCATAATACACTAGTGCAGAATATTAGTGGGTGTCAATTCCCACCGGGGTTTTAACCTATTTGGGTTTCCCCGTAACCAAAATATTGGTGTTGTGTTCAAGTGTTCTTTCATTGTGTTTATGCTTTATGTTTAAGTATACTTAATTGGATAAAGAATTGAAACTTGTAGATAATTGATTCACCCCCCCCCCTCTCAGTTATCTCTTGGGACTATTCCTAACACCTTTCTCTGGACATCTATAGGTAGGGTGTCCCATTTGATTATAATGGTAGTATTTCATATTGCAAAATAGTTTCCTCTTCCTCCTTGTCCACCATTCCTTCCTCTAGAGCTAGAGCTTCTTCCTCTACCACCTCTACTAGAGCTTCCTTCTTGCTGCTCACTAGAATTTTATGTCTCCTTGAGTCCTTGTATAAGAACTTCTCCCACCATAGCCACCTTTTTGTCCTCTACTATCCTTGCCCTTACCTTTACCTTTGGAGGTTTCTTGTTTCCTTTTTCTTTTCTCTTCTATCTTTAAGGCCATTTGATAGCATTGGTGGATGGTTTTGAAGTTTACTAGACTCATTTCTTCTTGAATAGACCATTTGAGGCTATTCAAGTACCTTGCAAGCTTAATACTTTCATCTTCAACTACCTTTGATCTCAAACATAACTTTTGAAACTCCTCGATGTATGCTTGAACATCTAGATCCTTTTTTCTGAGATTGTATCTCCTTCTATGCATTTGAACTTCATTGTCATCAGGAAGGTAGGTCTGCTTCACTTTGGTTACCATGCCCTTCCATGTAACTATAGGACCTTTTCCATCCTTTTCTCTCTTGGTTTGCACAAACTTCCACCAAGTAAGAGCTGAACCTCTTAGTCTAGACTTGGCCACCATAACTTTTTGTGCCTTTGAGATACCATCACACTCAAAATGGTTCTCAATTTTGTCTATTCAATCCACTACTAAATTTTGATCCATTTGACCACTAAATAGTGGCACACCTTCCAAATCTTTACCACTCAAAGCCTTCAGTGCCTTTAAAAATGTCTCTTCAGGAAGAATAGGGTCAGGTGTTGGAGCTTCCTCCTCCAACTCTAATTCCTTCTCCCTTGCTTCTTTCTCTTCCTTTTGATCAATTTTGTCTTTGACCTTATCTGCTTTGTCTTATACTTCACCCAAGAGCTGCTCCATTTGGAGTAACCTTTCTCTTAGCAACCAATTATCCTCTTCTTGTTCCTGAACCTTCTTGGCTAACTCAGCGTTAGTCACCATGGCTCTTCCACTAATCCACTTGTTTTATTCTCTCCCATTGATTTAGTAGGCTTCAACATCCACCACAAGCTTGATCAATTCAAGCTCTGATACCAATATGATGTGAGTGTTCCAAGGCTTGCTTGCACTTCAACCAAGAGACCTAGCTTGTCTCTTCTAGGAACCTAATCTCCTCTAGGTCCTGATTGGCTTAGATGATTAAATAAGACCAATTCCAACTCTTCTCTAAGAGCTTTATGCTTTGTGCTTCACCTTGAAAGACTAACACCCTTTAGTTAGTTCAATCCTTCACCTTCACTTAGAAAGCTCTAAGTGCCAATACTTCACAATATTCAAATTTCCTCATAGGGATGTCCATCATGTTGAAAAATTTCATATCTTTTCCATTTTGATCCATTCTAGAAGAATCTTCAATCTTACTCTTACCGGGTTCAAGGTTTCACCTTTTAGAAGCCTAATTAGGCCTATTTCTTATAGCCTTTATGAGTGACTTTTTGCCAATTCTAGCAAAACTTTTCCAAACAACCTAAAAATATAAAACCATATTTGGATACCCATTTGGAAGTTTTAAAATATTCAGTGGATTTTAGGGTCTGAAAACCTCCGTACACTGACTTCCTACAAATTGGGACAAATAGGGCTAATAGGCCTAATTTCTAGTACTGATTGTAACCTTGCTTGTATCTTTCTCAAACCTTGATCTAATGGATTTGTATGGACTCAATCCTCATAGCATATTAGGATATGATAAAATCCTACCTAGAACTATACCTGTGTCATACAACACCTCTCTACCCTGCAAGTAATCTTCTTTTCTTCAATCCTAAACCTCTAACCAGGCACTGTCAGTTCACCTAGGGCTTAGTAGTAAAAATAGCTCTCCATACTTTCATGACTCCTAATCCTAAAAATATATACACTAATGACTCCCATAACATATCCATCCATCCTTAGGTGATTCCCTTGGCTAGATTTTATGGGGGAGCCATTAATGCACCGATTGGTCATGACAGGACCAGTGAATACTCTAAACCAAAAACAATTTATTCAAGACAATAAACCTACTCTAAACAACTTTCCTATCAAATGA
Source organism: Chamaecyparis obtusa (assembly GCA_027943335.1). Classification (NCBI taxonomy): domain Eukaryota; kingdom Viridiplantae; phylum Streptophyta; class Pinopsida; order Cupressales; family Cupressaceae; genus Chamaecyparis; species Chamaecyparis obtusa. The sequence continues at coordinate 675,795 of BSBK01002634.1, forward strand.
AAAAGTCTTAGAAAATTGTAAAGAACACTAAAAAATCACTAGATTTAGTCTCTCAATCCATTTCAAGGCACTGTCACAACAAAAGCTCGGGGTCTTCTCTAAAACAGATTTGCAGAGATCTATTCAATATTCAAAAACTATTACAATACATACTTAGCCTCGAGATTCAAGCCTTCCTTAACATAAGATTCCATTTCCATGTTTTTAGGGATTTTTGGCCAATCTCCCACTTCCTAACTTCTAGGGGATCCAAGGTAACCGAATTGCATGACATTTGCAATAATTGCAAATGTTGTCATGACAACTTCTTAACAACATTTTGGCATCTTTTCTCTATGCCTTCATCCTATTTCTTAGGACCTCTATCCTCTCTAGATTCTGAGGAACCAACTCATTTAATGGCCTTATGGCATCTTTACAATATCATAATGTGCTTAGAACACATTTAAGACTCAAATCTCACCTTAAGCTTCTAACACTAAGAAAATTAACAACAACTAACAATGGCTATTTGGGTGACCTTAGTCCTAAGACTAACTCACCTATCCCACATTGAAATGACCTTCTAAGGTCTTAAAACAAATCAATATCCCTAACTTGGCTAGAGTCAAGTACAAGCCAAAACAACTAAAACATGGAGGTTAGCCTAGCTGTGCTCCCGCACCATGGACAGACATAAGTTGTGAATAGAAGTTTGGGAAATCTTTTGAGATGTTTAGTTGGAGACACACCAAGTAATTGGGATTTTGTGTTGGCACAAGAAGAGTTTTCATACAATAATTCATGAATAGGAGTACTGGAAAAACACCCTTTGAGATTGTAAATGGCATACAATAGAGAGGTATATCTAATTTGAGAGACATTGCTGATTAAAGAAAGATAAGTGTTGAAGGAGTAAAATTTGTTGAGTACATGAAGACATTGCATGAAGATGTGAAACATAAGTTGGAAAAGTATAATAAAAAATACAAAGATAGAGTTGATAGATCAAGGAGACATAAAAATTTTTATGTTGGTGATGAAGTGATGGTTCATTTGAAGAAAGGCAGATTTCCTGTTGGAACATATGGGAAGCTGAAAATGAAGAAATTTGGACCTTGCAAGATTTTGAGAAAAATTGATAGTGGAAATGCATATGAGATTGAGTTACCTGATGACATGAATATATCACCTATTTTCAACATTGCTGATTTGTATGAGTATCATGAACCTAATGAAGATATCACAGTACCGATGGATTATCCTAAGAAATAGAAGGAAGAAGTTGAAAAGATTTTGGAGCAAAGAATTTGCAGAAGTACAAGAGGAAAATAGTATATGGAATATCTGGTAAAATAGAAGAATAGATCGATTGAAGATAGTTCATGGATTCCACAGTTTGAGTTGGATATGGCTTGAATCATACCTATTTCATGATTGAAAGAATCATTCTCAAATAACCCCAGGTGTTTGATGCAGGAGCATCTCAGGTCCTTGCAAATCCCGTGTCACCAAAAACATGTTTGAAGTTTGTCTATGTTGCACGGTTCCTTCTTTGACTGAGTTAGTTCAGTGTTTCTCAATTTCCTTTGTTGACTGAGTTGGTCGGTCATCTCTCTGGCGCTCAGTTAATTCCCTGGTGCTCGATGATGCTTGTCTGGTGCTCGATTTTCCTTGCTTGTTGAGTTGTTTGTTTTGGATTTCTTTGAGGCTGACTTGTGTAATTAATTTGGGTCATGGATTTAATGCTGATATCCATCATTGGAAAGTGTGTGGACCTAGATTTTGTGGTCTCTTCTATTTGATTGTAGATCTGAAGGCTGACTTGATTCAGTAGCCTCTTGTACATATGTAGTTGTTGGTTAGAGTTTTAGGGGAGGAAGTTTTTGGATAGAAAATAGAAGATAGAGAATTAGATATTGTTGGAAGATCCTCGCATAGTGGAGGACTTCTGTACTTGATTGTAATATCTAGCCTAAACTAGGAATTCCTTACAGCCTGACATGTATGATTCAATTTGAAGATAATATATGAAAGTATCTGCATTCTCTCTCTCATGGTTGTTTTTTGTTGCTTCCGTGTGTTATTTTGCAAGGTGGATCTAGTTAGGGTGTGCCTTTGGCCCCTCACCCCATCCTCCCTTGCATCACTTTTCCAAGTTCTTGATATGGATCTTGCATATAACATTCTTTTGGGAAGACCTTGTATTCATTCTATGCAAGCTATGCCCTTGACTTATCATCAGTGTTTGAAATTTCCCCACAATGGTTAAGAAATAACTATCAAAGGAGATCCAAATCCTTTCTAGTATTATAACACTATGAAGACAACACTTGAATCTTTGGTACCTTATAATTGTGTTGGATCTTCTGCAACAATACCCATTGATCCAAGTAATTTAGTATCAACATCTAAATCTAATGGGATCAAGATAGACATAAAAGAATAAAGTATGGGAGAACACACTTTGGGTCAAATATTTTCGATCACAAAGTTACCTTTATCTCCTAAGTCATATGGAGAATCCTTTTTTATCAAACATAAATCAGAAGCTCCTTCCACACTTGTTTATGACACATTTATAAGTGGGGGCACTATATCAAAAGAAGTAATTGAGTGTAATGCTAACCACTTGCTTAAACTACATAAGAGTGAAGAAGATGTAAAACATGAATATATATCACCTGATGTATATGGTAAAGGATATACTTTGTTGCAAAAGATGGGATACCAAGGTAGTGGACCTATAGGGTTGCAGAGAGAAGGTGTTAAAAAATCGATTCTAAAAAATCCAAATTACCAAAGAGATACCACAGGATTAGGATACAAAAGAGAAGGACCAAAAGAACCTAAAGGTGAAGCAAAGATCACACCTTTCCATGAGACATCTAAAGCTCTTGCATTATAGTTCTAAAAACATGGCATGTATGTGGATCCAAAAAAGCAAAGGATAGCAACAAAAATCATTAACAGACTTAGGGATAATCATGATGATGATTCTGACTCTAATGATTATGAATGAGATTCATTATCTGACTATACTGAAGATATAGGAGTTGATGTTGTCCATACCTATAGTGATGATTACCATGAGGGGGAAAGTTCAAGGACTGAATCACTAGGATTAGTTCCACATTCTCTTGACGATTGTGAGGAAAGTGAGAATTATTTTGTGATAGACGATTCAAATGAGAGTATGGAAATAGACCTTGCTGATACAATCATAAACCTTGACAACTTCTCTATAAATACTATCTCAACATTTGAAATCTACCCAAATGACTTGATACCCCTTGTACATCCTGAGCTTATAGATTGGGATTCTCCCAACTATCCAAAACTTGATGTTTTCCATAACGATGATGCAATTATCGACTATCTTGGAATCAGAGATCATCTAACACCTAGGGATCATAAGTCAGGATTTCCAATAGAACTCAATGACATGGCTTATTTTGGAGAGTGTGCCAATCCTTTTAGTCGTAAAAATGTAAAAATAATCAACAGATCTAATGGTGAAAACCACTTAGTGGTAGTATTAGATTCGAAAATAGTAAAATGAAAAGATGTATCTGAGGGTGAAAACCTCTCTGAGGTGCCTGAAGATGGAAGGATTGACACTCTCCCTAATTATATGTATTGAGAGAAATCTACAATACTTATTGAACCAACATTGCCTCTCAACATTGGAATGGAGGAGTCCCCACATATTCTCAAAGTAGCAACATCCTTAACAGAATCAGAGAAAGAAGTTTTTTCATAGTTTTTCAAAGAAAGACAAGTGAACTTTGCCTGGTCTTATGCTGATATGCTAGGACTGGATCCTAATCTTATTATGCATCACTTGTCTATTGCACCAGGAATTAAACTAGTTAAGCAGAAACTTAAAAAAATGTATCCTCATATTGCTCTTATGGTTAAAGTAGAATTGAAGAAGCTCTTAGATGTTGGATTCATTCATGCCATTGATTATGCTGAGTGGATTTCTAATATTGTACCAGTATCAAAACCAGACAAGTCTATCAGGATTTGTATAGATTTTTGAGATCTCAACAAAGCTTGTCCTAAAGATGACTTCCCATTGCCTAACATTGATATCATAGTTGATTTGACAACTGGACATGAGATGTTGTCTCTAATGGATGTTTTTTCTAGCTATAATCAGATCAAAATTATTCTAGAAGACCAAGACAAGACTACTTTTACATGTCCTTGGGGCACGTAGTGTTGGAATGTGATGCCTTTTGGACTCAAGAATGTTGGTGCAACTTATCAGAGGGCTATGACCATAATCTTTCACGACATGATGCATACTATAATGGAAGATTATGTTGATGATATTCTAGCAAAATCTAAAAATAGAGATGGTCATCTATGAGTGTTGGATAAAATATTCACCTGGATGGAAAAGTATCAGATTAGATGCAATCCAAAGAAGTGTGCATTCAAGGTTACATCAGGCAAATTGTTAGGGTATATTGTCTCAGCTAAAGGTATAGACGTTGATCTAGAAAAAGTTAAGGCAATCATGGAGATGGCTTCCCCTACAAATATCAATCAGTTAAGATCTTTACAAGGATGTCTCCAATAAATTAGAAGATTTGTTTCTCAAATAGCAGATAGAAGTCATCCCTTTCAGCATTTGTTGCATAAAAACATTTCATTCAAGTGGGATGATAAGTGTGAGGAAGCCTTCACTAAGATCAAGCAATATTTGGCAAATCCTCCTACTCTCATGTCACCAATTCCAGGAAAGCCACTTTTTCTCTATATTTTAGCTACAAAAGTCTCAATGGGTGCTCTTCTAGCCCAATAGGATCAAGAAGGAAAGGAAAAGGCTATATATTATATCGGTCGCACCCTTCTGGGATATGAACTAAATTATTCTCCAATTGAAAGAGCATGTCTAGCAGTAGTCTTTGCTTAATAGAAATGGTGACATTATATGTTGTCTCATTCTATCAAGCTTGTTGCAAAAATTGATCCTTTGAAATATCTTTTGAACAAGGCAACATTAACAGGAAGATTGGATAAGTGGGTTATGTTACTTAGTGAATTTGATATTGAGTATGTGGATAGGAAGGCCATCAAAGGATAAGTAATTGTAGATCAATTAGCTAAGGCACCACTGAAAGATGATCAACCTATACATACAAAATTTCCAGATGCACATATCCTAACATTATCTACACAGACATGGAAGTTGTACTTTGATGGATCATATACTCAACATGGTTCAGGAGATGGAGTGCTATTTGTTACACCACAAGGATATACAATACAAAAGTCTTACAAGCTACTTTTTCCTTGTACAAATAATGTAGCAGAGTATGAAGCCTTGATGATTGGGTTGAAGATGGATCTGCAATGGAAATTCACTGAATTGAATGTCTATGGAGATTCTCAGTTGATTATTAATCAAGTTAATAATGAATACTAGACCAAGGATGACAAGTTGTTACCATATAAACGTATGGTGGATGACTTTAAGCAATATTTTTCAATCATCACCTTTGAGAAAATTCTAAGGCATGATAACAAGGATGCAAATGCTATGGCTATGATTTCTTCTCTATTTGATGTAGAAGATACAAAAGCCCGTTTTGAGTTCTTAGTGGAATCTTTGACTTATCTTGCATATGATGATCCTGATACAAGTATCATATGTCATATTATCGGACAAGATTCCCCAAATTATGGAAAGCTATATTCCTACCTAAAAGACAATACCATTCCACTTGACATATCTAGAAACAAAAAATGAACCTTTTTACGCCAAGCCTCCCATTATATTCTAATATCTGACACCCTGTATCGGCAAGGTCTTGATGGTACTCTCTTACGATGTCTTGAACATGGTGAAGCTCAAACTGTCTTACGAGATGTTCATGAGGGTATTTGTGGGACACATTTGAGTGGTCCTTCCTTTGCTAAGAAGCTCATGCATATGGGTTACTATTGGCCTACTATGGAGACAGATTCTTTTCACTTTTCTAGGAAATGCAAGAAGTGTTAGATACATGGGAATCTTATTCATGCACCCGCACAATAGCTCCATCATTTTACAACCACATTACCATTCAGGTAGTGGGGACTCAACCTTGTGGGTGCAATTCACCCTCCATCTTCCATCGACCATAAATACATTATTACCGCAACTGAGTATTTTACTAAGTGGATTGAAGCTATTCCATTGATCACTGCCACTGACAAGAAAATATCCATGTTTATCCTCAATTATATCATTTGGAGATATGGTATCCCTATGCATCTTATTACGGATCATGGGAAGCAATTCCAAAATCAAGACATGGATGAATTATGTGAGAAATTCCACATCACAAATCACTATTCCACCATTTATTATCCCTAAGGTAATGGCCAAGCTGAGGCATCTAATAAAACTATTGTCAAGATCCTTCAAAAGATTGTCAATGATGTTGGTCGTGACTGGCATGTCTAGTTGAATTCCACCTTAGGGGCTTATTGTACTTCCATCTATACTCCCACTAGAGCCACACCGTATTCCCTCATCTATGGTTCTGAACATGTTCTATCCCTCGAGGTCAAGTTACCTTCTCTTCGTGTATCCCTAAAAGATTTAATTCCAGATGGAGAATATAGGGTTGCATGGCTAACTAAATTGGAATTGTTGGATGAACATTGTCAAATAGCCTTTGATCATTTGAAGGTCTATCAGCAGAGGATTTCTCATCCATACAACAGTAAAGTGAAACCCAGAGACTTTCAAGTGGGTGATCTAGTCCTTCGTGAGAATCCCAACAATCAGTAGCATCATGAGAAGAAGGGTAAGTTTGAACCCAACTGGTTAGGTCCTTTTGTGATTACAATAGTCTATGGCTCTGGGGCTTATCAGTTGTCTACATTTGAGGGCAATCTCTTGGATGAGCCTCTTAACAACATGCACCTCAAAAAGTTCTATGCTTGAAATCCAAATGCAAGGGGTATGTATATAGATAAAAACAAACAAAAAAAATTCATAAAATCTAAAAAATACAAAAAATAAATAAAATCAAAAGAAAATTGCAATAAAAACATGTGGTGAAAACTTGGAAACAGGCATCATTTGTGACAAGTTATCTCCTCTCTCTATTAGGATTCTTCTAGTGTGTCCGCTCATTGTATATACCCATAATAAAATGGCTAGTCAGTTACTATCTCCATCATGTATATATCATAATAAAATGGCTAGTTCATAGCATACTATCCACTGTGCATATCCATAATAAATCCCCAACATAGGTTGGTCTATTATCTTGGTCTTCATCCTAGTCTTGTTGTGTCCTTCTTCACCCATAATAAGTTAGTCCATCACCTAGCTAGGGGCATGTCCTCGACCTAGTTTGGGAAGTGGATCTATGATAGTCACGACTCCTAGAGGACAAAATGGAGTATTTTCACCAGACAAGCAAACACAATCAAACATTCTTACATAATTCTATCCTCATCATGACTCATAATATGTGATCTATCTTTCAAACATGACCACTTATCTATATATTTGAAATGGCTATACATCAACCAAGATGATCAATACACTTAACGCTATCTTTTGGCAAAGAAATGTATATTCATAGCAGGCATGTTAGAATGATTTGTTGTAGATTATGAATTCATATATGGATTTCATTGTTATCATGTTTCCTATGCTATTCCGAGATATCTTTGGCATGATTTTAACACTCCCATATGTCATTGATTAGAATGGCCGGGATGGGGCATGATATTTTCTTTGATTGCTGTTTGTGGGATATTTTCTGATGAATTCGAAAGAATAAGTAATTGGGGTGTCTATGCGTAAGTGCCTTCATCAGTTTAATAGTCATTGATGCATACAATTCATGTTGTTATGTGAATGCTATTAATGGTGATACACCACACATACCTCGACTCCAAATATTTATTCCCCGATGGAGGGGAGATTATTCCTTATCTTTTATGCAAATGAAACTTAGGTCATCTCGGTTTAATTATACCTAGATGCTTGTCAAGTTTTCTATATTAAAATCCATGCAAGAAGTGCTCAGGTCATCTCGATTTAATTATACCATGATGCTTGTATTTCCTTGCAACCTAATGAGCTCAATGATGATAATAAAATTCTAATTACCATGAAGTTCTAAGATGTTTCATGAAGTTGTGGAGATATCATGTAGTCAAGGATGGTGGATCTATTGAAGGACAGTCCAAACCTTGTAGCCAACAGAATTACACAATGGAATAATCAACACCAAACAAGATCTAAAAGAAAATAGATATCTTTATTCATCAACTAGTTGATTACATGCAATGTGTTGGGCTGTAAGGCCTTCTCAGTTATAGCCAGTTACAATGCAAGAAACAGTTCTAAAAGATCACGCAGGATCCAACACACTTTTCCTCAGCTAGCCTAGGTCTGCAACACAACAAGACACTGGTAGGCACTCCAAGAAAGATCTAAACTTGTGCTCACAAGCCACCAAGCAATCTTCTTGTTCCTAAGCTCGCAAGCTACTAACTCTACTACCTTCTATCCAGATCTAATCTGATTCTAGATCTCTGCTCTGAACCCCCTAAACAACTACCCAAGCAACCTTTAAATACTAATCCAAGCCACAAGTCATCTGGATGAAACACTTAACACTTAGAAACAAATATTAAATGCAATACAAGTCAGCCCTCAAATAGCCTTACAATAATTAAATTATCCATGTCGGCCACTAGATCTACATAGGAGAATGTGACATAAGCTACCACTAATAAATGCACCAAGTTGGCCTCCCAAATCTCTAAGAACAACTATCAGTAAGCCAAACTATTGAGTGTTAGGAAATATACCGAGCACACATACCAACTGAGCAACACAAGCATTACCAAGCACCAGATATGCCGAGTCTGCTTCAATGATCGAGCTCCCTTCAGTGACTGAGTCTTCCAATGACCAAGCCACTTCATCAACCGAGCAATAGGCATAAACACTGAGACCTCATCGGTAACCGAGCACCAAGAAACAAACCTCCAAGTCACCAAGTGACCATCATCCACTGAGATCCACCATAACTTCCAATTGAGAATCACCACCAAGACCATAGAGCTCCATCGGTGAAGCAACACAAACTTCAACTGAGAACTATTACCCAAATAACCGATTAAAAGCAGGTCCTTACCGAGCTCATCCACCTCCTTGACCGAGTGCCAAAAATTCACAAGGAACTAGACAAGAAGCCAGGATGCCACTGCATCAAGATATTCATTTCATATTTCATTTTGCATTACATTTAGATGAATCATGTTGCATATCAATGCTCCTTTTATAGGGATTTCTAGGTCATCTTGCTTATTGGTTCATCTATTCTCTTTGTCCATTCTTCTCATGTGAGACACATTGTTATTTAAGTTGAGGACATTTGGGTAATAAAAATATAAAATCTCCTCTTGCATTTTTCAGAATTTTACATAATCCATCTTCATTATCACATTTAATCATTTGCATAGTTTAATATGTATGTATCATTTTATTAGGTTTGTTCATTTTTATATAACCATTGTATATTAATATGCATATTTTGATCATTCACATCACATTTCATCATGATTATTATCTCATCATCTTTTATCTATAATAGGTCATCAAATTATATCTTATTTTTTCATATTAAGATTTGTCCAAAGGTACATTATTACCAACATTTCATTCATTACATGAAATATCATTGATCTTATTATTCATTACATGCATTTTCATTCATTCATTTATTATCCATTATTCACATTATCATATTCATTATCTTTGTTTCTATCACCATCATTAAAATCTTTACCTTACACATACATAGCATTAAATAAACAACCATTTAGGGAATACATTTATATAAACATCATTATCATATGCTAGATCATCCACCATAATGCATCCAAATAAAAGTAAAACATTTGCATTATAGAACATAAGTACTATGCATATCAAAGTAAATCATCACATCCTACATATGTCAGTACACACATGTATATATAATCATTAAAGAAATCATAATATCACTGCATCCTTCATAAATAGTCCATCACATAAAGTCCATAAAAACAAATCAAATGTCCAAATGTTTAATGATATCTCATAAAATAATAATGTGTCGAAAAGTGTCCATCAAGTCATAAACATAATGAAAAACACTGATACAATGGTGATCCATATATAACAAGTGTGTACAAAATAACTAAGAGACATTGCCTCCAGACTCAGCCTGTCGATGTCTGCGTGATGAAATAAATGGTATTGGTGCTGTTGGATCTCCTGAACTTGAGGGAGGTCTCAGAGGATGTGATGATGCCCCTTTTCTACTGATCAGTCCATGCTTATGTTGCACAGCTATCTTGACTGCATATGAGCTCTCTCTCAAACTCCTGATCCACTGATCCCTAGGTACATTCCATCTATAGGCATCCTTCCAGTAGGTGATCTCCCTACCAGCTTGCTTCATCACCCATAGGTTGTCTATGTGTGGTCCCAATGCCTCTGTAGACTCGAGCTCATCCAGTAGAGTTTCGGCCTCCCCTAGTCACTCTATGGTGACATCTCGCTCATGTCTAACCTCTACAACCTCACCCTCTAACCTCTCCACCTATCTCTCTAGTCCAGGGACATGGTCTACCTGTACCTATGTCATTTCTAGTTTGACTAGCAATGCATCAATATCAATGTCCTCCTCTACAACGTCCCTCTATAAGTAGGGATCCCGAACCCCAACATCCATGTCTGCATGCTCATCCTGGGCACCAACATCAAGCATCTACATATCCTATCCTTCTATGTCGAGCATATGCTCATCTTGTATGTCCTCATGTATCTTCCCACCCTGAACCAGTCTCTCCTGATCGAGTACATCATCTGCCTCATCCTGACCTGGTATCTGTGCACTTGCTAATATCTATGCTAGTCTTGTACTTGTACCTATGGTAACTATGATGGCATTTGTACTAGGGAACCTATGGGAATATCTAGTGGCAGCTATCTCCACACCTATCTCACAGGGGGCATCAACCCCCACAGTCAGACACCTCTGCCTCTCATTCGAGGCCCAGCTCTATCACCCCTCCCTCTGTCGGGATCACAATCACCGCCATCACTACCATCACCACCTCCACCTCTCCCTTGGCCTCTCTTTTCATGGCCTCGTCGCCTATCCTGGCGTCTCTCTCCAACATCCCTCTTTTGTGGCCTCTCTGTCGGATCAGTCAATCTTAGGAATGGATGATCCTTGAGAACTCTCTCATAGTTTGTAGTCATGCCTGGGTCTACGACCCCCTGTCTCATCGACCATGCCTGAAAAAACATGTATAAGAACTCTTTTTGGGCAATCTCAAAGGAGACCATTGGTCCCTAGTCTCATCTCTCCTGATGCGTATGAGAAAAATCTATAACCCCCTGAGGCATCCCATGGATCCTGCCAAACTTTCACAGGACCCAGCTAACCACCTATCTCTCTACAATATAGGGAGTCCTCCCTATCAACCATCAGGACTCAAAATAGTATCTGAGCTGACACTCATCCTCCCACAGCTCACACCCAAGGTAGGGTCTCTAGATCATAGAATCCACGGTATCAAATGCATGTCACCAAAACTCCAAACATCCTAGCTTATGTTGAGATTGGATAGATGCATACAGAAATATATAAGACTGTCCAGTGCCTTGGAATCTCATGGCTATAGGCCATGTGATTGCTATATGCTCCCATGCCCATACATGGAGCAAAGTAACACCAACTGATAAAGAAGCACCTCTATGGTATACCACCTGATGTAAATCATGATAAAGATGTGCTAGTAAGCACACCCCCGAGCAAAATGGGTCCCCTCATCCATCATCCTCTGTAGTGTGCGGCCCCAACCAACTACAAAGCCATGAGACCATCAATCCAGGAAGATGAAGCCTCCGATAGCTCTGGCCAAAACAATAGGAAGTGGCTCATAGAAATCAACCATGTCCTCCCAACTAATCTTTGACTCATCAATGTCGTCGTCATGAAACACCACTCTGCACTCTGCCAAAACATCGTGCTAATCATACTGCACAAGCTCTCTGATAATCGGTAGCTGTAGGATGCAATACACATCCTCTAGTAAGACTGTCATCTCTCCTATGGGGAGATGAAAGGTACTCATCTTCGAGTGCCATCTCTCTACTAGGGAAGTCAGCATCCCGAGGTTCACTCGGATCTTGGGCATATAAATAGTGTGATACAATCATGTAGCCCCAATCAGAAGCCTACCAGTCTCTGATAGCGCTGGCCTTAGATTTTGAGTCACGTGATATCTCTCCCATGACATCAGAATGTCCATAATATCCTCCTACAATAAACACAAACCAATCAAACTATTAGATTTTGATCCAACTGATCTATCTATCTATCTTATCCTATCAATCGAACACATGTTTATCACATGTAACAACAGATAATTCTATCAATTATCTACAATTAGGAAGGTTAACTTACGACCATGCTACGATGTTACCTATCTTGACTCAATCGATCTACATTCCAAGCTGATAGATCATATCGGCCTTTTGATATCTAGTTTGACCTAATTCAACTTCTTATTTTTTGAAATTATATCATCTGACATAAATGTGCAGCGTAGAAAAGTGTTTGCATAGAACGCCCTACCATTTGTGCAGAAATAACATATGCGCAACTAACCTAAATAATAACGCAGTCAATTATGACAAATGTGCCGAACTACATTTGTGCACATTTAGTTCACAAATGCGCCACCAAAAATTTCTTCTAGCACAAATGCGCAGGTACCCCACATGTATGCGCAGAACTAGCAATTTTCTGCATAAACATTACCAGTTGTTGCGCATATATGTGTCGTAACTGCGCATTTGTTCTTCGCCTAAGAACAATTTTTTTCCCTATCCTAACATAAGGCTTAATCTAACCTAAACATGCTAAAATTCAATTGAAACATGCAAAAATTCACAAATTGATAAAGTAGGATGAATCACTTACCAGCTCTCCTAAATCTGGCAGCCTCTGGAAGCGTCTGACCCTCTCAAACTGGTGATCTGACAACGGGAATGATATCTTCTCAACTCTACTCTTCTCTCTCTCAAGCTCCAATCTCCAAATGACAAGTGTGCACAATGACCCTATTGTGGACCCCTTGGCCTTATATATAGCCCGTGGACTCATTTTTCTTGATGTGTGGGCCCTACATATCAAATTTTTCCGATTCACCCCATTTTCACCCATGTTTCCTTTGAATCTTTTCGTGAGATTGATTGTCAACTAAAAAAAAAAATTAATTTTTTTTTTTTTTTTTGTCAATCAATCTCTGAGGGGGCATGCATAGGTCATTTGAGACATTGTTTGGGGCAGGGGCAAAATGCTTGATTTTTCTTTGAAACAATGCGACTAGCACAATATTTCAAAGAGGGCCAAAATGTATACACTAAAAAGTGACTTCATTAATTAATAAATATTTATTATTTAATTAATATTGACTTGATGAATTAATTAAATATTTATTTCCTCTCTTTATTAAATAAATTATTCAATTTATTTGATAAATTCACTATAGTCTATTCTCCTATCATAAATTCCTCTAAATAGTCTTATTAAAGTGATTTAATCAATTACACAATCACCAAATATGACTAAGTCCCCTAGTCCACCTCATCCACCAAGTCACCTAACACATCACCTTGGCTAAAATAATTAATTATTATTAATTATTAATAATTCATTATCCTCACCCACACATTTCCTCTTTTTAAGGGCTATGTGGCCTCATAAGACTTGGTCTCATGACCACATGTCTTCCCCTACACTAAGTCAAGAAGAAAATCCTATTCCTGAGGAGCTTCTCAAGCCACCTCAAAGAGTCAAAGGTGACTCATGGGACACTTGCACCAAGAGTCCTCATGAGGAAAAGGTTCTTCCCCCTTCCTCTCAATGGTCTTTGTGAGACACTTGACATGTGTCTTTCCCTTCCACCTTCTTCTCTTCCATGTCAATGTAGGAGGAACATCCTCTCTATTCCTTCTCTCATATTCCAACTACATCCCCCTTTCTCTCAACCCCTTCAACCAAGTCAATTGTAGCCCTAGGATCTTCCACCTTTCAATCTCCACCTTAGGATTGTGAAACCTAGGCTTGAGTCCTCCAAAAATCTATAAAAGGAGCCTCATTTCCCCTTTGTGAGATAATAGGAAATGGTAATCTTCAAGCATTCAAGCATTCAAGCATTCTAGAGATCAAGAAATCAAGCATCCAATCAATCCATATCATTTTGTGAGTATTTGCATTCCATTATCCATTAGTTGCATAATCAAGATTTAGGCCATTTTGCATACAATTCCATTCAATCTCTACACTTTGGTGACATCTTGGGAAAGGAGCTTCAAATTGGAAATCTGAGAGCTCTACACATCCAAGAAATCAAGGCTAGGAGGCCAATGGAGACAAGCTACAATGAGTAAGTGAAGGTAAACTTGTTTTAAGTTCATTTGATCATTTGTAATATTCATTGTGTTGCAATTAGATTGATTTATTAGCTTAGCTTAGTTAGTATTTCATTTATAATAGTTAGACATCTATTTTTCATACAGGGGTATACTTGACAGCTACTTGATTTGCTTCCCTCTCAAAAGATTCAAAAAATGTGCTTGTGCTTATGATTTTGTCCATGCTATTTTCTATCATGTTTATGTCTAGATCCTCATACATCACATCAACTTGAGAATTAATGACTTTCTTTGCATGTTCCTTCCATAACTATAATGGCTTGATATCTCCTTTTTCATCAACAATTCATGGCAATAAGGTATCATGTAGTTCATTTAAACTCCTCATTAATTATCTAATTCTTCTCTCTATTTCTTCTAGAAAATCTTGGAGATATTGAATTAACTTCACCAAAAAATGGGATGGCTGAAGTGCTTGTAGCTTATCAACATGAAAATTTGAAGATACATACATCATTTTTAGTTCATTTCCCCTATGTACCCATTTGGAAGATAAAGGTGCAACTACTTCTCTGCCTCTGTCAAAACTGTTAATAGCCTCAAATAATAAATGTTTTGGTTTCACAACACACACTCCATTTTGGCCTCTTAGCCTAATGGGGACCCCCTTTTTTAGTCTTAGCTCTCTTGGTGGTTTTGAGTTTCCAAGGGAACTTGTCCTAGTTTTTGGTAAGTTGGATTGTGAGCCCTTAGGGTTTATGCCAATAGCTAGATATCATCTTCAACTTATCCCTTAGTCCCTATCCCTCTCTGGTGTCTTTAGTTTTTTAGGGGTTTTTAGGGTTCGTTTGTGTTTTTTGAACTAAGTCCTTAAGATAGTCTTTTTTAGCCCCTTTTCATACTTTTGCAGTTGTGGAGGTTCTCACACCTCTAAAACTATGAAAGGTCGAATGGTTGATCTTCCTACAAGGTCAACATCTTAGTTTGTTGGAATTTCATAGTTTGACAATGCCAAAGTTTTTTGTTGACCTCATTGACTTTGTGGCCTATAAAAGGGTGTTTGCCTTCATTTTAGCATCATTCTACGATTTCATTCTCCAAGCTCCAATGTCTATAAATACATAGATAATCCTTGCATCTAGATTCTTTTGGCCTTTTGTGTGTGTTTGAGGGTTTCAACATCTAATTTTACCTATTTAGAGATAGTCATCTCAAAATTTTCTCAGTTTTCCTTACTATCTAGGTAGGGTTTTTTTTTTTATAAAAAAAAATAGGTTTTCTTTGTTTTTTTAGTTTCTTGGTGTTGTTATTAGGGCAGGTTTTTCCTTCCAACTTTAGTTTTTGTCTTAGTTTAGAGTTTTGGTTTGTTTTAGGTCTTTTTTCCTAAGTTTTAACAGATAGAAACCTCAACCTTCTTCTCACTTCAAAACACCAAAAAACCTTGTGAGATCTGACACCCACTAGAAATTCAAAACAACTCTAAAGATTCTTTACACCTTCACATTTTTGTACAATAAAATAATTCCAACCTTGCAAAAGTGAGATGCTTTGATTCTCTGAATACTTCATTTCTTCTTATTTACATATTTTGGTGTTTTGCACCTTGAAACTCCAAAGGTTTTCTTCTACTCTAAAACTTTGATTTCCTCCATTTCCTAGCTTTCACATATCTTAATTTCTTCTCTTTTTTGCACTCTAACACTTCCCAAATCCTTGCACCCCTGCAACCCTGACTTGCTATGTCATACACAAAGATTTTCATTTTTGACTTGTCGTAGTCTGATAAGTTTGTCAGATTGTGAAGGTTTGAAAGTAAAAAAAGATAGTGAACTTGTTTTTTGGCGAATATAACTTGGTTTATGGTACTTTTTAAGTTTTTTCTAGGGTTTTTCTTGCATATTTAGATGGTATTTTGTTTTGTATGCTTTCAATAAATGGTTGCTAAAAATTGAGTTTGTAAGCAGAATACCAAAAAAGACAATAATTTTGCCAATGAAGTACCATTTCAAAGGACATCATCCCCCTTCTAAGGTGGGAAACTTGTACCAAGAAGTAACATACGCTAAAATTGGGCACATGAAATGGGACTCATTCCTAAGGCACCATGTGAATCCAATAGGTAGATCATCTGACTCCACAGTAATGGTTTTGGTGGGGATAGTGAATGTAGTTGTGCATCTAGTTTCCATTCTTTCTTAAGAATTAATCATGACCCTAGCTCATCACTACATCTCAAATGAAAAGGTGGTAAAGAACAAAGTGGGAGATATTGTATTGGATTTAAGACCAGATATCATTGAGGACATCTTCCATTTGTAGAAGGGAATTGACCACTTCTATCCAATCACCAAGGAGAGGGGAATGAGGTGATTTGAGAACAACACTCTAGATGCCACAAAATTGTCAATAAGGAATATCTTATCTATCAACTTCTAAAGAGTAGACTGGACATGATTGATATGCAAAGAGGTTACTTAAACAAATATATGAAGGCCGTAGTGACAATGTTGAGCTGGGTATATGGTCTTCCCCAAGTACATCAGTTAGAACCATGGATGATTCATATCATATAAAAGATCAAAGGGAGAAGGGCCAAAATTGATTGGGGGACAATAGTGAGTGAGAACTTGGGCCTACAACTGAGACACGTAAAGCATGGCCCCAAGTTTTTTATGAATTCCTATATTGTATATCTCCTCATTTCCAGAGCTAATTATCTAGGGATCACTAAGATAGGGTCATTCAATGATCAAAACACTTTGCCATATACTATATACCCTTAGCTAGTAAAGAAGGAAAAGATAAAGGATGATAGTCCAAAGTATAGGATTATAAATGATGCTTTCATCTTTATAATTATCAGGTCCATTAAAGAGGACTATGGTAAGAGGCTTTCAGTAGAAGTTATTTCCAAGGTTCAAGCCCTAGGGGATTATTATATTCACTTTAGAACCTTTACTTATATCTAAGTTGCTGGGAGTACCATCAGTACCAATAAGTTTCCACAATACTCATCTGTAAGGATTGTGTTACTGGAAATGGGCAGACAGTTAGCAGATGCCTATGAAGTAATCAAGACTAAGAAGAAGCACTATTGGGACTTTCCTATTTCTATTGGGGCCCATAAACTACAAGATATGAAGGTCTGCAATTCAATAGACCTATAATGGGACGAGTTTCCACTACACGAATTTTATTTGATAACATCTAGATTTGATCCAATTGGAACCTTCATCTATATTGCTAGAAAGTTTTACAAGCACGAACCTCATCCAAAAGATCATTGGATGAACTGTGTCAATGATTATGAGGTGAGAATCAAGGATCATTGTAGAATGGATTTGGAGCTTGCATGAGAGGTAATTAAAGTTCACATTCCTCCAAAGGTTTTGGATAAATATACATAAGTTATCCTTTATCCCATTTACAATAAGGACAAGGTGTGCACTAATTTAATTCTGAACACTGAGATAAATAGGGATAAAAATGATGATATTAAACACTGATCCATGCATATGATTGACTTGACAATAAGGTGAATACACAATCCCTTTAGGCTTGACCCAGTGTTGATGAAGCCCTAGCTATACCCACCTTCTAAGGTAGAAAAAGGGAAGGGAAAGAAAGTGAATACTCCTACTTTCAAAGAAACAAAGGCCATAAACAATCTATAGGCATGCAAGGCCCACTACCTATGATCCCACAAAATGAAGTACATACAAAAGTAAAGATAAGATGACAATGTTCCTTCTTCCATTGAATAAGTGACCCAATAAGTAGAGGATCTACAATAGACATATGTACCATCATAACCTCCTAAACCATCATCTAATTCTGGCCAAAGGAAGATTCCAACCATAAGAGTTCATGTCCCTAAGGGTGGAAATACCCAAGTTAGAGGTAAAGTATACAAAGGGAAGAGAGCCTCAATGTTTCCTCAACTTGAGACACTTAGAGAAGAACAAGTAGATGAGAAACAAGAATAAGATGTTCCCTTGGTAAGGATAACACAACAATCTAATGTTGCAAAAAGGGAGAAGGCACAAAAGAAAACTAATCCCAAGGATGAACTCAGTCTCGATGAATTTTACATATCTGATTTTGAAGTTATTCCTAGTTTCAAAGATGTTACTCAAGATCAACCAAATGCAAGAGAAGGTACAAGTATAAATACTTCAACATTTACTCCTCTTCCAACTCAATTTATAAGGGAAGAAAGGCAAGACAAGGAAAATATTAAAGAGTCATGGATTGAAGAACAAATTGGAATTCCATTGCATGTTCATTCATCTTTTGATGAGGAACTTGAAACAAGAAGGGATATAGAGATCGGGGGAATAAGCATATATAATATAAGAGAAAACCATAAGACTCGAGGAAGGAGAAATTGGCACACACAAAACAATTGAGGAACCCAAGGGTGATGACTCGACATTGACTACTGAAGAGCCATAAATTTTAACTCCTCTACCTCCATCAGCTTCACAAGTATCTACAAAATGGGGACCCCGAAAGAGGAAACATAAACCAACAAATGGATTATGGGTAGTGTGTACAATAAGTACCTTTATAGAATTAATTTATCACTTTTTCAATAAAATTAAGCTAAAATATGACAATTAGTAAGCTATTCAATGAAAATAATGATAATGAGCATCATATAGATCTATGTTTAAGTATGCTAATGCAAAGCTCTCAGCAAGGCACCATTAGTGATAGTCCTAAAATGAGAATTATTCTAAATGATTACATAATTAAGCCTATTTCAATGAAAACTATGCTCAATTATGCTAAAAATGTACTCCTAGCTCAAATTTGCTATAATATTGATGCAATTCTTAGATGTGTGTGTGATCCTTTTCTCCTGATTTTTGCCTTCTATTTATAGATTTTATCAAGCATAGGGGGTGGAGTTAATTTGATCATGGTTGAGTTTGGGTTAAGTCCATAGTTTCAAATATGGGAACAATTTACATATTTTGTCCTCAAAGTTTGGGACAATGAGACAAAATGAGTGGTCAAGATGCTTTCTCCTTATGAGTGATTGGGATTCAATGTAGCTTTGATCTATGTAAGTCCAATACTTAATTCCTATTGGTTGAGGTAATTCCTCCCATGTGGTGAGTGAGATAAAATATAAATTAATTAATTTAATTTAATTAATTTCTTTAGCCATGTGTACCCCTTGAATGGGTTAATTTTGATTTTAATTGAACTATACAATTAATTAGACTAATTGCACAATTAATTCATTATTTTGATTTAGTTAATTGTTTTGAATTTTGATTTCAATTAATATTAGATTTTAGGTTTGATTGCAATTAATGCCTTGATTTTTCCTTAGTTGCTCACTTGGTTTGATCTTGACAATTTTTAGGTGTCTACAAATGCCCCTCTTTGAATCAATGTACGAAGTGCATTGGTTCAAAGAATGTCCGACGTCCTGATGCAAATTCCTGATTAACTGATGTTTGATTTGATGTCAATGATTGATGTAGATTCCCTGATGACACCCTGAGTGATTGATGTTACTGCTAGTCATTACGATGATGGATCTTTGATATGATGCTTGCTTTGAACTGATTCACTAATTTCGATGCCCTATTGATGAATTCAAATTTTTTTAAGTTGAATGATTGTGCAACTAATTTTGATTGTATTTTTGATGATCTGAGTGTATGCCCCCTTAGAAATGAAATGAAATTTTTTTATGGTGAAAAATTTCACATTTTTGATCAATTTCGTTGAATATTTTCTATTTTTTGTTGATTTCAATTTCATTTCCAATATTATTTTAATGATGAACTAATGACAAATGCCCTTTATTTGGCTAATTCAGTGATCAAATTTGAACTTGGGTTAATTTTCATCTAAAAAAGCCCCTTTTTAGGTCAAATGGCTATATATAGGGGTAAAAAGTCATTTTTACTATTCATTTTCACCCTCTGACTTTTTCAAGCTCCGACGATGGTGGTCCCTTACAAAGAGAAAAAATTTAAGCGTGGTCACAGATATCAGCATTCATTGGACTATAAACCTCCGGTGAGTACCCTTGGAAAAATTATATGTCAATTTATGTCATTTAAATTCGAAAAATCTAGATTTTTCAGATAATTTTTTTTTTTTTTCCAAATATTTTTCAAATAGCGCGTATAATCAATTGTGTAGGGCATACACATCTATTCAGCACATTCACGTTGTGAAATAGAATGTACTAAGATTTTAGTAGCACGTACAAGTGCAAACCCTAGGTTAGGTTTTTGCTATTAAGCTTTGTAGCGCATTCAACACGGCTAGCACAAATTAGGATTTTTGTAGCGCGTACACAAATTATGTAGCGCGTACTAGTTTTAATAGTGCATATAAGTTGTTTTATTGTATTTGATCATTTTGATAGTGCATTCAATCAATTAAACAACACATTTACGTTTTAGTGCATACAAACCTTGAAATAGCGCGTACACCCTTTTTTGGAGTTTTTAGCAGTTTGTAGGCGGTCATCCTGTTTGAATGATTACCTCGATTTGTCAATTAGCCTAAATGATTATCCCCATGATGAAACAAGTTTCTTGACATCAGTTCTGATCATGTGATGATGAATATTTGATTATTAATCCTGATTGTTGTGGTTTGATTGTGATGATAAATTTTTTGTGCACTCTGGATAGAATTAGGAAAAATTGATGATGGTTTGATAGGTTTAGGATGTTGATTGACTTGTGATGATTCAACATCTAATGATTTGATTACTGATGCAATGTTAACTTGATTTCGCAGGATCCCCTTTGAAAGTTAGCTGTCCGAGGATTATATCTATGGCCACTTGAGATGATAGATGATTTGATTGGGCATGAGCATCAATTGATTGGATGGTGTGGCCTATCATTTTTATTAGATATACCTTGATTCTAAGTGAATTGAGGGTTACTGACTGCTATGGCAAACTGATGGCACTCTGACCATAATATTTTCCACTTTCCATTAGGGGAGATGACTATCACTCTCGAGGATGTGTATTTCCTTCTCTGTATCCCTACACATAGAGAGATTGTCTACTACGATCAGGTCTATGATGGCACCATCTTGAGATGTCTATTTAGAGATCCTACTATCGGTGATGATAGTATTTTATGGACATAGTTTGCCTGTTTTCCTATTCTTTCTACTATACTTGGCATGTTGATTGGTGGTTTCCCGCCTCCTGAACAATGGGGTTATGGTTTTGTTGTCTGTTGCGGTCATATCTTGGAGGATATGATTAGGCATCCTCACTAATTTGATTGGGGATCCTATGTATTGGTGTAATTATATCATGAGCTGCATGATGTTGTATATAGGCATGGTGCTGCACTTTCTATTGGTCCAGTACTTCTTCAGTTGTGGACCTGGGAGCACCTCTCAATTACACATCTAATAGCAATCTGATGACAAGATCCTGGTTGGCCATTTTCAACATCTATGAGGGTATGGTTGTCCAGTCTCATCTGGGAAAGCTTGATTATTGGCGTCATATCATTGATGATTTGGATCGGGTCACTTGGAGACCTTATCTTGGTTGCGAGTCATGTGTTGATTATGCCATAAAGCTTTCATTTATCTATATCCCATGATGGATGATAGGGCGTCCCTTGATCATTGAGTGATTCTATTTATATTGAGTCCTCCAACAGTACAACACTATAATGGGTATGCCATAGGGATCTATCAAGTCCTCTGACAGTACAATGCTATACATGATATGCCACAGGGATTGGATTTAAATATACAATTACAAGCTGAGAGGTCCCTCTGGGGTCCTCAGATTGATTATTGCACAACCCGTGATGAGCTCCTAGGCCTTCCACATTTATCTTGGGACATGTAGAAGAATATTGTAGATGCATGGTATGACCAATGACTATGCACAATGGTTCATTGATAACCCATTTCTAAGATTCACTGACCCTACAGAGCTACTTTCAGGGACTAATGATAGATATGATGGTGATGATGATGATGATGGTGGTAGAGGAATTTGACAGGGTAGACATGCTGGGAGAGCCAGATGGGGTGGGAGAGTTGTGATTCCTATTATTATTTCCCCTACTCCTACTAGAGGTGGTGTGTGTATGCAGGGTGGTATAGTACGAGTGAGAGGTGGGCCATTTTGAGCCTTATATCAAGTCAGAGCAGGTGGTTGGGGTCAGCCTAGGGCTCAAGTTTTTAGATAGGTTGCCCCATAGATTACTGTGCAGATTGGTGCGTAGGCTGCTATAAAGGTTCATCCATAGATTCCACCGGGTCCTTTAGTTCTACCAACACCACCATCATAGGCAGTACCAACTCCACCGAGTCCTAACAAGTTGGCTTCTAATGTCAGATCTCTATAGTATGACATATCATAAATGAGATAGTAGGTTACCCAGCTTAGTACTATGATGCAAACCTTTATGGCTACTATGGCTCAACATGGTTTACATGCTAGCTCCAACAATGGTCCAGATACAGGTCATGGCGGTCTAGGTATAGATGGTGCTGGGGGTAGTGCAGGTGCAGGTGGTAGTTGATCCATATGATATGCCCCTTCTGATAGATATATCTTGTATCTATGATTTTTTATCAAGACTTGTATATTCACATATTCTTTTGACATATTTTTCTTTTCATTGATGGATACTTATGTGATGGAATTTGATTTATAACGACTTTGATTATACCATGGAATTTGATTGACCTTTATGGATTTTGCTTATATGATGTCATTATGTGTTGGATTTACCTTTTTGATGATTTATGATATGCAGTATCACATGATTCTACTTCTATATGCTTTATTTTTATGCTTTTTAGATGCAAAATTGATATGATTGCATGTGCTATGTTTACTTAATTTTGGTTGGATGTCTTACTTATGAAAGAGATTAGATGTATGCATTTATTACCTAGTGTAATGATTAATGCTCTAATGATTGGATATTTAATGCTTTAATATTTAATGATTTGCAATGTAATGACATGGATGGATTTAATGCTTTAATGCTTAATGAATAATGCTTAGTAATGGACTTAATGCAATTATATGATGAATTAATGAATAATGCTTAACATATGAGATACCATAAGGATGAATGAACCTAGTGAATAATAGATGATATTTAATACAATTTAAATCTAATAATGTGCTATACTTATGAAATTAATCTAATGGATGAAAACTAACTTAATGAATAATGAAAACTCTAATAAAACTTAATGATTAATGATCAATGTAATGCACCTATTCTAATCAATGCAATTTTAATGATTAATGTAACGAGCCCTAAATGGATGTAACCTAATGATTAAAAATGATGGTTAATGTAATCTAATGATATGAACTTAATTAATGCAACATACTACAACTAAGATGCACTTAATCTATTATGCCATATCTAATGCAAGTTTGATTTTGATTTTTTGATTTCCAACACATTCAATTACATAAAGTAATGATGAATTTTTCAATTTTTAGCTTAACTCACCCCTTTTTATCTTTAATAACTAGTTTTGAGAAAAGGATCCATGCAAAATAAATGCATTTAATCTAGTATGGATGCAGCTAGTTGTCACTATTCAGAATTAGGATGCTTATTTTCATCATCAAGCATTTTGAGACCTGAAATTGGTACAATCCTCACCGGTTCAACCATGATGATATGAATACCTTTTCCTTCAGAGTTACGTGCCTAAAGTTGGTACACCTATCACTGGTTAGATTCAACCATGATAGCCTCAATAATGCTTTCATGGAATTTAATATTGCAAGTGGATTTTGGCATTATGACATAGAAAATCAAAATGTCCAAGGTATCATGTTGCGTAAACAAACAAAGATCTTGGGTTCACCATATGTACATGTCCTCGATGATTCTTTGATGATCATATCATTAGATGAATGATACATATTTTAAAACCTCGATCTTAAAACACTCATTTAGAAATCAAGAAAATATCATGCTTTTATCATCGCTTATCTGGTCCAAGACTTCATCAATTTGCTAAAAAGACATGATCTCACCAATCAAGTAATCACTTAAAAAAATTGCACTATTTTTCAAATCCATATTTCAAGTAGAGTTTCATCCATTTCATATTTGATTGTTCATTTTAATCCTGATAAAGGTAAGGTCATTGTGAGTTCAAAGATCAAAAGTTTTTCATTATCAAATCATCATTTGGATTAGGATTTGAGTCTATCATCTAGGTGTTATGCTTGTGATTGGATGCATTGATTTGTGTCAATTGATATCTATTTTATGAATCCTTCTTGATTTTAGGATAGATTTTCCCCCAGCTTGATTTCATTGTGTTGTTGGACTT
The DNA here is from genome assembly GCA_027943335.1 of Chamaecyparis obtusa. Classification (NCBI taxonomy): domain Eukaryota; kingdom Viridiplantae; phylum Streptophyta; class Pinopsida; order Cupressales; family Cupressaceae; genus Chamaecyparis; species Chamaecyparis obtusa. The sequence continues at coordinate 700,582 of BSBK01002634.1, forward strand.
GGACACTTTTCAGATATATGATGAAAGCTTTAGGTATTTTGCAAATGCATCTCTGGGATTTATTATGCAATTTTTATAAATGTTGGTGAATGCAATATCTACAAGGATGGCTAGGCATGAGACTTGACTTTCAATGGCGCTTATTTACTAGGTTTTCAATGATTCAATTTATTTCTCTTTTTCTCTTTTATATCCTTTTTTTTTGCTACCAAGGTGCCTATATACTAGGTTTTCACCAAGGGACTTTTCTTTCTTTTTCAATTTTTTTGTTTTATCATCAAGGCACCTATTTGCTAGGTTTTCACCAAGACAACATTTTTTTTTAAGATCATTTTTGAATGTTTTTTAATGTCATCATGCTCAATTTTCCATTATTTTTTATTTCTTCAGGATCACTTTTTGTTGTCTTTGTACTTTTTTGCTTTTCTTATTTTTTTTCCTCTTTTCTCTTTTTCAACGTTTTTGAATTTTTTGAAGATCACTTTTGACTATACAAAATAAATAGAATTCTTCCTCATCTGATATTCTAATACTCTTTCACTTATACTCTTTTATCTGCTTTAGGTGTAAAATATTTTCAGGTGTATGTTGTTGATGGGTTCTTGTAGTTCCTCTCCATCACAATCAACTAACTTGTATGTACCCATTCCAAAAGAAGAAGTAATAACAAAAGGACCTAACCAATTTGCTTCCCATTTTCCTTTCTTCTCTCTTTCTACCTAATTCTTAGGTTTTTCTCTCAATACCAAATCACCTATTTGAAATGTTCTTGGTTTGATGTGTTTATTATAATTTCTTGACATTTTGTTCTGATACACTTTGAGGTGATCAAAATCTTTTTGTTGTCTCTCATCAAGTAATTCCAACTCCTATAATCTAGAAACCCTATAGTCTTCCTCAGTTAGCAACCCATATAATGAAACTCTTGTATTGCATAAAAATGACATAAAATAACAAACTTAAATAAACTAAGTCTATTCCTACATATTCATGCAAACCTCAAAATATGGAAGAAAACATGCATATATGAAGAAATGAAATAACAAATAAGATTAAGCTATTTCAACATAATGAAAACCTCCCAAAAAAGACTAAGTGTAGATGATTTTGGTTTTTGAGGGTATGTGGTTGCTCAAATCCTGCAACATGACAATGCATGAAAAAGGCTTTTTGGAAATGAGGAGAGAGCTCTCCTTTTATAGAATTTTGAAGGAAATGGCCGGTTGAGATTGAAAGTTGGATGAAGGGTCAAGATTGCATAGGATTGATGAGGTGGCCATGAGGTGGAGGCCAAGTAGATGCCATGCGGATTAGGGTTTGACCATTCAAAGGGGGAAAGATTCTCACATGTGTGAGAAACCTTTGAAAGTGACATGTCCATGACAAATTGTAAGAGGGTGTAAGAAGGTGTAAGAGGGATAAAGTTGCTCACACATGTGTGAGAAACTTGAGAAAATGATGGCTCAATGACAAAGGTAAAGGGTTGTAAGAGGATGGGAGAACCAAGGTTGCTCACACATGTGTAAGAAACTTTGGAAAATGACATGTTAATGACATGGGTCAAAAGGTGGAAGAGAAGGGGAGAACCAAGATATTGGAAAGTGACATGTGAATGACATGTGGGAGACAAGTGTGTAAGGGTTTGTAAGAGTGTGTAAGAGTCACATGTGACTTGGGTTTGGATTAGGATTTCTTAATCCTTAGATTAAGGTTGTGAAAATGATTAGGATGAGATTAGGTGGGAGATTAAGATTAATTAGTGGGAAAGTGGGTTGACTTGGGTTAGAAGGATGGGTTAGGTTAGGGAAGTGAGGTTAGGTGAGGGTTAAAGTTAGGATCCATGTGCTCATATATAATTAAATTTAATATTTAATTCCAAGTGGGTTAAAAGGGGATTAATTAAATAAACAAGATCATTTACTTAATTAAATGGAGGATTAGGATGAGGGGAAATGTGATAGAATTAAATAATATAAATTTTTTTAATCAAGGATAAGGGATAAAGAGGAGTGTAATTAAATAAATGAGAATTTATTTAATTAAGGTAGAATAAGGCTAAAATTAAATAAATAATAAATATCTATTTAATTGGCTAGGATAAGGGTAATGGTTAGGATAATTTTAGGTGTCTACATTTTTCCCCTCTTTGATGTAGCATCACAAAGTGATGCTAGATCAAAGAAGATTAAAACATAGTGGATAAAAGGGATAGGACTAGTAGCATGATGCCCCAATCACAAAAGGATGAGGAAGAATGACGAGGAAGGCTTGGTATGCCCCCTTGAGAGGACATGCGGGTTTGGAGAACACAGGTGTGCTCTGGAAATGGATAGGGGTATGAAAGGAAGGGGAAAAGGTGATGGATGATGAAGGAAGAATAGATAAAGTCATGTTGCGATGGTGTGATAAACCTAAGTTTGATATTGTACTTAACACTATGCACCAAGGTATGAGGAACCAAGATGACAATGTGTCAAGTACATGATAAAAAAAGGGTCAAATGCAACCATATGCCTATGACACCATGCTATGGAAGATCGTGATGCCATTATGACAATAGGATGCAAAGACCATGATAAATGCAAAAATTAGTAATATAGACAAGCAACAAGTAAGCATGCACAACAAACCGAAGGCAAATCAATAGTTTGCCCCTAGTCAAGCTGAAAACTAATTGATGGATTAATTGATGATGATTGATTGAGGATGACAAAGTTAACGATAAGAACAATGCACATCCAAAGGATTTGGGAAGAATAAATCCCATGATGATGATTTGATTGAAAGAGTTCAATAGATTATCAACTGAGTCAGGTCAAGATGATGGGTTAATTAAGGATTGATGTACAAGATTACAAGATTGGATTGATTGGATTAGTATTGATTGCACTTTATTGGACTAGTTTGGGATTTTAAAATTTTTTTTAATTTTTTTTGTGATTTTATGGATTTTTTGATTTATTGATGAGTGGATTGGAGAGTGAAGGGAAAGTTGATTTGGATTGGAGTGGAAGATTTGGATAAGATAATAGGAGTAGAAATGAATTGGATTGAAGATGATAGGAAGGAATGAAATTGAGATGATTAGAAGATAAATAGATTAGAAAGGATTGAAATGGAGGAGAAATGAATGAGATAGAAGAATATACGAAGAAGGGAAATTGATTAGATTAGAAGATAGATGAATTTTATTTAGTGGAATTATAAGATAAAGGAATTAGATAGGAATAGTGTAGGAAGAAGGTAAATTGATTAGATTAGAAGAGAGATGAATTTGATTTAGAAGATATAGGAAGTGGATGGAATAGAAGAAATAGAAATGGATTAGACATGAGAGGGAAAGGACAAATGGATGTTATGGGGGGAAGTTGGAAGATGGATAAGATGATTGAATGGATTGAGACCAATGACAATGAAAACCAAGGGATGATAGATGAAATGGGGAACATATGTAGTTTATGAATGGAAGGTAGATGAAGGGAATGGAGAGTGATAGGATATGGGGGATGAAAAGGTGGGGAAAAAGGAGATGAGGATCCATGGATGATATGGAAAAGGAGTTAAATGCCCCATACTAGAGGGAGAAGAAGGAACAGAAAGATGGTGGTTAAAGGATATGTAAAATGAATGGGATGGGTAAAAATATGCATGGAGGGAATGAAGGGATAGGCCAAACATGCGTGGAGAGCATTTGTGTTTGTGTGTGATGTAGTGCATCTAGGCTTATGAATGAAAAGGGATGAAAGTGGGAGGTAGATGAATAGGATGAGGGGTATGAATAAGATAGATGATAATGATAAGGAGGATATGGATGGAAAAGTACAATGTATAATGTAGGGAGGAGATGGAGAGAAGCATACAATGGAACTGAGGGAATGCATGGGATAATAAAGATCAAAGGCATGGAAATGAAGATGGAGCTTGATAAGAGCATGGAGGGAGGATGAAGGAAGTGAATATGAAAAGGATTATGAGATGGAGGATATGGATAGGATGTCAAGATCAAATATAGACAAGTGAATGGATGTATGTAGGATAATGAAGAGGAGATGGATAACAAGTAAGGAAAATGGATGGTGTATATGGATGGATGGAATAAATAGGATATTCAAGATCAAAGATAAGAAAGGATGAGTATTGAATTAGATAGGAGGATGGATGGTGGATATAAAAGATGGAAGACATATATGGTATCATAGGATGGATGGAGCTTGCCCCCAAGTGTAGGGTACAAGGGGATGAGGATAAGTGAATGGATGGAAGAGGTGAATTTTATAATTCAATAAATATGTAATAGGAAGATGGAGGGAAGGACTCAAGCATCTAGTGTTGTGATATTGCGTTGCGTGTTTTGGATCAAGGCATTTTGGATATGTTCTCATAGATGTTGGTAGCATGATTAGATGGTAGAGGAAATGGACTAGGGAGAAGGAGAATGGGGAGTTATGAAAAATATTGGATGAAAGGAGTGGATGAGTGTGGAAGGATTGGGGAATAAGGAATGGGAAGAGGGAAGACTTGTACATAAATGGATGGGACAGATGAAAAGATCACAATTGGCACACATCTTGAAGGGTGGTGGAGCGGTGGAAGATGATATTTTGGAGGAGGTGGAGGAAAAAAAAGGTGGATGTGGGATAAGGACCCAAAATAGATGAAGGAGGTAATGGAGTTGGAAAGTAGAGGATTTGTAAAGGGAGGACAAGAGGATTTATGATTGGAGGAAGCTTTTGGATTGGCAAGGTTGGATGCCAATTTGGATTTTTAATTGAGATGCATTTTGGCATTGAGTAGCTTTGGAATCCACATGATTTTTCATTTTTCATTTTGAGGCCTTTGGAAATTTTTGTTCTTTTGGATCATGTTTTTCTTTTCTTGAACATATCTTTTAGATGGGACTTGTTGATCCTTCAATTTTTGTGTGGATTTTTGACTGAATGCATCTTTTTTGTTTTATGTTTTTTCTTTGGCATCCAACTTTCTCCCATTAGCCATGGTATGGTGGCATGAGGATGAATGGTTTAAAGAGTGTATGGATGGAATTACAGAGGATGAATGTTGGAAGGAATTCAAGGATGTGTGCCTTTGTGGATCTTTCTTAGGGAGGTGAGGTGAACTTGGATATGGAAGATGGATTTATGTAAGGACCTAAAATGGATGGAAGGGATGAAGGATTATGTTTGGGAACATAATGACCCAAAATGGATGTGTTTGAGGAAGGGAGGGATGTTTGGACGTAGGGACCCAAAATGGACTTGGAGGATGGGGGGATGGAAGTTTGGACATAAGGGCCCAAAAGGGATTTGGAATATGAGTGAGGGAAATATTGAAGTTTAGATTTGGATGGAGGAATTTGAGATTTGGAAGGAGTAGAAGGGGTACCAAAATCTTGAGATATTCTTTCTTCAATGGGATACTTAGTATTTTCAACACAAGATGCAAGTACAAGTCTATAGAGTTCATGTATGTATTGGATAGGTGTGATGGGATTTTATGGAGGATTAGGACCATGAGGGGGATTAGGGGATATGATAGGATATGGGGATGGATTAGGAGGGAAAATAAGATCTTGAGAGGGTTGAGGATCATGACATGGAGATGACGGAGTACTTTCATCTTGACTTTGGATAGAATTAGGTGGCAGAGTAGAAGAGATAATGGGATCTTGAGAGGGAAGATGATCATACAATGGAATAGAGGGGATAGAATCGTGAGATGGAGTGATTTGATGTTGACGTGGAGGGGGATTATTGGATGAGAGAGAAGGAATATCTTCATGAAGTGGAGGATAAGTGGATTTTAAGGCTTGAGATGGAAGGGGGTCATTGGATGGGGTAGAGGGGATGGGTTCATGAGATGGGGGGGGAGTCATGAATGGATGGGATAATAGGGATGTCTTGATCTTGATTAGGAATTAGATCATGAAGTGGATTAAGAGGGATAAAGGGATCTTGAGATGGATTGGAAGCATGGGATGGAGAGATGCTAAGATCTAGAGGAGGAGAAGAATCCATAGTAGCATGCTTTGGAACAAGGTCTTGACATGTTTGGACTTGGGAGGGTGATGTAATGGAGGAGGTGGAAGCTTCACTGTGACTGAATGGAGGGATGAAGGAATCATGAGACTTGGAAGATTTAGGTGTGTCTTGACTTGGAGGGAATGATGGTGAGTGCATGGCTTGTGGAGATTGGGTAGCTTGATTTAGAGGTGGGGATCTACACTTCGTTGTTATCTCGTCGATCGATGTAAAGAAAAGTATGGTTTTGGATGAGATATGAGGATGATGGATTTGGGTAAATGTGGGAGGATGAGATGGATTTACCTTGTCAAAGCTAGAGGAAGGAGAAGAAATGTGAGATGTATTGAGATTGGATATGGTATGTTGAGGTGGAATAGATGGGGATATGGGATTGTCGTGGTAAATGGGAGTTGGATGAATTTAGGATTGGATTTGTGTGAATCCAATGTTTATCCATGAAGTTGGAATGAAGGTGTGGATTTGGATTAGAAGAAGATGTGAGTGAAGATTTGAATTAGGAGTAGATGAAGTCAGATATTTGAGGATGGATGAAATATGAACTTAGGACTACAAGCAAGTTTGGACTTTGTTTTTTTATTTGAGAGGGCAGGGCCTCAAGAACCGTGATTTGATTTGATTTGATTGATTGATTATGAGGGTAGGGCCTCAAGGATTTGACTAATTTGATTTGCCTCAAGGATTTGATTGATTGTGAGGGCAAGGCCTCAAGGATTTGATTGATTATGAGGGTAGGGCCTCAAGGACTTGATTGTTTTGATTTGGATTGATTAAGAGGACAAGGCCTCAAGGATTTGATTTGATTTTATTGTGAGGGAAGGGCCTCATGAACTTTGATTTAATTTTATTGGATTGATTAAGAGGACAGGGCCTCAAGGATTTGATTTGATTTCATTTGAAGGTTTGAGACAAACCTAGGTGGAACAAGACCCTATGATGGTGCAAAAAAAGGATTGATTTGGATGATTATATTCTTCAACTTGGAGATGGACTTGTGATCCCAAGAAAAATGGGATAGGATTAATGGAATTAATTACTTGAGATAGATTGATGTTCTCAAAGAAACAATTCAATTAGATGTGTTTTCTAATGATGAGGGTCTATGTAACACTTTTGATTAAAATATTTCAACCTAAGATTGATTAAGGAATGAAAGATGAGATTTGATTTGATTAGTCTTGATTATGCTTGGATATGGGTCAATCAAGACAATATTTGATTAAAGTCCAAATGATGATTTTGCTCCTAAGTTCAAAGTACAAGATTTTATGAAAATTTAGATGACAAGGTGATGTGGATATAGATTGGAATTGAGAATGAGAGAAATTTAGAATATAAATGAGGAATATTTGGAGGAATTTAAATGGATCGAATGAGGATTAGATTGGAATGAAGTTGACAAGTGGATTAGATTAGAAAGGTAATGATTTGATTAGATTAGAAGGAAAATGAATGGTGTAATTGGATTAAGAAATTAGATGTGATTTATGAAGGATTGACAAGATGAAGATTATGACTTTGATTGAATCATTAGGAAGAGGAGAAATATGACTTAGAATAAGGATTAGGTTACAAGAATGATTAGAATGATTAAGAAGAATGATAAAGATGACTTAGAAGAAGTGAATAGGATTATTAGAAGAAGTTATTAGGATGATTAGAATAGAATAGGAATGACTTGGAAGAATTGATTAGGATGACTAGGAATAGGATAGGAAGGATTTAGAAGAAGTGATTAAGATGATTAGAAGAAGTGATTAGGATGAGGAGTATGGAGAAGGTGATGAAGTTGATAGATGGAAGAAGTGATGTGGAGATGATGTGGAAAGCTTGACTAAAGACAACTAACTTAACAAAATGTTTTTGTTGTTTTTGAAATTTTTTAAAATTTTTTTAAGTTTTGTAATGTTTTTGGGTTTTCAAACTTTATATTTTGTTTTGGATTTTTGAAGTTTTTTGATGTTTTTGGATTTTTGATTTTAAAATGCTAAGAAAAAAAATAAAATAATAGACAAGCATAAATTCTAAGGCTTAATTTGGATGGTGTGTCCCCTTTTGGCTGCAAATGGGGAAGGTTTTAAACATTAAAGCACATCAAACAGACCAACAATCCTATTGAGGCTTCAACTAGGATATACAAGCTCAACTAGGGGATGTCCTTGATATACGCAAGGTACATGAGGCCCAAATCTGTAGATGAAAGAGAATAATGTCACATAGTCAGGAGGAGACAGTAACCCAAATCTACACCTTCACTTCCCAAAGGTATAAAGTTCTTTGGGGCTTAGCCAAGAGTGACAAGATTCTACTTCCAAGAGAGGTGTCTTTGGATTCACCTCCCGCTATTTATACTCTGCCAGAACATGAGAGTTGAGGTCATCCCTTAAGGTGATCAAATCCCCAAGCAGACCTCCAAAAAATAAAACAAGACCACGTATTTCTTGTGCACTCAAGATCACCCAAAGGTGCGAGAGGAGAGAATATGTACATGGCCTTGGGGTTTAAAAGACACTTGTTCTTTTTAATTCCAAACCCAAATGTGAAGGTTAATTTTAAGCCCAATTTGAAAATGTGTGGAAAACACTTCAAACAAATTGTATAAGGCTAAAAATTATTTCAAAACCAAATTCCTTGCATTTTTATGATGAAATTTAAAAAACAAATTGCTGAAAAATGATTTTTTATGCCCAAGTTATGAGTGTTTGAAGCTTGCAAACAAGAGTCAACTTGGAACATGTGAACCTAATTTTTGGGATTGAATCTAGTAAAATGGTTTGCAAATATGGATAGAGGGCTAAATCAGCTTTTTGGCACTTTTCAAATCATCGAAAATGGAGCTCGTATGTGGAAGTTATAAGCATTTTTGTGAAGTTGCCTCTTAATGAAAAACAAGTTGTAATAAGGCAGAGACGGTTGTCTATTAGAGATGCCTATTTCTAGGTAGAGATGCCTATGTACATATAGAGATGCCTGTTTTTCAGAGATGCCTGTTCCCAGGTAGATACACCTATCTGCACAAAAATAAAGATTAAACACCAATGTTTTAAAGTTTTATGCTCCCATTAAGTTTCAAATGCATAAAAAGGTTTCTTATGACAAAGACACAGTGATTTTTTAACCTTAATATGTCAAAAAAATTTACTTAATCAACTTAAAAAAGATAATTCAAAGGAAAATCCTCTTTCTAGTAGAGACACCTGTGTGTATACAAAGACACCTATCTCCACAAAAAACAAAGATTTTATTAGTTTTATGTTCTTTTATGCACTTGCAGATAACATAAGGTGTTTCACTAATGATTATAAGCCTTTAAGTGATTAAAACATGTAAATTTTATTATCTAAAACAAATTAAAGTGGAAGAAAACCCATTTCTGGTGAAGACACCTATCTACAGACGGAGATGTCTGTTGACAGGCAGAGACACCTATGTAGTAGAGAGGCTTGTAACTAGGTAGAGATGCCTTTGGATGAGTGGAGACACCTGTCTGAAAACTTTACAGGGAACTCTCATAAAATCAAGAAAATTGTTAGAAAAATAAGATTGTGGGTCCCATCGTGCATGCCAAAATGTATTGCATAAAAATGACATAAAATAACAAACTTAAATAAACTAAGTCTATTCCTACATATTCATGCAAACCTCAAAATATGGAAGAAAACATGCATATATGAAGAAATGAAATAACAAATAAGATTAAGCTATTTCAAAATAACGCAAACCTCACAAAAAAGACTAAGTGTAGATGATTTTGGTTATTGAGGGTATGTGGTTTCTCAAATCCTACAACATGACAATGCATGAAAAAGGATTTTTGGAAATGAGGAGAGAGCTCTCCTTTTATAGAATTTTGAAGGAAATGGACAGTTGAGAATGAAAGTTGGATGAAGGGTCAAGATTGCATAAGATTGATGAGGTGGCCATGATGTGGAGGCCAAGTAGATGCCATGTAGATGACATCTAGATTAGGGTTTGACCATTCAAAGGGGGAAAGATTCTCACACGTGTGAGAAACCTTTGAAAGTGGCATGTCCATGACAAATTGTAAGAGAGTGTAAGAAGGTGTAAGAGGGCTAAAGTTTCTCACACATGTGTGAGAAACTTGAGAAAATGATGGCTCAATGACAAAGGTCAAGGGTTGTAAGAGGATGGGAGAACCAAGGTTGCTCACACATGTGTGAGAAACTTTGGAAAATGAAATGTCAATGACATGGGTCAAAAGGTGGAACAGAAGGGGAGAACCAAGATATTACAAAGTGACATGTGAATGACATGTGGGAGACAAGTGTGTAAGGGTTTGTAAGAGTGTGTAAGAGTCACATGTGACTAAAGTCACATTTGACTTGGGTTTGGATTAGGATTTCTTAATCTTTAGATTAAGGTTGTGCAAATGATTAGGACAAGATTAGGTGGGATATTAGGATTAATTAGTGGGAAAGTGGGTTGACTTGGGTTAGAAGGATGGGTTAGGTTAGGGAAGTGAGGTTAGGTGAGGGTTAAAGTTAGGAGCCATGTACTCAAATATAATTAAATTTAATATTTAATTCCAAGTGGGTTAAAAGGGGATTAATTAAATAAACAAGATCATTTACTTAATTAAATGGAGGATTAGGATGAGAGGAAATGTGATAGAATTAAATAAATATATATTTATTTAATCAATGATAAGGGATAAAGAGGAGTGTAATTAAATAAATGTGAATTTATTTAATTAAGGTAGAATAAGGCCAAAATTAAATATTTAATAAATATCTATTTAATTGGCTAGGATAAGGGTAATGGTTAGGACAATTTTAGGTGTCTACAACTCTTAGAGATGGAATTTCAACCTCTAATGGTAGTACTAATTCAGCTCCATATACCAATGAAAATGGTGCAGCTCCTGTTGGCATCCTTAGACTTGTTCTATATGCCCATATAGTAGGATTTATTTGAATATGCCAATCTCTCCTTGAATTATCAAGTGTCCTCTTCAATATTTTGAAGATGTTTTTATTAGTGGCTTCTTCTTGTCCATTCCCTTGTGGGTAATATATTGAAGATGAATGATGTATCATATGGAACTTTGTACACAATTCTTTCAATTCCTTAATCTTGAAATGTTTAGCATTATCTATTATGATGGCTTGATGGATGCCTTACCTACAAATTATATGGTTCAATATGAACATGGAGATTTGTTTTCCCATTGTGGTAGACAATGGCACAATTTCAACCTATTTGGTGAAGTATTTAGTTGTAGTTATAATGAACCTATGAAAATTGGATGAAGGTGGGTAAATCATCCCTATTAAATCCAACCCCATTGATAGAAGGGCCAAGGTGTAGTTATCAGATGCATTTCTTGAGCTGGTACATGAATTTGGTTTCCATGATATTGGCATTTTTGATAAGTTTTTGCAAAATGGCATGCATCTTTCTCCATGGAAGGCCAATAATACCCTATCCTTAGAAGTTTCTTTGCTAAGGTTAACCCATTCAAATATGACCCACAGATTCCTTCATGGATTCATTGTAAGGCTAATTTTGATTCCTCCTTCTCTAAACATCTTAAAAGCATTCTGTCAAGACTCTTGCGATACAATGTGTTTGATACAAGGGTGTAACGAGAGGCTTGTTTTATGAAGTTCCTTTTTTGGTTTCAAGTTTAGTCCAAGGGTAGGGTTTGGTCTTTCAAATAGGTATAGATGGATCCATAATAGGGTGATTCATGTCCCACTAATAGGAATATAATGTGGGAATTGGAAGGGTCAAATGTGGGTTATTCCATTTCTTCTACCAAGAATTCATATCTTGCACTTTGATTTGACATTTGTAGGAGTGAAGCTAATGTCGCCATGGCATCTCCTACTCTATTCTTTTCTCTAGGAACTTGCTCAAATGTTACCAAGGTGAAGTATTTCTTATGATATTCTATCATATTCTTATAAGGTATATCAACTTGTCATCTTTTGTTTTATATTCATCATTTATTTGGTTTATGACTAGTTGAGAATATCCATATACATGCAATTCTGTCACCTTCCATTCTAAGGCCAATTTGATGTCAATAACTAATGCTTCATATTCAGATATATTGTTGGTGCATGGAAATAATAGCTTATATGAGTTAGGTATTTTTGATCCTTGGGGTGTAATCAATGATATGCCTGCTCCTAAGCCATGTTGAGTATAAGAACCATGAAAGTATACTTTCCATGCTTTTGCTTCAACATTGATTATTTCTAAGTCTAGAAATTCCACCTGAATAGGATGTTCATCTTCTAACAGTGCCTATGCTATTTGATATGCTATTAATTGGCCTTTTATTGATTTTCTATCCACATATTCTATATCAAATTCTCTCAACACCATAACCCATTTGGCCAACCTTCCCGTCAAAGCTATTTTCCTTAGAAGATACTTTAATGGATCAATTTTTGCTACGAGTTTGATCTTATGAGATAACATATAATGTCATATATTTTGGGAAGAAAAAAATACCTCATAACATGCTCTTTCTATGAAATTTTAGTTTAATTCATATTTCACCAATGTTCTACTTATGTAGTAAATAGTTTTCTCTTTTCCATTTTTATCCTCTTGAGCCAAGAGTGTTCTGTCACTAAAATGTATAATATCAAAGGCTTTCCTCTTATTGGTGGGATCAATATTGGTGGATTCATTAGGTACTTTTTAAGTAATGTGAAAGATTCTTCACACTTATCATCCCATATAAATACTATGTCCTCATGAAGGAGTTGAGTAAAAGAATGGCATTTTTCTACTAGTTGTGATATGAACTTTCTGATTGACTGAATTCTCCCTTGGAGTGATCTCATTTGAATCATATTTCTAGGTTTCTCCATTTCTAGAATTTCTTTTAATTTCATGACGTCCACCTCTATTCCTTTTTCTGAGACTATATACCCTAACAATTTTCCAGATTGTACCCTAAAGGCACATTTCTTTGGATTGAGTCTCACCATGAATTGTTCTAGCCTTGTGAATATTTTATCTACGATTGGTATATGTTCCTCCCTTGAATGAGATTTTTCAAGTATTTCATCCAAATAATCATATAAAAACTTATGCATCATATCATGGAATATAGTGGTTATGGCTCTTTGATATATCGCTCTTGCATTTTTAAGATCAAAGGGCATAACATTCCAACAAAATCTCCCCCATGCACATGTAAAATATATTTTATCTTGGTCTTTTGGTGCAATTTTAATTTAGTTGTAGCTGCTAAATCCATGCATGTGAGAGAGCATTGAATGACCCATTGTCAAATCAATTGTAGCATCTATGCTTGGTAAAGGAAAGTCATCCTTTGGACATGTGAGATTGAGATCTCAAAAATCCATACAAATTATGATGGACTTGTTTGCTTTTGAAATCAATACAATAATTGATATCCAATCAAAATAGTAAATTTATCTTATTAATCCCACTTTTAGTAACTTTTCTAATTCCACTTTGATAAGAAGTGCAATGTGTGGGTGCATTTTTCTCAACTTTCACTTGATTGGTTTTACTTCTTTTATATTCAAGTGATGCATGATCAAGTTTGGGCCTAATCTAGGTATATCATCATAAGAACACACAAAATTTATTTGCCTTTCTTTGAATAATTTGACAAATTCCTCTTTCTCTTCATTTGATAATGATGCTTCTAGATGTATGACATTTGGCTCTGATTCGGTCCCAATGTTGATCTTTTCTACCGGTTCTATTAGAATAGGTGATCTCTCCTTTTAATGTTTAGGAAAAGTATCCAACCTATCTTCCTTAGGTGCCACCTTGTGGTTTTCACCACTAGACTCTTTCAATTTTTTTTTCTTATTTTTGGACTGAGAGATTGGATACTTTCCTTCATCATTTCTTCTTGATATTTGTTGGTAGAAGAAGGTTCAACTGCATTTAGGTATAAGGTCAAATATTTGTCATTTAGGAATGTGGGAAGGTTTTTTGGTTCTATGGAATCCCATTCAATGAGTTGTGGATATACGAGGCTTAAGGGATCATTGAATTGGTTTAGGTTGATATGATTTAGGTACATGACTTCATTAGAATGTTTGTACATTGTATCACTCAATTCTATGACATGTGCTCCTTCTAAGTGTTCCAAAGAACTTGGGTCAAAATCCTCTTCACTCGAATCCTCTTGGGTTTCTTGTGGGTAAAAATCTCATCGGTTAAACCTATTTCTATATCCTTCTATTATGGGTGTCCATGAGGGTACATAGGGTTCTCCTACCCATTGAGATTCTTATTCTTCTTGACTTGGTATATCTTCTTGAGCCTCTTGATTACAAATTGAAGCTTGGTTAGAACTTGATCCCAAAATTGACTTGTCTTTTACCTTGATTAGGAGTATAAGTATGTTCTACATCCACTTCTTTATCTTGGCAAGATTCACTAGATTATGAATTCTACTCCCATTTTTTTGAGTCTTCATCACTTTTAGAGTCTAACTGCAAGATTTTTTCGTAGAATATGGGGTGATTCTTTTGAGTGTATCCTTGTTCAAAATATTCTAATCCTGATTTTTGTTTGTTATCGCTCCAAGACATTTCTATGGGTTCAATCAACCCTTCATTTCTTCTACCCAAAGGTCCTTGTCCTTTGTAACCCATCTTTTGCATAATTAGGAAACCTTTTCCATATTGATGAGTAGGGATGCTAATGTTTTGAATTCTTTTTTTGTGAGCACTTGATTTATCATCCTTATATAGCCACTTCAAAATTTCATTGTCCTCTTCATCCATGGATGAAGAAGTGCTAGCCCTTACAAAATGATTATTGTATTTTTGAGGTGGATTTACACTAGAAGGTTTCCCATGAGACTTATGAGATAGTGGAACATCCATCATGGATAAGGAATATTCTCCCACACTATTTTACTTGATCTTGCATTACTTTTCAAAAAATTTCATCATGGTGTCTATCTTTTGGTAACAAGCATCTTTGGTTTTAATTTGGGTAAACTTTGAATTATTTTATTCTTCTTTTCTTTAGGACTTTCCTCACTAACTTTATCTTTTCCTTTAGTCAACGTAGTTAAGTTTGTTGGAATTTGATTTCCTCTAACAAAAGTGTCATCTTCATCCATCTTCTTGTTTCCTTTTAGTTAAGGAAGGTCCTTCAAACTTTGTCCTTGTTCTATTTGTTTTGATGTAGTGCCTTCGACATTTTGGGGGACCAATGAATCATTATGGGATTGATATTGTTACAATATTGACATGGATTTAGGTCTCCACTCACCATAATTTCTTGACCCATATATGGAAATTTCAAGCATTGATGGTACATTGAGGGTACCGCTTGCATTTTGTGTATCCATGGTCTTCCCAATAAAATGTTATAAGTCAATTTTAGTCTGGCACATGACAAATAGTTTTTTTTTTTATAGGACCCACTTGGATAGGGAGCACTATTATCCCTTTGGAGGATCTATCTTCATCATCATAAGACTTTATGGTTATCTTTCTTTTAGGGTCCATAGCTTCTTCAGAATACTCTAAGGCTTTGAGAAGGTTCAAAGTACAAATGTTTAGACCATCTCCTCCATCAATGAAGATTCTTTTAACCTGATGCTTATGTATCAATACCTCAATGTGTAATGACAAGTTTTGGGGATGATTTAGGGACATATCATCTTTCTTGAAAAAGGATCAACAATGAGGTGCGACTAGGTGTCCTACCATATTCTGAAATTTTTCCATGTCCAAATTCAAGGGAACATTGGTTTCGACAAGAGCCTTCTCTAAGATTTATTCATGGGTAGGTGAAAGTTTTAACAACTCCAAAATATAAATTTTTTCTAGAGTTCATTGTATTTGATCCATTAAGTTGTATTGCTTTGAGGAAGGGGATGCTTGATTTGGGATATTGATTCTAGGGGCACCTCCTAGCAAGGTGATTTTAGATGCTTGCACCCTAGTCACGACATTTGAGGCTTCTTCCTTTGATTTTCCTTCACCACTATAACATTTATGACATTTTCACATCCATTCAAATATTTTATGGTGTTGTCATAAGTGTGAGAAAAGTTCACTTTCTCATTTCCTCTCTTGTTATTTTGATTAGCATTTGAGGTTTCTCCTTTCTCATGATTCAGGAAAGGGGTCTTAAAGGTTGTGTGATCTTTATTATTTTGGGGCCCTTCAACCTTTATCATTCAATCATATATTAAATCTTGGACTAAATTCTTGAGTTTCATGCATTCATTGGTTTTGTGTCCCTTATTTTGATGACACTCACAATGGTGCGCATCATTCCACCACATGGGTTTAACTTGAGGTTAATATGGTCTTGATTTAGGTAAGACAATGATTTTATTGGCAACAAGTGTCCTCAAAACATTTTCTAAGGGTTCTCCCAAGAATATAAATTTTCTCCTTTGGATTGGAGAAAATAAAGGCTTAGGTTTGTTTCCACCTTGATTGTTGAAAGCGTTATTGTTGTTGTTGAAAGGGGTCTTAGTTTTTTGATTTACGTTGTTCTTTTGGTTTGACCCACTTGATAAGCTAAAAGGGGTATCTTTTAGGTTGTTGGCTTCTACAACCCCATCATTCACAAGGTTCTTATTTGTGTTTTTCAACCAAAACATTGATTTATAATTGTTGTTATTAGCTCCCTTCTTATTATTATAATTATTTAAATTATTATTGTTATTGGTGTTAATATAACCTTTGTTTTCTTTAAAGAGTTTGATTTCTCCCCTATTTAATAACACCTCTTCAATCTTTATCCCATTCTCAATGATCTTTTCAAATGTTGGGGGACATTGGAGTTTAAGTCTATAATTCATTTCCATGTTTAGATTGTTCATAAAAATTTCCATCTTCTCCTTTTCAGGTATGCTTCTAAAATATCTCGCAAAAACCGTTCTCCATCTTTGGAGAAAGCATAGAAAAGGCTCACCATATTTTTGTTTCGTGTCACATAAGTATACAATGGTGATTTCGTGCTTGATATTGTAAGAGTAGTGAGTCATGAATTTGGAGGCTAGCTCTTCGAAAGTCTTTATTCCTTGTGGTAATTTTGAAAACCACTTCATGGCTTGTCCTCCTAGGCTTTTTGGGAATAACTGCATTAAATACATGGTATTGTGCATGAACTCAATACCAAGGCACAAAATTCCCTTAAGTGGTCTTGTGGGTCATATTTACCCATGTACTTGTCATATCTTGGAAATACCATGTTGGGGGGGAAAGGTACCATAACCAAGTTTTGATCAAAAGGAAAAGAGCACAAGGCCTCAATAGAAAAGGGTTTTGGTTCGACCGCTTTCTTCATACTGTCAATTTGTACTTGAAACATTTTAAGTTGTTTGTTTATTACACCTAATGGATTTTCATCTTCCTCATCTTTCTTTAGGGTCGTTGTGTTGTAATCGTGAGGAAGCTTAACCCCTAATTGGGCTAAGTTAAGGAAGTATATATCTTTGTTTCTTTCTAAGAGTTTTTCCATTATTTCAAGAAATTCAGGGTCTTGGGCAGCCCTATTGTCTTTTTCTTTAGTTTTTTCCCTTGGCCCTTGGTTTATTTGGTTAGTTTCTCCTTGATCTTCATTGTTTCCCCCTTGAGTATAGTCATAAAAACAATTTTTTCTAGCCGTTGGATTAACTCTTTCTTCAAATAAGTCGGGGACTAGACTTTCTTCTTGTTTGTGTGTTTCAATAAAAGGAGTTTGGAATATGAACTTGGGGACCTCTTGTGTTATGCAAGTTCTATCTTCTTATAGTGATATTTTCAGTTTATGTGATCTCATGAAAATTGACATCAATAAAGGTTTAAGTCAAATGGAGCTTCTCCTCTTTTGGTGATTGTTCTTTTTGGAAGATTTTTAAAAATGTAAGATAATTTTTCAAATGGATGTTTCTTCCTTGCTATATGCATCAGCTTCAAACAAAGAAATCACAAGTACACTTATATTTTAAATCCTCTAAACACAAAATGTTTTAAATGTATAACACGTTATCATGGGTTTTTAACAAGAAGCAACTTCAAGCAATCTACCTATAGTCAAATTTGGTTCGTAAACATGGCTCTATTAGGCAGGCTTTCTAATTTAACAAGGAACTAGTAAGGATTTTGTTCATAGAAATATCAAGTCTCATCCCACAATAATTAGGGGCCTCCCACTACCAGTATGTTAGAGTTTTGCGCAATCCCGAAGGACTACTTGAGGAGGTTCGATTCTTGATATCCTTTTGTCACTCACCCCATTAAGGATGAGTGCATTTTATTTTATAGTGGGTTGGATTATTGCGGCAAAGGCAATTGTATCCCACTTTGGGTTGTCCCTCTCACCGACCTTGTTAAGGGAAATTATCGGGAGGTGATCCCACTAATCTTCTAGCATGTTCATTTAAAGAAAATAAATAAACTAAAAGAATAGGTTTGGGAGTTTGATTCACCAAAAGGTGAAGAGAATATCCCTACTATTTCTCACTTTCAAACACGATTAAAAATGTTCAATTTCCAAGCCTTCTAATCTAATGGGAATTAGGTACTTATAGCTTTTTGATTCACCTAAAAGGTTAAGAGCATAATCACCTAAAACCTTCTTCCAAAAGCAATAGGCTTAAATTTTAGTGTTTGTTTATTTCCTTAGCCTTTCTTTTAATCAAAAGATCTAGTAGATTTGGCATTTTGATTTACTTAAAAGGTGAAGAGCATAGGTCTAATTCTAAATCCTCCAAACAATAATAGGCTGCTAATTACTAGATTTAAATCAACTTGCCACAATCTAAGAAAAATACAAAAGGTTTTAGGCTTACCTTTTTTCATTGCTAACAAAGGCTAGGATAATTTTTGATTTAATTTTCAATTGATCTACTCACCTAGTGGCAATCGTTCCAACTCCTTTGCATCCCCTTCCTAGATTGTTAGTCCAACACAAAACAAACAAAGTGAAGAAATCCAAAAAATTTGAATTTGAATTCCTTTCTTTCAAATTGATTAAAAATGAAGAACTTGCATAAAAATTGAATTTAAAGAGACACATTTCAATTTATACAAATCAATTATATGCAGGTATCTCTCAAAATCTTTAACTTCCTACTTAGAATCCTCCAAAAAGTTGTTTAGATGAAGGGTTTTCTCTTTTTTCAACCTTTTATTGATTGCCTTGTCTTCACTGTGGATTCTGACCTCTGGTTTCCAAATGTTTTTATGCCCTGCCATCAGAAAAACATAGAGAAAACATTATTTACTATCAGATTTAACAATTGACAAAAATAGTTGTATGCACTACAAGATTGATTAAACACACTATTTCAAGCATTAAACGCGCTATAAAACTATTTAAATGCGCTATTACAGAAATTAAATGCCCCACTAAAATGCTTAAATGTCTGCCAATAAAAATTTAAATGCGCCTAAATAGATATTGAACGTGTTACAAAGTCAGGGCGTAAGTTCTGAAAGAATGAAAGATAGGAGACATAAGTGATTAAATGCGCTATTTGGATTTTTAAATGTGCCAAAATTTGCCATGGATGTGCTATTTCATGTATCATATGCACTATTACTTTGCTGGTACGTGCTACTCCAAGTATTGAATGCGCCACTTCACTTGTAAAATAGAGAATTCAAACACAAAATCACATAATTTTGTAAATTACTCTAAAATTTGATTAAATGAGGCCTCATGCCCCACGGTGGGTGCCATTTTGTGTACAATAAGTACCTTTATAGGATTATTTTATCACTATTTCAATCAAATTAAGCTAAAATATGATAATTAGTAAGCTATTCAATGAAAATAATGACAATGAGCATCCTATAGATCTCTATTTAAGTATGCTAATGCAAATATCTCAACAAGCCTCCATTAGTGGCAGTCGTAAAATGAGAATTATGCTAAATGATTATACAATTAAGCCTATTTCAATGAAAACTATGCTCAATTATGCTAAAAATGTGCTCCTAGCTCAAATTTTCTATAATAGCGATGCAATTCTCAGATGTGTGTGTGATCCTTTTCTCCTGATTTTTGTCTTCTATTTATAGATTTTAGCAAGCATAGGGGGTGGAGTTAATTTGATCATGGTTGAGTTTAGGTTAAGTCCATGGTTTCAAATATGGGGAAAATTTAAATATTTTGTCCTCAAAGTTCGGGACAATGAGACAAAATGAGCGGTCGAGATTCTTTCTCCTAATGAGTGATTGAGATTCAATGTGGCTTTGATATATGTGAGTCCAATCCTTAATTCCTATTGGTTGAGGTAATTCCTCCCATGTGGTGGGTGAGATAAAATAGGAATTAATTAATTGAATTTAATTAATTTCTTTAGCCATGTGTACCCCTTGAATGGGTTAATTTTGATTTTAATTGAACTATATAATTAATTAGATTAATTGCACATTTAATTGATTATTTTTATTTATTTAATTGTTTTGGCTTTTGATTTCAATTAATATTAGATTTTAGGCTTGATTGCAATTAATGCCTTGATTTTTCCTTAGTTGCTCACTTGGTTTGATCTTGACAATTTTTAGGTGTCTAAAAGTAGAAGTGCTAGCTAGTTCATCTTCCAAGGTTGAGAAAGACAAAACTCCTGAGGAGATAGGTGATAAAGTAGGAACATGGGAATAAGTAGAACAAAAACAAGTTCCTTCATCATCTCTAGGAATATATTGAACTTGAGAGCATGAGCAATAGTGTGTTGAACGTGAAGAATAAGAAAGAGAGGAGACCCCAAAGAATTGTGAGATAGGGGAAGCTTTGGAAAGAGGGGTCATGGAGAAGAAGAAGAAGGAGAAGAGGATGAAAGGGATCATGGAGGGATGCCCATCCTAAACATAGCCTCATATGAGCCATTAACAACCTCTACTAAGCTCACCTAACTGGTAAAAGAAATTTAACCCTAGAAAAGAACATATGTTGAAGAAGATGATGTCGATATGTCCATATTAGGGCATACATTCCAGCAGGGATAATCCAACCAAATTGCAAAAAAGGATATCATACATAACACAAGATGACTGAGGGAGATGGAAGGCTCAGATTTTATTACCTCCTCCAAACACCAGTATGGCATATCTAACTCCAGAAGACTACATGATGGAAGAAGTTGACCTAGGTGAACCCACTCATGATGGTGGTAAGGCGTTGGTGGCATTAGGTTTGAAATAATTGTTCAAATATATGGATAAGGATGAAATAGAAATTTAGGTCTCAAAGCACAGGTTGCAACTTTGAAGGATTATGTGACAAAGATAGTTGGTTATATTGACCAAGATCATCTAGAGGTTTCATTACAAGAAACACTTGAAAAAAGAACACAACCAAAATCTACAAATCCTTTTGTGAAAGTGTGTACAAATTGGAGGTTTGAATTTGAGGAATTCAAAGTTGAAACTATTCGTATTATTTTGAAGCATTTTAGAACAATCCTTATTGAAGTGACACAAATTATTGATCTAATAGAGGGAGCACAAGGGATTGATAACAATATAGAATGATGGTAGAGAGCACTTCAAGATTTGAAGATAATAAGGAAGAAGCACTTTCAATTTTTGGTAAAGATATACGAGGGTTCAGAGTTGGATAATTTTAATGAATGGTTCAACACCATTAGTGTCACCATTGAGGGTATCAGAAAACCCTGGTAAGGCTTGAAAAGAGGAGAAGCGATGTCATATTATTGGTAGAGAAGATAGAGAAATTATTTGAGGGTATTGAACTGGAGTTGTATGAAGATGAGAATAAATAAATATTATACTCCACAAAGAACATTGTCCAACAATTTATCAGAAATGTGGCGAGGATAAACACTAAATAAGATTGCAACAATTATTCTATTTTAAAGAGGACAAATCATATTGAAGAGATTCAAGTGTTCACTTCAAATATCACCTCATTTCGGGAAAAGAAACAAAAATATTTGGAGTCCATAGAGTTTCCAAATTTTGATGAAGTCCAAGAAATCACAGAGAGACTTTGCCAAGCTCACCCCAAGATTCTTCTAGAAAACTAAGTGTCATTTTGACACTTAGTCATTTTTGTAGAATTCAATCATTCTTTGATACATAACCATTTTTTAAGGTCAAGTTTTTCCAGAGCTTCATAACCCCAAACTAGGCACTGATTTTTCATACATAGCCATTTTTTGAAGATGCATTATTTAGAGGTCCCTAACTCCAAAAATATTGGCATGCATTTTTCATTTTCAATCAATTTTTGGGTAAATTTCATGCACCTTTGGGATCATTTTTGTAAGTCCAGTTGTCTTCTATCAGTGACAAGCAAAAGGAGTAGTTAGATCCATGCATTTTGGGTAGATTCAACAACCAAGGAGAAGATCAAACTGTGTGAATACAAAGGGAAGAATAGTGAATTGCAATTTGATTTCCTACATTTTGGGGATTGATTCTAGTCCGACCTTGAATGCATTTTATGTGTAAATGGATGGGAATCCATGAAAAAATTTTAGCAATCAATTTAGGAGTATTTTTGCATTGTTAAACTTCTGATTTAATTTTATTTAGCCATGTTTTGTGTAGATGAAACCCTAGCTAAGGGTTTCTTATTTTCTAAGTTGAAGCACTATATAATTTCATTACAAAGATGTAATTAAGGTCAACGTTTTTATGCAATAAAGCTATATGTTGTTGGTTCTTCATTCATGGTGTGATTGTTCTACTATCTATACAAAATTAATGAATATGTGAATGATGATTCATTTATTTTAGAGTCAACTGTGTTTTATTGTGACTGTATTTACGATTAATTACTTGGAGTTTATCGTTGTTATTTCATCTTTCTATGATGAATGATTGGAAAGAATTGTTCTATTAATTTAAAGATAAATTTGTCTCATGTGTGCGCACATCTAGTGGCTTCATGATTTGATGAATTTTGAAACTCTTACATCTGGGTAAAGTTTCTTCAAAATATTGCATCTTCTTGACATGGAATTGTGAGGTCATCTAATTCATGTTTTGTGGGTTTCCATCTTTTCATCATTTAATTCACAAGTGTGATTCAATGATAGTTTATTTTTGTTAGATTTAATTTCCAACATTTTTCTTATAATTCTTGTTACTCCATCTTTTGATTTTGTTTTGGAAATTGCTTAAGATAGTGAATCATCATAAGTTTTAAAATTAGATTTGCATTGTTAGGAAATTGCTTACATTGAAAATTGATAAAATATAAAAAAGTGTTAAAGTTTGTTGTGTAGCCCTCAAATGATTGATCCAAAAATGGCCTCCTCATGAACAATCACATTTATCTTCAGTTGAGCTATTCAGGTGGTTGACAAACAACCTTAGGTAACCTTGGGAATAACTCCATTTTTCTTTCAAGAGGGGAATTCAGATTTCAAATTCGTAGCAATTGACTTGTGTAAAAATAATGATCAACAATAAAGAATAAAAAGAATGAATTCTTTCCAACCTGCTATCCACCGATTCATTTAGATGAGTCAGAACTAAATTGACTATCTCCTTTTGTTTTAAGGTAGATTATTTCTTAGTATCCATAACCCAGTTCTTCAACTCCTTTATTTTTTCTAACATTTGTGTCTTAGTTGGATCAACTGAGCAAGTTAGTTCTTCAATAATTGGTTCTACTTCAGAACTAGGAGGAGAGGTCTCAATGGGAGATTGAGGGGAAAATTAAATAGGGGTTGTAGGAGGTGTCTTTGATGTAGAAGGGGCAAATGTAGTTGCAGGAGAAATAGGGATGCTTCTAATAGTTTCTTCTCTAGAAGCTAAAACTTTGATTGCAACTCAATATATTTATAATGCACCTTATTATACTCTCCAAAAATATGCTCAAACTTAGCTTTGTACTCCTATTTTTTAGCTTCCTCCATCTTAATACTCATTGAGTCAATTTGGCCACATCTAAAGTTAAGTTTTATTCCTCTACTCCTAAAGTTTTTGAAGCTCTCATTATTATAAGACTTACCCTCAAATTGGGGTTAATGTGTCCTATATTCGGCTTCCTAGCTTCCTTAGAAAGTGGCTGTATAGCCAAAGTGGCATACTAATGACTCCATGATGATCCCTTTAATGCCAACCTAGCCTCTTCCTTTGAACTATATTTGACTTCCTAACAACATCAACAATATCCCATTTTGGAAGGATCGGGACCCATTCCAAGTTAACACTTTTATTTCCTTCCTCAGGGGCAATGAAACTAAATTATTCCATCATCTCATTCTTTATTTACTCCTCATTTTCTTGTTCACCTTTCTTAGCTTTTAGATCTTTCCTCTCCTCACACCTTCTTTTTTTTCTCATCAATTTTAACCTTCCAAACCATTTGCAAGAATGTAAGGCTCTTCACAAAAGTTTCATCATGTATTAATTCATCACAAACCTCTTTCCTTGCATCTATAAATGCTCTTCCTTGAATATCTAAAGAGGTGAAATCCCATTCAAGTGATCTTGGTGCTGGAGGAATGTTTACCTGAAAATCTTTATTAGTGAAAATAATAAGATCCTCCTCTTCCCCTTTACACATTGTTTGTCAATTTTTTCCTTTCCCTTCTGCTTTGGAGGTGAAGGGAATGAAAGTGGTGGTGAAGGGATTATCCTTAGTTAATATTGATCTAAATCAATGATTTGTATGTTGGAGATTTGCCAGCAGGCCAGTACTGACTGTATGTCTATCATTAATGATAACATATGGAAAGTAGCATGCGTGGAAGTCTTATGTAGTAAGCTTTTAGTATATGTAGCATGGACATGATATCAACATGATATCATGGGAGTAGAGGTTAACTATTAGTACAAATAGTTATATAGCAGCTTGGGTCAGCAGTGTTCCTGATAGAGTAACATGCAATGTTCTGTGTATGGTTGTCCATACAGTTATCATGAAGCCTTGCTTGGATATATGTTGAAGACATGTTAGTGATGTTTCAATCATGGAAACATAGTCTGATATTTAGTAGCAATGAAGATATGCAGTCGTTATTCGCCAGTAGCAGTATCCTGTATTTATTCAGAAGAGCTAACACAATGTTTATCAAAGTTTGTTATGGTTTCTCTAATATGATTTCAAGGTGGTTCTAACAGGCTGACTTGATTATATCATTTAGGGGAAAGATATTTATAGGCAGTCATTTGTAATTTCTTGAGTGTGGTTCATAGTTGATTAAGAAGAGCAGAGCAGAGTGTGCGAAGTGTTGAGCCATCAGAAGAAGGCCTATGTGACCAAGTAAAGTATTTGTGATATACATTGGAACTGATCCAGACAACAGGTCAAAGCATAGTTCACCAAGATCAAAATATAGTCTGTATCTGTTATTCAGAAGGTTGTAGCCTTCACCCCTTTGAGCAGTAAGCTCTCAGACAATGCATCCTCTCCCCTAACAGGGAAAATTTTAAAAGACTCCTAACAGGGTTTGACCCTTGACTAGGTCTACTGTACTAAATATATTGTAAAGAAACTCCTAACAGGGTTAAGGATCTTCTAACAAGGATCATAATACACTAGTGCAAAATATTAGTGGGTGTCAATTCCCACCGGGGTTTTTACCTATTTGGGTTTCCTTGTAACCAAAATATTGGTGTTGTGTTCATATGTTCTTTCATTGTGTTTATGCTTTATGTTTAAGTATACTTAATTGGACAAAGAATTGAATCTTGTAGATAACTAATTCACCCCCCCCCCCCCCCCCCCCCTCAGTTATCTCTTGGGACTATTCCTAACAATTGGTATCAAAGCCAAGTGCTTCGGAGAGAAAGTTTAACAGCTTGAGGTTGATCAAATAGCATACTTCAGGAAAGAAATTCCCAAGTTCAATGGAGAGAATTATCTTGATTGGAAGAACAAGATGGTGACCCATTTGCAGTGCATTGCTTTTGAAGTTTTTGATGTAACTATCAAAGAAGCCAAGGTTCCCACCTTAGAAGACCTTTCAAAGGATGATGCTACTGATAGGAAAAAGGAATTGTTTCATCAGAATGCTATAGCCAAAGAAGCTCTTATCAGTGCCCTATCTGATGGTGAGTTTTCAGAAATAAAAAAGGTAGATACAACCCACAAAATATGGAAGCACCTAGAAGACATATTTGAAGGAGACAAACAAGAAAAGGATGCACACAGAAAGACATGGAAGAAAAGATACAATGCATTAGAGATGTTGCCTAAAGAAAATATCAAAGCTTACAATCAAAGGATAAATGAAGGAGTTGTTGGAATTAGAAACAATGGTGGAGAGATTTTAGAGGAGGACATTATGGACAAGTTAATGTTTACTCTCACTCCTGAATATGAAAGCAAGATCAACATCCTTGTTGAGACCATGCAACTTACATCTAATTTCAAGAGACATACCTTGATCAATAAAATCTCAACTTTTGAGATTTCAAAATTGAAGAAAGAACCAAAGAGTGAGACAACCTTCAAAGCAACAGTTCATGGTAAGAAATCTACAAACACTTCTGGTAATTTTGATGATGATGATGAAGAGAAAACATTAGATGATTTCATTGCTATGATTTCCAAAAGAGAAAACAAAGGAAAAGGAAAATATGAAGGTCAATTACCATTTAAGTGCTTTTCATGTAATAAGATCGGTCACTTTGCACCTAAGTGTCCTACTAGAGCTAGAAAGTTCAAATGGATTACAAGCCTAACTACTCTAAGGAATGCTACTATGCTAGAGATGGAGTTTCAGATGATGAATCAAGTGAAGAAGAAATTGGATTCATTGCTATTGTAGAAAAAATGAATAATAAGATAGTTCTTGAAGATAAGAAAGAGAATCAAGAGCTTGCATTGATTTCACAAGCTGACATAAGGACAAACTGGATTATAGATAGTGGTTGTTCACATCACATGATAGGTGATAAAGATAGATTTGTTCATCTGGACAAATACAATGGTGGTATGGTCAGATTTGGAGACAACACTCCTAAAAAAATAGTTGGTAGAGGAGCCATCACCTTGGATGGAAAGAATAGTACTGATGATGTTCTTTTTGTTGATGGTTTGAAACATAACCTTCTTAGTGTTGGACAGTTACTTGGAAAAGGTTATCAGTTGGAGTTCAAGGATCACAAACACATCATTAGTAACAAGGATGGTGTTATGATTGCATCAAGCTCAAAGACAAGAGGTAATGTTTTTCAACTCAATTTAGAAGCAAGTTGTTTTGTTGCTAAAGTTGAGGACAGTTGGTTGTGACATAAAAGACTATGTCATATCAATTTTGATAACATAGTAAAGATAAGTAATGTCAAGGTAGTAAGAGATATACCTAGCATAGAAAAGCCTGTTGATACTATATGCAGGGAATGTGTGATGGGAAAGCATGTGAGAAATTCATTCAGGAGCAAGCACAATTTAGCAAAGAACAAGTTGGATCTAATTCATATAGACCTATGTAGTCCAACTCAAACAAGATCATACTATGGTGAAAGGTATTTCATTTTGTTTGTTGATGATTATACTAGGATAATGTGGGTTGCATTCTTAAAAGATAAGTTAGAAGCATTTGAGAAGTTCAAAATATTCAAAGCTAAGGTTGAGAATGAATCTAGATTAAAGATAAAATGTTTGAGATTGGATAGAGGAGAATTCACTTCTGATAGATTCTATGAGTACTGCGAAGAACATGGCATAAAGAGATAGTTAAGTGCACCTAGAACCCCTCAGCAAAATGTTGTTGTAGAGAGAAGGAATAGGATCATTCTTGATATAGCGTGCACCATTATGATAGAAGGAAAAGTTGCACACACCTATTAGAGAGATGCGGTCAATACAACAGTCTATACCATCAATAGAATTCAATTGAGGCCTGGTGCTGACAAAACACCATATGAGCTATGGTTTGGTAATGTTCCCACAATAAAATACTTTAGAATCTTTGGAAGCAAGTGCTACATCAAGAGGGATGAAGTAGTAGGAAAGTTTGATGCAAGAAGTGATGAAGGTATTTTTCTTGGTTACTCTACTAAAATTAAAGCTTATAGATGTTTCAACTTAAGATTGAAAAAGATAATTGAAAGTGCTCATGTTAAGATTAATGAAAAGTTTATGGTTCAAGAAAGATATCTTGATTACTCACCCATGATTGAAGAAGAACCCAGACCCTCCACTAGTGAGACAGTCATTGAGGAAATGTTTGATAGTATTGATGTGTTATTCAATCACCTTGAGACAAGTGAAGAAGGTACTCCTAAGGTTGATGAGTTAGCATCACCTAAAGTTCCAAAGTTCACTTCTAGAAACCATTCCAAGAAAGACATCATTGGAGATCAGAGAGACAAAGTCTTAACAAGATCACAAGCAAAGAACTCAGCTAGTAGTGAAGCGGTATGTTTACTATCTTAGATTGAACCTTCAAGTGTTGAAGATGCTTATAATGATTCAGATTGGCATGATGCTATGAAAGAAGAACTTGATCAGATTATTAAGAATGACACTTGGGAAATGGTCCCAAGACCTAGTGAGAAGAATGTGATTGGAACAAAGTGGATATTCAGAAACAAGATGAATGAAGATGTTATAGTAGTAAGAAATAAAGCAAGATCAGTATGTAAAGGATATGCATAAAGAGAAGGCATTGATTATTCAGACACATTTGCACCTGTGAGAAGATTAGAAGCTATTAAGTTGTTTCTAGCTTATGCTACAGTCAAAAACTTTAAAGTTTATCAGATGGATGTCAAGTCAGCATTCTTGAATGGAGATTTGAAAGAAGAAGTATACATTGAGTAGGCAGAAGGATTCACCTTATCAAATAGACCTGATATGGTATGCAGATTGAAGAAGACCCTCTATGGACTTAAGCAAGCCCCTAGAGCATGGTATGAGAGACTAGATGGATACTTAACAAAGATTGGATTCAAGAAATGAGTAGTAGATTGTAATCTATTCATAAGAGAGACATTTGAAGGTTTACTACTTGTAGCTATATTTTTTGATGACATTATCTTTGGAGGTAATGACAAACTCAATGCTGAATTTGCTAAGGAAATGAAAAATGAATTTGAGATGAGTATGATTGGTCCTATCAAATACTTTTTGAGATTGAAAGTGCAGCAGACAGAGAAAGGAATTTTCATTAATCAGTCTAAGTATGTGAAAGAGATACTGAAGAAATTGAAGATGGATGATTGCAAACTAGTAGGAACCCCTATGATCATTGGATGCAAGCTTACAAAAGAAGATGACTCAGCAGCAGTAGATACAACATTGTACAAGTCTATGATTGGTGAACTCATAAATCTTACTCAAACTAGACCTGATATTTCAAATGCAGTTGGCATAGTTGGAAGATTTGCAACAGAACCTAAACAAAATCACCTCATGACAGTAAAAAGGATATTTAGATACCTACAAGGCACTATAGACTATGGTCTATGGTATCCTAATTCAAAAAATGTTGAGCTTCATGTGTACATTGATGCAGATTGGGCAGGATGTGTTGATGACAGAAAGAGTACATCAGGTGGAGCAGTGTTTCTTGGTGATAGACTTGTCACTTTTACAAGCAAGAAACATAATTGTATTTCTCAGTCAACAACAAAAGTAGAGTATGTTGCAGCAACCCTAAATTGTTTGGATCAAGTAGATGATAAAGGATTTTGGAATTCAGATTGATTATCCTATTGTTATTCACTGTCATAACACTAGCACTATCAATATGTCAAAGAACCCTGTGATGCATGCAAAGAAAAAGCACATTGAGATCAAGTATCACTTCCTAAGAGAAAAAGTGGTAGAGAAAGAAGTCAAGCTGGACTATGTGAGTACTGAAGATCAGTTGGAAGATATATTCACAAAGCCCTTGCCTAAGGATACTTTTGAGTATCTCAGGGAGAAGTTGGGAGTAATTCCCTTCCCTAATTCTGCTTAGAAGAAAGAAGGGAAGGCATCGGTCCTTAGGGACTGATGGAAGGTTGACTACTCTACCTCAGGAGTAGTACTGGTGCTTAAAATGAATTGCACCCTTTTCCATTGATGTCAAAGGGGGACTAATATACAGAGTCATGAAAAACAAAAGTAAAAGGAGGAGTAAAATACTAAGGGGAGCAATATTCAGTTATGACAGCAGTTCAGTTGAATGGAGAATATTGGAAAATATTGCAGTAGATGGAGGATTCATCTTTGGGGGAGTTTTGATGAGGAAATGGAGAATGTTATAAAAGAAATGTTCATTTGGGTTGGTGGTAGTTTTTCATTCCACATGTTGCCATCAATGCCAAAGGGGGAGATTGTTGGAGATTTGCTAGCAGACCAGTAATGACTGTATGTTTGTCATTGATGACAACATATGGAAAGTAGCATGCATGGAAGTCTTATGCAGTAATATTTTAGTATATGTAGCATGGACATGATATCAGCATGATATCATGGGCACAAAGGTTAACTATTAGTACAAACAGTTATATAGTATCTTGGGTCAGTAGTGTTCCTAATAGAGTAACATGAATTTTTCTATGTATGGTTGTCTATACTATTATCATGAAGCCTTGCACGCTTGGATATATGTTGAAGACATGTAAGTGATGTTTTAATCATGGACGCATAGTGTTATATTTAGTAGCAGTGAAGATATGCAGTCGCTATTCGCCATTAGCAGTTTCTTGTGTTTATTCAGAAGAGCTGACATAGATTTTATTGGTTCTTGAGTTGCACCTATCTTTAGGGTATGCACCCTTGGAGTTAAGCTTAGAGGAGAGTTATTGATGTTTGGTTAAGAGCGCATGAGTTAATTCAGCTTGTGGAGAAAGATCCAGTTGTTTTGGTAGAGTCAACAGTGTGTAGCGTGCGTCTACAATTATCTTGTTGGACAGGTCCCAAAATGTGTTGCGTGCATAGTAGAGGAGACATAATGTTTATAAAAGTTTTTTATGGTTTCTCCAATATGATTTCAAGGTAGTTCTAACAGGCTGACTTGATTATATCATTTAGAGGAAAGATATTTATAGGCAGTCATTTGTAATTGCTTGAGTGTGGTTCATAGTTGATTAAGAAGAGTAGAGCAGAGTGTGCAAAGTGTTGAGCCATCAGAAGAAGGTCTATGTGACCAAGTAAATTATTTGTGCTATACATTGGAACTGATCTAGACAACAGGTCAAAGTGTAGTTCACCAAGATCAAGATATAGTGTGTATCTGTTATTCAGAAGGTTGTAGCCTTCGCCCCTTTGAGCAGTAAGCTCTTAGATAGTGCATCCTCTCCCCTAATAGGGACAATTGTAAAAGACTCCTAACAGGGTCTGACCCTTGACCAGGTCTACTATACTAAATATATTGTAAAGCAACTCCTAACAAGGTTAATGATCTTCTAACAAGGATCATAACAAACTAGTGCAAAATATTAGTGGGTGTCAATTCTCACAGGGGTTTTTACCTATTTTGGTTTCCCCGTAACCAAAATATTGGTTTTTTGTTCATGTGTTTATGCTTTATGTTTAAGTATACTTAATTGGACAAAGAATTGAATCTTGTAGATAACTGATTCACCCCCCCCCTCTCAGTTATCTCTTGGGACTATTCCTAACATTGTATTCCCTTGATTTTCCTAGGTTGAGACTTAGGGGAGTATTCATACTTCATTATTTTCTTCCCCTTTCTTCTCACTTTTTCATCACTTTCACTATCATATTCACGTCTCACCCTTTTATATATTTTCTCAATCACTAAAGAGAAGTAGGTGGGCCTTTTCTCAAGTGGCCTATTTGTTTCTTGTGGTGATGGAGGTGTTGAAACTAAAGGAATTGTTGTAATCTAAGGTGTTGGAGCTTTTGTCTATAGATTCACTTCACCTATCTACTTACCCTCCAATATATCTATTTTATCCTTCAGAGCAAGCATAACTTCTTCATTGAAATTCTTTAAAAGATCATAACTTGGATCCATATTGTAAACAATATTCCAAAGCTTGTTGTATGCAATCCATTTTTCCTTCCTATCATCTTTTACATCTCTATCAAATTTATTTTTGATTATATCCTCAGAGAAATTGAGCTCATGGGGTAGTAGAGATCCTTTTATTCTAGTTCTTAAACATATTATAGAAACCCTCTAGATCACTATGCCTATATGAGCCAACCCCCAATTGATAAGGATTAAATACATTGTCAAAATAAATCCAACCTCCTTTATTATCACAAAGTATGGGAAAATTGTAAAACTAGGAAATATAGTGCCTTTACCCTTTCCACTCAACTCCTTTTCCTGGATGCAGCCAATCTACCACAATACCTATACAAATCCCAATCTAAATGGTAAATTGTAGGGCAACACATGTGGTTCCCCTGGAAACCCATAAGATCTTAATATTGTGTTGACATGGTAAGGGATAACATCTCCCTAGATATGTTCTACCTTCAGAGTTGGTGTTCTTTCCTCAGGCCTCAAGAAATCATGAAACTATAGTGGGATTATATATGGATTGATGGTTCACCTATCCCTCATCTTTGATGCCAAAAAATTATTGAATCTCACAAAACTAGTCTCCTCCCTATACCATGACATATCCATACTCTATATTTGTACTGACATCTCATTTCCATAAACTACTCTTCTCAAATTCATAGACTCTTCAAAGAAGTCTACATTTTTAGCTTACCCTTCTTGGTTTATTGCAACCCCTCATGTATATTCTCTTCAAGGTATGGGGCATAGTCATATATCATTGTGAAATTTGGAAGTTGAATTTGGACTTCCATATACATATATGCCATTAGAATATTTGTACTTGGGTTAAACCCTAGAACTTGGCATAGTGAGAAGAATGTAGCCCCGAGGTACTGAGCGAAGGCATCAATTGGGAAGGGTTGCAATGAACTTGGGCCAATGTAGTATTTTGTTTTTCTTTCTTTAGAAAGATGGGAAGGAAGGAGATTTCCTCTAAAAAAATCTTTCATCCTTAGATATTCTTCCTTTAACTCCTCCAAATCAATATGATCTAGGAAAGAAGCAGGATCATATAGACCAAAAACCTCTTGAATTTATTCCCTACCAATTGATAGTAATACATCTCCCTCATTACTCATCGCAACCCTTAGATTTGGGTCATATCTGTCTACCACTATCTTGAGAAAATCATAATCCATGAAGACATTTGGCACTACCAACTGATGAACTACAACTAATTGAATATCTAAATGAACTGAAGGAACAATGATTAGAGATCATCGAGTACTAAAATGATATGTAAGATGATTAAATCAATCAATATGTTGTCATTGATGTCAACTAGTCTTGAAAATACTTATCATGTTAGTTACAAACATCTGAACATCTGTTGAAGGAAGAAAAGATGAAGAACTAATATATCTACATAAGAAAAAGATGGATATGACAGATAAGGATAAGGTAAACATTGGGTAACTTATTGACGAGTCTATGACTTCATAATGTTGATTTGATTATGTTGCATTAATCTATTATGAAGAAGGGAACTGAAATTGAACAAGACAATGTGGTCGGTAATTGAAGATTTTTGTATACATCAAGCCAGTGCACTGTATACAGACTGATAGTATCAACCGAGCTAGTTTAACTAGTTATCACCGATGAATTTCTATATTAATCAATGATGGATTAAAACATTAAATGCTAAGAACAACCCACTGAATTTGATGAGCTAGATATTGTTATGATTTCAAGGTTAAGGATTAAGTTTTTTATGAGATCCATAACTGACATAATTCAGAGAAGATCTAAAAGATGAAATTGAAAAAAGTTAATGACACATCTGCTGAGGAAGGTTTAAGAGGCAACATGGATGAAGGAGATTAAGTGGCAAAAGCTAATGGCTGAAATGAAAATGGTTTACTTGTCTATATAAGAGATATGAGTTTCATTATTGAAACATGCTGGAGGAAGAAGACTGTTGAGATATCACGTGAAGACTATTCATGCATGCCTGATCAGATTGGTTAGTGAAAGAACCGAATTGGAGAGTTAACCGAGCATCAAAGAACTATTTACCGAGTGACAGTAAGTTGATGAATGTTGAAGAATTAAATTTGATTATTGATCAGAGGATTTGTATGGGCTTAGCATAGATCTAAATATCTGCAATTAAGTTGTATTTGAATCAGATCATATTGTATCAGTTTAACCATTGATTCAGAAAATCTCTCAACCGAGTGGACTTAACAGTCTTTTTATTCTGCCCTATGTCATTCAAAGAATGTATGTTGTTATCTTGTTGATCCCATAGTGAATGCTGGTCAAAAGTTAACTGTTAGTGTTAAATCCTCTAACAAGGCCACACCTAACAGTGTGTTTGTAACCTTTAAAAGGGTTGTCTCTTCACTGAGCTCACTTCAGAAGAGTGAATTATTTTGGGTTACTGGTCCCAGGTGGTTTTTCCCTTAACATGATTTGCACATTAAATCATTGTGTTATGTGTTATTTGTGATGATTATTTTGCTATCATACTTTACATACTACATACTTGATTTTGTCGATAATCACAGTTAGCTATTTAACTGGTGTTGGTGAACAGATTTGTCTTCTAAAAATACCCGTGCAAAAATACTCCCAAAACCCAAGGCTGAAAGACAAAACCACCACACAACAATTGAGTCACTCACCACGATTGTGTGCAAGTGCTCTCTGATTGTTTTACAAGGTGCAACTACCTTCATTTGATTTACAATGAATAAAACAATGGAATTGTCTTTAACCAAAAGACAAGAAGGTACACTAACATTCACTCATCAACATGATGTGAATGTGAAAAATCATGAATAATAACTTTCAAGAAAATTAAATGCATGGCACAAAGACCATTTACATCAAATTTTCTACTCGTAAAGGACAAGGAAAGACTCAAAAAACCATTCTCAGATAGATGAATGCATAAACAAAATCAAAGTTTGTATGACAATCATTTACATAACCTTAACAGGACTACAAATAAGGATGACCAAAATAGCTCAAAGTCTATTTCTATCAGAAAGAAAATTATTTAAATCAAAGTTTCAATAAATTTCTTCCTTTCTCCAAATACATAGAAATGGTGCAAAGTCCATTTATCCCTGCAAGAAAATTTCATTTGAAAACCACCACCTCTCTTCTTCCCCTGTTACAATATTAATCAAAACTTCTATCCCTCCCCTAGCACAAAGTCTCTCAGGTAAGGCCGAATCTGGAACCCTTCTTCAATCTATTGGATGCCTATTTATTTATTTTTTTCCATCGGTTAATCTCCTTCAATTTTCTCAACTAGCTTTCGTAACCGATTCTTGAAAATCAAAGCCCCCCTTTCTTGAGAGCTTCCTAAAGTTTTATATAACTCCCTTTATGGATCTCCCATAATGTTTACCAAACATTATTTTAATGTTTCTAAGCCTTCTCATATGTATGACATTTAATTAAAACATTACAAGTGGCACCATCTATTTTTCATGGCCCATTTTTCCATATTTGTTATCATCCATAACTGCAGACATGTCTCTTATCATTTTCATGGAGTAGCCACCTATGAAGCATCAATTTCATCTCTTTTTTCTTTCAATGGATCAATTTCTCCATTTCATTTTCGGAGTCTGATAACATCTCTTTCTTAGCAGGTAGAGAATATGTACTATAATACTTCTGTCCCATATTACGTAGGGCATTAATTTTCTTGTCTAGCTCCTTAGATAGGTTTTTTCTTTTCTTCTTTTGTTTTTGCTCATCTTCTTGCTTTGTCTCTATAGCATGAACAACTGAACCAAAGCTTTTAATGGCCTCAGAGGGAACCTTGTCTGGTAGTTTTGCAAGTACTTGCTACCATTCCTCACAAAGAGCATAAATTGGTGGATGACTTCCTTGTTCTCTTCCTACTTCATTGCCAAACTGAAGGAGATTGAGCCATACCCATCCATGGAGAGCACAAATATATTCCCATTGACTATTAATCAAGCTACAGAAGCTACTATGCCATTGTCTAACTTTTGTTTCCAATTGATGTGTTGCTTGCCAGTGATTGTCACTTGTGGGCTCTCTGCTTTCTTTCATCCCCAGATTCTTTACCTGTTGCACAATTAGGCTTTGATGTTGATGGCATTCATTCATGGATCTCCACAAATGCATTAGCCCTTTTGATAATTCTACAAGTTGTGGATACAATTAGCTTTCTCTCAATTTTATAATGGTTGTTGAAGTCACATCCATTGCTTGGCTTGCAACCGTTATCAAAGACTACAGTTGCTTGATGGATGCTTTGGTCTTATCTATCTTAATCACATTTTCTCCCTTGATTTCTTGACTCTGGAGTGCTTCCAATTTCTTCCCCTGCTCTATCTTTCTAGCCTCTCCATTCTTCCTCTACTTTAGCTATTGATATTAATCATGTTCAGCTCCACAAGAACCATAATAAGATGGATACATATTGAACATTTACATCAATTCCAAATTGAAACCTTGTCTGCATATCGACATTTTGTCAAGCACTTTATGTGAGTTTTCGGTGCTCCAACCATGGGGATCAGGTTCTCTATTTGGGAAACCCAATAGGGTGAATTTGAGATGCAGTCGCCGCATGCCTGCAAGTTCTAGATGATTCTTAAAATTGTTCCACTGGGTGTTGATATCAAAATCGACCATGCCTTGGCTCCCAGTTGGAAAATGTTACCCAAGACTCATCCATGGCCTTTGAATCCAACATAGATTTGTATCTTTCATAAATGGAATCTTTTGATTCATCTTCATTCTTCTCATCATGCTATCCATCAATGTATCCCCCAATGCATTCTTGAAGAGATTTAGCTAGGAGCTAAAATTTCTCGATAGTAGCGTTGTGAAGATCCTCCCCAGCCTAGATGGGAAAAATGAGTAGACTTATGATGACACACACATTCACTGCTCTTTATAACTATCAATGATTTGATGTGTCTCTTACATTGGAGGCTCTCAAATTTCCCACAAGAATGACTCAGTTTGCACATTGACTACATTGTCACCATTGTCTGCAATTCATAGCACTTCCTTGCAATGGATTTTCCCCTTGGCACATACTAAACTATCTAACCTGTATTAGCACCTTGTCAAACAGTTCACATGCGCTGTCAAAGCATGTTTAACTTTATCTCTTTCTTGGACCCATGAGCATGCATGTTGATTGACACTTCCATGCAATTTGATGTCAGTTTTCACCATTCAACAATGCCATCTGACATCTCCTCAGTATGTCAAGTGCTCGGGCATTCTGTCAAACACTTAATATGGGGAATGACCTTTTCCCTATTTCTGAATGATATTGACATCATAGGTTATGCTGCATGGTTGAATTGGGAATGCTCGAGGTGGTATGCAACTTCTTTATAAACTAGCTTGGGTTCCCTTTCCTATGGCATGCTATCAAGAAGTCGACCCATATCATGCATCATCTTTAGAATTCTTTATTAGTTAGACTCCTTGATAATGAAATTGCACGTGAGTGGAGGTGCTTTATTGAATGACTCATTGCCAATGAGTGTCAAGTCATTGTTGAGACAGAGAGGTTTGAGCTCCAAACTTGATGTTTGAATTTCTACCAAACTAACCACCCTCCTTTGCTAAGGGAATCTAATTAACAATGCCTTCTTCTCTATTCACGTTTACATTTTAAATTGTTGAATTTGAGCCTTGGGGTTTCAACACATACTTTGAACCCATGACTCAAACTTATTCAAACTGAGCTTCCACTTCTAAACTTGGGATCACTGAGCTGTTTCAAGCCTTCTTGAACTTTATTGTCACCTTGAACTTTGAAACTCAAATCATTGAAACTGAACTCCTTAATGGGCAGCCACTTTTCCTTTTTGAATCATATCAACAAATGAATTTTGCAATATTCTAAAATCATCTCGAACTGTCAAGACATACATCTCACCATATGAAACTATTGAATCTAACTTTGAATTTGAATTGCACTTTTGCATTTATGAACTTTTGAATCATTGCTCATGAGGTTCCGATAATAGTCTTGCAATTCGGGAAACAATCATCTGAACACACCTATTGTGCCATATCAAACCCATGAACCCGTTTGAAATGTAGATTGAAACTTCAAACCTATTGAACCATATAAACTTTGTTCAATGAGTACGAAGTGGTTCAGAATCACTTTAAACCTAGCTCCATATGGTTCCAAAATTACCAAGGAAAGCCTTGAATCCTGGGGTTGAATATCTTGGTTCGCTGTCATGGAATTTTATCTGAAACCTGACTTCCAAAATATAAATTTATACAACATTCCCAATATAAATCAGAGGTGAATCAAAGAAAACCAGGGAAAGGCCATCAGGAAAACTAGATTTTCAAGTTTAAAGTTGGGGTCAAAACACCAACTAACAACTGGTAATCGGTAAATTGAACAAATAGATTGATATTATGTTACTGAGCTGCATAATTTATTGGAATTTTTTTATAAGGTACATATTTGTATTTGGGACTATAGGATAACCGATCTAACTGATTCACCCCCCCTCTCAGTTATTCTAACACCAACTTCCCCAAATCATACTGCCAAGCACTAGAGAAAGGGTACTGAAGCTTTCTCTGTCCAAACCACCCTATGAACATATCTAGACATGTGATTGACACCCTTGCATCTACAATATTATATGTTTTATCTATTAAACCCTCACCTAGGGTTTTACTTACTATGAACTTATGTCCTTGGTATCAGTCATTTGTTGAGGGCTTCAATTGATCTAAGAAATAATCATATAGATTCCTCTTTTGATACTCAGTTTTTCCAGAGTGAGGTCTTTGGGGTGCCATTTGAAAAACAAAATAGGGCCTTCAATTTCAAATTTCAAACAAGGAGGAAAAAATTAGGCTTGTAAAAATTTTCAATTACAATGGCAATTCGAGAAACTCCCTACCCTATTATATCAACACTTTAATCTCAAAATACAAAGCAATATTTTCCCCTAAATTTAAGATCAATTCCCAATTCAAAAACTTTAAAACAACCAGGGAAAGCTAAGAAAATTAACTTACAACTTTATCACACAAGAAATCCCTAGTTCTACACTGCAACAACTCATTTTTCTCTCCTTCAGCTCTGGAAATAAATTCTACTCTCATCTGAACACTTTGTGAATCAAAATGGACAAGAAAATCCTCCTTTATTCATTCTAAAATGAGCTACAACATTTCGTATGGCATTAATGTTCACTCGAGCAAAAAAATAATGCAATTATTGATTGAAGCAAATTTGAATTTTGGTTGTTGATCTTCCTTCACGCCGACTCATCAAGAATATATTGTGAGTCAACCTAACATTGAATGCCTACTTGGCAACTAGACCCACCAAAATGACCGTCGACTTGTTGTGGCTAGGCAAGGACATGTGGCATCATCTCGTGATGCTACAATGCTTAAATTTCTTACATCTCTTGATCACTTGATCACGAGAGTCATCCAATCTATTCTAAGTTTACTTCCCCACTCCAAAATTTTGCATACCTTAACCATTAAACTTCAAGCAACTTTATCTTCAACTTTAAAATATTGACATCCATTATCAACATGTGCAAAAAATGTACGTTATGTAGCTCAAACTTTTAACAAAAGTTAGCGAGCATATAAAATAAAACATTTCTTATAGTTCATTCAGCCAATAAAGATGTGACAAATGACAGTCTCCCATAATTTTATAATCAATAAAATACTTAGGAATAAGGCTTCACGACATTGCATGGACCATTAAAAATTTGACAAGTATCACCTCGTTGGTAAAGAAAAGGGGACCCTCCTAGGATGATAATAATACCATTAAGTTATTCATTAAGAAAATGACCACGGGGACATTAGAGCTTGGGAAAACTTAAATGGATGACCCAACCAAATATTAAAACCTAAGAATATAACATGAACCGCTTTTAACAAAATAAAAACCATCAACTCATTTTCACTAAGCCCCAAAAAGTAATGATAGATTAAAACTAATCCAGGGCTTTAACACAAAAAATAAGAACAATAAGAAAAGACCTTAAAACCCTAAACCCTCTAATCAAGAAAGAGAGAAAAATAAAGTGGCCAGGACTAAAATTCTCTAAGGAAAATAAAAATTTACAAGGCTCACTTTGAAGTACTATCAATGAGAAAATATTTCATCAAAATCAATACTTTTTTTTTGTGTTGTTGGATAAAAACTTTGTAAGCTGCTAAGACTACACCTTACAAAATTGTAACTTTAGGCAATGGTATAATGAGATAAACTCTCCTCTTAGAAATAGGGGAGGCTCCCTTCTTACCGCAGATGGATTCAGTAGGACTTCAATTGAAATTAAACAAAGGGGTGATTCTTCCAATCTATTCTTCTTTTTCCAAGAAAGATTCACAAGTAACAATGACTTTCTAACTCTACAAAGATCTCCTACTACTACGATAATACTGGTTGCTCGGTAGTTGATGTAAGAACAAATCCTAAGGCTCAAAGTATCTCACTAATAATCCTAAAAATTGAAATGAAACACTCAAAGATGAAGCTCAAAGTATTAAACTCCTAGTATTTTCAGCCACCACCAACTATAACAATTTGTCCTCCTGTAGCACAAAGTCTTCAAAAGTTCAAATTGGCTTTGAATGCAATAGGTATCTCAAAGTCTGCACAATTGAATTCATATCCCTCTTGATAAAAAATCCAAAACTCACTATCAATATCTCAAAAATGTTGTCACATAACACCTTGAATCAAAACAAATGTTGAAAGCAAGTTTCCCCTTTTATTGAAAGTAATTCAAATTTACATCTAAGCTCAAAGTCTTAGAGTTTAGATACAAACTGACATAATTTTCTTGCCTTTCCAAAAGATGATTATTTACAATGATCTCCCTCCTTTATATAGGAAAAGAGTGGAGAGAAAGGTGGATAAAAAATGGGAAAAACCCTAACGACCTTGACTTATTCTCTAACTAACTAAATAACTTTGACTTATTCAAATTTGCATGCCTAATGCACTTTCAACTTGATTACATGTTACAAGTTTTCACGTGATACTATCACATGCAATCACATCTTTTTTATTACATGTAATCTATCATTTACAAATTAAAAATGCATGATGAATATATTCTAAGTGCTGACAAGACCCAACCACTATTACGCCATCCTTTTTTGGTCTTTATGTTGCTAAAAGGATGCTTAGTTTGGTGGAAGTATCTTGATCTGGAATAGGAAATTACATCCTTTACCCATTCTGTAGTATAATGGTGGTTATTTCTTAAAAATCACATTTGTTTATTTCCATCTTTGTCTTGAAAGCATTTTCTCTGATTGTAGTCTTTTGGACCTTTCTAGGGAGAAAGATCCAATCTTCTTATCCAACTTGTGTTCTAATTTTGATTCACTTGATTCCCACAAAGTTGAACTTCTCTTTAGGGTGGCCTTTGAGCTCTCATATGGGCTTCCCTTTCTCTTTGTATCATTTCTCTTTCCTCACGTTCCAATCTTTCTCTAAGCCCCCTTTCAATTATCTTTATTTCTCTTTCAAATTCAATACCAAC
Organism: Chamaecyparis obtusa; assembly: GCA_027943335.1. Classification (NCBI taxonomy): domain Eukaryota; kingdom Viridiplantae; phylum Streptophyta; class Pinopsida; order Cupressales; family Cupressaceae; genus Chamaecyparis; species Chamaecyparis obtusa. Next base: position 742,029 of record BSBK01002634.1, read on the forward strand.
TTCCTCCTCTTCCTCCAAGATGGCCCAAGAAACTAAATAGTGTGCATCACCTTCTCTTTGATTCCAAATGAAAACCCCTAAGTCTAAAATAATATTTTCTTGCCTTACATTTATATCCAAGCCTGGTTGTACAACTAGATAGTTAGCATAGGAAGGAAACACCATCTTACATCATTCTTTATTTTTTTTTATGTTCCAACCTTTCTTGATTCTCCGTTTCAATCCTTTGTGCCTTTTCTTCTTCCTTTTATTGTGTTGGCTAGAAATTATCCTGATATGGCAATATGATATGCCTGAGTAGCTGTAAAATGAAAATTCCTAAAATGAGTACATCTTCATGTGATGGATCCATTTTAGGTATAAGTGAGGTTTTCTAGGTAAGGTAAGTGGCTGGAATACTTGTGAACAACCAAAGAACAAATGGGTTTGGGTTATATTGGCTCTTGTGTGGTGAGAAAAACCAAAAATGGGTTTTTCAGAGGGTATTACATATAAATGGACAACAAGTATTAGGTGAGAGAAAAAAACATGGTTGAGTCTATTGCACTCTTTTTTGATGTACAAGTATGAATTTTTGAATGCTATGAACAAGGCGAATGGTTGTAAAACTTTGAGACAACAAAAATGTGAGTGAATTTGAGCTCAAAATGTGTGCTTATATGGTAGAAAAATCCAAAAATAGATTTTTGGAGGGTAATAGCATGTGCCGACAATAAGATTTTGTTGGAAACTGCAATTGAAGCAATTGTTGTATTGTCATTGATGTCAAACCTTAACTGGTAAGACTATTTCTATTTAAGAAAGTACTATATCTATTTGATTGTTGCTAAGGGGTAAGGCAAGGTTGGTAACTGTTATACACTAAGTTTTCACCCTTGTTTCAAGCTCTCTTGGTCTTGATAACCTAGTATAACATGGGAATCATATCCAGGTTGTGGGACCTATGCTAACTGAGATGAGACCTCCAGATTCTAGGTTGGTTCATCTTGGATAATCACCTTAATTTGGTCTTAGAAAGGAAAGTAAATCATTGAGGGGAAAGGGATAGAAGGAATGCTTGAAAGGGAATTGAATGAAAGCAAACTACCTACTAGGTGATACACTGAAAATATGGTATGAATTGCCGTATAAAGAATGAACTCAGTACATAAGCTTAGGTCTAGGAGATCACAACTCACTGAATAGGTTTGCATCAATATTTTATAGAAGGGTCTGCAATAGAGAGATTGTACATAGGGAAAGAGAGAATTTCACAAGGCAATAGCACCCTCAAGAACTTAGATACAAACTATAGCCTGCAAACAGACATTCACCTCTGCAATTGGGTACACGAATGAGACAGATTGCTAGGGGTGGAAGTATACCCACAAGAGCATTCAAATCAAATCATTCACAGGCATACACATAAATTACAGAAAGAAAGAGGGATCAAGAACCCTAAAATATCATTGAAAACATGCATATACTGAATTCATTAAGAGAGAATTCAGACAAAAGGGGACAGGGACATAAAGTATGTCACAAGATACCTTTGCAATATCTAAATAATCAATGAAAGTTACAAACTGTAGAAATTAGAGGGTAGAAAGAATGCCACAGATAAATTTTGAGAAAGAAAATCCTTCTTTTACAATTGTCAACTCTAAGCTCTAAAAGCTCCAAAAATTAATTATATACATCTCCTCTATTGCAAACAGGTAGGAGCAAAAATCTCATTATGGTTACATAAATCTGCATAAAATAATCCAACCCTAAACCTGTCATTTTTTATCATAAATGTTCATGAAAATATCTCAATTGATCAGATATGTCTTTGCGTGCCCATCCCTGTACTAAAATTGCCTGCAGACAAAAACCTTGATCCAACTACTTCTCTGCAAGTTGGTCCTGCCAAAGCTATTAAATCTGGTACTGTTAGAAAGTAAGAATCCACCGAGAATGACTGCCCAGATCTTTTCCTTATCTATTCCAACTACAACCGCCCCTGAAAACATAAATTCTGAGCTACCCCTGCAAGCAAACGCTCTCTAGAGGAACAAACAAAAGAAAACCCATGAAAGATATTGCAATCCCCTTTTGAAAAAGTTAAAGGCCACATCAGAATAGCCAGAACCAATAAAAATTGGCCATCTCAGCAAAAAGACCCGCAAAAGGTAGAAGAATCATGCCTTGACCATCGGACGGTGGGCGTATGATCTCATAAGCCCAAGAGATTCTATGAGATCATACACCGACCGTAGATCTTCCTCTATTGGGACCATACTTCACAAGATAACCAAACCCACATTACATGCCAACTATCCCAGCATGGACCAATAAGAAATGTGCATGTCGGCCGGACCCACGACAACGTCGGTCCAAACACCCAAAGGATCGAACGATTGTCACATGATTGCATGGGATCGGAAGATCCCATGAGATCATGCGCCAGCTAATGATCTTGTATCAACTGGTGCCTTTGCAGAACAACTGACCATTTGACCCACCAACAGCCCTATCATCGCCTGACTGGCCACTAAAAAAAGAACATGTCACCACCTGAGGACCCACCGACAGCTGCTACGATGCTGATACCATATCAACGGTTGTCACATGATCACATGGGATCTGAAGATTCCATGCGATTATGCGATAACTGTTAGATCTGATTGCGACTAAGAACTAGGCCCAGGGAAATATTAAAGGCCGAGACGTAGGAAACTTAGGAAATAAGGTGGTGGGACTTTAGGAAAAAAAATAAATTAATAAATTATAGCACGTGGGTTTTGTGGCTAAGTGGCCCGAAAGGGTAAATATTAAATTAGGATGGGCCATGGGTAATTTCGGAGATTATGGGGTTTAAATGGTCACCTTTGAATTTTTTAATGGCCTTCAAACCAGAGAACTAAACAACTAAAAAGGCATATAATCATGGAAATTCTTGAGGGGGCTAACATAGGATTAAAATTGCCAGATAGAGCAGACCAAGCCAAATTGCATAGGATGGGAAATTTGGGTAACAGTAACAATAGAGCCTAAGGAAAGGTTGAGTTATCTTGATACTTCAATGAGTACTTGATTATGTGGCACAATGATAAAACAATGTATTGTTTATCTAAGTAAGAGTGAAGAATAAACTGGTAGGCTTAACCGAGCAAAAGTGAAGAAATCTAGTGTAAGCCGAGTGTTGTTAGTGTCGACCGAGCTAGTATATGCTGAGTAAATTTAGTGTTGACTGAACACTAGTTAATTACCGAGGAAGACAATATTAGTTGAGGAAATAGTTTATGTGGTGACCGAGCTTTCTAGTGAAGACTGAGAAGTTGAACACAGTATTGACCGAGCGTCAGTATTTTGCATTTGAGGAAGAATTTAGATTTCCAACCGACATCATTGAATTCTTGGTTTATGTAAAACATGTTGACTTTATTTATTGATTGTGTGAAAGCATTTAATGCACTGTAAAATGTTTTATTGTAAATCTATTAAGAGATTCGAGATATTTCTAGAAGGATAGCCGAAGAACATAATGTAGGATGGATTCAATGAATCTAACCTAGCCTTAAGATCTACGAAGGAGATTAAGCGACAAAAGATGTATTGACCTAATAGAGGAAGTATTAAGGAAACCTAAGCTAGAGGTTGAACCAGAAGCAGATGCTGGAAGTGTTGTTGATGTTATTGACTGTCTAAGCAGAGAAGGCTCAAGGAGAAGTGTTGTGATTGCTTGAAGCTAGTTCCGAGCAGATTAGTGATGGAGATGGTAAAGGTTTATAGTCAGTAAGCCAACATATGTGTATGGAATTGGATCTAATATTTGCAAAGTGAGTTGTATGTTTTTCAAATCAATACTACTGCTACTTTCTAACCATTGTAACAGTCAAAATCCTTTTAACAGAGGTTAAGCTAACAGTCATAGGTATAAATCCTTTGAACAAGGTTGCATTTTGTTGGTGTAATTAATTATTCCTAATTACACTTTACTTAATCTTACTTAGGTTAATGCATTGCATAGTAATTTGTGATTGAGACACCTAGGAGTGTGCACATCTATTAAGCACATGGTGTAGGAGAAATTCCACTTTAGGTGTGATAGTTGTCTTCACATACCTCATTGTGTGTGAGATCCACCTTTTGTGCTCTTATCACATTATCATCCTAATCCAATGCACATACTTTATTGCATATTGGAGGATGATCCACATTTGGTGGACATGTGATTACACCTATCATAGGTGATAGCTTATCAGATCCTTATCATTGTCTCTTATCTCCTTTCCTATATAAGGAGGCCTATTATGTAATCATTTCATCATATTGAGGATCATTAATTCATTGGAGCTATTCAATCCATCCTTGCATTCATATTTTCTCTCTCTTGTTCTTTTCTTCAACCTCTTGATCTTGGTTCAATATTTTCTATTTGAAAATTCTTACATGGTATCAGAGCCATTGGAGCGTTTCAGATTAGCCGATTCGAAGAGAGCTTGATGCAAACTTTGAAGGTCCAAATCTCAGATTTGGCAACCAACATGTGATAGAGGCATCTTGGAGTAGATTTGACCTCACCATTGCGTTCGGGAGGCTGTTTTGGTTAAGATCGATTATAAACTCACCCATATTCAGCGAAAGTCAAATTTGAGGCAAAATTTTTTTGCAAATCGGACCTTATGGCCCGATCTGCACCTCTACGGTACTATTTTGTAAAAAAATATATATTTTTTTATTTTTGAATTTCTCTGCAATTTTCAAAATTTTTTTTTTTGGGCCTAGTACAGCCCTCTTTTTTATTCAATAAAATTATTATAAAAAAATATTACAAGGGCTTTAAGCCCCCCCCCTCGGCGGTCTTCTCTCACCGAGCAGTCTCAGTCCAACCGCCCGGCACCTGCAGCACATCATCGACAGTCACATCTTTTGTAGACCTGATGGTCTAAGGAAGTTAATTCTCCAGTCACAGTGGTTTCAAACCACGCAGTCCGCCGAAGTCCGCAGTTTTGATTTTCGGTCCATTGAAGTTCGCAGACAGTCAACCACCGCTCCTGCCACCCTCCTCCACGACCTCGCCGCTCAGCCACGCTTTGTCAGTAGAGACATTTGATCTCTGCTCCACCACTGTAGATCCATCGAGATCCCTCCACCTGCCATCGCGGCCGAGCGGCATACCTAGATAGATCCTTCGCGGCTGCCTTCCCGCCACTGGCTCAGCGGCCGCTAATCCCTCCACTCCCGAAGGCCACATCAGCGCATTTGTAGAATCCGCCTATGCCACGTGAAACCCCTACACATCAACTACCATGTAGGGTATGGTGCCACCTCATCCGTATGGAACAGACACGTTAGGGTCCAGTCACTTGCCACGCAAGCAAGAAGGACTTTTTTACCGACATCATCAGTTTTGGTATGTTAAAATTGATGGCCGTTTAGCTATCACAACAGACAAAATTGGGTCTTTTTGACGGCCATATGACCATCAAATTTAACCCAATGTTTTTCTAACGTCATCAGGGTTTGGAAATTCTCAGCCTTCACCATTTGCATTTTGGATTTGATAGTCCAAATTTGAGAGGCCATAACTTGGTCATCCGGGCTCCAAATCGGATGCAATTTTTTTTGAAATTGGGTAGAATTTCTTAAATTTTTGCGTGGTGGTGTTGATTTTGCATTTTGGTGAACTCGTTTGTTAGAAATTGCAATTTTTTGTGACTATACCTATTTGTTCCTAATTTTTGCAACTTCCAGCGCTTCGTTTGGGCACATACGGTAACATTTTGAGGTGAATTTTTTTTTGAAAGTGCATGATTTTTTGTCTACTTTCCAGATCTGAAATCAGATTTTAGTGATTTTGGGTAGACATATCACTTTCAGAAATAAGCTATTTTTGGGCTATATTTGCACTTGGTTAATCCTTGGATTTTAGTTTTTTGATTTGCATCAATCATTTGAAGGAGTTATCAGTAATTATCAGTCATTATTTGGTTGCAATATGGATAATTCGAAGGTTAAAATCCTCTCTCCATATAACTACCATGAATGGAAAGTATCTTTAAGTGATTATTTGTTGAGTCTTGGATTGCTTAGAATGACTCTTGGGCAGGATCAAGAACCTCAAACAAGTGCTATAGAAAGGAGAAAATGGTTTGATCGAAGGGATAAAGCACTTGGCTCTCTTAGATCATCCATCTCTCGTGACTTGCACTTTCATATTGCATCTTGCACACATCCTCATGATGCTTGGATCACATTGGAAGGACTCTTTGGTAAACCTGATAGGATGAGAAAATTTAGATTAGAGAATGATCTCATAGGTCTTAATCCTAGGGATTTTGACAATATTCAAGATTTTTTCTCTAAGTTCAATACTATTAGATTGTAGCTTTCTTCATGTGGCATTGTTAAAGGGGATGAACAATTGATCTTTTCTATTCTTTCCAAGCTTGGTCCCTATTATTCAATCTTTGTTTCTACATTCTATGCTACTATGGATGCTCTTGGTAGTGCATACAAATTTCCCTCTCTTGATGAATTTGTAGCGCAGCTCACAAGGGAACAAGCAAAGTTAGCACACATGGGCCAGTTGAAGCCTTCCTCACATCAAGCATTGATTGCAAGTAAGTCTACTTCAAAGGCTTCTAATGGAAAAGAAAAGAAACAAAATAAGGATCCTAAGCCTCATGACAAAGGTAATGAATCTTCTTCACCAAAAAGTACTAAATCCAAGTCCTCTTCAAGAGAGGAATCATCTAGAAGAAAGAGAGATAAATGTGCATATTGTCAAAAGTCAGGACATGATGAGCATAAGTGTTTTCAAAAGAAGATTGATGAGCTAACTCACATTATTCAGAAACACAACATTAAGTTTCCCTTATTAGTGTCTGCTCCTTCTACACATTTGGCAGCTTCTACATCTCCATCATCATCCAAAGATAAAGGTAAAGGACAAGCACTCATGGCTTCCACACATCCTGATAAATGTAAATGGCTTCTTGATTCAGGTACATCACATCATATGGCATCTTCTATGGATATGTTTTCTTCTATTGAGCCTTGTAATTCTCCTAATATTTTTATGGGTAACAACACATTCATGAGAGTTTGTGGGAAAGGTTCTATTCCTATGGGAGAGGGGACATTTAATGATGTTCTTTGTGTACCATCCTTGACCACTAATCTTCTTTCTATTTACCAAATTACACATGGGGCACAAGGTAAAATTGTTGAGTTCACTCCTGATTATGTCTACATTAGGGACATGGAGACTAGAAATGTCATAGCTATGGGAGTTGTTGATCATACATCCCACTTGTATTCTTTTTCTACTTTTGTTGATAATGATGATGATATTCATGATGTACCCATCCCTTTTCCAAGGGATAATTATGAGGAGAACTTTGGACACTTGAATCATTTTGTTGTTGAGACAAGTGTTGATCTTCCTACTCCTCCACCTCCTGCTTCTTCAGCCATCCTGCTTCTTCAGTAGGATGATCATAGTGTTTCAAATCTTGCAAAGTGTGATGACTACTTGGATGCATCTTCAGCATTTGTTGATTCTCATGATGTAGATTTGGAAGACATACATGAGGGGGTTTCTCTTTCCCTTGATGACAGTTTCATCATAGATGGGGATACTTCTTCACCTTCTTTGGAGATCGGTGTACTTGATTCTTCTCCTTCTTCACTTGATTTGTCACATGAAGTGATAGATTCTTTGAGCTTGGAGATTCCTAATCAGTCTTCAGAGATTCATTCATGGAGACCTTCATCTTCTTTCTCATTCCATTTGCACAAGGATTGGCTTCTTCATCATTTGATGTATCTATTTCTTCCTAAGGGGAGACATGTTTCTTGTAAGCATTGGCTTATCTATTGTTTGCAGGTACTCTTCATCAACATGGGAGCTTCTACATTATGGGGGGATATCATGTCTCCAACTATCCTTCTTATGGGGGGATACTTCTTTGTATATGCATGATGTATGTAGTTCTTGGGGGGGTCTTGAGCACTCCATCCATCCATGCATCTTGTTTTCTTCTCTCTTTTTGGGGGAGGGTTTTTCCCATGAGGTTTTCCCTCTTTCTCCACTTTATGAGAGTTATGCATTTCATGTATCTTGTACATGGGTACCTAACATGGCCTCGTAGTTGGGACCCATATTGCATTGTGAGTTTAAGTGCATTCCCCTAAGTTGCACTTAAGGGGGGGTGTTGGTGTAATTAATTATTCCTAATTACACTTTACTTAATCTTACTTAGGTTAATGCATTGCATAGTAATTTGTGATTGAGACACCTAGGAGTGTGCACATCTATTAAGCACATGGTGTAGGAGAAATTCCACTTTAGGTGTGATATTTGTTTTCACATACCTTGTTGTGTGTGAGATCCACCTTTTGTGCTCTTATCACATTATCATCCTAATCCAATGCACATACTTTATTGCATATTGGAGGATGACCACATTTGGTGGACATGTGATTACACCTAGCATAGGTGATAGCTTATTAGCTCCTTATCATTGTCTCTTATCTCCTTTCCTATATAAGGAGGCCTATTATGTAATCATTTCATCATATTGAGGATCATTAATTCATTGGATCTATTCAATCCATCCTTGCATTCATATTTTCTCTCTCTTGTGCTTTTCTTCAACCTCTTGATCTTGGTTCAATATTTGCTATTTGAAAATTCTTACACATTCTAATGGAGTGTATGTAAGTCCTATAATAAGGCACACTTTTAACAGAGTGGTTTAAATCCTTTAATCGGGTCACACTTGACAGTGTGTTTGTAACCTTTGACAGGGTTGGCTTTTCCCCAAGCTCACTTCAGAAGAGTGAATATAATAGTAACATGTTACAAAGTGGTTTTTTCCAAATTGGGTTTCCACTATAAATCCTGGTGTTGATACTTGTGTGAATGTTTTGGTTTGAACATTTCTATATTTTGCAAGTTAGATGCTATTGGATAAGTGGACTGTCTTGTTATATGTTTCTGTTATGCAATCAGTAATGACTGAGTAGGTGTTGGTTATTAGATCTGATTTGTTAAAGAGTTTAAAGTTTGTTTTTATACATATGGACCTAAGAACAACTGATTCACCCCCCCTCTCTATTGTTCTAAATCATATTAACAATTGGTATTAGAGCTAATGGTGCTTATAGAGAACAAGTTTGAAGGTACTTGAAGCAAATGATGAAGATGTATAAGAAGGAGGTACCAAATCTGAATAAGGAGAACTTCCGTACATGAAAAATCTTGATGAAGCTGCATCTGGTTGGTATTGGTGATTCTGCAAAGTATTACATTGAGCATGACTATGCCACACCTGTTGTACCTCTGACTACTAAGGAAATGAAAGCTAAACAAGAGCACAACCAAGCAATGTTGGAGATTGTGTTTGCCCTAAGTTATCTAGAATTTGAAGACATCAAAGATTGCAGTACTACAAAGAAAATGTGGGACACCCTTGCAAACATTTATGGCGGTGACATAAATTTGTTGAGAGAAAAAGTTGAAAGCCTAAGAGGTAAATTTGATGAAATGAGAATAAAAGAAGGTGAGAATATTGCACAATATTGTGGTAGAATAAAAGAAGTTGTAAATGCTATTAGAGGAGTAAATGGAACTATTGAGGATGAAACTATAATAGGAAAAGTATTGAGAACTCTGCGTCCTATCTATGTAATCAAAATTTTTGCAATTCAGGAATCTAGATGTAGCTCTATTAATTCTCTTACTTTGGAAAGGTTGGTTGGTAAGCTTACTACTTTTGAACTTTCTAACTATGATAACTTCACTATTGGTAATATTGAATCTAGTTTTAAGTCACAAATGGTTCTGAGTAATTCAAAGAAGGAAAAAGAAAGATGCATAAGTGAAAATGAAAGTGAAAGTGACAGTGACACATCTGATGAAGAACTTGAGGATCTAGAATCTCTTATGGCTAGAAGATTGAAAAGGGGAAAAGGAAGGTACAAAGGTAAACTCCCTATTGTATGTTTTTCATGTAATAAAGTTGGTCATATAGCTACTATATGTCCTGATAGGGATAATAAAGATAAAGAAAGGGACAACAAGCATAAAGACAAAAGAGAAGATAGAGGTTACCAAAGATACAAGGACTACAAAGGAAAAGGTAAGAAATCCTACTACATTGCCAAAGAAGAGACTGACACTGATAGTGATGATTTTTAAATTGAGGTTGTCTATGTTGCAATAAAAGATGAATTTGATGAGGATGAGAAAACTGCATTGATATCTTATGTGAACAAAAATGATAAATGGATTATTGATAGTGGTTGTTCACATGATATGACTAGAGACAAGAGTAAGTTTGATACCTTAGATCATTATAAAGGTAGAAGTGTGAAATTTTGTAATGATCCACCATGTCATGTTAGAGGAAAAGGATTGATTAAGCTAGTTGATAATATCATTTGTGAAAATGCTTATTAGGTTGAGGGTCTTAACTATAATTTGCTGAGTGTTGCACAACTTAATAGCATTGGCTACCGAGTGGAATTTCATCACAGGAAGGCCAAAATATTTGATGCCACTGGTGAACTGATTGGAAGTGGAGAACATACAAGAGGTAATTTGTTCTATCTAGACCTATCTAAAGAAACATGTATGATTGCACAACTTAATGATATTTGGTTATGGCATAAGCAGCTATGTCATGTTAGCTTTGATAATCTGGTAGAGATTAGTAAGAAAAAGAAAGTGAGAGGTCTACCTAGATTGAAGAAACCTGAGAATGTAATGTGCAAAGAATGATAGTTGGGTAAGATGACAAAGTCTAGTTTCAAGAGAAAAACTTTTACTTCTAAGAATATCTTAGATTTGGTTCATACCAACCTTTGTGGACCGATGGGTGTACAAAGCTATTGTGGTGCTAGATATTTTATCTTGTTTGTTGACGATTATACCAGAATGATGCATGTAATGTTCTTAAAGGAAAAATCTGATCCTTTTCAATTTTTTAAGTGGTATGTGGCTAAGGTTGAAAAAGAGACATGTAAGAACCTGAAGTGTTTGAGATCTGACTGAGGTGGAGAATTTATATCAAATGAATTTAATCTATTTTGCAATGATAGAGGGATCAAAAGATAGATGTCTACACCTAGAAGTCCTCCATAGAATGGTATAGCAGAGAGAAGGAACAGATCTATCTTGGACTATGTAAGCACATTAATGATTGAAAATAATGTTGCACATAAGTATTGGAAACAAGCTATAAGTATAGCTGTTTATACTCTTAATCGAGTATAGATCAAATTTTTTGTTGGTTTGCAAGTATATCAAATGGAGAAAGGAATTTTCATCACCCAGTCTAAATATGTTCATGAGATACTGAAAACCTTTGGTATGGAAGATTCAAGGCTAGTACATACTCCCATGGCTACTGGACAAAAGTTGTCTAAAAATGATGATGTTGTAGAAGTTAACCAGACTTTGTATAGATCTATGATCAGAAAGCTACAGTATGTTGTACATAGTAGACCAGATATTGCATTAGCTATTGGGATTGTGGAAAGATTCTCTACCAATCCTAAGGAAACTCACATGATGGTGGTTAAAAGAATCATGAGATATTTGAAGGGAACTGCTGACTAATGATTGTACTATAAGAAGCATGACAAGTTTGAACTGAGAGTGTATACATATGCTGATTGGGCAAGAAATGTAGATGACAGAAAGAGTACTAGTGGTGGAGCTTTCTTTCTTGGACAAAGATTAGTTTCCTAGACAAGCAAGAAATAGAATTGCATTTCCCAATCTACTGTTGAAGCTGAGTATGTGGCTGCAGCTGTGAACTGTTCAAATTTGATATGGATAAAGTAATTGTTGGTAGACATGAAAGAAGAAATCACTGAACAAATTGTCATTTTATGTGACAACACAAGTGCTATCAACATCTCTAAGAATCCAGTAATGCACACAAAGACCAAACACATTTCCATCAAGTATCATTACTTGAGAGAACTGGTACAAGATAAAGAGGTCCGCATGGAATATGTGAATACAAAGGAACAATTAGAAGACATATTCACTAAGGCTTTACCTAAAGAAGATCATGAATACTTGAGAAGTCAATTAGGGGTCCTTCCCCTAACTGAGGCTGCCTAGTCAAGGTAGGAGCACTGCATCAAATGTACTGTATAGAAAATCTAACAAATTGATGCAGAGAAAGGTCACACTTTAGGAGTAGCCTAGAGTTGTGAAAAGCATAACAAAGACAAGAATCAATCATAAGAAAAGGTGACAGAGGGAGAAATATTGTTACTAAATTGAAAGGATGATATCTACATCTACAGGATGTATGTTTTTGTTGCTGCTTTGGCATTTTTGTCAAAGAGGGAGATGATCACAAATGAATACACAGAATGAGAAGATCAAGATAGAGGGAAAAATTTAGTGGATGGTCATGCATGGCTAATTTATTTTGTATCAGAATGAAGCTAAGGATATTATAAATATTTTTGATGGACATATAAGTTTTTGGATTGGTGGGTAATTCATGTGATATTCATATGGTGTTACCATCAATGCCAAAGAGGGAGGTTATTGGAAATTGCAATTGAAGCAATTGTTGTATTGTCATTGATTTCAAACCTTAACTGGTAAGACTGTTGCTATTTAAGAAAGTACTATATCTATTTGATTGTTGCTAAGGGGTAAGGAAAGGTTGGTAACAATAGCACCTATAGAAAGGTTGAGTTATCTTGATACTTCAATGATTACTTAATTATGTGGCACAATGATAAGATAATGTATAGTTTATCTAAGTAAGAATGAAGACTAAACTGGTAGGCTTAACCGAACAAAAGTGAAGAAATCTAGTGTAAGCTGAGTGTTGTTAGTGTCGATCGAGCTAGTATATGCTGAGTAAATTCAGTGTTGACCGAACACCAGTTAATTGCTGAGGAAGATAGTATTAGCCGAGGAAATGGTTTATGTGGTGATTGAGCTTTCTAGTGAAGACCGAGAAGTTGAGCATAGTATTGACTGAGCGTCATTATTTTGCATTTAAGGAAGAATTCAGATTTCCAGCTGACATCGTTGAATTCTTGGTTTATGTAAAACGTGTTGGACTTTATTTATTGATTGTATGAAAGCATTTAATGCACTGTAAAACATTTTATTATAAATCTATTAAGAGATTTGATATATTTCTAAAAAGATAGCTGAAGAACATAATGTAGGACAAATTCAATGAATCTAACCTAACCCTAAGATCTACGAAGGAGATTAAGTGACAAAATATGTATTGACCTAATAGAGGAAGTATTAAGGAAACCTAAGCTAGAGGTTGAACCAGAAGCAGATGCTGGAAGTGTTGTTGATGTTATTGACTATCTAAGAAGAGAAGGCTCAAGGAGAAGGGTTGTGACTGCTTGAAGAGAGTTCTGAGTAGATCAGTGATGGAGATGGTAAAGGTTCACAGTCAATAAGCCAGCATATGTGTATGAAATTGGATCTGATATTTGCAAAGTGAGTTGTATGTTTTTCAAATCAATACTATTGCTACTTTCTAACCATTGTAACAATCAAAATCCTTTTAACAGAGGTTGACCTAACAGTCATAGGTATAAATCCTTTGAACATGGTTGCATTCTAATGGAGTGTATGTAAGTCCTATAACAAGGTGCACTTTTAACAGAGTGGTTTAAATCCTTTAACCGGGTCACACCTGACAGTGTGTTCGTAACCTTTGACAGGGTTGGCTTTTCACTGAGCTCACTTCAGAAGAGTGAACATAATAGTAACATGTTACAAAGTGGTTTTTCCCAAATTGGGTTTCCACTATAAATCCTGGTGTTGATACTTGTGTGAATGTTTTGGTTTGAATATTTTTGTGTTTTGCAAGTTAGATGCTATTGGATAAGTGGACTACATTGTTATATGTTTCTGTTATGCAATCAGTAATGAGTGAGTAGGTGTTGGTTATTAGATCTGATTTGTTAAAGAGTTTACAGTTTGTTTTTATACATCTGGATTTGAGAACTGTAATACACCAAAAATGGGCTATAGGTTCATTAACCTCCTACATCTTCAAATCGAACGAAATCGACACCAAAGTCCTAACCTAAGGCACTTCTGCACATCAAGTTATCAAATTTAATTGATTATCTTAAATTCTGCATCGGGAAATATTCCTAGCAAATATTCCTAATTTTATCCTAATTATGCTTAATTTAATAATTATTTGGTGATAAATCTAATTTATCCTAAAGTTTGATTAATTGAATATTCTGAATATTTAATTAATTAGATTTAATACTGCCACTTAATTATTTAATTTAATTATATTTATTCCTAAATTATATTATTTAATTTTGACAATAAATCTAAAATCTCATTACTAATTGATTAAATTCCTATTTAATTAATTAAAGTCAGTTGTCAATATTTAATAATATAGTTTTTGAATAAAAGTTTGATTTAAAAATTGATTAACCCATAAATCAATTGTTTTAATTCAAAATCAGTTAAGTGGAAAATAAATCACTTTATTTTTAATTAATTTATAATTAAATCATGCACAATCAGAAAAGCAGGCAACTAGAAATTAACAATCAATTTTAAAATTGAAACTCAACATTTGATGATGAGTTGAAATTTGATCTAAACTCTATTTTGAGTTAAACCCTGCTTTTGCATGATTTTTGTGAGTTAATTATTCTTAATTTCCTGATAACTCAAAAATCAACCTAATTTTATCAAGAGTGATTTGTGGCTTTTCTCTTGCATCCTCAAAGCCCTGGATTTCTATAAAATCAAGGCCTAGCTCTTCATTTTCATCAACACTCAAATTTGCACAATTACTCTGGCGAATTGGCGATTGAAGGATTAAGCACTTGCGACAGGCGATTTGTGAGATCTTTCATATTTGATCATTAGCTTTTGCATAGTTTCATATCATAGATTTTCATATCATTTATATCATTCTTAGATTAAATCTGCATTCAATATCCTTATCATTCATTTAGCTTAGATTCATATAGATTTCATTCTTATTGCATAGAAAATACAAAAATATAGCTTAATCTGCATTCATACAATCTTTCATTCTTTTGCATTCAAATCCATCATTTAGGTGTTGCATTGTCACTGGTCTCGGTCTGATATGAGAGTATCATACTCACACCTATTAGAAGGCAATAAATCACCTGGTTAGCATAGTTTCAATTACTTGCAGATTTTGAATTTTGCTAACCTCTAATGTTTTACTGAAGTGTTGTGTCTACAGCTAGGTACAAAATTCACACACACATTTTTGGCACCCACCGTGGGGCCTTGAAATAGGTTTCCATTCAATTTATCAATTTCTTATCATTTTCTTATTAAAACTGTGATCTTTTATTTTCTGTCCGTACATTTTTCAAATGAATTTTGTCAGAAAGTCATACTAGGAGGTACCCATTGTCATACGGCAGTTGATCTTATAGAGGCTTGTATTAGAAGCTGTACATTGTTGTTTGGAAGCTCGATTGTTGTATGAGAATATACCTACTGTCATACAAGTTTCCCGACTGTCATCTGGAAGGTAACCCACTGTCGTACAAGTTTTGACTCCAGGTTTCAATTGTCATTTCAGAATTTTTGGTAGTTTTTTGGATTTGATTTTTAGATTTGGACTAATAGCTAACCCTAACAATTGAAATCTTCTATTTTTGACTTATATTTGCTGAATCTGATTGGAAAAAGCACAACTAAATTGCTAAAATAGGTAAAATCTACTAAGCGCGTTGCAAGGAATTTAGGTATTCTACTACAATCTGATAACACTTCCATTTGGATATAAAATGAACTCTCATATGTCAAGCTTGTGTGAATTTTCTTGCTTTTATATCACAGACTTCATTTTGGGCTATAAAACAAACATAGATTTGCTTTCTGCATATCTGTTACACATACTAAAGGGGCCCTATGAACACTATTTGTGGATGATCTCGAGAGAGTGGGATTCTTTTGCTTGTTCATGCATTCAAAGCTCTTCTTAACAAAGGATCCCCTTTTAGGTAGGGAGGTTACTGAGAGCGTCTCACGTTCTACTAGATTTGTGTGTCTTCAACTTTTGATTGATACATTCTCTCTCCAGAGGAGTTGATAGATCATAAGCGATTGACGTCATAGATCTTTGTGAGATAATCCTGGTCTTAGCATGTCAGATTAATCTATCTACTTTATTTTGGTTAAAAGTGAAAAGGCTAGAGGACTATGCTCTACTCCCTTTTTGGGTAGTATCAGAAACTCAGATCCTTGAATCTGGAACTAGTCTCCATGTGGTATATTTTGCGATTCACCTTTAGAGAGGGTTAACCATAGTGGACATTCCCTTAATTGGGTCAACCACATAGATGAAACCTCAAGCGGTAATAGCCATTTTCACCATGGTAGCAACAGCCACTATATAAATGTCCTTGTGGAGGAAATCTTCACAGGTGTGGTCTCTTGTTGGGCTATCAGATCTCCCTAGTAGCTCCTAATTTATTAAATTCTGGGACTATGTCAAAACCACAGTGCACCTGGATTGCAGTTCACCCTCTTGGATTGGAGTTCACCCTCTTGAGATCACAAAAGTTGTAGAGTTAGACCATTACTACAAACCCTAGTGAGACCAATTTTTAATTTTTCTAGGAATATGTGTGTTATTGAAAAACTTTTTGGAACATACACAATTAGCACTCCTAGGGATTAGCAGATTCAGTCACTTGATTATTCATGCACAGGGTTGCTTTGTCCCCTATTCATTATTTTCAGATGTGCTTGGAATCACTTGCTTGCTATTTTGTGTGCTTGTTTATCTATTTGGTTACTGAAAATGAATGATCCCAAAATAATCTTCAAACCTGGATAGAAAAATTTGCGAACAATCTGAAACTGAAAACCTAAAATTTGCAAAATCTGAAGTAAAATTCCTTTTTGGAGTTAAAAGTCACCCCACAAGGTCAGAAAGTCATATGAGTTTTTGGCAATTGTCATTTAAGAACCCCTATATTGTCGTATGATAGCTTGTATAGTGTCGTACAAGTTTTGCCACCAGTTAAAAGCAAAAAGTCAAAATCCTACTATCAACTATCGTGCGATCTTTGCAATTATCATACAAGTTTTGTGAACTGTCATTTCAGAGCATAACCACTATCGTACGATCCTGCAGAAAGTCATTTGAGAAATTTTATTGCTAGAAAGTTGTCAAAATTGTTAGAGACCCAGTTTTTATAGCCTATTTCCAGAATCTGTCAAACAAATCATTATGTTAGGAACATAGCAGAAACTAGAAAAAATTCATTCATTTTACTCAAGTGAGCTCTTGAGTCTGATTTTGTCTTCTGATTTATCGATTTGAGTCTTTTTCATCTTGTGTCAAAACCTTGTCAAAATTATCTTCAAATTTAGTCTTCTTACTAAAATGGCTAAGTGTTGTGAGCTCGTGCCCACCATTTTTTGGGCATATACCCACACTACTATGGCACAATATCCTTCATTTACATCTGATCTAATCTTCAATCAACTCAATCTTGACAAGGTTACATCATTCTATCTTCTTGAATCAGGTCATTCTTCAGTTGTCTTCATCTTGCTTTCTTGCTTCACCCAAGGTTACTGGTGGAAAATAGAGCTTCCTCACACAAGAAATCTAGTGAAGCACTCAACACCATGTTGGAAATATTCAGGAATTAACCAAGTTACTGAGAGGGGAGGGGTGAATCAGTAACTCCAAATTTTCTTACAATTTTAACATGTATTTTACTTTTTAACCTTTGCATACAGAAAGCATGAAACTTAAAAGCATTCACAATAATGACACATAGATTTGGTTACCCAGAAACCTTCCAAAAGAAAGTAAAATTGGGGTGGGGATGAAACCCACAAAGCTTTAATACTGCAGAATAAAGTTGGCCGGTTAAGGCTTACAATTTGATCACTTCTGATGATCTGCCCTGTTAGGAGCAATAAGGATTGCTAAATCCACCTTGTTAAAGGATTTACAAACATACAGTGAAGTATGCACTCGGTAAAGAGATTTATACAAAGACTGTTAAGTCTACCCGGTTAAAGGATTTAGTACTGATTCACCTGTTAGAATGAAACAGTAGATCTCTGCTTTGCAATTGGATTGCTGAATGAGATTCGCTGATGTACTGATCACCTTCTGTGATGAATTTGTCTTTGCTGTACCTTAAACTTCTAAAGCCTTCTGTAATTCGCTTATTTCTGCCTTTCTTACTCTTTCACATATATTCTACTTCATACATTTCATTACTTGTGTGTTACATCTTTTATTTCTACAACATTGTTTATATACAGGTCTCAAACAATTAATTACAATTACAATTATACAGTCGGCTTGACAAATAAACATGAGTGCTACTAAGTCGGCCCAAATATGGTTACTCGGTTCCTTCAAACTGACTCGGTGACTTTTTGATACTCGGCGTCCACTGCATTACTCGGCATCGTCATGCACTCGGTAGAAGTGAAGGCACGGTTCATACTGATCACTCGGTAGGTATTGAACTCGGTAAGCATTGGTGACTCGGTAGACAAGATGTTACTCGGTTTACATTGTCCTGATCGGTTTGTACTAACTTGCTCGGTTTGCACTGTCTGCTCAGTTTGCATTGTCTGCTCGGTTTGCACTGTCTGCTCTGTTTGCACTGTCTGCTCGGTTTGCACTGTCTGCTCGGTTTGCACTGTCTGCTTAGTTTGCACTGTTTGCTCGGTTTGCACTGTCTGCTCGGTTTACACTGTCTGCTCAGTTTACACTGTCTGCTCGGTTTACATCCAGAATGCAAATAAGTGTTGTCACTAGTGGCAATACTGCTTAATGCCAACAATCTCCCCCTTTGGCATTAGTGACAAAAACACTTATTGGCCAAAATTTATATACACGAATCATGCTGAGTTTTATTTTGATTTTTCAAAATTTGTCTTTGTTATAGGGCTTTATACATTGTCTCCCCCTTTCAATGTGCTAACTGTTTCTTATACAAATCTATACAGTATACATATCTCTCCTTCTATACATATCTCCCCCTTTTTGACGATAATGCCAAAGGTGCATATACAAGTTATTTACAAAGAGAATCCAAAATTTGATAAGAAATCAGAATGTACCTTCATTATTAGTGCCAGGGTTCTGTCCCAACTTTCTTGCAGTATCTTACATGTTTGTATAGCAATTTGGACTTCTGCAGAGAGTTCAATCATGTGATCTGCTATGGAGAACTGATTGTCATGAATCAATGTTCTGGAATGTTCAATGTGCTTATACATTGTATTCATGATGGGAAGGATCATGTGTTGGATGTCTAGCAGTGTGGACCGGATCCTTGAGTCTTCTTTCAATAGATCAGACTGCATATTGGATAGATGTGAAATTTTCATGTGATGAGCAGAGCTTGAACTTGGTTCAAGTTGCAGCTTTTGTATGCTAATCTTCATATCCTCATCCATTTTATTCATTTTATCTTTGACATCCTTTGTGAACTCGGCAAAATTGCATAGTCTGGCCAAAAGAGAGGTAGCATTCGAATAAATAGACTCTATGTTAGACAAAACTGAAGACAATTCCACTTGGTTGATAGCTATGTGCTGAGCAATGTGCTCAAGCACTTTATTGTTGAATCTCTTCTCGGCTCTTTCAACTAACTTTTCTGTCCCGGATGAGTCCTCATTGTATTTCTCAACTGCTTCTGCCAATTGTAACAAAACATGCTGGGAGGAGTCTACTTTAATGCCTAATGCATCAGACAAAATGTCCTTAGCATCCTTGATGATTTGATACTCTTTGTCTCTCTCCTCCTTAAGCTTCTTTTGTTTTGCTTTCCTTTGGAGGATCTCACCTATATTCTGCATCTGGTCTGCTGAGAGATTTGCAAAATCTAGTGTAGGAATCTCTATCTCTTCGTCTAGGTCTATATCCTCAACTATATTTTTACCCAAAAATTTTATACTCGGTAGAGCCTTAGGCTTATCTGTACTTAATGCTCTTGTAGTAGTGACAGTAGATAAAGTAGGGCTGGCTATTGACACTGGTATAATTTCTACTGGAGAACTTAAAATATTTACACTTGATGATTCAAAAGCTGGAAAACTTACTAGTACAGGAGACTACAGCTCGATAGAAGAAATGGTAGCTGCCTCTGATGTTGCTAGGGATGATTGGACAAAAGTGGAAGTTGTCACAACCATGCTTGAAGGTGTCTCTGGGCTAGATGAAGAGACTTTCACTGGAGAGGTAGGAAGGGATGCAATGACTTCTGCTGCTATCCTTACAGTATCATCTACCTCAGTGTCTTCTTCTTGCTCATCGCTGTCATCTTCAATATCCTTTATTATTACAGTTTCAATGCTCGGTTGGTGAAGGTGGTATATGTTCTTCCATGTGGCTTTTGTAGCCTTCACAACTGATTCAATATTGTTGATCAAAATCAAACAAGTATTGAACTTCAATGTCATCTTGTTTTCATTCTCTTTTAGTGCCTTCTTTACTTCATCATTGTTCAAGCTCGGCATCAACTATCTCAGGTTTTGATCAAATATGTCTATCACAGTTTGCCTTGCATTGCTCCATCTCATTCTTATTGGATTTAACAGAACTGCTGGAACCTGTGGGGTAATTTCTTCAGGAGAGTATTTCCACTGTCCCATCTTCTCAACAACAACATCTTCTATTTCCTTCTGTTCTGCTTCCGATCTGGTTTCATATCTTAGGGATTTTATGTTACTTACTCCAGATCCTGATCCATCTCTGAAGAGTTTGAGCTTTTCTTGAAGGGTTAGAGGAGGCCTTTTGAATACTATGTCTTTATCTGCCTTTTCTGCCTTGTCTGCCTTGCCTTTTGTATTTCTCCTTGTAAACACAACAGTGGGAGGCACAGATGCCTTAGTGATAAAAAATTTTCCTTTCTTCTTTGCAGGTTCTGGTTCCTCTATTTTCTCATCCTTTTCTTCTTCTTTTTCACCTATTTCTTCTTTATCCTCGGTTATCATTTGCATTTTAGCTATTCTTTTCTTTCCTTTGTTTACCGCCTATGGAAGCTTTATGCTTAGTTCAATTCTCATCTTAGCTTCATCATATGTTCCAAAATATGGAGCTTTGGGATTGATAGGCTGATTTAGAAGTGCTTCAATAATGTTCTTGGTTTCATCAATATTTACCTCATAAGGAAGAGGTTTTACATATACAGTTCTCGGTTTAACTGCTTGAATATACACATTATCACAATCTACCATAAAACAGATGTCATCTTTGTAATCTTCCACCAACTTCTATGGAATCCGGAATCTGTCATTCATTTTCTCTTTGAAAGACTCAAAATAATTATCCATGATGCTTTCAAAGTTTTCACCCATTTCTGCGATGTATTCATTAATTTCATAAAGTACTGGCACATCTTTTCTCCATACAACTTTTCCTTTTGAAGGGAAGAATTTCTGAACATAGAAGAATAAACAGACTAACAAGGATCCAAACTTACATGGATTTTTTTTGGAAGTTTTGATGCTTTCCATGTTCTTGTTGAACTGTTTCAACAATAAGTCTGCTAGGTCAAATGTCAAGTTGTTTTTGACCACTTTGTATGCTAGGTCAACAGCTTCGCATGAGACACTGTTCTGTCGACTAGAACTGTAGATCTTGTGTGCAATGATATGTGTACCAAACTTCAGTTCGGCGTCGGTAATGCTGCTAACCTTCATGCCTCTACCATCCCACTCGGCTAGGGTTTTCTTCTCTAGTTCCGTCCGACCTAGGGTTTTGGTAGTTTTAGCTTTGTTCAACATGGGAAGACCGGTAACTTGATGAATCATTTTCTTTGTGATCTTAATAGGTTGCTCAAGCCAAATCTTGCCATCATGTACTCGGCTGAGAATGTACCTAACCCATTTATCTCAAAAGTTTCGAGGAAGATGTGCAATGTGGACTAAACCCTTATCTTCCAGATGTTTGTGCTCGGGTTTCAAAGTACCATCCACACATAGTTCCTCACGCACAATGTCTAGTTCTAGGTTTCCCATTTCTTGAATTGAATAGTTAAAATGATTACAGATATCGTTGATAAGCAGTACCTTAGGAGGAATCTGAGATTGAGCTCCGTTCAGATCTAGGGCGGCTGCAACTGCGGGCACGATCTTAAAATCTGGTGCTTTCCACTCCCCTTGAACTATCATATCAGATCCTTTCTTTGCTGAAGTGCTGGATGATGCCATGGTAGCTCACAGAAAATTCCTTTCACAAGAGTATTAAATCGCTGGGTTGCCCTTGAAGTTTTCTGCTCTCAAAGTGCTTAAAGATTCACGGTGAAGAATGAGTTCGATTACTTGCTTTTTGTTTACAACTCTGTCATTAATGCTCATTTCAAATTAGGGTAGGAATTCTGACAGACTGTCACCCACCAAGAATTAATTGCTCGGAAAAGACTTCGCAACTCGGTGAACTCGAGAATTCATAATGGTCCGACCTCGCTCGGTAAAGACAGGTACCGACCTTGCTCGGTGAAGACTATACCGACCTTGCTCGGTGAAGACTATACCGACCTCCCTGTGATTTCACTGCATCTTGCATGCTGATTTAGACTTTTCTTTTAATTTCGGTTTTGGAACTGCTTGAGATTGATCTATGAGAGTACAGTTCCAGTGCTTCCTTGGAAATTTAATTTGAGTCGATAGAGCCATCCATTCCATTACTTGGACTGGATTGCTCGGTAGCTTTAGGAATCCATTTTTGTCTCACCTGTTTCCTGACCTTAGTTGCTTCATTCTTCTTTCCTTTTTCAATTTCATTAGCATTCATGCAGTTTCTGGCTATGTGCCCGAGTTTAGTGCATTTGAAACATCTTACGGTAGTGTCTCTTTTCCTTAGATGATGTTTTATGCAATTCATGCCAATGTGTCCATATTCTCCACAGTAATGACATCTACACCAGGTGTTGTAGTCCCATCCAAACATTGCTTTCACAATTTGTTCTGCTGGATTAAATGTCTTGGATCTGCACTCGGATGCCTTGTGACCTTGTTTGTTGCACTTGTGACAATTACCTCTGAATCTAGGTTTTTCCCTGCATTCATTTGCTTTATGACCAGGTTGATTGCAGCTATAACATTTTCCATTGAATTCTGCTTTTTCATTGTTCCAACATTTATTTGAAGTATGTCCTATTTTACCACAATGATTACAAGTAGGTTTTTGATTTCTTTTAGTACCTTGCTTAGAGGATTCGCCTTCTTCTTTGTATCCAAGTCCTGCTTTTCCTTTTTGCCTATGAAGATTTCATTCATACAGCTGATTCAAGTCTTCTTGACTTTTCAGCATTCCTTCGTTGATTTGTTTTTCAGCGTTTAGGTCATCCATCAATCTTAGATTGATTTCCTTTTCAGATCTTAGTTCTTCTCTTGTGTTTTCTATTTCTGATCTTAGATTTAGAATTTCTTCATTTGTATGAGAGATCTGATCAATTAGATTTTCTAGCTGAAGGGTTTTGTTTTGGACTTCAATGTTTCTTCCATCTAATTCATCTTTCAACTTGTTTCTTTGTTCCAAGATCTCACAGAATCTTGTAGAGTGTAGTTCTTGTTCTCTTTTCAATTTTCTCACTTCTTCCTGCAGAGACCCATTCTTTTCTAGGAGTTCTTTGATAGCATTGTTTGCTTCATCTGAGTTGTTTGAGGGAA
Organism: Chamaecyparis obtusa; assembly: GCA_027943335.1. Classification (NCBI taxonomy): domain Eukaryota; kingdom Viridiplantae; phylum Streptophyta; class Pinopsida; order Cupressales; family Cupressaceae; genus Chamaecyparis; species Chamaecyparis obtusa. The sequence continues at coordinate 765,691 of BSBK01002634.1, forward strand.
GAAGATCTTCAATCTTTTCTTCAATGTAATTCTGATCATTCATCTGATTTGCAAGTTCCTTCCTTCTTCTTAGGGATTGGGAAAGATGTTCTTTTGCTTCTTTGAGTTTAGCTATGGCCATTTCTAGATCTAGCTTTTCATTTTCAATCACCTTGTTCAGTTTGAATACCTCCATTGTCCTGGATCTTTGCTCAAGCTAGTTAAGCTTTGTCTTGAGAACCAATGCAGCTCTGATACCAAATGTTGGAAATATTCAGGAATTAACCAAGTTACTGAGAGGGGAGGGGTGAATCAGTAACTCCAAATTTTCTTACAATTTTAACATGTATTTTACTTTTTAACCTTTGCATACAGAAAGCATGAAACTTAAAAGCATTCACAATAATGACACATAGATTTGGTTACCCAGAAACCTTCCAAAAGAAAGTAAAACTGGGGTGGGGATGAAACCCACAAAGCTTTAATACTGCAGAATAAAGTTGGCCGGTTAAGGCTTACAATTTGATCACTTCTGATGATCTGCCCTGTTAGGAGCAATAAGGATTGCTAAATCCACCTTGTTAAAGGATTTACAAACATATAGTGAAGTATGCACTCGGTAAAGAGATTTATACAAAGACTGTTAAGTCTACCCGGTTAAAGGATTTAGTACTGATTCACCTGTTAGAATGAAACAGTAGATCTCTGCTTTGCAACTGGATTGCTGAATGAGATTCGCTGATGTACTGATCACCTTCTGTGATGAATTTGTCTTTGCTGTACCTTAAACTTCTGAAGCCTTCTGTAATTCGCTTATTTCTGCCTTTCTTACTTTTTCACATATATTCTACTTCATACATTTCATTACTTGTGTGTTACATCTTTTATTTCTACAACATTGTTTATATACAGGTCTCAAACAATTAATTACAATTACAATTATACAGTCGGCTTGACAAATAAACATGAGTGCTACTAAGTCGGCCCAAATATGGTTACTCGGTTCCTTCAAACTGACTCGGTGACTTTCTGATACTCGGCGTCCACTGCATTACTCGGCATCGTCATGCACTCGGTAGAAGTGAAGGCACGGTTCATACTGATCACTCGGTAGGTATTGAACTCGGTAAGCATTGGTGACTCGGTAGACAAGATGTTACTCAGTTTACATTGTCCTGATCGGTTTGTACTAACTTGCTCAGTTTCCACTGTCTGCTCGGTTTGCATTGTCTGCTCGGTTTGCACTGTCTGCTCGGTTTGCACTGTCTGCTTGGTTTGCACTGTCTGCTCGGTTTGCACTGTCTGCTCGGTTTGCACTGTCTGCTCGGTTTGCACTGTCTGCTCGGTTTACACTGTCTGCTCGGTTTGCACTATCTACTCGGTTTACACTGTCTGCTCGGTTTACATCCAGAATGCAAATAACTGTTGTCACTAGTGGCAATACTGCTTAATGCCAACACACCATACCTTTGAATACTCACAAGGGTCCAACTCTTGAGAAAATCTATAATTCTGGTCTTTACGAAGATGACGGTCTTGGCAATTTTCAATTGAAAACTGGTTATATACCCCCTCCATCAACTCACAGAGGTAATCAACAAAATCCTCCTCACAATATCCCAGGGAGTCCTAAAAATCCTAACATGTCTCATAGAGAACACAACACGAGTCTCAAGGACCTCATTCTCAACATGGTATGGATCAAGAACCTACACCTTCTGAAATTGCTCGATATCAAAACGATGATGATTTCAAGAAAATGATGAGGCATTTCTTGAAAGAAGATAGAGAAGCATAATTTCTAGAGTTAGCTCATCAAGGAGATAAACTTCCTCCAAACTTTAATGTTGAAGATATCATTATGCATGAGGAAGAAACTCCAATCACAGCTATGATAAAATAGATGCATGCCATGCAAGTCAAACTTAACAAACTAGAAAAAGAAAAGGAACCTAAGGAGTTCTCCATGGAGGCCCTATGTCCTTTTCAATTTGATAAAGACTTGTACATGCCACCATTCCCTAAAAGGGTGGAGATGCCTAAATATTATAAGTATGATGGAAACTCTGATCCTCAAGATCATGTTAGAGAATTTTGTACTCAATCCATAGAGTTCATGCATGAACCAACTTACTTAATGCACCTTTTCCCTTGATCTTTGGGAGGGTCAGCCATTCATTGGTTCTCTAGAATGCTTCCTACTATCAAAACTTTTGAGGAGTTAATCAAGCTATTTTATCAACAATACTCCTACAATATTCAACATCCGGTCACCATGATTGACATCTACAATCTGAAACAATATCTAGGTGAACCATTCCTGATATTTCTCAAAAGATGGAGGAAGAAATTATCTCTATATGCTAGACCCATTCCAGAAGCTGAGAAGCTGGAAATCTTCATCAATAATCTTGTTCCAGAAATCAACTACCCTTTACAAATGCAAAATCATACATCTTTTGATAAGATGGTAGATAATGCAATCAAAATTGAGAAAGTACTTGTGAAAAAAGGAGACGTCACACTTCAAAAGGACAAGTATGAATCTATAACTAGTTCCAAGGACAAGAACAAAAAATGGAACAAGAATAAAGGTGTTGTCACAGATGGTGTTGTTGATAATATTTGTGCCCCATCTAAGGCACCTGATTTCAATCTAACTATTGGTACCCAAGCCATCAAAGCTTTCAAAGCTAAAGCAACAATGTCCAACAAAAAGTCATTTGATTACAAACCTTGGGCTATAGATCCTAATCGCAAATTTACTCCTCTTGGAGAATCCTTGGAATCTACCATGAAAACTCTATTGGGAAACAAAATCATCTACTTGCCTGAGATAAAGGTCTTTGATCCTAAACCTAAAATAAAATGGTGGAGAGAGAATGATTTCTGTGAATTCCATCGCAATAAAGGTCATAAGACTAATAACTGTGTTCGCTTGAAACACATCATACAAGACAAAATTGATAATGGAGACATCATGATTGACAATCATAAAAGCAATAATGATCATACAACATTCACATAACTATTTCCTAAACATGGTAAAGAAGGTTCTTCTTCTCAGCCTAATATGGGTGCAAAAGTCAATTATGCATACTCTGGAAATAATGCTATCATCAATATGGTTGAACCATGTCTATCTGAGCATTGCAATGTCATGACAATTGTATGAAGAGATAGAGAAAATCAATCAGTTAACACAGTTACTTGATCACAAGCTATAGCACACCTACAAGGACAAATACTAGATTCATCCAATGTCTCTAAGGTGCTTTCAATCTTTCATTTGCTTCTAAATAGAAGGCTACATCAAAATCTTCAAATCCTAAAGACACAAGGCCTACTTCATATAGTATTATTCAACAAATCCAGCACACAAATGCAAAAATCTCAATGTTTGAGTTGCTTTGGATATCTCCAGCTCATAGAACCATTCTAGATAAAGCTCTTCTTGGATCCAATGTTCCTGATAACCTTGATTTAGATAGATTCCAAACTATAGTTGGTCATCTTACATCTCCGCAGTATATTTCCTTTTTAGAGGAAGATGATAAATCCTTGAGTCATCCACATAACCAGCCCTTGCACATTGAAGTCTTGATCCAAAACCGTCATGTCAAACATGTGTTGATAGATGGGGGCGCTGGTCTAAACATTTGTTCTTTCAACTTGACTACACAATTGAGATTCTCAAAAATGGCCATTGATCCTAGAAAGAAGACAACTATCAAAGCATATGATGAGCAAGAAAGATCTTCCAAAGGAACAATTGTCTTACCTATTAGAGCAGGTCCTATCATCAAAGATACTACATGTCAAGTTCTTGATCTACCTTTGGCTTACAACATCCTTCTAGGAAGACCCTGGATATATGAGATGAAAGCTATTCCTTCTACATATTATCAATGTTTAAAATTTCCTTATGAAGGAGTAGAGGTGACGATTCCAGCTGATCTATATACAACTTGCAATACATTGAAAGAGAGTGCTGATAAACTTGTTCCTAATAATAGGGAATCTTCCACTAAGCAGCTAGGCATTGCTTCAACATCCAAGATGGAAGACATTGCTAAAGAGGTTAAGATTAAAGAAAATGGTATGGGAGAATATAATATAGAGCCAGTCTTATCTTTGACATCTCTCCCTATCTCACCTAAGTCTTATGGACAAAATCTGAAACAATCCAAACTAGAGTCTAAATAACCTCTTGAGGCATATAAAGGAAATTTTTTTTGCAAAACAAGTATCTAAACAAGAGTTTGAAGAAGATGAAGCTGTGCTCGCATGGCTATAGAAAGATGAACCTAAATCTCAAGTTGTTAAAAAATGTGATGCTAAAATATTGAATATCCCTTCTAAGTCATATGGCCCAGGAGACAAATTGATCACAAAAATGGGATATACTCGAAAAGGGCCTCTAGGACTACAGGGTAAAGGTCTTTTGTCACCTCTTGATCATCATGGCCGAGAAAAAAAGAATACAATAGGTCTAGGATACAAGAAGAAGCCTTTCTATCTTAGCAAGAACTCCCCACATGTCTTAGAATAGATTGAGCCATCCACAACAAATCAACTAAAGGGAGAAACAACAGAACAATCTGATAGTGATGATTTAGACACCACTAAAGATCTCATTCCCTATGAGCATTTGGCTAAAGAAATAAAAGACCTCCTTGACACTGAAGATTATCCAATAAAAAGAAGTAATGTAGTAGAAACACAAGAACCTACTATAGAGCAAGAGATAGTTGCAACATAAGAACTGGCTAATCTCAAAGATAATCAAATAGATAAATAGGAAGGTGGAAGTTAATCTAAGATAGATTCCCATGAGTATGAATTTAAATTAGAATTTGAGGGAAAGCCTTCTTGGGGTATTCATCCTGACTTTACTCATGTTATTAGATTTCCTAGAGGCATAGATTAAGAATCTAATGAATATGAATGGGGAGTCATTCCAGAGGAAGATGAACTTATTATGGAGAAACATGTTGATGTTATTCACCTATATGCACCTAAACTAAACATGAGTCTAGAGTGAAATGATGAACTTAACGAGTCTAATCCACCTATGGCTGAATTGGACTCCCACAATGACATTGAGCCTATTCATGAATTGAATGTATTAAGTTGTAATATCACCTTTGAACTCGAGCATCAGGTTAGGACCAATGATGATAGATCCATATCCGTAAACACTATTTCCCAATCTTTCACGACTTTGACTATCCAAAATCCTGAACTTCTTGACAAAACCTCTACAAATATGAGCCAAGGTATTTATACCTTTCCCAATGACTATGCCCTTGCTTGCTACCTCAATGCAGTTGAGCATATGAGGCCTTCCATTAGTGAACCAAGAGTTAGCATGATGGAGTCAAACATCAAGTATCTTAGTTAGAAAAATAAGAATAAAAATAAAAAGAAAAGGAGTTCTGAGGGTGAAAACCACTTTGTGGCAGTCTCAGAACCTAAAAAAGTAAAAATAAAAGACATATCCAAAGGTGAAAACCTCTCTGAGGCACCTAAGGATGAGATATTTGATGTCCTTCCGAGTGATTTATAGGATAGATCTCTAGTTCTAATTGAGCCCACTCAATCCATCAACTTGGGAATAGAAAAAGAACCACAATTGATCCATGTAGCACAATCCTTATCAGAAGAAGAGAAGCAAAAATTTACAACATTCCTAATAGAAAAGAAGATCAATTTTTCCTGGAAGTATTTAGATATGCCAGGGTTGGATCCTGATCTTATAATGCACCATTTGTCTATAGCTCCTAATGTCAAACCTGTTAAGAAAAAATTGAGAAAAATGCATCCACATGTTCCACTCTTGGTAAAAGCTGAATTAGAGAAGCTACTAAAATCTAGATTCATCCATGTTATTGACTATGCTAAATGGATCTCTAATATTGTACCTATTTCAAAACTAGACAAATCAATAAGGGTTTGCACAAACTTTAGAGATGTGAACAAAGCATGCCCTAAGGATGATTTTCCACTACCTAACATTGATATGATAGTGGACATGACTGTGGGTTTTGAGATGTATTCTTTAATGGATAGTTTTTCTAGATATAATCAAATAAAAATTACTCCAGAAGATCAAGAGAAAACTTCTTTCACATGTGCATGGGGTACCTTTTGTTGGAATGTCATGCCATTTGGGCTTAAGAATGCTGGTGCTACATATCAAAGAGCTATGACATCCATTTTTCATGACATGATGCACTGAACTATGGAGGATTATGTTGATGATACTTTAGAAAAATATATGGTTAGAGTTGAACATCTAAATGACTTAAGCAAGATACTAGACAGAATGGAAAAAATTAGTCTTAGACTGAACCCTAAGAAGTGTGCTTTTGGTGTCACTTCTGGAAAGCTCTTAGGATACATAGTTGCAAAAGAAGGGCATTTAGGTTGATCTTGCTAAAGTAAAAGCTATCATGGAGATGCAACATCCCAAGAATATCAGTCAAATCAGGACATTACAAGGGAGAGTTCAATCTATCAGGTGTTTCATATCACAACTTGCGGATATCTCACAACCTTTTACCAAGACATTACATAAAGGTGTGATCTTTGCATGGAATGAGGAATGTGAAAAGAACTTTAATTATATCAAGAAATATCTATCAAATCCTCCTATCTTGATGCCTCCTATTCAAGGGAAGCCTTTGATCTTATATGTCTCTACTACAGATACATCACTGGGGTAATTGCTTGCACAACATGATGAGAACAAGAAGGAAAGAGCTATATATTATATTAGTAGAACATTGGTGGCATACAAAAAGAACTACTCTATGATTGAAAAGGCTTGTCTAGCTGTGATCTTTGTGTCATAGAAATTGAGACATTATATGTTGGCTCATACCACACATTTAGTAGCTAAGATTGATCCACTAAAGTACCTGCTAAGAAAAACTGCCCTCACAGGTAGATTAGCCAAATGGGTCATGCTCTTAAGTGAATTTGACATTGAATATGTTGAAAGAAAAGATATTAAAGGCCAAGTTATTGCTGATTAGTTAGTAGATGCACCTTTGTTTGATGACACAACAATGCAAATGGAATTTCCAAATTCCTCTATCATGAATCTTTCTTCTAGAGAATGGCAATTGTTCTTTGATGGCTCCTATACACAGAATGGATTTGGAGTAGGCATTTTGTTTATCACTCCTCAAGGGTACTCAATACCCAAAGAATTCAGATTAAAGTTCCTTTGTAATATTGCTGAATATGAAGCCCTTTTAAATGGTATGAAACTAGCAATTGAGTGGAGAGTGACAGAGATACACGTTCATGGAGACTCCCAACTTGTTATCCATCAAGTCAATGATGTGTATCAAATGAAAGATGAAAAGCTCATTCCATACAAGAGAATGGTAGATGATCTCAAGAAATACTTCATATCTATCACCTTTGAGAAAATACCTTGAATAGAGAACAAGGCTGCCAATGCAATGAGAATGCTATCTACTTTATTGCAGCAGCCTAAACATGAGCTATGCTATGAGTTTTTGGTGGAAGCACTATCCTATCCTGCATATGATTCCCGTGAAACCCACATGATTTGCACTATTGTAGGTCATGATTCATCTAGATATAAAAACCTATTCTCCTATCTCAAAGACCAAATCATTCCCGATACCTTTAACTACCATGAAAAGAGATACCTTATTCGCAATGCGTCTTGACATGTCATCATTGGTCATGATCTGTACAAACAAGGTCTAGATGATATGCTACTTAGATGTTTAGAATAGGAAGAGTCTCAATGTGCATTAGAGGAAGTCCATGATGGTATTTGTGGGTCACACTCAAACAGTTTAACACTAGCCCAAAAAATTATTAGGGCTAGGCACTATTGGCCGGAACTGGAGCTATCAAGTTTGCTAAGAATTGTCAAAAGTGCCAAGTACATGGTTACTTAATTAATGCACCAGGAAGAGATCTAATTCCCTTCACTACACAATGACCTTTTCACCAATGGACATTTGATCTTATAGGAGCCATACATCCTCATTCTTCTAATGGACATACCCATATAATCACAGCTACATATTATTTTACAAAATGGGTAGAAGCAGTTCCTTTGACTCAAGCAGCTGGAAAACAAAATTCAATGTTCATCTTGAACTACATCATATGTCGGTATGGTATTCCACATTCTATAGTCACAGATAATGGTGGTCAATTCAAGAATAGAGACTTAGATGATTTATGTGCTAAATTCAAGATTACACAACATTGGTCATCTATCTACTATCCTCAAGGGAATGGACAAGCAGAGGCTTCTAACAAAAATCTATTGAAAATCTTGCACCGTACAGTTAATAAAATAGGAAGAGACTAGCATCTCATGATCAATCCAGCTCTTTGGGCCTACAGAACAAGTATCAGAACACCCACTGGGGCTACACCTTTGGCTTTAGTTTATGGGTCTGAAGCGGTACTACCTATTAAGGTTGAAATCCCATCACTAAGAATCAGAATGCATGGTCTAGTAACTGATGATGACTACAAAGTGTCTAGGTTGCAAGAACTTGAACTACCAGATGAGCATAGAAAAGCAACGTATGATCATCTCAAAATATATCGGAAAAGAATGTCTAGAGGCTACAACAAGAAAGTTAGATGCAGAGAATTTCAGGTTGGCGATCTAGTGTTGAGAGAGAATCCTAAAAATCAATCACATTGAGAATGCAAGGGGAAGTTTAAACCCAACTGGCTAGGTCCCATTGTTATCGCTGCTACTTTTGGCTTTGGAGCCTATCAAATCTTAACGATTGAAGGAGAATAGCTCTAAGAACCAATCAATGTTCTCCATCTGAAGAAATTCTATGCCTAAGGCATTCAGTATATGGTAAAATGTCCTTAAAAAATCTTAAAAATTTGAAAAAGTCTTGAAAAAATGAACATCTTGGTGAAAACCTAGCAATGGGCACCTTGATGATTCACAAAAAAATGGAAAAATATCAAAAGTACAAAAAAATTGAAAAAATGAAAAATACAAAAAAATGAAAAAAAGCAAAAGTTCCTTGGTGAAAACCTGGAAACAGGCGCCTTGGTAGAAAAAATAGAATCTCTACCAAGATGGTGAAAAACTGGCAAACAGGTGCCACTTGTTTCAAAATGCTCCATGTATCAGCACAATCTTTCTCTTTCCTAGCTTTCAGTCTTGCTTTAGTTTGTACATACCTCCCAGTTTGTTTTTGCTTTCCTATTTTCAATAAGGTCAGTCTGTACACCAATCAACTCAAGCGTCTATATCCTATCAATGCTTAAACACTTGGGGGAAATCAATGTCATATCTTATGGCCTCCAGTACATCTTAGACTAGTCATATCCAGTCAGAGGCCTTTGAAGCTTCATCCGAGTCAGTTAGTCAATCTCCTCTCCAGAAAGGATTTTGCATCTACAACAATGCAATGAAACACAAACTAAAAATAATCTATGCTTCACATGCTTTTATCTCCTTGTATGCTTATTGATTCGCATTGAGATTTTTGAAAATTGTGTCCTTTGAGCTCTTTGATGATGTCCTTTACAAGATTTAGAGAGTGATGACTGGGGGCATAAACTTTTCTTTGTCTTCTGCTTGTATGTGAAAATCTAACAACTTTGGAAATTCTAGATTGAAATGGTGTCTGTTTGTAAGAGCCCCTATCTTGTATTGGATGGCCATGAGTACCTCGACCATTGATACCTAGAAAATTCAAGGAAGTTTGATCTAACTATTATCTTTTTTGAGAAAGTTCTTACTCCTACTGTGAAACACGATCTTACCTAAGGATGTGAATGATAAAGGGTCACTACAGGTAATTCACATTGGATTTAGAATGATCTCTTGATTTCTTGATGTGTTTGTAATGCAAGGTGTATTCAAGTTATCACAACATTTATGTTCTAATGCTTATACAAATTGCTATATCAAAATGGACATGATATTCAGGTCATCCTGGCGTTTGTGCCTTGGTGCTTATATCTAATCTGACATTCCAAAAATAAAATCAATATTCATATGTCCATGGTTTCCTAACTAGTGGGTGTTGTATTTATTCTTGCGCATAAAAATTGATATTCATATGTCTATGGTTTCCTAACTAGTGGGCATTGTATTGATTTATTTGGTTACCTAAAAATTCAATGATGACAAATGACTGACACATGATCAGTGACTAGGTCCTAGGTCTTAGGTTGCATTTCATGTTGCATGTCATTTTACACTTTGCATGATTGCATGATCTCATAAATTGCTTGAAAATCTTCAACAATTCTTCTAAAAACTACACTTAAACTGAAAATGAAGAGATGAATCTCATATGAAGGTTTCCTCACAGAACCGCAAGTAGTCACAATCCTGGGTTAAACATCCTTTTTGACATAAGACTGAGTACTTGTCTTCATCAATACCTGTAAAACATATCATTTGTATCATTGCATTTACATTACATATTCATAATCATTCATTCCATCTATTGCATTACATACATTTCCATATATACACTTTCCATAATCAATCACATTTGCATAACATTCATACGTCATTTGAAAGAAACCATTGCATTGCATAATTCCATACATACATTCTACTCTACTCATAGCATTTACATCACATGATATCATTATAAATCAGAAACATGACAAGTACACATGAAGTCACAACCAAAAATCTCAATCTCATATCATAAAACTTGAACTAGTCAGGGGTGCACTACTGGCACAGTGTACAAAAGAATGAGCTCATGTGAGCTATCAGAAGTCTGAATAGTATCAAAATCAAAAGAGAAAAAATATCATAACATATCATGATAGATCAACTGTCTGCCTGATCCTCTGCATCTGGTGGAGGTGGTGGTGGTGCATATGGCATGGCCTCAGCTCTAAGTGCCCTAGCTCCCTTTGATGCTATCATATACTGAGAGTATGTAGGAACTCTCTAAGAAACTAGGACAACAACATAATAAGCAAAAACATAATAGGCATCTTGTGAGCTCTGATGTGTCACCTCTGTCTGTAATCTATGAACCTCCTCATGAAGCTTAGACCGCTGTCTATCTGCCTCAAGAAATATCTCCTCGCAGCCAGCACTCCATACCTTCAGGTCCTTGACCTGTAATCTGAGTCTCCTAATGACCTCCTATGGAGTAAATGGTACACTAGGATCAGTATCGGTTGCCGACATCTTAGTATCTACAGCAGGCTACTCTGTGGTCTCTAGTCTATACACCTTACGACGTCTAACCTCTGCACCTAAATAAAAAATAGTGTCACCCTATAATGGATCAGGACCATCACCACCTACAGCCTACTCAGCTACAAGTACATTATCTACTATGCCCACACTACCCAAAGTGCCACTCTCTCCTCTAGTGTATCTCCTAGAAGTACCTGCTAGTCTACCTACTGAAGAACTAGTTAGATGAGGAGGTGGTCTAGTATGTCCAGTTGGTCTCTGTGGTGTCACCACTACTCTCGGCCTAGGAGGTGTAGGCTAGGGTATCTATGCCTATGAACGCCTCTGTCCTTGAACTGCTGGGGCACTTGTAGCATCCATGCCCTCCTCCATGGAAGGGATCAACTCTGTCGGATCTGAGAACTTATATATCAGGTTCTCTACAAGCCATGCAATAAAACCATTTGTGACGCCAACATCTGACACATCTACTCTATAATCCTAGTCTCTGCCGACTATACCACTATACTCTTGTTTACATAGAGCATATGATAGCCGAGGGACCCATCCTAATCTGAACTCTCTCAGAATCTGTGCATAGGCAGTGTGCTCCTATGGTGCATCCTGGATGATGCCATACTACCTCCATACCCTAGTAATAAGAAAGTTCTCTATAACAGATGTGGATCGTCCAATCAATACATGGCTCTGACAAAATTAACTGCACTATTCTCTGGTAGTAGGCCAAGCCTCTATAAGTAGGTATGGTCTCCATACTACAAAAGTCATATCATCAAGGCACCATCTCAAGTACTCTGTGTGGCCCATGTAGACCTGTGTAACATAACCTGAATAAGTATAAATCACCAGCTCCTATGGCTGGCACTATGACTGACACACTGGACTACAAATAGGGATGTGGTCCCAGGCCCATATCTGAAGAACTAAAGCATGAGAGTCAAAAGACTTGCCCTCCTGATACATGATCTCGTGCATCTCAGAGAACATATGTGCAAGCATGCACTGACCCCAAGCCAACTCAGAAGGAGTAGCCATCAATCATGCCACCATCAGGGCCCAACCCATCAATAGACTATTTTGCTGATGGTCGGACATAATGATGCCTCCTATCATCCTAGCAATAATGCACTCTAGTCTATGGGTCTACCCATAGTGCTGTACCAAGGTCTCCCAAGAAATAGAAGCAGTCAACTATGTATCATCTCTGAAAAGACATCTGAATGCTAGTAGACCTGAGTTCCCCAAACTCACGTAATCAGATCGCTGACCATGGAATGGTATACACAGAATCCTGTACACATCCTCGGGTGTGATAGTGATCTCTCTAGTTGACAAGTGGAAAGTTTGGGTCTCCAAATGAAACCTCTCTATCAGGATAGTCAACAGTCCATGGTTTACTCTAATCTTGGGTAACCAGATTAGATACTCAAACCCGCAAGAAGCAAGATGTACCCTCATAGGGTCAGGTAGTGATACACAAAGTCTCTAAGTAGCAGGATGAGAAATGCACACATGAACATTAGGATATGTAACCTACACAACACAGAAACAAGGAATCCTATGAGTAATTTGGTTGAAAAATAGGCTAACAGTATAGAAATTGAACAATTCACTATCTTAGAAGGTACATTCAAAGCTCACCAATCGGCCTAAGAAATTAGAAAATAAAAAATTTTGACCTAAAATGGAGTTTTAAGCTCACTATTTCCTAGATGATAATTCAGACTGGCACTGAAACTTGTACGAGTTTCCGCAGGGTATCATACAACAAAGCATAGTGATACGAGTTTCTAAGGCTTTCCGTATGATAGAGGAGAGACCCGATGAAATGTTGTATGACTTTTGGGTCCCTCTCAGATGAGTCTTGGGGGGTTCTCATACGACAAATGAAATGAAATTGGAAAGTTGTACGAGTCATGGAGGACAGTCGTATGAGCTTTCATGCATGGGAGATTTCAAAATTAAAAACGTACGAAAAATGACCTAAACATGCTACAAACATGCAAAAATTGAATTTTCAGAGAGGCACAGAGGTCCACCTATCAGATGTCCATATTGTCAAGGTCTTTGATGTTTGTGGCTATGCTCAAATCGATGGGAACTAACATGTACCTTCATTTCTACCATTTTCTAGCTCAGAGGGCTCCATAAGGTTTCAAAAGTCAATGATGAATAATGGAATGAAAATGACCCTTCCGACCTTTATATAGCTTTTGACCTAATTTTCAAAAGTGCTCTATTTTTCACAAAAATTGCACCCCTGGCTAATTTCGATGTTCTGAACCCATTTTTGAGATCAAAATTGAAATCTGAGATTGTTGACTATGTCAAAATCATGATTTAAAATTTTCAGACCAGGATGTCTAACTGCTTGCATAATCGACCTTCAATCATCGTAGAAATCCATTTTTCAACTTAACTGATTATCTTACATCAAACTATCAAAATTTCAACTTGGTCAACTATGGTCAACTCAAGGTCAAACCTAGTCAAACTTGGTCTTCAAGACATCTAACCGATGCAAAACACATTCCCAGATGTGTACAAACACTTCTCAAATCAATTAACATGCTTCTAAACCATTCAATGCTGACTTTTCTTGTCAGATTTCAATTTTAATCCCAAAGGGGGCATGGTATTACACAACATTTGAAGTTTGTAAATCTAAATTTATCAATCAAATTTCTTTCCTTAGTGATCAAGACAACAACCATGTCTAGTTGTTGATTCATCTAAATGTCCTCGTCACTTGGGGCAAATCTATTGCAATCTGGTATCCTAAATCTATCTTGTAAATTGTATCAGCTTTCATAACCAACGGTTCATTTGCATCATTTCCTTGTTTCTTTGTAACTGATGGGTTTAGGATGTGATATCTATATGATTCATACAAGGACATTTAGGTCTGGAATCGGTCACTCACTTCTTTGCAATCATAAGGTTCAGAATCATGTGTTTTGGCACTTTTTCATAATCACTGGTTCATTGCTGTTATAGTTAACATTATCTTTGGTCAATCAGGACCTCAATCTTAAATCTTTAAATCTTTCCAATCGGTTTTTGTCTCGGAATCGGTCAATCTTTCAAATCAATCTCAAACATCTTTATCATACACAAACTATCTTTGAACCACTGCGCTTCACATAGTAATTCAAAGAGGGGCAAAATGTAATACCCCAAAAATGGGCTATAGGTTCATTAACCTCCTACATCTTCAAATCGAATGAAATTGACATCAAAGTCCTAACCTAAGGCACATCTACACATCAAGTTATCAAATTTAATTGATTATCCTAAATTCTACATCGGGGAATATTCCTAGCAAATATTCCTAATTTTATCCTAATTATGCTTAATTTAATAATTCTTTGGTGATAAATCTAATTTATCCTAAAGTTTGATTAATTGAATATTCTGAATATTTAATTAATCAGATTTAATACTGCCACTTAATTATTTAATTTAATTATATTTATTCCTAAATTGTATTATTTAATTTTGACAATAAATCTAAAATCTCATGACTAATTGAGTAAATTCCTATTTAATTAATTAAAGTTAGTTGTCAATATTTAATAATATAGTTTTTGAATAAAAGTTTGATTTAATAATTGATTAACCCATAAATCAATTGTTTTAATTCAAAATCAGTTAAGTGGAAAATAAATCACTTTATTTTTAATTTATTTATAATTAAATCATGCACAATCAGAAAAATAGGCAACTAGAAATTAACAATCAATTTTAAAATTGAAACTCAACATCTGATGATGAGTTGAAATTTGATCTAAACTCTATTTTGAGTTAAACCCTACTTTTGCATGATTTTTGTGAGTTAATTATTCTTAATTTCCTGATAACTCAAAAATCAACCTAAGTTTATCAAGAGTGATTTGTGGCTTTTCTCTTGCATCCTCAAAGCCTTGGATTTATATAAAATCAAGGCTCAACTCTTCATTTTCATCAACACTTGAATTCACACAATTACTCTAGCGAATTGGCGATTGAAGGATTAAGCACTTGCGATAGGCGATTTGTGAGATCTTTCATAGTTGATCATTAGCTTTTGCATAGTTTCATATCATATATTTTCATATCATTTATATCATTCTTAGATTAAATCTGCATTCAATATCCTTATCATTCATTTAGCTTAGATTCATACAGATTTCATTCTTATTGCACAAAAAATACAGTAGTATAGCTTAATCTGCATTCATACAATCTTTCATTCTTTTGCATTCAAATCCATCATTTAGGTGTTGCATTGTCACTGGTCTTGGTCTGATCTGAGAGTATCATACTCACACCTACTAGAAGACAGTAAATCACCTAGTTATCATAGTTTCAATTACTTGCAGATTTTGATTTTTGCTAACCTCTAATATTTTATTGAAGTGTTGTGTCTATAGCTAGGTACAAAATTCACACACACAAGAACAATTGATTCACCCCCCCCCCTCTCTATTGTTCTAAATCATATTAATAGATTTATGCATGGAAAATGCATGGAAAATGAGCAGCATAACATCTACTTATAATGAATTATTATGTTTTCATCATAAGAAAGTGTGCAAGCAACCACCATCATGAGTTTTAAGTCACATGGAAGTGATATAACAAGTGTGGATGAAGTGCATGCAAGTGTGAAGGTGGGATTTTTGGATGTAAAAGTATGTGACAAAGTGAGCTCTCTTTCTTTGATAGTTTCTTTCAAGAATGGTTTTTTTAATTTCGACTGCATATACAAGTAAGGTGAAGTACTTACATATGCAACTTGGAGAAATGAAGACAAAAGATAGAAGGAGCACATCACATAAACTAAAACATGTGAAAATCTGAAAATGAAATGAAGGATTTGCAACAACGAACAAGAACAAAAATATATACAACAAAGCCCTATGAAAATCACAAGAAACCTTACCTCTTTTTTTTAAAAAAAGAACAAAGGAAGAAGTCTCTTGAAAACTCTATGTAAAATCTGAAATAAATCCAAGAATATTTTCATATTTAGAAATGATTGAAGCAAAGAGACATATATATTTTGAATCTTGACTCAATCCTTGCAAAATGAATGCATTCTTGAGTCAAAATCAATAGCTTGACAAGTGTGGGAAGTTGGAGATTAAAAATGCATACAAATAGCAACCGTTTTGACCAAATCATATGCAATGATAATCCAAAAACCCATATAGGGCATCAAATGAAACTTGAGAAGAGTAATAAAAAAGTGAAAATGATAACTAATACCCTAGATCTTACCTTGAAGAAAACATTTAGATTTGATGGAAGAAAATGGCAAAAAATGAGCCATTTTTGTGCAAAAACGTGCCCTAAATGGGCTTTTTTGAGAACAAAATACCTCCAAATCTATAATGTCGATGAGTCAAGAATGATCCTTTGAAAATTTAGTGCAAAATTGATCTTAAAAGGAGCAAAAACAATTCAGTTTTGTTCATTTTCCATGTGATTTCTTGTTTCAAAATCCCTTTTTTTTTTTTTTTTCAAAAACACCCCCCCAAGTGGGGTTTTAGAAGTTAAAAACATGTGTTTTCATGTTAAAAATCCCCACTTGCATAGGGATGAAGTAAAGAGGCATTTTTAGAAGGCAAAAACACATGTTGTTCTCTCCAAAATCGCCGCCCAACACTTTGTTGCATAAAAACAAGTTTTTAAGAGATAAACACGTCTTTTGGCTCAAAATCACCACTCAACACTTGTCATTAAAAAACATAAACAAAAAGACTTCATAATAATCTTTTAAAGAGAAAAAATACATGCTCTTGGTCTTAAATTTGCCACCCAACACTTTAAGTTATAAAAATGGGCTTTTATGAGACAAAATCATATGTTTCTTGGCTCAAATTTGCCACTTTGCCTTTAAGCTATTTAAAAATGGGCTTTAGAGATAAGAACATATGTTAATAAGTTTGAATTAATCACTCATATGCATAACACACTTTTTGGAAACAAAAGCATATGTGTTTTGTATATTAAAAACTCCACTTACATGTATTAACATGTCAAAGCCTTCATTAGAGAAGTAATAACATACTTTTTAGGAGGAAAAATGAATGTTTTTCTAAAATACATGTGTTATTAGGTTAAAGTTCCCCACTTACATACATACAAGTCAAAAATCAAGTTAATAAACACATTGATGAGTTTTTAAAATGCAATAACCTGTGTTTTTAGCTTCAAATTCCCCACTTACACATTTTAAGTGACAAATTTTTAATTTAAAAATATGTAATTGCATTTAAAATTAACCCCACTTTCATGCATTTAGGACTTCAAATTTATTGGCAATGGGTTTTTAATAGGTGTTCTGCATATGGATATATGGTATGAATGATAAAAACCCCACCTTTATGCACATTTAAATAACTCATGTAATTAAATTTAATTAATAAATATAATTTTCAATAAAGTAACATGAAAATAGACTTAAAAAGGCTAATTTTCATAAAATATTAAAAACTATGGTTAAATCAACTCAGAATGAGTTGAAAATTAAAAATGGATGCTAAAATCTATTTTAAATATTAGAAATAATTTTATTATGTGCAATTGCCAACAAAAGTCCACTTTTGGAGGATTTTTAATAAAATATGTAATCACCCTAAAAAACCCCACCTTTTCCTTTATAACTTGAGCTAGACAACTTCATTTGAGGCCTAAGATAGCTCACAATGAGCATGTAATTCTAAGGTCTATTGACCTAAGGGAAAAATAAGATTAAAAACTACTTACAAGAAAGGAAAAAATGAATAATAAAGATGAAGATTGCCAAAAATTAAGTGCTTCCAGTCAGAGAAGAAAAACTCATCTTGACAAGAATTTAGGAGATTTAACTTAACAAAAACCTTCAAAAAGAATGCATAAGTAATGATACATAAAGTACAATTCAAGGATGATGAACTGTCTTTGTGACACCTTATCAATGTGCCAAAACATAGAGGATGCACCTACAAATCTATGAGAAAATTGCGTAGGGTTGCTTCAATTTTGTGATGTCAAAATTGAGGACAACACGTGCAAAACCTTTTACCACAAGTATATCCTTGTATATTTTTGTGCCTCCATGTTCTTCCTTTAAGCTATAAACTCCTTTTTTAGACAATGCTCTTTTACCTTTAGGAAATTCAACCAACTCCCAAGTCTAATTTTGTAGCAAAGAATCCATCTCCTCTTTCAT
The DNA here is from genome assembly GCA_027943335.1 of Chamaecyparis obtusa. Taxonomy (NCBI): domain Eukaryota; kingdom Viridiplantae; phylum Streptophyta; class Pinopsida; order Cupressales; family Cupressaceae; genus Chamaecyparis; species Chamaecyparis obtusa. Next base: position 784,080 of record BSBK01002634.1, read on the forward strand.
TCCTTTCTCCACTTCTTTTTGGCTTCAACTTGCATTCCCTCTACACAACTGTCTAGTTCACCTAAATCAGTTAGTAATATATAAGATAATGAAGGATAATTTTGTTTAGGAGGTCTACTTATCCTATAATATCTTCTTAGTGGAGTTTGAAGAACTTTTTGTGGTTCTAGTTGTTCAATATTTTCAGGCACTGTTGGTACTACATTTGCTGGGGTTTCATCAAGCACCATGCATTCTATGTGTTCCTCTTCTTGTTTCTTTCTGTGTATTTTATCCTTGTACATAAAATTTTCATTAAACATTACATCTCTACTCCTAATGTTTTTTTGCTTCTAAAAAACCCACAAATGATAACCGAAATCATTAACTCCATATCTAAAGAATACTTGGATTTTGCCTCGAGCTTTGACTAATTTTTTAGATGAATATGGATAAATGCTCCACAACCAAAATTTTTTAGAAATTAGTAGTTTACATTTTATCCTAACCATGCCTCCTTTGGAATACCACCATCTAAGGAACTTGAAGGCTCTCTATTTATTAAGTAAATGATAGTATCTATGACATTTGCCTAAAATTGTAAGGGCAATCCCATATGCAATATCATGCTCCTTGCATGTTCCATGACTGTCATGTTCATCCTTCCAAAAACACCATTTTCTTGTGGGGTTCTAGGAACTATCTTTTGTCTATGAATCTCATGATATGAACAATATATGTCAAACTCTCTACTGCAATACTCACATCCATTATTTGATCTAAGACACTTTATCTTGTTTCATGTTTCATTCTCAAACAAAACTTTTCATTTCTTAAAGACTTCATATACATCAGATTTATGGGAATGAAATAAACCTAATTTTTCATAGTTGCATCATCAATAAAAGTAACATAATAATAAGGGCCACCAAGGGATGATACATGAGTTTGTCCCCTTACATATGAGTGTACAAGCTCTAACTTTTCATTCTTCCTTTCATTCCCAACTCTGAGAAATATAACTCTCTTTCATTTTCCATAAACACATTTTTCACAAAATTTAAATCAAATTGTTTCAAACTTAGAAATAAATTCTTTCAATGAAGAAGATTCATTTCCTTCTCACTCATGTGCCCAAGTTGATTGTGTCATAGATTTTCATCTATTCTTATGGAAGCTAGGGAAATAGAATAATTAATATTACTATTACCCTATTTTTCATCATGCAAAATAATAGACAAAAACATAGGAATAGTGAGTTTCATTTTTGGTACTTTCATTTAACAGTGCTTTTCAAGTCACGTGGATCATCATTTTGTCATTGCATTCATATCAAATTTTCATTGTACTCTAAGTATTGATCACATGTCAAAAATTTCAAAATTCATAATTGATCATTAGATTGTGCATTCATACTGAATGTAATTTACAAATGTTCTCTCATATTTCAATAAATAGAGTATAGTGTACATAATAGAAAGAAGAGATAGAGGTATGAGGGGGTCCTCTACATTGCCTTGGAGTCACCTGTATATCAGGAGCTGGTTGTCATGTCTAGTCCAAGTCTTCAGTCTTCATCTTGAGTCTGCATCTGTTTGGTTCTAGGTCTTTTAGGGGTTCATCCTGCATCATGGTTAAGAGTTTATTAGATCCAACTGGATCTAAGCAATGCAAAGAACAAGAACATCATACAATCAATTCTTTCATAGATGCATATATTTATGATATTCAATGCAATAACAAAATGAGCATGCACATAGAGTGAAAAATAATGTTAAAAGATAGCTGTGCAACATTATGTTAGTGAGCACACCAGTGGTCTAATGGATGCCCAAAATTAACCACTGGGTCATGTTCACTAACATAAAGTGTTAGTTTTGATGTTTTAAGCTGAACAAAGAGATGCATTGCTTAAGAAAATTGTGTGTCACAGTCAAAAGATGAGGATACAAAGTGTTGTTCAAATGTTGTTTATATGCTGAGAAAATTCAAAATATCAAGTGCATGGTCACTAAAATCTATTTATGGGTGTCATGAGCCCGTGCTCGAACCTCATAAACAAATTTTATTGATAAGCCAAAGAGGAAAATATGTAGGAAATGGTTATTGACAACCTTATTACAAGATACATTTCTGTTACCAATGATTCAGTACTAATTTAGCAACTACAACTTGGTCTTTGTCACTTTTATTTTACATAATAGACTTTGATATCTTTAGCTCAAAGATAAATTCAAATAACAGTGACAACAAAGAATTAACAAGGTTATTGCTTCCAGTTTCAATAGTATAAAGACCAATCAGGCTGTGTACAACTGAGCATTTCAAATAGTTCAAACATATTCTGGTTATGGAATCAAGCATATATTCAATTTCAACAGCCCAATGAAATCCAAGCATGCTGGTTGTGATCAGTCACAACAGGGTGAGGAAGAAAAGACAACTCTCTATTTTTATCAAGTAAACACAATAGTGTGAAAGGCTTTGAGTTTTAAAGCTTTCAGCTACAGGATTAACACAAGTAATGCTACTTATTTTTTTAAGTTCAAAGAGTTGAAGATAAAAGCCAAATTCACTACAACCATGAATACAAAGTCACAGAGTTAAAAAATCAAGCTCCAAATTCATTGCAAACTATCAAAGATCAATATAGACTCGACTTTTTCAGATTTAAGATTTTAATGATGCAAACACAAGATGGAATGTATTTTTTTCAATTAGCAAAGGAGCTCGATATTCTTCAATGTATTTAAAGTTACCAACAATAATAGAGGATAGCCCGTATGCAAGCTTGATTTCCAGCCGGCAAAGTTAAAACCATAATTTGTCAAGGCTCAACCCGAGTTTGTAACAGACTTTCAGTCACAAAGCTAGAACTTTTTAATAGAGCCAATATGAAAGTTAATAGTCGACAAATAATAGAGGATAAGCTTTCAAGAAGCTTTAAATTTTATGCAATGAAAAATAGAGACCATCAACATGTAATATACAAATGCAGAGTTTCATTTTAAACACATGCTGAAATCTATTCACAACCGGTTGTCATAAAAATCAACTGTGAACAACAAGAAAATAGAGGAAAGTCCCAAATTTAACACAAGAGATGGAGTTTATACAACGTCAAGCTTCACGCAAAGAGACAAGTGCCAACTTGTTCTAGTTTGGACCAAAGTTTACAACTAAGGATATCAACATAAAGCTTGAGTTTTCATATAGGGCCAAGATGCAAAGTTGAGCCTCAACAATTCATGCTCTGCTGTGAAAGTCATAGTCAATGGCTAGGTTCAATATTCACAAGTGCGAGTTCATCAGACACAATCAGAATTCAGAGAAATGTCCAAATTTAATGCAATAAACAAAGTCTTACAATTTGTGCAAAGTAGAAGAAGAAGAAAGACTTATCTCATAGTGCCAATGATGCAAGAAGTTCTAAACACAACATTCACGTTCAAAGCTGAGATCTTCAAGTATTTATTATTTCAAGATGTGAGATTGCAGTTAAGATCGACCCTTCAACAAGCAATAACTTGAGAGTTTTAAGATAGCTATATTCAATCATTGGCTATATTCAATCATTACATGAGTTACAAATAAAAACTTCTAGTTCAAAACAACAAAACCCATATGCCGAACTTACAACCAAGTATCGTGACCACCACAAAGGCCTAGTTCTTCAATATTTGCGCAAAGTCTCATGTGTTCAAAGATGAGCTTGAGATCATGCATAGTTAAGATCTTTCAATAGCAATGAAGCAGGTTTCAAATAGGCTCGAGCTTGTGTTCAACAAACGCACAACTGTGAGTTCATAGAAAGCTTCATAGAGATCACTACCACTGATTTGCTAAATAAACATTCAGACTCAGAGACAAATCAAATACAGAGGGAATTCTTTGCAGATGGCGGCTACAAGCTGGGATTTAACCCTTAGTATTTTTCCCAAAATATGAGATCAATGCAAAAACTGAGTATAGAGCCAATTTGATTGAATTCTGAAGTCCACTGATAGAGAGATTAATGACATTAAGTGTTGTAGTATAGTGGACAACCAACCTCAAGAATTACAAAGTGCTAGTGAATGCCTTCAAAATATTTCAATTTTAAGTTGTAATTTATATTCAAATGGCATGATGCATTAAGTTTCATTTTATAATAATTTTAAGCTTAGGTCTTTTTAGGCTTAGGTTTGGTTTTATTTTTTATTTTTGGGCTTTGGGTTTTAATTGAGTTTATCTCAATTATTCATGTTAATATTGAGTTTATCTCAATAACATTTTGTAATAATATTGGTAATATCTTTTTAAAGATATATTAAAAATTACCAATATTAAGGGGCTAAATTTTAGGGAGTTTGGAGTTGGATTTGGAGTCAAATTAGGAAGCTATTTTATAGCTAAATTTGGTGTTTTTAGGAGGATTTTTAGGGGGTGATTGGATTTCTGGATTAGGGCTTGGAGGGCTTCTTAAGGGAAGGAGATTTTCAATTTTAGGGGTTCTGAATAGTGGAAAGGAAGGGTTGAGTGAACATATTCATTCCTCTACCCCTTTTTCACATTTTTGTAACCATTTTACAGGTTTTGAAGGATAATAAGAGTAGGATTTTTTGATTGCATCATTTCTGAGTATCAAATCCGTTCCTATTTTTCTTTTTTGCATTAAGTGTTACATTATTTTACTATTTGTGGTATGAACCCTAATTGTGAATTCTAGTCAACCTTTATGTTGAGTAGAGAATGATAAATGCATCTTAGTGATTTTGTAGTTGGGGATGCTAGGTTTGAAAATCCTGATAGATCTGTGCTGAGTTTTGGTGTATCACCCCATTTCACATTTAGTTTTAATCTTTCTCCCTTTTCCTGATCAAGTTTTTAATCAAGAGGTGATATTCCATATTTGATAGGAACCGGCCTAGAATCGGTAGATTCCTCCTTATTCATAGTCTATCCACATCTAGATGAGGTTTCCATTGTTAGGATGGAATTGTCATGTAGCCCTAATGCCTGAGTTAGGGTGACAATCCTAAGCCTGAACAATTACCAATGCATAAATACAATGTACCTATATTTTCCCCTTTTTCTATTATTAGTGGGCCTTTAGTAAATTTCCACAAATTATCTACGAATATGATTGTGCAATCTTCACTTCCTAGTTGTCTTGTTGAAATTAAATTTCTTCTCAAATCAAGAACACATCTCACCTCTTTCAATAGGAATTGATTTCCATTTGTTAATTTTATCTACATGTTTCCCTTTCCAACTCTTTTTCATGGTTCATCATCACCTAAATAAACCCATCCAAAATCACCTTGAACATAGTATAGAAAATATTTGATACGACGTGTGGCATGAAAAGAAGCCCCCGAGTCTAACATTGAAGAGTCAATAATATTAACTAAAGAAAACATTAAATAATCTTGTAACACATCACCTACTACATTTTCTTCCTTTTTATTTTCTTTTTTTTTTCCATCCCCTTATTTACTAGTTTGAGACCAATAATTTTTCTTCATATGTCATTTCTTTCTACAATGCTAGCACTTCATATGTACCCTAGATTTGGATCTACCCTTTCTATATTTTCCATGTTTACCTAAAATATTTCCTCTTTCCCTCTATCCCCCATGTTCTCAATAATTAAAGAATTACCTAATGTCTTACCTATACTTTTCCATCACATTTCCTCGCTAAGGATAATACCAACAACATCATCAAATTTTAAAGTGTTTAAACTAGAGACAAAGTTACTTACAACCATGACCAAGCTTATATTCAAGCCTTTAAGAAATGAGTATAAAATATTAGAGATCCCTAACCTCATCATACAAATTTACTTTTATAGAACTGAGCCATCTAGTAACCAGGTTAAACTCATTCAAATGATCACTAATAGACCCACCTTCTGCCATCTTCATATTAAATAAATGTTTCATAAGAAGTACCTTCTTTGAGGCTAAGGCTTTCTTGTATAGTTTGTTTAATTCCTTCATTAGACCCTTTGTTGTTGTTTCTTTTTCTATATTAAGATATACCAATGATTCCAAACACAATATTATGATTCCTAGTGCCTTACTATCAAGAACTTATCATTGTTTATCTGACATAGTCACAAACTTCTTTTCTTTTCCACCCAACTATAAGTAAAGATCATTTTGATATAGAAAATCTCTTATTTGCATCTTCCATAGTTGATAGTTTTGGCCATTGAACTTATCAACCTTAAGCCTACCTTCCTCTACCATTTCTCCCACTTGAATTTGAGATTTCCTACCAAATCACTAAATATACACCGCCCTGATACCAATTGTTAGGGTTTTGGCATATATGAACAATAAATAATATTTATATAATACATAAATAAAAGAAGTCAAAAATATAATAAAACATAGATTTAAAGTGGTTCATCCAATATGGCCTACATCCACCAAAGAAACAACTATTCACTTATTTATTATCCAATAAAGAGAAAATTACAATATGATGGGTTTTCACAACACATAGCCACTAATTTATCATGTCTTTTTGAAGCAGTTTACAAAGTAAGTTAACAAAATTAACCCTAACCTTGGTGAGGATACATGGATATTGTACAATACTTTCCTGATCAGTCGCTACATACCAACAATCTCCCACTTGGAGACTAATCAAGCTCTACACTAAAAAAAATTGTGTCACATGGGATCATGGTGAAGAAAAATGTATAAAAGGAGCTCTTATTCTTGCATTTTGAGATAATTAGCAATCTTTTATTTTGGATTCAAGAGCATTTTAGAGAATTTTGAAGGGTTCCTTTAGCTTAGTTTCATTTCAGAATTTTATTTTTTTATCACTTAGTATCATATCATGGCATATAGCATAGTAATAATATTTTCAATCATTATCATATCGCTTAATACCTTCATTAGATCTATTTAGCATCAATTTTCATCATGCACCATCATTCAAATCACTTAATGTCATTTTGGAAGGTGATACATTTTGAGAGCATGCCATCTTACTGAAATATAAAGGAGAAGAATATCAATTGAACCAAGCTAAAGAAACAAGGTAAAAGTCAATTTTATTGTTTCTTATGTTTCATTGAAATGCTTATAAAAGGTAGAATTTTGATGTTATTTGATGGTATAATAGTAGATTTTTCATTTAAACATTTTATAGGTATACATTTTGGTGCCCACCGTGGGGCCCTGCCCCATTTTTAACAAGTTTTCTTAGTGTTTTCATGTGAAAGACAAGTTACAGGTCAATTTTGCACATGCATTCATGATACATGTGCATATAAAACATAAAGGTGAGTTTCATAGAAGAAAAATTCTATTAGTTAAATAAACCAAATTTTTAGATTCACCAGACCTGCACATATATTTTACTGTATTATACATATATCACTTCTTTTTGCACATACATTTCCCCTTTCTATACATATATTAATGTGTTTTGTACATTTGTAATTGTCATTCTGTGCATATGTTAAAAACATATGTACTAATAGAAAGTAGAATACCTATAGTTACAAATGTACAAAACACATTAATACCAATGTACAACAGAAAGTAGAATACCAAGTTCCAAGAATTCATAGTCACCTAGTTAAGATTCAGTTCAATGCCCCTTTTAATATAGTTTGAAACATACTACCAAGTTTTCATCCAACATATTCATACACTTACATACCATTTTAAACTATAAATATTTCCCTAAGTGCTTGATAAGATCTAGTACCTTTACCAAAGACATTAGTGAATTTCATATTAGAATTGTTGGTGTAATTAAATATTCCTAATTACACTTAACTTAATCTTACTTGGGATAATGCATTACATAGTAGTTTGTGGTTGAGACACCTAGGAGTTTGCACCTTAATTAAGCACATGGTGGAGGAGAAATTCCACTTTTGGTGTGAGATCCACCTTTAGTGCTCTTATCACATTATCATCCTAATCCCATTGCACATACTTCATTTTATAATGGAGGATGATCCACATTTTGTGGACATGTGATTACACCTAGCATAGGTGATAGCTTATCAGCTATTTATCATTCTCTCTTATCACCTTTCCTATATAAGGAGGCCTATTATGTAATCATGTAAGGTGAATTCATTGGATCAGTTCAATATCAATCATTACATTCATATAATCTCTCTTGTGCTTTTCTTTAGCTTCTAGATCCTTGGTTCAATCTTTTCTATTTAAAAATTCTTACATGGTATTAGAGCCATTGGAGCATTTTTTATTAGTCGATTTGGAGAGATCTTGTTGCAAGCTTTGAAGGTCCAAATCTCAGATTTGAAGACCAACATTTTGTAGAAGCATCTTGGAGCAGATCTCACCTCACTATTGGGTCTAAGAGGTTGTCTCGGTTAAAATTGACTATAAAATCGCCCATATTTGGCAAAAGTCCAAATCGAGGAATTTTTTTTTTTGCAAATCGAGCCGTACGGCTCAATCTGCACCTATGCGGTATGATTTTTCAAAATTTTTTTTTATTCTGCATTTCTCAAAAAATTTTTTGTCAAAAAATTTGTTTGGGTGAGGTACAACCCTATTTATTTATGTGCTAGGACTGTGACATATGTTATCACCAATTCAAGTTACGTAACTAGCCAGTGACATTATCAAGTTGACCTGTGACATCATCATCTCGGTATACACATGCCCAAGAAAACATTCATACATGTAAGCCCATAGTAGCTCATGCCCAGGTGGAAGCCTGAGCCCAAACTTGACCATAGGATTACTACTTCGATTTACATTATGGGAAATTGGCTATAAAAAGTCCAAAACATCCTCAGCCTACTCAATGTGGGATTAAAATCTCTTAGCATCGCTCCCCAGTGGCGGATCTCGCCACTCACCACCGCCAGAGCGTCATCCCTCCTAGTCAGCCTACGTGGCAGCCGTAGACCATAGGGAGCCATTCACTATGCTAAATGACATAAACATAGTCCACCACACAACATGATAACAGTGCCCAGTCAGCTCCCCCATGCTTGTATAGACTGCCACATAAGCTACCCACAACTGAATCACATAGTGCCACATGGCATAAGAAAAACTTCCCTACCTGGGAGAATCCATAGGTGATGTCATAGTGATATAAGTAGACACATCACCATATGGTACTATATGACATCCTATGTCAGTGGTACATCAGCCAAAGGGGGCCAAATTTTTTCCATGTCATCATTCCCTGAGCCTAAATTTGATGGCCATCCAGCTGTCAAAACAAGCCAAATTGGGCATTTTGGTGATGTCCATACAGTCATCAAATTTAATGCAATGTTTTGCAGATGTCAGCAAGGGTTGGAATATTTTTTCCTTCACCATTGGAGTTTTTCATTTTGCAGTCCAACTTCAGAGGGCCATATCTTGCTCATTTTTGCTCCTCTTTTCGAGATTTTTTTTTTAATATTTTGGGTAGAATTTCCTAAAGAATCCAATGGTGGTTTTTTTTTGCAATTTGGTGGCCAGATTTATTAGAAATTGTAGATTTTCTTGATTGTTCCTATCTGTTCCTAATTTTTACAGGTTCCAGGGCTTCGTTTGGGTACATACGGTAACATTTTGAGGTGAGTTTGTTTTTGAAAGTACATAATTTTTCCTCTACTTTGTAGATCTGCAATCAAATTTTAGTGATTTGGGGTTGATATATCACTTTTAGAAATAGGTCATTTTGGGGCTATATTTGCACTTGGTTAATCCTTGGATTTCAGTTTTCTAATTTGCATCAGTCATTTGAAGGAGTTATCAGTAGTTGTTAGTCATTATTTGCTTGCATTATAGATAATTCAAAGGTTAAAATCCTCACTCCATATAACTACCATGAATGGAAAGTATCTTTAAGTGATTATTTGTTTGAGTATTGGATTTCTTAGAATGACTCTTGTGTAGGATCAAGAACCACAAATAGGTGTTGTAGAAAGGTGAAAATGGTTTGATCAAAGGGATAAAGCACTTGGCTCTCTTAGATCATCCATCTCTTGTGATTTACACTTTCATATTGCATCTTGCACACATCCTCATGATGCTTGGGTCATATTGGAAGGACTCTTTGGTAAACTTGATAGAATGAGAAAATTTAGGTTAGAGAATGAGCTCATAGGTCTCAATCCTAGTGATTTTTACAATATTCAAGACTTTTTCTCTAAGTTCAATTCTATTAGATTGGAGCTTTCTACTTGTGGCATTGTTAAAGGGGATGGACAATTGATCTTTTCTATTCTTTCCAAGCTTGGTCCTGATTATTCTATCTTTGTTTCTACATTCTATGCTACTATAAATGCTCTTAGTAGTGCATACAAATTTCCTTATCTTGATGAATTTGTAGCTCAACTCACAAGGGAACAAGAAAAGTTGGCACACATGGGTCAATTGAAGCCTTCCACAAATCATGAATTGATTGCAAATGAGTCTACATCAAAGGCTTCTGATGGAAAAGGAGAAAAACAGCATAAGTATCCTAAGCCTCATAACAAAGGTAATGAACCTCCTTCACACAATACTATTTAATCCAAGTCCTCTTCAAGAGAGGAATCATCTAGAAGAAAGAGTGATAAATGTGCATATTGTAAAATTCTAGGACATGATGAGCATAAGTGTTTTCAAAAGAAGATTGATGAGCTAAATCACATTATTTAGAAGCACAACATTAAGTTTCCCTCATCAATGTCTACTCCTTCTTCTACACATTTGGCACCTTCTACATCTCCATCATCATCCAAAGATAAAGGTAAAGGACAAGCACTTTTGGATTCCACACATCCTAAGCAAGGTAAATGACTTCTTGATTCAGGTGCATCACATCATATGGAATCTTCTATGGATATGTTTTCTTCTAATGAGCCTTGTAATTTTCCTAATATTTTGATGGGTAACAACACATTCATGAGAGTTTGTGGGAAAGGTTCTATTCCTATGGGAGAGGGGACATTTAATGATGTTCTTTGTGTACCATCCTTGACCACTAATCTCCTTTCTATTTACCAAATTACACATGGGGCACAAGGTAAAATTGTTGAGTTCACTCCTGATTTTGTCTACATTAGGGACATGGAGACTAGAGATGTCATAGCTACGAGAGTTGTTGATCATACATCACGCTTGTATTCTTTTTCATATTTTGTTGTTCATGATGATGATATTCATGATGTACACATCCCTTTTCCAAGGGATAATTACGTATATGAGGAGAAATTTGGACACTTGAATCATTTTTTCTATTGAGACAAGTGTTGATCTTCCTACTCCTCCACCTCTTGTTTCTTCAGATATGGGCTCTACTATTTAGCAGGGTGATCATAGTGTTTTAGATCTTGCAGAATGTGATGACTACTTCAATGCCTCTTCTGAATTTGTTGATTCTCATGATGTAGATTTGCAAGACATACATGAGGGGATTTCTCTTTCCTTTGATGATAGCATCATAGTTGGGGATACTTCTTCATCTTCTTTGGAGATTGGTGTTCTTGATTCTTCTTCTTCTTCACTTGGTTTGTTACATGAGGTGATAGATTCTTTGAGCTTGGAGATTCCTATTCAGTCTCCAAAGATTCATGTATGGAGACCTTCATATTCTTCCTCCTTCCATTTTCAAAAGGATTGGCTTCTTCATCATTTGATGTATCTATTTCTTCCTAACTTGAGACATGTTTCTTGTAAGCATTTGCTTATCTTTTGTTTCCAGGTACTCTTCATCAACATGGTAGCTTCTTCATTATGGGGGGGGGGGGGGGATATCTTGTCTCCAACTATCATTCTTATGGGGGGATAATTATTTGTATATAAATGATATATGTAGTTCTTGGGGGGTCTTGAGCACTCCATCCATCCATGAATCTTGTTTTCTTCTCTCTTTTTTGGGGAGGGTTTTTCCCATGAGGTTTTCCCTCTTTCTCCACTTTATGAGAGTTATTGCATTGCATATTGTACATGGGTACCTAACATCACCTAGTAGTCGGGACCCATCTTGCATTGTGAGTTTAAGTGCATTCCCCTAAATTGTACTTAATGGGGGGTGTTGGTGTAAATAAATATTCCTAATTACACTTAACTTAATCTTACTTACGATAATGCAATGCATAGTAGTTTGTCATTGAGACACCTAGGAGCTTTCACCTCAATTAAGCACATGGTGTAGGAGAAATTCCACTTTTGGTGTGAGATCTACCTTTAGTGCTCTTATCAAATTATCATCCTAATCCCATTTCACATACTTCATTGCATAATGGAGGATGATCCATATTTGGTGGACATGTGATTACACCTAGCATAGGTGATATATTATTATCTCCTCATCATTATCTCTTATCACCTTTCCTATATAAGGAGGCCTATTATGTAATCATGTAAGGTGAATTCATTGGATCAATTCAATATCAATCATTTTATTCATATCATCTCTCTTGTGCTTTTCTTTAACCTCTAGATCCTTGGTTCAATCTCTACTATTTACAAATTCTTACAAGAATTTTATCATCCTCACCCAAGAAACTTAGCTAAGTGCATACCATGATTTCCATAGTCTTGTGACAAAGGGATAAAAATATCCCATTGACTTAACCTTTAATATTATTATAATCAACCAATAATTCCCAAAATCAAAACTTGAGCAGATCTTATTATTCACTCACCTTCATTTACAAAAAGTTATTATTGAACACTTTCCCATATTTCATTATCTTTGCATGACAATTCAAACAAGGGCCCAAAAGAAAAAGGAAAATAAATAAAACGAATTAATGGAAGGGTATAGAGATGATGAGAATCCTTTTATAGGGTATTCCAAATTTTCATCCACCTCAAATACTAATGAAGACATACAAACTGAGGAACAAATCAAAGAGTTTCAAGAAGACCCAAGGTTTCTCAAATTTATAGATAAGGTCTTATATATGGATAAAGAGTAATATTTTCTTATGCTTTCCCACCAAGGAGTTAAATTAGCTTTTTAATTTCATGTTTTAAAATTTAAAGAATCCTCTACTATAAAGGTAATGAACAGCCTGAACAAAAAAGAAAACAAGAAGAAAGTATTCTCTTGGAAGCACTCGCACAAATAATCCAAGTTTTACAAAAAAAAAATTCAAACCTACAAACTGGATCATCAACAAAGAGGTATTCCTTGGAGGATATATGTCCATGTTCATTTGATAAGAACTTACCAATGGTACCATTTTCTCCACACTTTGAGATAAAAAAATTGATAAATATAAATGGATTGCAAATCCTCAAGGCCATGCGAGAGAATTTCATGTTGCTTGTAGTAAATTAGCTCATAATGAAACCTACTTGATGATACTATTTCCATGAATATTGGGAGGACAACCTATGGAATGGTTTTCTAAATTAGCTCCTGACATAAAATCATTTGGTGATCTTATAGACAAGTTTGTGACCCAATATTCTTACAACATCAAGCATGAAGTGACTGTGTTAGATATTTTCAATTAAAGACAAAATAATGGGAACCTTTCCTCACATTTATTCAAATATAGAGATAAATTTTTGGAAAGTATCCACACACTATTCTTGAGCAAAAAAAGACATATAATTTTTTCCATAATCTGAATAGTAAAATGAATTATATATTGCACCTCCAATGTCCTCCAAATTTTAATATGCTCATACATAAGGGAATTAAAATTGAAGAAGCTTTGGTCAAGAAAGGAAAGTTAAAACTTTGTGGGGTTGGTCCTTCTCCTCCTAATAATAACAACAATAACAACACCACCAATGAAAAATTAAGGTTTTGGACCAAGAATAAGAATGTTATTAATGATGGAGTTGTAAATTAAAAAAGGCAAACCATCCCAGATTATTTTTAATTTAGCAAGTAGACCAATAAATCCTCAAAAAATAATCAAATTGTTGAGCAAGAAAGACCAAGACAATCATGCATTCCTAGATGAAGACAATTCGCTCAATTAGGTGAAATAATTGAATCCACTTTAAGGAAGCTTATTGTCTAGAATATCATCACACTTCTTGAAGTGAGAGATTGTGAACCTAGAGTGAAACCAATAGGGTGTTAAGATACATGTTATTGTGAGTATCATAGACCCAAAGGGCCAAAACCAATAATTTTCAAATTTTGAAGAATGTGATACAAGATTTTATTGATAAAGATGAGACAATTGTTGATGGACATAGGTCTAATTAAGGACACCAAGCATTCAAGGATCGAATTTCCAACTATGAGAAAGGAATTTACTCTAACACCAATGATGGAAACAAGGTCAACTGCACAAATGCATCCTATGAATACATCAATCATATATCTTCTTGTGACTCATATGCCAATGTTATCACCATTAAAGAGAAACAAGAGTATAGGCTAAGTGTTAAAATAACTGAGAGGGGGGGTGAATCAGTTAGAACAGTTATCCTACAGTCCCAAATACAAAGATGTACTTCACAAAATAATTCAACCAAATTATGTAGCTCGGTAACATATAATATCAATTTGTCCTATTTACTTTACCGATTATAAGTAAATATCCAATTGTGATTACCGACTAAATCAACTATGCAGTATGTAAAGTATGATAGAAAAAATAATCATAACAAGTAACACATACCACAATGATTTAACGTGGAAACCTTGTTAAGGGAAAAACCACCTGGGACTGGAAACCCAAAATAATTCACTCTTTTGAAGTGAGCTCAGTGAAAAGCCAACCCTATTAAAGGTTACAATACACATTGTTAGGTGTGACCTGGTCAGAGGATTTATCACTAACAGTTAACTTTTTACCAACATTCACTATGGGGTCAATCAAAATAACACTTTACATTCAATAGAATGTCATAGGGTAGAACATAAGACTATCAAGTCCACTTGGTTAAGAGATTTTCTAAATCAATGGTTAAATTGATACAATAATGATCTGATTCAAATACAACTCAATTCCAAATATTCAGATCTATGCTAAGCCCTTTAGAAATAATCCTCTGATCACTAAACAATTCACTTCCTTCAATATCTCAACATACTTTCACTTGGTAAATTATTCTCTGACGCTCGGTAAAACTCTGCAGCTTGGTTCTTTAATAACCTATTTGATCAGGCATGCATGAATACAGTCTTCACGTGAAATCTCTGCAGTATCCTTCTTTCAGCATAGTTTCAACAATGAAACTCATATCTCTTAAATAGATAGGTAAAACATTTTCATATCAACCATTAGATTTTTCCACTTAATCTCCTTCGTCCCTTTTTTCCACTTAAACCTTCCTTGGTAGATGTGTCCATAACATGTTTTGATCTCATCCTTTTGATCATCTTCAAATTATTTCAGCCATGGATCTCATAAAAAACTTCATCCTTAACCTCGAAATCATAACAATATCCATCTCATCATATTCAGTCAGTGGATCTTAGCATTTAATGTTTTCATTCGTACTAAGTTAATATAGAAATGCATCAGTGATAACTAGTTAGACTAGCTCGGTTAATACTGTCACTCGGTATACACTACACTGGCTCGGTGTATACATAAATATTTAATTACCGACCACATTGACTTGTTCAAATTCAAATCTCTTCTTCATAATAGATTAATGTAACATGCTCAAGTCAACAATATACAATGATAGCCTCATCAAATTAGTTACCCAATGTTTACCGTTTCCTTCTCTATCATATTCATCTTTTCCTCATGTAGATATCTTTGTTCTTCGTCTTTTCTTCCTTCAATAGATGTTCAGATGTTTGTAACCAACATGATAAGTACTGTCAACACTAGTTGACATCAATGACAACATATTGATTGATTTAATCATCTCACATATCATTTCAGTACTTGGTGATCTCTAATCACTGTTCTTCAGTTCATCTAAATATTCAATCAATTTTAGTTCATCAATCTCTCCCTTTGGAATTGATGGAAACACAAGAAATATGAAAATATGTCATACACATACCAAACATGTATTCTACAACTATGTAAGTAAATGTTGTAGCTTGGTAAATTATCCCTAGCTTGATATTTAATATGTTTAATCACTACAAAATATAACAACATTACATGGAGACTCTCCTTGTGGATTTGATCTTTTCAGTTCTTAGGTTCTTGTTCTAAACAACAAATATTCAATCTCTCTCCCTTTCTCTGATCTCTCTCCCTTTGATGTTTCATTTAATTTTCATATCCAAACTCTCTCTATTTGACAATAATGCCAAAGAAAATAGCTCTAAATAGCCAAGTAATTCTCTATTGTTCGGTGCATATCAGTCGGTCAGGTAGCTTCATTGTACAGATAAACAAATTTATGTTCTAGCCTCTACAATCTTTCACAACCTTAGAAAAAATCCAAAGTGTGAGCTATGTGCATCAACACGAATGATCTTCTGATAAGTATAGGTTGATGCAACCTTTTGATCACCTCAGTGACTGATGGAAAGGGGACGGACCCCAAGTCTAGTCCTTAGATATTCAAATCTGTCCTTCAGTAATGGTTTTGTAAAGATATCAGCAAGTTCCTTAGATGTTACAAATTCCAGTTTCACTTGCTTCTCTTGAACTTGTTCCCTTAAGTAGTGATACTTAATAGATATGTTCTTTATTTTAGAATGCCTCACAGAATTCTTTGAAATGTTTATAGCACTAGTGTTATCACAATATATAATCACCAGCTCAGTGATTACCTCATTCATTCCTTCCAACACTTGTCTAATCCAAGCAATATTAGAACAATAAGTAGCAACAACAACATATTCTACTTCAGTAGTAGACTGTGAGATACATGCTTGTTTCTTGCTTATCCAAGTCACCAGCCTATCTCCTAAAAAGAATGCTCCATTGGTTGTGCTCTTTCGATCATCTATGTTCCTAGCCCAATCTACATCGATGTAAACTATTAGTTCAAACTTTCTTTCCTTAGAATACCATAAACCATAGTCTTCAATATTCTTCAAGTATCTCATAATTCTTTTAACTACAACCATATGCGACTCTTTAGGATTGGTAGAAAATCTTGCCACAATCCCAACTACTTATGCAATGTCAGGCCTACTGTATACAACATACATCAATCTCCCAATCATAGATCGGTACAATTTTTTATTTAACTCTGTGGATTCATCATCCTTTGTCAATTTACATCTAGTGACCATCAGTGCTCCTACTAGTTTAGCATCTTCCATGCTAAAAGTTTTCAATACTTCTTTAATGTATTTTGACCGTGTGATGAAAATCCCATCATTTTGTTGTATAATCTACAAACCTTGAAAGAATTTAATCTCTCCAAACATTGACATCTCAAATTCCTTTCTCATTACATCAACAAAAGATTTGCAAAGTTGATCTTGTCCACCAAAGATTATATAATCAACAAATATTGCAACAATCAAAATGTTATCATCAGAATCTCCTTTCATATACATATTACTATTTTGACTAGTTCTTACAAAGCCAATATTGATAAGATAAGCATGTAGTCTTTCATACCATGCCCTTGGTGCTTGCTTTAGTCCATATAAAGCTTTGTGTAGTCTAGATACCATGTCTTTCTGATTTTGATCAACAAACCCTTCCAGTTGTTCTATGTAGACCTCCTCTTCAAGAATTCCATTCAGAAAAGCTGATTTCACATCCATTTGATATACCTTGAATCCCTTATGTACAACATATGCTAGTAGTATTCAAACTCCTTCAAGTCTTGCAATAGATGAAAAGGTTTCACCATAATCAACACCTTCTTCTTGTGCATATCCCTTGCAAACAAGACTTGCCTTATTCCTTGTAACTTCTCCTTTCTCATTCAACTTATTCATGAAAATCCACTTAGTACCAATAAAGTTTTTATCTTTCGGTCTAGGTACCAATGTCCATGTCTTATTCTTTTCAATTTGTACAATTTCCTCATTCATAACATTTATCCATTCCTCATTTTTAAGTGTGTCCCTAACATTCTTAGGTTCAAACTCACAAACTAAGCATGTGTTTTGTCTTAACTTACTTTTGGCTATCATGCCATCTTTCTTATCTCCAATAATTTGATTCTCTAGATGGTGTCTTCTAACAAATTTTGCTAGCACTTGTTCTCTCCTATGTTCATCATTCAGTTTAGGTTCATTTCCTTGCTTGGTAGCTTCTTCTCGATTCTCGGTTTGCATTTGCTAACCATTGGTAGCATTTTATTGATGCTCAATAGAGTCAACCTGTGGCTTTGGTAGATATTCTAGATCTTCAACATAAGTAAACCTACCATAGTCTTTCGGTTCCTTCATGATATCTTCATCATTCTTTTCAGCAAAATCATCAACTCTTACATTAGCACTTTCAATCATCCTATTAGTAACCTTATTCAAACATTTATAAGCTTTACTCTTAGTAGAATAACCTAAGAATAAACCTTCATCACCTTTGGAGTTAAATTTACCATTCCTATCATCTTTAAGAATATAACACCTACTACCAAAGATTCTAAAATAACTTACACTTGGTGTGTATCCAAACCATAACTCGTAAGGTGTCTTGTTTGTGTCTTTCTTCAGTTGAACTTGGTTCAGGACATATACTGCAGTGGTAACTGCTTCTCTCCAGTACATTTGTGCAATATTTTTCTCAATCATCAAGGTTCTAGCACAATCAACAATTGACCGGTTCTTTCTTTCAACAATTCCATTATGTTATGGTGTTCTCGATGTAGAAACCTGCCTTTTGATTCCATGCTCATTACATAAGTTAGTGAATTCATCATAAATAAACTCACCTCCTCTATCAAACCTTAAGCATTTCAATACTTTCCCAGATTCTTTTTCAACTTTAGCCTTATACCATTTGAACAATTTGAATGCCTCAGATTTTTCTTTCAAGAACATAACAATCATCAATCTAGTATAGTCATCAACAAATAAAATAAAGTATCTATCATCATAGTAGCTTTTAGTTCTCATGGGACCACATAAGTCAGTGTGAACCAACTCCAAAATTCCTTTAGATGAATAGTCCTTACTTTTAAAACTAGATTTGGTGATCTTTCCCTTGTGACATTGATGGCACATAACATGATCAGGTTTTTCAAGTTTAGGCAATCCCCTAACTTTTCTCTTTCTACTGATCTTAATCATGTTATCAAAATTTACATGACATAACCTCTTATGCCATAACCATGCATCTTCATTTTTCACCAGTAAACAAGAAATCTTAGGATTGTCAAGATAGAATAAATTACTTTTTTTATTGTCCTCTAGTTCCAACAAGTGTTCCATTCTCATCATATATTTTCACCTTCTTTCTCTCAAATGCAACTCGGTGACCTGAGTTATTCAGCCATGCTACACTCAACAAATTGTAGTTAAGTCCTTTTATCCAGTATGCATTATCACATCTAATTCTATTCCTTTTCCTTTTACCATACATGGTCTATCATTTCCCATTTTTACTGATCCTCCATTATAATGCTCAAGATTTTCAAAATTATCTTCATCACTGGTCATGTGATGTGTACAACCATTATCAATGATCCAAGTATCATTTTTACTAACTTTAGAAATAAGTGTTGTTTCTACATACCTTTCCTCTTCTTATGAATCATCTTTCATTGCAAAAAAATACTACCTCAACATCACTATCTGTGTTGGTGTCGGTGTCATCATCATCATTAAAAAGGTAACAAGCCTTCTTACCTTTGTCTCTGCAATTTCAGTTGTCTCTGTTGTATTGTCAGTTTCCTTTATTGTTCCAATTGTTATTCCTTCTGTGAAATTTTCCATCACTAGCTTGGTTTTTATCTTCTTCTTTCTTGTTAGGACACCTAGCAACAATATGGCCAACTTCTTTACAATTAAAATAAGCTAAAGGTAAATTTCCCTTATATCTTCCTTTACCTTTCTGCAGTCTTCAGGCCATTAGTGCTTCAAGTTCATCAAGCTCATCATCAGTATTACTATCACTTTCATTCTTTATATTATGCTTACTGCTAGATTTACCAATCTTAAGAGATGACATAAAAGCATATTCAACACTTGGTACAACACTATTATAAAAATTATTCAGCTCAAAAGTTGTTAACTTTCCAATCAAACTATCAAGAGTAAGAGTGCTATTAGGTGCAAAACTCATTTCATGAATAGCAGATATTTTGATTGCATAGACATGCACCAAGGTTCTCATTATCTTACTTATCACAGTCTCTTCATCAATAAGTCCTCCTATTCCTTGGATAGCATTGACTACCTCTTTGATTCATTTGAGTATTGTGTGATGTTCTCTCCTTCCTTCATCTTCATGTCATCAAATCAGCCTCTCAAGTTTTCAGCTCTAGCTCTCATCACATTCACATCACCACCATGAACTAGAGCAAGTTTAATCCACATATGCTTCATTGTAGTGCACCCTTTGACATCCTCAAATTCAGCACCAGATAGAGTAGCAACAATCTCTATCATAGTAATGTTCTGTTCATGTTGGTCTTTCAATTGATAAAGAGTTAAAGGTCCAACCGTCGGTTGTAAGTAGCCATTATCCAATAAATATATTGCAGAATCTCCAATTCCAGATATGTGAAGTCTCATCTGACTTTGCCATGTAGTAAAGTTGTCTTTGTTCAGCTTTGACACTTCCCTCTTATACATCTTGTGATCTTTCTGCTCAAGTCCTTAAGACTTTCTTCCAAACAACCAATATGCTCTGATACCAATTGTTAAAATAATTGAGAGGGTGGGTGAATCAGTTAGATCAGTTATCCTACAGTCCCAAATACAAAGATGTACTTCACAAAAAAATTCAACCAAATTATGTTGTTCAGTAACATATAATAACATTTTGTCATGTTTACTTATCGATTACCAGTAAATATCTAATTGTGATTACTGACTAAATCAACTATGTAGTATGTAAAATATGATAGAAAAAAAAATCATAACAAGTAACACATAACACAATGATTTAACGTGGAAACCCTGTTACGGGAAAATCCACCTGGGACCGATAACCCAAAATAATTCACTCTTCTAAAGTGAGCTCGGTGAAGAACCAACCCTGTTAAAGGTTATAATACACACTGTTAGGTGTGACCTAGTTAGAGGATTTATCACTAATAGTTAACTTCTGACCAGCATTCACTATGGGGTCAATAAAGATAACACTTTACATTCAATAGAATTTCATAGGGTAGAACATAAGACTGTCAAGTCCACTTGGTTAAGAGATTTTCTGAATCAATGGTTAAATTGATACAGTAATGATCTGATTCAAATACAACTCAATTGCATATATTCAGATCTATGCTAAGCCCTTTAGAAATAATCCTCTGATCACTAAGCAATTCACTTCCCTTTCACTCGGTAAATGATTCTTTGATGCTCAGTAAAACTCTATAGCTTAGTTCTTCAATAACCAGTTTGATCAATCATGCATGAATACAGTCTTCACGTGAAATCTCTGCAGTCTCCTTCTTCCGGCATAGTTTCAACAATGAAACTCATATCTCTTAAATAGACAGGTAAAATTTTTTCATATCAACCATTAGATTTTTCCACTTAATCTCCTTCATCCATTTTTTCCACTTAAACCTTCCTTAGTAGATGTGTCCATAACACATTTCAATCTCATCCTTTAGATCATCTTTGAATTTTGTTAGTCGTAGATCTCATAACAAACTTCATCCTTAATCTCAAAATCATAACAATATCTAGTGCATCATATTCAGTCAGTTGATCTTAGCATTTAATATTTTCATCCATACTCAGCTAATATAGAAATACGTTGGTGATAACTAGTTAGGCTAGCTCGGTTAATATTGTCACTTGGTATACACTGCACTGGCTCAGTGTATACACAAATCTTCAATTACTGACCACATTGACTTGTTCAAATTCAAATCTCTTCTTCATAATACATTAATGTAACATGATCAAGTCAACAATATACAGTCATGGCCTCATCAAATTAGTTACCCAATGTTTACCTTTTCCTTCTCTATCATATTCATCTTTTCCTCATGTAGATATCTTTGTTCTTCATCTTTTCTTCCTTCAACAGATGTTCAGATGTTTGTAACTAACATGATGAGTACTGTCAAGACTAGTTGACATCAATGACAACATATTGACTTATTTAATCATCTTACATATCATTTTAGTACTTGGTGATCTCTAATCATTGTTCTTCAGTTCATCTAGATATTCAATCGGTTGTAGTTCATCACTAGTAAATGCTACAATCACTTAAAATTGAGATAATAGAACCTAAGGCCCTATTTTCCCTAATTTGGGATAAAATCCTAATTGTATTAATTTGATTCCTGATTATTAACATAATTCATCAAATTTGATAAAATTAATAAAACTTCATAAATCAAGCATTAATTATCAAGAATTGAGCAAATATCATATTGATTATCTCTAGGCCTAATCAATTAAATCATTCCCATTAAATGCATGGCTAGAGTAATTAATGAAAACAAATGAATAAAAGGATAAAAAATGACATCTCACCTCTCAAGGGGACAACAAGACATTTTTGACCAATGAGAGCTCATCACATGGATCACTCACATGGATCAAGTTTGGATGCATCTCAACCATTCCTCATGTATGCATCTCAACCGTCCAAATTCCTAAGGTTCTATAAAAGATGAATTTTCAAACAAGGTTGACAGATAGTTAATTTGAATTCATACCTACATGCTGCATTTTTGAGTTCATAGCTAATTGGAAAACACTTCAATTTGCTTAATGGTTAATGAATCAATGGCTTTTATGAATGAATTTGATTTCTTAGTTGCATATTTGACATGAATCTCTCATTCTAACATGCATTATCACTGTTTAAGGTCTAAATCTGAGAGTAACTTTAGATTCTAATCATAGTTGTGTTAGTTAGAGAGAAATAGGATGATTTTGTCTAGTTTAAATGGCTTTCAATTACTTTAAATTTGATTTAAACTAAAAAGATAATGTTCTATTGAAGTGTTGTGTTGTAGATTCACATTGTCCACAAAATACACACACATTTCTAGTGCCCACCGTGGGGCCAAGCCCCAGATTTAAACTAATTTTTTGTCATGTTCTTGTCAACAAGAGATCACATCCTAGAAATTGAGTCGCATTGGAGAAATAGAGTCACATCTAGTATTCCCTGGATCACATCTAGGGTTTCCTGGATCGCATTCAGTCAGGTATCACATTTAGTTAATTTTGGATTGCATATGTTATCCTTAATCGCGTTCAGGAAAGGGGATCGTATTTAGTCAAATTTTGGATTGCATTTGGGTTTATTTGCTTTAAATTTGGTTTTTCTAACATCTAATGGGTGAATTTTGTGATTTCTATAGATTTATGATAGTGTAACAGTGGTCTACAGGTTGAATTGTTGAAGATATCAACAAATTGAGACTACTAATGGTGTTTTTGTAGGTTGCCTAAAGGAAATCAACTAAACATTATGCTTTCTTTTTGAGGAACTTAATACAATTTGAGGTCAATTTGCAAAATAATTAGAGGATTATGCTCTTTTTGTTAGGAATGGGAACACTGAGAGGGGGGGGTGAATCAGTGTTCACTGTATTTTAACTTTTCAGTTTAATCTTTATACTGAACTTAAATGCTTAAGTACTGAATTATACATTCACATAAACATGAAACATGAAATCAACACATGACACCAATATGGTTACGGGGAAACCCAAATAGGTAAAAACCTCGGTGGGAATTGACACCCACTAATATTCTGCACTAGTGTTTTGTGATCCTTATTAGAAGATCCTTAACCCTGTTAGGAGTTGCTTTACAATGCTTTAAGTATAGTAGACCTTGTTTAGGGTCAGACCCTGTTAGGAGTATTTTACAATAGTCCCTATTAGGGGAGAGGATGCACTGTCCAAGAGCTCACTGCTCAAGTGGTGAAGGCTACAAACTTCTGATCTCAGATACATACTATATCTGCAGGATGAATTGTCACTGTGACACTGCTTGTCAGATCAATTCCTTTGATGTGCTGATGCTTTGACCTCTTGCAAAGCTCTAATACATCTTCTAGTGTCTTCACACACTACTACTCTACTTATCACAACTATCTATCAACTTCCATACCAAATACAATGGGCAAATCTTATATTTATACGCTCATACAAAATAAACAACTAGGTCGGCCCTTAGACCTATTACATATAACACTTCCAAATGAATTGGCTTAAGCGTGCTTACAAATAAAAAATTATACATGTCAAAAACCTAAATACAATGGGCACATAGCTGTTACAACATTGTATTATAACCGCAAACCAAAATACTAACTATCGGCTTCATGCTCTGTTCTTCACTGGCACACACTCGCTATGCAACTTCAACTGAATGTATATTTCTCATCCTTGCACATCTGATCATGCATTCATAGACTAAGCATGAATATAGTCTAACCAAATTAACTTCTAGGGTGCATACCATAATTCTTCCGTATGCACATGCGCTAATGCTCTAAGCTGAAAGAACTCTGTACACTGTCCAGTCCTCAACACTTAACTAATTTATGATCTTCTCTTCAAGTGCCCTGACTCCAAACTACTATATGACTTTGTTGCCATAATGAAAACACTATATCAAGTCATATACAGTAGTATATTTAACTTGCCAACAATCTACCCCTTTGTCATTGATGGAAACAAAGGAATATGGTCAAGTTGCTAACTGTCCTTAATACAAAAAACTTTTGTCATCTATACATATACTTATATCTCTCTATACATATTATGATCCATATTCTATACAAAAATCCCCTTTGACATTAATGAAAAAGGTGTGCCAAAAAACTTTATCTACACATACTCACTAAGGGAAAACATCTGGATATGCAATCTTTAGGTTCGGGATCTCCTTCTTTAAAAATGAGATCAGAGAGTTTACTATCTGGAGATGGGCACATAATGTGTACTGAAGCTTCTCCATCTTCTTCAAATCTATGGAAGGACCTTGATCATATATCACCATAGTGGCATCAATCTCCTTGATGTTCTGATTTAGAATGTCTAGTGAGGGTGCAAGAGCATTCCTCAACTAGTCTGTCTAGCCCTTAACTTTGTCATCTCTTTTTTTTCCTTCTCAATTTTGTCTAACTGAATTTGGTAGACATTATTGCACATGTTCAAATCTGTGGATGTGTTTGTCATTAAACTCTTCACTTGCTTAATCATATCTTCTGCCTCTTTTATTTTCTTGAAATGAGCATCAGTAAGCTTGTCTTGATCCATGCATTATGCAATGATTCTTCTTCCTTGATCTAAAAATTCTTTCAAGGATGCTTGACCAGTCTTGAGGGAACTAAGGTCAAGTGTAAAGTTACTAATCAATTCATTCAATCTCTTCTTTAGATATTTTTCTTCTGCAACTAGGGATGCAAATTATTCAAGGTTTGAGAAATTGCTTTTGAAGTGTGAGATGACTGTACTCACATCATCAACCGAGTGTATCTTTGACACTTTCTTATCTTTTGGCAATAGATTGTTCAAAATGTTTACTGATTCTACCAGGAGGGGATTCCTCATCACTTGCTTTTCTTTGGCTTTCTCCATAGCTAAGATGCTGAACTTAATCAGGTCTTCTTCTTTCCATGAGTCCAAACTAGATATGTCAAGTGTCAAACTTGACAACAATGCTGCTGAAGGAGTGATGGGAGTGCTTTCCAACACTTCTTTCTTTAATGACATGTCATCCTTTTTCTCACTTTCTTTTATCTTTTCTTCTTCTTTCTTTTCTTCCTCTTTTTCTATTTTTCTTTTTCTTTTTCTTTTTCTTCTATCTTTTTTTCTTCTTTCTCATCACCAGTCAATGCTTCAACTTGATGAGTGGGCAGTGTGTTGCTACATAACATTTTAGCTTCTTGTGTGCTCACAAAATCTTCCACAAACTTATCCAAGTCATTGTCTATGGCCACCATTGCAATCTCTACATTGTCAATGAAGATTGTATCATCTTTTTGTGTATCTTTTGTGGGCACAGACTTATCTACCTCTATTTGTGTTTCCACTGTAGGTGCTGAATCTTGAGGACCTATAAATTATATCTTGATGGTCTCTACTACTTTGTCTTGCTCACTAGGTGCTTGAGTGATGGGCACAGACTTAGGTTTCATGTGTTGCTCTAAGAATACCTTCTCAAAGGCCTTCTCTATTTCCTTAGATATCAGCTCATAATCTTTGTTCATGAGGTGTAGTGTTCTCATCTTTGTCTTTAAGTATGGCTTCACCAAATTCAATAACAGTGACTTTTCTTAAATAGAACATACTGGAAGAGTGGAATCAAGTGTTTGTTCCCTGATTTTGAAGTCTTCTTTAGTGGCTTGTCTCTTTAAGGTATCCATAATCTCCCATACCTTATCTGGGATTGCTATCTTCAATTCAAGAACTATCTTCTTGAACTTTATCATGTGTTTGATTAGCATCTCATGAGTCTCAGACTTATCAATTTCATGATATTTTTCATAAAACTTGGCTATCTAATCTATCCTTGCTTCTTCTACAACTCTAGTCCTTAACACTTTAAGACTAGGTATGAATCCTACTTTTGGAGGTGACTGCACATTTTTCAATTTGCTTCTTGTGGTTGCACTTATAGCTAAAGGTTGATTTGTAGCGGTTTGTTTTCTCCTCTTGGGCATCTTAGGAGATGCATCCGTGGACTCAATATCAACTGTAACAGTGGGCACAAGACTAATATCATCAATTTTACCCTATTTATCCTTTGAATCATCAGTCTTCTCAATCTTTACCTTTTTCATCTTTGGATCATTAGACTTAGCTTCCACTGTGGATGTGTTCTCAATTTCCAAAGCAATATTTTCTTCCCTTGCTTTGTCTAGGTCTTCTTGTGTTACTCCATGAATCCTGAGTATCTCAGATGTAATCTTAGAGGATTTCCTCTTAGTTGCTGCACTGTTTAGTTTAGCATCAACTTCCCTTGTCTTCTCCTCATAAGTTCCCCACCTAGGTTCATTAGGATCTTTGGGGGCTGATAGTAGAACCTGTGCATATGCTTCAAGGACCTGTTCCTCTACCTCATAACCAAGTGGATGAATCCACTTAGTTCTTGGCTCAACAACTTTCATACAAGTTGTGTCTATCTCTACCATAAAGAAAATAGTATCCTTATACTTTTCCACAATGCTTTCTGGAATTCTATACCTCATTTGCATCTTGACCCTGAAGGTATTCAATTCCAATGTTACATAATCTCTCAATGTACTCCTAGTGGATGCTTTGTTAGGTATCTGTGGCATGTTTGGAATGGACTTGTCCAAATACAAATTTGATACTCTCCCAACTATATGAAGGTACATATAAATGATCAATGACCCAAACTTGAATATCTTGGTTTTGTCATGCTTGATTGCCTTAATGTTATCAATCAACTATGCATGCAAGATCTCACACAAGTTGAACTCTGCATCTTCCTTTACAAGTCTAATGGCTGCTAGAATAGTGCCCACAGACACACTATTCACCCTATTGGTGTGATGAAAACTGTATCCAAGTATCATAGACATCAATTTGATGTCTGCTTGCTCAATAGGCTCAATTGTCATCTCGTGCCTATCACTCCTTGACTTACATGTTTGCTCAATAATATTTCTGACATCCTTGCCCACAGGAAGGATGGTTCCTATCCTAGAAAGGCCTGTCATCTCATGTATCAAGTCACTGGTGATTCTGATCAACACATCACCTATCCAAAATAGGTCATCATGAATTCTACTCAATAGTATCTTAATCCATTCTTTTTCATAGAATTCATATGCCATAGCATACTCAACTATAGGGTGATCACTCCACTTAACATATTCATCCATGAATGTTTTGTCTAGTTTTAACATGTTATCCATGTGCACCCTTAACCTATCTAGCCCTAGTGGTTCTTTCTTGCAGTAGATGTAAGCCCTAATGTCTTCCACATGCATAACACCGATAGGCGTGCATGAGAATGCTCCCTCTAAATACTCTAGGGTTGAATTAAATAGATGTTTCTTAAATACATATCTCTTCTTCTCAGCAACATCAAAAACTATGGGAGTGGCCATGACTTACTTGTTTAATCACTTTCCAACTAATCTCTGAGATAGTCTGAAGGCTTCTATATCAGCGTGATGAACTAGGGTTTTTGCAACCGACCAAATGCATTGCTAATTACTGCAAATTGCTGATAGATCACTCTACAAATCTTCATAATAACTTCTAAGGCTCTTTCTACTCTCCTATCGCTTTGAATTTGAATGCAATGAGTAATCAAACAAATTTTTGTGTACTTAAAGTGAAAATTCTTCCATTAATGCTTGCCGCATAAATGAGGCTATCACTTAACATTTCAAACTTGAGTTCTGCTACCAATTAGTATGTGCACTCTTAAATAGAGGTTCCTTTATATTCCAAAAGCTTAACTCCAAAGGTGCATACTCTGAAAGTGAGTATACTAGCCACGCAAGGGTCTAGAGCTAAATTAGCTCCCCCTATGACCCTGAGGTCCATTCATCTAGATGTAGAGGGTGTGTCCACTACGGATGCATCCAATACATTCTCATAAACATTGTCCTTCTTTCCTTCTATCCAAATAAAGCTCATATCCTCTGAGGCTTTCACAAATTTGACTTCTCCTTTGGGATCCAAAACTGGTTCTTTGGCCTTTTTAGGGCTTTCCTAACCTTGCATCCTTGATCTACAGAACCTTGAGATATGTCCAACTTTGTTACAAGATTGAAAAATGACTGGATGTCTTATATTCCTAAGTGCATTGACATGAGTCACCATTCCGCATTGTCTTGCTGAGTGACCATTGTAGTTACATATCTTACATGTAACATTTTAAGAACTTCTTGTGTTTGTCTGATTCTAATTTCTCTAATCATGCTGAATCCTATTCTTCTTACTAGTCTTGCAATTCATAGCTCTATGACCAAACTTATTGCATGAATAACAATAACCATTAAAAGGTCTTACCTGTGTATAGTTCCTTGCAATGTGTCCATGCTTGTTACATGCAAAAAAAGTGTGTTCTACTTGCTTGCGCTCATTCTTAGGTGGTCCACCATTATCTTTGGTTTGATCTTTAGTCTCCTTAACATCAATAGAGTCCTTTTGTGAATCCTTTCTTGCTCACATGTTGTCAATCTGATTTTGTGCTTCATTGTATCCAATACAGCTAGTGTCTCCTTTGGCTCTCCTTGTATACAAGTGAGATTCTATCAAATCAGAACTGGTGTGCAATTTGTCAATATGATTCTTTGCTTCTTTCAATTCAGACTCCAAGCTTTCTTTGCTATTCCTTAGCTCCAAGATTTCCATGTTATCTTGCCTTAGTTCTTCATTGAGTTGAAGGTTCTCTTTGACTCGTTCATTGTAGACTTCTTGATTGTTGATTAGCTTATCATCAAATTATTCAAGTAGTTCTTTCATAGATGTATTTTCTTCATTCAACTTCTTGACCTTTGCTCCTAGATCACTGTTAGAGTATTCTTTCAAATCCTTTCTTATCCTTTTGATAACCAATTGTGAATCACTGACTTTTTCTTTTAGTTCTTCAATTTCTCTTTCTGATTTGTCCAGGTCTTCAAGATCAGCTTCAAGATTTCTTTTCAGATGTTTCATTTCTACTTTGTCCATGATCTCCTCAAATGGTTAAACTTCTATGCTAAGGACCAAAGCTCTGATACCAATTGTTAAGAATGGGAACATTGAAGGGGGGGGGGTGAATTAGTGTTCACTGTATTTTAACTTTTTAGTTTAATCTTTATACTGAACTTAAATGCTTAAGTATTGAATTAAACATTCACATAAACATGAAACATGAAATCAACACATGACACCAATATGGTTACGGGGAAATCCAAATAGGTAAAAACCCCAGTGGGAATTGACACCCACTAATATTTTGCACTAGTGTTTTGTGATCCTTGTTAGAAGATCCTTAACCCTATTAGGAGTTGCTTTACAATGCTTTAAGTACATTAGAACTTGTTAAGGGTCAAACCATGTTAGGAGTCTTTTACAATAGTCCCTGTTAGGGGAGAGTATGCACTATCTAAGAGCTCACTGCTCAAGTGGTGAAGGCTACAACCTTCTGATCTCAGATACACACTATATCTACAGGATGAACTGTCACTATGACACTGCTAGTCAGATTAGTTCATTTGATGCATTAATGCTTTGACCTCTTGGAAATCTCTAATACATATTCTAGTGTCTTAACACACTACTGCTCTACTTATCACAACTGTCTATCAACTTCCATACTGAATACAATGGGTGCATCTTATATTTATATGCTCATACAAAATAAACAACTAGGTTGACCCTTAGACCTCTTACATACAATGCTTCCGAATGAATTGGCTTAAGCGTGCTTACAAATAAACAAGTATACATGTCAAAAACCTAAATATAATGGGCACATAGTAGTTACAACATTATAGTATAACCGCAAACCAAAATACTAATTGTCGGCTTCATGCTCTATTCTTCACTGGCACACACTGGCTGTGCAACTTCAACTGACTATATCTTTGTCATCATTGCACATCTGATCATGCACTCATAGAATAAGCATGAATATAGTCTAACCAACTTAACTTCCAGTCTGCATACCATAATTCTTCCATACGCATGTGTGTTGATGCTCTGAGTTGTGGGAACTCTGTACACTATCCAAACTTCAACACTTAACTAATTTTTGATCTTCTCTTCAAGTGCGCTGACTCCAAACTACTATATGACATTGTTTCCATAATGAAAACACTATATCAAGTCATATACATCAGTATAGCCAACTTGCCAACACTTTTCCCTTTGGAAAAATTAGAAACTCAAAAATTATCTTGTAATTTGGGGTAATTTGGTTAAATTTGCATGATGTGTCTTGGAAAGATGGTTTGAGATAGCAGATTATGCTCTTCTCCCTTATGGAGAATTAGAAATCTAGACCTTTAAATCATTAATCCTTATTTCCTTTTATTGCACACCTAGTAAAGGGCCTTTCGATTGAGGAAAAAAACTCCCAGGAATGACCCTAGTGGGGAAAAGTGTAATACCCCTCTAACCCTAATATAAGTTTTGTGTTTTTGAAAGAATTAAGATCTTTCGATATTTTCTTACAGCTTAAGTTGTACATGATACTTGTTTGATCTATTCCTATAGTTTGTTTATAATAATTTCATAAGCTAGTACTCAATGATTCTAATATCAGACATACTATCTAAAGGTATCATTTTTGTATGTATTTATCTCCGTGTATGTATTGAGTGCCTTCAAGACCTTTATGAACATAGTTAAGATGTTATATGATATGTACTTGATAGATATATATAAGTGGTTATTTATATTTTCTTCTATTAAGGTTACTTTGGATGAATCTTGTATCTCACTTGATGATTTGATTATGTTGATTTATTAGTAGTATTGATAAGAGGCTAACACAATGCTTGAGATTCTAACCTTCGTTATGATGATGCTACATGCTTTGGGTGTATATATATACATGATGTGTTTTCATGATTCAGGATGAAGTCGTAGTTACTCACATAGTTGAGGTCCACACGATGTATCGATCCTGGTCATCTGTCTGCAATATTTTCTTTTATATGTATATCCGTGCATATGTATTTCTTCTTTGTGATGCAGGCTTGCAGGTACCGGGCATTGACTTCACCTGGCTTCACAGGTCTGAGCATGCCCTCAAATCCTCGATGGTTGTTGTTATGGAGATAGTACTAAGGCCCCTACATGAGTCTTCCTTTGTCATTATTCCAATTTTGGAATATTAGGGTTCCTTCTTTGTCAGTCAACCTTTGGGTCAAAAATTCAGATCCAATGCACCCGGTTGGGCATGGTTGTAGTTAGTGCCTTGTGGCCACTTGAATTCATTTGGTTGTATGATTTGTTTACTCATTTTATTTATTTCTCCTTCTTGGTATGATTCTTAGTTAATCTTTCTATGTTGTGTTTCAGGAGTTTGGCTTGACTTTCCTTGTTGACTTTGGTTGACCTTGTTTGATCTTATGGTTTTCTCGATATGTTTCATAGATGATTTGTATGGCCTCTTTCGATGATTAGATTTATTTTGAGGCATGTGATTTTATTCTACCTCAGTGTTATATCCTATAGCAATTATAAATAGGTAATAATATTGTGATCTATTACTTCATAATCTTATAGATTATAGTGTTTGGTATTTGGCATGTATATATATATATATATATATATATATATATATATATATATATATATATATATATATATATGTATATATATATATGGAAATATATATATGGGTGCACACATATATGTATTTATATATATATATATATAATTTATATGTGATTATATGTTAATTATTGTAGATATTGTTGATGGTGTATATTTTGGGATTAATGTAAAGTATAATATTATTAATAATTAAATATTAAATAATGCGAGGTATATTATTCTCAATTGTTAATTATTAATAATGAGGATAGGTTATATATATAGATATTGATATAATTAATGATGGCATATGCATATATGTTAGGATAATATTACATTAGTGTATGAATGAATACAAATAATCTTTTATTGTGTATTTGAGTAATATAGTTGTATGATATTAAGTTATTTTATAATACCCTTTAGTTAAGAGTTAGTTGGGAGTTGGTTACTTTTCCTCTCAACCTTTGGAAATCTATTTATATGCACTACTTTCTCATTTGAAGGGAGGGGATTTTGGGGCTGAAGCATTGAGGAGAGGATGGCCTTAATTTTCATGGTGATTTTGGAGAGAAAACTTGGAGATGTGAGGGAGATTTTGTAAGCATATGTCTTTAAGAATTTTTGGTTATCTTTGCTTTTGGGAGAGAGACATTTTTGTGAGAGTTTCAGTAGTTGAGAGAGGGATTCTTTGCTATGGAATTATTTATTTTTTTTCATGGAGATTTTTGAAAGTGGATAGGGTTTGAAGGATGCATCTCAAGTTTGGATTTGTCTTCTCTTTTGTTTCCTTCCTTCTTCGATTCAACCTTCGTAGGACATGAGGTATGGATTGGATATGTTAGTTACTTTATGTCTCTGATAGATTATGGATCTATTTATATATTATAATTATTTATTATATCTGTACTTTTAATTTCTATGGTTATTTTAAAGTTTTGAGTTTTTGTTTGTAAGAATTGGCATGTGTTTTCCTAGTGTTTTTAGCAACCCATTTTTGGAGATCTATTATTATAATAATTTAAATTGCAATTAGGGTTTTACTAAATTGATTTTTTGGAAGTAAAATTCATAGATCTCAAATGGGTATCTCTCTGATGTTATTTTTAAGGTCAAATTAATGCCTTATTTTTGACATTTTGGCAGACTATGCCTGTCCATTCTCGATTCTGAATTTTCTGTCAAATGTATTCATATGCTACAGGCTGATCTGATTATCTAAAAGTCTAAATTTGATATCAAAAATTTTCCTAAGTCTTATCTTTCATTTCCAATTGGTTTGGAAAATTTTTATTATGTTTTGTGAAAATTACAACCGTTTTAGTGAAGGCAGGTCTGAACCCTAACCAGAATTTTCTGTTTTAAACCAGAAGTCATAACTTTCTTTCCCACCGTTGGATCTTCCTAAAAATAAAATTAAGAGTCCATAATTATGTTATCTAAATCTCCACTGAAGAAATTGCCTTTATTATTTGTTTTGTGGAAGATATGGATGACTGTTCTATGATGACTATTCTTTGCATTTAATCCTTGCTTGAAATAATTCAGTTTAAGAACATCATTAAGTTTTAAGGTTTCGTATGGTCACCAGAGGCTATTAGAATGTTTTTTTGGTTAATTAGATCTATTTATACTCTGAATATGTTTATAATATCACTTGGATGTCTTCTTATATGTTTGAAACATTCTGTATGCCATATTGGGTTTAGGGTTGTCAAGTGGACTAAGGACAACATATGTTTTTCTAAACTCAATCAAATGTTGTTATGAAATTGATATGAATTCCTGATGATGGATCTATTATGCTCTTATGATTTTTATATGTATGTTAGAGAACCTAAGTACACTAGGTGAGTGGCTCATAGTGAGGGGCCGGGGCCCTAAGTGGCTAGTACCAGGATAACCTACTATGAGTTATTTAATCAAGTGATAACCTAAATAAATAAATTGGGAATGAGAGATTATTGGAATGGAAAATTACACACTAATCAAGATTAATTGTGCCTCACCCATGCCTTTAGTGCTAGTAAAGACTAAGGATGAGAGTGGGAGAATGTACCTATGCGTAGGTACGACTGGATGACCTTGTCTGTACAAGAGGCATTCAGTTCCGCATGTGCCTACTTGGGGGCTGGGGCCAAGAGTGGCTAGTACCAAGACAACCCAAGGGGTGAGGGCTATGCGATGACACTCACCTAGCTTGTAGCTTAGAGTCTCTACCAAATTTGATCATGCCTCTGGTAGTCCTTGTGGTCTTCTTGTCTTTTCTTTTGTGTTGTGACTATGGGTAAATTTTATCACCACTTTAGGAATTTCTCAGTTATTACCTCTTGTATGGGCCTTTGGTTCTATCTCCTAGCTCGGGGGAGTGGGCCTATTGGTTCCACATGGTTAGGTGGTTAATATTTATATCGAGGTATTGATCGTGATTCTTTGGATGATCCTAGCACATATTCCTTTCCAGATCTACAGTTGAAGATTTCTTATTGGATATTTTAATATGTTGAGATGTACTATTGTATTTTTATTCATGTAATTTTAATCTCCTAAAAGGAGTCTTGTAGTATTGATATAATCTCAATTCAAAGCAATGCATAAGGGAATGGGTAGTTCTAAGTAAAAGAAAAGGAAAAGAATGTGGAATATTGGACATGTTACTAGCATTAAAAGAAAGTGTTTATGTTATTTCTCCTATCCTCTTATGTTGTTCATGTGTAAAGGAAATAATCTTAAATAAAATTATATATAATGATGTATCACAACAATAATGTATTCTCTCTTGATGAAAGAATTTAAGGAAATTATTGAGAAATGATAAGTTAGTGATTGGAATTATTAACAATGAATGGTTATGAAATAATGAAATAAAATAGTAACTTGATTATAATGTTAATACTTGGTTCATGTTAATGAAGTATCTAGGATAATGCCTACCTTAATGAATATTAATCTCTTACCTAAATTATTAGAGAAAAAGTGATATAAAGGATAGTAGATGTAGATGAAATCAATATGAATTTATGGAATGAGTTGGTAAAAGGAATAATGATGTTGGATGATTAACTTATGTTTAATAAAAGAAATAAGTTAGGGACATTTAACTTGATGCATTAAAATGAACGTAGATCTTTTAAGCTCATGATTCCATGAATATCTTATGCATGTAAATGGTTTATATGATGTTTCTTTAGTAGCGACGTTGGGGAACCCGTGAGGACTTAAGTTGTATAAATATTACATTCAAGTAGTAGAAAATTATTTCTTCTTTTAGAAATATGAAGTGTAATGATGAATATTATTCTAGTTAAAATTAAAAAAAAAAGAAATTTACTACTTACATTTTATAGAGGTTTATGTCTTGTCCTCTTGGGTTTCCTAGCGGGGCGTTACATCTAGTATCAGAGCCCTAGGTTTCTACACTAAGAACTCTGGGTCTCATAGCTCACCTATGAATAACCTTGAGTATCTTAACTTTGTCTCTTTTTGGATTATGTTGTTATGCTAAAACTTGAATCTTAAGAAACGAAGGCTACCTTTCGTGTTCTTATGTTGTATTGTCTTACAAGGGCACACCCATTCCTCTATGATTGAGTTATATTTTAAAAATTATTTATGTTTTTGCATAATGAGATCAATGATGTGTTAAGTGGATGTTTCCTATAATATTAATTGAATGGCGAAGAATTCTTGAGACTTGTGTTTGTTTTCTTGAAAGGTACTGGTATCTCTAGAAGGGTCAAAAGTTAAAGGATACTAAATGTTTTGAATCTTAATTATGGTAGTAGATAATATTACCCCTTGATCCTACCTATAATATAATGTTGTGCACTCTATCTTCTTACAAATACCTAGTTGAATTTTATCCTACTCCAGGTATCTTAGAAATAGATTTTTTTGGGATCTTTAAAGAATGAAATGATTGTGGTAGTACTTGATAGGAATGATAGGGCAATAATTAGATGACATGGCTAATAATATGTACCTAGGAAAGAAGTGAAAAAAATAAATAAATAAATAAGGAACAAATAATCTACTGTCATATGTATTTCTCTCTCTCTCTCTCTCTTCCCTCTTAGGAAATAAGTTTTGCATGACTAAAATTGTTTAGACAAGGCAATAATATATTAGGAAAATTTGTAAATACTCAATTAGGAAACCCTTGGGTGAAGGACCTATGTCCCCAAGATTTTATCATAGGCTATAATTCACATTTTCATTTAGGAAGAGGAATTTTTATCCCTATCTTGGTAAGAAATTATATCCTTTCTGCATATCTTATTAAATTGCACAAAAATGATTTAAGATAACATAATCAAGAAATTCTACGGAAGAGTATGTGCGATGATGGATTATCTATACTAATGATGGAAGTTGTTTTTATTAAATATTTGTCTTGCAAAATGCCTAGTGAATAGTTAGGATCCTAGATGGGTATTTTGGAAACAAATTCATGTTTTGTATACATTGTGATCAACACCATAGTAGTAAGAAATTAACAACATTAAGTGATTGATCAACTATGAATAAGGAGTTGTTGTGGTAAATAAATGTTATAGAAATGTACCTTACTCAATTTTTACTTAGAACTGATGTTATCTCAAAATTTTAAAGTGTACGAGGGTAATGTTTCAAATAGGTAAAGGGTAGAAATTAAAGTTATGTACAGTAGTTAATGTTATTAATTTAGATGTTGTGGTTATGAAGATAGTAGTAGGACTCATATACTTCTTTCTCTCTTAATGGATCTATGATCGTTATGCAATAAAGAATTTGAAATAACTCTTAAGAAAATGCCATATGGAAATTGCCTGACATGCAAATTAGGGAAAAGTGCATAGATAAATAGTAAGCTTTAAGAAGGGATCCCAACTTAATGAATAATGGTGCAATAAATTGTAAATTATTTAGATCTCCTCTAGGGTGTGAATGTGTTTTTGGAAATCAAGCACTACAACTATTATGAAAGATGACTTAGAATATGTATATTGTAAAATTTGTGTGTCCTATGTCATTGGAATTCTACTTAAAGCTTTGATGGAAAGAAATATTTCTTATAAAACTATGTGTTAATGAAAATGGTAAGTTTCAAGTATATAGATTGTTTTATTTTCATGATTACAAAAGTAAATAAAAAAAATTATTTGATAGATTCCCTTCATGATCATAACAAATATAAATGTTACATACCTCTTTATGTTTGGTATTCATAGCTTGTAAGGGACACAAATTTTGGACCCTATTTGTAATAAGGTCTCACAACTTGTATTATGTAGGGTTAGATTATGTCTCAAAAGGGAAAATATATCATAAATTCTTTCTTTTTTTTATACTGGTTACCATAGATAGGAACTTTGATATTGTGAAAGGAAGTGATAATCTTAGTTGGTAAAACATGCAATTTCCTAATATATTGATATTAGTGAGTAAACATGAATACCTTAGAGTTTCGACTTGATAACAATAATTTTGATGTAATTTCAAGTATCTTGTTAACAAACTGTACAAAGTGATAGATACACACAGGTAATTCTTTTTGAAAGTCATTACTAATTGAATTGAGTTAATCTACACTAAAGTTGTAATAAGATAGGATTTACCAAAACTCTTGATAGGAGAAGAATGTGTGCAGTCATTAAATTAGGATCTAGAATAGTAATAATATAATTCTATTAGATAATGTGTGATATATAGTTCACATTCCTGACTTCCAGGAATAAGTCAAATCTTAGTGGGGGAGGATGTAATACCCCTCTAACCCTAATATAAGTTTTGTGTTTTTGAAAGAATTAAGATCTTTCGATATTTTCTTACAGCTTAAGTTGTACATGATACTTGTTTGATCTATTCCTATAGTTTGTTTATAATAATTTCATAAGCTAGTACTCAATGATTCTAATATCAGACATACAATCTAAAGGTATCATTTTTGTATGTATTTATCTCCGTGTATGTATTGAGTGCCTTCAAGACCTTTATGAACATAGTTAGGATGTTATATGATATGTACTTGATAGATATATATAAGTGGTTATTTATATTTTCTTCTATTAAGGTTACTTTGGATGAATCTTGTATCTCACTTGATGATTTGATTATGTTGATTTATTATTAGTATTGATAAGAGACTAACACAATGCTTGAGATTCTAACCTTCGTTATGATGATGCTACATGCTTTGGGTGTATATATATACATGATGTGTTTTCATAATTCAGGATGAAGTCATAGTTACTCACATAGTTGAGGTACACATGATGTATCGATCCTGGTCATCTGTCTGCAATGTTTTCTTTTATATGTATATCCGTGCATATGTATTTCTTCTTTGTGATGCAGGCTTGCAGGTACCGGGCATTGACTTCACCTGGCTTCACAGGTCTGAGCATGCCCTCAAATCCTCGATGGTTGTTGTTATGGAGATATTACTACGGCCCCTACATGAGTCTTCCTTTGTCATTATTCCAATTTTGGAATATTAGGGTTCCTTCTTTGTCAGTCAACCTTTGGGTCAAAAACCCAGATCCAACGCACCCGGTTGGGCATGGTTGTAGTTAGTGCCTTGTGGCCACTTGAATTCATTTGGTTGTATGATTTGTTTACTCATTTTATTTATTTCTCCTTCTTGGTATGATTCTTAGTTAATCTTTCTATGTTGTGTTTCAAGAGTTTAGCTTGACTTTCTTTGTTGACTTTGGTTGACCTTGTTTGATCTTATGGTTTTCTCGATATGTTTCATAGATGATTTGTATGGCCTCTTTCGATGATTAGATTTATTTTGAGGCATGTGATTTTATTCTACCTCAGTGTTATATCCTATAGCAATTATAAATAGGTAATAATATTGTGATCTATTACTTCATAATCTTATAGATTATAGTCTTTGGTATTTGGCATGTATATATATATATATATATATATATATATATATATATATATATATATATATATATATATATATATATATGGGTGCACACATATATGTATTTATATATATATATATAATTTATATGTGATTATATGTTAATTATTGTAGATATTGTTGATGGTGTATATTTTGGGATTAAAGTAAAGTATAATATTATTAATAATTAAATATTAAATAATGCGAGGTATATTATTCTCAATTGTTAATTATTAATAATGAGGATAGGTTATATATATAGATATTGATGTAATTAATGATGGCATATGCATATATGTTAGGATAATATTACATTAGTGTATGAATGAATACAAATAATCTTTTATTGTATATTTGAGTAATATACTTGTATGATATTAAGTTATTTTATAATACCCTTTAGTTAAGAGTTAGTTGGGAGTTGGTTACTTTTCCTCTCAACCTTTGAAAATCTATTTATATGCACTACTTTCTCATTTGAAGGAAGGGGATTTTGGGGCTGAAGCATTGAGGAGAGGATGGCCTTAATTTTCATGGTGATTTTGGAGAGAAAATTTGGAGATGTGAGGGAGATTTTGTAAGCATATGTCTTTAAGAATTTTTGGTTATCTTTGCTTTTGGGGGAGAGACATTTTTGTGAGAGTTTCAGTAATTGAGAGAGGGATTCTTTGCTGTGGAATTATTTCTTTTTTTTCATGGAAATTTTTGAAAGTGGATAGGGTTTGAAGGATGCATCTCAAGTTTGGATTTATCTTCTCTTTTGTTTCCTTCCTTCTTCGATTCAACCTTCGTAGGACATGAGGTATGGATTGAATATGTTAGTTACTTTATGTCTCTGATAGATTATGGATCTATTTATATATTATAATTATTTATTATATCTGTACTTTTAATTTCTATGGTTATTTTAAAGTTTTGAGTTTTTGTTTGTAAGAATTGACATGTGTTTTCCTAGTGTTTTTAGCAACCCATTTTTGGAGATCTATTATTATAATAATTTAAATTGCAATTAGGGTTTTACTAAATTGATTTTTTGGAAATAAAATTCATAGATCTCAAATGGGTATCTCTCTGATTTTATTTTTAAGGTCAAATTAATGCCTTATTTTTGACATTTTGGCAGACTATGCCTGTCCATTCTCGATTCTGAATTTTTTGTCAAATGTATTCATATGCTACAGGCTGATATGATTATATAAAAGTATAAAATTGATATTAAAGATTCTCCTAAGTCTTATATTTCATTTCCAATTGGTTTTGAGAATTTTTATTATGTTTTGTGAAAATTACAACCATTTTAGTGAAGGCAGGTCTGAACCCTAACCAGAATTTTTTGTTTTAAACCAGAAGTCATAACTTTCTTTCCCACCGTTGGATGTTCCTAAAAATAAAATTAAGAGTCTATAATTATGTTATCTAAATCTCCACTAAAGAGATTGCCTTCATTATTTGTTTTTTGGAAGATATGGATGACTGTTCTATGATGACTATTCTTTGCATTTAATCCTTGCTTGAAATAATTCAGT
Organism: Chamaecyparis obtusa; assembly: GCA_027943335.1. Taxonomy (NCBI): domain Eukaryota; kingdom Viridiplantae; phylum Streptophyta; class Pinopsida; order Cupressales; family Cupressaceae; genus Chamaecyparis; species Chamaecyparis obtusa. The sequence goes on from BSBK01002634.1 coordinate 824,648, forward strand.
TTAAGAACATCATTAAGTTTTAAGGTTTCGTATGGTCACCAGAGGCTATTAGAATGTTTTTTTGATTAATTAGATCTATGTATACTCTGAATATGTTTATAATATCATTTGGATGTCTTCTTATATGTTTGAAACATTCTGTATGCCATATTGGGTTTAGGGTTGTCAAGTTGACTAGGGACAACATATGTTTTTCTAAACTCAATCAAATGTTGTTATGGAATTGATATGAATTCTTGATGATGGATCTATTATGCTCTTATGATTTTTATATGTATGTTAGAGAACCTAAGTACACTAGGTGAGTGGCTCATAGTGAGGGGCCGGGGCCCTAAGTGGCTAGTACCAGGATAACCTACTATGAGTTATTTAATCAAGTGATAACCTAAATAAATGAATTGGGAATGGGAGATTATTGGAATGGGAAATTACACACTAATCAAGATTAATTGTGCCTCGCCCATGCCTTTAGTGCTAGTAAAGACTAAGGATGGGAGTGGAAGAATGTACCTATGCGTAGGTATGACTGGATGACCTTGTCTGTACGAGAGACATTCGGTTCCGCATGTGCCTACTTGGGGGCCGGGGCCAAGAGTGGCTAGTACCAGGACAATCCAAGGGGTGAGGGCTATGTGATGACACTCACCTAGCTTGTAGCTTAGAGTCTCTACCAAATTTGATCATGCCTCTGGTAGTCCTTGTGGTTTTCTTGTCTTTTCTTTTGTGTTGTGACTATGGGTAAATTTTATCACCACTTAAAAAATTTCCCAGTTGTTACCTCTTGTATGGGCCTTTGGTTCTATCTCCTAGCTCGGGGGAGTGGGCCTATTGGTTCCACATGGTGGGGTGGTTAATATTTATATCGAGGTATTGATCATGATTCTTTGGATGATCCTAGCACATATTCCTTTCCAGATCTACAGTTGAAGATTTCTTATTGGATATTTTAATATGTTGAGATGTACTTATGTATTTTTATTCATGTAATTTTAATCTCCTAAAAGGAGGCTTGTAGTATTGATATAATCTCAATTCAAAGCAATGCATAAGGGAATGGGTAGTTCTAGGTAAAAGAAAAGGAAAAGAATGTGGAATATTGGACATGTTACTAGCATTAAAAGAAAGTGTTTATGTTATTTCTCCTATCCTCTTATGTTGTCCATGTGTAAAAGAAATAATCTTAAATACAATTATATATAATGATGTATCACAACAATAATGTATTCTCTCTTGATGAAAGAATTCAAGGAAATTATTGAGAAATGATAGGTTAGTGATTGAAATTATTAACAATGAATGGTTATGAAACAATGAAATAAAATAGTAACTTGATTATAATGTTAATACTTGGTTCATGTTAATGAAGTATCTAGGATAATGCCTACCTTAATGAATATTAATCTTTTACCTAAATTATTAGAGAAAAAGTGATATAAAGGATAGTAGATGTAGATGAAATCAATATGAATTTATGGAATGAGTTGGTAAAAGGAATAATGATGTTGGATGATTAACTTATGTTTAATAAAAGAAATAAGTTAGGGACATTTAACTTGATGCATTAAAATGAACGTAGATCTTTTAAGCTCATGATTCCATGAATATCTTATGCATGTAAATGGTTTATATGATGTTTCTTTAGTAGCGACGTTGGGGAACCCGTGAGGACTTAAGTTGTATAAATATTACATTCAAGTAGTAGAAAATTATTTCTTCTTTTAGAAATATGAAGTGTAATGATGAATATTATTCTAGTTAAAATTAAAAAAAAAAGAAATTTACTACTTACATTTTATAGAGGTTTATGTCTTGTCCTCTTGGGTTTCCTAGCGGGGCGTTACATCTGGTATCAAAGCCCTAGGTTTCTACACTAAGAACTCTGGGTCTCATAGCTCACCTATGAATAACCTTGAGTATCTTAACTTTGTCTCTTTTTGGATTATGTTGTTATGCTAAAACTTGAATCTTAGGAAACGAAGGCTACCTTTCGTGTTCTTATGTTGTATTGTCTTACAAGGGCACACCCATTCCTCTATGATTGAGTTATATTTTAACAATTATTTATGTTTTTGCGTAATGAGATCAATGATGTGTTAAGTGGATGTTTCCTATAATATTAATTGAATGGCGAAGAATTCTTGAGACTTGTGTTTGTTTTCTTGAAAGGTACTGGTATCTCTAGAAGGGTCAAAAGTTAAAGGATACTAAATGTTTTGAATCTTAATTATGGTAGTAGATAATATTACCCCTTGATCCTACCTATAATATAATGTTGTGCACTCTATCTTCTTACAAATACCTAGTTGAATTTTATCCTACTCCAGGTATCTTAGAAATAGAATTTTTTTGGATCTTTAAAGAATGAAATGATTGTGGTAGTACTTGATAGGAATGATAGGGCAATAATTAGATGACATGGCTAATAATATGTACCTAGGAAAGAAGTGAAAAAAATAAATAAATAAATAAGGAACAAATAATCTACTGTCATATGTATTTCTCTCTCTCTCTCTCTCTTCCCTCTTAGGAAATAAGTTTTGCATGACTAAAATTGTTTAGACAAGGCAATAATATATTAGGAAAATTTGTAAATACTCAATTAGGAAACCCTTGGGTGAAGGACCTATGTCCCCAAGATTTTATCATAGGCTATAATTCACATTTTCATTTAGGAAGATTAATTTTTATCCCTATCTTGGTAAGAAGTTATATCCTTTCTGCATATCTTATTAAATTGCACAAAAAGGATTTAAGTTAACATAATCAAGAAATTCTACGGAAGAGTATGTGCGATGATGGATTATTTGTACTAATGATGGAAGTTGTTTTTATTAAATATTTGTCTTGCAAAATGCCTAGTGAATAGTTAGGATCCTAGATGGGTATTTTGGAAACAAATTCATGTTTTGTATACATTGTGATCAACACCATAGTAGTAAGAAATTAACAACATTAAGTGATTGATCAACTATGAATAAGGAGTTGTTGTGGTAAATAAATGTTATAGAAATGTACCTTACTCAATTTTTACTTAGAACTGATGTTATCTCAAAATTTTAAAGTGTACGAGGGTAATGTTTCAAATAGGTAAAGGGTAGAAATTAAAGTTATGTACAGTAGTTAATGTTATTAATTTAGATGTTGTGGTTATGAAGATAGTAGTAGGACTCATATACTTCTTTCTCTCTTAATGGATTTATGATCGTTATGCAATAAAGAATTTGAAATAACTCTTAAGAAAATGCCATATGGAAATTGCCTGACATGCAAATTAGGGAAAAGTGCATAGATAAATAGTAAGCTTTAAGAAGGGATCCCAACTTAATGAATAATGGTGCAATAAATTGTAAATTATTTAGATTTCCTCTAGGGTGTGAATGTGTTTTTGGAAATCAAGCACTACAACTATTATGAAAGATGACTTAGAATATGTATATTGTAAAATTTGTGTGTCCTATGTCATTGGAATTCTACTTAAAGCTTTGATGGAAAGGAATATTTCTTATAAAACTACGTGTTAATGAAAATGGTAAGTTTCAAGTATCTAGATTGTTTTATTCTGAGGACTATCATATTCCTAGGAGTCATTGAGTGTGTTCATAATTCAGTGAACAAGTTTTTCCAATCTCTACCTAGTCTAGGAAAGGATAGGTGTGTTTTCTCCTAAAAATGATTGCTTGATGTGTGTGAAATACAAATCTCAGATAAATCCCCTAAATGAACAAATAATAAGCACTTTTAGACACATACAAGTCCCTGGAATCAGATAGAAAAGACAAATTTTTACAAACTTGACAAAATTTTACCTCAGACAAGTCATCAGAATGTCGCATCTAGTATCCTATATCGCACCCCATATCCTGGATTGCACTTGGTAAAAATAGAGTCACACCCCATGTTTCTTAGGTCACATTTGGATTAGGGATCACACCTCATGTTTCCTATGTCACATTTGGGGCCAAAAACATGTCAGTCATATCTGGGACTGAAAGCACTTCTTTTCCTGTCATAAACTAGATTTTTGTATTTTTAAGTACCCTTTTTGGCCTTTTGTCAGATTTTGTTGTCAGAACTAGTATACCTACAAGCTAAAAGAGTTATTCTTGAGTGTGTCTTTTCATCCTATTTGGTCTATACCCCGCATTATTCAAATTGTGAGGTTCCCTTGTCATAATAGATTCAAATCAAGTTCCCAACTCACTATTAGGGCACTCTAACCCTTTGACATTAGAACTTTCAAACAAATTCAAACAAATCCACTTGCATTTGGTTCCCAACTAACTATTAGGGAACTCTAACCCTTTGACATTGGATCCTAAGACATTTAAAACCCACTATTACAACTTTGGACTCACAATTGAACACTTGCATACTTTTAGACCCACTTACACATAAGACACTCACAAAAATTCCTTAATCAAGCTTTCATGGTTAATACAAGACATAAGTCTTACAAATTTGAAAGAAATCCATTCTCAAATGAAGTGCCACTAATAACATTTGAAAGAGGAGAAACTTCACAAATCAATCCCCTATTTGGAGCTACTCCTAGTAATACCCACATGGTAACTCCTAACATGACAAATGTGTCTAATCAAGATGAATTCCATTGGGATGAAAGACACAAAGAAAAAAATAACCAAGATGAAAAAAATAACCAAGAAGAAGAGAAACATCAAGAAGCATGTTATGACTTTGACGATGATGAAGACCCTATGGAACAAGAATACCAAAGGGCTTTGAGAAGCAAAAGATTCAATAAAATCCTTGAAAGAAAATTGGAAGAGAACAAGAAAAAATACTTCCTAGAACTTACATCTCAAGGAGTAAAATTATCTAAGGACTATGATGTAAATCAACTCAAACAAAAATATCTTAGTCCTATGTCCATTTTGACACGACAATTATTTTCCATGCAAGAAGAAATCTAAGAGCTAAAGAAACAAAAGGACAAACCAACAAAACAATACTCTTTGGAACATATTTGTCCTTTCCCTTTTGATAAGGGATTGAAGATGATACCTTTTCCTCAATATGTTACAATTCCAAAATATGACAAATACACTAGAAATTCTAACCCTCAAGACCATGTGAGGGAATTTTGCAAATCAAGTATGGAATCAATGCATGAACAAACCTAACTAATGAGGTTATTTACACAAAGTTTAGGTGGACAAGCAATGGACTAGTTCTCAAAACTACCCACGGGAATCAAAAAATTTGAGGAGCTAGTTGAAAAACTTATCCAACAATACTCCTATAACATCCAACACATTGTGACTATGTTATATTTATGTAACACCAAACAAAAAAGAGGAGAATCATTCTTGACTTTCTTACAATGATGGAGAAAGATATTCGCACTATACACTTGACAAATACCTAAAAGTGAAAAGATGGATATTTTTATCAATAAATTGGCACCTGAGATGAATTTTCCTATACAACTACAAGGTACACCAAGCTTTGATAAAATGATAGATAGTGCCATCAAGATTGAAGAAGTCTTGATCAAACAGGGGGAAATCACTATCAATAAAGAGAATAAAGACAAGTACTATCCCAACAAAGATAAGTACAAGTATGGAAATAAGAACAAAAATATGGTTAATGATGGAGTTGTAGATACTCCTAATACGAAACTAAAATGGAAAATTTTCAATCTTAGGCCAAGTCTCCAAGTGAGCAATAATTTGAATTTGACAATGACGCCAATGACTAATAAGACTTTCAATAAACCTAATACTCGAAGTGAGCCTTGGTCAACAAGACCCAAGAGGAAATTTAAACCTTTGGAAGATACACTAGAAGTGGTCTTGAAGTCACTCTTGGAAAACAAAATTATCATAATTCCTGACTCCAAACCTTGGGAACCAAAATTAAAACTAAGGTGGTGGAATGATAATGGCTACTGCGATTTTCATCGCAATAAAGGACACAAGACTAATAACTGCATGAAATTGAGACATGTTATTCATGATTTAATTGAAGAAGGAAATGTTAAGGTGGATGGACATCATACCAATAATGATCATAAAGCATTCCAGACTACATTGCCTAACTATGAAAAAGGAGAATCCTCTAAGAGTAACAAGATCAATTATACATATACTGATAATGATAACCTAATTCATATGGTGGAACCATGCAAACCATCCATCCATGTGATTACTCTAAAAGGTGTTCAAAACCAAACTGAATCCTCTAATGATGTGATGATGAACCAAGCTAAGCTCACTGTAATGCCCCACCAGGGAACCCAAGAGAAGTTAACCTATAACTTGCTACTAAGTTTGGTGAACATTTTTTTAAAAAAGTTAACATACAAGATACACAACAGTGCAGAAGCAATTACCATTTATTCACATTAAACAACATCCAACATAGATTACAAAAATTGAGGGTCCCATGACGTAGAATTACTTAAGAACAAAATACAACTAAAGAAAGATGACAAAATATTCCATATCATAAATGATACAATTACAACTTACATCAATATTTACAAACCTCATGGACATCCATGCTAACTAATAAACTGACATCCATTGGACATGTCGCAGGGTATGTAATAATAAATCTAACATAAAAGTACAATGATCATATTAGGTATCACATGCGATACACTAATATAGGATTACATAAAGGAAGATAAGATAAGAAACCAACAATGAAGAAATAATGAAGAACCAAGAAGGCATCCAACTGCAGAAGTATCAATAGCACTGGCACCAGGATGTCGAATCTCAAATGGTAAAGAATCACTACCACTCGTCCGTGTAGAACCACAAAGGTCTACCCCACCATGCTGAGGAGATAGCTAGAAACCCCAATCGGATGACCAAAACCAAACAAAGATAAACCACTGAGCAAGGTATCCTGAAAGCTCTCTACTCAAGGTTTACATAAATCAGGTGAAAGGTAAGACCCACTAATCTAGAGGCATGAACAAAAAACTCAGGAGATGATCTAGGCTACATGCTATGGGAGTGTCATCACATGTCTATCTACTTGAGTACCCTGGACTAGTCACGATGGACCCTGGACTCTCAAGCATTGAGTTACCCTGGACTGGCCACTTTGGGCCCCAGACCCTCAATACGATCCATGTGGGATTAGAATACTCTCTCTCAGATATGAGGAATTCTAATCATAACCATACTCAGAATTATCTTTTTAAATGAACTTGACAAGTTTTAATTATTATGTTATCACTTAATTACATAACCTACAATAGGTTACCCAGGTGCTGACCACTTCGGGTCCCGACCCCTATTGTAAGCCACTCCCCTAAGATGCACTTAATCAATCTCCCCTAGGCTCATAATCACATAAGTACCCAACAGGCACATAACCAGGTAATCCTAGATGCAGTTTCACACAGAAACTCAAATGATTACACAGATACCAAAACCAGATAACAACCAACAAGAGCCCATAAGATTGAATTAGGAATGATAATCAAAATAAACACACACATAAACATGATACTAAAATAAGTACAAATGACAAACATTCCCAACCTCTGTATCCCCTTAGGTCATTCTAATGCCCAAAATCACACAACGTATATGAAGATAAAACTGGCACGAACAAGACAACATTCATGCTATAATTAACTAACATCATTCCATAAGCATTAAAATTTCATTTTGAGCACAACTGATTTCAAGTACATAAACAAAGAATTCCCACCACAATATTTGGAACAAATTCAATACAACAATATCACAATTTAGAGAATGTTCTTTAATATTGCCCCATAACTTTGACAGAATAAAAAGACTCAATTTCAATAAATGCACTTCAATTTCCAATGAGTGATCCATTAACAAATAAACACTATCCAAGAGACATACCCTAAACACACTAATCCATCACATAAATTCTATATAAACAATATTTCTTTTTTATCATATTACAACATACAATTGATTCACATTTAGAACTATAAAATTAAATAACATACATACGCATAATCTATTGGCAAATAGATAGTTTGATAAAGTTTATATTAAATATAAAATTGATTTAAACAATTATTTGTTATCATGTATAAATATTTAATTCATACTAAACATTTAAGAAACATCCAAATAAAAATTAACCTAAAATAAATAAATTAATTATCAATTATTAATAAAATCAAAATAAAACTTAATAATTTAATATTATCTACAGCCAAAATAATAATTAACATAAATTAACTAACATAAATTAAACAACTAAAAAATTAAATTATAATAAAAAAAAATCAAAACTCATTGGGGGGCCTGTGACACTATTCCCCACGGCAGTACCCTGGTACTGTTGCCGCAACACCTTTGGGTACTACGCACGGCAGCGCCTAGGGCCTGTCGTGACAGTCCCAAAGGGACTGCTCATGGTACCCTTGGGTGCCGTGAGGTGGATGGGTAGGGGACAGGTGGTCCCGCCCACCACAATTTAATAATTTTTTTTTAATATTTTTTTTTTTTAAACATTATTCCGAAAATATACTTTTTTTTTTTAATTTCATTTTTTTATAAGATTTAACTTATATGCAAAGCCATATATTTTTTTAAATAAGAATTAATATATATATATATATATATATATATATATATATATATATATATATATATATATATATTTGTTTGTTTACTGTGTTTTCAATACACAGTCAACCTGTACTTTTTACAGTAAATCTTTTTACAGTAAATCAATATATATATATATATATATATATATATATATATATATATATATATATATATATATATATATATATATATATATATATATATATATCAATCTTTTTCACAATTAGATTCTTTTGGTAAAGAATCTATTCTTTCCCCATCAACAACCTTAAACCATACACAACAATTTACTATAATCATGAAGAATTTGTGCACAGTATTTATTTTTAAACAGAGAATATATATTTCAACTAGAATTAATTCATTTGTATCCAAATTGGGTTTTTTAAAGCAATTTGATTTTCTTTCTCAATAGAATCAAATTTTCTTCCAATACTATAATAAAACTAGACAACAGAGTTTAATTTATCATCTTCTAGGATGACCATGAAATGTTATTTAGCAAAATTTTGCCAGAGTAACACTACGATGCCAAGTAATAATAAAATACAAAAATTAACTACATAAGGGTTTCTAAATACCCAGATCTATCAAATACATAGATCTACCAAATAGAAAACTGTAAAAGTACAGAAAGACAAATAGATGTGAAAATAGAGATGACATGCAAAATACAATGCCTACCTTAGATCCAATGCCAGAAATGGATTTAAAATGGAAGCCCCTGTAGATCTGAGAACCACATTCTCTCCAAATTCAAACACAACCTGCAGATCTGAAAACTAATTTGCAACGAGGTGCCCAATCCAGATGCACAGAGAAATTCAAATCAACAAACAGCCATAACATTCCACAATTCTCCAAATTGCCAAAAACACAAGCTTTCTCCAAAATTCCTCTCCAAAACCTGTCTCCCCAAAAATGAAATGCAAAAATCTCCTAATAGGAATTCAATTCCAAAATCCAAGCAATCACATAAGACAACTCAATAGCTAACTCAGAGTTCAACTCAAATAAAAAAGGTGACTCTTAAGACAACTCCTAATTCAACTGAAATTCCAAAATTGAAAGCAAATACAATTAATTAATTAAAATGTATTTAAAATGCACAACTCCACTTGACTTTTGAAAGCTAGTTGTCTTTTTGAAAACAAACTCTTTTACCAATTTGCACATGTTGTGAATAAAATTCATTTATTAATTAAATTAAATAATCAATGCATCACAAATTCATGCAATTAATTATTTAATCATTTAATAAAATATGCAAGCATAATGCTAAACATTTACCATTTGAGCACATGTTAATAATTAAAACTAAATTAAATAAATTAAATTTTTAATACATCCTAAAGCATGCATTTAAATACTCAATTATTTAATAATGCACTCAACATAAATAATTCTAATTACGATTACATAATCAAATAACTTTAATAAATCAAATATTTGACTTTAGATAATTTACCAGATTAAACATAGGAACATAATTAAATTAGTAAATTCAACTATAGTCCTAACATAAATAATCATATAAATCACCTAAATAATCATAAATCAACTGAATCAAGTGCAATAAAATCAAGCATAGTAAACTCAATCAAACTAAAAACATGCACAGACTCAAGAACGGGATCCACAAATTCCTGCCAACTAGGTGAATTCGGGTAAGGTAGTCAAACAAAAAATTGTCCAATTCCTAGGACAATTAGGCTTAGGTTAGGGTTTGGGTCTGTGAATTATCTCCCCTCTTTACCATTGAGATGAATGTTTGTGGGCACACTCACTCCTTCCAATTTAGGGAAGATGATGCCCTGTACCTGCAAACTTGACATCAAAAGATGAAGCATGTACATATAATATATAGCAGACAATGATAGGGTACGGTCGGTCATGTGGATCTTGACTATGCAAGTAACTACGCCTCCATCCTCTACCACACAAGCATGTCAAACAGATACAGACACATAATCACCATACACATGCAAGTATGGGGTAAGTACATCATAATCAATATTAACATATAATATAACATCATGAAACATCATCATCTAATCTACACATACACTTGATAATCATATAATAATAATCCATATTCACCATTAATGAAACAATATTCGATCACCTGAAAAGTGACCTAAAAGAATTTAGTCATACATCTGAAACACAAAGCAAACTAAGAAGCATCGTACAGGTGGGTACTACACTCACTCTCAAAGGGGCTTCAACCTCAAACCCACCAGCTACAACAATATGACCTAAACAACTTGCATTACATCCAAATTTCAATCTAGTAGGCCAATTACAGCACATGCCAGCTAAAATCTCTATTCTAGAGCTATTAAAAATCTCTCCTAGTCATAGGGAGGTCCTTAATCAAGCCTTTCTCAATACCAATGTGCCTAAAGACTTATATGTGGACAGATTCCAAACTATGGTTGGTCACCTAAATTTCATGCATTGCCTATCTTTCTATGAGGAAGATGATAAGGCTTTAAACCAACCACATAATCAACCCTTGCATCTAGAGCTTCTCATTCATAAACACCATGTTAAGCGTGCCTTGATAGATGGAGACACTGATTTGAACATATGTACCTACAATTTGGTGAAACAATTGGGATTTTCTGAACACTTAATTGATCCAAGAAGGAAAATAATAATCAAAGCCTATGATGAAGAAGGGAGATCTTCCAAAGGATTAGTTGTCTTTCCAATATTAGAGTGGGACTAGTGGAAAGAGATGTGATATGCCAATTTATTGACTTGCCACTTTCTTATAACATTCTTCTTGGAAGGTCGTGGATCCATTCAATGCAAGTTGTGCCTTCTATTTAGCATGAGTGTATAAAGTTTCCTCACAATGGAGTGGAGGTGACTATTCCAGATGACACAACATATCCATGTAATAGTCTTAAACATACATACAACATGGTCCCTCACAATAAAGAAAGTTCCAATAAACCATAAACATCCAAGGAAATGGTCCTAAGAAGCTTTGCTAAGAAGGTCAACATTTAAGAAACAAGTATGGATGAGTATGAGATAGACTCTGCAGTGTCCCTAACAAATATCCCCATATCTCCTAGGTCTCAAGGACAAACTTCATCTACATTTAAACCTTCTAATGGTAATGCTCTAACAATTCATGAAGGAACAAGGATGGTCAAAGAAAAGGTATCCCTTGAAGAAGAAAACAAAAATAAAGTTGTCTTTCAATGGCTATAAAAAGAGAATGAAAAAGATGGAAATGTTAAGAATTTTAAGATAGCCACTGATAAATAGGGAAAAGGCTATGAGATCATGAATCAAATGGGTTAAAAAGGTAAAGGACCATTGGGAAAAAAACAAACAAGGACTTTTGGAGCCGATACATATGGTTATCTTTAAGGAGAATCCTCTAAGAGTAACAAGATCAATTATAAATATACTGATAATGATAACGTGATTCATATGGTGGAATCATGAAAACTGTCGATCCATGTGATTACTCTAAAATGAGTTCAAAACCAAATTGGATCCTCTAATGTTGTGATAAGGAACCAAGCTAAGCTCACTCTTAAAGGGGATTCAACATCAAACCCACCAACTACAACAACGAGACCTAAACAACTGGCATTACCTCTGAAGTTCAATCTAGTAGACTAGTTGCAGCGCATGCCAGCTCAAATATCTATTCTAGAGCTGTTAAAAATATCTCCTAGTCATAGGGAAGTCCTTAATCAAGCCTTTCTCAATACCAATGTGCCTAAAGACTTAGATGTTGATAGATTCGAGACTATGGTTGGTCACCTAAATTCCTCGCATTACCTATCTTTCTATGAGGAAGATGATAAGTCTTTAAACCAACCACATAATCAACCCTTGCATCTAGAGGTTCTCATTCATAAATACCATATTAAGCATGTCTTGATAGATGGAGGAACTAATTTGAACATATGTACCTACAATTTGGTGAAACAATTGGGATTTTTTGAACACGCAATTGATCCAAGAATGAAAATAACAATCAAATCCTATGATGAAGAAGAGAGATCTTCCAAAGGATTAGTTGTCTTGCCTATCAGAGTGGGACCAATGGAAAGAGATGTGATATGCCGATTTATTGACTTTCCACTTTCTTATAACATTCTTCTTGGATGGTCGTGGATCCATTCAATGCAAGTTGTGCCTTCTACTTACCACCAGTGTATAAGTTTCCTCACAATGGAGTGGAGGTGACTATTCTAGCTAACACAACATATCCATGTAATAGTCTTAAATAGATAGACAACATGGTCCCCCATAATAAATAAAGTTCCAATAAAGTAGAAACATCCAAGGAAATGGTCTTGTGAATCTTTTCTAAGAAGGTCAACATTCAAGAAACAAGTATGGGCAAGTACAAGATAGACTCTGCAATATCCCTAATAGATCTCCCCATATCTCCTAGGTCTCAAGGAAAACCTTCATCTACATTTAAAAATTCTAATGGTAATGCTCTAACAATTCACAAAGGAATAGGGATGGTCAAAGCAAAGGTGTCCTTTGAAGAAGAAAATGAAGAGAAATTTGTCTTGCAATGGATATACAAAGAGAATGAACAAGATGGAAGTGTTAAGAATATTGAGATAGGCACTGATAATTAAGTAAAAGGCTATTAGATCATGAAGAAAATGGGTTACAAAGGAAAAGGACCATTGGGACAAAGAAAATAAGGACTTTTGGAGCCGATACATATGGATTTTAAAAACTCGAGAGAAAAAACTGGACTAGGCTTCAAGGAAGAAACATCTCATCCTATAGTAGAAAATGGTCATGTATTTGATAGATTAGGAGACTCAACAATGAAGAAGAAGTGGAAGGACAACCTATTTACTATGAAAGGTTACTACTCTTGAAAGGAGACCCATTATCAGAAATTGGCACTAATCTTAAACAAGCAAGAACCATAAGAAGGACCAATAGAAGAACCTGAAAGAGAACAAGAAAAAGGTCTTCCTATTTTTGACACACCTCACTTTGATGAAGAACCATACATTACATCTTCACAAACACCTTTTCAAGAAGGAGAGAACAATGCTAATGAGGGAGCTGAAGTACCAATGATTATTGCACACTTCTTGGGCATTTCAAATTATAGTCAGGTGGACTCACATGAATATGAATGGGATATTCTTTCTAATGATACAATGGATATAGAAGTGGATGTGATACATAAATACGGTCCTAGAGTCCTAATTGAAGAGGGAGAGAGTTCTAATGCTAGGTTGCTAGAGTTAGACTTACATTATACATTAACATGGACTCTAATAATAATGATAATGACTCTAATAATCCTAACATCTCTTTAGAAGAAAACCTAATGGAAAACATCTTGCAAGTTAATGATATTATTAATAAAGTAGTGTTGTATCTTGAACCCAATGAGTCTTTATATTTAATGCATCTAGAAATGATAGACTAGAATGAGCCTACAACCATAAGCCTGTTATCTTGTGACAATGACTATTCCTTAGCCTGTTATCTAAATGCTTGTGAACCTTTCCCTTCTTCCACAAGTGTAAAGAGTGAAAACATGACTAAGGAGGATATCAAGTTTCTTGGTCTAAAAATGAAAAACAAAAGAAAAATAAATATGATGGTGAAAACCACCTAGTGGCAGTGTCAAATTCTAAAAGAGAAAAAGAAAAAGAAGCATTCGATGGTGAAAACCTCCTAGAGGCATCTAAGGATGGAATTCTTGATATCCTCCCAGATCATTTTCAGGAAAGATCTTTAGTGATGATTGAACCAACACAACTTGTCAATCTAGGAACAATAGAAGCTCCTCAAATCATTCATATTGCTCAGTCATTGACTGTAATGTCCCCTCCAGGGAACCCATAAGGAATCAAGTCTTTGACCTAAAATTACAACCAATTTTTTTTTTTAACATTCTAACATTTCATTATTAATAATCAAAAGTGCATTCCCTAAGGTTACCTTAATGAATTCATTTACCATTATCAAGAAATGTATTTCTTTACTTAATCAAATGAATTCTATTTCCTTTTCAACTTCAATTTACATTACTAAACTTTTTGAATTCATTTTCTTTACCAAACATACACAAAATTCACTTATCAAACACCCTAAATACATTTATTCTTTCCTCTTTCAATGTTTCCATTATCAACACATAAATACACCTTCCATTTCTTACAATATTAAACCATCTATTGAATCATTTATAACATTGTATACATCTAATTATTGATTGAGATTTAAACCTAGTTTTTTTTTAATAACCTCACATCATACACATAGGACCATACATTTAAGATCATTACATCTCATTACTAATTTCAATTACATTAAAAGTTTCATTTCCCTTATTATTTTCACCTAGAGATACCCTTCAACCCTTAGCATATCTTTTAACCATTGCCCATATCAAAACAAGTTTCCTTTAAGTAGTTTACATCCATAAGTACTTTGCATTACAAAGGTTTGCATAAAATCATTGCTTTCAATTTCATTTTAAAATGAATAAGAGAGATAATTACATGAAATTTTCCAAGGTCTTACAATACATCTTTACATCTTGATTACAAAAGATAGAGATACATGGTACAAGAATAAAAAATTCATCACTATACAACTCAGAATCCAAGCCATGACATGAACCACAAACAATACCTCGAAAGAGATTTTTCACCCAACCATGTGAAACTAGTAAAGTTACACCCCCCATGCTAGGAGATAGAACCAAGGTAATCTCAAGACCTTAAGGCAATCTAAGTCTCAAAAACCAATCAATCCAAACTCAAAAGAATCAAGAGTAAAGCACGTAAAATATCATCATACTATAACACTGAGGTCAAGGTTCTAGGATACCACCTAAGAGAGTGTCATCACACAACTTGTGTATTGGGATCCACCCTAGCAACCATGTAACCCTAGTCCCCCCTTTATGAATAGGGATCCACCCTAGCAGTTATCCCTAGTCTTGGTACTCCAATTAGGTCTTTGTGGCCTTATTATGTTTTCTTTCATTATCTTTTGAATCCCCATTCCCAGGTTAATTTTTAAGGTCATCCCTTGATTATAAACCCACCCATAGGATAATCTGGCAACCACTTTGGGTTCCAACACCTATGGTGAGACACTCACCTAGGGTTCCTAGTCACTTACCCCATCACAAGCTATAAATACAAGATAATACTTTAAAGTCCCAACTCATAGGTTTAGGAAACTCTCCTGCACACTCAGGCCCTCAGGATGAGTCCTAACCTTAAAATAACACTTCCATGTCCTGATTGATAGGTTTAGGAAACTCTCATGCGCACTCAAGCCCTCAGGACGTGTCCTAACCTTATCCATGTACATAATAGGAAACATAGGAAGAATTTCTATCACAAGATATCATAAGATACAACATAGAACTTACCACATGCATTAACACAACATTCAATAGCTTGCTTTTATAAGTCTAGGGAATCCTCATGTACCTGAAATTTGGCCAAGTCTAAATTTTTTCAGAAATCCCCCAAATATAGAATCTTCATCTTAACTCCTATGAAGCTGGAACCTATCTCAAACATCCTGAAAGGTATTTATACAAATATAACTTAAAGTATAATAAGTTAAATAAATTAGACTTATACTTAAATATTATGTGTTTAAATCCTGCCACTAGAACGAGTCCTAGCCTCATAAAAAAGATCATAAGTATATGCCAAGTACTAAAACATCATAAGTAACACATAATAACATAAAAAAAACAAGTGAAGGACATACATAGGTGATACAACTTGCAGCCCAATCATAAGGAATGAGTTATAGAGGTTCTAAGTCCAAATTCTATAAATTTTGAGCCCCTAAAACCCTCATAAACTCCAAAAGACTTTGTATAGGAACCCATAAAATAATGTATGCATTCCCATATGACATTTGACCAAGTTTTTTATGGGTATGAGCACAATGTCATATGATACTGCACGAAATTGAATTCAAAACTTCTTGAAAAGGCCAAAAAATGACTTTTTAAGGCATGGAGAGTGCTTGGGAAAGGTTCCCCGAGGTCAACTTGATGAAGGAACCTTAGTACCACATCTTGAACACTACCTAAGTCTCAAAAAAGATTAATCAATTGAAAATAATAAATCACAAATAGGCTTTCAAAGCAACAACGAGGAACAAAGACTGCATCTCTTCCCTAAACCTCCCTAACCCTTCCTAATTATTCCTAAAAATCCCTAATCCAAACCATAAAAATATAATACACCATCTTAAGCAATCAAAAGCATTCTGAAACTTCCAAGAAAATATTTAAAACTAAAACTATACAAATATTCTTAAATCTACTTCCTGGATGCATAAATGAACACACAGAAAACTTAGTATCAAAATTTCCTTTTCCAATTAATAGTAAACTATCATATACTAATACAATAACATAGAATTCATATACAAACACACACACACACACAGGGAGAATAGAGAATTCTTCCCGGATTCAGACCCTACATGGGGTCCTATGGATAATCCTCTTCCAATGGCTAGAGCATACTCTGTAAATCTCCAAGCTCTAAGTTGGTAGCCTCTGGGATAGCTTCCCTCTAGAAACCAATATTCCTCCCACAAACCACACACACACTCTCCTCAGAAAAATAGAGAACACTCTCAATCTGACAGAAATCACAAATGAACTTTCTAGAAAATATTTGTAGAAAACCTCCAAAAATCTTCCCTGATACTCTTCCCCCAAATCTCCCAAAAATACAAATATTTAACCTCCAGCTATATGGTTGGAGGAGTTTCTTTATGGCAAGAAACTTCTCCAACTTCCATAGTTGGTTGGAAAATCAAACCAATCATTCCCGTAAACATTTAACAAAGTTTTTAAATAATTTTAATTAAAAATAACCTCAAAGAAACCTATAACAAGAAGAATTAAGAAAACTCTTCCAAGGAAAACACATAGCACAATTGGAATCCAACTAGCCTAACTTCTAGGAGGTCTCGAGTTCAACTCCCTCCTAGATAGCTAGTTTTACCCCAAAGAGCTTTTCTTTTATAATCTCTTATTATTACTATTATTTTCACTTTTTTATTTAATACATTTAATACACTCTATTTAATACACTTTATTTAATCATTAAAATACCATTTACACAAGAAAATAAAAACATATGAAATAATATTATTTATATATGCATGGGTATATGCGTGTGCACCCACATATACACATACTTATATAATATACATTCAATTATGACATAGATATAGAATACATAATATAGATATACACAAGGATAATTCTAACCCACAACGTAAATCTTAGAATCATAAATCACAAGACCACATCAAAAACTACATTCAAATCCCCCAACTAGGGTAACCTCCTAAACAAAAATCTAAGTCTCTGGGTAATCTTGAGAGTAATCTTGGTAATATCTCCACAAAAAAATAGTTTGATGATTTTGAAGGCATGCTCAGACCTATGTAGCCAGCTGGAGTTGATGCCTGGTACTTGCATCCCACAACACCAACTGACACACACACACACACACATAAATAGATAGTGGCAAACAAGGAGGGAGAGTGAAACATTGTGTGGACCTCCTGTAGGAGTAACTACGACTACCTCCCCCTCATCCTACAATCATATTAGATAGTGACATAAACAAAGCATAAAATAGATTAGTGTGATTAGTACTAGAAAAATCTCTATTTCACATTGCATCATAACATAATCATGAAAATTGAAATCATCTACTGACTTTCACAACCCGATTTAACCATCAGGCATGTACTCAGAGTGTCTCATTACCAGATCAAAATAAACAAATCATACAATCCTGAATATAAAAGTCATGTCTAATCTTGAGTATAACAAGTAACATCATTAGAGTAAGTAAGACATCTAACCCTTTTAGTGATTATAATTGATTAACATAATATAATTTTAAATATTAATAATGAGCATCTCGCATAGAAGCATATAAGTCTATCAGGTGATCCTTTTAGCATTAAGGTCCTATACTATCACTAACACACAAGAAGATGCATAGGAACATACCTATGCAATATTATTATTTCCAAAATTAAAATATGAAGTTATAATGATTAGGAAGCAGCCATCTCAAGAAGGATAAAAAAATACTTATAACACAATCTAACTTTCTAGAGAGCATAACAAAGATTGTTAGGGTTGGAGGGGCATTACATTGACAGAAGAAGAAAAGATCCAATTTGCCAGTTTCTCTAAAAAAAAGAAGATCAATTTTTCCTAGTCTTATCTAGATATGTCTGGATTGGATATAGATCTGATAAAGCATCACTTGTCTATTTCTCTTGATATGAAACCCGTAAAGAAAAAACTAAGGAAAATGAATCCACATGTGGCATTGCTAGTCAAGGCAGAACTAGAAAAACTATTAAAATCTGGATTCATAAGAGCCATTGAATATATGGAATGGATATCAAACATAGTTCTTGTTTCCAAGGTAGAAAAATCTATAAGAGTTTACACAGACTTCAAATATTTAAACAAGGCTTGTCCAAAGAATGACTTTCCACTTCCCAATATAGACATGATTGTAGATTTGACGACAGGCTATGAGATGTACTCATTGACAGATGGATTTGCTAGATATAATCAAATCAAAATTTCTCCTGAAGATCAATAAAATACTACATTCATATGCACATGGGGAATGTTGAAATGTGATGCCATTTTGTCTCAAAAATGTAGGTGCAACCTATCAAAGAGAAATGACTACAATATTTCATGACATGATGCATAGAAACATGGAAGACTAAGTAGATGATACATTGGCAAAATCAAAGACAATAATAACACATATAGAAGATCTAAGGAAAATATTTGATAGAATAGAACAGTTTCAATTAAGGCTTAATCCCAAGAAATGTGTATTTGGGGTATCATCTAGAAAGTTACTAGGATTCATAGTCTTAGCAAAAGGAATCAAGGTAGATCAGAAAAAGTGAAGGCTATTCTTGAAATGCAACCACCTAGAAACATTAGTCAATTGAGGACACTCCAAGGCAAGCTACAATCCATAAGGAGGTTTATATCTTAGTTAGCAGATAAGGCACAACCCTTCACAAAGCTAATGTGCAAAGGAACAACATTCAATTGGGATGAGTAATGTGAAGAAAATTTTGCACAAGTCAAGGAATATCTAATGAATCCTCCAATCCTAATGGCTCCAATATATGGAAAACCTTTATTCTTATACATATCAGTGACATATACATCATTGGGAGTATTTCTTGTACAAGAAGATGTGGCTAAGAAGGAGAGAGATATATACTACATCAGTATAACTTTGGTCACACATGAGTTGAACTATTCTATGATTGAAAAAACATGCTTAGCAGTGGTATTTGCATCCCAAAAGCTTAGACATTACATGTTGGCACATAAGTTGAAGCTAGTGGCTAAGATAGACCCACTCAAATATTTGTTGAGTAAAGAAACATTGACAAGGAGACTAGCAAAGTGGGTCTTGGTCCTAAGTGAATTTAATATTGAATATATTGACAAAAAATCTATTAAAGGACAAGTGATAGCTAATCAACTTGCAGAAACACCATTAATAGATGACATGCCATTACATGTTGAATTCCCTGATGAAAAAATTATGCACTTAACAGAACACTCATGGAAAATATATTTTGATGGCTCCTTCACACAACAAGGATCAAAAGCTGGATTCTTATTTATCACACCACAAGTATATAAAATTCCAAAAGCATATAAGATGATATTTACATGTACAAACAACATAGAAGAGTATGAAGCTCTATAAAATAGATTAAAGCTTGCAATAGAATGGAAAATCATTGAATTACACATCTATGGAGATTCAAAGTTCATTATCAATCAAGTGAATGGTGACTATCAGACAAAAGATGATAAGATAATGCCTTACAAAATAATGGTGGATGACTTGAAGAAATATTTTGTCTTCATCACGTTTGAGAAAATTCCAAGATCAGAAATTAGATCAACGGATGTGATGGCTACTTCAACATCCATGTTACAACTTGAAGAACACCAATTTGGCTATGACTTCCTAGTGGAAGAACTCCCATTCCTAGCCTATGACTCACCCGAATCCTAGAATGTTTGTGTAATTGAAACTCAAGTTTTATGTAGATATGCCCATATCTACTCTTACGTAAAAAACCAAACAATCTCTGAAAGCTATTCAAGAAATGAAAAAAAGATGCCTTATAAGAGCAGCATCACATTATATAATCATTGCTAATGACTTGTATAAACATGGTCTAGATGGTATGCTACTTAGGTGTTTAGAAAATAAAGAGTAATCATGCATTAAAGGAAGTTCATGAAGGTGTGTGTGGGTCATACTCGAATGAATTTTCATTAGCCAAGAAACTCTTAAGGGTAGGATATTACTGGCCCACAATGGAAAAAGATGCTATCCAGTATTCAAAAACATGCAAGAAATGTCAGATTCATGACAACCTGATACATGCTCTAGCAAGGGAGCTAATTCCTTTTATAACACATTGGCCATTCCAACAATGGGCATTTGATCTAGTTAGATAGATCTATCCAAATTCATCAAATGGACACAAATACATCATTACTGCAACTGAGAATATTACAAAATGGGTGGAAGTTGTGCCATTGTCTAATGCAATGGGAAAACAAATTTCATTGTTCATCTTGAACTATATCATCTATCGGTATGGAATACCCTCATCAATTGTGACTGACAATGGGGGTCAATTTGAAAACAAGGACATGGATGACTTGTGTCTTCAGTTCAAAATCACTCAGCATTATTCATCAATCTATTACCCTCAAGGTAACAGACAGGCTAAGGCATCAAACAAAACTATATTGAAAATATTGCATCAGACAGTAAGTAAATCAGGAAGAGACTAACATTTATAAATAAATCTAGCATTGTGGGCATATCGCACTAGCATCAGAACACCAACTGGTGCAACTCCTTTTTCCCTAGTTTATGGATCAGAGGCGGTACTACCAATCGAAGTAGATATCCATCACTGAGGGTATGATTGAAACATCTAGTCACTGATGAGGACTATAGAAATTCTAGACTGCAAGAACTAGAATTACTAGATTAGTGTAGGCAATAGGCATTTGATCATCCCAAAGTCTATCGAAAGAGAATGTCAAGAGGATACAAAAGGAAAGTGAAACCAAGAAGTTTTCAGGTAGGAGATCTAGTTCTGAGAGAAAATCCAAAAAATCCAAAAAATCAAGAGCAAAAGGGAAAATTTGAACCCAACTGGATGGGTCCCTTTATCATCACAATGTCACTTGGATTGGGAGCCTATCAATTGGTTATGCCATAGGGAGATGTTTTGCTAGATCCAATCAACACTTTGCACCTGAAAAGGTTTTATGCCTAACATTCTTGAGATAACACCTGTGCAGTGAAAATAGTTCTTGAAAAAATTACAAAAACAACAAATATTGATCCTGAGAAAATAAAATAAAAAACAATGGAAAAAATTACTATCTTGGTGAAAACCTAGTAAACAAGCACTACTTGTAATCAACGCTCTATCTATCAAGACAATGCTTGAATGTTGGGCCGATGTAAATTTTAGTTTGTACATATCTTTCAGTCACTTTCATGACAAGACAAATCGTAGAGCATACTATCAAAAAATTGTATATTCCTAAGGATGGAATCTGTCTACACGAAGGTCCTAGGTAAACCATTTTCCTAGGGGGAAATGATCAAAACCATGCATGTCTCAGAGAATTTTTGCTAGGGTGTCACTTACCCGTAGTCCGCAATAGACCTTAAACTATGAAAACAAAGGTATTTCTTAATGCCACCACAATATTATTTCTTAATACTTGGACCTAAAAAGTGTTCCTAAACACTATGTCATGATGATAAGGGTGTTTCTAAACACTAAACATGTTAGATAGTCATTGACTAAAGAAAATTCTATGATTGATAATAACTTCTATGTGTGTTTGTAAATTAACCAAATGTGTTCCTAAACACTAATCACAACTGTATATTTTCTATGTAAGCACACTAGTTTTAATTAGAGAAACTACAATAAAATAATTATGATTTTATTAGTTTTTCTTATTATCAATTTATTATTGTTATGTTTCCTTGAGTGACTCAATGATGTCTAAAAATAGACTAGAGAAGCAAGGACTGGGGGCATAACATTTTCTTTGTCTTCTATTTGTGGTGATAAATCTGACGATCTAAGGTGATCGTAGGGAATGTGTGTCTATGATAAGTGCCTCCATCATGATTGGAACACCACGTATACCTTGACCTATTTCTTGTGAAAGCTTTAGTAAGGTCAGATTTATTTCCTTGTCTATTTTAAACTAAAATGAAAACTACTTCCTAGTAAGGTACATAATAAATAAAAAAAATACCCAAGGATATGAATATAAATAAAAGGTCATTGCGGGTGTATATATATATTTTTCACCAGAACATAAAAGGTTTATATCAACATGAAGTAACTGACAGAACATTGTAGCCTATATGATTTAATGTTTAGTTTAACTTTCGACATGATGAATGAAAGAGAAGTATTCATATTTTCATGATTGTAAAACCTATTAGTAAAAAATGTACCATCCTATGAGGTCCCAACAAAAAATGCTCTATGATGATAATATACTCACTTTAATAAATAGTAACTATCCAAGGTGTCATAGTCTAGGTGCATTTGATTGTTAATTGGATTTAGGTTCATTTTAGTTGCATTTTCATATTAATTTTCATTAGATTCATTTTAGATGCATTTGATGTTTTTAGTTACATTGAAATTCATTTTAAATTGCATTCATTTTAATATAGTTGCATTTATTTTAAATTGCATTAGCATGAATGTGTGAATCTAATTAACTAAACATCAATATAATTGAAAAATTCTAAAAATATAACCATATTCCAAGTTTGACCAAGTACATCATATCATCATAAAAACTTAAATGAAATGACTGAGTATTTATCACTGATATTCATTCATCTACATAGCCATGTCAGTACCATAAATACACCTGTATAATGCATCCATAATCATCCATACATGAATAAAAGTGAGATGTCCATACATCACATTGCATTACATCTCATCCATACATGTGCATGCATAAAAGTAAAATCGAATACATTATCATAAGGCATCACATATATATGCATTCATACATATATAAAGAATTAAAAACACAAAAACATATGTATATATATTAGTGAAATAATATCATGACATCAACATATCATAATCTATCTAATCATCATGACCAAGTATCAACATGAGATTAATATCCAAAGTATGGGAAACACATCAAAGATTACAACACATTTGCAAAAATTAGAGAACATCATGTAAGCAATGCATATTAGCTAGAGCATCAATATCATAAATCATCAATATATCAAAGAGTACCAAAGCATCACAGTATCAATGAATCAGAGCATAAAGAGTATCAACACATCAACAAAACAAAGTACTAGTGTATTAGCATAAGAGTCCAAAAGACACCATAATGTACATTGATTACAAATGGTACATAATACAAGATATATCAATGAGATAAAATAAAGTTTGTATAATACAAAATGAAAAGTATACATAAAGGATCACATCTGGCTAGCGCCATCATCCTCTTATGGAGGATCTGAAGGAGGTGCATTTGCTCTGCCTGAAATAGGTGGAGGCATGACACCCTCAGATTGCTGAGCGACAGTGTAATATAATGGATCCCTCTATGCAAAAGGTACAACAACATAATATAATACAAAATAATATGTAGCCCTCTATCCCTGATGGGTGGCTGTATGTGTGAACCTATCTCTGTTTACTCTAAGGACTGCTAAATGTTAGTCCCTATCACATCGAATATCGGCAAGATATGTATCTTTCTTAGCCAAGAATGCTCTTAGTGTGGCTACATCAAGATGTAGCTCCACCCTATCCTGCTCACAATGTGATAAGGGGTCTCCATCACTACCTGTCAGAGGATCCCTAGGAGCTTGTTAATCTCCTTGTCCGCTACTATTACCCCCTGCTGCTACTCTTTGCTACTGAGCATGTTGATCTCTATGCAAAAGTGGGAATGTGTCTCTCTATGGGAGGTGCACTCTAAGCTTCCTCTGATGACTCTATTGGCTGTCATCTCCACTAGGTGCCTGTTGCCTACTGCCACCACCCCCTCCTACTCCTCCTCCATCTCCACCACCCCCTCTACGGGCATTGTCTCTACCTCTATCTCTACCTCTTTGCCTGTCACCACCTTTGACAACTTGGCCTCGACCACCACCCTCATCGACAGGATCATAATCTAGTGCATCCTCAAGGTGAGGAGCATTCTCATCTAGAGAAGTAAACCGAGGAAATGGATGTTGAGAATAATGGACATGGAACCCATATGTGATGCCGACATCTATCACCTATAGCATATAATCTAAGGGCACTGGTACCATATAGGATATCTCATGAAGTACATTCTTGTAGATCAGTTGAGACCCCCACTATGCCTCCTCATCTCTAATATGAGCGTATACAGTTGTCTCTTTGGGCATGCCATGTACCTGTCCAAACTGCCTCATCACCCATGTAACCAGAAATCTCTCCACAATGTACTTGGTATGACCTATAAGATACTGAGACTAAAATAAAAATGGCATCTAACAGACATCTAATTGCCACTCACAATCCAAGTATGATCACCATACAACATATGTGACATCATCGACTACCCACTGCCAATAATCTAACTTGCCAAGTTGGGGTTTCTGCAATATGCTAGAATACATAGAAATATAAGGCAGCTCAGGATCTCTTTGCCTATCTACTATCAGTCATGTCATAGGAATATGCTCCCAAGCCCAGATCTATAATACTAAAATCCCCATAGTCATGGTGTAGGAATGATGATACACAATCTCATGCAGATCCCTGTACATGTGTGCAAGAATATAACTACCCCAAGCAAATCTACAGGGCGACTGGATCATCTCCTCGATCACACAAGACTAGCCGCACATAAAGCCATGCTTCCCATGTTTAGGCATCATCAATCCTCCTATTAGTCCTATGAGGTACATAGGAAAGCACTTAGAATGGGCCACCATATGGTCCCATGAAAGGTATCTCCATGCAATGGTATCATCTTGGAATAGGTGCCACACATTTTCCATCGCCATAGGAGCTACGACCTCATACTCTACATGTGATCCCATCACTCAAACATGAAAAATATGCCATATGTCCTCTAGGGTATTGGTCATCTCTCCAGTAGGTAGATGAAAGGTGTTGTGCTCTGAGTGCCATCTCTCGAAAAGAGTAGTCAACAACCCATGATTGACTTGAATGTTGGGTAGATCAGCCAAACTCCATAGTTCGCAATGAGCTATCACTCGCATCTCAATAATAGTGAGATGCTCATGAAGGTCGAGCACCTATGTAGGATGGGGAGAACGAAAAGATACGACACTAAAATGTGATTGCACAATAGCAAAAAGGGGCACTATGTCAGCATTAGACATGAGAAATTAAAGGGAAATTACCTAAAAAGATCAAACAGACAAGTAAAGTTGACTCAAAATTCAAAATAGACCAAATGTGATCTTGCATCTTGGATGTGATTCAAGAAACATGGGATGCGATGCCCTAACCAAAAAATGACACTTCACATGAGATGTGATTCAGGATATACGAGATGCGATATGGAATTTGGATGCGACTCTATTATTACTAGATGCAAAACTCTAGTTAAATGTCTTTAAATTTGGATAAAATTGATTGGATGCGACCCAACAGGGTGTGATCCAGAAGTTGGTGAAAAATTGGATGCAACACAAGATGGACCAGGTGCGATCCTCCTTACGTGATGCGATCCTAAACTAAATTGGCTATAAAATGCATGAAAAAAGATAAAAAAATGAAATTTTAAATTTGAATGAAAGTGTTATAGGGTACTCACAGGTGTTGCATAATGTGAAGGTCGATCATGATGACGCGCTAGCTCGAAATGATGTCACTCAATAGGGAACACCATTTCACCGGTCAAAGCCTAGAAATGACTATAGTAAAAAGTAAAAATGATTAGTAAAATGACTCTTTTGGACCTATTTAAGCCTCCTAGGGACCCCAGTGACCTAGGGCACATTCATGGTAGGATGCACTAGTACATTTGAGGCCAAATTCCAATGGCCATTTGTCAAATTTTCCATGACAATTTGTCAAAATTTTGACACATCTGTCTGTTGGCATTTTTGTGTTGGAAATGGCAATGAAAGTGATAACTGTGGGTATTTCGACATCACTACCCATTAGAATAGGACACATAAATCATAATTTTACTATGGGACTGATCTATCAAAAAAATTCTTCCTACGACATTTCGTCGGTCAGAAAGGCGACAAATATTCAGTAGATGTACGATAGAACTACCTGTTAGAGGTATAGTAGTCCTGTCAGACCAATTTGTCAGATTGGGGTTCTGCTGATGGTTACCTATCGGATATTTGACATGAGGAAATTAAGTACTGACACAAGAACCTATTGGACAAATAGCTCTTCTGTAAAAAATGGATTGCAACTTGTCAAAAAAATGACGGATTAGCATAGTAAACATAACAAAGCTCAAGAGACCATCATAGTTGGTCTCCGTCTTTGGTCCATATAATGACAAAACATTTTACATTTTGTTAGCTCATCAAATGAGGGGATTTGAAATAATTTAATAAAATATTTTCATGATAATGTATATTATTTAAGTTAACGTTGCACGAATTTATCAACTCCTCGCACTTGTATACTACGAGCACAACCACAAAGAAGCATGTCCTCCCATGGCCTACATTACTCAAGCCATGAGAGGGGATGCTTCTTTATGGATTTTCTCAACGTATATAAGTGCGCAAAGTAGATAAATTCATTTTTCGTCAAACTAAAATAATATACGTTATACATGAAAATATCATCCATTAAATTCTTTCAAATCACCGTATTTGATGAGCTAACAAAATGTAAAATGTTTTGTCAGTATAAGGACCAAGGATAGAGACCAAATATGATGATCTCTTGAGCTCTGCTATCTTTAGTCCTAGCTACTAGGTAAGGGCTGGAAGACTTATACCTTTTGATTGTTGAGAATAATCACTGCCTTGCCTTTATGTAGAATGCATAGTATCCAATATAAGAGGAGGCATAAAATATGAATGGATAAAAGAAATGAAAGATACAATAAAATTATCTTGTTGTTTACCTTCTCATAATTGATCCCAGTCTTGCAAAAGTAATTTTATACGATCACTAGCACATTTCTGCATGGATGAGAAACAGTATCCAAAGTTTCTAGATTCTAAGAAGAGGTATGAGTGGAGGCCACAAAAAGGATATTTGTGAAGGTTTTATAGATGTAGTACTAAATCATCATCTTTGCACTGGTACTCAATCTGGAAACCCTCTCTAGAAAATCTCCACATCTAGAAAATCTCCACAAAAATCCCTTCTGACCTCCACTACATATACATCTTCTCAGTATCTAAAAACTCTCCATCATTGATTCCTGTCATTTTTCACCATCTCCATGGACTGAGACCTTAAATTATTGAGCTTCTCTTTGTTTCAAGAATAGTTTAACATTCTCTACTTAACAGGGCCAACCAGGTGAAGGTGGAAGCTCATCTGGCCCCTCCTAGGAGCCTCTTATGACCCTTTATGATATTTTGAGACCTCTAAGATGTGTATTCTTAGGGGTCGTAAAGGGTCCTAAAGGGTCATAAGGGGTCCTGGGACACAACAACTAAGAAACATAAATGTAGGCATTATGGTCACAAGTTTTTGGAGACAACATAATTGAGTAGTATCCCCAGACGATGCAAAGCAACCACTACTCCTTTGGAACTGGAGGAGTAGTAGTTGCTTTGCATCATTTGGGTATACAACTCAATTATGTTGTATACCCAGATGATGGAGAGCAACTAGCTCCTGCACCTCTGATTCCAAGTTGACTACATCTGTTGCTCATGAATACAAGGTCCTCCAACAAATGTATTCAATTTTGAATTGGAGGTGCAGAAGTTGCTCTCCATCGCTTGGGTATACAACTCAATTACGTTGTCTCCAAAAAATTGTGACCATGATGCCTACAATTATGTTTCTCATCTATTGTGAAATCTACATTTATGTTTCTCAGCTATCATGTTTATGTGCATGTTTTTATGTGTTTGGGAAGACATCTTTCTAGCCTGGGCCTGGATCTTTTGGCAATTAGCTTCCTAGGAAAAATCCCATAAATGAACTATGTGTACCCCAATTCCTGTGCCCTTTGTGCATACCCAAATGATATATTTGAAACGACAAGGGTAAGGCTTAAAGAAGTTAATTTTGCATCACTAGATAGATCTTTATATTTTATCCACAATGACCAAACTTCATAAAACATACGGACCTGTCTAGTGATCATATTGTGCTGAAGGTGGTGCCTAGTGCTCTGCTGCATTGCAACAGCTGTGTAAAGATAAGTAGGCACCACATTCAGCATAATATGATCACTAGATAGGTTTGTATGTTTTATAAAGTTTGGTTGTTGTGGATAAAACATATAGATCTATCTAGTGATGCAAAATTAACTTCTTTACACCTTACACTTGTTGTTTCAAATATGTCATTTAGATACGTGCAGAAGATACATGAATTGGGGTACACATAGTTCATTTACGAGATTTTTCTTGGGAAGCTAATTGATCATCTCTCATCTACTTCATTTATTATCAAGCTAATTTTCAAAGGATCCAAGCCTAGGATAGAAAGATTTCTTCCCATTCTATTTAAGCCACATTCCTTGTTCTTGTCAAACTTCCTTGGTACAGTAGGCATGCTCTTTGTAGTACTCTTCTTCAATCTATGTTAGACGATAAGAATCTTCTTCTTCTTCCTAATTGAAGCTAGAGCTTCCTTTTCATCATGATTCAACTCCACTTCCCCCATCTCATCATCCTTGTCACCCTCAGCTACCATCCTAAGCCCTTCTTCCCTTTCCAGTTCTTCAAGCCTCTGCAAGATATCTGGATCAATAAAGTTTGCAACATTATGTCCATCCATGATCTCAGGAATATCATCTTCTTTCCACTCTTCATTTGCCAAAATATACCACTTCTTTAAGCTTGTAGTCTCTAGTGGTTGCAAATCAATCTTATTACAAACTACAATAAGAGGCTTATTGGAAAACATAGGTTTTATGCTATGAAACAGAGTTGTCTATTATGCAATACTATAACCACATGACCCTGAAACATCAAGGAAAAACAAAACAACTACCTTCAAATGAGTCAAGGTAATAATATTGAGCATCTCTATGGTGTTCTTGTCCTCCAAGGGGTGGTCCAAAATACCAAGGGTATCAATAGGCTAAATAGCTTCAGACTGTCACGAAGGCCTAATGGCTCTGCCTTGTAGCCCACAACATAAAGCACAGTGCTCAAAGCAAAGTACATGTCCATATTGTAGAAATGGAAAAGAAACAACAAGAAAAAAAATAAAAAATAAAATATTGCAATTAAATAATCACCAACAACAATACACATAATACCTCTGTATGCAGCCCATAGTTAACATTTCAAATGCAAGAATGAAAGAAAACATGGAACTAAGCCAACAATTCATAGGCCCACAGAGGGACATTTATCATAGTCATAGAAATATGATTATTTTAAAATGGAATATACCAAGGAGTACCATCATAAATATTGACCATTTACAATCATGAATAGTGAATAATCAAATAGCTCATTTTTTTATCAGCATGTGTAGTCTCTGTGTATATGAAAAATGAATGAAATATCAAGTTGAAATAAAATAGTGAAAAAAAATTCTAATTCAAGGCCTAATTTATCAAGAGCAACAACCATTAGGATGAAATAAAAATCATTAAGACTATAGAAAAATCATTAGGACTATAGAAAAATAATTAAGACTAGAAAATCAAGTTCTAGAAAAATCATTACGACTATAGAAAAATCATTTAGACTAGTAAATCAAGCTCTATAAATGGATGGTTTTGATGCTTTTCCATTACAAAAATTGAGCATTCATCATTTGGTACTTCTTGGTGTATTCCATTTAAGTTTTTTAGCTGCCGTGTTTATGTGCATGTTCTTTATGTGTTTGGCTTCTCTCCCTCACAAGGGATACGCCGATAGGTAATTGATTTGAAAGCATAATGATTTGATAGTCTTTTTTCAAGATAGGCATAATCATCCCACCAACCTTAATTAGAAACATTTGTGATATATGTCAAGTACTTATAATCAGTATGCCCAACAAACATAGACTTAGTAGTAAAAGCATGTCCTTTGGTTTACTAGTTTACTTATAATCAGTATGTCCTTTGGTTTACTAGTTTAATCTGGTTTAAGAATGATTTATTTCATGTTTGAATGTACCATTGAATGAAGCTTGGCTAAATTAAGTACAATCTTAAGACTCGTGACTCTTCAAATTCTCTTATTTCCTTCAGACCTCCAAACATGTGTACTATGAGATTTCCTCCAACAAATGGACTTGTGATGATTTTCACAATAGTACATGTGTCTGAGGAATACTCAAAGTACCACTTAGGAAAATTTGAATGTTCATCACCTATGCATATAAGAGTTGATCATAGAAGGTATATGCACAGGTGAAAAACATGCATATTTGACCAAGCAATACTGGGAGCTAGACCCAACAACAGATAGATTTGTGGTGATTTTCACAATAGCACATGTGTTTCTAGGTAAGCTCCCAATAGCGCTTAGGAAAATATGCATGTTCATCACCTGTGCATATGAAGTGGCTCTAATGGAACATACAATCACTAAATTCTGCATACTCATTTTTTTTTTGGTTGATATTGTTAGACATGGTCTTTCTTGAATGGAATGACTTGTTACTTGTACATTGACTAGAATGTTGGTGGAAGAAGGATGATTTATTTGTAACCATTTTTTCAACTCTAATTTTCTCAATAGAAAAGGACATTTATCATAGCCATAGAAACATGATTATTTTAAAATGGAATACACCAAGGAGTACCATCAGAAATATTGACTATTTACAATCATGAATAGTTAACCTTAATCAAATAGCTCATTTTTTTATCAGCATGTGTAGTCTTTGTGTATATGAAAAATGAATGAAATATCAAGCTGAAATAAAACAGTGAACAAAAATTCAAATTCAAGGCCTAATTTATCAAGAGCAACAAACATTAGGATGAAAGAAAAATCATTAGGAATATAGAAAAATCATTAAGACTAGAAAATCAAGTTCTAGAAAAATCATTACGACTATAGAAAAATCATTTAGACTAGAAAATCAAGTTCTAGAAATGGACGGTTTTGATGCTTTGCCATTACAACAGTTGAGCATTCATCATTTGGTACTTCTTAGTGTATTCCATTTAAGTTTTTCAGCTACTGTGTTTATGTGCATGTTCTTTATGTGTTTGGCTTCTCTCCCTCACAAGGGATATGTCGATAGGTAATTGATTTGAAAGCATAATGATTTGACAGTCTTTTTTCAAGATATGCGTAATCATCTCGCCAACCTTAATTAGCAACATTTGTGATATATGTCAAGTACTTATAATCAGTATGCCCAACAAATAGAGGCTTAGTAGTAAAAGCATAAGGTTTCACATCCACATCTACCCTAGTAAGTATTAGAGCCTTTCAAATTTGTAAAGAACACAAACTTTGCAAATCAAATTGATATTTCATTAAAACCTATGTTCTTGATCAAGTTCTTAAAGATTAAAACATGAAACCATCAAGTTCTTCACCTATGTTCTTCATGGTTGAGGAAGTTGTGATGGAGTTATATGTAACCTTTGGAAGTCATTGTACGATAGACTTAAGCCTGGAGTGTACGACAGGAAGATAGATTCAATAAAAATAGAAGTTTAAATCTGCAAGTCCATTGTGTTATGCATTCTTGAAAGGCTTCTTTACTTATTATTTTGGTTTCTAAATTCAAGGGTGGAATATTAAGCAATCTCCAAGCATTCATTTCATCGTTGAATGTATTGTGAGCACTTTAAAATTTTGTTCCTTACGTTTTGACTGGTAAAACCAGTGACTGTTCCAAGTAATGTTTCTAATCCTTTAAAGTTTCTCATGATCCCGATGTAAGTTGATTGGATTAATAAATTTGTGGATCCAATAGGACTTTAGGGGAGTTCAATAAATGTTTTGGAAGACTTAGAGGAACTATTAGCATGACTGTTCCTTCATCTACAATGAGTTAGACTGAATTTGCTAATTTTTTCCTTTGTTTTGAAGAGTATTTTGTAATCTATTTCCTTTCCATGGACCCAAAGGCCTATGACTCATGGAAAGAGGATACTAAAAATTTATTATACAACTCTAATGTTCTTGACTTGTAGAGATTTGAGAAAGTAAAGAGAACACTAGCTAGAACAGTGTGTTCCTTAAGGGAATTGATAGCTAGGGAGTAGCAATGAGAGTTTGGCCCTAAGGGTGAGACATTTTTATGATTTGGATAGTCATATATTGGTATACTAATGGTCTAAAAAATTATGATAAGTTCCTCTCAAACCTCTCCAAACATGTAAGATTGTCTTTAAATACTTTATTGATCTCTTCTAAACATTAACCAAATCAAAACTACATTTTAATAAGTGAATAAGTGAATAAGTTAATAAGTCAAACCAATAATCTCCAAAGAATTCAATAAGTGAATATGAATGTTTGAAAACTACTCCAAACAATTCTTAAACAAAATAAAGTATGTTTAAGAATTTTTGGGATTGGTCCTTTGGTGTGTATTAAATAGAATAGAATTTTCAACATATTATTATCATTCTATTTCTTTTGATCTACTGGTGTCGTGCTCTAGCCCATACTTTATCTCCATTATTTGATGTTATTCACTGTTTTGAAATGTTGATACAATTTTTTTTTTACAAAACTGAACCAGTGGCATGTTTACAACAAAGAAATAGAATGATAATAATATGCTAAACATTCTATTCTATTTAATACACACCAAAGGACCAGTTGTATGAAATTATCAATCACATAGCATTTCACTGTTGTATGAGTGGATTGTGCAGGAATAGTTAACATTAAACAAGGAACAAACTCCTCAACACATCTTGGAAACCATTGAATTCAATAATAAATGAAACCTAACAGCAACACTATTCCTTCCATTCACTTCTACAAAGAATAAACCATTTAATCCATTCAACATTACATATAATCATTAGACAGTTACATTTCCTGACTATGTAGAGGAACAATCATGACCAAAATGATCAAAAGTACTTTCACCCTTGCACAAGCTATTCCAAACTTCAAGTAAAATGAGAAATATGCTATATCAAATCATTCATATTTATAGTAACCATTCAAAGGATCATTTTGTCAATGAACCCTCTGACTGTACCCCTGCGGCAGACAAAGGAAACCTCAAAATAGAGAAAGGAAACTTAGTAAATCCAGTCTATGCCACTATTTGTGAGGGTATAGTCATGATAAGTGCCTCTCAAACCTCTCCAAAAATGTAAGAATGTCTTTAAATACTTTATTGATCTCTTCTAAACATTAACGCATGGAAAGTCAAACCAGTAGTCTCTAAAGCATTCAATAAGTGAATATGAATGTTTGAAAACTTTCCTCTCAACTTCCCCAACCACTCCTAATCAGTTAGAGGGATTAGTTGAGTGTTTAGACACTAAAACTTCTTAAACATACTTTATCTGATATGATGAATTGTAATATCAACAAACATGAATCCAAACATTTCAAAATAGTGAATCAATATCCTTGAGCACAAGCACTAATAACATCAAATAATGGAGATAAATCATGGGCTAGGGCATGACACCAGTAGAATGTGGTCATTTTAATGAGCATTCATGATCAAATAAAATTCAATGCATTTGAAATTTGTGGTCGAATATGATGCCAGAGGCTCACAAGACGTTGCCCGTCAAACATACCAATCAAAGATGAAGAAATCAAATACCTTCTCTCATGCTCAGCTTGCATGAAGTAAGATTTGATAGCCAAATCTTACTTGTACCACATGAAGAACTTTCCATCGGTTCAATTTAGCATGTTATTATCATATCAGATAAAGTATGTTTAAGAATTGTTGGTAAGGATAGGAATAGTGGAGATTCTAGAAATATCCCTCTAATCGATTAGGAGTGGTTGGGGAAGTTGAGAGGAAAGTTTTCAAGCATTCATATTCACTTATTGAATGCTTTGGAGACTATTGGTTTGACTGTCCATGCATTAATAGTGACTGAGATTCATTAAAGGATACAAAACCCTTCATTTTGGGTTATTGTGTGTGGATTCATCCGCTTTAGCTAGGAAGATCAAGAAGATGGGGCAGGAGGACATTGTGGTAGAAGAAGTATTTAAAGATATTTACATGTCCCCTATTTGTGAAATTGAGACTATAGGTGATGAAGACCATGTTGAGGATGGGGGGGGTATTAATCACGGAGGGGCATCAAGAAGAAACATAAAAGTTTTCAAGAGTTTGGAACAACATTTCAGAATCCATGAATGGTATGGGTAAGGTGACCTTCATTCTTGGCCGTGAATTCAATGAAACATTGGATATGGTTGATAAGAAGAAGGATCACTTGTTGATAGTGTTCCTTTAGGGAAGGGGGATTGTGAAAGACTTGTTATCATTGTATTGTGTATTTCCAATATGTTTGGATGCAAGGCAAACTAGGAGAATGAAGGATCACTCACTGACTGCATGATAACCTAGTTTTGAAGGGTCACTAGTTGAGGGGATAGTTAAGGTCCGAATGTTGATAGTGTTCCTTGAGGGAAGGGGGATTGTGAAAGACTTGTTATCATTGTATTGTGTATTTTCAATATATTTGGATATAGGGCAGACCAGGAGAATGAAGGATCACTCACTAATTGCATGATAACCTGGTTTTGAAGGGTCACTGGTTGAGGGGACAGTCAAGGTTTGGATGTTGATAGTGTTCCTTGAGGGAAGGGGGATTGTGAAAGGCTTGTTATCATTGTATTGTGTATTTCCAATATGTTTGGATGCAAGGCAGCCTAGGAGAATGAAGGATCACTCATTGATTTCATGATAACCCAGTTTTAAAGGGTCACTGGTTGAGGGGAAAGTCAAGGTCCAAATGATTGGGCCATTCGAGGACCCTATTTCTTTGTATTAATTACTATTCAAATTGGTTGCATGGATTTCTTGTGAATTATCAGCTGCTATGTATCCTACAACTGCATCTGTAAATCTACATATACTTTTGTAGGGTTGTAAGCCACTTGGGGATCAAAATCATTCTTTGTCCTATTTATTTTTAACAAAGTCTCAACTATCAATGATATAACAATACATTTGATGCCCTAATCTATCAATATAGATGGCACCTAGCTAGAAGCTCATGGGCTATCCATTTGATAACCACATTCAACATTTAAAAAAAATAGATATCCTTGAGCACAAGCACCAATAACATCAAATAATGGAGTTAAAGCACTAAATCAAAATCATTCTTTGTGCTATTTCCTTTTAACAAAGTCTCAACTATCAATGATACAATACATTTGATACCCTAAGCTATCAATACAAATGGCACCTAGCTAGAAGCTCATGGGTTGTCCAATTGATAACCACATTCAACATTTCAAAAAAATGGATATCCTTGAGCAAAAGAACCAATAACATCAAATAATGGAGTTAAAGCACAGGCTAGGGCATGACACCAGTAACATCAAATAATAGAGATAAAGCACTGGCTAGGGCACGACACTAGTAGAATGCGGTCATTTCAGATAGAATTCATGATCAAATAAAATGAAATGCATTTGAAATTTGCAGTCGAATATGATGCTAGAGGCTTGAAAGATGAATAGATCAAATACCTTCTCTCACACCTAGCTTTTTCTTGTTTTATCCCACTCCTTTTCTATTCCAATCGAAATAAAAATGATTTGGCACTTCACTTCTTTTTTTTATGTATACCCGAAACTGTTGGAATTCTGATGGTCAATTTAAAAGGCATCAGAATACTGACACCATCGGGGCCTATTTTTAAAAAAGATAAGAAATTCATTAAAAAAATTTTACCCATCGGAAGTGTCTTTCAAAATTTGGCCCAAATGTAGTAGTGATGTCATAGAAGCTTCATATCGGGACCGAAATCGAAATAGGTCATCCATATCACTTAAATGCAGTAAAAACAAAGTTACAAAGTAAAGTCAACCTTCAAAATGTAGAAGTCAACTATGGTTAAATTATAGTCAAACAGGGGAAAAATGAGCAGAAAGGACACTGCAAATATGGCAAATAAGTTTAGTGATGAGTATAAGTTAAATGCACAGTCAACAAAAATCAAAGTTAAGTCAAACACAAGTTACAAAAGCTATGTAGAGGCTAATTAATGCATAAAAGGCTTACCAAACGCCGTGAAAAGTGAATTTCTCACTCATGCATCAAAGTTTCAAACCAAGATATTGGTCAAATACTAGTCAAAATTGGTCAACCCTCATATTTTATTTGTCAAACTTGGTCAAACAATATTTATTTGACACTAAAATTGATCATAATTGATTTCTCACACTTTCTAAACAATGTATACTTGATCTAGATCCATTTTAATCATTGCAATATCTCTTAAATGCTTGAAAACACTAATTTTATTTGAATTTATTCTGATTTTGGTCCCAAGGGGGCATAATCATACCAGAATTCAAATTGTAATCAAATCTTCAAACACCAGGAGCATGACAGTTGTCTTCAATCAAGTTGATGCTATTAATCTTTCTGACATTGATCAATTTCATCACTTCAAATAAAATTGGTTATTTGTCATCATGTTCAATTACTACAAATCAAATTTAACTGGAAATTTGCATCAAAATCTCTTATCAGTTTTTGTTCAATCAAGCTTAGAATCAGTATGGTCAATTCTTGTTCAATCAAGTTCAGAATTGGTGACTTTTGAATCACGTAGGATTTCATTCGATCAAGTTCTGAGTTCTCAAATTCAGAGTAGTTCTCTTTACTGCTCTCTAAATCTTTTAGAGTGGATTCACTGCTCTCTAAATCTCCTCAAAATCAGAGTGGTTCTTGCTGCTCTCTAAATCACTTGAGTTCAGAGTGGTTCTTGCTCCTCTCTAAATCTCCTGAAATCTATCAGTTCTACTGCTAAGGAATATTTCCTTTGAATCCCTGTGTTGTTTGTAAAGTAATTCAAAGAGGGAAAAATGTAATCACCTAAAATTAGGCTAATAGAACCTATGGCCCTATTTGCCCTAATTCAGGATAAAATCTTAATTGTGTTAATTTGATTCCTGGTTATTAACATAATTCATCAAATTTGATAAAATTAATAAAACTTCATAAATCAAGCATTAATTATCAATAATTGAGCAAAAATCATATTGATTATCTCTAGGCCTAATTAATTAAATGATTCACATTAAATGCATGGCTAGAGTAATTAATTAAAACAAATGAATACAAGTCTAAAAAATGACATGTCACCTCTCAAGGGGACAACAAAGACACTTTTGGCCAATGAGTAGAGCTCATCACATGGATCACTCACATGGATCAAGTTTGGAGGGATCTCAACCATTCATCATGGATGCATCTCAACCGTCCAAATTCCTAAGGTTCTATAAAAGATAAATTTTCAAACAAGGTTGATGGATAGTTAATTTGAATTCATACTTACATGCTGCATTTTTTATTTCATAGCTAATTAGAAAAAACTTCAATTTGTTTAATGGTTAATGAATCAATGGCTTTTATGAATGAATTTGATCTCTTAGTTGCATATTTGACATGAATCTCTCATTCTAACATGCATTGTCATTGTTTAGGGTCTAAATCTGAGAGTAACTTTAGAATGTTATCATAGTTGTGTTAGTTAGAGAGTAATATGATGATTTTGTCTAGTTTAAATGGCTTTCAATTGCTTTGAATTTGATTTAAACTAACAAGGTAATGTTCTATTGAAGTGTTGTGTTATAGATTCACATTATCCACAAAATACACACACAAATGCTACAACTCATGGTCAAGCCAAAGTTAGTTTATAATGAGTTCCAAACAAGTCATCGATTCCTAAAAAGTCTCCACCCATTTCTATAAAGTCTTCATTAATTTCCTCAAACCAATATAATATATTGGACCAATTGAAGAAGACACTAGCCCAACTATCCATTTTAGAGCTTTTACACCTCTCACCATCTCATAAAGACATACTAGAAAAATCTCTATAGGACACCACCATTCCCACAAACTTAGAATGGATATGAATAAAGCATGTCCAAAGGATGACTTTCCTTTTCCCAAGATTGATATCATTATGGATATGACAACATGACATTAAATTTTGTTACTAATGGATAGATTCTCATGATATAACCAAATCAAGATTGCACCATAAGATCAAGAAAAGATAACTTTCACTTTCCCATGGGGTACATAGTATTGGAATGTAATGCCTTTTGCTTTGAAGAATGTAGGTGCAACATACCAGAGGGCCATGACAAAAGTCTTCCACGATATGATGCATACTATAATGGAGGATTGTGTGGATGATATTTTGGGAAAATAATTAGCAATAAATGATCATTTTCATGTGATAGAAAAAATATTCAAAAGGATGTAAAAATTTATTGTTCTCTTGAATCCTAAGAAGTTTGTATTTGGTGTCACATTTGGAAAATTATTGGGATACACAGTTTCTTCCAAAAGGAATAGAAGTGAATCCAACAAAGGTAAATGACATCATAGAAATGCCACTACCAAAAAAAATTAGTCAACTAAGATCATTACAGGGATGACTCCAATCAATAAGAAGATTCATCTCTCAACTAGTTGGTAGAAGTCACCCTTTGCACATCTACTACATAAGAATGTATCTTACAAGTGAGATAATAAATGTGAATAATATTTTAATCAAATAAAGTAATATGTTTCAAATCCACCAACATTGGTACCACCAATTGAATGCAAACCTCTATTTCTCTACATATTATCTACTAAAGTATCTTTAGGAGCATGATTAGCACAAGAGGAATACAAAGGCTAAGAAAGAGAAATCTACTAGATAAGTTGGACATTGGTTGGATATGAGTTAAACCATACACCAATTGAACATGCATGTCTTGGAGTGGGTTTTTATTAAAAAAAACTATGCCATTATATGATCACTCATTTAGTTAAACTCATAGTAAAAATTGACCCATTTAAGTTTCTTCTCATCAAAGGAACATTGACAGGAAGATTGGAAAAATGGGTGATGGTCTTAAGAAAATTTGATATAGAATACATGGAGAGGAAAGCCATCAAAGGACAAGTAATTTTTGATTAGTTAGAAGATGCACCACTACAAGATGAGTATCCCTTACAATAAAAGTTTTTATATGAGGAAATCTTGAGAGTTACTAATCAAACATGGAAACTTTATTTTGATGGTTATTATACATAGCATGGATCAAGAGTTGGGATTTTGTTCATCATGCCACAAGGTTGCACTATTCTAAAATCATATAGGTTTTTGTTTCCATGTATTGATAACATAATAGAGTATGGAGCTCAAGTAATTAGACCTAAGATGACACTACAATGGAAAATAATAGAGCTAAATGTGTATGGAGACCCTCATTTAGTTATTAATTAGGTGAACGATGACTATCAAATAAAAGATGACAAGTTGATGTCATACAAGATTACGATGGATGATGGCAAGAAATATTTTTCTCATATCACATTTGAGAAAATCCCAAGACAAGATAACAAAGCTACATATGCTATGGCCACAATTGCATCACTTATAGATATTGAAGAAAATCAGGCTCATTATGAGTTCTTAGTGGAACAATTGCCTTATCTTACCTACGATAATCCCGATTCAAGAATTATTTGTCATATTGTTGGCCTAGACTCTCCTTTGCATTGAAAGATGTATGCATACCTTAAGGAGAATACCTTACCACCTAGACTATCCAAAAACAAACAAACAAATCTTGCTTTGTCAAATCTCTCATTATACCATAATAGTTGATACCTTATATCGATGAGGTTTGGATGGTACTCTCCTTAGATGTTTCAAGCGTGAAAAATATCAAACTACCTTAAGGGAAGTACACAAAGGTATATGTGGAAAATACTCAAGTGGTCTATCTTTGGCTAAGAAATTTATTTTCATGGGTTACTACTAACCAACCATGGAGATGGATTCCTACCATTTTGTAAGGAAATGCAAGAAGTGAAAAATACATGGGAACCTCATACATGCACCAACATAAGAGCTCCAACCTTTAATAACTCCATGGAAATTTTGTCAATGGGGACTCAACCTTGATGGTAAAATCTATCCCTCATCATCCAATGACCACCAATACATTATCATAGCTACTGAATATTTTACAAAATAGATTGAAATCATCCCATTCACCACTATCACTGGAAAGCAAGTATATTTATTCAATTTGAATTACATTATATGCATATATTATATTCCTATGTCTATTGTTATGGATAATGGGACACCATTAAAAACTTAGGATGCCAATGAGCTATGTGATAAATTTCATATCAAACACCATTTTCCACCATCTATTACCCCCAAGGAAATGATCAAGATGAGACTTCTAATAAGACCATATTGAAAAAACTTAAAAATATAGTCAATGAAGGTTGTCATGATTGACACATCCAACTTAATCCCACTTTATGAGTATATCACACATCCATCCATACCCCCACAAGGGCCACACCATACACCCTTGTTTATGGATCTGAGGCAATATTACTCATCGTGGTTGAGTTACCCTCTCTAAGAGTATCTTTGAAAGGTCTTATTCTAGATGAAGAATTCCAAATTTAAAGACCACAAGAACTAGAACTACTAGATGAGAAAAGACATAATGCATTTGATCACTTGAAATCTTACCAGTAAAGGATTTCCCAAACCTATAATCATAGATTCAAGCCTCATATTTTTCAAATGGGAGACCTAGTCCTATAAGAAAACCCCAAGAATCAACAAGATCAAGAAAATAATGGGAAGTTTGAACGTAATTGGCCTGTTCTTTTTATGACTAGAAATACCTATGGGTTAAGTTATCAACATAATAAGGTGAACTATTGGAAGATCCTATCAAAAATATTCATCTTTGTAATTTTTATTCTTAAATCCCAATGCAACAGAGAAAAATACAAAATCAAAAATAATTTTTTTTGAGAAAAATACAAAAAAAAAGAGCTGTAATAAAAATGAATGGTAAAAACATAGAAACATATGTTATTTGTGACAAGTTACCCCTCTTATCTATTAGGATTCATTTTACCATATCCATTTCATTTGTAAATACTCATAATAAAAACCTCATTCATGCCTATATTTTCCTAGCATGTATCTATCCCATATGTACATATTATCCATAAAATTTGATCATGGATTGGTCTTGTACTTTCTATCCACCTATTTCATAATAAGGTTTTGAACCATTCATCCCTCCATCCCTTTCTCCATCCATAATGTTAGTGATCAAACTTGTAGATGATAAATAGGAATAAAAAACATCTGATATATAACTCTAACACTTCCCAACAGATGCATCTAACAAAATTTAAACACTAAGGTATTAAGGTTAAAAACCTTCTTCACTTTGAGCTTTAAGCCCAGGTGGGTTTACCTTTCAGATCTAC
This sequence comes from Chamaecyparis obtusa, assembly GCA_027943335.1. NCBI lineage: Eukaryota > Viridiplantae > Streptophyta > Pinopsida > Cupressales > Cupressaceae > Chamaecyparis > Chamaecyparis obtusa. The sequence goes on from BSBK01002634.1 coordinate 866,962, forward strand.
TTCTTTAAAGCATTACAATAGTTATCCATGCCCTTGACATAGACAAGATACATTCAAATTATACAAAAAAACTTAAAGTGAACTGATTATTTGAATTGTTGATGGTGAAAAATGCAAATTAAGCTAAGACCAGTGCCAAATCCTAGGGCATTAGAGTCAAAGAACATACATCAATAGAAAACCCTTCAAAAAAATATATCCAAAAACCCAAATGAAGTGCCTTACACATCATTCTCCCATTCACTCGTCATGTTATCAAATTATTGTACAAACTATGAATTCCCAAAGATCTTCCTTAAGATTTACCCTTCCCTTGAAAGAAACTTTAGCTCAACCCCACTATCTACCTTGTAAACAATGTATCAAAATGCCTTACAGATTAATACATACAAGAATTCAAAATTCATACATGAAGGCAGTCATAATATGCAAAGGAGTTCCAGTATATTTTATTGATATTTTACTATATTAGTACATTCTTAACAGAAAATTGTAGGACCAAAGTACTATTATCAGAACTCTCTTTACAAATAACATTCACCACCCTTCACAAAAAAGGAAAACTTGCTATTTATATCACTGGCTATCTTGGAATCCTCAAAGAAAGGGTGCAACAAGCTTCTAATAGCCATGAAAATGACTTGCACTAAAGACAAAAAGTACATTACATAATGATAAGAAACAAAAAGAAACAAAAAGTTGATTCTCATCATATGGAATCTTCATAGGTGGCACCTTTGTCTGAAGATACTTTTGAGTAACTGCATAAGGTTTTTACATGAATGATGACTATCATTTCGGGCTAACCAACATCATTCTCTATATGATAGTTACACTCCTTATATTTTAGGATCAGGTGCCATGTGTGATTCACTCTTCTTCTACTTCTAATTTGATGGCAGCTGGTTTCTTCTTCTTTGGTTTGGTACTCTTATCCCAAGATTCCACATCATCTTCTAAAGGCTAATTGTATCCCTAAAAATCCTACAATATCTTGATTTTTCTATCCCACTTGGAGTCAGTAATGGCCTTTGTGTCAGCAACAAACTTGATGCAATCATGTTCAACGTTTAGCAAATTATCAAGAATGTTGTTGCAACCATCCATGTCTAAAGAGCCATCATTACTGAGAAAGGTCTCCTGCATGATTATCAACTAACCCATGCTTGATTTCCACTCTTCAAGGCTTATGATATTACTATCATTCCCATACATTGAAGGTAGGTATTTGTTGTAACCTAGGCCAAAGATGGCCATCCTAGCATTTATCTGATTTGTCTTACCTTTGAAGAAACTCCAAGTGGTACTAATCAACTCTATTTTTTCTCCCACTTCAGTAACTACCTCTGGGATGTCTTGTCGATGAGGTTGTAGTGCCTCTAATTTCTCAAACAGGGCACTTCTTCTAGACCAAACATTAAAAAGTGGCTCCAAAGTAGCCACTGCATCTTTTCCATTCTCACTAGTCTTCTACAATACAATACATGATTTATGGACTGAGTTCATTTTCTCCTTGATCTTTTCACACCTATGTTGCAAAATGTCAGAGATGGCTCTTAAGACTATATCAAGCTGGTTTTTCTCTAACTCATCTACTACCTTATCAGAAGTGTCTGCCACTGGTTGCTCTGCAGCCTCAATTTGTAAAATTGGAGGGGGAGCTACCTTAGAAGCTTCTTCAAGATTAGCTTTCAATTCTTCCAATTTGTCTTCCAAGACCCTAATTTTCATCAACCCTTTGTCTCTATCCTTTGCTATAGTTACTGAACTTTCAAACAATTTTGCATATTTGTTTGACAGTTGGGTTGTCCTAGCTTCATTCAGATGAGAAAAATGTGTCACAACCTTTGACACTTGAAGATAACTAGTGTTTCGGACAGTCCAAATGATCTTATCCCATTCCATTTTATCTTCTATGCTAACTAGGGATGGATTTTGGGTTCTTGGAGCTAAGGACCACATTGCCAAGGCTTGGGACTTGGGGTCATACCCACTTCCTTTGATCATATCTCCAATATGAGCCTCATAGAATAGGTTTCCTTCAAGTTTTTTCCTAATTTGATCAATGACGAATGCTGATGTCAAATCCCATCTAGGCACCAAAAGAATTCCACTAGATTTGACCATCTCCCTAGCCTCTTCAACATAGATTTTTTCTGATTCAGGGTCATAAGAAAATAGAGCTTTCAAAGTTTCATCATCAAGAGTTGTGCCCTCAGGTAATGCCTTTGCAATGTTTTGTTGCTTCTTCCAAATGAGGAAATTCCTGAATTCCTCACTCTTGATGAATTGATCATCATTAATGAATTCCTCCACATATAGTTCTCTTTCATCTTTTCCAAGCAACAAAGGAAATTATTCCTCCTCCTGTGAGGCCACCTTTTTTTCCCTCTCTGACGTTCTTCCTCAAATGGTGATAGTAAGCTCGGTCACCAGGCACTAAAGCTGAAGCTTTATCTATTACTTTCCTCTATTTCTTTTCTTTGTAGGGCCCACCTACCTCAAGTCTCTATCTTTTTTTATGGTGGTTCAGAGACATTCTCTACCTCTGGTGAGTCTTGACTGATATCAATGATAAGGGGGTCATTGGCTTGAGGTGGACTATCACCTTCTTGTGACCCATCAATATACTCTTCATAACTAGATGAAGGGTAACCTTTCTCTACATCCAACTTCTCCTCAAGTTGTCCCTCTAGTTGACTAGATAGAGTACCATGCATCTCAACCATTCTATCAATTCTTTGTAAATAGGGAAGATCAAGGAAGAAACCTCTAAAGGCAATTTTAGCCTTTTTTATTTGAGCCTCTAATTTCAACAAATCATAAAACTTGGTAATCCTTTTATCGATCTCATCTTCATCCATTATGTTTCTTATTACATCCTCCTCATCACACCCCTCATGTTCCCTAATTGTACCAATGTTGGGAATCAAAATCATTCTGGTAGTCCTGATAAAATTCTCAGAGTCCACATACCTGCAGACACCAGAGGTGATCTTGAAATGATTCAACCATGAACTGAGCTATGGTAGTGCCCTCTTACCAACCAGGAAGTTTCCTACCCTGAACTATCATGGAGTGAAAGTGCCCTTCTTGTGGAGTGCTAAGTGCTCCTTGTGAGTCAAAATCAGCTGCCAAATGAATTATAACTGAGAAAATCTTGGAGGCACATACTTTGGGAGAAGATGTGGGGGCTATGGGCATCCATATACTCTCATCAATGTAAAGTTCTCACCCAAGTGTAAAATCACCCCAATTATGGCCTGCTTGCCATTTATCAACAAATTCTTGGGGCCTAAGCAGCCTTAACACTCTAATTAGTAACCTTGTTACATTTGTCCCCAACATTTTCAAAATTGGGAAAACTATCCAATTTTGAAAAGCACATAAATCACATTCATTAGAGGTGTAATTCCACACCCTTAGCCAATATTGTACTTGATTAGGTTGATCCTCAAACATAATCCTAGGCCTCAACATTTTCACATTCAAGCTATTAACATTAAAGTACAAAATTAAGTGCATCAGAAGGGAATAATGCATGAACCTTATGGGCCTCTTGTTTTGCTTAATCATCACTAAGCCTTCATGCATTCTATTAATTACATACTGGATGTAATCATAGTCTGTATTAGCATGGGAATTCTAAATGTCGAAGATAATCATCAAGAGTTCTGCTGGCAACATCTCTACGTCTCCATCCATCCCTAAAAATCTACACAATCCATGGCATAGAAACTTCATATAGAAGTTGAGGGGCTTAAACTCATAGGGAGAATTCATGTGTGCTAGGAGAGGGGCAATGTACTTTCCAGTCTTAGGGATATGTCTGACCATATAGCTTTTCACTAGTCCTACTTGACTCATATACTTCTCCCTTTCCCCTTTTAGGTCTATCTCTGTGGAGGACGAGGAATAGAAATCAAAGGCCTTCATGAAGGACCCCCTATCCAGAGTTACTAGGGATGACTGGTCACTTTTACTGATAGTCTTTGAGATGGGATCATATAGCCTAGCTAGTTCAATAATGAGGTTGGCATCTAAGAAAACATTAGGGACAATTAGCTTAGCCATGCCTAAAACCCATACATTGAAAATCCAGATAGCTTTACCTCTATTATATAGAAATATGTAAAGATAGTGTATCCAGAGCCTGATGGAGTAAATAGATCCCTATAATTTTCCATTAAATCTTTGAAAACTTCATCACTAACCTTTTTTTTTATATTTGAACCAGTGATTAATTTGACAAATTCTTCTGAGATGTTGGGCTTTCCTTTATCCTCGCCACCCTATTCCATGGCTTCCCCACTAGATGATGCATGACTTGACTCTGGTTGGCTCATCTTGTAATTTTGGACACCTTTGAATTTTGAAAATTCTCTTTGGTCAAACACTCATTGCCAAGACTTCAAAATTCTCAATTTCCTTCAGAAAACATTAAGTGTCAAAAGAAAAGATGTCCTGTTTATATATCATCTACGTAAAATTACCAAGATTGCAGCGAATCTATTCCCAATCACTTCAACATTCAATTCTACACAACACCAATATTTAAATCAAGGCTAGCCATAATGTAGGATGTTGACAGATTTATTAAAAAACTTGAAAAGAAAGCAAAAAATAATGATCACAGTATCAGGCTTTAAAACCCTTAATTATTGATAAAAACCCTCGATTAGATCTGATTGGTTGTCTTTTTGATTTATTCCAACTTGGTAGAGTACCTTTTCCCATGTAGAAATGACTCTTATCCCTTTTCATTAATGAGAACTTAACTAGATCCAATTCAGAGATCAAGCGAACAAAGGACTCTCTTGATCTCGGAATGATTTACTTATCCTGGGTTAAATCTAGAGATCAAGCGACAAAGCCATTCTTGTGATCTCTGAATCTTTCTTCAACTCATGTCTTTATCCAGAGATCCAATGACCATCGTTAATCATAGAATGCATCAACGGTCTTGGCTCAACTTATTATTAAGAGAACACACGACTGAGAGCATTCTCTAATTCTTTAGGAAAACAAAACAACCATGGTTACATCTTGAGAATAAGAAATTGAAGACTTTGCTTGATCTCATAACCTTTAACTTAACCCATTACTTATTTGGTGATTCAGTGAATAAAAGATTATTTTAAACCTGAGTGCTTCTTGTGTGCTAAAATGTTGACACACTTCTATGAGTCATTATATCCAATATTTCTCAAGAATGAGGTCTCAAATGGTGACTCATAGCTCTCTATTCATGGAGTGCAAGGGTTTATAATGGAGGCCCTCAGTTTAGACATAGTTTGTGCCCATGCAAGTACACCATAAAATGAGATATTCAAAGAGGAAAAGAAAGAATGCTAGTCTCCATGATCTTCAAATATGCATGCAAATGAAAATGGAAGCTATTCTATATGATAACAATGCATGAAAGAAAAATAATCTATGAAAGGAAATACACATGCAAGATTATTCTATGAAATGAAAGATGAATCTAATCTACCATGAAAGTGTAAGAGTAATCTAAATGGATTTCCATGTATGCATGAATGAAGAAGACAAGAAAAGAGAAGTTGCAATGTTCAAGCTCAATTGCTCAAACTCTCTTCCAAAATCGCTCTCCAAACCTGTAGCATAAAAATAACATAAAATATGGATCTCTAAAATATGGATCTCTAAAATTTGGATGCCTAAAATGAGAGGGAGAGAGCTCCTTTTAAAGAGCAATGAATGGTAGAGATTAAGAGGCAAAATCCAAGGGTGGAGAAAAATTCTCATTTTGACTTTGGTGCCCAAGATTCTCAAGAGGCAAAATCAATGGACATGGTTAAGAGACAAAAAGATGCATGGAAGAAATTAAGAGGCAAAAGGTGATTCCACTCATCTTGGAAGGTGTGCATTCAATGTGTAGACGAAAATTCTTTTTCTTTTTATTTTAAATTTAGAAATTCCTTTTTCATGTGCACAATAGGATAAGGTGGATTTTATTATTTATTTAAAATATTTTTTTTATTTAATTAAAAGGGAGCATGTTCTCTTAATTAAATAAAACTTAGGATAAAATGATCAAACCTTAGGAAATATTGAAATATTTGAATTAATTATGATTTGATCAAGGAAATTGATTTGAATTGAAAATATTGCAAGGCATTGATTCATGAAATTGATAAATTGATTCCATCATTTGATAAATTAAAAAATGGGGGCCCATAGTCTAGGCGACCATTTTAGGGTGCATACATTTACCCCTCTTTGACTAATGTGTGATCTTTATGGGAACACATGTAGTCAAAGAATGCATTTGAAGTGTGAGATTGATTTGGGATCACAAAACAAACTAGATGTGTGATTGAAGAATGCGAACACATCAGGACAAAGATAAGCTGATTGAAAAAAAGACAAGGTCAACACTCCTGTAAATAGGTAATTGACATGTCCAAGATAAGAATCTCAAGCAAGGTTTCCCCAAGTGGAGAAATTGATAGGATTGATAAAGTTGAATCAAGGATTGAAGTTTTATAGGTACTGCCCCCTTGTGATTGAAATCAAAATGAGATAGAGGAGAAACAAAAAATTGATAAATTTGATCAAATCGAACTAAAAATAAGGTTCTTGATGTAAGATGAAAGATATAAGGATCATAGAACCAAGGTAGATCATCAAGCATGAAATATTATGCCCCAAGGTTGAATTAGAAGAAAAGAAGTGGGGTGAAAGTGAATGGAAGATATAAGTTTGGAAGAGGTGGAAAGAAATGGAGAGAAGAAAGAGAATGCCCCAAAATTAATCAACTGTTTAAGATAGAAAATTTTGATTGAGATCACAAAAGAAGATAAGGAAATGAAGATCAAAACATGACCATGGTTGATTAAGAGTCCAAAAGAAAGATGAAGAAAAACCCTCTCAAACTCCTAATGCAGCCTAAAAATGCAAATTAACATGAAGTCTAACAATGCAAGCTACATGAAAATGCAAAGGTGTACTTGTAATAGAGCAATTGTAACATAGGATTTTGTGTTCATCATTCATTAGAGAATGTGAAGGAACTTATTTAAATCATTGGGCCATTATTAATAGACATCATAAAATCACACAATCATCCCTAGTCACAAGTGCAATTATGAATATATGAATGTGATTTATATTGGATTGGAATGTGGAAATATTATAACATAAGCATCAAAGACATAAAGGTCAAGATGAATTTGATGTTAGCTTACCCAATTTAATGTAGCAAAACCACGATTGCATCAAGGCATAGATGTCAGGATGACCATAAGAACGGTTGTGCAAAAATAGTCAAGGATGATGCCTCAAATCTCCTAAATGTTTCAAGGGGACAAAAAGAGACACTCTAGAGTTTCAAGACCACACCCACAAGCATAAAGCAAATAAAAACATGCCCCATGTCCCAAGTCCTCTAGTTATGCATACCAGAGAGACTTATTAGACAAGGACACTCAACAAAAATTAATAACTGTCAGCACACAAAGAAAAGATCATGACATAGCTCAAGCATTAAGTGTTGTGTTTAAAAATTTAAGTGGGTTAATTGATACTAAGTTCTGAGGATAAGGATCGAATACTTGCAAGTAGGTAAGATCACATTACAAAACTGGGTAAGACCAAACTGATAAGTGTTGAAAAATACTAGATGTCAGGGGTTGTGTTGGAAAACATAGTTGGAGTGGTGTTTAAAAACACCATTTTTGAGGTGTCCTAAAGATTAATGCATCCAAGAGACCAAAGCTAACATAGTTATGCTCCCTAGATAAAGACAAAGACCAATTCCAAACCAAGGCAACAAGGACAAGTTATGATGGAGAAAGGCTAAGTGTCGAGGATGTGTGCTAAGAAACAGGGGTGCAAAGGCCTCACGTAGCGCTTGTTTCTAGGTTTTCACCACTTGGATTTTATTGCAATTTTTTTTTTAGGACTTTTAATAAATTTTTTAAAATTTTTTGCTACCAAGGCACCTGTTTCCAGGTTTTCACCAAGGCACTCTTTTTTTTTTTTTGATTTTTTTGGTATTTTTTGAATATATAATTTTGTTTTGGAGATACATCAAAGCTCCTATTGCTAGGTTGTCACTAAGATGATCATTTTTTTAGGACATTTTCGGATTTTAGAATTGTTGACAATATATCTTTTTTTTTGGATTTTTTTTCTGGATCAATAAGTATGTACAAAGGATGCTCCTAGACAGAATTGGCATCATGGATAGAACTTCTTCAGGTGCAAGACATTGATAGGATCAGGGAGCTACTCTCCCACTGCTATGGATAGTAAATAAGTACCTATCCCAAAAGCTGCTGTAATGATGTAAGGTCCAAGCCAATTAGGTTCAAATTTACCCTTTTGATCTCTATGCTATTGATTCTTAGGATTTTCAGGTAGGACAAGATATCCCACTTGGAATTCTCTAGGGTGAACCTTTTTTATGAAGGCTTTGGACATGTGCTTTTGATAAACCCTCATATGGTCAAATGATGCTTGGCGTTTCTCATCTAGAAGTTCTAACTCTTGAAGTCTCATGGCACAATAGTCTTCATCTGCTTTGAGGGAAACTCTAAGTGAAGAACTCTCAACCTCTAAAGGTAACACTGCTTCATCACCATATGTAAGGGAAAAAGGAGTAGCCCTAGTAGGAGTACGAATACTTGTTCTATAGGCCCACAAAGCCAGATTTATCTGTAAGTGCCAATCTCTACCATTCTTACAAACTGTTCTATGTAGGATTTTAAGAATGGTTTTTTTTATGCCTTTGCTTGACCATTTCCTTGCGGGAAGTAAATGGAGGACCAATGTTGTTTAATCTTGAATTTCTTGTAGAGTTGTGTAAGGTCTTTATTTTTGAACTGGCCTCCATTGTTAGTGATAATCTCAAAGGCACTCCATATCGATAGATGATATGGTTTAGAATGAATAGAGAGACTATCTTGCTTGAGGCAATAGAAAGTGGGACAACTTCTACCCATTTAGTGAAATAATCAGTAGCAGTGATAATAAACTTGTGTCCACATGGTGAGTTGGAATGAATCTTCTCAACAAGATGAAAGGCCCAGGACTGAAATGGCCAATGAGATATAGAAGGAATGAGCTCCCTTCCTAGAACATGGATCAGGTTACCACATTTTTGACACTTTTCACATGACTTTGAAAAAGCTACTGCATCAATCTACATCGTAGACCAATAATACCCTACCCTAAGCAACCTTCAGGCCATGACAAGACCATTGGAATGTCCCCCACAGATACCCTCATGGATGTCAACTAACTCTTGGTCAAATTCTTCCTTTTCTAAGCATCTAAGAAGTTTTCCATCTAGACCCCTCCTATACAAATCACTAGAGATAATGGAATTGTGAGAGGCATTTCGGGTAAGGTTTCTACATTCAAATCGGTTAAAGGTTTCAGGGATAATGCCATCATGAAGGTATGAGTAAATGGCACCATAATGGGATGACTCATGACCAACAAGGGTATAAATGACATGAATTTCTTGGGAGTCATAGATAGGGCGATGTAGCTCTTCGACTAGGAATTCAAATCTGGATTCATGTTCCCCTAACTGAAGGAGTGAAGCAAGTGTAGCCATAGCATTAGCTACTTTGTTTTCCGCTCTAGGGATTTGTTGAAACGTGACAAATGTGAAGTATCATTTCAAGGAATCAACCATTTTCTTGTAAGGTACTAGTTTCTCATTTTGTTTTTGATATTCATCATTGACTTGGTTTATTGTCAGCTATGAATCCCCATAGATGTGTAACTCTATGATTCTCCATTCTATGGCCATCTTAAGTCTAGTTGTTAAAGCTTCACACTTAGCAATGTTATTTGTACAAGGGAACCATAACTTGTAAGACTTAGGAATAGTGTACCCATGAGGAGAAATGGACAACACACCAGCTCCTAAACCATTTTTCATAAAGGATCCATCAAAGAACATCTTCCATGTTCTTTTAGTCATTTACATGAGGTGTTCATTTGGGAAGTCAACTTGAATAGGTGCATTATCTTGTATTGGGAAATCAGCCAATTGATCTGCTATTGCTTGTCCTTTGATTGTGTTATGCTCAATGTACTCTATGTCAAACTCTAAAAGGATCCTCATCCATTTAGCAAGTCTACCTATGAGGGAAGCCTTACCTAGTAAATACTTGAGTGGATCTATTTTTTCTATGAGGTGTATAGTGTGCACAAGCATGTAATGTCACAACTTTTGGGAAGCAAACACAACTGGAAGGCAAGCTTTCTCAATTCTGGTGTAGTTAACCTCATATGAAACAAGAGTGCGACTAATGTAGTATATTTCTCTTTCTTTCCCATGTTCATCAAGTTGAGCTAGTAATGCCCCCAAGGAAGATTTTGTCTCTCAAATGTATAGAATAAGTGGTTTCCATGGGATAGGAGGCATTAAAATGGGAGGATTTTCTAAGTATTTCTTGATTTGATCTATGCTCTTTTGACAATCCTCATTCAAAACACATTTGAATCCTTTGTGTAAGTTCTTGTTTAAAGTTTGAGCTCTAGCTGCCAACTATGAAATGAATCTCCTTATGGATTGAAGACATCCTTGAAGACTCCTCATTTGACTAATGTTTCTAGGAGGTGGCATATCTATGATTGCTTGGACTTTTTCAGGGTCTACCTCTATTCCTTTTGTTGAAATCATGAATCCTAGTAGTTTTCTAGAGGTGACACCAAATGCACACTTTTTAGGATTTAACCTTAGTTGAAATTATTCCATGCAATCTAGAATGACTTCTAAATCATCTAAGTGTGTGTCTCTTTTATTAGACTTGGCCATGGTGTCATCTACATAATCTTCCATTTTTTTATGCATCATGTCATGAAAAATGGTTGTCATAGCTCATTGATAGGTGGCTCCTACATTTTTTAATCCAAAAGGCATAACGTTCCAACAATAGATACCCCATGCACAAGTGAATGCAAGATTTTCTTGATCTTCAGGAGTTATCATAATTTGATTGTATCTAGAAAAACCATCCATCAAGGAATACGTATCATAACCCGCAGTCATATCCACTATCATGTCTATATTGGGATGTGGAAAGTCATCCTTTGGGCATGCTTTATTGACATGTCTAAAATTTGTGCAAATTCAAATGGATTTTTCATGTTTGGAAATTGTTACAATGTTTGATATCTATTCAGCATAGTCAATAGCTCTTATGAATCCTACACCAAGGAGTTTCTCCAATTCTACTTTGACCAGGAGAGCTATGTGAGGATGCATCTTTCTCAATTTTTGTTTAACTAGTTTGACACCCAGAGCTATGGACAAGTGATTCATGATAAGATTAGTGTCCAACCCTGGCATATCTGAATAAGTCCATGCAAAGTTGATTTCCTTATTCTATAAGAACTTAGTGTAATCTTCTTTTTCTTGCGGTGACAAGGACTGAGCCAAGTGTACTATCTATGGAGCCTCATTTGTACCCAAACTAACTATTTGTGTTGGTTCAATAAGCATTGAAGATCTATCTTGAAAGTAGCTAGCAAGATGATCAAGTACCTCATCTATAGGTGCCTCAAAGAGGTTTTCACCCTTGTATACATCATTTCTTTTTACTTTTTTTGGTTCTGACACCACCACATAGTGGTTTTCACCATCAGAACTCTTATTCTTTTGATTTTATTTTCTTTTTATTTTGTGACTAAGGTAGTTGATGTCTAGCTCTATCATGTTGGTAGCCGGTTCACTGGTGGAAGAGACTACGGGTTCAATGGTATTCAAGTAATAGGCTATCTCATAATCATTTTGAAACATTAAGAGCTTAGGTTCTTGATAACATTGGGACCAATCAAGGAGGCTAGGATGAACAAGAGGTAATTCAATGACTGGTTCAAGGTTGTGAATGTGAATGATATCATCTCTAGTGACCAAAGAGTTAGAGTCTATCAAGTATCCTTCTAAGCTACCCGAATCGGGATTCATCCTAACAAGTGAAGAATCATCTACTAAGGCAACATGTGGGTTCAAATCCTCTAATCCTACACATGAATCATCGGCTACCTTGGGTTGAGAACTATAAGTGTGGATGACATCAACATCCATATCAACTATGGAAGGCTTTGAGAAGGAGTCCCATTCATACTCATATGAACTTGTTTTTGAACTTCAACTAGGATGTTTACACCATGAAGGTTTGGAACGTCTTGATGTGGAAGTTCTAATGTCATCAAGGGTAATACCTTCTCTTTCCATTAAATGAATAAGGTTCTTTCATTGACATTCTTTGATGGGATCTTCTACATATGATTCATCTTGTTCTAAGCTTGCAACTGTCTCATGAGTGACTGGATTATCTAAATATCCCCAAAGGAGATTAGTGGAAGGGACCCAATCTTCACACATATCTTACTGATTTGTCTAATTAGGTATGTATTCTAGTTCATCTTCATTATCTGACTCATCAAGGATAGGAGCAGTGTTCTTGTTGCGATTCATAAATCCTAGGCCAACTGTCTTCTTAGACTTGCGTCCAAAAAGATCATGATCAAGGGGTTCAGCTCTAGAATCCAATCTTTGACTAAGAGGGCCATGTCTAGGATAGCCTATTTGTTTGACAAAAGTATACCCTCTTCCATAGGCCTTAGGAGAGGGAGAGAAGTTCTCATTATGGATGTGTTTATCTTCTTTATAAATCCAGTCTTTAACAACTAGCTCTTCTTTCTCATCTTGAATAGGCACCGAGGACCCTACAAATGTGCCAAATAAAGTCATAGCTTAAGAGGAAGGTCTCATTTATTGTGAAGGCTTGCCATAAGACCTAGGTGAAACTAGTAGATTTGTGAGGGAGTTGAGTTGATACCCCCCATGCCAAGGTCTATTGACTTGAACTTGTCTTTGCATTCAACTAAGGTTGCATTGAAGTCTTCTTCTTCTCTATTGAGGGGAACATGAGCACTCATTGAAACTGAGTTAATAGATAAAGTGTTATCCTCAGGTATACAAATCTCTACTCCATTGTAAGGGAATTTAACACACTGATGATAGGTAGATGGCATTGCTTGCATATCATGAATCCATGGTCTACCGAGTAAGATATTGTACGCAAGGGGGACAATGTCAACTATTTGGAATAAAATATCTTTTTCAATAGGGCCAATCCTAACAGGAAGGATGACCAACCCCTTGGAACTTCTTTCTACCTCATTATAAGATTTGATAGTGATCTTTTTTTTGGTATCTATGACTTGTTCAGAATAACCCAATGTCTTCAAGAGACTCAAGGAAAAAATATTAAGCCCATCACCCTCATCAATCAACATGTGCCTAACATGGGTTTTGTGGATCATGACCTCAATATGAAGAGTGAGATTGTGTGGGTGGCTCAAAGCTTTATCATCATCCTTTGAAAAGGTAAGGTAATGAGGGCTAGCAATATGGTTAACCATGTTCTGGAATTGATCAACGTCTAAGTTTGTTGGGACATTTTCTATGTTTAAAGCATCCTCAAGGACTCTATTGTGTCTTAGGGACAACTCTAAGAGCTCAAAGATCAAAATTTGAGTTGGGGTTCTTTGCAACTGATCGACAAGATTATAGCGCGACTTAGGATTGATTTTTGGTTTTCTGGTGGTATTCTTAGATGCCACTTTCTTTGGTTGACTTGGTTGACTTGAACTTGGTCCTCTAATGACAAGGGGAGCTTGACTTCATGTGACAACATTGAGGGTTTGAGATGACACTCTAGAGTTAGGACCCCTTAGCACCAGGGTAGGTTCTTCATCAAAGATGGGAGGAGAGTCCATGTCTAGATCATAACCATATGGATCTTTATCCCTCATCATGTTGATATTCTCTTCTACAACTTCAAGCATGTTGAAAAAATTCTCTACATCTATGTAAGTGTAATTGACCTCAGCCTTTCCATTCCTAGGTTTAGAGGTTTCCCCCTTCTCATACTTGGGAAAAGCTTCTTTGAATGCCTTATGGTCGGCATTGGTGTTCAATCCATCTACCTTAATTTTTCCATTATCAATGAGATCTTGGATGATATGTTTGATTTTCTAGCAGTTTTCAATATCATGTCCAATGCCATTGTGAAACTTGCAAAAGGATTTCTCATCCCACCAATGTGGCTTAACATCAGGTATATAATTCTTTGCAGGATCTTGAGGATGCGCAAGGTTGTTGGCAATGATTTTTTTTAAGACATCCTCATATGAATCACCAAGTTTTGAAAATTGACATCTCTCTTTCTTAGGATTATCTTGGTATCTTTGCCTATGCTCTTGTTAATTAGATGCATTGAGTTTCATAGCTTGAAAAACACTAGATAAGTGGAGAACAACTTGATATTTGGGTTTGGAGGAGTCCACAACTCCATCATTGACCACTTGTTTGTTCCTATTCCACTGTAAGATCTTTCCTTTATCCTTGTTAGGGTTGTTGTTATTTTGACCATTGTTGTTGTTGTTTTCATGTTTGGTCAAAATTCCATGTTCTCTCAAAACATCCTCAATCCTACATGCGGTTTCAACCATGGTGTCAAAGGAATAAAAAATCATCTTCCTAACTTCATACCACATTTTAGGAACCAAGTTGCTAACAAGGATGTCAATCTTCTCATTTTCTTTGATGTTCCTAGGGTAGTGAGATCATTGTCATCTCCACCTTTGCAAGAAAGTGACAAAGGATTCCCCTTGATTTTTCTTTAAGTTGCATAAGTCCAACATGGTGATAGATATTGAAAGGTTGTATGCAAAGTGTTGGACAAATCTATAGATGATCTCTTTGAAAGTCTTAATGGGGGGAGTTATGTAGGTGAACCATTCCATCACTTGACCCTTAAGACTCCTTGGGAATAATTTCATGAGGTACGAGTCATCTTGATGGAACTCAAAAATCATGGTATAGAATTGATGCACATGATCATGTGGATCTCCATTCCCATCATACTTGTCATATTGAGGGATCTCAACCTTCCTAGGAAAGTCTTTCATGCTAACACTTTTTTCAAAAGGATTAGGACAAATTGAATCAAGTGACAATGAAATCTTGGGTGCCAACATCTTTTCCATCATGCTCTTAATTTGTTTGATCTCTTCTTCTTGAGATGGACCTTGCTTATTAATCTTGTTATCCACATCAAATTTGTAGGGTACTCTAGCACCCTTGTTGATTAAACTCTCTAGGAACTTGTCTTTATTTTTCTCTAAGTATCTCTCCACATACTACTAGAAGAGTGGTTCTTGTTGTATCTTCATGAAGTCTTGGGAGTTGAGGTCAAAACTTGAGCTACTACCCCCATATTGTGAACCATGGTGAGCATGTTGTGAAGGTTGTCTTGAGTTCCTAAGAGGTCTTTGTCTCCTATAATGATCATGTTGTGAAGCCCTTCTTCCTCTGAGACAAGGAGATCATGAAGGTGTTCTTGAACATCTTCCACTTTGTGGAGTCTTAGGAGGGGTGGATGGAGGAGAGTTGTTTCCACGACCAACACACATGTTATTAAATTGATCATTAAGTTGTTGAGCCAAGAGTCTATCTTGCTCTTCCTGGAAGGTTCTCCTTTCTATCTCCAACAAGGGTTGTCTCTCTACCTCTAGGAGTCTAAATTGCTCTTCATTTTCATCTTGTTCATCTAGGAAGGCTTTCTTTTTACACTCAATTCTCTTAAGTCTTTCACTCATGTATCTTGAAGGTGTTTTGAGCGGTGAACTCGGTCTTGAATGTCTAAACAAGTCATTGGTGTATGTTACATTCACACAAGTGTCATAAGGTTCATCATCTTGGTTTTCATGTTGTGATTATGCTTCTTGATAGGCTTGCCTCTTATCTCTTTCAACCCTTTGGTGTGCATCTAGATATCTAGTTCAGATAAGGGGTGAAACTGGTCAATTTTGACGAGAGGAACTGCCAAACAAAAGGGTACCTCTATGTTTTTCAAATATGTCATCAAGGCTTTTATCCATTTCTTCCCTCTCTCATCAAGTCATTGTGTAACTCATATCCATGTCTGAGTGAGAAGATGATAAGGGTGTACTCAAGTCACTAAGGTTACTCTTGGGATCAAACCAAGCTTATGATTTGTTCCTGGGTGATTGATCAAATACAGGTTCTTTTCCCTTACATTTTTGGTGAGTTTGAACGAAGGGTAATTGGTTAAAGAATAATTGAGGTCTCTTTCCTTGATTTACATGATATCTTATTATAACTCACATGAAATAAAAGGTACTAGGTGATAAGATGACCCTAAGAAACATTGGTACCAAACCGGGATAGTAAAAGTACTTACTTGTCCAAAAGAGAGGTGATAAGATAGAATATTTCAAGAGGCATAAACCAACATTTCCATAGAGGTTCTCACTGAACGGGTGAATACCCTAACACATATGGAGTAGGAGGATGATTTATCCAAGTTATATTGATTGAATTTGAATTTGTATGGAAGTGAATGGACAAGAGATTACTAAAACTCTCCAAGTGTGTTATCAAAGGATCCAACGGTTTACCTTCTTAACAAGGATGGTTTCTAGCTCACCGACTCCAAGCAAGGTCACTTGTGAAATAAAAGATTACTAGTTCAAGAGGTCAAAATGAAAGAATCCAAGGTGCAAATAGGCTTCTAACAGTGGGGTAAGTGACCCAATTTGACCCGGATCAACCGAGGAAGACTGGAAATGATAGGATAGCAAATCAAGAAAGTTGACAATTTTAGGCAACAATGAATCAACACTGGGTGATAGTTCACTCTAAGGACATGTGACAGGTGCTGACATCAAGCTGTAAAACATTGTTTTTTTTAATTCAGGAACTCAGTTTTTTGTTTTTTTTAATTGACCAACTAGATGCATTAACAAATTCTTATCATTAATCAGGCAGGCAAGACAACAATTAGGGATTTCAAGAAAATAATTGTCTTTAAACAATGAGCAAGGGACAAAGCAACCTTGTGCATGAACAAGAATAGTGACATAGTATTCTACTCGCTAAGGACTCTACTTGTGTATGTTCTCAATTTTTTTTTCAATCATGCACATAGTCCTAGAAAATAAAAAGTTGGTTGCACTATGGTTTGTAGTAATGGTCAACTCTGCAAATCTTGCAATCTCAAGTGGGTGAAATCCAATCCCGGTGCACCGAGGTTTTGACACAGTCTGAGAATTTAATCAATCAAGAGTTGCTGAGGAGATCTGATAGCTGAACAAGAGACCAAACTTGTGGAGATTTATTCCATAAGGAAATTTATATAGTGGTTGCTTCTCCATGGTAGGAATGGCTAATATCACTTGAGGTTCCATCCATGTGGTTTACCCAATAAAGGGAGTGTCCACTATAGTTAACCCTCTCTAACAAGGAAGACTCACAATATGGACCACATTGGGACTTAGCTCAGATTCAAGGGTTCTAAGTTTTTGATGTGCCCAAAAGGGAATAAAGGATACTCCTCTAGCCTCTTCACCTTATCCAGACATAGCAAGCAGATTAATTGACATGCTAAGTTGAAATCACCTCACTAAGTTTTGTATGCCAACAAAAATGACTACCGATCTCTCTAAATGGGACCAAGAGAGAATGTACCATCAAATATTGAAGACTAAACCAAGTGGGACAATGAGATGATAACAAGTCCTTCCCTACCTACAAGGGGATCTATCACCGAGAAGAGCTTCGCATGTAAGACAAGCAAATGAAACCCACTCTCTCAAGAATGCCAGAAATAGTGTTCATAGGGCCTAATTACTATGTGGAACATATATGCAAGAAAGAAAATCTAGATTCATTCTTTCCTTTAGAGAAGAAATTGAAATGTGATCTATGAAAGTAGGAAATCACTCAAGTAAGACACGTGAGAGGTTTTTTTTAATGAAAGGAAACCAAATGTTATAGAGCTTTAAACAAAATACCTAGTAATCCATGCAACACACTTAGTAGATTTTACCTTATTTTTATTTTTGTTGAGATTTTCTGTGCAAGCAAGACAAGCAAACAAGAAAACAAGATATGCAACGTATATTCAACTTATGCAAACCCCAGGGTTAGATCTGAAAATAAATTATTAGGAGAAATAATAACCAACAAATAATCCAAATGACAACTCATATCATGCATTAAACCATGTGAAAAATAAGTGCAAGCTAATCATTAAATGCCCTTTTTGTTTTGTTTTTCAATTTTGATTTTTGACCTAGTTAATAAGATTGGACCTATATGACATGAATTCAGATCCTAAACCCTAAATTCATAAAAGAGACCCCTATTAAAAAACATAGAGCTTTCCAAAAATGTAAATTTTTTAGCAATATTTTCCGATTTGTGCCCTAGGGACCCTATTTATCAAAACACACCAGTTTTCAAAGATCATATTTTAAAGCCATTATTTGTCATCAAAACCAAAAACATAGAGAGCATACCCACTATAGAATTTCTAGATCTTTCCATAAATGTAAATTTTTCCAAAAAAATTGCTGATTTGCGACCATAAATGAATTTCCATGAAAAATGATAAAAAAATTATAAGTGGTGGAAAATTCATCCGAAAAATCAAATTTCCATACTAAGACACATTTGACCCATCTCCAACCTGCAAAACAAATTTTAGACCAAAACTCTAAGCCGTTTATGAGATATGATCAAATCTTCTAAAAAACCCTAGGTTTTGTCTTCAACTCATCCGACACAAGGGTTAGGCTTGAAAAACTTCAATAAAATAACAATGCAAAGAGTAGAAAATCTGAATAAAATGAAGTAAAATCAAGAGCATCAACCCCACATTGTGTGCCAAAAATGTGTGCTAAAATGTTAACACACTTCTATGAGTCATTATATCCAAGATTGCTCAAGAATGAGGTCTCAAATGGTGAGTCATAGCTCTCTATTCATGGAGTGCAAGGGTTTATAATGGAGGCCCTCAGTTTAGACATAGTTTGTGCCCATGCAAGTACACCATAAAATGAGAGATTCAAAGAGGAAAAGCAAGAATGCTAGTCTTCATGATAATCAAATATGCATGCAAATGAAAATGGAAGTTATTCTATATGATAAAAATGCATGAAAGAAAACTAATCTATGAAAGGAAATACACATGCAAGATTATTCTATGAAATGAAATATGAATCTAATCTACCATGCAAGTGCAAGAGTAATATAAATGGATTGTCATGGATGCATGAGAGAAGAAGACAAGAAAAGATAAGTTGCAATGTTCAAGCTCAATTTCTCAAACTCTCTTCCAAAATCGCTCTCCAAACCTACAGCATAAAAATAACATAAAATATGGATCTCTAAAATCTGGATGCCTAAAATGAGAAGGAGATGGCTCCTTTTAAAGAGCAATGAATGATAGAGATTAAGAGGCAAAATCCAAGGGTGGAGAAAAATTCTCATTTTGACTTTGGTGCACAAGATTCTCAATAGGCAAAATCAATGGACATGGTTAAGAGGCAAAAAGATGTCTGGAAGAAATTAAGAGGCAAAAGGAGATTCCACTCATCTTGGAAAGTGTGCATTCAATGTGTAGACAAAAAGTCTTTTTCTTTTTATTTTAAATTTAGAAATTCCTTTTTCATGTGCACACATAGGATAAGGTGGATTTTATTATTTATTTAAAAGATTTTTTATTTATTTAATTAAAAGGGAGCATGTTCTCTTAATTAAATAAAACTTAGGATAAAATGATTAAACCTTAGGAAATATGAAAATATTTTAATTAATTATGATTTGATCAAGGAAATTGATTTGAATTGAAAATATTGCGAGGCATTGATTCAGGAAATTGATAAATTGATTCTCTAATTTGATAAATTGAAAAATGGGGGCCCATAGTCTAGGCAACCATTTTAGGGTGCATACACTTCTAACCTGACCACAATCTTTATCCGGAGAATCAACGACCACTATATCTCTCAATCTTCGATTGATTCTTTTAATTCTTGGTTTATCATTAGATTAAGTAAGTGAAGACCTCTTGTATTCTCTAAATGCTTTTACTAACCCTGGCTTCTTTATGAGATTCAATGAATACCTTTAATCTCGTATTTGCCAGATATTTCTCTTAACTCAGGTTTAATCATGAGATTAAACATTAGCCATTGATCTCCAAAGCTATCCATGGCTGTCGCTGAATCGCCAAATGTTTTAGGGCTTTACTACTTTATCATGAGATTGAGTGAATACCTTTATTCGCTAAGTCGCTGAATGACTTAAGTCTTAGCTATCAATTATATCCAAAGATCACGCGACTAAAAAGATTTTACACTTTTAACACCCTTGTTGTTGAATCGCCAGACATTTTTATATGAACTGCCAAAATCTAGCGAATGAGAGATAACCATTGTCATTGAATCGCTAGATACATTATCAACTTCATAGTCTATCTTGAGATTAAAAGACCACCGTTGATCAAGCATTACATCAACAACTATCACTTGATCACTGAATGACTTAGGACATAACCATTTAATCAAGCGAATGGGAGATAACTATTGCACTGGGTCACTAAATGTTTGAAGAAAACTACCAAGGATCATGAGATTTAGAGACTACACAGTCGCTTGCTCGTTGAAAGAAAAACTAACCACCCACTGTATCTGGAGATCAAGCGACCAAAGAGAAAAAAGACAAAGATCCAAACAAAGTCGCTTGTTCACTGAATGAAAAGTGACTTAATAAATTTATCCTGAGATTCAGCGAACAGTAGGAAAATAAAAGACCATGTGCAAACTTGAATACTTAAGTGGCTCATAAAGTAACATGAAAATATATGGATCTAGGGAACACTTAAGATGTTTTTAAGAACAACAACCCTTCTGAGGACAAAAAGACCTAGGGAAAGGATACATGAGCATTTTCACATGGTGGACCTTGAAATTTTCAAACTCTAAATGGATGAAAACACTTGCAGAGACACAGAAAAGGCAAGGCAAAGTCCAAAAATGATATTTCTCAAAAAACCTAAAAATACTCCAACAGTGGCTCTATCTGAGGATGCTTGAATGCAAGTTCATAGCAAGTAAAAAACAATCTCTAGGTGGAAGACCAAAAAACACTAACCTACTATAAGAAACAAACACACAACTAAAAAAAATACACCTATACATATTTACAGAGCTATTGTGCATGGAAAAGTTTGAAACTTAATTGAAGAAATACTTCAAAAACTGTCCATGCACTAGCGATTCCTGTTCTTCACCATCCATATTTCTCAAAAAATATGAATCCTTTCCATGAATCTGATGGATAATGGATGATCCTAACTACAAGGACTCAAATTTTTTATGCTTGCCTTTGTCTTCAACCCTAACATTCCACTGAAGGATCAGATCTCTAGGCTGGAATTTTCTAACACTTGCTCTTCTATCAAAAATATATTTCATCTTTTGCTACAATTTCATATTCTCTTTCTGACTTTCCCTTCTTGTCTCATCCAGCTCAACCAATTGGATCATCATATCTTGTAGAGGATCACCAATTTCCATTTCTTCTTCTTGCATTAATTGGTATATGGGCAACAAATTATTCGTAGGAAGTCTGGATTTCATACCATACACTAACTCAAAAGGAGACTTTCCCGTAGCTCTTTTTTCTATAATTCTATCTGCCCACAATGCTAACTTCAATTTTATATGCCAACTCCTTTTATTCTTTTCCAATTCAAGATTTTCATAATGCTCTTATTACTAGATTTTGCTTTCCCATAGGCTTGTGGATGGTATGGGGATGAATATGACAAAATTATTCCCATTTTTGAACAAAATTTAGTGAATTCCCATGATCTAAATCACATGGCATTGTCCATTACTAACTTGACAAGGACACCAAATCTAGTAATTATATTATTCCTCAAAAACTCAGTTACCACTGTGCTTGTAACCTTCTTAGTTGGGGTTGCTTCAATCCATTTGGTAAAATAATCTGTAGAAACCAGTATCCAACTATGTCCTCCACTAGATTTCTCAGCAAATTCTCCAATAAAGTTAATACCCCTCATAGCAAAAGGAGCTTCTGCAACCACAGGGTTTAACAAAAATGCACCTGAGAACTTTAAATTTTTTGAGAACCTCTAACATGGTTCACACCTTCAGACAAATGAATGAGTGTCCTTAAACATGATAGGCCAATAGTAACCAGCCCTTAGAATTTTATGAGTTGTGGCCCTAGCCGAATGATGTCCTCTACACAACCCAGAGTGCATATCTTTTAAGACCTTTTCAGATTGCCCCTTGTCCAAACATAAGAGAAAAATCCCATCATTGTCCCTCTAGTACAAGTCACCTTGCAATAACACATACCTTTGAGCCTACAATTTAAGGCTTCTTTTCTGATTAACATTCAATTCCTTTGGGCAATTAGCATTCTTAAGAAAATGAACAATGTTAGTATACCAAGGTTGCATCTCAATGCTAGTAATTGTTCCTCCACCAATGGTAACATTATTTACTTGAACAAGGTCCATATTATCTTATGTCATTAATTTTGCAAGTTCCAGACCCCTCACAAGTTTAGTAATATGGAGTTCCAAATCAAATTCTTGAATTCTATTAATCCATTTGCACCTTTTTCCTGTGACCTCACTTTGGACCAAAATGTCCTTTACTAAAGCACGGGGGACATATGCATTAACTTTTGCACAAACCAAATAAGGTCTAAAAGCCTTGACTATCTTAGCTGATGCATAAGCATGCTTTTCCATCAATTCATAATTTAACTCAGCTAATTGCAATGATTTGCTGAAGAAAGCAATGGGATGCTCAAATCCTTCCCCATCTTTTTGTAATAAAATTGCTGCAATGGTATGAAAAGATACAAAGGAAAATAAAGAAAAAGGCTTAGAATAATTAGGAGATATTATGATAGGGGCTTCTTGGATTTTTTATTTTATTTTATCAAAAGCCACTTGAGCTTCATGACTCCAACAAAAATTTACATCTTTCTTTAGAAGCTTAACTATGGGTTTAACCAAAACTACAAAATTAGCAATAAACCTCCTGACAAAATTGATTTATCATAAAAAGGACTATACACCTTTAAGATTTTTTGGAGAAGGGACCTTTTTGATTCCTTCAACTCTTTTAGGGTCAATCTTGACTCCTTTTGACACTATATGTCCTAGCAATTTCCCTTTAGTAACAACAAACTGACACTTCTTAGGAATCAGTGAAATGCAAAACTCTAAAGCCTTGAATAGAACCTTTTCCAAGTGATTACAATGTTCATCAGCCTTCTTGGAATAAGTAGTCAAATCATCTTGATACACAACCATAAGGACATTAATCAAGTCTTTGAAAGCAACATCCATTGCCCTTTGAAAAGTTGCTCCATCATTTTTCAAACCAAAAGGCATATAGAGATAAACATAGGTTCACCAGGGAGTAGTAAATGTTGTCTTGAATTGTTTAGATTCTTTGACTAATACCTGGTTGTATCTTCAAAAACCATCCATCATAGACAACAATTCACAACTAGTCACTCTATGCAGCATAACCTTCATATTTGGTAATCCATAATTGTCTTTTAGTGAAGCAACATTTAAATTCCTAAAATCAACACAGAGTCTTATGTCACCATTCTTTGTCCTAACTGGCACCAAATTAGAAACCCATGAAAAATGCCTAATAGGCTCAATGATGCCAGCATCCCTTAACTTGGTGAATTCTATTTGCATTTTAGTGGCTAGCAGGGGGTTAATGGGCCTTTGTTTCTGCCTAAAAGGTTTGGTATCTTCCTTTAAAGGGATTTCATGCTAAAACAAGTCTTCCCTATAAGCTTTGAGATCATCATAAGACCAAGAAAACACATGTTTATATCTTTTCAATAGCCTTATCAAATTGGTCCTTACCTCCCTGCTCAACTTTTTTCCAATGTAGATCACTTGAGGGGATGTTTCTGAACTTAAGTTTATTTCCTCTAGATCTTCAATCTTAGTATTGGATTTTTGTGACATGTATCCATCATTTATCTTAAAGATGCCCTCTACTTCTACCAACCCTTTAGGAATATGATTGGAGGCTAACTAAAAAATCTCATTTCCCATGACACATTCCTTTCCATCAAAAACCTACTATGAGGCATTGAAATCAATATGTTACCCATCATATTGATCTAAACTTTGAATAAATTTAAGGATATCAAGACCATCTTCAAAAAGCTGCCAATTATACACATTATCAGGCACTACAGGCCTACTTTTGATCTCTAACATTGATACACCCTCAGAGTAACATCATTATTTTTTAATGCAATGCTGGAAAGGAAATCTGCCATAATATTATTTAACCTTTCCACCCAAAGAATATTGAAAGCATCAAACAATTCTAATCTATCCCAAACAACATGTTTATACAATTTTAACTTGTCATCTTTTGCAACATATTTAGATCTGATTTTGGCTATGATCAATTGGGAATCACCATGGAATTTTAAGCACTTTATACCATGTTTTATAGCAACATATAAACCCAATATCAAAGCCCTATATTTTCCAGTATTATTAGTACACTACCATAAATAGAATTATCCATTTAGCTATCTATCACATCTGCATGCATAGGACATCATAACATCATAGAAAGCATAATGCATCACAAATGCATTCTATCACATGCCTAATAGTCCCTCACTACATCATATATCATAAAAACATAAAAAAATATAATGTCCAATGTACAATATTATCACAAAATGAAAACATGTATTTCAATTTATATGAAAGTCCATGAAACATATCACACTAGGATATATAAAAGTCAATGAAATCTATGATGCACTACCTCTAATATCTTTATTTCTAGGTATAGTTGAGTAATAGAAGGACCTACTCCACCTGTACCTATATCTAGCTTGGGAGGTCTTCTAGCTACTCTTGCACTCGGTATGAGAATGTCTAGATGCTCTAGCATAGGATCTCTCTACATAGCTTCCAATCTATTTCTCATGAGGCACACCTTTCTCATAAGAATATTTCCTGTAGGTAACCTCCTTGGTAGTGCAAATCATCAACCTCATAGTGTATGTTTGAGGACCCATGGATCTCATCCTCTCTAACTCCTCCAATAGAATCTTTGTCCATCCATATCACTCAATTAGTATATCCCTCTCCATAGTCACCTCTTGTAAATATCTTTGAATATGTAATCAACATGTCTCTCCAACTATGGGATTAGAGCTAGTGATACATGTACTCTACCAACTGAAATGATATATCATCCACATCAATCTCCTCATCCTCTAGCTGCTCATGATGTTGAATATATGGATAATCCTGTGCAATATCAACCTCTATAGGAATTACAATGTCATACAATCATTATATCTATGGAGGAACCTATGGTTGCACCTATGAAATCTCCACTGGAATAACTCATGGTGCTACCTTTGAAGGCTCATGTCCTCAATCCTATGGAATACACCTCTAAACAATAATCAAAATGTCAACAAGTTGATCCTTCTACCATTGACCCAAGTATCTCACTCTAACAGATCTCCTTACACCATGTCGTCCACCACCACAACCATGTCTAACCTATCCACTTGACCCACCACAAACATCATCTCCTCTATTTGGTCCTTGTGCACCTCCCTCAACACACAATCTCCTCATTCTTTGAGGTCTAACTACATCATCCCCAACCTCTAAATGGGGTGGAATCTCATCTAGTGTTGTAATTCTAGGAAATGGATGATCCCTCAGATATGTTATGTACTCCACTATCATCCCTACAACCATTATTTCTCCCCTAATCCTCCATGCTTCATAAGGTAGAGACAAAAATTCTACTTGAGCTATCTCAAATGAAACCTGAGGACCCCACTCCCTCTGTTCCTTGTGCATGCTAGAAAATTTGATGGTACCCTATGGCATCCCCTAGACCCTACTGAGTTGTCGAAACACACAAGTTACAATATGTCTCTCAATAATGAAGAGGGTCCTCCCTATCAACTATCATGTCTAGAAATAATACCCTACTACAATGATATCATCCTCCCACTCCTCATGGTTGAGGTAGGATATCCATATCACTCCATCCAATGAGTGAAATGTGTGTCTCCAATACTCCATCTTTCCCAACTTAGGCTGGGAATGCATACCATGATATGTATATATGTTTGGATTTCTCTAAATCTTGTAGTGATGGGATAGGTAATGGAAATGTGCTCTCAGGCCCATATATGCAGCAAGGTCACTTTGACAGAAAAACTAGAAATAACATCATTTATAAACTAATGTAAATCATGATATAAATGGGCCAATATGTAGACCCCCCAAGTTAATCTAGTTCCCTCATATATCCTCCTCAATATCATACCCCAACCAACATCAAATCCACGGGACCTCCAATTAGGACAAATATAACCTGCTATGGCTCCTCTAGAACAACAAGAAAAGGCTCATAAAAGGAAACCATATCCTCTCAGCTAATCTATGGCTTATCTATATCATCATCACCACAAATATCTTTGCTCATATCCATTCCTTTATGATGATCATACTAGATTATATCTCTCGTAATCAACAATACCAAGATGTGATAAACTTCTTCTAGAGTAACCGACATCTCTCTATTATGAAAGTGAAAGGAACTAGTCTCACTGTGCCAACACTCAACTAATGCAATTATCATGTACCTAGATTATCCCTAATCTCAAGAATATAAATGACATTATTTAGACCTATGCATGCTATCATGATCATCTCAGCAGGTGAAAAAAATTTCCTAAGGCTCTGAGTTACCAAGAATCTCTCTTGGGACACCAACACATCTAACAAGTCCTACTATCAAAGAAAATCACAACGTAAAAAATACATATCATGGAAATGACCAAATAAACAAAGTGATATCTATTTATCAAATCATTGTTAAATCCTAATGTGATTTAATCAATTACATTAGCTTTAATATGATTTTATCAATTACTTTATCTTGTCAATTAGCACCATGCAACGATAGTGACTATATCAATCAATCAAACAAAAAGGTTTCATCTAATCTATCATCAGATCTAAATTTATTGAAAAAAGAATTCTTATCATTCTAAAAATTCTATTGTTGTGTATGCGAAGAATCAAAATAGAGAAATTTTATACACAATTATGTATGCACATAAAATATTCACAAATGCGTAGAATCAAGTGTATATGCAATCAATTATAAAAAATATGCAAGATCAACATATGTGCAACAAAAAGCAATATTTTCACAGGATACATAAATGCATAGAAGGTGTAATCACTTGAAAATGAACAAGATTAATTTAAGTGAGAAACCAAGGTAAAATCAAAGCAATAAAAACAAATCAAGCTAAAATCAAAGCAAAATTGTAATCAAGCCATAATCTAAATTTAATTGAAAATCAAAAGTCATTAAATCAAATAAATCATGATAAATTAATTAATTATGTAATTAATCTAATTAATTGTATAGCTCAATTTAAATCAAATCAACCCATTTAAGGGGTACACATGGCTAAACAAATTAAATAAATTCAATTATTAAATCCCTATTTTCCCTCAACACCAAATGGGAAGAAAATGCACCGACCAATGGGATTTAAGGATTGGACTCACATGGATCAATATCAAAATGAATCTCAATCACACATAAGGTGAGAACATCTTGGCCATCCATTTTGTCTCTTTGTCCCAAGCTTTGAGGACAATCCATTTAAATTATCTCCAAAGGTGGAACCATGGACTTAACCCTAATCCAACCATGATCAACTCAACTCTACCCCCTACCCTTGCCAAAATATATAAAAGCAAGGCATAAATCACTCAATTATCATCCACAAATCTGAGAATAGCATTAAACCTCTTGCAATTTTGAGCTAGAAACACAAATTTAGTGTTAATTAAGGCTTAATTTCTTTTGGAATTGAATTCTTAGTTTTCTTATCATTTAAATTCTCTTTTTAGAGTTGTCACTAATGGAAGCTTGCTTAGAGATTTGCATTAGAAAATATAATTATAAGTCCATAGAGTGCTTTTTGTCTTCATTTGCTTAAATTAGCTTGCTATTTGTGGTAATTTAGTTACTTTATTCATTTATTGACAATACTAACCCTATGAAGGTGCTTTTCATAGCACACAAAATGACGCCCACCATGGGGCATTAGGCCTCATTCTTTTCAAAATTTGGAGAAATCATTTTTTTCTTGCATATTCTTGTGTTTTTCTATGTTTTACAGGTTCTGTAGCGTATTTGATAGTTTCTACAGTGACAATCATTTTTGCTGCACGTTTGAGGTCTAAAATGATGCATTCACGACAAAGTCTTGCGCCTTTGCACAACCAAATAATGCATTTAATCTTTCTAATATAATGTCTTTAATTATTTTCACGCATATACGGAGCGCATTTGAAGGATTCTACTGTGCTTTTAATGTTTTCTTTAAGTGTATTTTCTTATTAAAACAACACTTCCAATTTCTGTTTCTACGCTTTCAATTTGTTTTGCAATGCTTTCAATAAATTTAACAGTGCGTTTAATTAGTTTTGCAACTCTTTTGACTAAATTTAAAATTTGAAGAATCTAACTGCCGGGAAATGAATTTTCTGTAGTTTCAGGATGATAGGTCATAAAAAGATTAAAAATCTAGAGACCAGGTATAACTGAGAAGATAAAGCCTTGGCTAAACAGATCAAAAGTGAGAACATAGAAAACATCAAACTCATTTTGGAGAATTCACAACAAGAAGGTGAGGTATACGAATGATATTTACAAGTTGTAGAAGCCTACAAATTGAACTTTGTATCTTTAAATTGGATTTACATGCCTTAATCAATTTTTGTCAAATTTTGAAAAATAAGGCTTAGATTCCAATTTTTGCTTTTTTTCTTCATTTTGCTTGTTTGTGTTGACTAACTTTTTGAAGAGGAGGAAAAGAAGGAGGAACGATTGCCACTAGGTGAGTCAAAATCATGGAAAAATCCATTAAAAATGTCCCTAGCCTTTGCTAGCTTCAAATCAGGTAAGCCTAAACTTGGTCAATTTTTTCTTAAATTGTGGCCTTGTGATTTTTTGTCAAAATCTAGTAATTAAACCAGCATAAAGGATAAATCAAGCATTTAATCAATAACCCCTTATTTGTGGAGGAGAGTAGAAATACTCAATTCCCATTAGTTAGTGGGTTTGGATAATTGAACATTGTTAATTGTTCTTGGGAGGCAAGAATAGATAGGGATATGCTCTTCACCTTTTGGTGAATCAAACTCCTAAAAACTATTTCTTAAATCCATTTATTGCTTTACAAATGAACATGCTAGATCTTTAGTGGGCTCGCCTCCCTAGATTTTCCTTAATGAGGCCAATGAGAGGGATAGACCAAAGTGGGATACAATTGCCTTTGCCACAATAATCTGACCCACTATAAAAAGAAATGCATTCATCCTTAATGGGGTGGATGACAAAAAGATATTAAGCTTCGAACTTCCTTGAGTAGTCCTTTGGGATTGTGCAAAAATTCAATATACAGGTTGTGGGAAGCCTCCTAGTTTTGGGGGGATGAAACTTAATGTCCATTTTTTAATAGAATATTGATTAAATACCTTGTTAACGTAGAAATCCTACCTTGTAAAGCCATGCTTACGAACCCATTTGAGAACTAGGTAGATTGCTTGAAGTTACTTTTTGTGAAAAACCCATGATAACGTTCTTACATATTCAAATACTTTTTGTGTAGAGGGTTTAAAAAGAACAAGTGTATTTTTGGTTTCTTTGTTTGAAGATACATAGAAGAAGTGAGAAACATCCATTTTGCAAAATCATCTTACACTTTTAATATCTTCATAAAAAGAACAATCACCAAGTTTGCGGGAAAATAATTTGGAATCAAACCTTTGTTAATGCCAGTTTCTACATGATCTCATAGAATTAAACTATCTTTACAAGAAGATGACACTTGCATAGCAAGAGAGGTCCCCAAATTTGAATCACAAACCTCTTTCATAAATCACAATCTAGGGGGTAGTTTCCCAAAAAAAATTAAAAAGAGAGTTGGTCAAATGGATAGAGATGCGAAAAATCATGATTACCTTCATGGGGGATACAATGAAGAGCAAGGAAAAACCAATCACGACAATATTAATCGAGAAAAACATGGGCCTAAAGAAAAAACCGAAGATAAAGCCAATAGGGTGGCCCAAGACCCTGAGTTCCTTGAGGTTATGGATAAAATTATAGAGAGAAATATGGAAAGATATTTCCTTAACTTATCCAGAGCAGGGGTAAAACTTCCTCATGACTATGATGTCACAACTTAAGAAAGATGAGGAAGAGGATAATCCTATAGGTGGTATGAATAAACAATTGAAAATGTTTCAAGAAAAAATTGACACAATGAAGAAAGCAGTCGAACCTAATCCATTTTCCATCAAGGCTTTATGCCCATTTACCTTTGATAAGAGCTTGGTTATGGCACCTTTCCCATTTAATGTGGTCTTCCCTAAATATGATAAATATACGGGTAAACCAGACCCACAAGACCATCTTAGAGAATTTTGTGCTCTAAGTATCGAATTCATGCACAAAAACATCTATTTAATGAGGCTATTTCTGAGGAGTTTAGGAGGCCAAGCTATGGAATGGTTATCCAAACTTCTACAAGGGATCAAAAAATTTGAGGAAATAGCTTCAAAATTCATGACTCATTATTCCTATAATGTAGAGCATGAAATCACCATGCTTAATCTATGTGATACGAAACAACAAGATGGTGAGTCTTTTCTAGGGTTTCTCCAAAGGTGGAGAACAGTCTTCACACGAAATCCACAAAGCATACTTGAGAAAGAAAAGATGGAAATATTTATAAATAATCTAAATATGGAGATGAACTATAGGCTCCAACTTCAATGTCCCCCTACTTTGTAAAAGATCATAAAAAATGGGATCAAAATTGAAGAAGTGTTGGTTAAAAGAGGTGAAATCAAATTATTCAAAGATAATAAAACCTATAACAAATCCAACAATACAAATAACTCTAATTATTATAATAATAAAGGGCCCAACAATAACAATGATAAACCAAGAGTATGGTTGAAAAACACCAATAAAAATCTTGTGAATGATGGAGTTGTGGAAGCACACAACTTGAAGGCCACCCCCTTTAATTTATCAAGTTGGTCAAACCCAATGTATAATATCAACCAAATGACCAAGGATCCTTATAATAACAACAACACTAACAACAACAACAACAACAAAAACAATAATGCCAACAATCCCTTCAATAATTCCAATGTTAATAAGCCTAAACCATTATTTTTCACATATCAGAAAAGGAAATTTACATTTCTA
Source organism: Chamaecyparis obtusa (assembly GCA_027943335.1). Classification (NCBI taxonomy): domain Eukaryota; kingdom Viridiplantae; phylum Streptophyta; class Pinopsida; order Cupressales; family Cupressaceae; genus Chamaecyparis; species Chamaecyparis obtusa. The sequence goes on from BSBK01002634.1 coordinate 898,219, forward strand.
GGTGAACCTTTGGAAAATGCATTAAGGACTTTAGTGGCCAAAAAAATCATTATTCTACCTGAATCAAGGCGATATGAATCACAAGTCAAGCCAACCTGGTGGAATGATTCTCATCATTGTGAATATCATTGCAAAAAAAGACATAAAATGATTGAATGTATGAAATTAAAACACCTTGTCCAAGACTTAATCGATGATTGAACCATAAAAGTGGAAGGGCCTCAAAATAATGAGGATCATACAGCTTTCAAGAACCCTTTCCTAAACCATGAAAAGGGGGAATCATCAAATACCAATCACAACAATAAAAGGGGTAATGAAAAGGTGAATTTCACCTATCCTTATGATAACACCATTAATGACTTAAGTAGTGATGAAAAAACAATAAATGTGTTTGTGGTAAAAGAAAAGCCAAGGGAGGAAATATATAATGTTGTAACTAGGGGGAAATCCTCAAAGATCACTCTATCAGGATGTGCTCGAAGAATTATCTTACCTAATCAAACATCTCCATCTTCATAGCAATACAATTTGGTGGACCAATTGCAAATAGCCCCTGCTCAAATTTCTATCCTAGAATTGCTCAAACTTTCACCAACTCATAAGGAGATTTTGGAAAAATCCCTTGTGGAGACTAATGTGCCTTTAAATTTGGATGCAAATAAGTTCCAAAACATGGTAGGTCATCTTATTGTGCCCCATTGTCTATCCTTCTTAGAAAAATATGATATGTCCTTGAATCACCCACAAAATATGCCTTTGCATATAGAGGTTTTGATCCACAAGCATAGAGTGAAGAGAGTCCTCATTGATGGGGGAGCTGGCTTAAATATTTGCACCTTAAACTTGGTTAAAGACTTAGGATTTTTTGAGGAAGCTATTGACCCAAAGAAGAAAATAACCATTAAAGCTTGCGATGATGAAGAAAGAGCTTCTAAAGGTGTCATAGTACTCCCCATTAAAGTTGGACCAATGAAAAAAGAGACCATTTTCCAAGTCCTAAACCTCAAATTGACCTACAATATCCTATTACGAAGGCCATGGATCCATGAAATGCAGGCAGTAACTTTGACATATCATCAATGCCTCAAATTTATGTACATGGGACAAGAAATTATGGTAAGTGGGGATTTGAATCCTTTCCAATATTGCAATAACATGAAACCTATAAATGACTCCTTAGTCCCACATAATGCAAAACTATCTATGTCCCAAAGAATAGAACAAGGACAAAGCTCAAAGGATCTTCTATCCTTGAAAGGAAAATAAAAATAAGAAAAATAATATGTTGTTGAAAATCATCAAGTTCCCACTAACTTAACTACATCGACCAAAGGAAAGGAGAAATTTAGTGAGGAAAGTACCCATGATGAACAAAAACAAGACCAAGCTAGATCTATTCAAATTTACACCAAGGATGCCCATTATCAAAAGATGGATCACATGATGAAGAATTTCAAGAAGCAATGCCAAATCAAATAGAAAGGTGTAGGTGAATACTCCTTATCTATGATGGATCTACCCTTATCTCCCAAATCCCATGGAAGACCATCTAGCCTACATGTACCCCATAAATACAATGACCACTTTGTAAGGGCAAGTACTTCTTCATCCATGGATGAAGAAGATAATAAAATCTTAAATTGGCTATATAAGGATGAGGAATCAAGTGCCCATGAAAAATGCATTCAAAACATAAGCATTCCTACTCATAAATATGGAAAAGGATTTCAAATAATGTATAAGATGGGATATAAAGGACAAAGGCCTTTAGGTACAAGAAATGAAGGACTAATTGAACCCATTGAAATGTCATGGAGAGATAGTAAGGAGAAAAATGGATTGGGGTACCTTGAACAAGGATAAACTCAAAAGAAGTACCCAAGGGTTTATGATCAAATCTTGCAACTAGGTTTCCAAAGTGATGAAGATTCAAACAATTGGGAATGGGATTCATTGTCAAGTGAATCATGCCAAGAAAAAGAGGTAGATGTCATCCATACTTACACTCCTAGAATCCACTTGGATGGCATCCAGAGCCTCACCAAAGGCTTTTTTTTTGTTTCACTTTTCCAATCCCTCCCATGTGGATGCCATTTTTGCCAAAGGTCCCTGGAATCTCACAGCCTCACTATTAATATTCTTCCAATGCTGGTCTCGTGACTTCTCTATCTCTGATGACAAGAAGCTGAAAGTCCCAGTGTGGGTTGAGTTTCCTAGTCTTCCCTTACCTTGTTGGCCTTTCATGCATGCCATAGCCCAAAAATTAGGTAGGGTTATATGTAGTGAGCATGACCATTTTCTTAATTTGCGGCCTCAAAAGAGGCTCTGTGTTGAGGTTGACCTTTCCAGGGATCTCAAAGAATCCTTTGAGATTCAGGTTGGTGATACCACCTTCACCTAGAAGGTACTTTATCTCAACCTTCCTAACACTTGCTATCATTTCCAATCTATGGAGCATAAGATTAAGGACTGCCCTTTGGTAGTGCCTCATACCAAGACTCCTCCCAAGGATTCTGGTTCTTAGCCAGCTGAGGCTGGCAAAAAAGATGACGACAAAAAATATGAATGGGTCATAGTCAGCTGCTATAACAAGCCCCACAAGCATCTTGGTTCAGCCTCCACCTCCCATATACCACCTTTGGATAACATGATTTCTTCAGAAACCCTAGTTATTGAAGTTTCAAACCCTACTTCTCAAGGGAAAGGAGTTATTAACTCCTAGGTTACCACTCCTATAGCCCGCATGCCTCAGATGGCCTTAGAGATTATTTCTTCCAATTCCTTCCACCACTCTAGCAGCCTTGCTAGGTGTGCTGAGAATAGGGTTGAGGGCACGCAAGAAAAATGACGTAATATTTCTTTAGAGTTTTCTGGGTCTTCTTTTGCCCTAGGTTATTTATCTAATAGTTTTGACTCCCTTGGGGATGATGATGGAATGGAAGACACTATTATTCCATGAAGTACATCTCATGGAATGTTTATGGGTTGATAGACCTACACATAAAATTTTTTTTTAGGGATTTGAGTCATCATTTTAGTCATTTGGATGTTTTATGCCTCTAGGAAGTTAAGATTTCTGGTTTCATGCTTGATGCTTCTTGTAAAGTTATTTAGCCTACAAGCCTTGCTCTTTGTTCTCAGCACGAGGCTAGTAGAGGTGGAGTTCCTACTCTCCTTTCTCCTTGTTGGAATTCCTTTTTGGTTAGTCATGGTTCTGACCCCATGCAGAGAGTTGTTTGGGCCACTTTCATTATTGAAAATCATTCTTTTGGCATAGTTAATGTTTATGCTCCCAATGATGTTGTTGAGAGATCTCACCTGTGGTGATGGTGTGTGGATTCTCTACCAGCTACTACCTAGATTATTTGTGGGGACTTTAATATGGTGGAGATGGTGTCTGACAAGGATGGCCTTTTTCCTTTTCAATGGATAGTTGGGGAAAGAGAAGCTTGGTACTACATGTGTAATAAATTAGGGCTTTTTGATCCTAATGTGGGCCGCCACCATTCTGATGGCATTTGGCACACTTGGTCCAATTATAGGGCATCCTTTGATAGAATTCATAAAAGGCTTGATCATGCTATGATCTTGTCTCAATCTTTTTTCTCTTTTTCTAAAAAGCAAGTGTTACCGGTCACTCCTCTTGTTAATGTGACCCTATCAGACCACTTTCCCATCCAATTTAATATTGTTTGGAAGATAGATAAGGCTAGGCCTCCCTCTGTGCAATTCTACTTTAATACTTCTATCCTTCACCATCATTCTACTATGGCCCACATTCATCAGGTTTGGAACTTTGAGCCTAGACCCACTCAATTGATAGGTTGGATTCAATGGTGGAATGATGCCATTAGGCATACGGCTCATTTTTTGTGCACCTATGGAAGACATTTGGCCAAGTGTCATTGTAGAGCCTATGATGTCAACACCAAAGCCTTGCATGTTGCCACAGAGGCCTTAGCCTAGGATACTTTCAACCAAAACCTACAACTTAATCTTGCTAAGTTACGTCACTAGAAGCAAGTGGCTGACAATCATGCTGCCAGAGGAGCCTAGATCAAAGCTTGCTTGCACTGGTTAAAGGTGGGAGACCAAGCTTCTAAAGAATTTTTTACTACCCTCCATCCTCAACATACCAGTATGGGCATAACCAAAATTAGAGAAGGTCACAACTTGCTCACTGAGCTTCCTGATGTTTTGCAAGCCTTTATTCATCACTATGAACAGGTTTTTGCTACTCAGGGATACTCTCCTACCATTGAAAAAGTTCTTGCCGATTGTACCACAGTGGTGCCACAGTGTGTCTCCCCTACCAAGCATGTCTTCTATGATCAACTACTTTCATTGTAGGATCTTCATGAAGGTGTGTTTTCCATGGCTGATAATAAAGCTCCTGGTTGTGATGGCTTTCCCTATGAGTTTTACAAAGCCCTCTAGGATGCCATTGGCCCTGATCTCCACTAGGTTTATCTGGAAGCTTTTCATACCCAATCTCTTGGGGATATCATTAACTAGGGTAATATCAAGTTCATTCCCAAGTCTGGGGATCTGGAGGAAATTTGTAACTGGCAGCCCATTACCTTGCTCAATGTCTCCTACAAGATCATTGCCAAGGCACTAGCTCTCAAGATTTGACACTTGTTTCTGTAGATTGTTTGGCCTGAGAAAACATGATTTATTAAGTCAAGATTTATTCTTGACAACATCATTATTGTGTGGGAAGGTATGGAATGGGCTCGTAAGTCTCACCAGAAAGCCCTTTTTCTTAAGATTGATTTTGCTAAAGCTTATGATTGTATTGAATAGCCTTTTATCCTTGCGATGCTTCACACTATGGGCTTTGGACCTAGATTTCTTCAATTTGTGTAGATGCTCTTCAATAATGCCTCTACTTGTATTACCATCAATGGGCACCAATCCTCCACCTTTGGTCTCTTTCATTCCATTCGGCAAGGCTATCCTCAGGCTCCATCCTTGTATGTTTTGGCCGTTGAGGGTTTCAATTACCTACTTCCTCACTCCATCTCTATCGGAACTGTTTGGGGAATCTCCTTGCCAGATTCATCTCAACAACTGGTCAATGGCCATTTTGCTGATGATTCCTTTCTCACTCTAGAAGAGAATGAAGAAAATATCAAGGTAGTTTTGTAGTGTTTAGATACTTTTTGTCTAGCCTCTGGTTTGACCATTTAATGGCAAAAAACCCTTTGCTACAGAAAGTCGGCTCTTCCCGAGCCTCCCTGGTTTTCTCAATTTGGTTGGACCAGGATCCAACATGGGGAAATTTTTCACTTTCTAGGCATTCCCTTTGTGTTTCAAGGCCACTCTATAGATCGTTGGAATGCAGTTCTTGCTAAAATTGAAAAAAAGCTTACCTATTGGATCACAGAGCCACTCTCTCATAGGGAAATTCCAAATCTACTCCAAAGTTGTGGTGGCCATGCATGTTTATTAATCCTCTTATTGGGCTCCTTCCAAAGCTTCCTACAAGAATCTTGAGAAACTTCTGTGGGATTTCCTCTAGGCTTCTGGCATTGATCACCAGGGCTTCGACAAAGTTGCCTGGGATTTCTGTTGTCTCCCCAAAATTTCCAATGGGCTTGGTTTACTTGATACCTAGAAGAAAGGGCATGCACTTTGTTCTAAATGGGTTGTGTGATGTCTCACAAGTAATGAGACCTGGAAGATTTTACTCTGACACTGTATCTCCTTAGGCTTTCCTCTTCACAAGCTTTCTTGGAAGGGGATTGGCTTTCAAACCCTTCTAGTTAGGAAGGAGCCTATTCAGATCCAGGGTACTTTTGTCACCAAGAGTATTTGGAGATCTTGGGAGTCTGTCAAGCCCTAGCTCTGTTAGGATGGGAATGGTTTATGTGATGGCCTTTCTTTCAACCAACAGAACATTTGATGGTCCCCTCTTTTTGTTCAATAAGGAATTCCTCTTGCCAGATTTCAAGGGGTTCGTGCTCTTCGGTTCCACAAGCATGGCATTCATACCCCAAAGGATCTTTTTTCTAGAGCCACTATGAGTCTCTGATCTTGGGATGATCTCTGGGTTCAATTTCGGCTCATCCCCCCAGATCGTCAGACTTTTGACTTACTGGTTTCAGCTATCCCACCTCATCTCCAAAATAAATTAGGAATTCAATCTGTTAGACCTTGGTGGAAGGATTGGAAATGGTATCCTGCTATGCCTTTCACCAGTTACAAGCCTCAGCTTTGGTATTCTTGTCATATGCCTCATTTGCCCATGATTGACTCTCTCAATCAATGTTGGCATATTTCTTCTTCTCAGAAATGTTAGAGCTTTAGATTTTGTACTATTTGGGACTCTGTCACTGAGCCTAAAATTGCTCATTTTTCTTGGTGTTTGTTATACCAAGGCTTACCTTTGGGAGCTAGACTCAAGCATTTGGGGGTTCCTTATCCTAAATGCCCTTTTTGTGGCCACTCTGAGATGCTCATGCACATTTTTTGGTTTTTTTGTCATGCCTAAAATTACTAGGTCTGGATTCATGACTTTTTTGCTCCTTTTAGACCTGAGCCTTTTTCATGGCACATGGAGCTTCTTGGTGACTCTCCTAGAATGCCTTCCTAGTACAGCCAGTTATGGCATACTTTCAGGATGGATATTTTGTTTACTTTATGGAAGGATCAAAATTTTGTTCTTTTTTCTCACAACTTTCTAGATATTCATGTCTCTCTTTATGCTAAGGCATGTATTTGTAATAATGTCATAATGTAGATTCAGGTGGAAGCAGATAAAGTGGCTCTTGAGGTTGCTCATTTGTAGGAGTTACTTCAACACTGGGGAAATGCCCCTTGTACTATGGCTTGAGTTCCTTCAAATTCTCTCTCAGTTGACTGTATGCCACCCAGGGGCCAACGTCATAGCTGGAGTTCCTCTACCAAACACTCCAGGACTCTACGCCCTTGGTGCTACCGTTCTACCTCTCCTCGTCCTCAGAGGGATGCTAGTTTTGGCTGGCCTCCTATGCTTGCTTCTACTACTGCTACTTTTTCTCGACCTTCAACATCTATTCCTAATCAAGACAAGTTCCCTCACTTGGTGCTGGTTATCTCATCCAGGTGGGAGGAAGGAGAATTGGAAAAAGAAGATCCAGAAGATGGCTGGGCCATTCTTGATCAGACTCCTGGGCCCAATGTTTGGGGAAATCCTGATGACAGAGATCCTCCTCCCTCTTCTACTACTACTCTTGCAGCTTGAGGGTTTCTCTCTTGTGGGGTGATTTCTCCCTTGACCCCTTTTTGTGAATACTGTACTTTTATATTATTAATAGAAAAGGCCTCTATTCATAAAAAAAACCACATTGTGGCAACATTAGATAAAAAAGAGAAATAAATAAAGAGAGTTTCCAAAGGTGAAAAACCAATAGAGGCACCTAAGGAAGAAGGGTTGGATACTTTACTCGAACACCATGAGGAAAGATCACCTATCCTAATTGAGCCAACGGAGAAAGTGAACATTGGGTTAGAATCAAAACCAAGGATCATCCATTTAGTGACATCCCTATCAAATAGGGAAAAAGAGGAATTCATAAAGTTTTTCAAAGAAAGACAAATAAAATTTGCATGGTCATATGATGATATGCTCGGACTAGATCTGAATCTAATCATGCATCATTTGAATATCAAAGAGGGAGCAAGGCCAGTCAAACAAAAATTGGGAAAGATGCATCCACACATAGCACTGCTTGTGAAAGTGGAGTTATAGAAATTGCTAAAAGTGGGGTTCATAAGAGCCATTGATTATGCCAAGTGGATATCAAATATTGTCCCTATTTCCAAAGAAGACAAATCTATCAGAATTTGCACAGACTTCAGAGATCTTAATCTTGCATGTCCAAAAGATGATTTTCCTCTACCAAGCATAGACACCATCATGGATCTAATAGAAGCATATTCAATGTTCTCACTCGTGGATGGATTTAGTGTCTATAATAAAACTAAGATAGCACTTGAGGATTAAAAAAAATGACATTTACATGTATGTGTGGGACATTCTGCTGGAATGTTATGCCCTTTGGTCTCAAAAATGCTGGAGCAACATATCAAAGAGCCATGATGACCATATTTCATGACATGATGCACAAGTTTCTAGAGGACTATGTAGATGACATACTTGCTAAATCCCACTCAAGGGAGGAAAATCTACCCATCTTAGAAAGAATATTTACAAGATTGGAACAATTCAAAGTAAGGCTAAATCCAAAGAAATGTGCTTTCGGTGTACAATCAAGAAAGCTAGTGGGATGCATAGTTTCAACCAAAGGAATAGAGGTAGACTTGTCCAAATTAAAGGAAATCATGGAAATGGTGCACCTCAAAATATAAGTCAAATGAGATCACTTCAAGGCAAGATTCAATCTATCAGAAGGTTCATATCCCAATTAGCAAAAAAATGCCACACTTCTACTCAACTCATTCACAAGGACATAGTATTCAGATGGGATAAGAAATGTAAAGAAGCATTCACATAATTGAAAAAATGCCTAATGAATCCACCTACTTTGATGCCATCAATAAGAGGAAATCCCTTAATTTTATACATCTCAGTGACATAACATGCATTAGGGGCACTCTTGGCTCAAGAGGATGAAGCTGGAAAGGAAAAGGCCATATACCACATAAGAAGAACATTGGTAAAATATGAGTTACTAAACATTTATAGAAAGAGCATGTTTGGCCATAGTTTTTGCTTCCCAAAAACCATGCCATTATATGTTATCTCACAAAATCTGACTCATAGCAAAAAATGATCCTTTGAAATACCTTCTCAGTAAAACAACCCTGAATGGAAGATTGGCCAAATGGGTCACGGTCCTAAGTGAGTTTGACATAGAGTATGTGGATAAAAAATCTATCAAAGGCCAAGTAATAGCTGATCAACTAGCAGAGTCACCTTTACAAGATGGACATCCAATCCAAATAGAATTTCCAAATTCTGAAATAATTAATGTTGAAGCAAAGACATGGAAATTATACTTTGATGGCTCTTATACACAGCATGGGTCAGGAGCAAGAATACTACTAATTACTCCTCAAGGGTCCACAATTCCAAAATCATACAAGATATTATTTTCATGCACAAATAATATAGTTGAGTATGAAGCATTGGTCATTGGCATAAAGTTGGCATTAGTATGGAAGGTAATAGAGCTACAAATCTATGGAGATTCCCAACTAGTTATTAATCAGATCAATGATGAGTATCAAACTAAAGATGATAAGTTGATCCCCACAAGAACATGATTGATAATCTCAAGAAATACTTCACTCTAATCACATTTGAATAAGTACTAAGGGATAAGAATAAAGTAGCAGATGCAATGGCTACATTGGCATCACTTCTCCAAATGCCCAATCAAAGCACCAGATATGAATTCTTGGTAGAAGAAGTTGGACAACCTGCATTTGACCCTTCCCATCCTCACACCATTTTCTTACTAATGGGACATGAATCACCCTAGTATGGAGCCATTTACACATACTTAAAAGACCAAATCTTCCACATGGACCAAACCATAGATCAAAAGAAAAGTTTTATACAACAAGCCTCTCGCTATACCCTGGTATTTGACACATTGTATCACAAGAGCCTAGATGGAATGCTTTTAAGGTGTCTAGAGAACTTGAGGAATCAACCATAGCCTTACAAGAAATCCACAGAGGAATTTATGGATCACATTCAAATGGGTTAACCCTAGATAAGAAACTTCTTAGGATAGCATATTTTTGGCCTTCTATCAAAAAAGACGCTTGTCACTTTGCAAAAACTTGTTATATATGTCAGTACCATGGGAATTTAATCCACATGCCAGCATGAGAATTACATCCTATGAGTACACCTTGGCCATTTTATCAATGGGGTTTGGATTTGATAGGGATGATTTATCCACCATCATCAAATGGTCATAAATTTCATAGAATATTTTACCAAATGGGTGGAAGTTGTACCCTTATCCACTGCCACAAGAAAGAAAATATCCATGTTCATATTAAAATACATAATTTGTAGATATGGTGTTCCTCATGCCATCATAATGGATAATGAAAAACATTTCAAGAACAAAGACTTGAAAGAACTATGTATAAAATTTCATGTGGTACATCACTCATCTTCAATATATTACCCACAAGGTAATGGACAAGAAGAAGCTACAAACAAGAACATCTTAAAAATATTGAATTGGACCATGGATAATTTAGGTAGAGATTGGAACATTCTAATAAACCCTAATCTATGGGCTTATAGGACAAGCATGAGGACACCACAAGAGCTACACCATTCTCACTAGTTTATGGAGCATAAGCAGTTTTAACTTTGGAGGTAGAAATTCCATCTTTAAGAGTCTCATTGCATGGATTACTAAGTGAAGAAGATTATAAAGTTTCTATGCTACAATAATTGGAGCTACTAGATGAAAGACAACAAAAAACCTTTGACCAATTAAAAGTGTATCATAATCGAATGTTGAGGAACTACAACAAGCATATAAAACCAAGGACATTCCAAATAGGTGATCTAGTGTTGCGAGAAAACCCTAAAAATCAAGTAGAAAGAGAAAAGAAGGGAAAATGGGAAGAAAATTGGTTAGGACCTTTTGTGATCACTTATTCTTTTGGAACTGTCACCTATAAACTAGATGATTGTGAAGGAGAAGAGTTGCAAGCACTCATCAATAGTATACACCTGAAAAGGTTCTACACATGAAGCAATTGAAAGGGTATAAAGAAAAAGAGTATTAGAAAATCAGATGGGAGAGCATCCTATTTATTGTACATAGTTAAAAGAGATCTTGAAAAAATCCAAAAATATTGAAATATAGAAAAGGGAAAACAAATAAAAAAAGTAGAAAAGATAAAAAACAATGGAAAATTAAGCATGAAGAAGTCCAAAAACATTCATAAATGATCCTAAAAAAAATGTTGTCTTGGTGAAAACCTAGCAAATGTGCCTTGATGATATGGAGAAAATACAAAAAAAAATGAAAAAAAGAGAAAGTACAAAAAAATAGAAAAAGAGAAAAAGTGCCTCGTTGAAAACCTAGCAAATAGGCACCTTGGTAGCAAAAAAAGGAAAAAAGCTTGAAAAAGAGAAATAAATTCAATCATTGAAAACTTGGTAAACATGTACCATTGAAAGTCCAAGTCAATCTCATGCCTAGTCATCATCCTTGTAAATATTACATTCGTCAACATTTGTATATATTGCATAATGAAACCCCACAGTTGCATTTGCAAGTACCTAAAGCTTTCATCACTAATATGCAAGATGTCCTAAGTCCAACAAGTGCAATAACATCAAACTAGGGGAAAATCTATTCTGAAAGAAGAAGGATTCATAAAAGAAAACATCAATCTGACACCAAATCAATTCATCGAAACACAAGTGAAACACTTACACGATCACATCCTAATCCTAACATCAATCAAACAAACGTGAAATTTTGATCCAAGATCTCACAAAGACCTTATCTTTATCAGGATTTAAAATATGAAATGGATGGAACTATAATTGAAATATGGATTTGAAAAATAGTGCAAAATATTTAAGTGATTACTTGATTGATGAAATCATGTATTTCTAGCAAAATCTATGATAGTTTTTAAACTAGACAAGCTATGATGAAAGCATGATATTTTATTGATTTCTAAATGAGTGTCTTAAGGTCAAAGTTTTAAAGTATGTATCATCTATCTAAGGATGTGATCATCAAAGAATCATCAAGGACATGTACATATGGAAAAATTGAGATCTTTGTTTGTTTACGCAATAGGATACCTTGGATGTTTTGATGTTAAATATCATAATACCAAAATCCACTTGCAACATAGAATCTGACAAAATCAGTATTCATACTCTCATGATTGATGTCAATCAATGATAGTTGTACCAAGAATGGGAAGGCAACATGGAAAGGAAAGAGGTATTCATGTCATCATGGTTGAACCAGTGATGGTTGTACTAATTTTAGGTTTCAAAACTGCTCAATGATGAATATAAGCTCCTAATTTGTGAATAGTAACAGCTAGCTACATCCATCCTAGATTAAATGCATTTAAGTTGTTTATTTTTCTTAGCTCAAAATGGGTTTTGGAAAAGGGAAAAGAAGGGGGTGGAGTTAATCAAAAATAAAAAATCAAACGTTCAAAAAAAACTATATGTGATAGAGTGTGTTGGAAATCAATAATAAAAAACAAAGGTGCCTTGCATTAGATTAATTGCATTTTTAAATCAAGTTACATTTAGATTCATCTCATTCTTTGTAATCTTGCATCCATTTAGGGTATTAACCTTAGTTAATTTAAATTCATTGCATTAGGTTGCATTCATTTTAAATCAAATTATTGAATTATCATTATAGTTCATATCATTAAAATCATTAAATTGCATTTGCATTAGTTTGCATTCATTTTTAAATCAAATCATTCTTTATCATTATAGTTCATATCATTAAGTTCATTAAATTGCATTTGTGTTAGTTTGCATTCATTTTTAAATCAAATCATTCTTTCTCATTATAGTTCATATCATTAAGTTCATTAAATTGCATTTGCATTAGTTTGCATTCATTTTAATTCTCATCTTTTAGTTGCATTAACTAGTTCATCATTAAAAAATTTAATTGCATTGCATTAAATTCATTCTAAACATTGCATTTAAGGTCATCTCATTGGTACATTGCATTTTTCATATAGGTGCATTTATCAAGGTTTATTACATTTAAACATTGAATTATATTAAAAAATAAGTGTATTAGGTCATTGCATTTACATCTAGATCATCATTTATATCATTTATCATTACATTCATCATTCATCATTAAATCATCAAAATCCATACATCGCATAAGTACATCCATTACATTTACATCTCATTTGCATCCATCAAATTACATTGCATTATCCATAGCATCATATAAGAATGCATCCATAAATAACATCATCACATGGCATTAATCATTAAACCATTAAATAGCATCATCATACATTGTTAAAACATTAAACCATGTATTGCATACATCTATCTATTCTATGTCATAAATAAGACATCCTCATAACTAGACATGTGCAGGCATATCATAAACTACATTTGAAAAGCATAAAAACAAAGATTCTAGAAATAGAATCATATAGATCTACATATCATATAAAGTAGGTCATGAAACATAATTCCAAAACATAATGACATCATATAAATTAAATCTATCAATATCAGAGTCCATGGTATCATCAAAGTCCATCAAAATATGTGAATCAAAGTCCATCAAACATAACAAGTATCAATCATAAATAAACATCATTTGATAAAAGAATATGAGTCCCATTTCTTAATATAAAAAATAATCATCATATTATACAAAAGAATGGCTCAATCATATAGCATCAACTACCAGAACAACCGACACCATTAGGACCAGGACCTATATCTGGACCTTGAGTCGAGCTTGCCTGTAGCCTGTGCTGAGTCATAATAGCCATGAATGTATGGATCATGCTACCTAGCTAAATGACTTGTTGCCTAATCTCTGAAACATCATATTGTAAATCTTGAACATCAGAAGCTGACACTGGTGCCTCTACTGAAGGAGCCTGTGCAGAAGGACTCTATGCAGGAGCTTGTAGTGGAGCCATGGAAAAAGATAGAATGGAAGAAGATGGTACAAAGGAAGATGGAAGCTGAGAAGAAGATGATGGAATAGAAGAAGAAGATGGAATATGAGACAGAAGAGGACCTTGTGGAGGAAGAGGTGTTGGAGGTGCTTGTGCCTGATCCACAAGAATCTGTGCCACCTGTACATCAACATCTACCACAACTTGTGCACCAACCTGCCTATACACACGCACTCTGTACTGACCCCACCTATCCAGTCTATCAACATCCACTTGATGGAGTGGTTTGTAAGGACCACCCCTCACCCTAATTCATCTGCCTCTCATCCAGACTTTACCTCTAACAAGAGTGGGGGCAACAATAATAGGAATAACAACCCTTCCTCCTCATCTTGCCCTACAACTGTGTCATCCTCGACGACCCTGTCTCCTACCAACACCACCATCTCCTCCATCATCCTCTAACTAATCCTCAATCCTAGGCATTGGCTTGACTGGATCGGTAAATTTGGGAAAAGGGTTCTATACGAACCACTATGCATAATCATTGGTCATGTCGACATCAACAATATGGTCTCTCATATCCCACAAAAGGTGGGATAGATGTAATAACTCATCCCGTATAGTCTTGTAGTCAATCTGAGGACCCCAAAGGGACCTCTCAATGTGTACGCAGGCATAAAGGGCTAACCCCTGAGGCATCCCCTGTATCCGACCAAACTACCATAGAACTCTATGGAAGATAAATCTCTCAATCACCAAGGGTGTCCACCCTATTATCCAGCGAGGCATGTACAAGTTGATCCCTATAGTTTTGTTGTCTATTAGTGTCTTACAGTTAGTCATTTTCTAGGCAATTTTGGTCGGTCATCACTGCGATCGAGTCATCATGTATAGGCCAAGTCATGTATAATGTACATTTACCAAGCACTAGTCACTGTTGAGTAAAACAGTGGTCACTGAGTACTTGTCTATTATCCAAGTCAGCTTTTGTCGAGTTATGTAAAGAAGACAATGTTGAGCACTAGAGTATAAAGAACACTAAATTCTGAGTGCCAGAGATATCCAATGCCGAGCAAGCTAGAATTGACATATGTGTTTGTTATCACACAAACACTTAGGTAAACCATTTTGGCTGACATCTATATTTTGTTTACTGTTTGTTGAGGAAATCACAAAGGTGATTACGCTCCTATTTTTTAATCATTCATCACTATGTATTACATGGAACCAATCAAAATTAGGCAAAGGTTAAGCGACAAAATGAGATAATCTAGATCGTAGATCTCAAATCTTGGAGGAAGTTAATTGTCTATATAAGATGAGATCTGAACCCTAAATGAAGTATGAGTGGAAGGAAGTAGAATAGAGAGAATATCTTCATATCAGTGAAGTGTTTTGATAGAGTTCTATGATCAAGTTGAACAGAGCTAAGCAATGAAGAGTAGAACAAAGATATACTTGATGGATGAGATCAAATCTATACTGGAAGGAGAAGATATGTAATGAGCATCATAGTGTAGATTGAAGGATAATGTACTGAGACATTTTAATAGGTGTATTAGGTTAAATCTCTTAACAAAGTGGTTTTGATAGACCTTAGTAAATCTCTTAATTGAGTGCTTACTTAGTTGTAAGTCTTAAATCCTTTTTCAAGGTAGATTGTATAAATCTTAAAGCTCTTAACAGGGAAAACCCCTCACAGGGTAGATCATATTTTGTGATCAAATTTGTAGCCCTAATAGGAAAAATTTATACTGTAGTAGTAAAGATTTGTGGGTGTCATCCCCACCCCAGTTTTACCTTTCAAGAGTTTATGGGTAACCAAAATCATGGTGTTATTTGTATTTTCATGAGTGATGTTTATTTTGTTAGATCCTTTACATTGTTGAAGTTTATGTCAATGCTATGCAAGTTTTCATTTATGATAAAATGGATAAATTAGTGATATCTAATTCACGCCCCCCTCTCAGTATCAAATTTTCCCAATAGATTTCCAACAATTGGTACAAAGCTCTGGTCTCTTATAGAAGTCTAACCACTTGTGAGAAAAAGATCTTGAGATGGAGGTTTATAAGTTGGGAAAAATTATAGAGAATCAAAAGATTGACATTCAACTTGCATTACAACAACTTGAAGCAGCTAGAGGAGAACTGAAGAAATCCTTAAGGAGAAGAAGAGAAATTTCTATTCAATAGAATGAAACACAATATCAAGAAGAAGATACTACTGGACTATTTGATAGTGGGAACTCTATAGAAAGTGACAAAGTCATAAAAGAACTACTGGAGAAAAACAACATACTGAATGAGGACATCAAAAATTTGAAGAGAGAACAAGAAATTCAATCTATGAGACTTTGTGAAGTAGTTGAACAGAAAAAGAATATGAAGAAGATAAGACAATGGCTGAAGAAGATAAAAGACAAATATCAATGAGACTTGATGAAAAGACAAATGACATGCAAAGGATGATAAAAAATCAGCTAGACATGGTAAATCAATTGCTACTGGTTAATCAAGAATTAGATAGGAAAGAGGTGGAACTCACCAATTTGAGATCAGAAAACAATCAACTAAAGAATGAATTGATAAATGAAAAGGAAGTTAATGAAAGGATGAACAAGCCTAACAAAGTTGCAAGATACTTTGAAGAGATTTTAAGGTCATCGAGAAGATCAAGTGATACATCTGGACTTGGACATAATGACCAATCATCATCCACTAAGGAAGGAGAATCATCAAAGAGTGGAGAACAAAGAAATGCTAGACCAAAGAACATCAAGCCTACATGTCATCACTGTGGAAAACCAAGACATACAGCTAACATCTGTAGAAGAAAACATGGTAAGTCTTATCCTTAACCTAAATTTAATGGATATTATTTTAACTGTAAGAAACATGGACATTAGGCACAAGAATGTAGGACAAAGGTTAGTAATCCACCCACCTCACCAAAATTTCAAGGAAACTATTTCAATTGTCAGAAGTATGGACATAGAGCATTTGAATGCAGATCAAAATGAAAATGGTCATCAAATCAATAGAATAAGTCACCTAAGAAGGGTAACACATATAGTTGGGATTACAACACTTGGTACAGTTGTCATTACTGTGTAAAATATGGGCACATTGGAGCAAATTGTCTGAAGACTCATTTTAGGGGTAAATCCAAGAGTTGGATGAATGGAAGTATGGTGTGCTATAAATGTAATAAGATAGGTCATCTAAAGAAATACTGTAGATCACCCATATCGAGTAATGATCAAAACAAGAATAAAGAAATCATTAAGCAAATGAGAAATCAGATCAACAAAACATGGAAGAAGAAAGAAGAGGGAAGCAGTAGTGAATCTAGTGCACCTGAGGTCACCCAATCCAATGGATCAAGTGATCACACTACTTCGAACTAAGAAAAGAAGGTATGTATAGAACTGAGTGCCACAATGTTTTAATCATATATCAGTTCCTAACATATGTTGAGAAAAAATCCATATCTGTATAGATTAAGATGAATTAGGAAAAATTTGAGCAAAGTGCAACAATTCATATTTGATGCTAAGCATCAGTGTTTTAGTCTATAGTGACCAAGTTAATAATATATGTCGAGTACCTATGATAGCTGAGATGTGATGTACACTAAGTTGTAACCAAATGGTTGTATCGACTGAGCTTATGTTAGATGATCTTAACATGAGATTGCTGAGACATCTGTATTTCACCTAGAAAGTGTATAGATCAATAAGAAGCCCTAATCTGACTGTTTGAAGTCTATAAAGAAGGAAGTTACCATTCATTTCATTTCACCAATGAATTGAACATTTCTTAGAGTGATTTAGAGTATGAGTAACTAGAGTGATTAAGAGCTAAGTGCAATTTCATAAATCTTCATAGCATGCTGTTGGTAAAACATCTGAAGAACATTTGTGCAAGGTAGTTTACCAAGTGAAATATTTTCAATACATGAATTCTTAAAGTTGATAAAAATGGAATCATCATCATCAGCTGTGATGAAGAAACAAGGAAAGGAGGTTTTCAATGTTCAATTAGTAAGGAATGAGGCATGTAAGCCACAAAAGTTTCAGGTCGTTCCAGAGAGCATGATCATGGGAGATCTTAATGGAGCCCTATCGTCAATTCTGAAGAATGTTCTAATGATAAATGATATCTGATCATGCTACATGTATAAGATTGGAGAGATTGGCTATTATGAACTCAGGGAAGCATACAAGAAATTGTGCAGTAATAGGGTTTTGAAGACAAAACACCAGAAGGTTTCCAAGCAAGGGTTAGTTCATGTCCTTGACTTTTCACAAAATTTCAAAGTTGAATGGATTAAGATTGTACTGAGAAGAGTACACGACATGAAAATTTGGTGGGAGCATGGACTAGTCCAAATCACCAAAGACATGATTCACCAAGTAACTAGATACCCTGAACTCCTAGGAAAGAAAACCATGAAGTGTCAAAGCAAGGAGGAGATTTAGGCAAACACACAGGTGGTATGGAACAAGCGCAACATGACCATTTATACTATCACCAATCTAGAGATTGAGTTTGCAGTAAGGGTGATAGCTCACAAGCTCTATCAGTCAAGTTGGTTGGAAAGTGTCCCATGGATGGAAGCAGACCAAGCTTTGAAAATCATTAAGAAAGGTCACACCTATAACCTTGCCGAGCTCCAACTGACTCAAATTGTCAAGAACCTTACATCGATCCGCAAAGCAAAGAATTCAATGTGTAAGTTCAGTTCCTTACTTGTTTGTCTATTCTTGTATATTCAAAAAAGTTTTCCTACTGTTAGGGGAGTAGTATGGGACAAGAGTAGGCCAGTGATAGTTTAGATAAATGAGTTTGTTAGTCAAATGGGAGATAACTTTGAAGGAATTATGGAGAATTACTTTGTAGAATTTAAGAAGAAAATGAGGAAGAGAAGTAGGATTCTTGTATCCCTAGTAGAGAAATACAAAAAGGACATATGTTTCCTAGTTGACACAGACCTCACATATACTCAAGCTACAATACCAAGGGTATCATGGCTAATGCCATTACCTTATGAGGTAAATATTGATGAAACCGCAATAGGAATCACAACCCTGTTAGCAGAAGAAGTTGATAAGAAGGATACTTATTTTGGAACCTATGAGGAAGTAAAGGCTAAGATAACCATGGGACTGAAGTCTTCTACCATGGAGAGAAAGAGGAAAAATATAGTGAAAAACCTACAAAAGATGATAGGAGAAAGAGAGGTAGATGCACCTCTAGAATTGACCCAAGGTCTAGGAGAAGATAAATCTAGTGAATCTAGTGAAAGTGAAGAAGAGGAGAAGGTAGTAGAGATGAAAGGCAAGAAGGCAGTAATTTTTGAGCCTATAGAAAGACTATGAAAAAACCTAAGCCTATCTCATCACCTGTTCTTAGGCCAAGAAAAAGGGAAGTCTCTACATCTATAGCTGCCAAGCCTCAAAGGAAAACCCCTGCATTAGGGAAGAGAAAAAATGTTCAGCCTAAGGTAGTGCTGAGCCAATTAAGGAAGAAGCTAAGAAGGAAACTCATTTTGGTGAAAGATGATGAGGAAACAGAGAGTGATGAAGAAATAAAGAAAAAGTCACCAGTACAGAGAAAAAAACTGTGGATGAAATATGCCACAACATCAAGAGCTCTACTGGTCTAGCAGGTTTTAAGAAAATAAAATTTGAGAAGATGAGCATAGAAGACAAGGAGAAAATTGAAGAAGCAATGCTTGAGATTCTCTACACATTCAAGATGGTACCACTCCAAATGGAAAATTTGATTCCAAATGAGCTATATCAAAGGATAGCACAAATATGGGAATATGTCCTTATGACCAAGAAGTAGATTAGGGAAAACACACTAGCCCAAGTCACACCAGATCTTCCCCTTGCTAACATTCAACAAATCATGGAGCAGTATAGGAATAGATTCCTTCCTAAGCTTGGTGCATGCTCTATCCTTCAACACAAGGTTGAATATTTTGTTCAACAAAGTCTTAGGGTATGGAAGATTGTTTTTGGTCTATTAATTGATAAAAGAACACAACATGAAGCCAATACATCTAGAGGAGTTGAGCTAGATAATAAAGAAGATGTTAGTGAACTACATATTCAGGAATAAGAAGCTCTAAAGGTAGAAAAATGTAAGAATTTAGCTGAAGTAACTATTGTTGACATTATTGAGGAAACCCCAGTGAAGACTCAGGTATTGACTGAGAAAGAAATATAAGCTAAGGCAATAAAAGATACATCTTTGCCAAGCAGTAATCCTGTATTATTACAAGTCATAGATTATCCAAAAATTGAGGATACATCAACTATTGACATTACCTCTGCCAATCCACAAACTGTAACAGTTGATATACTCACCGGTCTTAGTACTATCGAGGCACAGGACAAGTCGGTAACTACACCTTAGTCTACATCTCCTGAGGAGCCACATAAATGGAAATCAAAATAATCTTCATTAGTTATTGTAAATCCTCATGTGGAGTAAAAGGAAACAAGAGAAGAAGATAGAAAAAGAAATTGACATTCAAGAGCCTAAGGAGAAAGAGGAAATAAAATCTCTTGTACAAATGCTGACCGGAACAACACCAAAGAAGTCACAGAAAAAGAAGGTAAAATCTCCGACAACACAGGTGACACTCGAAGAAGTTACTGTGATTCCAAAATGTCACACATATAAATTATCCTATTAACAGATGAAAATTTTGCAAGATCTACTGAAGAAGAAGAGAAAATAGGAAGAAATGAGAAGGGAACATCAACAAAAGAAAGTACTTCATGAAATCAAAGGTATATTCATTAATGCTTTTGACATGACTGATGTTAATGACTCTAACCCCATACTGGAACAACTTGTCCATATAGTCAAGAAAGTGACTGATGATGACAACAAGGAAAATGATAAGTTAATGCAATGGTCAGAAAGAAAATTTGAGACCAAGGTACTTAATAAGGTCTCTACCGAGATAACAGTGAAGCAGGTAGAACTTTCTACCTTAATATCAAATTCAGAAGAAGTTGTACTAAATGCACAATCTTTGTACAAGAAACTATGTGATGTAAAAGAACTTACAAAGGATAACCAGGAGTTGGTAGATAAACTATAGCTAGATATAAAATCTACAGGTCACTCATTGAGTTTGGATGCAAGTTCCAGCTCTATACATTACGCTAGGCTTCTACTTACTCAAGGGAGGATAGCCAAGTTGATGACTAATGATGGTAAGATAAGGGCTCACTTACTCTCTATTCAAACAATGTTGAAACCTCACCTGTAGGCCATACAAAGAGAGTTAGCTAAGGCAAAGGAATTAGTACAGAAAGTTCCTCATCTTTCTACTATCGAGAGCCTAGTTGACCTAGCTGCCGAGCTAGAAGTAAAATTAGAGGTTTTGAAGATTGCAACATCCAGTTGGGATACCGCATTGCACATGGTCATGATGCTTCATAAACCATTTTTGGAAAAACATTACAAGCTCCCTACAAACGGAGAACTTAAAGTGAAAAAAAAAGGGGGAAATAGTAGAGTGACATGACATGTTTAGTCACAAAGGGAGGGAATAGAATCAAAGAGCCGAAGCAGAATGAAAGAATAAGAACCCAATGGTATGACATACTAAGTTTTGTAAATATATATATTCGAAGTGTATGTCAAGTAAGGAAGTCTTATATGTATAGATGTAAATCCTTTTTTTTGTAAGACTGAGTTATATTTTAGGGGGAGCATTCTGTATATAATTATGTTAGTACTAAGCACTCTTGTAAATGTAATGTAACTTACATGATAGAGTATTTTTTCCACTAATGTCAAAGGGGGAGACTGTTGATCCCTATAGTTTTGTTGTCTATTAGTGTCTTACACTTAGTCATTTTCTAGGAAATGTTGGTTGGTCATCACTGTGACCGAGTCATCATGTATAGGCTGAGTCATGTATAATGTACATTTACCGAGTAGTAGTCACTGTCGAGTAAAATGGTGGTCACCGAGTACTTTTATATTAGTCGAGTCATCTTTTTTTGAGATATGTAAAGAAGAAAATGTCGAGGGCCAGAATATAAAGAACAGTGAATGTCGAGTGCTAGAGATATCTAATGCCGAGCAAGCTAGAATTGACATATGTGTTTGTTATGGCACAAAGACTTAGGTAAACTATTTTCATCGACATTTATATTTTGTTTACTATTTGTTGAGGAAATCATAGAGGTGATTATGCTCCTATTTTGTAATCATTGATCCCTATGTATTACATGGAACCAATTAGAATTAGGGAAAGGTTAAGTGGAAAAATGAGATAATCTAGATCGTAGATCTCAAATCTTGGAGGAAGTCAATTGTCTATACAAGATGAGATCTAAACCCTTAATGTAGTATGAGTGGAAGGAAGTAGAACATAGAGAATATCTTCAGATTAGTTGAAGTGTTTTGATAGAGTTCAGTGACCGAGTTGAACAGAGCTAAGCAGTGAAGAGAAGAATAGAGATATACTTGATAGATGAGATCAAATCTATACTAGAAGGAGAAGATCTGTAATCAACATCATAGTGCAGACCGAAGGATCAGGTACTGAGACATTTTAACAGGTGTGTCAGGTTAAATCTCTTAACATAGTGGTTTTGAAAGACCTTAATAAATCTCTTAACTGAGTGCTTACTTAGTTGTAAGTATTAAATCCTTTTGCAAGGTAGATTTTATAAATCTTAAAGATCTTAACAGGGCAGATCCCTCACAGGGTGGATCATATTTTGTGTTCAAATTTGTAGCACTAATAGGCAAACTTTATACTGTAGTAGTAAAGATTTGTGGGTGTCATCCCCACCCTAGTTTCACCTTTCAAGGGTTTCTAGGTAACCAAAATCATCATGTTATGTGTATTGTCATGAGTGATGTTTAGTTTGTTAGATCCTTTACATTGTTGAAGTTTATGTCAATGTTATGCAAGTTTTCATTTATGATCAAATGGATAAATCAGTGATATCTAATTCACCGCCCTCTCACTATCACATTTTCCAAATAGATTTCTAACAACACATATATGGTAGCTTTGTTGCATCCTCTAGCCATGGCTCACATCCAATGTAGGGTCTCCAGACCACATGATCGATATCATCAATAATGTGCCGCTAGTAGTCCACCTTGCCCAGGTGGGCCTGCACAACCATCCCCTCATACATCTAGGAAAAAGGCTATCTGAAATCTTGATGGTGAACTAAAATAGGATGAATAACGAGAATATGCTCCTAGGTCCATAATTGAAGTAAAACTACTCCAGCAGAGAGAGTGTAATACCCCAAAAAGGGGCTATAGGTTCATTAACCTCCTACATCTTCAAATCGAATGAAATCGATACAAAAAGTCCTAACCTAAGGCACATCTGCACATCATCGAATCCCAATTGATTTTATCCTAAATTCTGCATCGGAGAATATTCCTAACAATATTCTTATTTATCTTAATTATCTTGATTTAATAATTATTTGGCAATAAATCTTATTTATCCTAAAGTTTGATTAATTGAATATTCTGAATATTTAATCAATTAGATTTAATACTTCCACTTAATTATTTAATTAAATTTAATTAAATTTATTCCTAAATTGTATTATTTAATTTTGACAATAAAATCTAAAATCTCATGGCGAATTGATTAAATTCTTATTTACTTAATTAATGTCAATTGTCAATATTTAATAATATAGATTTTGAATAAATGTTTGATTTAATAATTGATTAACCCATAAATCAAATGTTTTAATTCAAAAATCAGTTAAGTTGAGAATAAATCACTTTATTTATAAATTAATTTATAAATAAATCATGCACAATCAGAAAAGCAGGCAACTAGAAATTAACAATCAATTTTAAATTGAAACTCAACATCTGATGATGAGTTGAAATTTGATCTAAACTCTATTTTGAGTAAAACTTTGCTTTTGCATGATTTTTATGGGTTAATTATCTCTAATTTCCTGATAACTCAAAAATCAACCCGATTTTATCAAGAGTGATTTATGGCTTTTCTCCTGCATCCTCAAAGCCCTGGATTTCTATAAAATCAAAGCTCGGCTCTTCATAATTATTAACACTCAAATTTGCACAATTAATCTAGTGAATTGGTGATTGAAGGATTGAGCACTTGTGACAGGCGATTTGTGAGATCTTTCATAGTTGATCATAATCTTTCATAGTTTTTGCATAGTTTCATATCATAGATTTCATATCACGCATAGCATTCTTAGATTAAATCTACATTCCATTTCATTCATATAGCTTAGATTCATACATATTTCATAATATTGCATAGAAAATACAAAAATATAGCTTAATCTGCATTCATAGTCTTTCATATTTTGCATTCAAACCCTTCGTTTAGGTGTTGCATTGTCACTGGTCTTGGTCTGATTTGAGAGTATCATACTCGCACCTACTAGAAGGTAGTAAATTGCCTGGTTAGCATAGTTTCCAATTACTTGCACAATTTTGATTTCTGCTAACCTCTAATGTTTTACTGAAGTGTTGTGTCTACAGCTAGGTACAAAATTCACACACACATTTGTGGCGCCCATCGTGGGGCCTTGAAACATGTTACCATTCAATTTCTATCAATTTCTTATCATTTTTTGGTTAAAACTGTGATATTTTATTTTCTGTCCGTACATTTTTCGTACGACTTTTGTCAGAAAGTCATACTAGGAGGTACCCATTGTCGTACGATAGTTCATTTTATCGAGGCTCATATCAGAAGTTGCACATTGTCATTTGGAAGTTCTATTGTCATATGAGAAGACACCCACTGTCATATGAGTTTCCAAACTATCATTTGGGAGGTAACCCACTATCGTATGAGTTTTGACTCCAAGATTCAATTGTCGTTTCATAATTTTTGGTAGTTTTTCAGATTTGATTTTTAGATTTGGACTAACAGCTAACCCTAACAATTGAAATCTTCTTTTTTTTTTACTGATATTTGCTGCATTTGATTGGAAAAAGTGCAACTAAATGGCTAAAATAGGTAAAATCTACTAAGCGCATTGTGAGGAATCCAGGTATTCTACTATGATCTAATAACACTTCGATTTGGACATAAAATGAACTCTCATGTGTCAAGCTTGTGTGACTTTTCTTGCTTTCGTATCACAGACTTCATTTTGGGCTATAAAACGAACATAGATTTGCTTTCTGCATATCTATTACACATAGTAAATAGGCCCTATGAACACTATTTGTGGATGATCTCAAGCGAGTGGGCTTCTTCCACTTGTTCATGCATGCGAAGCTCTTCTTGACAAAGGATCCCCTTGTAGGTAGGGAGGCTACTGAGAGTGTCTCATGTTCTACTAGATTTGTGTGTCTTCAACTTTTGATTGATACATTCTCTCTTTGAAGGGGTTGATAGATCATAAGCGATTGACGTCATAGATCTTTGTGAGATAATCTTGGTCTTAGCATGTCGGATTAATCTATATATTTTTTTTTGGTTAAAAGTGAAAAGGCTAGAGGACTATGCTCTACTCCCTTTTTGGGTAGTATCAGAAACTCAGATCCTTGAATCTAGAACCAGTCTCCATGTGGTATCTTTTGTGAGTCACCTTTAGAGAGGGTTAACCATAGTGGACATTCCCTTAATTGGGTTAACCACATGGACAGAACCTCAAGCGGTAATAGCCATTTTCACTGTGGTAGCAACAACCACTATATAAATGTCCTTGTGGAGGAAATCTTCACAGGTGTGGTCTCTTGTTGGGTTGTCAGATCTCCCTAGTAGCTTCTGATTGATTAAATTCTCAGACTGTGTCAAAATACTGGTGCACCTGGATTTGAGTTCATCCTCTTGAGATCACAAAAGTTGCAGAGTCAGACCATTACTAAAAACCCTAGCGAGGCCAATTTTTCATTTTTCTAGGAATATGTGTGTTATTGAAAAACTTTTTGGAACATACACAATTAGCACTTCTAGGGGTTAACACATTCAATCACTTGATTGTTCATGCACAGGGTTGCTTTGTCCCTTGTTCATTGTTTTCAGACGTGCTTGGAATCACTTGCTTGCTATTTTGCATGCTTGTTTATCTATTTGGTTACTGAAAACAAACCATCCCAGAATAATCTTCAAACCTAGATAGAAAAATTTGTGAACAATCTGAAACCGAAAACCTAAAATTTGCAAAATCTGAAGTAAAATCCCTTTCTGGAGTCAAAAGTCATCTCACAAGGTCAGAAAGTCATACGAGTTTTGGCAATTGTCATTTTAGAACCCCTGTATTGTTGTATGACAGCTTGTATAGTGTCGTACGAGTTTTACCACCAGTCAAAAGAAAAAAGTCAAAATCTTGCTATCAACTATCATGTGAGCTTTGTAATTGTCATACAAGTTTTTTCAACTGTCATTTCAGAGCATACCCACTGTCGTACGATCCTCCAGAAAGTCGTTTGAGAAATTTTGTTGCTAGAAAGTTGTCAAAATTGTTAGAGACCCAATTTTTATAGCCTATTTCCAGAATCTATCAAAAAAATCACTGTGTCAGGAACATAGCAGAAACAAGAACAAATTCATTCATTTTCCTCAAGTGAGCTCTTGAGTCTAATTTTGCCTTCTAATTTATCGATTTGAGTCCTTTTCATCTTGTGTCAAAACCTTGTCAAAATTATCTTCAAATTCAGTCTTCTTGCTAAAATGGCTAAGTGTTGTGAGCTCATGTCGGCCATTTATTGGGTGTCTACCCACACCACTGTGACATAGTATCCTTCATTTATGTCCGATCTAATCTTTAATCAACTCAATCTTGACAAGGTTGCATCATTCGATCTTCTTGAATTAATTCATTCTTCAGTTGTCTTCATCTTATTCTTTTGCTTCACCCAAGGTTAATGGTGGAAACTAGAGCTTCGTCACACAAGAAATCTAGAGAAGCATCCCATACCATACCTTTGAATACTCTCCAGGGTACAACTCTTGAGAAACTCTACAATTCTAGTCTTTATGAAGACGACGACCTTGGAAACTTTCGATTGGAAATTGGTTACATACCCCCTCCATCAACTCACAGAGGTCATCAACAAACTCCACATCAATCTAATCCAAGGAGTCCTAAAACTCCTAACATGTCTCATAGAGGGATAGATCATGGGTCTCAAGGACATCACTCTCAACATGGTATAGATCAATAACCCACACCTTCTGAAATTGCTCGATATCAAAATGATGACGACTTCAAGAAAATGATGAGACATTTCTTGAAAGAAGATAGAGAAGCATACTTTCTAGAGTTAGCTCATCAAGGAGCTAAACTTCCTCCCAACTTTAATGTTGAAGATATCATTACACATGAGGAAGAAACTCTAATCACAACTATGATGAAACAGATGCATGCCATGCAAGTCAAAATTAACAAACTTGAGAAAGAAAAGGAACCTAAAGAGTTCTCCATGGAGGCCCTATTTCCTTTTCCATTTGATAAAGACTTGTACATGCCACCATTTCCTAAAAGGGTAGAGATGCCTAAATGTGATAAGTATGATGGAAACTCTGATCCTCAAGATCATGTTAGAGAATTCTGTACTCAATCCATGGAGTTTATGCATGAACCAACTTACTTAATGCATCTTTTCCCTCGATCTCTGGGAGGGTCAGCCATTCATTGGTTCTCTAGAATGCCTCCTACTATCAAAACTTTTGAGGAGTTAATCAAACTATTTTATCAATAATAATCCTACAATATTCAACATCTAGTCACCATGATCAACATCTGCAATCTGAAACAATATCCAGGTGAACCATTCCCGACATTTTGTCAAGAGATGGAGGAAGAAATTTTCTCTATATGCTAGACCCATTCCAGAAACTGAGAAGCTGGAAATCTTCATCAATAACCTTGTTCCTGAAATCAACTACCCTTTACAAATGCAAAATCATACATCTTTTGATAAGATGGTAGATAATGCAATCAAAATTGAGAAAGTACTTGTGAAAAAAGGAGACATCACACTTCAAAAGGACAAGTATGAATGTGGATCTAGTTCCAAGGACAAGAACAAAAACTAGAACAAGAATAAAGGTGTTGTCACAGATGGCATTGTTGATAATATCTATGCCCCATCTAAGGTACCTACTTTCAATCTCACTGTTGGTACCCAAGCCATCAAAGCTTCCAAAGATAAAGCAACAGATTCCAACAAAAAGTCATCTGATTACAAACCTTGGGCTACAGATCCTAATCACAAATTCACTCCTCTTGGAGAATCCTTGGAATCTGCCATGAAAACTCTATTGGCCAACAAAATCATCTACTTGCCTGAAATAAAAGTCTTTGATCTTGAACCTAAACTGAAAT
Source organism: Chamaecyparis obtusa (assembly GCA_027943335.1). Classification (NCBI taxonomy): domain Eukaryota; kingdom Viridiplantae; phylum Streptophyta; class Pinopsida; order Cupressales; family Cupressaceae; genus Chamaecyparis; species Chamaecyparis obtusa. Next base: position 926,210 of record BSBK01002634.1, read on the forward strand.
GGTGGAGGGAGAACGACTTCTGTGAATTCCATCATTATAAAGGTCATAAGACTAATAACTACATTCACTTGAAACACATCATACAAGACAAAATTGATAATGGAGATATCATGATTGACAACCATAAGAGAAATAATGATCACACAGGATTCATAGAACCATTTCCTAAACATGGTAAAGAAGATTCTTCTTCTCAACCTAATATGGGTGCTAAAGTCAATTATGCATACTCTAGAAACAATGTCGTCATCAATATGGTTGAACCATGTCTATCTGAGCATTGCAATGTCATCACAATTGTAAGAAGAGATAGAGAAAATCAATCAGCTAATGCAGTTACTCGATCACAAGCTCAGGCACACCTATAAGGACAAATACCAGATTCATCCAATGTCCCTAGGGTGCCTTTCAATCTTTCATCTGCTTCTAAATAGAAGGCTACATCTAAATCTTCAAATCCTAAAGACACGAGACCTACTTCATACAGTATTGTTCAACAAATCTGGCATACAAATGCAAAAATCTCAATGTTTGAGTTGCTTCAAATATCTCCAGCTCATACGGCCATTCTAGACAAAGCTTTGCTCAGATCCAATGTTCCTGATAACCTTGATTTAGACAAATTCCAGGCTATGGTTGGTCATCTTACGTCTCCATGGTATATTTCCTTTTTAGAGGAAGATGATAACTCCTTGAGTCATCCACATAACCAGCCCTTACATATTGAAGTCTTGATCCAAAACCATCATGTCAAATGTGTGTTGATAGATGTGGGTGTTGGTCTAAACATTTGTTCTTTTAGCTTGATTACACAATTGGGATTTTCATAAATGGCCATTGATCTTAGAAAGAAGATAACTATAAAAGCATATGATGAGAAAAAAAGATCTTCCAAAGGAACAATTGTCTTACCTATCAGAGCAAGTCCTGTCATTAGAGATACTATATGTCAACTTCTTGATCTACCTTTGGCTTACAACATCCTTCTAGGGAGACCCTGGATACATGAAATGAAAGCTATTCCTTCTACATATCATCAATGTTTGAAATTTCCTTATGAAGGAGTAGAAGTGACAATTCCAGCTCATTTATATACAACTTGAAATACATTGAAAGAGAGTGCGGATAAACTTGTTCCTAATAGTAGGGAATCTTCCACTAAGCAGCTAGACATTGCTTCAACATCCAAGATGGAAGACATTGCTAAAGAGGTTAAGATCAAAGAAAATGGTATGGGAGAATATACTATAGAGCTAGTCTTATCATTGACATCTCTCCCTATCTCACCTAAGTCTTATGGAAAAACTCTAAAATAATCCAAACTAGAGTCTAAAGAACCTCTTGAGGCATAGAAAGGAAATTTTGTTGCTGAACAAGTATCTAAACAAGAGTTTGAAGAGGATGCAACTATGCTTTCATGTCTATACAAAGATGAACCTGAATCTCAAGTTGTTCAAAAATGTGATGCTGAAACTCCTAAGATCTCTTCTAAGTGATATGGCCCAGGGGGAAAATTGATCACAAAAATGGGATATAAAGGAAAAGGACCTCTAGGACTATAGGGTAAAGGTCTTCTGTCACCTCTTGACCATCATGGATGAGAAAAAAAGAATAAAATAGGTCTAGGATACATGATGAAGCCTTTCTATCTTAGTAAGAACTCCCCACATGTATTAGAAAATATTGAGCCATCCATAGCAAATCAACTAAAGGGAGAAACAACAAAACAATCTGATAGTGATGATTCAGACACCACTGAAGATCTCATTCCCTATGAGCGTTTGCTTAAATAAATAAAAGACCTCCTTGACGCTAAAGATGATTCAATAAAAATAATTAATTTAGTAGAAACATAAGAACCTACTATAGAGTAAGAGATAGTTGCAACATAAGAACTAGCTAATCTCGAAGACAATCAAATAGACAAAGAGGAAGGTGGTAGTTATTCTGAGACAAATTCCCATGAGTATCAATTCAAATTAGAATCTGAGGGTAACCCTTCTTAGGGTATTCATCCTGACTTTACTCATGTTCTTAGATTTCCTAGAGGCATATATGAAGAATCTAATGACTATGAATGGCGAGCCATTCCAGAGGAAGATGAGCTTATTATAGAGAAACATGTTGATGTTATTCACCAATATGCACATAAACCCAACGTAAGTATAGAGAGAAATGATGAAATTAATGAGTCTGATCCACCTATGGCTGAAGTGGACTCCCACAATGACATTGAGCCTATTCACGAATTTAACATCTTAAGTTGTAATATAACCTTTGAACTCGAGCATTGGGTTAGGACCAATGATGACATATCCATATCTGTAAACACTCTTTCCCAATCTTTCATGACTTTGACTATCCAATGCCTTGACCTTCTTGACCAAACTTCCACAAATCCAAGCTATGGTATTTATACCTTTCCAAATGACTATGCCCTTGCTTGCTATCTCAATTCAGTTGAGCCTATAAGGACTTCCATCAGTGAACTAAGTATTAGCATGATGGAGTCAGACATCAAGTATCTTAGTTAGAAAAATAAGAATAAGAATAAAAAGAAAAGGAGTTCTGAGGGTGAAAACCACTTTGTGGCAGTATCAGAACCTACAAAAGTAAAAATAAAAGACGTATCTGAAGGTGAAAACCTCTCTGAGGCACCTAAGGATGAGATATTTGATGTCCTTCTAAGTCATTTATAGGATAGATCTCCAGTTCTAATCGAGCCCACTCAATCCATCAACTTGGGAATAGTAGAAGAACCAAAGTTGATCCATGTAGCACAATCCTTATCAGAAGAAGAAAAGAAAAAATTTACAACATTCTTAATAGAGAAAAAGATCAATTTTGCATGGAAATACTTAGATATGCCAAGGTTGGATCCTGATCTTATAATGCACCATTTATCTATAGCTCCAAACATCAAACCTGTTAAGCAAAAATTGAGAAAGATGCATCGACATGTTGCACTCTTAGTAAAAGTTGAATTAGAGAAGCTTCTAAAAGCTGGATTCATCCATGTTATTGACTATGCTGAATGGATCTCTAATATTGTACCTATTTCAAAACTAGACAAATCAATAAGAGTATGCACAGAGTTTAGAGATGTGAAAAAATCATGCCCTAAGGATGATTTTCCACTATCTAACATTGATATGATAGTGGACATGACTATAGGTTTTGAGATGTACTCTTTGATGGATGGTTTTTCTGGATATAATCAAATCAAAATTGCTCTGGAAGATCAAGAGAAAACTGATTTTACATGTGCATGGGGTACCTTCTGTTGGAATTTTATGCCATTTGGGCTTAAGAATGCTGGTGCTACATATCAGAGAGCTATGACATGATGCATCAAACTATGCAGGATTATGTTGATGATACTTTAGAAAAATCTATGATTAGAGCTGAACATCTAACTAACTTGAGCAAGATACTAGATAGAATGGAAAAATTTAGTCTTAGATTGAACCCTAAGAAGTGTGCTTTTGGTGTTACTTCTGGAAACCTCTTAGGATACATAGTTTCAAAGAAAGGAATTGAAGTTGATCAAACTAAAGTAAAAGCTATAATGGAGATGCAACCCCCAAAGAACATCAATCAAACGAGGACATTGCAAGGGAGAGTACAATCTATCAGGTGCTTCATATCATAGCTAGCAGACATATCACAACCTTTTACAAAGACATTACATAAAGGTGTGATCTTTGCATGGAATGAGGAATGTGAAAATAATTTTAATCATATCAAGAAATATCTATCAAATCCTCCTATCTTAATGCCTCCTATTCAAGGGAAGCCATTGATCTTATATGTCTCCACAATAGATACATCACTAGGGGCATTACTAGCACAACATGGTGAGAATAAAAAGGAAAGAGCTATATAATATATGAGTAGAACATTGGTAGCATATGAGAAGAACTATTCAATGATTGAAAAAGCTTGTCTAGCTATGGTCTTTGCATCACAAAAACTAAGACACTACATGTTAGCTCATACCACACATTTAGTAGCTAAGATTGATCCATTAAAGTACCTACTAAGCAAAGCTGCCCTCACAGGTAGACTAGCTAAATGGGTCATGCTATTAAGTGAATTTGACATCGAATATGTTGAAAGAAAATCTATTAAAGGCCAAGTTATTATTGATCAGTTAGCACATGCACCTTTGTTCGATGACACATCAATGCAAATGAAATTTCCAAATTCCTCTATCATGAATCTCTCTTCTAGAGAATGGCAATTGTTCTTTGATGGCTCCTATATATAGAATGGATCTGGAGCAAGCATTTTGTTTATCACTCCTCAAGGATACTCCATTCCTAAAGCATTCAGAATCAAATTTCCTTGTACAAACAATATTTCTGAATATGTAGCCCTTTTAAATGGTATGAAAATAGCAATTGAGTGGAGAGTGATAGAGATACATGTTCATGGAGACTCCCAACTTGTTATCCATCAAGTCAATGACATGTACCAAATGAAAGATGAAAAAATCATTCCATACAAGAGAATGGTAGATGATCTCAAGAAATAATTCATATCTATCACATTTGAGCAAATACCTAGAATGGAGAATAAGGCTGCCGATGCAATGGCAACATTATCTACCTTATTGCAGCAGCCTGAACATGAGCTACGCTATGAGTTCTTGGTGGAAGCACTATCTTATCCTGCATATGCCTCCCCTAAAACCCACATGATTTGCACTGTTGTTTGTCATGATTCATCTCGATACAAAAACCTTTTCTCCTATCTCAAAGACCAAATCATTCTTGATACCTTCAATTGCCATGAGAAATGATACCTTATCCACAATGCATCCTGGTATGTCATCATTGGTCATGATCTGTACAAATGAGGTCTAGATGGTACGCTACTTAGATGTTTAGAATGGGAAGAGTCTCAACATATGTTAGAGGAAGTCCATGAAGGTATATGTGGGTCACACTCAAATAGTTTAACACTAGCTTGAAAGCTTATTAGGGCTGGGTACTATTGGCTTGAAATGGAGAAAGATGTAATCAAGTTTTCTAAGAACTGTCAAAAGTGCCAAGTACATGGTAACTTAATTCATGCTCCAGGGAAAGATCTAATTCCCTTTACTACACAATGGCCTTTTCACCAATGGGCATTTGATCTTATAGGAGCCATACATCCTCATTCTTCTACTGGACATACCCATATAATCATAGCTACAGATTATTTCACAAAATGGGTAGAAGTAGTCCCTTTGACTCAAGCAACTGACAAGCAAATTTCTATGTTCATTTTGAACGACATCATATGTCATTATGGTATTCCACACTCTATAGTCACAGATAATGGTGGACAATTCAAGAATAGAGACTTAGATGATCTTTGTGCTAAATTCAAGATTACACAACATTGGTCATCTATCTACTATTCTCAAGGGAATGGACAAACAGAGGCTTCCAACAAAAATCTATTGAGAATCTTGCACTGAACAGTTAATAAAATAGGAAGAGACTGACATCTCATGATCAATCCAGCTCTCTGGGCCTACAAAAAAAGTATCAGAATGCCCACTGGGGCTACTCATTTCACTTTAGTTTATGGGTCTGAAGTGATACTGCCTATTGAGGTTGAAATCCCATCACTAAGAATTAGAATGCATGGTTTAGTAACTGATGATGACTATAGAGTGTCTAGGTTGCAAGAACTTGAACTACTAGATGAACACAGAAAAGTAACGTATGATCATCTCAGAGTATATTAGAAGAGAATGTCTAGAGGTTACAACAAAGAAAGTCAGAAACAGAGAATTCCAGGTTGGTGATCTAGTCTTGAGAGAGAATCCTAAAAATCAATCACTTTGAGAACACAAGGGGAAGTTTGAACCCAACTGGTTGGGTCCCTTTGTTGTCACTGCTACTTTTGGCTCTGGTGCTTATCAACTCTCAATGACTGAAAGAGAATAGCTCCAAGAACCAATCAACGTTCTCCATCTGAAGAAATTCTATGCCTAAGGCATTTAGTCTATGGTAAAATGTCCTGAAAAAATCTTAAAAATCTAAAAAGTCCTAAAAAATGAACATCTTGGTGAAAACCTAGCAATGGGCACCTTGATGATTCACAAAAAAATGGAAAAATATCCAAAATATCAAAAAAATTAGAAAAATGAAAAATACAAAAAAAAGAGAAAATAAGAAAAAGTGCCTTGGTGAAAACTTGGAAACAAGCGCCTTGGTAGCAAAAATAGAATCTCTACCATGATGGTGAAAACTCAGCAAATGAGTGCCACTTGTTTCAAAATGCTCCATCTATCAGTGCAATCTTGGTCTTTCCTAGCTTTCAGTCTTGCTTTAGTTTGTACATATCTCCTAGTTTATTTCTGCATTCATGTTTTCAATAAGTTGGTTTGTACACTAATTAGCTCGAGCGTCTGTATCCTATCACTGTTCACACTTGGGGGAAATCAAAGTCATATCCTTTGGTCTCCAGTATATCTCAGATGTGTCGTATCCAGTTAGGGTCCTTTGAAGCTTCATCCGAGTCAGTCAGTCAGTCTCCTCTCTAGAAAGGATTTTGCATCTACAACAACACAATCAAACATCAAACTCAAAATGAAAAAAAATTGTGCTACATGCTTTTATCTCCTTGTATGCTTACTAATTCACATTGAGATTTTTGCATATTGTGTCCCTTTGAGCTCTTCGATGATATTCTTTATAGGATTTAGAGAGTGATGATTAGGGGCATAATCTTTTCTTTGTCTTATGTTTGTATGTGAAAACCTAACAACTTTGGAAATCTTGGATTGAAATGGTGTCCATCTACAAGAGCCTCTATCTCATATTGGATGGCCATGCGTACCTCGACCACTGATACCCAGAAAATTCAAAGAAGTTTGATCTAACTATAGTCTTTTAGAGTAAGTTATTTCTCCTACTGTGAAATGTGATCTTGCCTAAGGATGTGAATGATAAAGGGTCACTACGGGTAATTCACACTGGATTTAAAATGATCTCTTGACTATTTGATGTGTTTGAATGCAAGGCATATTCTGGTCATCACGACGTTTATGTTTTGATGCTTATACAAATTGCTATATCAAAATGGCCATGATATTTAGGTCATCCTAGTGTTCGTGCCTTGGTGCTTATATCTAATCTGACATTCTGAAAATAAAATCAATATTCATATGTCCATGGTTTCCTAACTAGTGGGTATTGTATTGATTCCTTGAGGATACAAATTGATATTCATATGTCTATGGTTTCATAACTAGTGGCCATTGTATTGATTTATCCAATTATCTAAAAACTCAATGATGACAAATGACTGACAAATGATCAGTGACTAGGTCCTAGGTCTTAGGTTGCATTTCATTTTGCATGTCATTTTATACTTCACATTATTGCATGATCTCACAAATTGCTTAAAAATATTCAACAATTCTTCTAAGAATTATACTTAAACTGAACATGAAGAGCTAAATCTCATATGAAGGTTTCCTCACATAACTGCAAGTAGTCACAATCCTGAGTTAAATATCCTTTTTGACATAAGAATGAGTACTTGTCTTCATCAATACCTACAAAACATATCATGTGTATCATTGCATTTACATTACATATTCATAAATCATTCATTCCATCTATTGCATTACATACACTTTCCATACATACACTTTCCATAATCAATCACATTTGCATAACATCCCTACATTTGAAAGAAACCATTGCATTGCATAATTCCATTCATACATTCTACTCTACTCATGGCATTTACATCACATGATATCATCATAAATCAAAAAAATGATAAGTGCACATGAAGTCACAACCAAAAATTTTGATCTCATATCATAAAACTTGAACTAGTCAGGGGTGCACAAAAGAATGAGCTCATGTGAGCTATTAGAAGTCAGGACAGTATCAAAATCAAAAGAGAAAAAATATCAGAACATATCATGATAGATCAGCTATCTGCCTGATCCTCTACATCTGGTGGAGGTGGTGGTGGTGCATCTAGTACTACCTCGACTCTAGGTGCTCTAGCTCCCTCTAATGCTATTATATACTGAGAGTACGTAGGAACTCTCTGAGCAGCTGGGATAATGACATAATAAGTAGAAACATAGTAAGCCACTCTCAAGGTCTGATGTGTGACCTCTACCTGTAATCTCCTTTTCTCCTCTCGGAGCTTAGATATCTATCTATCAGTCTCAGTGAACCTCTCCTCCCAGTGAGAACTCCATACCTTCAGGTCCCTGACCTATAATCTGATTCTCCTAATGACCTCCTATGTAGTAAGAGGTACACTAGGATCAGTATCGATTGCTGACATCTCAGTATCTACAATAGGCTGCTCTATGGTCTCTGCTCTCTATGCCTTACGACATCTCACCTCTACACCTAAATCAAAATCAGTATCCCCCTATAATGGATCCAAACCATCACCACCTATAACCTGCTCAGCTGTAAGTACATCATCTTTTGTATCCACACTACCCAAAGTGCCACTCTCTCCTCTAGTGTGTCTCCTCGAGGTACCTGCTGGTCTACCTGCTGAAGAACTAGTTAGATGAGGAGGTGGTCTAGTATGTCCAGCTAGTCTTTGTGGTGTCACCACTACTCTTGGCCTACGAGGTGTAGCCTGGGGTATTTGTGCCTGTGCACACCTCTATCCTCGACCTGCTAGGGCACCTGTAACATCCATGGCCTCCTCCATGGAAGGAATCAACTCTATCAGATCTGAGAACCTATATATCAAGTTCTCTACAAGCCATCCAATGAAACCATCTGTAACGCTAGCATCCACCACATTTTCTCTATAATCCCAGTCTTTGCTGACTATACTACTATACTCCTATGTGCATAGAGCATATGAAAACCGAGGGCCCCATCCTAATCCAAGCTCTCTCATAATTTGTGCATAAGCAATGTGCTCCTATGGTGCATCCTGGATGATGCCATACTACCTCCATACCTTTGTAATTAAAAAGTGATCTATCACAGATGTGGAGCGACCAATCAATACATGACTTTGACAAAAATAACTGAACTGCTCTCTGGCAGTAGGCCAGGCCTCTATAAGCAAATATGGTCTCCATACTACAAAAGTCATATCATCAAGGCACTACCTGAAGTACTTTGTATGGCCCGTGTAGACTTGTGTAACATAACCTGAATACGTATACATCATCAGCTCTTGTGGCTGACGCTGTGACTGATACACTGGTCTACAAAGTGGGATGTGCTCCCAGGCCCATATCTAAAGAACTAGAGCACCAAAAGCAAAAGACTTGCCCTCCTGATACATGATCTTGTGCATCTTAGAGAACATATGTGCAAGCATGCACTGACCCCAAGCTAACTTAGAAGGAATAGCCATACCCCGTGCCACCATTGGGGCCCATCCCATCAATAGACCATTCTACTGATGGTCAGACATAATGATGCCTCCTATCATCCCCGCAATAATGCACTCTAATCTATGGGTCTGCCCATAGCATTGTACCAAGGTCTCCCAAGAAATAGAAGTAGTCAACTGTGTATCATCTCTGAAAAGACATTTGAATGCTAATAGACCTGAGTTCCCCAAACTCACGTAATCAGGACGCTGACCATGGAATGGTGTGTGCAAAATCTTGTACACATCCTTGGGTATGATAGTAATCTCTCCAGTTGGCAAGTGGAAAGTCTGGGTCTCGGAATGAGACCTCTCTATCAGGGCAGTCAACAGTCCATGGTTTACCCTAATCTTGGGTAACCAGATCAGATACTCAAACCTACAAGTAGTAAGATGTACCCTCATAGGGTCAAGCAGTGATACACAAAGTCTTTGAGTAGTAGGATGAGAGATGCACACATGAACATCAGGACATGTCACCTACATAGTACAAAAATAGGGAATCCTATCAGTAATTTGGTTGAAAAATAGGCTAACAGTACAAAAATTGAATAGTTTACTATCTCAGAAGGTACATTAAAAGCTTAGTAATTGGCCTAAGAAATTAGAAAATAAAAAATTTTGACCTAAGATGGAGTTTTAAGCTCATTGTTTCCCATACGACAATTCAGACTGGCACTGAAACTCATATGAGTTTCTCCAGGGTATCATACGACAAAGCATAGTGATATGACTTTCTAAGGCTTCCCGTACAATAGAGGAGGGACCCGATGAAACATTGTATGACTCTTGGGTCACTCACTTCTTCGCAATCATAAGGTTATGAATTAGGCATTTTGGCACTTTTTCGTAATCACCGATTCATTGTTGATATAGCTAGCATCATCTCGATTCCTAGTCATTCTGGGCCTGGGTCAGTATCTCTTTTTCCAATCTTTCAATCATTTTCTGTCTCGAAATTGATTAATCTTTCAAATAAGTCTCATACTTCTTTATCAAACAAACTATTCTTTGAACCACTACGCTTTGCACAGTGATTCAAAGAGGGGCAAAATGTAATACCCCAAAAATGGGCTATAGGTTCATTAACCTCCTACATCTTCAAATCGAATGAAATCAATACAAAAAGTCCTAACCTAAGGCACATCTGTACATCATCAAATCCCAATTGATTTTATCCTAAATTCTGCATCGGAGAATATTCCTAACAATATTCTTATTTATCTTAATTATCGTGATTTAATAATTATTTGGCGATAAATCTTATTTATCCTAAAGTTTGATTAATTGAATATTCTGAATATTTAATTAATCAGATTTAATACTGCCACTTAATTATTTAATTAAATTTAATTAAATTTATTCCTAAATTATATTATTTAATTTTGACAATAAAATCTAAAATCTCATGACTAATTGATTAAATTCTTATTTAATTAATTAATGTCAATTGTCAATATTTAATAATATAGTTTTTGAATAAATGTTTGATTTAATAATTGATTAACCCATAAATCAATTGTTTTAATTCAAAAATTAGTTAAATTGAGAATAAATCACTTTATTTTTAAATTAATTTATAAATAAATCACGCATAATCAAAAAAGCAGGTAACTAGAAATTAACAATCAATTTTAAATTGAAACTCAACATCTGATGATGAGTTGAAATTTGATCTAAACTCTATTTTGATTAAAACTCTGCTTTTGCATGATTTTTGTGAGTTAATTATCTCTAATTTCCTGATAACTCAAAAATCAACCTAAGTTTATCAAGAGTGATTTATGGCTTTTCTCCTGCATCCTCAAAGCCCTGGATTTCTATAAAATCAAGGCTCAGCTCTTCATAATTATTAACACTCAAATTTGCACAATTACTCTGGCAAATTGGCAATTGAAGGATCAAGCACTTGTGACAGGCGATTTGTGAGATCTTTCATAGTTGATCATAATCTTTCATAGTTTTTGCATAGTTTCATATCATAGATTTCATATCACGCATAGCATTCTTAGATTAAATCTGCATTCCATTTCATTCATATAGCTTAGATTCATATAGATTTCATAATATTGCACATAAAATACAAAAATATAGCTTAATTTACATTCATAGTCTTTCATATTTTGCATTCACACCCTTTGTTTAGGTGTTGCATTGTCACTGGTCTCGGTCTGATCTTAGAGTATCATACTCACACCTACTAGAAGGTAGTAAATCACCTGGTTAGCATAGTTTCCAATTACTTGCACAATTTTGATTTCTGCTAACCTCTAATGTTTTACTGAAGTGTTGTGTCTACAACTAGGTACAAAATTCACACACACATAGAGTAGCACCACAACAATATACAACATCATGTAGCTCATGATACAATTGAGCTAACACATAGGAGCCCCAATTGAACTTGCAAGGATGAGAAATCAGGTCCTCCAAGATCTGACCCCAACCAACTGCAAACCCATGGCCCCTTCGATCAGGAACCAAGAAACCCCTGATGAGTAAACTGAGAACAGCTGGAAGCATGGGGAAAGAAGTAAACTGCACCCATTGGATGCTCTCATCTCCAATGGTTTGGTCTACGAAGAGGCATCTACATATCATACCATCATATACCTGATTGTAATAAATGATCTACCCATGAGTATGGATCCACAACAACTGATAAATATCCTCAGAAGTGATTGTCATCTCTCCCATCGATAAATGGAAAGTGTTATGGTTAGAGTTCCAGTGCTCTTCCATAGTGGTAAAAAGACCTCAATTCACGTAGAATCAAGGGAGAGAGAGGAGGAAAGATAACCCACATCGGTCTATAACTCGGTGCTTCGGTCTACTCAAGTCATCAATCATATCAAAAGATAAAGGAAATAGGCCTCAGACAACTAGCTTTAGAAGTAGAAACTGCAAAAGAAAATTTAAACACATCAGAAATCAAAATCATCACATATTGGATCATCTTAAGTTAATCAAACAATCAAATATAATCAAACCACAATCAATTTTCTTAACTCTATTCAGAGAGGATGAAAAATTCATCATCATTAACCATCTAAATCAAGATTGACCATCAAACATTCAATATCAAATGACTCGAACTAACATCACATGACTTTTTAGAAATAGAACTCAAAAACCTAAGCCAATCAATAACTTGACGACATTGGACAGATCGGGAAATGGATTGAAAGGCTTTTAAATTTGAACAAATAGGGTGTACGCACTATTTTAATGCTTAAAAGTGCTAAAACTAAAATGCATAGCTTAAAATATCAAATGCACAATGAAAACTTTTGTTACAACAAAGTGTACGCAATGTAGGATATAGTACGCATTGTAGGAAACCCTTGTACACGCTCCTAAAAATCTTAAAAGTGCAATCAAATGTGAAAGCACTACAGAAAAGGGTGAACATGAAATGTGCCCTCATTTTAGCATTTGTAAGTGCTACTAAAATTTTTAAAAGCACTGCGAAAAACCACAGATGCGCAAGAAGAATTATATACATGCGGTTAAAATGCTTCTACGTGCTACTAAATTTTAAAATGAAAAAAATAGGGTTTTTATTCATAAAATCCAAAATTTTAAAATTTAAGAGTAGAAATCAGATAAAAGAAGTTATCAGGGTACATATCAGAGGTCCGTAGCTAGGTGGACACTAATATCGGTAGCCTCACTCAAACCTATGCTCTTGAATTGGGATCACCATCGCAAAATAGCTCAAAGGGGTCAGAGAGGAAAAGTCAAAAGAGAGGGTAAAAATGAATAGTGAAAATGACCTTTTACCGCTTTATATAGCCCATCTTGACCTAAAAGGGGCATTTTTGACCAGAAAATGACTTGTGATCCAATTTTTCATCTATTCAGCCAAATTAGGGGCATTCATTATCACAACAACGCAAATAGATTATCGAAAATAAAATTAAAATTTGCTCAAAATTAAATATTTTTCAATGCTAATTGGTCAAAAATGCAATATGCTTCACTAGGATCACATTTCATTTCCTTTTTGAGGGGGCATACACTTGGACAATCAGGGATGACATCATAATCATCAAATCAGGAGCATAACATCAAATTAGAGCTTCATCTTTCATCAAATTTTTTTCTCTTATCAATCAAGTGGGGCATCAAACATCAAATCAAATCAAACCAGGCATCATATTGGTGACCTATCATTAGAACAACCATCAAAGACTTCAAATAAATTAGAACTACATCAACTTTATCATCAAAATCTACATGTTTTTTTATCATCAGAAAATGGAATCACTTCTATTTAGGATTGGTTTAGCCCTTCGAGTAGGTGGTTTGGGGTCATGTCAGATGCTTTGATAGGATCTTTGGCTTGGATCTTGTTTTTCCCCTATTTTGCCCCTCTTTCCACCTCTTTCCAACCCTTTTTTGGCATCCTAACCTGAAACCTTGAGATTCTTGACCTTAGGGTTAAGGTCGACCTTCTAGATCAAGGTCAACCTCAATTTTTACCTAGGTTAAGGTTGACCTTGACCTTGACCTAGGTCAAATTTGACCTCGACCCTGATCTTGGGTCCAAATTTCAAAATCCAGAAGTTTCTGGATGTCAGGTTTTCAAAAAGTTTTATTTCCCGCTTTCGAGTCGGCTAGTTCGGGCTTTGAAATGGTAAACTCTTAATATTTAATTTAGGTCCACTTCCCAGAGTAAAGGCTTAAATTGGAATTTAATTCTCCTATGCAGACCTCTCCAGAAGTTTGTGCCCTAACTTGTATAAAAGGAAGCCTTCTCCTCTTATTTTCTCCATCATGAAATGAAGTATCCATTATTATTCATCTTCACTCAAGCAAGATCAAGAAAGCACTCTCAATCAGGGAAGCATTCAAGCAATCATCTACATTCAAGTATTCAAGTTTTCCATTGAAGATCAAGGATTCAATAATTCAATCCTTTGAAGGGATTTGGTTCAAGCATTCAAGATTCATCATTCAAAACCCTAGATCTATCCATCATGATGGTGTGATCTTCCTTCAAGATCCTTTCCTCATCTTCAAGATCAATTCATTCTCCCTTCAAGGTGGATTCCAAGCATACAATCATGGAGGTTTTGATTTACATTTATGGGTTTTAGTGTTGAGTCCAAGATTTCATATCAACATACTTGTTTACATTTCAAATACAATTGCATATCTATTGAATATCATAGCTTCATTGTTAGATCTATTTATACTAATTGCTAGCATTCTCCTTTTCAATTCCATTTTTAAGGTTGATTCCAAACTGGGGTTTGACCAAGGCAAACCCCTCATCCAAACAAAAAAACCATTTTTCTTGCAGGAACAGGTGCGGGATGGTGAATTAAAGATAAGATCTGAGTACCCTTTTTGGAAATTTTTTAGGATCTGCCAATAGAATTTCCATCGGAATAGTGCAGGTCAAGGTCAACATAAAGGGGTAAGATTGTGCCTTGGGGTAAGATTGTACCCCTGTGTTGGGTCAAGGTTGACCTTTCTCAAAAAAGTAGAAGGTTTCTAGGTTTTCTCTGTCTCTGTGTTTCCAGGCCAAATCCGCTTGCAAAATTTTTTAAAACTGAGGACAGACACCAGAAAACAACATTTTCCAGATTTGTCATATTTTGAGGTTAGTATTTGTCTTCAATTCAATTAATATTTCAATACTTCTTTCCATAATGGAATATAAGGTTTTCTCCTTTCTTCATATTCTCCATCGATTGGTTCATTTGTGCATTAATTATCTTCTTGTGGTTAATCAATTTGGATCTTTCCTTTGGAAATTTGGGGTTAAGAAGAAGATCTTACCTTCCCGAATCATATATGTCATATATTACATCTTCATCTTACACTTTGGTAGACACAACACCACCACACTCCCTCTCCATTTTTATAACATACATTTTGGTGAACCTGCGATATACAACTCTTTCTTCTTTTGGTGTTATATCTTGCATATTAGATTAGCATTCTTTTATGTCCTTACATTTCAAAAATAACAAAAAAAAATCATATAAAGTAAAAATATAAAAACAATTTCTTTCATTTCAATTCACTATGAAGATGTTTAAGATGCTTTGGTGTGTGGCTATTTTTCTTGTTATTCTCCTATTAGCATCTCTTTATCGTACTTATGATGTTTATGAGAGTATCATATATTTCATTATCTTTGTCACTCTTAATGTTTTACTTGCCTATGCTATTGTGAGATTGACTAATACTACTCTTCCTACTTTCAAAGCTTTCATTAAAGATTTATGTGGCAGACTTATTGCTCTCTTAGATTATGTGAAGAATTGGGTAGATGATATAGCATCTCCTAATCTTCCTAATCCTCATCCTATCCTTCCTAATATATTTCCTAACCTTCCTGATCATAATCCTATCCTTCCTAATCCAATTCATAATATTCACATTCTCATTTCTCCATATGATAATCCTAGTTCTTCCCATACTTATGATGGGGTTCAAACTATAGTTCATGATGCAGATGTGCAAGAATTCTTTGATTTACCTTCTCCTCTGATCCATGATGATATTAAAGGGAAGAGTAAAGAAACTTATTCTAAACCTATCATTCCACCTTATACAACCTTCTCTCATGATCACAATAAATAGTTACCTCCTATAGAAGCTTTACAAGATATGTACACAACATGTTATAATATGATGGCTAAACAAGGTTATAAAGGTTTAGCGCTTGGTGTTAATGAACATGGTATTAAATATCCAGTTCATATATCCCCTAAACAAGATATGCATGGTCTTGGTTGTTCACAATCTCAATTTAAGGTGGTTGATTTTGATCATCGTCCTCCTCTTCATATTCTTCTTCCAACGCCTTTCTTTGATTACATTGATACTCCTCAAGATGTGGCTAAGAAGGTGTATGTTTAGTTAATGAATTCCAAGAAAGAAATCTTTAAACCTATGCCAAAAGATGCTCTCTCCAAGTACAAATGTCCTTTTCACTATAGTAGTACACATTTACTTGCTGATTGTGTGCATTTCAAGTTGTATGTTAGAGAAAAAGTTGCTTTAGGAATTATATCCCACTCTCAAGTGGTTTTACAATTCCTTCATAATTTTGATAAGGGGTATCCCCTTGACTCTTCCATAATGTAGATCTTCTATCCTCTTGTCTATTGACTGGGTGCAATAGGTAT
This sequence comes from Chamaecyparis obtusa, assembly GCA_027943335.1. Lineage (NCBI taxonomy): Eukaryota > Viridiplantae > Streptophyta > Pinopsida > Cupressales > Cupressaceae > Chamaecyparis > Chamaecyparis obtusa. The sequence goes on from BSBK01002634.1 coordinate 942,736, forward strand.
TTCATCCAGTCTTCTAGGATCCATTATGCTCTTAGCATATATTTTGTCTTGAGCTTAATTGGTATTCTTTCTATCTTTCCTCTCTATGGTTTAGTATTATGTTCATAATCATCCATAGCTCATCTTCTAATATTCAAGATATCTTTTCTTAAAGACATTTTTTTTTTGCAAAGGTATCCCTTACTTGCATCCCTGGGGGGCAAGGTTTTCTTTCATTCTCTTTGTCTAGGGATCTTCTTTCCTTAGCTTAGTGGCATCTATTTATTCTGAAACATTATTTCATTATACTGACTAAGGTTTTGGCTATGGATATCCTTTTATGTGAGAGGTTGTTGTCCTAGGTCATCACCTCTTCTTTATTTTGCAAATTATGTTCTTTATAACTTCTTGCCCTGGCTGTAGGGTTAGAGTTTGCTTCCTTAGTACCAGGATTCCTCTTCCTCTTGATCACAGGGGGCTTGATGATTGAATCTTGGGTCCCTCTTTATTTTTCTTTGAAAGATGATATTTTATCAAAAGCACTCCTCTATGGTGGGGGTCTTCTCGATAAGACCTTTTTGTGTTTGAGGAACCTTTTTCCATAAGTGGCATATCCTTTTTCATGATTATCTATGCTCTTTGATGTGAGGGTCACTACCCTTCATTGAGAATATAGTGTACATTATGGTTAATCATATATCTCCTTAATTTTTGAAGTATTTATGCTCCTTTCTCTTCCTTATCTTGGCTAGTAGGTAGCCATGCTAAGGAGGGGTGCATATATAGGGTCTCCCTTATGCTATATTTTTCAATTTCAATATGCTAAATCCTCGAAAGGTAGCACACATAAGTTGCTAAATCCTGAAGAGACACGCATTTTACATTCCATAGCGATATAATAATGTGGATCTATGGGTATTCCAAAAGCCGTCAGAAGACACATTACAACTTCAAGGCACAATTTTTGGGTGAACTATTAGGTTTTGCTACCTGTTGGGCTCTCCCTCTTTGGTGATTCATGGTAAGGTGGGCATCTTACTGTGTGAGTTAATCACTCTCTCTTTTATCTCTTTTTTCTTTCATGCTAGTAGGATTAGATCATGAAGCTATGTTATTTATAGTGTTTCTCTTGTATTTCTTATGTAATCATTTATACTTTTATGATAGCTTTCCAAATATGATATTAGTATACGAAGCATTTATTAGAAAGGTTTCCTTTGCTAAATGATTTGGGTTTTCTTTTGTACTAACCCCTCTTTTTGTGTCTTTTGGCTTTGTCTTTATTTTTCTTTGTTTTCGCATCCTCGTGTGTGTATGTTGAGTTAGAATCCTTAGCTTGGGGGCTCGTGTTCTTAACTAAGTGTTATTCTATCTCATTGCAAATCCACTTAGATCTATCTTTTCCTTTACCAAGAGTTTGTATTGAATCCATACTCTTGCTAAAGTGGGGGCTAAATGCATCATCAAAAAATGGAAGCACTTCCATTTAGGACTGATTTAGCCCTCTGAGTAGGTGGTTTGGGGTCATGTCAGATGCTTTGATGGGATCTCTATCTTGGATCTTGTTTTTCCACTGTTCTACCCCTCTTTCCACCTATTTCCAGCCTATTTTTGGTGTCCTAACCTGAAACCCTAAGATTGTTGACCTCAGGGTCAAGGTCAACCTTCTAGGTCAAGGTCAACCTTGACCATGACCCTAGGTCCAAATTTCAAAATCCATAAGTTTTCGGATGTCAGGTTTTTGGAAAGTTTTATTTCCCACTTCCAGGTCGACTGTTTCAAGCTTCAAAATGGTAAACTCTTAAATTATATTTAATTTAGGTCCACTTACAAGAGTAAAGGCTTAAATTGGAATTTAATTCTCCTATGTAGGCCTCTCTAGAAGTTTGTTCCCTAACTTGTATAAAAGGAAGCCTTCTCCTCTCATTTTCTCCATCATGAAATCAAGTATCCATTATTATTCATCTTCACTCAAGCAAGATCAAGAAAGCACTCTCAATCAAGGAAGCATTCAAGCAATCATCTACATTCAATCATTCAAGCTTTCCATTGAAGACCAATGATTCAAGCATTCAAGCCTTTGAAGGGATTTGGTTCAAGCATTCAAGATTTGTCATTCAAAACCCTAGACCTATCCATCATGATGGTGCGATCTTCCTTCAAGATCCTTTGCTCATCTTCAAGATCAATTCATTCTCCCTTCAAGGTGGATTCCAAGAATACAATCATGGAGATTTTTATTTACATTTATGATTTTTTGTGTTGATTCCAAGCTTTCATATCAACATACTTATTTACATTTCAAATACAATTGCATATCGATTGAATACCATAGCTTGGTTGTTAGATCTATTTCTACTACTTGCTAGCATTCTCCATTTCAATTCCATTTTTAAGGTTGATTCCAAACTGGGGTTTGACCAAGGAAAACCCCTCATCCAAACAAAAAAACCATTTTTCTTGTAGGAACAGGTGTGGGACAACGAATTACAAATCAGATCTGAGTACCATTTTTGGCAAACTTTTGAGATCCGCAAATAGAATTTCCATCGGAATAGTGCAGGTTAAGGTCGACATAAAGGGGTAAGATTGTGCCCCAAGGTAAGATTGTACCCCTGTGTTGGGTCAAGGTTGACCTTTCTCAAAAAAGTAGAAGGTTTTTGAGGTTTCTCTATCTATGTGTTTCCAGGCTAGATCCGCTTGCAGAATTTCTCGAAACTGACTACATGCACCAGAAAACAACATTTTCCAGATCTTTCATATTTTGAGGTTAGTATTTGTCTTCAATTAAATTAAGATTTCAATACTTCTTTCCATAACAGAATATAAATTTTTCTCCTTTCTTCATATTCTCCATCGATTGGTTCATTTGTGCATTAATCATCTTCTTGTGGTTAATCAATTTTCCTTTAGGAATTGGGGTTAAGAAGAAGATCTTACCTTCCCAAATATTATATGTCATATATTACATCTTCATCTTACACTTTGGTGAACATAACACCCCCACAATCCCTCTCCATTTTTATATTATACACTTTTATCAAATATCAAATCGAGCATCAATCTGATCAAGACTTCACATCAAAACGATCAGGGCATTCTTTGACTCGATACGCTTCGCACATCGATTCAAAGAGGGACATTTGTAATCACCTGAAAAATGGATAAGATTAATTTAAGTGAGAAACCAAGGAAAAATTGAAGCAATAAAATCAAATCAAGTTAAAATCAAAGGAAAATTGCAATCAAGCCATAAACCAAATTTAATAGAAAATCAAAAGCCATTAAATCAATTTAAATCAAATAAATCATGATAAATCAATTAATTGTGCAATTAATCTAATTAATTGCATCTAGTTCAATTTAAATCAAATCAACCCATTTAAGGGGTACACATGGCTAAACAAATTAAATAAATTCAATTATTAAATCCCTATTTTCCCTCAACACCAAATGGGAAGAAAATGCATCGACTAATGGGATTTAAGGATTGGACTCGCATGGATCAAGCTCAAAATGAATCTCAATCACGCATAAGGTGAGAGCATCTTGACCACCCATTTTGTCTCTTTGTCCCAAGCTTTGAGGACAATCCATTTAAATTGTCTCCAAAGGTGGAACCATGGACTTAACCCTAATCCAACCATGATCAACTCAAATCTACCCCCTACCCTTGCCAAAATCTATAAAAGTAAGACATAAATCACTCAATTATCATCCACAAATCTGAGAATATCATCAAACCTCTTGTAATTTTGAGCTAGAAAGGAAAATTTAGTGTTGATTAAGGCTTAATTTCTTTTGGAATTGAATTCTTAGTTTGCTTATCATTTAAATTCTCATTTTAGAGATGTCACTAATGGAAGCTTGCTAAGAGCTTTGCATTAGAAAATCTAAATAGAGGTCCATAGAGTACTTTTTGTCTTCATTTTCTTAAATTAGCTTGCTATTTGTGGTAATTTAGTTACTTTATTCATTTATTGACATTACTAAACCTATGAAGGTGCTTTTCATAGCACACATAAGATCTTAATAAATGTGTAGTATCGACATACATGCACAAAAAAATATTATATATGCACCAAATTAAAAAATTATGCATTCATTAAACCTAAAATTAAACCTAGAAAAAAATACAATAAATGTCTCAAATCAACAAAATTTAAGGTGTACATACTGAATCTCCATAGTCAGTTGGCCTCTAGAACTGTCAGATACACTTCAACCTATTGTTGTGTAATGTAAACACCATTTTTTCTTTGACTAGCTTGCTCCTTCTTCTATCCACTCACTAGATCGCCAAGACCCAAGTGTGCAAGGGATGACCATTTGACCCTTTTCCACCTATTTATAGTCATGTAAGCCCTAGTTGGACATGTATAATTGGGAGTGTAAACCTAACTTTTTGGAGGCTTATTTTTTTTATCTCCCGATGGGGCATAAACGTAATATCACCAGGGGTAGGGGCATGGATTTGAGACCTATAAGTTCTTAGGAATGACATGACAAGAACATCATTTCAAAGAGAGGAAAAATGTATACGCCTAAAATTGACTTAATAAACTTAATTAAATATTAATTATTTACTCAATAGTCCTTCTTCTAAATTGCTAAATAAATTATTTAATTTATTTAGTTAATTCACCTTATACTATTCCTTTAAGCCTAAGTTTTCTAAATTCCACTATTAAATGGTTTTCTAAACATATTTAATTTATTTGTTATCACATGACTAAGTCTCCTAATCCACCTTACCCTCCACCTAATCCATTGCTAAGGAAATTAATTTATTTAATTTTAAATAAGCCTATTTATCCTCATCAAGGTGTTCCTATTCATAAGGGAATAAAAAGGATATTTGGCATCATGAGACTAAGTCTCATAGCTAAGTGTCCTCATGAGATGAAGTTGTTGTGACCTTTCCTATCATCTAGCCCATTATCCCTCCATGTCACTTGGTCAAAGGTGACTCAAAGGACACTTACTCCAAGAGTCATACAACTTAAATCCTTCTTCCACCATTCTCTCTTTAGTCAAGGAGAGACACTTGACAAGTATCTCTCCCTCCCATATAATTATTCATGTTGTTAGTGTAGGAGGAACATCTCCCCTACATTTTCTCTCACATTCCAAACAATCCCTACTTCTTCGCTACCTTCTCAACCAATTCAAACTCAACCATTCATTCTTCCAATATTTAATCCTATCCATTAAATTGTGCCAATGGGATCAAGGGGAGGAAAAATCTATAAAAGGAGCTCTTATTCCTCTATTTTGAGCTAATTATAAATCTTGTATTTTGGAAATCTAGAGCATTTTGAAGTGTACCTTTGGCTTAATTTCATTTTAGCATTTTAATTTTTATAATTTAGTATCATATCATGGGATATATCAGAGTAATCATGTTTACAATAATTATGATGTAGCTTAATATCTTCATCATCCATTTAGCATCTTGTTCCATTATACACCATCATTCAAATCACTTAAAGTCATTTTGGAAGGAAATAAGTTCTGAGAGCATGTCATATTACTAAAATATCAAGGAGGAGAAGATTAATGGAACCAAGCTAAAGAGACAAGGTAAATGAATGTAAAATTTAGTTTTTGTTGTTTCACATGTTTCATTGAAATTATTATAGAAAGGTGGAATTTTGATGTTATTTGATGGTATAATAATAGATTCTTCATTTAAACATTTTATAGGTATACAAGGTGTAGGGTGTAAGGTTATGTATACAATTACAGTTAAGGATAAGGATTATTATTAGATTTATAATTAGGGTTAGGTTTATTGTAATGGTAATAGTTAGGATTAAAGTTTAGAACTATGGTTAGGGTTGGAGTTTAGATTTTAGGTTAAGACTATGCTTAGTATTAGAGTTTATGTTTAAAATAAGAATTATGGTTACATTAAGGGTTTACAGTTAGGATTGGGGCTATGATTCACATAATGATTAGGGTTAGGATTATGGTTAGGATTATGATTTAGGGTTATAGCTAGGATTATGGTTATGTTTAGGTTTATATCACAGTTAGGGAAAGTGTTAGTATTAGGGTTATATTTTGGGGTGGGGTTAAGGTAAGAGTTAGGATTATAGTTAGTAGCATATCATAGTTAGGGATAGTGAACATAAGGTTAGGGCTAGGGTTAGGTTTTGGGGTAGGGTTATGGTTATGATTAGGGATTAGGATTATTGTTATGGTTTATATCATGGGTAGATTTAAGTTAAGATTTAGGGTTATATTTTAGTTTACTACTTGCATTATGATTAGGTTTAGGATTAAGATAGAGGCCAAGAGTAGGTTTAGGATTAGGGTTGAGGTTATGGTTAGGATAAAGATTTAAGTTAATGATTAGGGTATGAATTTATATCATAAATTGGGTTAGGGTTTAAGGTTGGGTTCATGATTATGGTTGCAGTTAGGAGTATATAAAGTAGGTACAAGATTACCATTAGGACTAGGCTTTAAGGTAGGGTTAGGATTACAATTAGGGTTACATAATAGTTAGGGACATTGTTAGGGTTAAGGATAGGGTAAAGATTACTATTAGGGTAAGGATTATCATTAGGATTAGTGTTTAAATCATAGTTGATTTTAGGTTAATGTTTAAGGTTTAAGGTTAGAGTTTGAATTATGGTCAAGTTTAGTGCTAGGATAATGGTTACGGTTAGGTTTTAGGCTGAATATTTAGGATTAGGGTTAGAATTGGGATTTAGGGTTAGAGATAGGGTCAAGGTTAGGATTATTCAAATTGTCACATATTTATTCAAACATCATGAATAGATAATGGATAGGGTTAGGGATTTTTGTCATGGTTAGGATTAGGTTAGGGTTAGGGTTTATATCATGGTTAACATTGGTATTATGGCTAGGAATAAAGTTAGACTTATGGTTATCATTGGGGTTCTGTGTTAGTGTTAGAAGTATGATGATAATTTACATCATGGTTAGGTTTAAGTTAACAACTAGAGATAGGGTTAGGTTTAGGGTTTGCGTTATGGTCATGTTAAGGATTGATATTATAATCATGGTTAAAATTAGGGTTAGAGTATACATCACGGCTATGTTTAGGTTAAAAATTAGGGTTAGGTTTAGGTTTTGGTTTAAGGTTATGTTTAGGGTTAGGATTATAGTCAAGGTTAGGGTCAAGATTATGGTTAGGGTAAGGGTTAGGATTTACATCATGATAAGGTTTAGGGATTGAGCTAGTATAAGAATTATGATTGGGGGTAGGGTTTAGGGTTAGGATTACGGTTATAATTTAAATCATAGTTAAGGATATTGTTAGGGTTAGCTTTTATATCATAGTTAGGGAAAATGTTAGGGTTAGGGTTTAGATTATTGTTAGGATCATAGTTTAGGATAATATGTATTTTTACTTAATACCCTATATATTTGATGAAAATAGGCACCTCAAGAAATATTTCTATTTGCATATTATATATATCTATATTAATATTTATTATATACATGCTTGTAATAGTTGCACCCAGACATGTAAGACATTAAATATAAGAAGAATATTAAGCGCTAACCTTAATTGAATCCTTGTCTTAACACTAAGGCTTTTTAAATTCTAAGATTACTATTATTTGATCTCTTAAACTTATTGAACCTTAATTGCACCCTAATCATAACTAGCTACTCACCCTTTTTAAAATATAAGCCTAATTTAATCATCATCCTCACCTTAACCCTAATTAAACTCTAACCCTAACCATAACCATAATCTTGAAATTATGGTGAGGGTTAGGATTATGAATAGAAATATGGTTAAAGATAAAATAAGGGTTAAGGTTTGAGATTACATTATAGTTAATGTTAGGGCTTTCAAGTTAAGAATAGTGTTAGACTTATGCCCGGGGATAAAAATGTGGTTAAGATAAGTGTAAGGGTTAAGGTTTAGGTTAGCAATATGGTTAGCATTATGTGTAGATATAAATTAGGATTATGGTGAAGATTAGAGATGAGGTTAGGGTTAAGGGTATGGTTAGGGTTATGATTAGCAATAGAGTAAAGGTTAGGGTAAGAAATACAATTAGGGTCAATATTAGGGGTATAGTTAAGGTTAGGGTTATGTGTAGTGTTTATTTTAGTATTGAAACAATTCAATGATAGGGACAAGAAAATAAAATCCCTCTCTTGAAAGAGAAATGAAAATCACTCCCAAGGATCTCTATATGATGGGGTCATAATCTCACTAGGAGATTAGTGAAGATGTATGTGGATGTACACAAGGTGGGCCTTATCTGGGTTAATGAGAAAGAAACTAAAAAATTTATGATTCATTTTTTTTCCTAAATATTTGGTACATGAAATTTGCAAAGAAATAAATTTTAACAAACTAATATCACTGCTATGAACTACCTCTAATCTTTGGTTTTCAACAAATTTCAAAAGATGCAAGGTAACGAGAGATTTAAAGAAAATAATTGGAATTTAAATCCTACGAACATCATCCATGAGTGAATCAAACTTCCATTAGAGAGAACAAATCTAGTCTTTAAAACATGAAATAACATAAACTAGGAACCCATAATTCATACTACTCAAATGCAATCATCCAAGGAAGTAAAAAATACTTCTCAAAAGTCATCAAAATCACACATCCATAACAATTCATGCTTACATGTGAGAAAAAATCATCCTTTGATCTAAAGAATTGATCAGCTCCATTAATCCACCGCAACAAGAAAATTCCTCACAATTAATACCAATTAAGTTGAACATGAAGTAAATTCACATAAAACATGCAGCGACTCTTGAATTCAAAATTGTATCATTCAAACTCACAAAATCAATAGAAATTCACACTAATATTTAAAAAAAAATGAATATGTCATCCTATTACAAAAAAATCTACCCATTATTACAATCCAAAATTGGGATTTTATAGTTTTTACAACTTTCAAATTTCCAAAACCATAGCGAGGGTTTTGGGATATTATTTATAGACACAATGAAATGAAAAGAAAATTTTAACATGCAAAAATAACTCCTAACCTATTACGTTATGATTTGATTTCGAGTTTCATGCATTTATAACTCAAAAAGAGGCCATTTCAGCTCAAAATGTGCCCTACAATTTTGGGCTGAGCTAGAGTTTAGTTGAAGCAAAAATGTGGATACCTGGATCTATTTTCTCAACAAAATAGATGATTTAATCATCAATAAAACTTCCCCTCTTCATTTTATCAAACCCAAAGACGTCTGAAGACATCAATACATACATCTAAATTAATATTTGAACCTAAAATATTTCCACTCTCGGCAAAAATGTGGCTCACTTATAATTTTCAGCAATTGCAAAAAGAATAGAAATAATATGAAATGATACAATTCCTCATTATTTTAAAGACGCACCACCAAGTTTGGAAAATATTGGTTGAAGTTTTGAATTGTTGTATTAACCTCTCCAAATGGCAGAAGCTTCATATATTCTAGCTGGGTTTGTTGGTTTTTTCGGAAACCTCAGATTTTCTTCGTTGTCTGTCGAAATTGATGCTTTCCAACTTCCCTTTGAAATACTAGAGAATATTATTTATGTTATATGTCTTCTCTTCATCCTCATCTTGATATTGTTGGAATGATAAATACTCTATAAACTCTTTGATGTGTTGTAGAAAAAGCATACATTCATCCCTCTTTTTCTTGATGAGGGATTTAATTTTATTATAATATTTTGTTGGCAATTTAATAGTCCTCAACCACATATAAGCTTATCCACCTCTCCTTATTAAAAAATGGTTTCTTCTATTAGCTTATTTATTGAAGCTGGGTTCATTATTTTTCAGAGTTAGGAGAAAGTCATCCCACATTAGAAAAGTCTCCTCTATGTTGGTTGCTTGGTCATTAGTGACCATATAGTTCAATATAGTGATCTCCTTGACCATGGTATGAAAAAGTGTCAAAAAATACAATATGGTGTCCTCTCCAAGCTTCTCTACTTCATGTTTCCAATCTTCATAGGCTTTGAAAAAAGGGACCACCTATGATGTCCTTTCCCATGCCTCTAGTGCTTCTTGAAGTGAGACCTCTGGGTTGGTGGGGTCTATTAGACCCACTAGTTGAGTTATATATTGTTTTAAAATTTTATTCCGGGCAACTAAGTCCCTATTTTTTTCTCATCAGCATGCATATGCTTGAACAATGAGGTAACTCCTGAAGCAACCAATGATTTTCCTCTTTCATGGGTAGGGACCTCAATATTAACTTATTCTAACATAAAATCCTCAATAGCGATGTCCTCCACTACTTTATCTTGTGGAGGAACAACCAACTATGCTTTCCAATTCCTCCTACTATCCTTAGTGACATAAGAAATCCTTTGAGCTTTGTGTTTACTGGACTCTCCCTCATGGAATAATTTACCTATTTTGGAGGAGTCTTGTGCCTCTATATCCTGATAAGTCCTCTTCCTTGGGGTAATTGATTTTGTCAACCAAGTTGGCTTAGTATTAGCAAAAAGAAGTTGATATATCTTAAGCTGAAAACATATTTCCTTCCTCTTCATTTCCCTCTCCATGTTGATCCAAGGATGATATATGTGGAGGATTAGTGGATACGCATTTAGAGTGTGAAGGAGAACTATGTTCTTCACCTTGCTCTTGTGAAGCATCCTCTTCTTGTTTCTCCACTTGTTCCAAAACTTTATCTTATTCATATTCCTCACCTACCTTTGTTGGTGGAGTTTGATCTCCCATTTCTTCTTGGACCTTTTTCTTTTCTCTAATAGGCTCTTTCTACCCTTCTTCTTCTTCTTGCTTCTCTTCTCCTACCTCCTTATCACTACCATGTATTTCCTCTACTTTAGGAGTGATTCATATATTGAGATGAACTTCTTCCTATACATCTCCATCCCCATCCAAGTATCCAACTATACCTTGTAAGACAATCCTATAGTATCAAACCCAAGCTATGGTTATTGTGAAGACTCTTTGAAAACAAGAATATTCTAAAAATTTGAAATCCCAAAATCATCCAGACCCAAAGGATCCACAACTTGTGTTTTCTATTCAGTAGCAAAATCTAATTCAATATTGTGAATCTCAGGGGAAACTCTTTGTCCTAGATTGTTTTCCTTTTACTACGATGGTTTAAGGTGGCTTGAAAATGTCTTATAAGGAAGGATCTCCCAAGTTAATATTTTAGGTAGCAGCTAAGATAGACCTTGATCTTCTAACCATTTGTTAGCTAGTTTCCTCTACCCCTTCTTCTTCCTCCAGTGCTTCCATGACTGGGGGCATCAGGGAAGATTTCTTATTCAATCCCTTATATACTCTCCATGAAGGGAGAGGAGGAGACTGAGGCTTAGACTTCTTTGTTCTTATCTTGAAAAGCTTATCTTTGGCCCCAAGGAAGAAGGTATATCTATTGTAGGGTTAGAAATAACAATGAAAGAAATAGTAGCAAGAGCTACAAAGGAAGATGGTGTAGCAACACTAGCAACATGGAAGATGGTGTGGTAGTGGAAGATGACAAGGCAACTCCAAAAGATTTACCTTATTTTATATTGTTAATTTTTTGTTGTCTCAGGATTTAGGGAGGAATATGTGAAGCCAAATCCCTCTCTTTACCCATGACTTCTTGAGGTAGAGAAATGGCTACGCAACATTGTTGAAAATAGGCACATTCACCTTCTTTCCTTTACCCGTTTCTAGTATCAAAGCCTTGTCAAATTTTTTCATCATGGACACGAGTGCCATTTTAAAAGGTTGTCCAACCAATCCTTCATACAATTTACCAAATGCTTATCCCTAAAATCAATGTCATCAAGTTCATCAACAAATATATTTGCATTCAAAATTGGCCTAACAAATATTCTATCTTCATTGTTGCAAGAAAAAAAAATCCTTAGAATCCAATTCTCGATTCCCATCTAATAAGTGAAAACCCATTGCATCCTCAACCAATCCAAATTAATCCTACAATAGTCCCAAATTCTAACCTCATAATCATCTACGCAATTTTCCTAGTGATCCTCAATGTAAGTCTTCTTCTTAAAGTGAGCTCTCGTTATGTGGCTAAATGTGCCTATGTGGTCAAATTTACCCCAAACTATTGAGTGGTTATCAAGGGGACATTCATCGCACTCCAAGAATATGGACTTAATAAATTTCACATCCTAAGCTATGTGAGTACCAATCCTAATTGGGAACTAGAAACATGGTCTATGTTTGGTGACTATCAACGGATGTGCATCTAAAATATGTCAATAGAGATTTATTAAAATTAACTTGTTTGAGGGGTACCTTGTGAGCTTCTTGGGTTGTAATTTGAAACCTTCCACTTTGATGTAAGTGAAGTTCTAAATGAGATATAATAGATTCCCACCTTCTCACTTTGGGTAGAAACCTCCACCAATATCCTTTTGGAAAAATCTCCCTTAATTGACCTGATGATAGTAAAAAATGAATGCATCATTGATCATGTAGTATTCCATAATGAATGGGTCAAATGCTTCCTTTCACACAAAATGAGAATAGATTTGGTATACATATACCTACGGTCCTACAATGATCCTTTAACAATCAATCCTAGATAGTAATCTTGGGGAAAAAAAATAGATAAATAATATATGAAGTCATGAAGAACTTTGGTTTAGTCTTGACCCTCTAGAGTTTTTCATTGAGATTATCACTAATAGTCTATCACTAGTCTACCTTATTCTTTCTTTTTTGAATGGTATGAACATAGAGTACCATCCATGTCTCTAGTCATCTTGTCAGTGGTAGACCAAAGACTCCACTCAACAAAGTTACACAATTCTTCATATCTTCAGTGAGGTATTCCCTATGTAGATTCATTTTGTCAATTTGACTTGTCTTGTGAGGCCTCTCCATGTATTTTTGGTTGATTTTGGCCTCTATATTAGGTTGCTCTCTATAATATCTCTCGGTCCACTCCTAGGAGATTTTAAATATTCATTAGAGATAGGAATGTGAAAAAATTCCTTGATGTTATCTGGCCTTATGCTAAGATCACTTCACCATGCTTGTTTAGAATCCTTCTCTCCTTAGAATTGTAGTGTTCAAAATGGTCATTATGAGGTCATGAGATTGAAAAAATACCAAACATCCTGCTGCATGAACCAACCTTGACATAACCAATGAGGAAGCATTACAAGTGTGGTTGTTTGGGTTCTCCATCCTTCATAGGAATACATTGAAATCCATGTGAAAAACATTTGTATCCATGATATCACTATGAAGGTTAGCCAGCTTAGAGAATTTGTTGTAGCCTACAAACTCACACTTCATTGGAGTCACTATTGTCATACCTTGTTGTTCTACACTAAAAAACAAGACCCTTGTTAGCATCACTTATTGGAACCAAATAAACTATACTAAGGAAAATAAAACAAGCATAACAAGAAATAAAATTGAAATTAAACAACACAACATAAAAGCCTTAGCAATTTACACTAAATCAACACCTTGGTACAAGCTGAAAACCCTTTAAATTCATCTTCATAGGTTTTTGGGTTTTTAGGGTTCAAGGCTCATAACACCTCAACACCGTGAAAAATTACTTTCTAGCATTAGTAGGGAGCCTTGTCAAATAGGATGGTATCAGGGATTAGGGGTACTAAATCCCTTATCTCTCTTTTAGGGATCGAGGTTTGAGACATCCTCAACATAATGTTGTTAAGCTTGAAGAAACCATAGTCACACTATTAGGAATTAGGGATATGTGATCCCTAATCTCCCTTTCAAAGATCAAGGGTTGTGATACCCCTAAACTCTTAAAGGAGGCCTCTATTTAAAACTTGAAGATGCAAGGAGATTAAGAATCTCATGGTCCCTTTAAATTCAAGTTGAAAACCCTTTAAATTCATCTTCATAGAGTTTTGGGTTTTTAGGGTTCAAGGCTCATAACACCTCAACACCGTGAAAATTTACTTTCTAGCATTAGTAGGGAGCCTTGTCAAATAGGATGGTATCGGGGATTAGGGGTACTAAATCCCTTATCTCTCTTTTAGGGATTGAGGTTTGAGACATCCTCAACATCATGATGTTAAGCTTGATGAAACCATAGTCACACTTATTGGAACCAAATAAACTATACTAAAGAAAACAAAACAAGCATAACAAGAAATAAAATCGAAATTAAACAACACAACATTAAACCCTTAGCAATTTACACTAAATCAACACCTTGGTACAAGCTGAAAACCCTTTATATTCATCTTCATAGAGTTTTGGGTTTTCATGGTTCAAGGCTCATAACACCTCAACACCGTGAAAAATTACTTTCTAGCATTAGTAGGGAACCTTGTCAAATAGGATGGTATCAGGGATTAGGGGTACTAAATCCCTTATCTCTCTTTTAGGGATAGAGGTTTGAGACATCCTCAACATCATGATCTTAAGCTTGAAGAAACCATATTCACACTATTAGGAATTAGGGATATGTGATCCTTGATCTCCCTTTCAAAGATCAAGGATCATGATACCCCTAAACTCCTAAAGGAGGCCTCTATTTAAAACTTGAAGATGCAGGGAGATCAAGAATCTCATGGTCCCCGACCCTCTTTAGGGAATCAGAGATCATAGGATTCTTGACACCTTGATGTTTGGAAGCTAGGGTTTTTGGATTTCTATGACTTCAACCTTTTGCAACTTAGGATTTGAATGAGATTTCTCTAAATTGCTGATAGTTTTGTGAGGAACCAAAAATGCAAAACCAACAACCAAAAAGTACCAAAAACAACCAAATTAGACACACAAACAAGAAAAAAAGGACAACAAAAATAAATGTGACTACAATAGAGAAAATATAACAACAACAAAAGAAGATACCAACCTAAGCTAGAGAAAAAAAAATGGCCAACGATTACCCATGAGTGATGACAATGAAAGAAATCAACACCTCTTTGATTACATGTGCAAACACAACCTCAAACTCATGACTATAAAATCAAAAGGGCGCAAATGAAAACCCAAAGTTTTGTGAAGGAAACATGCATAAATGAAGGTATCAAACCATTTTTATAGGCACTTATGTTGACATCATACTCAACCCTGGCTATTAGGGATTAGGGTTTTATGGGTTAGGGGTGTCAAGGATTTGAGGACCTGACATACTTTAAACCCCAAAACTCGATCTCTCATTTGAGAGTTCAGTGGTTTGGACTTTTGGTGTTTTGGGTCATTAGGATTTCGGTGATCCTCTAGATGGAGACCACCCTTGAATGCCTGAAAACACTCAAATATCCAACTTATGTAGGATAAACAAAGAAAATAAAATAAAATAAAAGAAGAGGGGAAAAAGAAAGAGACGAAGAAAGATAAAAATGCCCCTACACTCAGACATCAAACTATCAGGAACACAATGTTCACTATTTGACTGACTCAATTTGACTAACCAACGTGGACTTTGCAAAATGAGGAGAGGTCCCCATTAGGCCATTGGATCAAAATTGGGTGTGAATTGTGAGGATACAACAAATAGCCTTGACAAAAGAAGAAATGACCAAGTCATTACTTTACCAACAAACAACCTTCAAACTCACCCCAAACTAAGAGACTAGGAGATAGTTATAAGATGATAAAATTACCCTTCCACAAGTCTCTAGACTAAGACCCCTGCATAATTTTCCTATTTCTATAACATGTATTCATTCTTTGAGATATTTCCACAAAACACACTTTGGAGGATGTAAATCATAGGACCATACTTTACAATATTAAGCAATATTATCTAGGGACTCTTCTCTTACCAATCAGGTGTCCATAGCCTTGAGAGAGTTCCCTGCAAGTTTTGGTCTAACCTTTCTCTACTACTAGATAGGTGTTGATAGCCTTAGTAGAGATATAATCATCCCTTTCATTTATGACTGAATTTTTTTTGAAAATTTCATTCATTCAATTGACCACTTTGGCCTTCCATTTTAATATTAATATACACATAGGTGTACTTTTATAGTAGATCCAGGGAAGGTAGAAACACTTCATGAAGGTTTTTGACACTCTAATGGTCACCTGGGTTAACATGTTCATAATAACTTTGATCTATGTATACTTGAGAGAATGTTCATTTTATATCTCATTGATAGTGTGTAAGCTTGTGATATAAAAAAGCTAGCAAAATGTTCTGAAGTTATCAGAGGTGTATTCTCCTCCATTATCTGATCTTAAGGTTTTGATTTTTTTCCCAAACATATTTTCTACTAGGGCTTTGAATTCCTTAAACCTCATAAGTACTTCATCAAATTCTTTACTTTTCAAAAATATATCCAAGTTTTCCTAGAATAATCATCAATGAAAACAACATAGTATAAGAATCCTCCTAAAGAATTTGTTGTGATTGGACCACATAAGTCTAAATGAATGAGTTCTAACACATGTTTAGATCTACTTTCACTATTATGAAAGGTGCCTTTAGTATTCTTTCCCAAGGCACATCCTTTGCAAGTTCCTTAATTTTCTTGTTTAAGTTTAGGTAAACCTATCACCATTTTCTCCATTGAAGGTAAAGCACAAAAATGGAGGTTCCCTAATCTTCTATTCCAAATTTCACATGCATTTGAAGACTCATGAATTAGGGCTTGTGAAGGAGTAGTGCAAATTTTATATAGACATCCATGTCAAACTCCTATGGTAAGATCTTTCTTGATATTGGACCTCTTGGGCCATGCTAGGACCTTGTCATCCATGAAGGTAATTTGGTACCCTTTGTCTTCCAAGAATGATATGGAGATTAGGTTTTATTGATTCTTGGTACAAATAATATACCTATTAATTATAGAGAGGTGCCTGAGTTTAGGTGTACAATGCTTGTTTTGATTCCTCTCACTGGATAATTTGAATCATCTCCAATGGTAACTTCCTCATCTAAAGTTTCCTCCAAGTTATCTAGATGTTCTCTAAATCTTGTGATATGGCATGAAACACCACTATCAATTATCCAAGTATTATGATTGGTGGTCACTTAACTTGTCAAGGCTGAATAGAATACAAATCCACATAAATTTTTACTAACTTCAGAAATAGAGGCATGAGGCTTAGGCTTATCAGGGTATTTCATTGCATAATGACCATATTTGTCACATCTATAACATTGTATCTTGGACATATACCTCTTTCTTTTGGATGTAAATTTTCCATTTGATCCTTTATCTTTCTTTCTTTTGAAGTTTCCTTTCTTACTCTTTTTTTGGGAAAGAGAGTTTAGAACCTGTATATCTTTGTTTGTGGAGTTCTGTCCAATCCCTCTTATGATTAAACTTGACTCTTCTTGAATGAAATCATCTTTTAACCGATCAAATTACTTAGGAAATTTTGATCGAGCACTTATCCATTGAATAAATGCTTCCTAAGATTATGGAAGTCCATTGAGAGTTAACATGGTTAATTCTTTATTGTCAACTGAATGACCAATAGTGGAAAGTTTCTTTCTTAGTTATGATATCCTCATGAAGTAAGATGCAATAGATTCTCCTTTGATCATTTTCACATGATTGAGTTGTTGTTTTAGTGCAAGAGCCATGTTCGTGTTGTTTATTTCATACATACTTTCTAATGTTTTGAACATATGGTAGGCTGAATCCAATTTGGAGATAATTGGTACAATGTGATCTTTCACAGCATCCACTAGCATATTCATGGCTTTATTTTTCTTTATCATCCATTTAAGTTTCTCACTTTCTTCATCAGGTTCAGGTATGACTCCTTTCACAAGTGTAGCTAATTCATTTTCCTTTCAGACAAGGATAATTCCAAATTTCCAAGATACAAAATTTGAAGTCCTTTCAAGCTAGTCTTCAAATCTAACACCATTCACCATTTTTCTGAATATAAGGAATTCTAGAAAATTAATGGTAGTTAGATGATCTCTGCCTATATAAATCTGATTGGATCTTCTTTATGTTGGTTCTAATACCATGTTAAATGATACATATTTATATATGAGGAATTTAATTTTAAATTATCAACTGTTATGCACAAATATTAATAAAAAGTATTCAAGTAATGCATTGTTTAATTGATCTGAAACAACTATTTTTTCACAAAATATTGCTGAGATAAATATTATCTATTTCATATTCACTTCATCAATATGTATATAATTATCAATACACTTTATTGATATGTATTATCAGTACTCTTTATCAATAAATATTATTGATACTCTTTATCAATATATATCACTAATGCACTATATTGATATGTATTATCGATACTCTTTATTGATATGTATTACTATTGCTCTGAGATGATATTGATTCATTGTGATTATGAATGAAGTCAATGAATTCAATTTATATGATATGAATAGTGTGGTCTCACGTAGAGACAAGTCTCTATGTGAGACCAAATCAATGTGACTAAATGGAGTTTAACAAATGAATGGTTATCAATGTAGTTATCATTAACGATAACCATACTCAATGATAGTTATCATTAGTGATAACTATACTTAGCAATATCCAAATATAACATGTAATCGATAACTATACTTAGTGAAATATATAATCAATGATTATCGTACATAGAAAGAATATATATAATAATATTATATTATGATTATAGGATAGTTGTAATCATAATATAATATTATTATAGATAATCAAATTTGCAAAGGATAGAGATCAAATGTTTAAGGTCAGTAGGCCACTTATACATTTGATCATATCGGTTAGAATAATCTGACCGAAGCTACATATCTTTAACATGGGTAACCCTCATATATCTAACGATCCTTCTACTTTATTATTGGGATTTTACTTAGGTGAACTGGAAGTGGTGTCAAAGATGAAGTCAACCATTTCAAGGGATGGCAAAAAATGTGTGCCTAAAGTCAGTGTTTTTGGGTACATTTTTTGTATGTTATTGCCCATTATATGTTATGGGAAGATGGGACAATTTTTTTTTGTTAGTTAGGATCATATATCTAAAACTTTGTCATGGTATGAACATAGTGCAAATATCAGGTACATGAGAAAAGTCAATTGAAACAAAGAGACTTGAAAATTTTTTGATGAGGAAGTACGAGAAAGTGTGGATGTACATAGAAAAAATAGTGAGAAATAAAAATATAACCCAACACATTAAATAACTAATTGTCTTGCCAATCATAAAAGAGAAATGTAAAGATTATATGTCCAACATCTAAATCTTTGGAACAGACAAAATACCATGACCATACTGGAAAATTAATCAAAGGTCACAATACTAACTTGGAGGGTTTGTTGATGCCATTTTTTTTCCTCTATAACATGTAGGGCAAGACACTTAATGTTTTCAGGTGAAACACCAAATATCAAATCCTCTCTTGAATAAAGAAAGCCTTACATTACCAAACGAAGCCTACAATAAGATGATTTTCAGCTTGTGTCTCTTGAGGTCATCCTAAACCACTAAAGCATTCATACAAATACATAAATAACAACCAATATAATAACAAAAAATGTCAATTTTGTTCTATTGTTCAAGAATATTTAGTGAATTCTAAATCCTTTTTAACAAATCCATTTTGTACATATCCTACAAACGTTGCCATGAGATGGCATCTCTTGTTCACATGCCTTATCCAGGCCTCCAAAATATCTACCAAAGCAGTTGCAACATCTGGAAAAAATCATTTATCCTTCATGCTTTGGTGAATTCCCATTCCTTGTTCCAAAGCTCCAGTTTAAGAACAAGTTGAATGTTTCTAAAGGCTTTTCATCGAATCCATTTTATGCACATTCTACAATCAATCCACAACACTGCACCTTTTTTGGGGATTCTGTGAAACAATTCATGTGCCTTGTCTATGCTTCCAAATTTTGAGTACATGTCTACCAAGGCAGTTGCAACCATAACATCTACCAAAAGTCCTCTACCTTCTATACTCATGATGGATGTTCTGTTGGAAATATTCAGGAATTAACCGAGTTACTGAGAGGGGAGGGGTGAATTAGTAACTCCAAATTTTCTTTCAATTACAGATGTATTAACATGTAATTTACTTTAACCTTTTGCATATAGAAAGCATGAAACTTAAAAGCATTCACAATAATGACACATGGATTTGGTTACCCAGAAACCTTCCAAAAGAAAGTAAAACTGGGGTGGGGATGAAACCCACAAAGCTTTAATACTGCAGAATAAAGTTGGCCAGTTAAGGCTTACAATTTGATCACTTCTGATGATCTGCCCTGTTAGGAGCAATAAGGATTGCTAAATCCACCCTGTTAAAGGATTTACAAAACATACAATGAAGTATGCACTCGGTAAAGAGATTTTACAAAAGACTGTTAAGTCTACCCGGTTAAAGGATTTAGTACTGATTCACCTGTTAGGATGAAACAGTAGATCTCTTGCTTTGCAACTGGATTGCTGATTGAGATTCACTGATGTACTGATCACCTTCTATGATGAATTTGTCTTTGCTGTTCCTTCTACTACTCAAGCCTTCTGTAATTCGCTTATCTTTGCCTTTCTTTCTCTTTCACATATATTCTTCTTCATACATCTTGACATTTTTACAACATTGTTTATATACAAGTCTTAAACAATTAATTACAATTATAATTACAAAGTCGGCTTGACAAATAAACATAAGTGCTACTAAGTCGGCCCAAGTATGGTTACACGATTCTTGCAAACTGACTCGGTGACTTTCTGATACTCGGCGTCCACTGCATTACTCGGCATCGTCATGCACTCGGTAGAAGTGAAGGCACGGTTCATACTGATCACTCGGTAGGTTTTGAACTCGGTAAATACTGGTGACTCGGTAGACATGATGTTACTCGGTTTATACTGTCCTGTTCGGTTTGTACTAACTTGCTCGGTTTGCACTGTCTGCTCAGTTTGCACTGTCTGCTCAGTTTGCTCAGTTTGCTCAGTTTGCACTGTTTGCTCAGTTTGCACTGTTTGCTCGGTTTGCACTGTTTGCTCGATTTGCACTGTTTGCTCAGTTTGCACTGTTTGCTTGGTTTGCACTATTTTCTCGGTTTGCACTGTTTGCTCAGTTTGCTCAGTTTGCTCAGTTTGCACTGAGAACGCAAATAAGTGTTGTCACTAGTGGCAATTCTACTTAATGCCAACAATCTCCCCCTTTGGCATTAGTGACAAAAACACTTATTGGCCAAAACTTATATACATGAATCATGCTGAGTTTTATTTTGATTTTTCAAAATTTGTCTTTGTTATAGGGCTTTATACATTGTCTCCCCCTTTCAATGTGCTAACTGTTTCTATACAAATCTATACATATCTCTCCTTCTATACATATCTCCCCCTTTTTGACGATAATGCCAAAGGTGCATATACAAGTTATTTACAAAGAGAATCCAAAATTTGATAGAAAATCAGAATGTACCTTCATTATTAGTGCCAGGGTTCTGTCCCAACTTTCTTGCAAGATTTTACATGTTTGTATAGCAATTTGGACTTCTGCAGAGAGTTCAATCATGTGATCTGCTATAGAGAACTGATTGTCATGAATCAATGTTTTGGAATGTTCAATGTGCTTATACATTGCATTCATGATGGGAAGGATCATGTGTTGGATGTCTAGCAGTGTGGACTGGATCCTTGTGTCTTCTTTCAGTAGATCAGACTGCATGTTTGATAGGTGTGAGATTTTCATGTGATGAGTAGAGCTTGAACTTGGTTCAAGTTGCAGCTTCTGTATGCTAATCTTCATATCCTCATCCATTTTATCCTTAACATCCTTTGTGAATTCGGCAATGTTGCACAGTCTGGCCAAAAGAGAGGTAGCATTCAAATAGATAGATTCAGTGTTTGACAAAACTGAAGACAATTCTACTTGGTTAATAGCTATGTGCTAAGAAATGTGCTCAAGCACTTTATTGTTGAATCTCTTCTCGGCTCTTTCAACTAACTTTTCTATCCCGGATGAATCCTCATTGTATTTCTCAACTGCTTCTGCTAATTGTAACAAAACATGTTGGGAGGAGTCTACTTTAATGCCTAATGCATCAGACAAGATGTCCTTAGCATCCTTGATGATTTGATACTCCTTGTCTCTCTCCTCTTTAAGTTTCTTTTTTTTTTCTTTCCTTTGGAGGATCTCACCTATATTTTGCATCTGGTCCGCTGATAGATTTGCAAAATCTAATGTAGGAATCTCTATCTCTTCATCTAGGTCTATATCCTCTACTACATTCTTACCCAAAAATTTTATACTCGGTAGAGCCTTAGGCTTATCTGAACTTAATGCTTTGGTAGTAGTGACAGTAGATAAAGTAGGGCTGGCTATAGATACTGGCATACTTTCTACTGGAGAGCTTAAAATATTTACACTTGAAGATTCAAAAATTGGAAAACTTACTGCTGGAAAACTTGATGATGCGGGAGACTGCAACTCGGTAGAAGAAATGGTAGCTGCTTCTGTTGTTGCTATGGATGATTGGACAAATGTGGAAGTTGTCACAACCATGCTTGAAGGTGTCTCTGGGCTGGATGTAGAAACTTTCACTGGAGAGGTAGGAAGGGATGCAATGACTTCTGCTGCTATCCTCACAGTATCATCTACCTCAGTGTCTTGTTCATCACTGTCATCTTCAATATCTTTTATTATTACTATTTCAATACTCGGTTGGTGAAGGTGGTATATGTTCTTCCATGTGGCATTTATAGCCTTCACAACCGATTCAATATTGTTGATCAAAATCGAACAAGTATTGAACTTCAATGTCATCTTATTTTCATTTTCTTTTAATGCCTTCTTTACTTCATCATTTTTCAAGCTCAGCATTAACTTTCTCAGGGTTTGATCAAATATGTCTATCACAGTTTGCTTTGCATTGCTCCATCTCATTTTTATTGGATTCAATAGAACTGCTGGAACCTGTGGGGCTATTTCTTCAGGAGAGTATTTCCATTGTCCCATTTTCTCAATAACAGCATCTTCTATTTCCTTCTGTTCTGCTTCCGATCTGGTTTCATATTTTAAGGATTTTATGTTACTTACTCCAGATCCTGATCCGTCTCTAAAGAGTTTGAGCTTTTCTTGAAGGTTTAGAGGAGGCCTTTTGAATACTATGTCTTTATCTGCCTTGTCTGCCTTGTCTGCCTTGCCTCTTGTATTTCTCCTTGTAAATACAGCAGTAGGAGGCTTAGGTTCCTTAGTGATAAATACCTTTCCTTTCTTCTTTGCAGGTTCTGGTTCCTCTATTTTCTCATCCTTTTCCTCTTCTTCTTCATCTTTTTCTTCTTTGTCCTCGATTATCATTTGCATTTTGGCTATCCTCTTCTTTCCTTTGTTTACCGCCTGTGGAAGCTTTATGCTTAGTTCAATTCTCACCTTAGCTTCATCATATGTTCCAAAATATGGAGCTTTGGGATTGATAGGCTGATTAAGAAGAGCTTCAATGATATTCTTGGTTTCATCAATATTTACCTCATAAGGAAGAGGTTTTACATATACAGTCCTCGGTTTAACTGCTTGAATATATACATTATCACAATCCACCATAAAACAAATGTCATCTTTGTAATCTTCCACCAACTTCTGTGGAATCCAGAATCTGTCATTCATTTTCTCTTTGAAAGACTCAAAATAATTATCCATGATGCTTTCAAATTTTTCACCCATTTCTGAGATGTATTCATTTATTTCATAGAGTACTGGCACATCTTTTCTCCATACAACTTTTCCTTTAGAAGGGAAGAATTTCAGAACATAGAAGAATAAATAGACCAACAAGGATCCAAACTTACATGGATTGTTTTTGGAAGTTTTAATGCTTTCCATGTTTTTGTTAAACTGCTTTAACAAGAAGTCTGCTAGGTCAAATGTCAAGTTATTCTTGACCACTTTGTATGCTAGGTCAATAGCTTCACAGGAGACACTATTCTGTTGACTAGAACTGTAAATCTTATGGGCAATAATGTGTGTACCAAACTTCAGTTCAGCGTCGGTAATGCTGCTAACTTTCATGCCTCTACCGTCCCACTCGGCTAGGGTTTTCTTCTCTAGTTCCATCTGACCTAGGGTTTTGGTAGTTTTTGCTTTGTTCAACATGGGAAGACCGGTGACTTGTTGAATCATCTTCTTTGTGATCTCAATAGGTTGCTCAAGCCAAATCTTGCCATCATGTACACGGCTGAGAATATATCTAACCCATTTATCTCAAAAGTTTCGAGGTAGATGTGCAATGTGAACTAAACCTTTATCTTCCAGATGTTTGTGCTCGGGTTTCAGAATACCATCCACACACAGTTCCTCATGCACAATATCTAATTCTAGGTTCCCCATTTCATGAATTGAACAGTTGAAATGATTGCAGATATCGTTAATAAGTAGTACCTTAGGAGGAATCTGAGATTGAGCTCCGTTCGGATCTAGGGCTGCTGCAATTGCGGGCACGATCTTGAAATCTGGTGCTTTCCATTCCCCTTGGACTAGCATATCAGATCCTTTCTTCGCTGAAGTGCTGGATGATGCCATGATAGCTCACAAAAAATTCCTTTCGCAAAAGTATTGAATCGCTGGGTTGCTCTTGAAATTTTTTGCTCTCGAAGTGCTAAAGATTCGTGGTGAAGAATGAGTTCGATTACTTGCTTTTTGTTTACAACTCTGTCATTAATGCTCATTACAAATTAGGTTATGAATTCTGACAGACTGTCACCCACTAAGAATTAATTGCTCAGTAAAGACTTCGCAACTCGGTGAATTTTAGAATTCATATTGCTCCGACCTCGCTCGGTAAAGATGGGTACCAACCTTGCTCGGTGAAGACTGATACCGACCTTGCTCGGTGAAGACTGATACCGACCTTGCTCGGTGAAGACTGATACTGACCTTGCTCGGTGAAGACTGATACCGACCTTGCTGCATCTTGCATGCTGATTTAGATCTTTCTTTTAATTTCGGTTCTGGAACTGCTTGAAATTGGTCTATGAGAATACAGTTCCAGTGCTTTCTTGGAAATTTAGTTTGAGTCGGTAGAGCCATCCATTCCATTACTTGGAGTGGATTGCTCGGTAGCTTTAGGAATCCATTTTTGTCTCACCTGTTTCCTGACCTTAGTTGCTTCATTCTTCTTTCCATCTTCAACTTCACTAGCATTCATGCAGTTTCTGGCTATGTGACCGAGTTTAGTGCATTTGAAGCATCTTACGGTAGTATCTCTTTTCCTTAGATGATGTTTTATGCAATTCATGCCAATGTGTCCATATTCTCCACAGTAATGAAATCTACACCAGGTGTTGTAGTCCCATCCAAACATTGCTTTCATAATTTGTTCTGCTGGATTAAATGTCTTGGATCTGCACTCGGAAGCCTTGTGACCTTGTTTGTTGCACTTGTGACAATTACCTCTGAATCTAGGTTTTTCCCTACATTCATTTGCTTTGTGACCAGGTTGATTGCAGCTGTAACATTTTCCATTGAATTCTGCTTTTTCATTGTTCCAACATTTATTTGAAGTATGTCCTATTTTACCACAATGATTACAAGTAGGTTTTTGATTTCTTTGAGTACCTTGCTTAGAAGATTCACCTTCTCCTTTGTATCCAAGTCCTGCTTTTCCTTTTTGCCTATGAAGATTTCGCTCATACAGCTGATTCAAGTCTTCTTGACTTTTTAGCATTCCTTCATTGATTTGTTTTTCAGCGTTTAGGTCATCCACCAATCTTAGATTGATTTCCTTTTCAGATCTTAGTTCTTCTCTTGTGGTTTCTATTTCTGATCTTAGATTCAGAATTTCCTCATTTGTATGAGAGATCTGATCAATTAGGTTTTCTAGCTGAAGGGTTTTATTTTGGACTTCAATGTTTCTTCCATCTAATTCATCTTTCAACTTGTTTCTTTGTTCCAAGGTCTCACAGAATCTTGTAGAGTGTAGCTCTTGTTCTCTTTTCAATTTTCTCACTTCTTCCTGCAGAGACCCATTCTTTTCTAGGAGTTCTTTGACAGCATTGTTTGCTTCATCTGAGTTATTTGAGGGAAAAAGATCTTCAATCTTTTCTTCAATGTAATTCTGATCATTCATCCGATTTGCAAGTTCCTTCCTTCTTCTTAGGGATTGGGAAAGATGTTCTTTTGCTTCTTTGAGTTTAGCTATGGCCATTTCCAGATCTAGCTTTTCATTTTCAATCACCTTGTTCAGTTTGAATACCTCCATTGTCCTGGATCTTTGCTCAAGCTAGTTAAGCTTTATCTTGAGAACCAATGCCGCTCTGATACCAATTGTTGGAAATATTCAGGAATTAACCGAGTTACTGAGAGGGGAGGGGTGAATCAGTAACTCCAAATTTTCTTTCAATTACAGATGTATTAACATGTAATTTACTTTAAACTTTTGCATATAGAAAGCATGAAACTTAAAAGCATTCACAATAATGACACATGGATTTGGTTACCCAGAAACCTTCCAAAAGAAAGTAAAACTGGGGTGGGGATGAAACCCACAAAGCTTTAATACTGCAGAATAAAGTTGGCTGGTTAAGGCTTACAATTTGATCACTTCTGATGATCTGCCCTGTTAGGAGCAATAAGGATTGCTAAATCCACCCTGTTAAAGGATTTACAAAACATACAATGAAGTATGCACTCGGTAAAGAGATTTTACAAAAGACTGTTAAGTCTACCCGGTTAAAGGATTTAGTACTGATTCACCTGTTAGGATGAAACAGTAGATCTCTTGCTTTGCAACTGGATTGCTGATTGAGATTCGCTGATGTACTGATCACCTTCTGTGATGAATTTATCTTTTCTGTTCCTTATACTGCTCAAGCCTTCTATAATTCGCTTATCTTTGCCTTTCTTTCTCTTTCACATATATTCTTCTTCATACATCTTGACATTTTTACAACATTGTTTATATACAAGTCTTAAACAATTAATTACAATTATAATTACAAAGTCAGCTTGACAAATAAACATAAGTGCTACTAAGTCGGCCCAAGTATGGTTACACGGTTCCTGTAAACTGACTCGGTGACTTTCTGATACTCGGCGTCCACTGCATTACTCGGCATCGTCATGCACTCGGTAGAAGTGAAGGCACGGTTCATACTGATCACTCAGTAGGTTTTGAACTCGGTAAATACTGGTGACTCGGTAGACATGATGTTACTCGGTTTATACTGTCCTGTTCGATTTGTACTAACTTGCTCGGTTTGCACTATCTGCTCGGTTTGCACTGTCTGCTCGGTTTGCTCTGTTTGCTCGGTTTGCTCAGTTTGCACTGTTTGCTCGGTTTGCACTGTTTGCTTGGTTTGCACTGTTTGCTCGGTTTGCACTGTTTTCTCAGTTTGCACTGTTTGCTCGGTTTGCTCTGTTTGCTCGGTTTGCACTGAGAACACAAATAAGTTTTGTCACTAGTGGCAATTCTGCTTAATGCCAACATGTTCATGCCCTAGTCGAAAGTTCTAATTTTAGTACAGGCAAGTTGAATGCTAGTAAAGGTTTTGGAGTCTAGCTTTACAACAGATAATTGCATTTGCTTGAAATTTTGTAAAACCTTTTCAATAAATGAAACCATTGCATTCCATATGAAGACATTTCTTTGATGCATTCTATCAAATAATTCACATTCCTTGTATATAGTTTGACATTTTGCATGCATGTCTACCAGAGTAGAGGCAACTACAACTTCTAACAAAAATAATCTATCCTTTATGCTCTGATGGATGTCCATACACTATCCCAAAGCTCAAGCAATTTGCACCTTTAAAAGATGGCAATTGTTCAAGCTTCAAACAACCCTGAATTCTTAATTATTTAAGTTTTTTGTGCAACCAAACACTATTGTTTCCAAATTTTGATAGCTATTCAACTCAAAATATTTCACCTTTACATTTCTATCCAATGTCATCCTCTCCAAAAACTACATGCCTCAGAGATGCAAGTCCCTAAACTCTAGCTTCCTACAAAATTCATTCTCAATTACCTCCAAGAAGTGCATTTTAGAAAGACTTGGCAACTCCTCAAGCTCAAGACAATCACTAATACTCAATCCTCTAAGCCTTGTAGGATCACCAATACCCACCAAACTTTGCAATTATGTGAAACCTTGACCAGCGAGACTGGTGAGTATTATAGGCAAAGTTATGTTTTGTAGCTTATTACAATACTTGATATCTATCTCCTTCAACTTTTCACAACCCTCTAAATGTATGTTGTATAGCTTCCTACAACTCAAGGCATGTTAGACAGAAAAAAGATGCCAGATCTTCAATCTCCAAACACTCCTTTATGTGTAATTGTTAGAAATAGGGAATACTGAGAGGGGGGGTGAATCAATATTCTACAAACTTTAACTTTTCCCAATTATGGATATAATAGATTATCTTTATACATGCATAACATAAGAAGCTAAACAACATGCATAACAATAAAGAACTCATAACACATTATTTGTTCTCGAGGAAACCCTGGCCAAGGGAAAACCCTGGTGGGGATGGTACCCACAAAGATCCACTAATCAAAAGTATCATGTTAAGGATGTTGACCCTGTTAGGAGTCTATTACAAGAATATAGTGTATCAGTTTTGATTAAGGGACTATAGGCCTTGTTAGAAGCCTCAACCCTGTTAGGAGTTGTAGTACAAAATGTGATTACCAGATGAGCCCACTGCCCAAACAAGTAATGTACAATATACATTGATTAAAAAATAGGTTAAGGTATATAACCTTATACTACTTGCATCAATATCTCTTCACTACTCTTTTACTATTGCTATTACATATGCTTCATATACTTCACATCATATCACTTGTCCACACTATTGTGTTCTTACTTCTTCTTTTTAATACTACTACAATTACAATTACATTTATACCAATAGATTTATCTAAGAGTTAACATCTAGGATGTTGTCCCTTTATATTTTTAAGTCATTATTTTGATAAACAAAATAATCCCTTAACTCTTTACTAGTTCTGTCTTCATATTCTGTCCTGTCGGCTTCACACTATCTTCGGTAAAACTGTCATAACTTATTCCATACATGTTGTAATGACTTGCACTCTGAGATGGGTGATCAATAGACATCATAGAGTCTATGTTCAAGTGTGCAAGCACTGAACTTACTCCAGTCAACAATGCAAACAAAAACTATGTCTAGGTTCACTGGTAAAACACTGTCTCACACTTAGACAAATTTGCAATGCGCTCTGTCATACTTGCTCTCTAAACTATGCAATCTTCATGTTGATCATATGTTTCCATAATGACAACATCTATGTAATCAACTCAGCCAAAATGCCAACAATCTCCCCCTTTTTCATTGGTGGCAACATATGAGAAAATTGGCTAAGTGTACAACTCAAAATCTCAAAAATGTTCAAAATTGTGGCCATAGTATAAAATGCATACTATCCTTATAACTCCTCAAAAAATTATTGTCTCTAATATAGTACTCCCCCTAAGAGTAACAACCCTTATCATATACTATCAATTTTCTTCTATATATCTCTCCCCCTTTGACAACAATGACAAAATAAGGTAGGGAGGGTCACAAAATTGTATCACAAAAAGTTATACCTCAATTCATTTATTGCAAAGCCGGTAGGCTTGCAAAACAATCTAAAAAATCTATCTTCATGGCTTCTATCTCCTTCTCCCATGATTTCTTAATGGAATTTACATTAAGTAGTGTGCTCAGTCCATAAGAAGCTATTTCACATGCTTGGAGGTTTTCAAAGTTAAATTTTTGAAAAGATGTCTTAGTTGAAAGACATTCTTCCAACTGCTCTTCAATTATGTTCAACTTCATAGAAGCATGCTCTCTCAAAAGAGTGTATCTTCTCAATTTCCTGTCTCTCTCATCTTGCACAACTCTGATTTCATCATAAAGTTTCCTAACTTTCTTCTCAACATCACATACCTTCACATTGGGGCTAGACAGAAGGTTTGTTTCATTCAGAATTTTTGCTTCCTTTAACTTTATCTTCTGATCTTCCTCAGTTGTCAAAGTCTCTAATTTTTTACACTGTATGTACAAAGATTTACCTATTTCCAAATGCTTCCTCAAATCCTTGATACAGATATCAAGAGTGTTGATATCATTTCTGATATTCTGACTGATGTTCAAAAGCATTATAGCCTCATAGGCTACTTGTGCTTTTACTTTTGCAATATCAACTAGGTTTGTGAATTCATTATCCAAGGTGCTCATTACCTTGTTTTATTTCTCCATAGGGTTTGCTTCTAAAATTTGTGTAGTTACAATACTTTGTAACTTCTCAGTTAGCTCCTTCAAACACCCTTCAAGACTCTTCACCTTCTTATTCTTACCAATGATTTTATTCAAGGATGTGATCAATTCCAACTAATCATCATCATCTACTTCTTTTCCCAAATGCTCAATCATAGATCCAATTTGAGTCTTCTTTCCAGTCTCAGGAGTAAGACTGATATCTTCTTTGGTGGGAATGGGAACTTGTTCCCTTGTTACTAGTGGTTCTACAACTGTGGTCTCTGTCATCTCTTCTTCTTTTGTAGCTTCCTATTCTTCAAATTCTGAATTGTCAACAATGTTCTCCAAATTCTTGAATACATTTTCATCAGTATCCAAGGTGATTTTTGTACCTTCTACATTCATTTTTTCATCTTCAATATTAATAGTTGGAGAAGAGGGAATGCCCTCTTGTACTTTCTCACCTACTTGTTCTTCTGCAACTGATGATTCTCCAACATATTCTTCCATGACCTTGATAATAGCCTGTTTTGTCTCAAAATTTATTTCTTCATACTTGCCTCCCATAATCTGAATTGTTCTCCTTTTGGTTCTCAGATGGGTGCTTAGGGCTTTCATGATCTGATTGAAATGAGTTTCATCTCTTATTTCATAAAGCTTCCTCACAAGATTTTCTCTGATATCTGTCTCTTCCTCTGATGCTCTCTTCTTTCTATTTAGAAGTTTGTCATATAGGTCATCAGGTATCTGTCCTTGAATAGTATCAAACTTCTTGCCAGTCAAAATCATATGCTTCACAACTGCATTCTGTAGATTAAGTCTGTCAGTATAATCATAAAGATCATAATATTTGTTCATTCTTGCAAAGTCACAATTCTCAATAATCTGCTCATTAAGCTTTTCAACTTTTGGTTTCCAAGCTTTCTTCTTAGTAGTGACATCATCTTTAACTTCTGCAATCTTTCTTGGAATTGGTTGCACTAGAGTTTTATGTCTCTTTCCTGGTCCAGTGGCACTTTCCTTAACTCTTTTGCTAGGTGTGGTGGAAGTGGATCTAGTAGACATCTTTGCTTCTATGTCCTTCTTAGGTACTTCCACTTTCACCTTTACTTGTGGTTCTTCCTATTGCACTGCAATTGATGATAAAGGAGGGATAGACAAAACTTCTTTTTGTCCACTCTCTCTAATTGTTGTTGCTGTCTTCTTTGCTACCAAAAAATCTCTCTGTGTCATTCTTGTATCTTTTAGGATTTTATTAATAGTGCTCTCAACTCTCTTCTTAGATTGCTTCTCTTCAATTAGAATATTTGCAGAGTTGAAGTTCTCCTCAAAGGTTCCAAACCTGTTACACTGAGTATCCAACTTACACTTAAGTAATCTACTAACATACTCTTCAGTCTCTACCTCATATATCTCATAGCCAAGAGGGTCTATGAACTATGTTCTAGGCTCTATTGCTTCAATATAGGTAAAGTCAGTATCCACCATAAAACATATATCATCTTTATATTTTTCAACAAGAGACTTAGGGATCCTTGATTTGCTAGACACAATATTTTGAAATGTCTTAATAACAAGTACTACACTCTCATTTACACTATCAATAACATGTCTTCTGTATACTAATTTAATCCTTTCCATTGTAGTTTGTCCATCATTCCAATCATTTCCTATGGTGTAAGGAAATCTCCTCAAAAGATGAAAGAACATATATGTGATTAGGGATGATAACCTAAATTGTGTATATATACTTAGTTTTCTTGATCTTCTCCAAGTTCTCAAACAATTGAATTCTTATAATTTCACACATATCAACTGGTACCATGTCAACACACATTAGATAGGCTGCATGTACCATTCTAGCTACCATGTCATCCTCTCTTGAATTTGCACAAAACTTAGTAGTTAGGATCTTGCATAAGTATCTCACATCATCTTGTTTGATCTTACTAATCACAATTCCTCTACCATTATAGGATGAGTTTGTGTTGTCAATGACTGTTTTCCTCATGTTTTTCTCATTAAAAGGAATAGCTCTAGTTTTAAATAATCCAGTGACTTCATGAATCAAATCAGCTGTAATATCTATCACTCTATCTTCTAGCCAAAACTTTCCATTATTAATTCTGCTCAAGATAATCTTAGTGCATTCTTCATTGTCAAATTCATACTGTAATCCATATTTAACAATTTCATTATGTTCCAAATATTCAAAACCTTGTTTTAGTGTCATATCCTAATTGTAAATCTTTTGATATTCATCTGTGAAATCACTATCATTCACTATCTCTAGTTTGCATCCAAGATAACTTCTGACATTTTCTAAGTGTAATACTCCATCTGGTACAGATGATAATGCAAACCTAGGGTCTTCTTCCAAGGGTTCTACTGGTTCCCTTTTTAGTTTAGGTCTATTCTTATCTCTGACATTGTGTATTAAGGAAACATCCATGATTTCTTCAAATGCCTTTACTAATTCAAAGATTTGTTAAGTAAAATACCTTAATTTCTTGATTTTAGGGCTTGCATAGATTCGGCACAAAATTCTTCTCCAAATCCTTGCAAAATGCTTTCAATCACTGCTCTCTGATCTCCTTGACACTTGAATTCACTTTGATGATCAAATAATACTGATCATAACCTTTTATTAATTCAATCTCACTTAGATTTGACATCGCATTCAATTCTTTTGCCGCTTCTTTCCAAAAAGTTGTCTCTGCTAACTTGCAAAACTTAAAACTTCTTGCGATCTCACAAAACATAATATTTTTCTTTGCACTCTTAACCATAGCATTCGAACATCATAAACTACCTTGCATTAACTGCATAAGACTCAGTTCATCATATATCTATTTCTATACTAAATCTAAGTTCCTATTCTACTGCAATTTACATAAATTAAGTACTTTGAGATAGGTCAGGTAAAGATTCATTCTTACCTTTCAATACTTCACCTTCCTGATTACCTTCAATGTTGAATGTGTCTCCTTGATCTGTGCTTTTGATAAACTTCACTTCATCTTAATTACTATAGCATCCTTTCTAACTGTTACTTGCATCTTCATTTTTTCTTGCTTGATTTTTGGGGTTAGGATTAGGATGAAAAACTCTATTGTTCATTCTAAAAAACCTTGTTGTATGTCCAATCTTGTTGCATATCTGACAAACAATTCCATTGTTTCCATATCTTGGTCCAGGTTGATTGATTTGTGATCTGTAGTTTCTAGCAATGTGTCCAACCTTGTTGCATTTATAACATACTACTCCATTTCTTCTATTCATATCTTCAGTAGGTTTCTTATCTACATTGTTAGTATTACTAAACATTCTACTACCATCATTATTCTCAATAAATTTAGGTTTCCTACAATCAATAGCTCTATGTCCAAAACCATGACAATTGTATCAATAACCATTAAGAGGTTTAAATTGTTTACCTGTGCAATCTCTCTTCATATGACCAATAGTATTACAAGCAAAACATCTACATTTGAATCCTCTTTGCATACCTTTAGGTGATTCCTCTTGCTTCGGTGATTCTTCTTTTTTAGGTGTATCTTAAGATTTGTTGATCTCATCAGGCTTCTTCTCATCTATGCTTTCAAATATCTTCAGATCTGGTTCCTTGCCTTCATCATTTGCTTTGAAAGTGTTGAATCCAAGACCAATCTTATCATAGAATGGTTTCTGATAAGATATTTGTTCATCAATCTTCTCACTAGTTGAATATAGC
Source organism: Chamaecyparis obtusa (assembly GCA_027943335.1). NCBI lineage: Eukaryota > Viridiplantae > Streptophyta > Pinopsida > Cupressales > Cupressaceae > Chamaecyparis > Chamaecyparis obtusa. Next base: position 976,561 of record BSBK01002634.1, read on the forward strand.
CTTTCAAGTTGTTGTTTGGATTGAGTCAGTTCACCTTTCACAATCTTATTGTATTTCTCAAGTTCATCTTACTGCAAATTGACTTTCTCAAGTTCAGATGTTACTTTAGAAAGTTTAGATTTTAGTCCTTCATTTTCAGTCTTTAGAATTTCATTCTCAGATTTCAGATTTGCTTCATTCTTGCCATTTCCATCTTTCAAACTAAGCTTCAAATTTTCTATCTTCAGTTCATGCTTAAGGATTTCATTTTCTTTTTCCACATTGTCATCACAATCTTCAATAAAAACTTTGGATTCCTTTTCAGATCTTAGATCTTCTAATTTGTTTTTCAGTTTCTCAATGAGGTTCTTTGCATCGTCATACTTTCTTTTCAAAGTAGTTTTTTCAATAGTAAGCAAGTCAATCTATTCAAGAGCTTCTTCAAGATTCTTTTGTAGTTGATCCATATCCATAGAGATCTTACTCAAGCTGGTAGACTTTCCTTGAATTATTCTTTTCCAAGTAACTAAGCTCTAATACAAATTTTTAGAAATAGGGAATACTGAGAGGGGGGGTGAATCAATATTCTACAAACTTTATCTTTTGCCCAATTACAGATATAACAGATTATCTTTATACATGCATAACATAAGAAGCTAAACAACATGCATAACAATAAAGAACTCATAACGCATTATTTGTTCTCGAGGAAACCCTAGCCAAGGGAAAACCCCGGTGGGGATGGTACCCACAAAGATCCACTAATCAAAAGTATCCTGTTAAGGATGTTGACCCTGTTAGGAGTCTATTAGAAGCATATAGTGTATCAGTCTTGATTAAGGGACTATAGGCCTTGTTAGAAGCCTCAACCCTGTTAGGAGTTGTAGTACAAAATGTGATTACCAGATGAGCCCACTACCCAAACAAGTAATGTACAATATACACTGATTACAAAATAGGTAAGGTACATAACCTTATACTGCTTGCATCAATATCTCTTCGCTACTCTTTTACTATCGCTATTACATATGCTTCATATACTTCGCATCATATCACTTGTCCACACTATTGTGTTCTTACTTCTTCTTTTTAATACTACTACAATTACAATTACATTTATACCAATAGCTTTATCCAAGAGTTAACATCTAGGATGTCATCCCTTTATATTTTTAAGTCATTATTTTGATAAACAAAATAATCCCTTAACTCTTTACTAGTTCTGTCTTCATATTCTGTCCTGTTGGCTTCACAATGTCTTCGGTAAAATTGTCATAACCTATTCCATACATGCCGTACTAACTTGTGCTCTGAGATAGGTGATCAATAGACATCATAGAGTCTATGTTCAAGTGCGCAAGCACTGAACTTACTCCAGTCAACATCGCAAATAAAAATTGTGTCCAGATTCACTAGTAAAACATTGTCTCACACTTAGACAAATTTGCAATGCGCTCTGTCATACTTGCTCTCTGACCTATGCGATCTTCATGTGGATCATATGTTGCCATAATGACAACATCTATGTAATCAACTCAGCTAAATTGTTAATAGTAATACTACCTGATCAAAGTTACCAAATACTCTTTTAAGAAATTGACACCTATAGAACTGAAGAGAGTTCAACTTTGGGCATTCATCAATTGTAAACCTCTCTAGAGAATTCATATAATTAAAAAAAAACTCAAGCTCAAGCTCCCAACACTGAGGAATGTTCAATTCTACAAGATCCTTGAGATGGGATACACTTGATAGGCTTTTCACCATTCTACAAGCATTCAAGTGAAGATGATTCAGAGTTATTGGAAGAAATATGTCATGCAGTTTCCCACAACTGAAAATTGAAATCTCCTCAAGGTAAGTCAATTCTGAAAAACTTGGTAGCTTTGGGAAATCTGAAATTAATACTTTTGTTGCATTAAAATTACCAGACATTTTTTACAAATATTGACAACTACCTATAATCCTCTCAATGTAGTTTGGACCTTTAGGAATCGCCACCTCTTAAAGCTTAGGACAGTCACAAATATTCAATGCCACAAGCTTTTCAAGTTTAAACATTCCTTCCATCTTAAACTTTTTGCAACCTTTTAGCTCAATGAATTTCAGCTCCCCGCATCCACCAACACAAATCTCCTTAGGAGAACATAGATCCTCAAAGCATAACTCAAGCAATGAACAATGTACAATGTCCAATTTTACAAGCTACTTAAGATTGGATAAACCTGACACGATCTTTAACTGTTCACATTTTTCAATTGTTTATTTTTCCAAGCAGTTTATATGGGCAACACTTAACTCTTCAAGCTCAGGGAATTGACTAATTTTTTATTTTACAAGGCTCCTAAGATTAAATAAACCTCACAATCTTTAACTTTTCACAGTATTCATTTTTTTTTCTAAACATGTTAGATACACTTAACTCTTTAAGCTTAGGGCATTGGCCAATGTCAAATGCTACAAGATTTAAAATTGGATATTTCTGACAGTCTTTTTAGACTCCTACACCTATTAATTTCAAGAAAATTCAATATCTTTACCTCCAATAATTTCATCTCAATTAGAGACTCCATGTCATGAATTTTGAAAGATAAAAGGCTTGGACAAAAATTTCCAAAATCAAGATCTTTGTTACATATATTTGGTGGTTAATATCCATATTTTTAAGGTTTCTCAGGGGCCACTTAAGAGCTATAGTCTCTCTAATGTTATACAAACTCAATTCATCAGAAAACTTGACGAAGTTCTTGATAACCAAACTTGTAAAACGAGAAGATTTAAAAGTGGTCTTAGCTCCCCTGTTATTACAATCCACTACTTTGTGTAATGTGGAAGACACCAAAACCAAACTCTTAGGAAAAGCTTTGAGGGATTCTAATAAATACCAACCTTCTATTGGAAAACCATTGGCATCTAACACCACCTACTCAAGATTATTGGTATTTTCAGAAATCTGAAAACTCCTCTAAAGTGGTTTGATACATTTGCAGCTCTTTCAACTGGGAGGGTGTCTACAATTCAAAATACATTCATGAATTGATGTTTGCATTTATAAACAATCCTCAAAAATAACACCATAGCATAAGGTATTCTATAAATTAATTTCAATACCGAAAAGAAAACTACTTGAACATTGCTCTGCTACAGTCTTTTGAGACATCCATAACTAATTCTTAAACATTGCACGTTTTGAAGAGGAACCCATGGAGGAATTCTTGAGAGTTTTGAGCAATACAGATTAAATTGAAGCCATAACAAAGAAGATGGTGTCTTAGCACACTCCTCTGATTGGCCAATAAAGTATACAACAATACATAATACCTTATCAAATTAGGTCAAAGAAACATTAAAAAAAAAAACTTAAGGCAATGCCAAATATTTAACATTTAAGGTCAGAGATGTGCCAAAAAAGTCTGAATAAATAATATTTAAAGGCAAAATTTTGAGAAAGCCTTACATTGCCAAATGAATCCTACAATAAGATGATTTTTAGCTTGTGTCTCTTGAGGTTGGTTTAAACCACTCAAGCATTTGTACAAATACAGAAACAAAAATATTGTTCAAGGATATTTATTGAATTCTAAATCCCTTTTTACAACTCCCTTTTGTACATATCCTGCAAACGTTAACATGAGATGACATCTCTTGGAGGCACTGTGTCAAACTGTTCACATGCCTTATCCAGGCTTCTAGAATTTCTACCAAAGGAGTTGCAACATCTAGCAAAAAAATTCTATCCTTTATGCTTCGATGGATGTCCATAGTCTGTTCCAAAGCTCCCATTTTGGCATAGGTTAAATGATTCTAAATCTTTTTCAACAAATCTATTTTATGTACATCCTACAATCAATCCACAACACTGCACTTTTTTGGGGGTTTTCTGTCAAACAATTCACCTGCCTTGTCTATGCTTCCACATTTTGAGTACATGTCCACCAAGGTAGTTGCAATCATAACATTTGCCAAAAGTCCCCTACCTTCTATACTCATGATGGATGTCCAGGCCCTAGTGCAAAGCTCTGATTTTAGCACAGGCAAGTTGAACACAAGGAAAGGTTTTGGAGTCTAGCTTTACAGATGACAATTGCATTTGCTTGAAAGTTTATAAACCATTTTCAACAAATCCAATCATTTATTTGATGCATTATGTCAAATAATTCATGTGCCTTGTATATACTTCCAACATTTTTCATGCATGTCTACCAGGGTAGATGCAACTTCTTCTGATAAAAATACTCTATCTGTTATGCTCTGATGGACGTCGACACCCCAAAGCTCCCAATTTTGCACAGGCTGGGAGTACGCTGGCAAGGGTGAACTCATCAGGTTGAAGACCTGTTTGTTTCATGTGGTGAAGGGTGGGAGTGCGAAATAATAGCAAAATAGTCTCTTGCACCGAGTAAGTGGTATCTCAATTTTTCTTTGATTAAGGTTTGGAAAATTTATAGAGTTCATTTATTTTGCACATACTACGTGATGAAACAATATGAAGAGGCAGAAAATGGAAGATAGTAGTGGACTATTTGAAGCAAGGTACAACTTACATATGATATTATATTGATAGACAAAGAAGTTTCGGTCATGGATGGACATGAAGCGAAAAATTTTAATTCTTTGATATGTACAGTTTTGTTTATTGTACTTAGTTGGACACAAGTTTATCAATTATTCATCATCTTTAATCTAAATATTCTTGCTTCGGCCAAAATTTCAGTCATATTTAAAATTTTTTGGTCCTATATTAGGCAACAAGGCAACAAAGATCAATGAGAGTTAAGATGCCCTTTGTTGCATTGACTGGAAATGCTCCACAATCTGAAAAAAACCTTTTCTTTGAAGTTGGTGAGGATGAATTTTTTAAATATAGGTAATATCAAATAATATTTATTAATTTAAAAAATTAACATAATAATGTGTAGCATGATAGAGAGGTGTTTCAATTTTTTAAATCCCATTTCTTGTGTAGTATAATTTATGTCATTTTCATGGTATTGTCTAGTTGTTTATTTATGGTATTGTATGTTTACAAAATTGTTTCTGAAATTTCAGATTCATTTTGATTTCTAATGTTTCTAGTTCTTTAACAAGCTATCTTTAGAGATAAATTTGTTCAGTTGCTAGATCAATATGGCGTTGGTTGTTCATTTAATTTTAATATTTCAATATATAAATTATACAAAGACCTACTCCAATTAAAAAATATAAACTATACAAAAATTCTTCTTCTTGATTTAATACTTTTTGTTAAATTAGGACATCCAATCAACCAAAAATATTTCAACATATAGGTTATGCAAAGACCTAATTTCAACATTTATAAATAACAAAAAACAAATTGAAATAGATTTCACATTCACTTAAGTAGCAGATTATAATTTTAATTTACAAAGTAGACACATAAAAGAGTTTGCAATTTAATCTCTAACATGTTTGAGCATCAAACTAACAATTGTTAGCTCCCATTTTGGCACTAGTGTTGGATTTATAATGGAAAGTTAAGTACCGAGAGGGGAGGGGTGAATCGGTACTAAATTTTTTGTATCAACCTTTTGTTAACTTGATTTGTATTGCTATCATATATTTTCATCATTTACTGAATTGTAAACTTTGCATGTAACACTTTAAAACATAGAAATTAAAACATCAAAACATAACTCAATGATTTTTGGTCTTGCAGAAACCTTTGGTCAGAGGGAAAAACTGCGGCGGGGATGGTACCCACAATCCTTCACTACTACAATGAAAAGGGTGCTTGGTTAGAGCTACAATGTTTAGCTACTTCTAATAGCTTACCCTGTTAGGAGTACAAAAAGACTTATACAGTGCTAAAGGATTTCACAATCTCTAATCTAAGAGATGTACCTTGTTAAAGGCTTTACAAAATAAGACCTATTAGGGCCTACCCAATAGTGGGATTTTTTAATTCTGAATGCAATATAAATCAATACAAAATTTATCTGTAATAATGCATCAAAAAATGTTGTTTAGACTTACTGTGCTCAATAACATCTTTACCTCATTCTGTACTTTGGTTCTTTTCAATCAAAATTCAGCTTCAGTACTCGGTAGCCTCAAATCTGATTCACCTTCTCAATTATACTCTAACTGCTCTATACTCGGCAACTTTAACAACTTCACTTTGATCTCTTATCATCATTTCATCACCATCACATCAATTTCGTATTCTTGTGCATCATTTTATGATCTTCACAATTTGTTCTTTATATACTTGACTTAGAAGCGATGGAAACATTCTAGATTCTTCTCCTTAAAGAGGTGGTAACTTTGATTTCATTTCTAATGTATATATTCCTTTCATTTTCCATTGGTGGATCTACTTGGGTATGTGCAAGATCATAAGGGGCCAAAAAGTGGTGATGTGAAAAATATTCACTTTTCACTCATCTAAAAGCCCATGAAAGTGCTTGTTGACTTTTAAGTAGGCCTAGGTGTCAATACACCTGGGAAAACCTGACACCAAAGCACAATTCTTATCGGGTGCCCGAAACCTATGGCATAAATCAAAACACGCGGGCCGTGTTTCTCATTTCTCTCATTACTTTTGGTTTGTAAAATGGCTCCATCTATCTGATACTCGATTTTTTCAGGTTTCTGATTTCTGCAACAACGTATTCGACTCCGTAGTATATACGGTAAGTATATTCTTTGTATATTTTTATTATTTTATTTCATTTTGATGCTAAATGTAGTTTTTTTGGTTGAAATAGGGTTTTGTATTTATTTTTGTAATAATATATGAAATCAAATTGAAATTTAGATTTGTTTTTTATTTAATCAGGCATGGCTGACAAGAATGAAGAAAATAACTCTCCTCCACCAAATAACGATCCCCAAAACAATCCCCCATCTCAAAACCCTCGATCTTTAGAAGATTTGATACAAGATAATTTGAACACAATACAAGGTTTCCAAAACACATATAAGAATATACCTACATTAGGTCCCATGCTTGCCACCCTAAATACTATTGTTGAAAACATTGACACACTCATGCGGCAACTTCATTGGTGTGATGATATGCACACCCAATTTGATGATGGGATTGCAGCCCTTAATATAACTAAGGAAGATATAGCCTCCCTTTTTGTGAATCCTAAAATCGGATTACAAGTTAACCCCAAAAAGCTCAAATTATCAATAAAATGGTGCACAAATGAACCAATGCGCACACACTTTTGGGATCGTTGGTGGATGGTTTTTGATAAACCACCCCATAGCAATTTGGAGCTCCCTTTCTATTTCATAAAAAAATTGTATGCTAAGTTTGTGCTTGGTCACAATGTTAATTATTTTAGCATGAGGCCCAACATGGGCGTAGGCAGAGGAGCTCCTCAAACTAGGCCATTTGCCCAGCGCAAAAAGGCCACTACTTTTGTCCCCCCCACTGATGTCACACCCCCTCCTCCAGTGCAACATCTTGATATCATTTTAGAGGCTGCCTCATAGACTATCAGGGCCATTCATTTGTTGAGTGATCAGTTGATCACGTAGACTAGCTCAATGTTGCCTCCTAGTGTAGATGATGCTTGCACATCGACATCTTGTCGGAGTTCACATGTATCCGAGCCCCATATTTGTATTGTATGCAAGAATATTTACCTCGGACTGCTTACTGATGGTGATACATATCAGTATGTTATTGATGAGGAGGATATATGAGACGCAATTGTAGAGGCTGCAAAACCTCATGGAGCATCTACATCTCATGAGAGTGCTCAGGAGGTGTACTTAGAGCCATGGACTCATGTTGATACGGTAAGAGTAAATATTATAAATAAATTTGTCACATGACTTATTTAATTTAAAAATAATTTATTTATTTAGATTAGTTTTAATGATTGCATGCACTTATGTATATATATTTTTTCCATTTATGTTCAGTTGATGAAAGAGGAGGAGTTGAGACAGGTGGATGACTCCACACTTTCAACTATTTCATTTGGCCTTGATGCCTATACGGTATATTATAAATTATGTACCCATTAGTTTTTTTTATATCATTTGGTGTACATGCTTAAATCTCTATCAATTAGAGCAATAAAATTCATACATTTACTAATATATTGTCATCTTATTGTACTCTTGCAGGCTACAGGTGATGTTAGTGGGGGGCACGAGGGGGTTCCTTCATCAGGTGTCGACAAAGGAAAGGTAATTAATTGTTTAAGATTAATTATGCATGCACATGTATGCCACTTGTGTGTAGTAATAAATATTTTACTTGCACTTTATTATATAGGGTGTGGCTCTTGCTGATGTCCTGATACAGGTTCAGGAGCCTAGGCTAACAGGCATCTCGATTCGGAGTGATAGCTCGATTGTACGTAGACTTTTACAAGGGGTTATTTGTATTTTGTAACCAGGGTTGTTATGATGAAGTACATTTATATATAATTGACAATCTTTTTACTCTCATAGGTTACTCCCAATGTGAGGGAGGGCCCACGAGAATCCTTCGTATCTTTGTTGACCTAGCCCACTATTCCAGAGGAGGGATCAGTGGACATAAGTTTTAATTTTAGTTCAATCAATTTGTAATTTTATTATGCTATAATCCTATTTTGTAATTTATTACTCTATGTTGCACCACTCTACTAATCTCATTATTGTAAATATATATTTATAGGTCGGAGTTGGTTATGGTGGCATTGTCCCTTCGCTACCAAAGACTTATGTTAGGAAACTTGATCGTGGTAGGTGACTGAGAGGCCAGGTACATATGTTTGTATTCAGTTATAATTTTAATTAAATTAGTGTTTGAATTATGAATTATATATATATATATATATATATATATATATATATATATATATATATATATAATATCTGTGTGTGTGTGTGTATGTGTGTGTACAAATCATATAAATTAAGCAATCTAACTTGGGTTTGAACTCATTTTTGATGTAGGATCAATCAGAGCCAAACACTTCTTCAATGAGGTGACATTTTGATGATCCCCCTACAACATAGGATGTAGTTTTAGTTTTGTGGTCATTTAGAAATGCCACTTGGCACATTTTGAGATGGCATATATGCCAGATTGTACACCTTGAAACATTGATTTTATAGACATTTTGAAATGACATGTGTCATATTTGTATATGGAGATACTTTTTATACATTTGATACTTTCTATATATAGAACATGTTCATTTTTATGTTATATTTGCGTCATCTTTTGTCTACATATTTATTATTCATGTTTATAGAATTGAATGGTGAAGTTATATCTTGACTATGATTATCATTATGATTTAAATTATATCTTGTTGAAGTTACATTACAAAGACAAGTGTTGATATTATACTCTATATACCCACTCTACTACGTCACAGATCCCACGACCCTTAATCCAACTTGTAATCCCACTTGAGCCACTTAGTACTACATTATTTCAATACTATGTATATACTCACTATGTATATAACTCACCATATTGGGGTTTACTAAATCCATAGAGAAATGTAGCACTTGTGTTGTCAGGTCACTTGGGTCGAGCGTGGTCGCGAGTGTTCTAGTGACTCCATGGGTGGAACGGGGTTGTCACCAGTGTTTACCCAACCAACCAGAGCTGATGGAGTAGATGGTTTGATGCTAGGATAGACAGATTGAAAGATACACTGTTGAGCTACTTTCAACTGACCCTCACTACAAGTTTTGGCATCGAATGAGATCGCCTTACCAAATGCAAATGAAGTCAAATCACACAAAATTGAGAGAGGTTATTGTAGACCTCAGAATCATGATCCTGTAGCCTTTGATGGTTTATCAATACCTCTCATGAGGTCCAAGATAGGAGCCTTGAAAGATTGCTGCCCAATCGTGCTTAGTGCACCTTGGGGTCACTTGGGTTGAGTGTGGTCCTGAGTGTTCCAGTGACTCTGTCGATGGAACGAGGTTGTCACTGGCATTTACCCAGCCAACTGGAGCTGATCGAGTAGACGGTTTGATGCCAGGATAGATGGTTTGAAAGATACACTATTGAGCTACTTTCAACTGACCCTCACTGTAAGTTTTGACATCAACTGAGATTGCCTTGCCAAATGCAAATGAAGTCAAATCACCCAAAAATGAGAGGGATTATTGTAGAGCTCTAAAACAAAATCATGTAGCCCTTGATGATTTGTTGATACCTCTCACGAGGTCCAAGATATGAGCCTCGAAAGATCACTGCCCAATCGTGCTTAGTGCACCTTGGGGTCACTTGGGTCGAGTGTGGTCGCGAGCATTCCAATGACTCTGTGGGTGAAACGGGGTTGTCACTGATGTTTACCCAACCAAATAGAGATAATGGAGCAGATAGTTCCAATGCCAGGACGGATGGTTTGGAAGATACACCATTGAGCTACTTTCAACTGACCCTCACTACAAGTTTTGGCATCAACTAAGATCACCTTGCCAAATGCAAACGAAGTCAAATCGCCCAAAACCAAGAGAGGTTATTGTAGAGCTCAAAATCATGATCCTGTATCCCCTAATGGTTTGTTGATACCTCTCACAAGGTTCGAGATATGAGCCTTAGAAGATCACTGCCTAATCGTGCTTAGTGCACCTTTGGGTCACTTGGGTCAAGCATGGTGGCGAGCGTTCCAGTGACTCTGTGGGTAGAACGAGGTTGTCACTGGAATTTACTCCACCAACCAAAGCTGATGGAGTAGACGGTTTGATGCCAGGACAGATGGTTTGAAAGATACACTGCTGAGCTACTTTCAACTGACCCTCACTGCAAGTTTTGGCATCAACTGAGATCACCTTGCCAAATGCAAACGAAGTCAAATCACCCAAAACTGAGAGAGGTTATTGTAGATCTTGGAAACACGATCTCATAGCCCCTAAAATTTTGTTGATACCTCTCATGAGGTCCTATATACGAGCCTTGAAAGATCACTGCCCAATCGTGCTTAGTGCACCTTGGGGTCACTTGGGTCGAGCATGGTCGTGAGCATTCCAGTGACTCTGTGGGTGGAATAGGGTTGTCATTGGCATTTAACTGGCTAGCCAGAGCCAATGGAGTAGATGGTTTGATGTAGGGATAGATGGTTTGAAAGATACATTGCTGAGCTACTTTCAACTGACCCTTGTTGCAAGTTTTGGCATCAACTGAGATCGCCTTGCCAAATGCAAACGAAGTCAAATTGCCCAAAACTATGAGAGGTTATTGTAGACCTCAAAAACAAGATCTTGTAGCCCCTATGGTTTGTTGATACCTCTCATGAGGTCTAAGATACGTACCTCAGAAGATCATTTCCCAATTGTGCTTAGTGCACCTTGGGATCACTTGGGTTGAGCATGGTTGCGAGCGTTCCAGTGACTCTGTGGGTGGAACAGGGTTGTCACTGGCATTTACCTTCCCAACCAGAGCTAATGGAGTAGATGGTTTGATGCCAGGAAAGATAGTTTGAAAGATAAGCTGCTGAGCTACTTTCAACTGACCCTCACTGCAAGTTTTGGCATCAACTGAGATCGCCTTGCCAAATGCAAAAGAAGTTGAATCACCCAAAACTAAGAGAGGTTATTGTAGAACTTGAAAACATTATCACGTAGCCCCTGATAATTTGTCGATACCTCTCATGAGGTCTGAGATACGAGCCTCAGAAGATCACTTCCTAATCGTGCTTAGTTGCACCTTGGGGTCACTTGGGTCGAGCGTTCCAGTGACTTTGTGGGTGGAACGAGGTTGTCACTGGTGTTTACTCAGCCAAACGAAGCCAATGGAGTAGATGATTTGATGCTAGGATGGATGGTTTGAAAGATACGCTACTAAGCTACTTTCAACTGACCCTCACTGCAAGTTTTGGCATCGATTGAGATTTCCTTGCCAAATGCAAACGAAGTCAAATTGCCCAAAACTGAGAGAGATTATTGTAGATCTCAAAATCAAAATCATGTAGCCCCTGATGGTTTGTCAATACCTCTCATGAGGTCTGAGATACGAGCCTCAGAAGATCACTACCTAATCATGCTTAGTGCACCTTGGGGTCACATGGGTCGAGCGTCGTGGCGAGTGTTCTAGTGACTCCATGGGTGGAACGGGGTTGTCACTAGCATTTACCCGGCCAACCGGAGCCAATGGAGCAAATGGTTTGATGCCAGGAGGAATGGTTTGAAAGATACACTGCTGACCTAATTTCAACTGACCCTCACTGCAAGTTTTGGCATCGACTGAGATAGCCTTGCTAAATGCAAACGAAGTCAAATCACCCAAAACCAAGCGAGGTTATTGTAGACCTCAGAAACATAATCCTGTAGCCCCTAAAGGTTTGTCGATACCTCTCACGAGGTCCTAGATAAGAGCCTCGAAAGATCTTTGCCTAATCATGCTTAGTGCACCTTGGGGTCACTTGGGTCGAGCGTGGTCGGGACTGTTCTAGTGACTCCGTGGGTGGAATAGGGTTGTCACTGGCATTTACCTGACCAACCAGAGCTGATGGAGTAGACGATTCAATGCTAGGATGGATGGTTTGAAAGATACGCTACTGAGCTACTTTCAACTAACCCTCACTACAAGTTTTGGAATCGACTGAGATCGCCTTGCCAAATGCAAATGAGGTCAAATCGCCCAAAATTGAGAGAGGTTATTGTAGACCTCAAAAACATGATCCTGTATCCCCTGATGGTTTGTTGATACCTTTCACGAGGTCTAAGATATGAGCCTTGAAAGATCGTTGCCTAATCATCCTTAGTGTACCTTGGGGTCACTTGGGTTGAGTGTGGTTGCGAGCGTTCCAGTGACTCCATGGGTAGAACAGGGTTGTCACTGGTGTTTACAATGTCATGAAAGTGAACCACCAACTTATAGTTCACACCATTTTTAGTAACAAAAAAGTTAACCCTTTTACTCTCCCATGCAAACTCATAAAGCACGTCACTTGCAAACCATAAAACACACAATGCATTATGGTACATTGGGCAGCTTGCAAGCAGTTGTGTTATATAGATTGAGTAAGTAGTCCTTGGGAACATGTCCTTGTCTGCAGTTGAAACAATTAGGTTTTCATTCTTAAACAAGAGAAGGCCCAAATGGGAAAGCATGCACACTTCTTTTCTTGACCTAGATCCGTTGCAATGACTATTAGTGGTATGTTTGAAATTTAAACTGTGGAACTAATCATGATTAAGCCAGTTAGCACTCTACTAAAATTCAATTATTTTTAATATTCTACCACCCCTCCCAAAACCCAATAACAAACACTGAATATTAGGACATTTTTTTTTCTTTACTCTGGGATACTCTAGGACCCCTTCAGACACACTTGAGTGTTCAAATGTGTCAAAAGGGGTCATGGGGACTTCCTAGGGGTCCTAATATGCCTTATCACATGTTAGGGCCCCTAGGAAATCCCCATGACCCCTTTCAACACTTGGAACCCTCAAGTGTGTCTTAAGGCATACTAGGACCCCTACGAAGTCCTCATGACCCCTTTTGACACATTTAAACATTGAAGTGTGTCCGAAAGGGTCATAGGACCCCTTAGGACACACTTGAGCATTCCAATGTGTCCAAAGAGGTCATGGGGACTTCCTAGGGGTCCTAATGCTTGATAAGACATACTAGGACCCCTAGGAAGTCCTCATGACCCCTTTTGACACATTTGAATGCTCAAGTGTGTCCAAAGGGATTGTAGGACCCCTTAGGACACACTTAAGCATTCCAATGTGTCTAAAGGGGTCATGGGGAATTTCTAGGGGTCTTAACGAGTGATAAGGTTAACTAGGACCCCTAGGAAGTCCTCATGACCGCTTTTGACACACTTTAGGGTTCCAATGTGTCGAAAGGGGTCATGGGGACCTCCTAGGAGTCCTAACACATGATAAGGCATACTAGGACCCATAGAAAGTCCTCATGACCCCTATTGACACATTTGAATGCACAAGTGTGTCGGAAGGGGTCATAGGACCCCTTAGGACACACTTGAGAATTCCAATGTGTCCAAAGGAGTCATGCGGACTTCCTAGGGGTCCTAACGCATGATAAGGCATACTAGGACCCCTAGGAAGTCCTCATGACCCCTTTTGACACATTTAAACACTCAAGTGTGTCCAAATGGGTCGTAGGACCCCTTAGGACACACTTGAGCATTCCAATGTGTCCAAAGGGGTCATTGGGACTTCCTAGGGGTCCTAACATGTGATAAGGCATACTAGGACCCCTAGGAAGTCCTCATGACCCCTTTTGACACATTTGAATGCTCATGTGTGTCTGAAGGGGTTGTAGGACCCCTTAGGACACACTTGCACATTCCAATGTGTCCAAAGGGGTCATGGAGACTTCCCAGGGGTCTGAACGTGTGATAATGCATACTTGGATGCCTAGGAAGTCCCCATGACCCCTTTTGACATAGTTGAATGCTAAAATATGTTTGAAGGAGTCGTAGGACCCCTTAGGACACACTTGAGCATTCCAATGTGTCCAAAGGGGTCATGGGGACTTCCTAGGGGTCCTACTATGTGATAAGGCATACTAGGACCCCTAGGAAGTCCCCATGACCCCTTTTGAAATATTTGAATGTTCAAGTGTGTTCGAAGGGGTTGTAGGACCCCTTAGGACACACTTGAGCATTCTAATGTGTCCAAAGGGGTCATGGGGACTTCCTAGGGGTCCAACCGCATGATAAGGCATACTAGGACCCCTAGGAAGTCCCCATGACCCCTTTTGACACATTTGAATGCTCAAGTGTGTTTGAAGGGGTCGTAGGACCCCTGAGGACATACTTGAGCATTCCAATGTGTCCAAAGGTGTAATAGGGACTTCCTAGGGGTCCTAATGCATGATAAGGCATACTAGGACCCCTAGGAAGTCCCCATGACCCCTTTTGACACATTTGAATGCTCAAGTGTGTTTGAAGGGGTCATAGGACCCCTTAGGACACACTTGAGCATTCCAATGTGTCCAAAGGGGTCATGGGGACTTCCTAGGGGTCCTAACATGTGATAAGGTGTACTAGGACCCCTATAAAGTCCTCATGACCCCTTTTGACACATTTGGATGCTCAAGTGTGTTCGAAGGGGTCTTAGGACCCCTTAGGACACACTTGAGCATTCCAATGTGTCCAAAGGGGTCATGGGGACTTCCTAGGGATCCTAACACATGATAAGGCATACTAAGACCCCTAGGAAGTCCTCATGACCCCTTTTGACACATTGGAACACTCAAGTGTGTCTGAAGGGGTCGTACGGTCCCTTAGGACACACTTGAGCATTCTAATGTGTCCAAAGGGGTCATGGGGACTTCCTAGGGGTTCTAATGCATGATAAGGCATACTAGGACCCCTAGGAAGTCCTGATGACCCCTTTTGACACATTTGAACACTCAAGTTTGTCTAAAGGGGTTGTAGGACCCCTTAGGACACACTTGAGTATTCTAATGTGTCCAAAGGGGTCATGGGGACTTCCTAGGGGTCCTAACGCATGATAAGGCTGTATCATCTCAAAATGGAAGAACTTCCATGATAAGAGAATTTAGCCCTTCGAGTAAGTGGTCTAGGGTCATTCTAAGTGCCTTGATTAGGTCTTTGCATGTATCTAGATTTTTCCCCTATTCTACTTTCCTCTGCACTTGATTTTCACTTCATATCTGCATTTCCTAGCATTCTGGGTCAGGATCCTGAGGTTTTTAACTTTTAGGTTAAAGTCGACCTTATGGGGTCAAAGTCAACCTCAACCCTAACCTAGTCAGTTACAATCTCATCATTGACCCCTGTCCAGATTTCAAATTTCCTTGATTTTTAGGTTCAAGTTTCGGGGATATTTGTTTTCCCACCTTCGGGTCGGCCATTTCGGGTTTTGGAATGGTAAATCCTTAAATTGCATTTAATCTAGGTATATTTTCTAAAGGTTAGGACCTAATTGGGATTTAATTCTCCAAGGTGGCCCCTCTAGAGGATTGTGCCCTAGTTCACTATAAAAGGAGGCCTTCCTCTCTCATTTTCTTCATCCATTATCCACATCTCTCAAGCAATTTCATGAGTGAGCTCTCAAGTGCAAGCAAGTGAATTCAAGCATTCAAGAAAGCCTTCAAGTGTTCAAGCATTCATCCATCAAGGAGATCCATTGTTAGCCATTGAAGGATTCAATCTCTTTGGAGCCCCCTTGAAGATCCATCCTTCTACATTCATCCAAGCCTCCTCATATGCAAAAATCAATTCAAGATTGGTGTTGAAGATCAAATGCCATTGATTTGAGACATCCTAAATTCATTCTACATCCATTGAAGCATTCCTACTTGTGGATTTGAGGATTTGAATCCTCTACAAGAACTTCAATATAAGCGAGGTGAATTGTTTCATTTTCTTTGTTTATGCATACTACATTTTAATTCAATTTCAAGGTTAATTCCTAAATTGGGGTTTGACCAAGGTAAACCCCGCATACAAACAAAACCCCCATTTTCTTGTAGGTACAGGTGAAAATTTTTAGATCTGAGAGCAGATTTGGATACCCTTTTCGGTGAACTTTCAGGATCTGTGAACAAAGTCGGAATCAACCTTCAAATAAAGAATGTAGCCTTTGACCTTTTATGAGGGTCAAAGACTACCTGTCGTTAGAAAGACAAAAGATTTTTGGGTTTTCTTTGTCTAGGCATTTCCAGTCTAGAATAGGTTGTAGAATTGCTTGAAAGTACACACTGACATTAGAAATTGGCATTTTCCAAATTTTCCCTATTTTGAGGTTAGTACTTGTATTTCAATTATATCAGATTTCAGGCATAATTCTCCATAGGGAAATATAGGGTTTTTCTCTCTCTTTCATATTCTCCATAGATTGATTCGATTGTGAGTTAACCTTTTGGTTAATCAAATTGGATCTCTCCTTTGGAAATTTGGATTTAGGAGTGGATCTCATATTTCCCCCATACATTACACATATACATTACATTGAATAGATGTGATTCCATTTTACAATTATTCATTTTAGTGAACCTGACATACTTACTCTCCTTTCTTTTGTGGAATTATATGCCCTATTGTGTTTTGTGGTGTTAGATTTCCTTTATCTTGTTGGTTTTGGATTTTTCTTTTGTGTTAGATCTTGAATGCTGATTAGATTTCAAAAATACAAAAATATTCATGCTTTATGTGTTCTTAGTTCAGTTCATTTGCATTACATTGGTTTATGAGCTTTACTATTACTAGTCACACTTATAACATTCTGGTTAGAAGAAGTCATAGACTCATGGGTGCCTTTGATCCTGAATTTTCCTCTCCTTTCCTTAGGGTCCTAGATGATAATTTGATTGTTCATGATTCCAATCCTACTATGGAGCAAAACTCTTCTCACTTATCTCATGATGAGGATGACACTTTAAGAGTTCCTCCTGAACAAGTTCAAAAACTTTCAACTGAACTTGATAAAATGGGTAATTGGCTTATTCAAGAGAACCATAATCAAGATTCTATTCAAGCTATAGAGGCTCTTAAGAAGGTTCTTTGTGATAGTGATCAAGGTGTTAACCACTTGCATGGTATTACTCACCTCGTGCATTCAAATGTTAAACCTTTAGCTCAAGAAGCTCAAAATTTAGGGTTGATTCCTCCTATCACTAGTGTAGAACCTCCTTCTAATCCTTTACCTAGTATTCCTACCTATGCTCCTTCTTTGGTGAATGTTACGACTCCCTCTATTCCTATGAGTGTTCCTACTATGTCCCTTCCTACATCACAACCTTCATATCATAGAATTCCTTTTACTTATTCCACTCCACTTCCAACTACAGTTCCTAGTGTTCCTCCAGTTGTGTCTTCTATTCCTGTAGCTTCTTACACTTTACCTAGTGTGTCTAATGTTTCTACTCCTCCTATTTCCTCTAATGATTCAACAATCATCAATTTGTCTCAAACTATATCATCCTTACAACAACAACTTGCTTCCTTAACTCAAAACAAGTTTAGTATTCCTACATGTGACATGGGAAGTCCTTTGTCCTTGGATATTATTCATACTCTTGTTCCTCAGCAAGTCAATATGCCTCGTCTTGAGAATTATAATGGAAAAGGAGATCATGTTCATCATGTTAAAATATTCCAAATCCTTTGTAGTGATTATGCTCATGACCATAGGATTTTAGCTAAATTGTTTGCTAGAATCTTCTGTGACAAGGCCTTATAATGGTATTGCTCCTTGCCTCCTTATATTATTGATTCCTTTCCAAAACTTGCTAATGCCTTTATTCAACAATTTCAAAACAACATCAGCCCACAAGTGTCTTTGACTAATTTGATGCATTGTAAACAAAGTGCTAAAGAAAAACTAACTGAATTTATTGGTAGATTTAAGCATTTGCATGCTCATATTTCCTATCCTGTTCTTGATATTGATATTCAACGTATGTTTATTTCAAATTTGCAAAAGGATATTAGAGATAAGATTCTGCTTACTGAATTTACCTCTTTTCAACAACTTTGTGCAGCGCTTCATCATTATCAATTATAAGTGAGTCAATTTGAGAGCAACACTCCAATGGATCCTATTCTAGTTGATAAGAGTGATGTTGCTCCTAATCCAAACAAATTTCAAAAATTCAACAACTATGTCAAGATAAAAAAACAAGCTAATTCAGTTGCTGATCAAGTTGTTGTTGTATCTCACAATGCCACTTCTGCATCCACTACTTTTTGATTAAATTGTATGTTTAATCATCTTTCCAAACCTTTACATGCTATTATGAATAGGTTCTTAGCTGCTAATATGATTTTTTTACCTCCTATTCGACCTCTTTTACCTATTACAATTGCCTCTAAATATTTTGATCAAAATGGTTTTTTTCAATATCATTGTCAGAATGGTCATGATACTGAGAAATGTTATTCTTTAAAACATAAGGTTCAAGACTTAATTGACTCTAATGCCTTATCTATTGATAATCTTGATGGTAGTGGGAACAAATTTGTCTCTCCTCCTAATCAAAACCTTCAAATCTATACAAATCCTTTACCTACGCATGATACTAATACAATTACTCAACCATATACTATGGAAATTGTATATGATTCAAAGATGGATGATATCAATCATGTTGTTAATCAAGTGGAGCATGTTAGTCAATCTATATCTCAACCTCATCCTCAACCTCAGATTCAACCTCAAGTTCAATCTCAACCTCGACCAAAACCAAAACCTAAATTGAAAACTCAACCTAAACCTCGACAACAACCTAAGAATAAAAGACCTCAAGAAATTTTGATTACCTTTTATGACTCTGAGACTATTAAGGCTCCTGATGGTCCCCTTTACATTGTTGCTAGGATTGCTCAGAAACCTACCCGTGGTTGTCTTGTTGATCCTACATCCTTAGTCAATGTTATTACTGAAGAAAATCTTTTTATGAAAAGCTTACAACATGATTCTTATGATACATCGGATGTGTGGATTCAAACTTGTAATGGTTTTCTTTATCCATCATTTGGTTCTATTACTTTATTGGTTGAACTCTATGGAAAAATTGTGAGCACTACCTTTTTTGTGGTTCCTACTTCTGATCAATTTCAAGTTAAGCTAGGTTTGACTTGGTTAAATGCCATGCATGTTGTTGCTTCACCTATCCATAAGTGTCTTAAGTTCATTCATGATGAAGAAGTGAAGATGATTAATCATAGTTTATATCAACTTTCTAGGCCTAGAGATTGTGCTGCTCTGGATTTCTTTTGGCCTTCATTACCTAATTCATGTCCTCCTCGACCTGATAATCTTTTTCATTCATATCAAGCTTATAAACATTATAAGATTCTTGAATTAAGCATACCTCCTATGGATCTTAATCATGGTCTTTTGCCTACACCTTCTATACCTCCTTTAACTATGGCTTCTAGTTCAGTTAATTAAGTTCCTTCTATCACTCTTCCTAAAGAACCTATCAAAGATCCCGTGATTGTTCCTCCTATTGTTGATAATCCTATTGATCTTCCTAAAGAACCTATGAAGGATCCTATGATTTTTCCTCCTAGTTCTCAACCTATTTCAAATAAATCAAAATGTAATCAATCTGCTAATGAACGTCGTAAAAAGTGCCATGCTCATGCTAAATCTCATAATTCTATTCTTCAAAGATCTCTACCTTCTTTGGATAAACCTATGCATGATGTGTTAGAAGAAGTTGTTACTAATAATGATGTTAATATGCATGATTATGATGATTCTATTTGTATCTTAGATCCTATTTTGATTAATTTGGATGAAGAAGATACTCTTGATGATACTGATGATGTTAATGATGAATATGAGACTATTGACATTGACATTGATTTACCTAATATGCTTTCATCACAATTAACTCTTACACCTAGTGTCAAACATTGTGATTCTCAAGAGGATCCTTGTTTGGAATTGGCTATCATTCCTACTATGTTGGATATAGTCCCTCTTGTGAGTTACCCACCTTCCCTAAATGATATACAATGAGATGGGGAGAGTAGGCGGCATGCTTGATCAACTTGTTCTTCATGGTAGCTTTGTTGTGTTTTTGCCTGCTGTACTGTGCTTCTCCCATAATGTGTTTGCTAAATGTTGTTAGATTCTTTTATATGATCCTTGTTACTCAGTTGGTGCAAGGTGATAAAGGAATTGAAACTGTTGTTCAAATTCCTCTATGTGTATCTCTATTCTTCTATGCATTGTTCAATGTTATGTTGTAAATGTGCTATTGTTCGTAAATGTTTCCTTGTGTAATCTGCTTGGATTTGAGATATGGTAGCACTAAATTCTTTTTGGTCTCCATGTCATGGTCCGAAAAGATTCTCCTTCGTATATCTTATGTAATCTTTCCTCCTTTGTGATTGTAGTTCTACTTTCTTTAGGGAATGATGTCAATTCATTTGTAATAATATCATATATATTTATATATTATCTTATGATCATACTAACCCCACTTTACGTAGATCCCTTCTGTGTTCTTTGTATTATTTCCCTTGATTTGTCTTCCTCTGGGGGCATCTTGACATCGAAATGTAATCAGTAGAGTTGTTTATGTTTCTGTTAAAGCCATTGATCCTATTAAAGTGTCAGCAATGACTTTAATGTGGGGGCATATGCTCTGCTCACCTATTGCACACACGCACTTTTCGATATGCACATATTTTTCAAGATACTTTTTTCTTCCTTTTTGGATTAGTAACTAATCCCTAAAGCATGGATTTATATTTTAGGATCTCTTCATCCCTCCAGTTTCAAATATACATATATTTTGATCCCTTAAGGTTGGAGGTGTCCTTAAGACTGGGTCTCTTTAGTTTTTTGGTTTTATTCTTATGGAATAGAATATTCCTAAGGGTGAATCCTTGATGGGTTGACTAGTGAGTAGCCACATTCACTAGGTGGTTCAATTCCATCTTTCTAGTTGTGCTATTTCCTTGTGTGGTTCACAATGGGACATAAGTTCTCATTGGGCGAGGTAATCACACCCTTTCTTTCTCTCTAGAGATGTCTCTCTTATTGTGATCTAGGATTTGATGAAGACTTGAGTCCTTGGGGGATTAAGTTTTCTCTTTTTCCCTTGGATTACAATAAGATTATCTTTTCATTCTGATCTCCTTTACCAAGAGTTTGCATCGAGTCCATACTCTCGCTAAAGTGGGGGCTTAATGTATCATCTTAAAATGGAAGCACTTCCATGATAAAAGCATTTAGCCCTCTGAGTAAGTGGTTTGGGGTCATGTTAAGTGCCTTGATCAAGTCTTTGCATGTATCTAGCTTTTTCCCCTATTTTGCTTTCCTCTGCACCTGATTTTTACTTCATATCTGCATTTCCTAGCATTTTGGGTCAGGATCCTGAGATTTTTGAGCTTTAGGTCAAAGTTGACCTTATGGAGTCAAAGTTGACCTCGAGCCTAACCTGGTCAGGATCGAACTCAACCCTGATTTGGTCAAATAAAAGCTCATCCTTGACCCCCTATCCAGATTTCAAGTTTCCTTAATTTTTGGGTGTCGAGTTTCGGGGATATTTGTTTTCCCGCCTCTAGGTCAGCCATTTCGGGTTTCAGAATGGTAAATCCTTAAATTGCATTTAATCTAGGTATATTTTCTAAAGGTTAGGACCTAATTGGGATTTAATTCTCCAAGGTGGCCCCTCTAGAGGATTGTGCCCTAGTTCACTATAAAAGGAGGCCTTCCTCTCTCATTTTCTTCATCCATTATCCACATCTCTCAAGCAATTTCATGAGCAAGCTCTCAAGTGCAAGCATGTGAATTCAAGAATTCAAGCAAGCCTTCAAGTGTTCAAGCATTCATCCATCAAGGAGACCCATTGTTAGCTATTAAAGGATTCGATCTCTTTGGAGCCCCCTTGAAGATCCATCCTTCTACATTCATCCAAGCCTCCTCATATGCAAAAATCAATTCAAGATTGGTGTTGAAGATCAAATGCCATTGATTTGAGACATCCTAAATTCATTCTACATCCATTGAAGCATTCCTACTTGTGGATTTGAGGATTCGAATCCTCTACAAGGACTTCAATATAAGTGAGGTGAATTGTTTCATTTTCTTTGTTAATGCATACTACATTTCAATTCAATTTCAAGGTTAATTCCTAAATTGGGGTTTGACCAAGGCAAACCCCCCATACAAACAAAACCCCAATTTTCTTGTAGGTATAGGTGCAAAATTTTGGATCTGAGAGAAGATTTGGATACCCTTTTCGGTGAACTTTCGAGATCTAGGAACAAATTCAGAATTGACCTTCAAATAAAGAATGTAGCCTTTGACCTTTTATGAGGGTCAAAGACTACCTGTCATCCGAAAGACAAAAGATTTCTAGGTTTTTTTCATCTCAGCATTTCCAGTCCAAAACAAGTTGCATAATTTCTTGAAAGTACACACTGACATCAGAAATTGGCATTTTCTAGATTTGCCCTATTTCAAGGTTAGTACTTGTATTTCAATTATTTCAGATTTCAAGCATAATTCTCCATAGGGAAATATAGGGTTTTTCTCTCTCTTTCATATTCTCCATAGATTGATTCGATTGTGAATTAAGCTTTTGGTTGATCAAATTGGATCTCTCCTTTGGGAATTTGGATTTAGGAGTGGATCTCATATTTCCCCCATACATTACACATATACATTACATTGAATAGAGGTGATTCCATTTTACAACTATTCAAAGGTGTACTAGGATCCCTAGGAAGTCCTCATGACCACTTTTGACACATTTGAATGCTCAAGTGTGTTGAAAGGGGTTGTAGGACCCCTTAGAACACACTTGATGGTTCCAATCTATCGAAAGGGGTCATGGGGACTTCCTAGGGGTCCTAACGCATGATAAGGCATACTAGGACCCCTAGGAAGTCCCCATGAACCCTTTTGACATATTTGAATGCTCAAGTGTGTCGGAAGGGGTCCTAGGACCCCTTAGGACACACTTGAGGGTTCCAATGTGTTGAAAGGGGTCATGGGATTTCCTAGGGGTCCTAACGCATGATAAGGAATACTAGGACCCCTAGGAAGTCCCCATGACCCCTTTTGACACATTTGAATGCTCAAGTGTGTCCGAAGGGGTTGTAGGACCCCTTAAGACACACTTGAGGGTTACAATGTGTCGAAAGGGGTCATGGGGACTTCCTATGGGTCCTAATGCATGATAATGTGTACTAGGACCCCTAGGAAGTTCTCATGATCCCTTTTGACACATTTGAGTTCTCTCAAGTGTGTCCGAAGGGGTCATAGGACCCCTTAGGACACACGAGCATTCAAATGTGTCCAAATTAGTCATTGGCACTTCGTAGGGGTCCTAACGCGTGATAAGGCATACTAGGACCCCTAGAAAGTCCCCATGACCTGTTTCGACACATTTGAATGGTCAAGTGTGTCCGAAGGGGTCATAGGACCCCTTGGGACACACTTGAGGGTTCCAAGTGTGAACTATTCTTCAAAGCCTCCATTTCTGCGTAGCTAGGGTTTACAACGCTTGTAAAAGGAACAACTATGCCCCTGTAGGGATTCATGCTCGTGCTCAGAATCATATTATTTTCATGCATTCCCTGACATTTAATACAAAGATTTAGTTATTTGCCTTTAAAGACATAAAATAAATGAAAAATAAAATTTAGGCCAAAAATACATACTGCATTTCTATATGTAGTACCGTCAACTTCAACAATCCAGTCGACTTCCTCTGTTAAGGCATGAAGAACTTCATTAATGTCTGCTCTGGGAGGAAGATTATAATTTCCATATTTCTACAAGCCCTGAAATATTTTCATTGTTATCACTCTCTGCCTCTGCTCTCTCAATTTAGTTCTCTCCCTCTTCGCTGCACTCAGCTTAGCCATCGTTACCTACTCTTTAACAAAGATTCTCCAAAATTTGTATACAAAGGCATCTTACAGGAAAAAAAGAAAAGTTTCCTAGAGAATATCTACAATTTGTATACAAAAGCATCATACAGGAAAAATGACAAAAAATTAATAGCTAAAAGGTAAAATTTATCATTAACGCCGACAGTACCGAGGTCATACCCACTGTCAAATCCTGGCCTATGACATGCAAAGTGAGCAAAGCAAGTAAAATGAAAGGGATGTATGGATCAAATAGAGAAGGTGCATCAAATCGGATCAATATCATAATAAATGCAAAAAATACTGTTACGGACAAAAATATTTGCATATTAATGGGAAAGAGTGGGAAGAGCTTCTTGGACCCATGATAGAAGTTATAGATAAGGAGGAAGAGCTAGGAAGGGGAAAGTGGCAAAGGACAGAAGTAAGATATGTGTGTGAGCCTATGTCAGATGATGATGATGAGTACTCACCATCTGCTAGTAGCTAAAGTAGTGATAGAAGCTCTTCAGTGCACATGTACACTGACACAAAAAATTCAGATAGAGAAGTAACAAGTGCTGTGGAATTATCCACAGAACAATGTGAAATGAAGCCTCAAATTGGTTCATTAGCAGGCAAAGAATTTGGTCATGCACTTAATTCTAGCACCACAAATATTTCTATTAGAAATGCCTATTCATTAATGGCCTTGCATTTACGGGACTTGGGAAACCAGGTTACTCATGTTGGGCATTATCCCTCAAATGTAAGTTCATTGCCACCTTTGGCAAGGTAGTCTCACTCCTCATTTTACAACAAAGGGCAGCCATCTATGGTCCAAGGTTTTAATTCAGCTGACAAGTGGAGAGCTTCTCAATGTACTAATCTCTTTCATAGAGAAGTTCTTGATTCATCTCAAGGTTCTCATTTAGGTGACCAACTCCTTGGAGGTCCACAAATAGACCCATTGATTTCCCAAATTGGTAAAAGGGTAGATGCAAATTTTTTAAGAGTATCCCAATTGAAGAGAAATGGAAATTCTAGTGAGCATAAAGTTATTGTAGATCCAATGGGTGTATTTCCTCCATTGACAAATATAACTGCTTCTAGAGACTTGAGTTTAAATGGAGACTGTCTGTTCCCAAACATGCCCTAGTCGAGTAGATGAACCAAATGTTGCTTGAGTAAAGAAGATAGTGGTTTATTAAAGCATATGCATTATCCCACTTGCTATCAGTTACTATTTTTTGAGCGGTTTGCCAGCTGCTTCTGTGTGAGATTTCTGTAATATATAATGTCCTCATGCAAGTACATGCCAGTTTTTGTAAACATTTTCTATTGTAAAGTGGTAGTGAGCAATATCAAAGAAAAGGTTCTTGCATGTATTATTTAGACACATATCAATTAGGAAACCATTTTTCTCCCATTACATGGCACAAATGCCTAGATTCACTTTGTCGGTATCAATAGGTAGGAAGATGAGAGAAGAAATATTTGTGAAGAGGAAGTACAAATGTTACTGTCCAAAACCATTTGGAGAGTAATATTCTTCTCCTGATTGTAATAAGAAACTCAAAATGCATAAGACAAAAAATAGCAGGGGCATTTATTTCCTATGACCTATGTCAATTTCAGTTCAATTCCTACTGATGATATTCTCAATGTGTAATTTAAATAAACTGATGTGTTATTTTAAAATGGTGTTGACTGAAATTTATCAACATATGTCAAATTTTCATTTTTTCCAGAATTTGAAATAGAACCAATGGTAATATAATCAAATTTGTGAATTTCACATCCAATCATTGGATGTTAATCAAAAGTACAACACAGTAATATTTTTGAACTAATAAACAATCTTAGTCTTACTTCAAACCTACTCCCATGTATGTGGGTTCTTGGAGGTATCTACTGAATAATGTGTGGATCTGTAATGTCCCTATCCAAGACCTTACTCACTTTTCTTAAAACTCCTAATTAGAATTTGGATTTCTAATGCCTGTTGTGATATTATTTAAGTTTTCCTTTCTCCTTACTGATTAATACTGTAATGAATTGGTTATCCTTCCCCTTCTCTCTCTCTCTCTCTCTCTCTCTCTCTCTCTCTCTCTCTCTCCCCTTCTCCTTCTCTCTATCTCTCCTACTCTCTCCCCTTCCCCTTCTCTCTCTCTACTACTCTCTCCCCTTCCCCTTCTCTCTCTCTCTCTCTCTCTCTCTCTCTCTCTCTCTCTCTCTCTCTCTCTCTCTCTCTCTCTCTCCTTCCCCTTCTCTCTCTATCCTACTCTCTCCCCTTCCCCCCCCCCTCTCTCTCTCTTTCCTTCTCACCCTCTCACCCTCTCTCTCTCTCAGCCCCACCACCTTCTCACTCTCTCTCTTCCTTAATGGCCGCCCATGAATTTTTTAAATGGCTGATTGATTTCCTTTGCTTCTTTCACTGGCCATCCATGATTTTTCTGCTTGATCTTCCAACCTTTTGTACATAGTTGTAAAATACATATTAATATATATTATACATATAAAATAATATATAATATAGGATATATAATGTAATATTTAATATTAATATATATTAAATAATATTTATTGTAAATTTATATTATATAATATTTAATATATATAATATATAATCTAATATATAGTTTTTGATATAATATATAGTTTTTGATTTTGATATAATCTAATATATATAATCATATGAAGGATGGAGAAATGGGAGGGAGAAAGGGGAGGGAAAAGTAAAAAATCAAAATTTTGTCGGCCTTTTCGAGTACCCGATTAGGCTCGGTATTGCTTTGTGCACCAAACCTACATGGTCAACTATTGAAATGTCTCAAAAACATGTTTTTCCCTTGTTTCTCTGAGTTCCAGACTTCGACCATGTAGCTGATGACTTTTTTTTCACCTGAATTTGATGAAACGAAAAGGGTATCTTAAGGAGATTATCAACTTTCTATCGATATAATTGCTGTCAAAATTTGAATTCGGTAAGTAATTATTAGTTATTTTCTAATTGAGTTACCTCTAAAGTGTTGATTTATATGCTGATTGAAAAATGACTATAACTTTCAGATGGTATAACATTTTTGAAATCCAAAAAATGCGTCACATTCTATGCTTCACCTACTATAACGAATTTTTTTTTGTTTGAATTTTGTAATGTTTTTAAGGTGGTCAGACACGAGAGTTTTTTTATTCTGAAAATGTTGTAGCAGAAAATTCATAATTAATTATTTTTTTGAGATAAAATTACAAAAAAAATATGCGTCACATCCGTGCATGAGTCTACTACTTATATATAAAATCTTATAATAAAATATTATCATTTGATTATAATTAAGGTGGTCAGACATACACCTACTTATTTTTTTCTAAAAATTTTTGTACTGCTGCATTGAAATCTACACTTTTCACCAATCATACTAGCTTTTTTTCAAAAAGGCCTAGTATTTTAGAAACTACATTCAATTTTCTACAGATTCTATTCTTACAACTTTTTGATATTAGGTTGATAGCTAGTTGAAATTTTCATGTCAAGTTGACTAACCCTGATTTGCTGATTTTTCATTGCCACTTAAGGGCATACTTTGGCCCCTCATGATCTTGCACATACCCATGGTCTTGTAATCATGTGCAATCATATTTTTACATTTATTATATTTTACAAAATGATCTCCTTGAATTCAGTGAAATATTTTTTTCTCAGTGTCCAAGTTCAATGTATCTACCAAGATTTGTTATGCTAGCCTATGTTACTTGGTAAAACATTTTGTTCTTGCTCAGTAACATGCGCTCTTGGCTCGATAATTACCATGCACTACTCAGTGTTTGTCTTTCTCTACTTGGTGTCTGTCACTCATTTTCCTTTACTGATATGACTATCTTTTCCTTTACCAAAATTATCTCTTGTTGTCCTTCACCGACTTCTCTGTTTGCTTCACCGATTGAGTCCTATGACTCCTTTCACTAACTTAGTTTGACTATCTAATATGACTTGGACAAAATTAATGACAAAAAAATGAGTCTTTAGGAGTATCAATCTCCCCCTTTGGCATTAGTTTTGAATCTTTGTTAAAAACTCAAAGTCATCAAGATTTTGTCCTTATTCAAAATTTGTTCAAAATTATGAGCATGAATAAACTGTAAAATCGGTATAAACTTGTGACTTATAACTCCCCTTTTGGTAATAATTTCTATATATATCTTCCTTATACGATACAATACCTATAAATATATATCCCCCCTTTTGACAAATATGTCAAAAAAAAATATTACTTACTTTGATCGAGATATGCATCTTATAAAAAATGTGTGGATACCTCTTCTTTGCATCATCCAGTGATGTTTTCCAGGTTTCCTTCAATGTTTGCATTATAACAATTTGTTCACCAATATCTGCTACTATCATGTTATCCATTGCACTAATATCAGGGGTATTGACCAAGTCCTTGGCCTTGAGTAGATGTTTTTTCAATGATTCTACTTGGGGAATCAAAAGTGCTTGCAACTCAAGAAGTTCGATTGTTATCTTTTCCTCTTCTCTTCTAAGTTCATGTTGCATTCCTATTAGATGTTTCAGACTTGGGTAGTAAATTTGAAGTGATCCAAGCTCGGTTGTAACATTCATTAGTTTCTCGGTCAACTCTTTGTCCACAAAATCATCTTTCTTTCTAATCTCCTCGGTGAAATTTTATATTAAAATTTTATGAAACAACGAAAGAATATCATGCAATTTATTTTCTAGATTTGTAATCAACTCAGAAAGTGATACCTTTTCAAATGCAACATTCTTCTATATATCTTCAATTATTTTATGCTCCATTTTCTTCTCATGTACTTTCATCAGGTACTCGATGGTTTCTATACTAGGTTGTTTGACTTTCTTGACCAACTCTTCTAGTTGACTAAGTAGAATTCCCTTCTCATTGACATGTGCATTTGGAACAATTTCCTGTATTATATCCTTTACACTTTCTAATACAATTGTCTTTTTTTTTTTTACCAATATTTTGTCTTGGGCTTCTTTCATCTTCAGTAGATCTCCATATTTAGATAATTCATTTGGGCTAAGTAAAGAGATGTCTACCTTAGGTACTATTATCGGTTGGCTCAAATCAACTTAAATTTTATCATATTTTATTTTTCTTTTCTTTTTCTTCTCAACCTTAATGCTTTCACCAGTAGAGAATTTTAGGGATTGCGATGCCTTCATTGCATCAGATGTAGTCTCAGTTGTAGTGTCTTATGTTATTTCTTCTCTTCTCTCTTCTTTCTTGTCTTCTTGTTTCTTCTCTTGTTCTTGTTTCTCCTCTTTTCTTTCTTCTTGTTTTTCCTCTTTCTTCTCTTTTTCTTGCTCCTTTTATTGTTTGGTAGTCTTTTTCTCTGCATTTGTAGGGATTTCTTTAATAACTTTAGAATTGACTTCATGAATCTCATAATAATCACGTGCTTGTCGTAAGACTGGAATTTCATCCATCAACTTTGTTTTAGCAGTATCATTAATTTCCATATAATTTGTGTCCTTATTCTTGGTATTCATGACATCTTCATCTTGTCTTATTTCTTCGGCAACATCTTTATTTGTGATGTCTTTAATTATCACCTCATTTGTGTCTTGTGTTAAATCAATAGGGTCAAACTTACTTTGATGTTCCTCAATCTCAGTATGCTAGTCTAGAAAGTAGATTTCTCTCCATTTTTCATTAGTTTCTTTATGTACTTCTTCCATATCTCTGATCACGATCCTTAAAGATCTTCCCTTAATGAGAAATTTGCTAGAGTACTTGTGCATTGCTTCCTTAACCTTGGGTAATTTCATCTTGGGTACACTTAGTATTAGAGATCTTTCCTCATTTGTTTCTTGGATGTCAATGCATACTTCTATCTTGCATCAATTTTCTTATATAGATTATTTGGTAGTATGTTGGCAACTTCAATAGGTATTCTTATGAATTTTTGCAATGTGAAAACAAAAACATCATCCATCTTTACCTTGTCTTCATCACTTTGTGTATCATACTTAGCATATTTTATTCCTCCAAACTCTCCATACTTCTTAAGATTCTCAAGAAATCCATCTAAACTTTTCTGTATTGGGGGGTAGTTCTTCAAAACTTTAAATTGACTCAAATCTTCAGATTCAGTTTCACTATACTCTTGCAATCTTAGTTTTCTTATTGGTCTACTCCCTTGGTGTAGCTGTAGACCTTGTTATTGATATTGTTCCTTTGGGGCTTGATGATTTATTTTTCACTTGTGGTTTCTTTCCCTTATCTTTATATGGTCCTTCTTCATCTTCTTCAATGCTAACTCCAATATTTTTAGATAGATCAATAATCATTCTGTTTGTTTTCCTTTAAGCCTTAGGTATCAAGATACCTAGTTTTATCTTCTCCTTGAATTCCTCATATGTTCCATATCATTTTGATCTCCTATTCACATGTTTAGCTATAAGGCATTTAATTTGTCGTGATGCTATTGGAAACTACAATTGAAACAATTGTTGTATTATCATTGATGTCAAACCTTAATTGGTAAGACTGTTGCTACTTAGGAAAGTACTATATCTATTTGAGTGTTGCTAAGGGGCTAAGCAAGGTTGGTAACAATAGCACCTAGGGAAAGGTTGAGTTATCTTGATACTACAAAATGTACTTGAATATGTTGCACAATGATGAGATAATGTATTGTTTATCTTAGTAAGACTGAAGACTAAAGTGGTAGGCTTAACCAAGCAAAGAATGGAAAAATCATGTTTAAGCCGAGTGATGTTAGTGTCGACCGAGTTAGTATATGCCAAGAAAAATTATAGTGTCAACCGAGCATCAGTAAACTGCCGAGGAAGACAGTGTAAGCCGAGGAAATAGTTTTAGTAATGACCGAGCTTTCTACATGAAGACCGAGTGAACAATCATAGTATTGACCGAGCATTAGCAATTTTATATTTGAAGAGAATTTAATTTTGGAGCTGACATTGTTGAATTCTTGGATTATGTAAAATATGTTGAATTTATTTATTGATTGTTTGGAAGCATTAAATGCATTGTAAAATATTTTATTGTAAATCTTTAAGAGATTTGAGGTGATTCTAGAAAAGGAGTCAAAGAACATGAAGCAGATAGATTCAATGAATCTGACCTAACCCTAAGATCTACAAATGAGATTGAGTGGCAAAAGATGAGTTAACCTAATTGAGGAAAGTATAAGGGAACCTGAGCATTCTGATATGTATGTACATGGAGAATAGAGAATGTTGGAAGAAGAAAGTTTTATTGACTGAATAAGCAAAAAAGGCTGAAGGAAAATTGTGGTGATTGCTTGAAGAAAAGTTCCAAGTAGATCAAAGATGGAAATGGAAAAGTTTCAAAGTCAATAAACCAGCATTAGTGTACAGAATCAGATCTGATATTTGCAAAGTGAGTTGTATAGTTTTCAAATAATACTGCTACTACTTTCTAATCATTGTAACAGTCAAAATCCTTTTAACAGAGGTTGACCTAATAGTCATATGTTAAATCCTTTGAACAAGGTTGCATTCTAATGGAGTGTATGTAAGTCCTATGACTAGGCTCACTTTTAATAGGGTGATTGAAATCCTTTAACCGGGTCACACTTGATAGTGTGTATTGTAGCCTTTGACAGGGTTGGCTTTTTACCGAGCTCACTTTAGAAGAGTGAAAATAATAGTAGCATGTTACAAAGTGGTTTTTCCCAAATTGGGTTTCCACTATAAATCATGGTGTTAATACTTGTGTGAATTTTTTGGTTTGAACATTACTATGTTTTGCAAGTTAAGTTATAGCTGGGTAGTGGACTGCATTGTTAGATGTTTCTATTATTGAATCAGTGATGACCGAGTTTGTTTTGGTTTTGGATCTGATTTAAGGATAAGTTTTTGAGATTTCTTTATACATCAGGACCTGAGAACAACTGATTTACCCCCTCTCTATTGTTCTAAATCATATTAACAATTGGTATTAGAGCTTTGTTGCTTATTATTAGTGTTGACAGATATCAAGTTTAAAAGGGCTTGAAGAAAATGATCAGGATGTATAAGAAGGAGGTACCGAAGCTGAACAAGGAAAACTTCCCTGCATGGAAAAGCTTGATGAAGCTGCATCTGGCTAGTATTGGTGACTCTGTAAAGTACTACATTGAGAATAGTTATGTCTCACCTGTCACATCTTTGACTGCCGAAGAAATGAGAGCTAAGCAAGAACATAATCAGGTAATGCTAGAAATTGCATTTGCCCTAAGCTATCCAAAATTTGAGGACATTAAGGATTGCACAACTACTAATGATATGTGGGACACTCTTGCAAGTACCTATGGTGGTGACTTGAATGTGCTGAAAGCAAAGGCCGAGAGTCTTAGAGGTAAGTTTGATGAAATGAGAATGCAAGAAGGTGAAAACATTGCACAATATTGTGGTAGAATAAAAGAAGTTGTGAATGCTATTAGAGGAGCAAATGGGGCTATTGATGATGAAACTATAATTGGGAAAGTACTAAGAACCCTGCGTCCTATATATGCTATTAAGATCTCAGTTATTTAGGAATCTAGATTGAACTCTGCTAATGTGCTTACTTTGAAAAGTTTGGTTGGTAAGCTGACTGCTTTTGAACTCTCTAATTATGATAATTTCACTGTTGGAAGCATTGGAAATGTTGAATCTACTTTTAAGTCATAGCTAGTTTTGAATAAACCAAAGAAAGAAAAATAAAGATGCATAAGTGAAAGTGAAAGTGACAGTGACACTTCTGATGAAGACCTAGAAGATCTAGAAGCTCTTATGGCTAGAAGGCTGAGAAGGGGAAAAGTAAAGTATAAAGGTAAACTCCCTATTATATGTTTTGCATGTAATAAAGTTGGTCATATAGCTACTAGATGTCCTGACAGGAAGGATAAAGATGATGAAAGGAAAAGAAAACACAAAGATAGAAAAGATGACAGAAGCTACTGATGGAACAAAGACTACAAGGGAAAAGGTAAGAAATCTTGTTACATTGCTGAAAAAGAGACTGACACTAATAGTGATGATTTTGAAATTGAGGTAGTCTATGTGGTAATGAAAGATGAATCTAATGAGGATGAGAAAACTGCATTGATATCCTATGTGAACAAGAATGATAAATGGATTATTGACAGTGGCTGTTCACATCACATGACTGGTGACAAAAATAAGTTTGAGACCTTACATCATTAAAAAGGTAAAAGTGTAAAATTTGGTAATGATGCACCATGTCCTGTTAGAGGAAAAGGTCTGATTAAACTAACTGATAAGATATCTTGTGAAAATGCATATTGGGTTGAAGGTCTTAATTACAATTTGTTAAGTGTTTCTTAGCTTAACAAAATTGGTTACCAAGTGGAATTTCATCACAAGCAAGATAAAATATTTAATGCTACTAGAGAACCGATTGGAAGTGGTGATCAGACTAGAGGTAATTTGTTCTATTTTGACCTATCTGAAGAAACATGTTTAATTGCACAACTTGATGATATTTGGTTATGGCATAAAAGGTTGTGTCATGTTAACTTTGATAATCTAGTAGAGATAAGTAAGAAGAAAAAGGTAAGAGGTCTACCTAGATTGAAGAAACCTGAGAATGTGATGTGCAAGGAATGCCAGTTAGGAAAAATAACAAAGTCAAGTTTCAAGAGAAAATTCTTTACTTTTGAAAACATTTTAGATTTGGTTCATAATGAACTTTGTGGACCTATGGGTGTACAAAGTTACTGTGGTGCTAGATACTTTATCTTATTTGTTGATGATCATACTAGGATGATGCATGTGATGTTTCTAAAAGAAAAATCTAAAGCTTTTCAATTATTTAAGTGGTTTTTGGCTAAGGTTGAAAAGGAGACAGGTAGGAACCTGAAATGTCTTAGATCTGACCGAGGTGGAGAATTTACATCAAATGAATTTAATCTATTTTGCAATGATAGAGGAATTAAAAGACAGATGTCTGCACCTAGAACACCTCCACAAAATGGTATAGCAGAAAGGAGAAACAGATCTATCTTGGATTGTGCAAGGACATTGATGATTGAAAAGAATGTGGCACAGAAATACTGGAAAGAAGCTATAAGCATTGTTGTCTACACTCTTAACCGGGTACAGATCAAGAAAGGTACAAATCTGACACCCTATGAACTATGGCATGGGCATGCACCGAGTGTTAAATACTTTAGAATCTTTGGAAGTAAGTGCTACATATTAAAAGACACTAGGAATGGAAAGTTTGATGCTAAGAGTGATGAAGGCATATTCCTAGGGTACTCCACAAAAAGTAAATCTTATAAGTTCTTGAACTCTAACACTAACAAAATTGTGGAAAGTGTGAATGTCAAAATTGATGAGTATGCAGAAAGAAATGAAGCTAACAACAAAAGAGAACTAGAAGATTATAGATCTTTTGTGTACATTGAAGAAGAAGAAGAGACAAGTAATAGACTTGCACCTGATGCCGAGTCTCGGGTAATCAATGCCAAGCGATAGACAAAAGCTGTCGAGCACTAGGAAAATAGTGCCGAGAGAGAACAAGAACATGCCGAGCTACAAGAAAATGTTGTTGAGTATCAGGAAGAGGTTGCCGAGCATTCTAAAGTTGAATCTAACAATCTTGTTGAGGAACATGATGAAATAGAGGAGAGAACAACTGAACCTATTTTGGCAAAATATGTAAGAAGACATCATAAGCCTGAACATATAATTGGAGATAAAGATACTGGAATCTAGACCAAAAGTAAGACTAAGGATCCAACCTGTATACTATATGAATTTGAACTGAAGACAACTAGAGAAGCATTGGAGAATGAAGACTGGATACAAGCAATTAATGAAGAAATTGACCAGATTGAGAGGAATGATACTTGGACTCTAGTGCCAAGACCTAAAAACAAAAATGTTATAGGAACAAAGTGGGTGTTTCAAAATAAGATGAATGAAAATGGTGAAATCACTAGGAACAAAGCTAGGATGGTATGCAAAGGCTATGCATAAGAAGAAGGAATAGATTATGGGGAGAAATTTGCCCCTGTAGCTAGATTGGAAGGAATAAGAACTCTACTTGCATATGCTGCTTATAAAGATTTCAAGGTATATCAAATGGATGTTAAGTCTGCATTTTTGAATGGTATACTAGAAGAAGAAGTTTACATAGAACAACTAGAAGGTTTTATTGATCCAAACAGAAGACACATGGTGTGCAAACTAAACAAAGCATTATATGGATTAAATCAAGCTCTCAGAGCATGGTATGAGAGGTTGCACAACTACTTGATATAGATTGGATTTTCAAGAACAAATGACACAAGCAATATATACATGAAGGATGAAGAAGGTAAAGGTATCCTATTGGCAAAAATTTTTGTGGAGGACATTATTTTTGGTGGACAAGATACATTATGTAAAAGTTTCTCAAATGAAATGAAAACTAAATTTGAAATGAGTATGTTTGGTGAGATCAAATTCTTTGTTGGTTTACAAGTATATCAGAGGAAGAATGGAATTTTCATTACACAGTCTAAGTATGTTAATGAAATACTAAAAATTTTTGGGATGGAAGATGCTAAACTAGTGGGAACTCCCATGGTGACTGGACAAAAGTTATTTAAGAATGATGATGCAGAACTAAATCAGACTCTGTACAAATCCATGATTGGAAAATTGCAATATGCTCTACATAGTAGACTAGATATTGCATTAGCTGTTGGGATTGTGGCAAGATTCTCTGCCAATCCTAAGGAAACACATATGATGGCCGTGAAAAGAATTATGAGATACTTAAAAGGAACTGCTAACTATGGTCTATATTATAAGAAGGATGACAAATTTGAACTCCAAGTTTATACAGATGCTAATTGGGCAAGAAATGTAGATGACAGAAAGAGTACTAGTGGTGGAGATTTCTTTCTTGGATAGAGATTAGTCTCCTGGACAAGAAAGACACAAAATTGCATTTTCCAATCTACTGTCGAGGCCGAGTATGTTTCTACTGCAGTAAACTGTTCAAACTTGGTATGGATAAAATAATTGTTGATAGGCATGAAAGAAGAAATCACTAAACCTATTGTTATTTTATGTGACAAAACAAGTGCTATCAATATTTATAAGAATCCAGTGGTGCACACTAAGACCAAGCACATTGCAATCAAGTATCACTACTTGAGAGAATTAGTACAAGATAAAGAAGTCCAAATGGAATATGTGAATACAAAAGAATAATTAGCAGACATATTCACTAAAGCTTTACCCAGAGAAGCTCATGAGTATTTGAGAAGTCAATTAGGGGTTCTTCCCCTAACTGAGGCTGCCTAGACAAGCTTGGAGCATTGCATAAAATGTGCTACAAAAGAGGATTTGACAAATTGATGCAGAAGATTGTCACACTTTAGGGCTGGCCTAGAGTTGTGAAGAGAAGCAAAGAAAAGGAATCAGTCATAAGAAAGATGACAGAGGGAGAAACACTAAGCTGCAAATATATTATCTACATCTGATGGATGTATGTTTTAGTTGCTGCTTTGGCATTTTTGTCAAAGAGGGAGATGAACTGATATGATAACACATGATACTGAAAAGTAAGAGGGAAATGAACTGATGAACTAATGGGAGATGAATTGATGGAATTGAAGATAAGGCTGATGAATTGAAATGAAGAATTAGGATAGAGGGAGATCTGAATACTTCTAACGGTCACAGAAGTGAGGCTTATAGGATTCTAAATCAGAATGAAGCTAAGGATATTATAAATAATTTTTTGATGGATAGATAAGTTTTTGGATTGGTTGGTAATCCATGTGTTATTCAGGTGATAGCATATGGTGTTGCCATCAATGCCAAAGAGGGAGATTGTTGGAAACTGCAATTGAAACAATTATTGTATTGTCATTGATGTCAAACCTTAATTGGTAAGACTGTTGCTACTTAGGAAAGTACTATATCTATTTGAGTGTTGCTAAGGGGCTAAGCAAGGTTGGTAACAATAGCACCTAGGGAAAGGTTGAGCTATCTTGATACTAAAAAGTGTACTTGACTATGTTGCACAATGATGAGATAATGTATTGTTTATCTTAGTAAGACTAAAGACTAAACTGGTAGGCTTAACCGAGCAAAGAATGGAAAAATCATGTTTAAGCCGAGTGATGTTAGTGTCGACCGAGTTAGTATATGCTGAGAAAAATTATAGTGTCAACCGAGCATCACTAAATTTCTGAGGAAGATAGTGTAAGCCGAGGAAACAATTTTAGTAATGACCGAGCTTTCTACATGAAGACCGAGTGAACAATCACAGTATTGACCGAACATCAATAATTTTATATTTGAAGAGAATTTAATTTTGGAGCCAACATTGTTGAATTCTTGGATTATGTAAAATATTTTGACTTTATTTATTGATTGTTTGGAAGCATTAAATGCATTGTAAAATGTTTTATTGTAAATCTTTAAGAGATTTGAGATGATTCTAGAAAAGGAGTCGAAGAACATGAAGCGGGTAGATTCAATGAATCTAACCTAACCCTAAGATTTGTGAATGAGATTGAGTGGAAAAAGATGAGTTAACCTAATTGAGGAAAGTAGAAGGGAACCTGAGCATTTTGATATGTATGTACATGGAGAATAGAGAATGCTGGAAGAAGAAAGTTTTATTGACTAAATAAGCAGAAAAGGCTGAAGGAGAATTGTGGTGATTGCTTAAAGAAAAGTTCTGAGTAGATCATAAATGGAAATGGGAAAGTTTCAAAGTCAGTAAACCAGCATTAGTGTACGGAATCGGATCTGATATTTGCAAAGTGAGTTGTATATTTTTCAGATAATACTGCTACTACTTTCTAATCATTGTAATAGTCAAAATCCTTTTAATAGAGGTTGACCTAACAGTCATATGTTAAATCCTTTGAACAAGGTTGCATTCTAATGGAGTGTATGTAAGTCCTATGACTAGACTCACTTTTAACAGGGTGATTGAATTCCTTTAACCGGGTCACACTTGACAGTGTGTATTATAACCTTTGACAGGGTTGGCTTTTTACCGAGCTCACTTTAGAAGAGTGAAAATAATAGTAGCATGTTACAAAGTGGTTTTTCCAAAATTGGGTTTCCACTATAAATCCTGGTGTTAATACTTGTGTGAATTTTTTGGTTTGAACATTACTATGTTTTGCATGTTAAGTTACAGCTGGGTAGTGGACTGCATTGTTAGATGTTTCTATTATTGAATCAGTGATGACCGAGTTTGTTTTGGTTTTGGATCTAATTTAAGGATAAGTTTTTGAGATTACTTTATACATTAGGACCTAAGAATAATTGATTCACCCCCCTCTTTGTTGTTCTAAATCATATTAACAAATGCTATATCAATGTTAATCTTAGAGCCCATCGGTTGTAGCCAAATAGTCATTGGCTCATCAAATTTAACAATGAAAGTGTCAGTATCAACCTCAAAACATGTAGTATCTTAGTTTTCTTCCACTAGTTGAGGTGGAATCCTAAATTTCTTATGCTTCCTTGTTTGATTTGGTAAAATAATCACTCATGACAATATCAAAATTATCTCCTAAACTCTTGATATACTCATTAATCTAATAGATAACTGGTTTCTCCACATTCTAGATCACATTACTGATAGATGGAAATAATTTTTGAAAATAGAAGAATATACATACCAATAGAGAACCGAAATTCAATGTGATGGTCTTAGCTTTCCGAATCGTGTTCATGTTATCATCGAATTGCTTCAACTAGATTTCACACAAATCAATCTTCATGTCCTTGACAATTTTGTATGCTATGTCCATTGCTCCACATAGTACACTATCCACTTGGGCAGATTGGAAGATTTGGTATGATATGACATTTCATGTGAATTTGAGTTCAAGATCTTCCATAGTAGATATCTTAAGACCTCTTCTGTCCCATTTGGATTTTTTCATTTCACAGAGCTTGTGCTTGTCAATTTTCTTGTTTTCCTTCAATCTATCACCAATTGGGTATCCAGTCATGATGTGTAGAACATCCTTAGTAATTTTGACTGGTTCATCTAGCCGCATAAACTGATCATGGACTCAGCTTAACATGATTCTTATCCACTCAGTCTTGAAAACCCTTAGAATATATAGGGCATGCATTAAATGCTTAGCCTCTAGGTGGATGTGTTCATACTTCAATTTCTTATTTCCCCACAAACTTTGGAAATATGTATTAATGTCCTCTTGAAAAATCTCCTTGATTTTATAGTGGATAAAAGAATAGATTTCTTTGATCAAAATACTTCTTGCTGGTGTAATCACCTAAAAATGGACAAAGACAATTAAATGATGAAATCAAGTCAAATCAAAGCAAATTAAGGACAAAATTGAAGTAATTGAATCACAATGCATAATTAGCCAATCAAAACTAAAATCAAGTCTTAATTCAAGATAAATCAAAATTGAGAGCATTTCAATCAAGTTAAATCAAATCAATGTGCAATTAATTATATTAATTGTATAGTTTTGAATTAAATTAATTCAACCCATTCAAGGGGCACATGGCTAAATAAATTCAATTAAATCAATTAATAAATCCTAATTTCCCTCAACAACCACAAATGGAGGAAATTCAATCAACCAATAGGATTTGAGAAAAGGCATTCACATGGATCAAGCCAAATTCAATCTCAATCACTCAAAGTGAAAGAACATCTTGTCCCTTCATCTTGTCTACTTGTCTCAAGCTTTGAGGACATAAACTTTAAATTGTCTTCAAAGGGTGGAACCAAAGACTGAACTCAAGCTTAATCATGACCAACACAACTACACTCCCTACCATTGTATAAATCTATAAAAGGAAGACCAAAATAATCATAATTCATAACCAAACATCTTAGAATTGTATCAAAACTCTTGCATTTTATAGCTAGAAATGCATTTTAAGAGCTTAATTAGCATTCAATTTGATCTGATTTTTAGCTTTAGCTTAATCTTTATCATTTCTCATTCTAGGACTGTCATTAATGGTAGCTTGCTGAGAGCTTCTATTAACACTCTTAGATAGAGAGCCATAGGATGCTTAATTGATCTTTGATTTGCTAAATAGTTGCTATATTGTGGTTTATTTAGTTTCTATTTCATTTATTGTTCAATACTAATTCTATGAAGGTACATTTACTTATACACAAAATGGCGCCCACCATGGGGCAGAATGCTTCACTTTACTAAACACTCAGATTTATCTCATTTTTGTCAAATTTGCATATGTTTAACTCTTAGGTTTTTTAGGAAACAACATACCATCGGATAATCAACATCAACAAGATCATCATCAACAATTAGGAGATCGATCATCAAATCAAAGTGAAAGCTTTTATCAAAATTTTTTTATACCATCAGATAATCAGCATCAGCAAGATCATCATCAACAATCAGGAGATCGATCATCAAATCAAAGCGAAAGATTTTATCAAAAAATTTTTCTTACATCAATCGAATGGGACATCGCATCGAAATCAATCCTCAAATCAGGTATCACATCAGAATCTTTCATGAGAATCAAACATCGTATCAAGGATTCATCATCAGAACGACCATTAGAATTACACATCATATCAGAATGATCATCAGAACCGCATCAAGGCGGTATCAAATCAATAAAAAAATGCATCAATTTCATATCAGAAATCAAGGATCGACCATCAAAAGACACCAAACGAACATCAAAGATCAACCATTAATGAATCAGGACCTATCATCAAGCAAGATCAAAGTATTCTTTGAATCGACATGCTTCGCACGTCAACTCAAAGAGGGGCATTTGTAATCACCTGAAAATGGACAAAGATAATTAAATGATGAAATCAAGTCAAATCAAAGCAAATTAAGAACAAAATTGAAGTAATTGAATCACAATGCATAATTAGCCAATCAAAACTAAAATCAAGGCTTAATTCAAGATAAATCAAAATTGAGAGCATTTTAATCAAGTTAAATCAAATCAATGTGCAATTAATTATATTAATTGTATAGTTTTGAATTAAATCAAATTAAACCCATTCAAGGGGTACATGGCTAAATAAATTCAATTAAATCAATTAATAAATCCTAATTTCCCTCAACAACCACAAATGGAGGAAATTCAATCAACCAATAGGATTTGAGAAAAGGTATTCACATGGATCAAGCCAAATTCAATCTCAATCACTCAAATTGAAAGAGCATCTTGTCCCTTCATCTTGTCTACTTGTCCCAAGATTTGAGGACATAAACTTTAAATTGTCTTCAAAGGGTGGAACCAAAGACTCAACTCAAGCTTAATCATGATCAACACAACTACACCCCCTACCATTGCATAAATCTATAAAAGGAAGATCAAAATCATCATAATTCATAACCACACATCTTAGAATTGCATCAAACCTCTTGCATTTTATAGCTAGGAAGGCATTTTGAGAGCTTAATTAGCATTCAATTTGATCTAATTGTTAGCTTTAGCTTAATCTTTATCATTTCTCATTCTAGGATTGTCATTAATGGTAGTTTGATGAGAGCTTCTATTAACACTCTTAGATAGAGAGCCATAGTATGCTTAATTGATCTTTGATTTACTAAATAGTTGGTATATTATGGTTTATTTAGTTTCTATTTCATTTATTGTTCAATACTAATTCTATGAAGGTACATTTCCTTGTGCACAACTGGAATAGAAGAAAGTGCTCCCATTTTGTTTGGTTCAATGACTTTCACAGGAGGAAGCTTGTATTTAGGGTTGACAGGATCAACCTTCTCAACAACAATAGGACTTTGTACCTTAGGTTCCATTAATTCAAATGTATTACTACTTGATTGAAGTAGGGTTTCATGTGAAACAACTCGGTCACGCTTCTACAACTAGGACACACACCAGAAATCACTCAAATACGCTTAATTGTGCTTAAATATGCTTAGAATTACCTCAACAATCACTCAAATACTCTCAGATGACTCGACTCTACAATGCACTCAAATGCTCTTTGAAAACATTAGGTGAAAATGACTAAAAAAGGGGTCTATTTATACTTTTTCCTTTGATTAGGGTTTCCAACAACTAGTATGGTAGAAATTAATGTTGTCATAGACTCACCTTTTCACTGATAATCAAACTATACTTTATTTTACTGAATTAAAAAAATAACATTATTTTTCACCAATCAAATATGAAATACTAACTTCACAATATATGTCAAAATGCATCTAAATATGCTTATATGGACCTTTGCACATATGTTAGGAACTGATTTATGATTGAAATTTGACTCATAGTTCCTATTCATACCTTTAACTGATTAGTTGAAGTTAGGTGCACCCGATCCAAAGGATGAGGTGCCATTGATTGTTCCAAATGATGTTCCATCATCTAGATACTTCCTTCTCCATATTTGATTCATCTAGTTTCTTATTTCTTTAATATTCACTTGTGCTATGTCATTTGTTTTTTTCTCAGTTGGAGCTTTACCTCGGTACCTATAGTCTTTGGCTAGGTGATCTACTTTATGCCAATGGAAACATGCCATTCTAGGAGTTCTCCATGTTCTTTTGTTATTTCTACCATGCATCAACATGCGATTTGCTAGAAACTGTTCATATCTCCCACATATTGTACATGAAATTCTTGTGTTGTAGTCACATGGTATTGTTCTACCTTGTCAGTTGTTTGTTGTATTCCGTCAGTTAGGTACCCATTTGACATTTTTTTTTGTGAGCTACAATCTTCAGACTTATGACCATATCTATTACAAGT
This sequence comes from Chamaecyparis obtusa, assembly GCA_027943335.1. NCBI lineage: Eukaryota > Viridiplantae > Streptophyta > Pinopsida > Cupressales > Cupressaceae > Chamaecyparis > Chamaecyparis obtusa. The sequence goes on from BSBK01002634.1 coordinate 1,019,560, forward strand.
ATTGCAGTAACAATTAAATTTTGGCTTCCTTGTATTGTTAGCAATCCTTGATCTAAACTCAAATGCTTGATGTTCATACTTATTGCAATTATAACAATAACCATCAAATTTATGAATGCTCGATGGTTTACCTATTTTTCTCCTAAAGACATTAGCTATATGACCAAGTTTTCCATAATAATAGCAATTTGGATTCTTTGTCTTCGGTGGGGTAGCAGTGTCTCTATTGGCAACTTCATTTGAGGACTCTCCCTTCTCGGTAGTGTTGTTTGCAGTGAACCCAAGTCTAGTTGTATCTCTCAATTTTCTTTGACCTCTAAGTTGTTCATCCAACTTCCTTAATGTTTCTTCATTCTATTTCAGTACTTCTTTTTTCTAATTTTAGTTCCATTGTCAATATTTCAACCTTAGACCTTAATGTTTGAGTCTCAAATTTTTCTTCTTGGCTATCTCATGATTTAAATTCACTATTTGGTCGACCATAAAAAAATGTGTTTGTGTCATTCTCATGATCTCATCTTCCTTTTCAATTAGTCTTGCCTCAACTCGCATCTTGTCTTCTTCTGCCATTCTTTTTTCATCTTTAGCCGATCTCTTTGATTCATGTATTTCACCCATTCTAATACCTTGTGCCTCTTGATCTTTCTTTATTAGGTTCAACTACTTGGTCAGTGCTTTATTCTTTTTTGTGAAGTTTGCAATAGCTGTTTCAGATTCATCAATCACACTCCCTTCAGATGATGTCTCAAGTATCTCAACATGTTCTTGTGTGGATTTCAACTCATCAAATAAAATATTTCTCACCCTCAATGACTTTTCCAATTTCCTTTTCAGATCATCAATTAGCTCATGTGCATTTTCCAATTCAAGCTCAAGATTCTCAACCTGCTTAGCTTGCTTGTAAATTTCCATAGCTATGATCTTTTCACTGTTAGGTGGTCAAACCCTTATCTCAAGAGCCCAATCTCTGATACCAATTGTTGGATTTATAATGGAAAGTTAAGTACTGAGAGGGGAGAGGTGAATCAGTACTCAAAAATTTATATCAACCTTTTTTTAACTTGATTTGTATTGATATCATATATTCTGATCATTTATCAAATTGTAAACTTTGCATGTAACACCATAAAACATAGAAATCAAAATATAAAAACATAACTCATAACTCAATAATTTTTGGTCTCGCAGAAACCCTTGGTTAGAGGAAAAAACTATGGTGGGGATGGTACCCACAATCCTTCACTATTGTATCAAAAAGGGTGCTCGATTAGAGCTATAATGTTTAGCTACTTCTGATAGCTTACCTTGTTAGGAGTACAAAAAGACTTATACATTCAACCTTGCTAAAGGATTTCACAATCTCTAATCTAAGAGATGTACCCTATTAAAGGCTTTACAAAATAAGACCTATTAGGGTCTACCCAATAGTGGGATTTTATAATTTTGAATACAATATAAATCAATACAAATTTTTTTGTAATAATGCATCAAAAAATGTTGTTCAGACTCATTGTGCTCAATAACATCTTTATCTCATTCTATACTTTGGTTCTTTTCAATAAAAATTCAGCTTCAGTACTCGATAGTCTCAAATCTGATTCACCTTCTCAGTTATACTCTAACTTCTCTGTGCTTGATAACTTTAACGATTTCACTTCGATCTCTTTTCACCATTTCATCACCATCACATCAGTTTCACATCCTCACATCATTCTCTGATCTTCACAATATGTTCTTCACAATCTATTCTTCACAACCTGTTCTTTATCTACTTGACTTAGAAGTGGTGGAAACATTCTAGATTCTTCTCCTTAAAGTGGTGGTAGCTTTGATTTCATTTCCAATGTATATATTGTTGGATATTGCTAATGCATGGAGAGGTGATTAAGACATTTAATATGTTTAATCACTATTTTACTGAATGGGCATTCATACTGTTGTCATTTGTGTTGTCAATGATGTCAACATATGTTTCTGAGAGAAGACCGGGCTGGTTATCACAGTGTATAGACACTGTACAGATGTTTCAGATGCTACGAAGTTGGACAAGAGTTGAGATGGATGTTGTGATCTTATATCTAAGATTGCATCTTTAGATGTTTCATATTGAGAGAGATACAGATGGCTTAATGAAGACTGGTCACTGGACTGTGACAGTGAGAATTGACAGAGTTAGTCTCTAGATTTTTGGTATATCTTTCAGAAGACTTGGATTCAAGGTATGCAAGCTTGAAGGATGAATGACAAGGCATTGAAGGATGTTCATTGGTCAGTGCAAGGTACGGAGTGATTGGTGATGTCAGTGCAAGGTATGGAGTGATGACTATGGCATGTGTTTTGGAGATGGTTTATTTAGAAGCCGACTTCGGAAAAGAAGCGTGTGTTTTATTTGGCAAGCATGAATTAAGGATGTTGGTCCTTAATTGTTGTATTGTAATCATTGTATAATTGTTCTAGATACCGTGTGTATCTTAGCAAGACTTTATGTAATCATTTGTAAATTAGGAAAGCCTCATGGGATGACCTAATCATGGTAAAATGTAATAAGGTATATATGTAGAATCTTTTCTTTGGAAAAGATATGAATGGAATATATGTGATATAGAGAGGTTGTGAAAGATGAGAGCTTATGTCTGCTGCATGTAGAGTAGAGGTTTACTGGTGGACTTCATTGGAACTGATCAAGCAAAGACAGTTGCTGGCAAATAGTTCAAAAGATTGTGTATTTCTTCATATACACCTGTTGCGAACTAGTGAGTTCTGAAGGTGGATTTAACCTTCTTTGGGCAGTGAGCCCTCTTTTGTTCCTTGACTTCTAATAGGGTTTGTCCTCTAACAAGGACTATGTACTGTAATGTTTCAATAAGCTCCTAATAGGGCTATATCTTCTAACAAGGATTACTATACTCTCAGTACATCATTTGTAGGTGCTAATTCCCACTGGGGTTTTTACCTTTAATAGGGTTTCCTTGAAACCAAAATATTGTGTTATTGTGTTGGTATTCATTGTTTCTAATATTGATGAGCTTAAAGTTTAAAGTTTAATATTTTGTTATACAATTGATTCACCCCCCCTCTCAATTGTATTGTGGACTGTTATTCCTAACATATATTCCTTTCATTTTCCATTGATGGATCTACCTTGTAATCATGTACAATCATATTTTTACATTTCCTATGTTTTACCAAACAATCTCCTTGAATTCAGTGAAATATTTTTAGCTCAATGTCCAAGTTTAATGTATGTACCATGATCTGATATGTCAGCATGTGTTACTCAGTAACATGTTTTGTTCTTGTTCAGTAACATGTGATCTCGACTCGGTAACTACCATGCACTGCTCGGTGCCCGTCTTGCTCTGCTCAGTGTCTATCACTCATTTGTATTTACTGATATGATTGTCTTTTCCTTTACCAAAATTGTCTCTTTCTGTCCTTTGTTGATTTCTCTGTTTGCTTCATCGACTGAGTCCTATGACTCCTTCTTTCACCAACTAAATTTGACATAGTCCCATATGACTTTGACAAAACTAATGACAACAAAATAACTGTTTAGGAGTATCAATAGGAAAGGAGGATGCTGGAAAATGATATGGAGTCTTGCTTTACACCAACCAATTTCATTTGCCTAACAATCTTCAAGGCCTACTTAACAAGGCCATTTTGTGCATATCCTATAACCATTCCAGTCCAAGAGATGATAGCTTGTTGAGAAATTTTATCAAATGATTTAACTGCCTTGTTCATGCTTCCACATTTTGCATACATGTCTATAAACGTATTCCCAACTACATGTTTATCAACAAAATCCTAACAATGACATTTGAAAAAAATCCACTTTTGATTATGCTTTGATGGATGTCCATACCTTGTTCTAAAGCTTCCATATTTTTTGCATTTATGCTGGGAAGGTGCTGGCAATGGTTGCAGAGTTTGGGTTTACACCAGCCAACTGCATTTGCCGAGGAGATTGCAAGGCTTCTTCAAAAAGTCTATTTTTATGCATAACTTGATATCATCACAATCCATGAAACCACATGTCGTTGGAACATTTTGTCAAATAATTTGTGTGACTTCAACATGCTTCCATATTTTGGAAGCATGTTTATCAAGGCATTCACACTTACATCATCTAACATGTATCCTCTTTCAACTAATCTTTGATGGATTTTCATCCCCTATTCCAAATCTATCACTTTGGCTGAGGTTGAGAGGATACTTGTAAAGGTTGTGGAGTCTATCTTAAATCTTTCCAATTACATTCACTTGAGTCTTTGCAAGGAATCTTTAGAAAACCCCTTGTATGTGCATCCAAAAACCATTGTAATCTAAAAAATTACATTTAGTTGAGACATTTTCTCAAACAGTTCAAGCGCTTTGTGTATGGTTCCACATTTTGCATACATGTATGCCAGGGAACTTGCAACTACATATGATATATGTCCACTCTATATTATACATTGAATAACTATACCTTGATCCAAAGATACCCTTATGACATAGGCTGTGAGGCTACTGGAAAATGTTGTGTCATTTGGCTTTAAACCTACCAATTTAAGTTTCTTAGTGCCTCCAAAGTCTTCTCAACAAACCCATTTTGTACATACCCTAAAACCATAGCAATCCATAAGAACACATTTGACTGAGGCATCTATTTGAGAAGGCTTAAAGCCTGGTCTAAAATTATCATATTGTGCACATCCAGTAATCGTGGTATCATGCATATCCTCTTTCCTCACATACCAACCGTCCCCCCACTGCAGTTCAATGGCCAACCCAATTTCCTTCACCACGAAAAACCCATTTTTCCTCTGCTCTGCCCCAACCAATGGAACCCCATGGGAAATACTCTCCAACATAGAATTCCACCCACAGTAGCTCATAAATTCTCCAATCGATGGGTGTGACAGACCCGCATCTACGACGCCCACAATCTCCACCAAGAAGAAGAAGCTCTGTTTGAGTCTGATTCGGTGGCTTCCGTAGAACCCACAAAAACCATTCCCTATTGGCCTCCAACCCCAACCCCAGCTCTCTGCTCTGCTCCACTAAACTTGAAGAGGCAAGGAAAGGGAGAGACATCGATAGAAATATAGAGTGAGAGAGAGATGTGTTTGAATTAGATAGTTTGAGAAGGTGGTGGTAAACATTAGTATGTGTCATTGAAGGTAGTGATAAGGAGAGACGGGAAGAGAGTCTAATAGAAAGAGGGAGAGATATATTGAGATAATTAGTACATATATTATTATTAGAAACAAAATAGTAATTTATACTTGTGAATTGAATCAAAATAGTAGAATTTGATCATTTTTTAGTCACGTGACTAAAAGTTTTACTCACATAGTCATTTATTTGTCAAATTATACTAGTGAACCATAAAGCAATACAAGGCACTTACAAACTTATAATAAACACCTCAAAAACATCAAGCCTTTCAATGGATTATCACGTGTCCAAGCATGTATCCACACATCTCAACCATGCTTTACAAATACAACCTTGAAAAATAATCAATACTGATATTCCACTCAACCAGCGAATTAAAACTACTAACATGTATTTATTTTTATAAGAACAAGCTCATACAATATACAAGTAGTGGTGAAGTAAAGTTATGTACTACAAAACCATGTGAACATGATACCACTAACCCCTCATTTAATATTAATACTAAGTTTACACTTTATCAGATATCTTTCTCCAATATTAAATAAATACAATCATATCCCAACATGAACCCCATATTAAATATAATCTCAATATTACAAGACAACACATAAAGTGGTCCCAAGAATGTGCATGTTTATTGATACATGTCCATCTAGGCACTCTTACATGAAACACACATAATAATAAAATGATGCATTGTATACATTATGCAAGGTGTACAACTCTCTCTCTCTCTCTCTCTCTCTCTCTCTCTCTCTCTCTCTCTCTCTATATATATATATATATATATATATATATATATATATATATATATATCCACCTCAATCTTCCTATCCCTCTCTCTCTATATATCACCCTCTATCCCTATCACTCTCTCTGCCTCTCTCCCTCTCCCACCCTCTATTCCTATCACTCTCTTCCTCCCTCTCTCCCTCTCTCCCTCTCTCCCTCCTTCTCTACCTACTCTTCATCTCTCCCTCTTATGTATCTCTCTCCCTCCCTCATCTACCTATCTCTCTTCTCCCTTCCTCAATTTTTCTTGATTATGGTACCGATCTCTCTATTGTATCTTACTTTCCCTTTCTTTTGTCATTTATCTAAATTATTTACTAAATATCTTACCAATTGACCTCATGTACTGCATAATTGTATGCAAAAAAATACTATTTTTGTCCCTAATTAACCTTCCACATTTTTTGACATACTCATTGTACACCAAAGTAAAAATTCTAACATATATCTTTTTAAAATAATCTAATAATTTTTTATTAATTTCTATTATATTTTATAATCTTTTAAAGTTTAAATTAGTTTTATTTTTAAATATTTTAATTTTACTAATTATTAATTTTGTGTGCGTATATGAATTTTTTTAATTTATTTTCCAATCACCATTGATCTTGTCATTGCCATTTGCATTTCAAATGTCCAATAACATAATTCCTTTTTGTCTCATTTATTGTTGATTATTAATTAATAAAAAATGCTATAATTTTATTAATTAATAATTACAATAAATGGAACACTAGGTGCTGCGTACACATTGCCCTTTTTGAGTGCGTACAATTAAACTCTAGAGGGAAAAAGTCGTAAAATGATCTTAACTAAGGTTAGATGGACCTCAATCCCATTAACCCCACAAGAAAAGATAATAAAACATCCACAAACGCAAGAGAAAACTTAGGATATTTGTTAAGTCGTCCAAATTAACATATAAATTTAGCTGGTGTTATTGGCGTTGCATTACTTTAAGTACATAAAGTCAGGATGGCCGAGTGGTCCAAGGCGCCAGACTCAAGTTCTGGTCCTCTAACGAGGGCGTGGGTTCAAACCCCACTTCTGACATTATTGCATATGCACGAAATTGTTGTTTCTAGGCCCACAAGCCTGCCTTTCTACTTTTGACTTTTTCCCCTCCCTATTTTAATCAGAAATGGTAACGTTGTGATCATAGTTAGACTCACAAAATATGAATATAAACGCCGCTACTAGAATCCAAGGGATTACAGACTTGTTTACCAATCAAACAACTACATCCCCTCACTAAAATATTACGATTCCTGCAAGCTGTGAAATACAATAAATATGGCATCTATTCAGATATTAAAAACAAATGCCTTTTAACGTTTCCTTCAACTGTGCTTTCTATTTCGCTGCATTTTTCTTTAACTGCGCTTCTTCTTTTCTGCATAGACTGTTTCCTTATTCACTCATTCATTCTGAGTGATGTGTTTTTTTTGGGTGGGGAGGGCAGGGGGTGTGAGTACGTTTTTTTTTTTTCCAATTCAAAAACTGTAACTAGTATTCGCACCGTTGAGGGGTGTAAGGTTATTTCCATAGTAAAATATATATTAAATAATCAATATTTTGGTGTATAATTTATGAATTTCTATCCTTCTCTACTTCTATTTCTCTTTGATCTACACTATCCTAGACTTGTATATGTCTATCTATGTGCATCTTTATTCCTATTTAATACAATTAGATCTATTGAATAGTTCACTATGCCCTAGTATTTTATAAGGCCCTACAAAGTAAGTTTAATTATTACTCATAAAAAATAAAACATAAGACAATTCAAATGGTGCAAATATTAACATAAAATAATTGTCTCTAAAAATACTACCACAAATATAAGTATGTTGATTAATTTTTCTTTTGACTTATAAATTTAACCATGTGAATCCTTATATTACATGTTACTAAACTGATTATACATCTTTGGCAAGCTGTGAGGAGAATGCAATTAAATGCCTACTATATATAGACAATGATTTTACTTGACACACTAGTTAACACGGTTTTCGAGTTCTACCGTGTTCACATGCATGTTTAGTTAGATTGTGGCATTGTCATGTGAATTACCCTTGTGGCAAACTTTTATCATACACCAGTCCCATCAAATGACGCTATAGTTCATCAATTTTCCTGTAAATTATGGCAAATAATGTCCTATTTTTGAAATCTCTATATTAAACATTACTTCTCCTCAACAATTCTACTCTTCGTTTCTTTTTCTCATCAAATTTTAACTTATAATACAATGATCAATCAACTATTTGGCACTCCACTCCTCCTGAGCTATTCTAGATACTATTTTTCTCCTCAGTTATTCTACGCTATATTTTTTCTCAGCTATTCTACACTGCATTTTTTCCTTGGCTATTCTAAACAAAATTTCTCTTAAGCTATACTAATCAACAATTCTCCCTAGTATTCTATACAACACTTCTCCTAAGCTATTATACACTGCCAAATCTCCTCAAATATAATCATGCCTTATTAATAATCTTCAGTTTGGAAGTATTAAGATGAACTATATGGTCATGTATGTCCCTTGTGCTTGGCCATATGTTGAATACTGGCATTAATCCCTTATTCCCAGTAAAAGTTAAACACCATTGTCTAGGATACCTAAGCTACATTAAATATGGTGTTGTCCACTTACCCAACAAATTATTATTCTATTACACACAAATTCACACATGCAAAATAATGACATTTTGTTTGTATAACTATGCTAAGTTAAATTATGTTATAAACTAATCCTAAAGTATAATTTAAATCTCAATTATTGGGCATCTATGCTTTAAACTGTTGAAATGAAATAAATCATGCCATTAAAAAAGAGAACTCACACACTCTCCCTATCCCTGCATTTATATCTTTCTCACTCACACACATAGACACTCCTTTGTTCTTCCTCCATATCTCTATATTATCTTACCCCCCTTACCTTTCACCTATCTATCTACACACACATTTCTTTATATTTCCCCTCATATATCTTTATCTCTCCTCTCTCTCTCACTCACTTCCTCTTTGTCTCTCTCTTCACATCTCCCTCATATACACACACTCTCTCCTCTCCCTATTTTTCCCTCCCCATTTCTACTCCTATCTTATAAATTAATCTATCTATGTCTAAAATTCAAAAAATAAAATTTACTATTGCAATAAATATTTTCATTATTATATATTGTATTAAAAAGTAAAAAATGTTTTATTAAAAAATTAAAAAAAAAATATTTTCATAATCTTGTACATTATTTATTATTATTTAAGAAAATGTTAAAATATTTTTAAAATAATTTAAAACTAAAAAGTATTTGTGTATTATAAAAATTAAATTATATTTATTAGTTTTGTGATTGTTACACTAAAGGTGTTTCTTATACGAGATGGACGAGTTGTTTCACTCCCTTCCTTTTTGTCTCTCCCTTCATATCTCTCTCCCTATTTTGCCCTCCCTATTTCTATCCTTATCGATATTTTCACCTCTCCATCTTTCTTCTCTCTTTCTATTATAATTCATCTTACTCACTCTCCAACTGCCCCTCTCTCTACATGTCCCTCCTTATCTCTCCCTATATCTCCGTATCCCTCTAGCTATCATTTCCAATATGAAATGAATAACCTAGCTTTTTGAAATAACAATTCAAAAAATGAACCTAACTTTTTGAAACAACAATTCAAAATTGACTCTATCTCATCATCTTTATCTCCCTCTCCATCTTCATTGTGATTGTTACACTAAAGGTGTTTCTTATATGAGATGGACGAGTTGTTTCACTCCCTTCCTTTTTGTCTCTCCCTTCATATCTCTCTCATATCTCTCCCCCTATTTTTCCCTCCCTATTGAAATCCTTATCGATATTTTCACCTCTCCATCTTTCTTCCCTCTTTCTATTATTCATCTTACCACCTGCCCCTCTCTCTACCTGTCCCTCTGTATCTCTCCCTATATCTCCCTATCCCTCTAGCTATCATTTCCAACATGAAATGAATAACCTAACTTTTTGAAACAATAATTCAAAATCGACTCTATCTCATCATCTTTATCTCCCTCTCCATATTCCCCCCTCTCCATATTCCTCTTCCTTTATATATTAAGAGAGAGTTTGCACATGAACATCTAATGTATTCAAGAGAGAATCCACACACATAAACAACAAGAATCCCATATATATTTTGTCATCTAGACATTTGACTTTTGACACCTTAAACCCCTTATCACCTTTTCTAATAAAAGGGGTAGAGCTTTCTTATAAAATAATTTGAATTATGCTCATGAAACGTAAGTCCAAATTTTTCACATTTTATAGGTTAACTGGGTCTGTACATCCAAGGATGAAATTGGGCACCAACTGAAATCAAATTGAAATATAAAACCAAAACTGCCTTGAATGATCTAGAATCTAGAGTCTTTACCAGTCATTTGATTATTGAAATGGAGGATGGAGCTCTGCCTAAATACAAAATGCCCTAGCTAAGAGACTAAAGAACTCTGCATACCTACAATTGGATTTTTTTAGCTTATCCCAAAACACATGAGCATAGTTCATCCCAATCTAAAGATTCACCATCTATGTACTTCTAATATCACAAGCTCTCCTAGGTTACAAAATACTCAGTGGTAATTTAGGTTGAAATAAACTCATCTAACCTAATTTTCTTTTGGGAAAGACAAAATTAGTCTTTAAAATCCATATATCTGATAGCTCATTATTGTATTTTTAATGAAAATAGAGATGTTTTTGGACAATACTTCAAGGAAACTAGAAAAATGGCTCTGAAATTGATGGCAACAATATCTGAAAGTTTTGGATTGCAACCAAATCACATAGAAATTATCTTCAGAGAGGACCTTCAGGTTGGCATCATAAAATTTTATCTAGAGTGCCCACAACCAGAGCTTACAATGGGCACTGCACCTCAATCTAACCATGGGGGTCTTACCATACTATTACAAAATGAAGTGGGAGGTCTACAAATGCCCCATAAGGATCATTGGGTGGCAGTGGAGCCTGTTCCAAACACCTTCATTGCCAATGTTGGTGACCATTTGGAGGTATGAGCTTTTGAAAAGTTTACAAAGATCTACATTTGTTAGTTATCTAAATATCTGATGTTGAGATTAAAGATATGGTTTTTTTGTTTGAGGATAGGTTGTGAGCAATGTGAGATACAAAAGTGTGGAGCATAGAGCAGTGGTGAATGTAGAGAGAACAAGAATTTCAATTGTAGAAATCAATGGGCCTGCTTTGGATGCTTTGATATTCTTGCTCCACAACTAGTTGATGAAACTCACCCACCACTCTACAGACCCATGTTGTATGGAGAGTTTCTTAGGTACCTACAAACCATAGAGCTCAGAGGTAAATATAACTTAGATATTCTCAAGATATCAAAAGAAGAATATGAGATCTAACCCCTTTTTAAGGGAATAATTGTGGTGTAGACAATGCTAGGCAAGTTTTCCCGATATGAAAATAATCAAGCCTAGGAATTTTGAGGGGACAAAAACATTCTTGTCTTTAGGACATCAAGTAGTTGTAATGAAATTTTTACATCTTTAACATTAATAGAGAATCCACACATATGTACCATTCCTGATGTTGGTCTGGGGGCAAGGGACTCGAGGGGGGACCCATGAAGGTGCCATGTGATCAGAATAGGATGAAAACTAGCAAATCTGTCAAAAGTTGGTCAGGCCTTTTTGGTGTTAAACCAACAAGTAAGTCCTCTCTCCCACCTGTGCAAATCTTAGCCAATATTGAGGAGGGAACTTTTTCTATTACCATTCCAGATCAAATAATAGATGTTAATATCTCTTGAATGGCTAATTCTCTTGTGGGGAGATTCTTGGGATCTCGTCCTAATATCAAGGTGGTTAGGGCTTTTGTTAAAAGAAAATGGGCTTTGAAAGGCCAAGTGGAGGTGGTTGCTCTTCCCAAAGGATGTCTGGCTTTTTCCTTCTCATGTGAGGAGGACTTAAGGAATATCCTGTGTAATGGACCATGGATGATAGGAAAGCATTCTATGATCCTTCATAAATGGTGTCCTAGTTTGAATATGCAAGAAGATCTAAATGTGCAGGCACTGGTCTAGGTGACTCTTCTGGGTTTTCCTCTAGAGTTCTGGATGGAAGACATCTTTAAGGGTATTTCTAATGTCTTTTGGGAACTCCTATCGATGGATCCTATCACAGTCTCTAGAAGATGCCTTACGTATACTAGGATCTGTGTTGGGGTGTAGCAGGGAGTGGATATGCCAGAATCTATCACTCTCCAATCCAAACTTGGATCATGGGTCCAAAAGATAGAGTATGAATCAACCCCCTTTGCATGTTTTCATTATAAGAAAACCGGCCATTGGGCAAAACAATGCCCAAAGCATTTACCCCAAAAGAAAAAAATGAAAAAGATATGGGTAAAGAAGTCTGTAATTGGAACGAACTCTAATGGGGATAGTATGAATGGGAAGAAAGAAGGAAAGATGGAAGGGAAGGACATGCCTATTGAAGGATGTGACACATCTCTCTCTGATACTGAATAGAAAATGGGGGGTAGCATAAAAGTTTTAAAGGAACCTAAAAGCTCTGATGACTCCTTTGCAGAAGAAATCCAGAGCAGGCCTTAGGGGGCTATAGAGGGTAATGAAAACTTTGATGTGTGTTTGTTTGAAAAAGAAATGTCGGGAGGTTATGGCTTTTCTTTACCTTCTTAGAATAAGGATATCTGGCAAGATGCCCAAGTCTGTCTGATTCTGGGATGTTCAGAGGATAGGAATCAAAAGACTTGTGATACTCCGATGAGATTTGATAGGCAATCACCCTGCCCATCTAAATCTGCTAAGTGGGGTGATGAGGTGGATATTGAGATTGCCCTTTTTGGATCTAAATAATCAAATGAAGAGGGGTGGTCCAAAGTGGAGAAGAAAAAGACAGAACTAAAAATGTTAAGAAAATTAATAATAAATAAAGTGGCCAGATGAAGAGTGTCTCCTCAATCCTCAGAAGTACTAGAAGAACTAAGAATGGAGATGTGGGGGCTCCCCATGTTTCCCCAGGTAGACCCTCAAACCAAAAAAAAGAGAGCTCTTGAGACCAACAAGAGCTTAGTGGATGGTAGTAAAAAAACCATCCTAGAGTCTGGCCCATTCCATAAACAATGAAGTTTATCTCTTGGAATGTAAGAGGATTAAATAATCCTCATAAGAAAAGCATGGTTAAAAACATGATTAGAGACAATAAACTTGATATTGTTCTTCTATAGGAGACTAAGATGTCTAAGGATAAAGTTGAGAAACTCCAATTTTTTAGTAATGGTCTGTCCCTTGGAAATGATGTGGAGGGGGCTTCAGGGGGTATTGTGACAAGCTAGAACTGCAATTACATCAAGGGGGAAGTGTTATCCCAAGGTAATAATGTGACTAATATTAGATTCTAGCATATCAAAGATGACACTTCTTGGGTGTTAACTAATATTTATGCTCCGAATACTAGGTGGGGGAGGAATTCTTTTTGGAGGGAAGTTTCTAGTTTTAGGAGAGATTTTGCTGATGAAGGTTGGATCATTATGGGGGACTTCAACACTCCTTTGAAGAAAAATGAGAAATTTGGGGTAGCCAGCCCAATCTGGACAACATAATTGATCTTATGGACTTTATTGATAGTCAAGAGTTACATGACAAAAATTTTCAAGGGATTAATTATACCTAGACCAATAGGAGAGAGGAAAAAGAGCTAATTCAGGTTAGACTTGATAGAGATCTTGCAAGTAGCAAGTGGTTCAAAAATTATTGTTTCTCCTTATCTGCCTATATCAAAGCTGGTTCTGACCACTACCCGATTACCATAAGAGCTGATTTCAATGGACTAAAAAGGAACTTCCCTTTTCGCTTTGAGAAAATGTGGACTATCCACCCAAACCTAGAAAAGATGATTAAGGAATGGTGGAGTATTAGGATTGAAGGAATGACTATGTTCAAAGTTGCAAAGAAAATAAAAAATGTAAAGGACAACATAAAGAAATGGAACAAAGAAACCTTTGGAAATATCTTTACCAAAAAAAAGAAAATTGCAAAAGAACTGAAGGAGATCCAGGATAGTATTTAGAAAGACAAGTATAGTTTTCATACTAAAAATGAGGAAGATACTAAACTGGTTGAATACCATGATATTATCTCAAAAGAAGAATGCTTTTGGAGGCAAAGGTCTAGAAAGATTTTTTTAAAGGAAGGGGATAGGAATTCTAAATACTTCTTTATGACCACAGTGAAACATAGAATGGGCAAAAAAATTTCTAGACTTAAGGTCAATGGGACCATTAGTGAGAAGGAGGAGGAATTCAAAAGTGAAGCCAATAACTTTTTTTGGGGAACTCTTAAAGAAAGCTGAGAACCTGGATAAGGATTTCCAAGAAGAGTTGTTGGATGACAACCCATACATTCTGAATGATGATCACAATAGAGCTATTACTGCTATCCCTTCTATGGATGAGATACAAAAGGCTGTGTTTTCCTTTGAAGGAGATAAAGCCCCTAGTCCGGATGGTTATCTTCTTTTCTTCTTTCAAAAATATTGGAGGATTTTGAAAGATGATGTTACGAATGCAGTTAAGGAATTTTTTGGGGCTAGAAGGATCCTTAAGGAATTGAATGGTACATTTATTGCTTTGATCCCAAAGAAAGTAGGGGCTGATAGTATGGACCAGTTTAGACCTATCAGTTTATGCAACTTGGTGTATAAGATTATTTCAAAAATCCTCACTTCCAGAATTCTCCTTTTTCTTCCTTCTCTTATCTCTAGACAATAGAATGTATTTTTCCCTAGTAGGTAGATCTTGGATTCAATCATCTCGGTCCATGAAAATATGTACTCTTTGACCATGTCAAAGAAGGAAGGTTTTTTACTAAAACTTGACCTGTCTAAAGCCTATGACAAGGTTGATTGGGATTTTTTGAAGGCTACTCTTGAGGCTTTTGGTTTCAATAAAAGAAGTAGAGATCTCATTCACTGCTTGGTCTCCTCTGCCACTTTCTCTGTTCTTGTGAATGACTCTCCTACTCCTTTCTTCAAGTCTTCGAGAGCTCTTAGGCAGGGGGATCCCTTATCTCCAATTCTATTTGTTATCTTGGCTGAATGTTTGGGTAGACACATTGGCAGATTGGTTAATAGAGGATAATTCATTGGTCTGAAACCTTCCTCTAAGGACTTGATTTGTTCACATAAATAGTTTTTGGATGACTCCATAATTATGGGTGAAACCTCTATTAAAAATGGAAAAACCATTAAAAAAGCCCTTGATAACTATGCTGCTGCTATAGGTTAGAGTATTAATTGGAATAAGAGTTCTATCTTCTTCATTAATGTACCTGAAAAAAGACAAGAAAGGTTAAAAAGAATTTTGGGTTGTGAGGTTGATTGTCTCCCAGGGTCTTTTCTTGGCTTACCTCTATGCCTTACTCCTCCGGACTCTTTTTGGCAAGACATGATTGATAAATTCCACAAAATTCTAGCTAGTTGGAAGGATGCTCTTCTTAGCCAGGCTAGTAAGATTGTTGTTCTCAAAGCTACCCTCCAAAGTATTCCTCTTTATGCCTTGAGTCTATTCAAAATACCTAAGAAATTTGCAGAAAGCATAGAGAAAATCCAAAAGAACTTCCTTTGGTCTGGAGTGGAGAAAAAGAAAAGAATGGCTCTTATAGCTTGGGAGAAGGTTTGTAAACCTACTAGAAAAGGGGGTCTTGGTCTTTGCATTATAAGAAGTATGAATGAGTTTCTTATGGCTAAACTCCTTTGGATATTGTTCAAGGACCCAGGAGAATGGAGGACTATATGGCACAACAAATATAATAGGGATAGTTTTGATTTCAATAACTTTTTAAACTATGATTCTATCCAAGGTGGATCTTGTATTTGGGGCAATGCTTTAAGAAGAAAGGATTTGATTAAGAAGGGAATTAAATAGAAGGTTGGTAATGGAAAGAAAATTCTCTTTTGGGATGACACCTAGATGCTTGATAAACCCCTCAAGGAGGTTCCTAATTGGAATGATAATTTTATCCAATGTAAACAGATTTTGGGCATTCATGTGGAGAACTACTGGGAGGGGGATAAATGGACTAATTTGGCTAGGATAGATCCTTCTCTTAGAAGCCTAAATAAACTTTTGAATGCTATTGTTCTTTTTGATGAAGAAGATACTCTAATTTGGAAATATAGTGCCAATGGCATGTTCTTGGTTTCCTCTCTATACATGTAGAACTTTGAAGATAGTCCTGAACCATGCTGGGCTAAGGCTTAGTTCAAGGGATTGACTCCTAAAATTAATGTCTTTTTTTGGATCTTATTGCAGGATAAAGTTCTTACAATTGACAATCTCAAGAAAAGAGGCCTTGTTCTAACTAATAGGTGTTGTCTTTGCAAAAAAGATGAGGAGAATATCAACCATATGACCATCCACTATTCTTTTGCTAGGCAAATTTGGGCAAAATTCCTTGATTTGATGAATATGGAGTGGGTGTTCCCTCAAGACATTTATGAGCTATTCATTTGCTGGAAGCCACCTACTAACAATAAGTTCTTAATATCATTTTGGAACTTATTCCTTCCTTTCATGTGCTAGGGGGTCTGGAAAGAAAGGAATGAAATAATTTTTAGAAACAAGGAGTCCAACTGGGCTATTATTTTCCACAAGATTAAGAGAGCTCTTTTGGAGAATTTGGGGTTGATCAATAATTATCAAGACCCAAAGGATGACTGGGAGGCTAAAGTTTATAAGAATTGGAAGTTTGAAGGAAGGAAGGATTAGGATATCAAAATAAATCTGAGAGAAGAGGCTAGGTGGGACTATCCCCCTAATGGCTAGGTTAAAGTCAATTTTGATGGTGCCTCTAAGGGAAACCCTAGAATTGTTAGCTGTGGTATTGTTATTAGAGATGATTATGGGAACTACAAAGGGGCTATGGCCATTCCTATAGGCTTAAATACCAACCAGGTGGCAGACGCTAATGCTTCTCTTTATGGGTTGTTATTAGCCAAAAGGAAGAATTATACTAAAGTTTGGATTGAAGGGGACTCCCTAAATATTATAAATTATTTGAAGAACACAATGACCCCTTCATAGACTATAGCCAATGTTATTAGCAAGGCTAAAAATATTATTCAATCCTTTGATAAGTGTATGATAACCCACAATTTTAGGGAGGCCAACTTGGTGGATGACTGTGCAGTGAATGTGGCTTGTAAAAGCCAGGTGGATATTGAGTGGAATGATGGTTTTGCTCTCCCTTTTGAAGGGACATCATTAATTAACAAGGAACAAACAATTAGCAAGCAACACATTTTGAATGAAGAGAATATTAATGAGTATTGATTGCAGTAATTTGTGTGAAGATCATGAAGGATAGTGGGCTGATTCTGAGATAATTATTGGGGATTTTAGGCACGATTTATGGGTCCTTCAGAACATTAAAGGGTTTTATTACAACCGGAAGGCTAATTTGTAGAGTGATAGGATTAATCTTGAGAAGGGATTTTTTTATCTTTCATAGAGCTATGGGAGGTAGGAAGAGAAGATGCGAGCCGAGGAACTGTAGTAATTGGAAACAGAACAAGGAGATATGGAAAATAGTCAAAGATGGAGGTCTGGCAGATTACATGGAGAGATTGCATGGAGGGAAAGTTGCTATGACTAGTAACTTCATCAAAACTTGGAACAAGGGGAATGTTATGGTTGGTACGCAAAGTATGGAGGTGATTGAGGAGGTTATAACAGAAGTGACGGGCCTGATGACTGCGGGCATCAACTTCTACAGGGATAGGAATATTTTGAACAAAGCCTTGGAGGCTTTTGCGCCTATGGAGCAAGAGAGAAAATGCATGGTTAAGGTGGAAAACTCTTACTTTAATCCTAAGTGTATATCCAGGCCTTGGTGCCTTGTTTTATTTGTGATTATTGGTTACATTACCCTTGATGGTCGGTATAATAAAATTTACAACCATCATTTAATCCTTCTAAATCACTTTAGGCATGGGGTAAAAATTAATTTTCCTTTTTACCTGTTGAGCTCTCTGAATGCCTCTATCCTCCACTGGCAAAGGGACCCGGAGGGTGATCATTCTTTCCATGAAGGGCTTATGGTCCTCATTTATGAGGTTTTGAAATCAAAGAAGGTGGAAAGACCCTAGCTTAATAGAAAAGCCCTTGAGGATTATGAAACTAATGGGAAAGAGTCTGAGGAACCTTTTATGGAGGATACAAAAGAAGATGAGGGTGACTCTGAGGAGCACCAGGATTCCAACCCCAAGAGAAATAAAAGGAAAAGGAAGGTGGAGGATTCAATCATAGAAATGGATTTAGAGGAAGAGGAGAGTAGGGAGGAAAGTTCTAAGAAGCAGGGCAAAAATAGAGTGGAGCCCATTGGTAAACGCACCAGAGCCAAAAAAGAGAAGAAGAAAGTTGTGAAAAAGGTTTTTATATCCTCTAATGAGGGCTCTTCCTCCTAGGAAAAGATTAATTAGGAAGACCATGTGGATACTGAATCTACTATGGAAGAGAGTGTGGGAACCAGAAAAAATGTGTGCGTCAAGGATAATATCTTGCATGAGGTCACACAGGCTGTGAATAATATTGAGAAAGATGGTATGAGAAGGATAAGGTCAACATGGGGAAGGAGAATGTGGAGAGCTCTAAGGAGAACACAGAGGGAGGGAATAAGGGTTTTGAGAAGATGGAGGGAGGGAACAAGGATTTTGAGAATTTGGGTTGTCTGGCTTTTTTGACTAGCCTCAGCAATATGAAAAATGACATTACTGAAATGAAGTCTCATATTCACCAGCTCCAAAAAGAGATGGAGGTCCTTAAGAGGATGCACCTTGGGGAGAAAACTATGGGCTAGACAATTGATGAGCTCACTGACACTGTTGCAAGGGCTAAGGGTCTTACTATGTTCAATGACAGAATTACTGCCATGGAGAAAAAAACTGAAAACAGTAATGGAATGACCAGGAAAATTGAGACTATGGAAAAAAGAATTGAAAAGATGGAGAAAACAATTGGGAATATAGCAGAGTAGAGCTATGCTATCCTTAAGGCGTCAAATGAGCATGTGAAGATCCTGGTGGACAAGCTTGACAATGGGAAAGGGAACCAAGAGGTCACGGAGGCTAAAGATGATCAGGGTCCTAGCAGGCGTACTAGATCCAAGTTCAGGAAGATGGAGGATGACAAGAATAATGACATTGAAGATATGAAAATATTTGCAGCAAACATGCAGATTCTTACTGATTAGGCAGCCGAAATGATGAAATGTGTTTAAATAGTAGCTTGCTATCTTGTTGTCCTTTGTCTTTTGTCTATTCTTTTTGTTTAAGGACTCGTTTGTGTGGTTTTTTTTGGTGTTGTTGCACTTGTCCTTTTGGAGCTTAAATGCCTATTCTGTTATCCTATTGTAAAAGGTTTCAGGTCCTTTCAAAACCTATTTTTACATAATCAAAACATCTAAGGTATTCAAGAGAGAACTCACACATAGACATCAAGAATCCCATAATTTTTCATCTAAATACTTGGCCCTTAACACCTTAAACCCTTTATTGCTCCTTCCAATAAAAGGGGTAGATATTTCTTATAAAAGGGTGTGATTTGCAAAAGGATCATATGAATGTTAACTTAAGAAACACACCTAGACATCTAAGATATTCAAGATAATCCACACATATGCAACAATAATCCCATAGGTAATCGTTGGTCAATTGCTACTATTTGACCAACAACATTTTGCACATGTGATTTATAACATACTAAAAGAAGATTTTTTATAGAAATATATTCAATTAATTAGAAGATTTGATTGAAATAAATCATTTAATATGCCAAACATACTATTTTATTAAGAAAGGTATTCCAAATGCATATAAAATATTGGTAACTTTTTAATAAAACTATTACATGCCGACCATGAAAGAAACTAATCTACCAATCATATGACATTGCATTTTACCATATCATATATCAATACATGAAACATACAACCAAAACTATATATGGAGCATCATACCTAATAAACATCATGCTAGGACTCCCAACCCTCATGACATAGGGCTAGAAAGTAGAATTAAACACCATTCTTCTAATGACCTATTTGTTCTTATTATTCTCTAACTATTCAAGACTCACAAGTCATTTAAAACAAACACACTTTATTCTCCTCTTTTACTTTCCACATTTTAAAAAAGTAATTCAATCCCTTATCCTTAACTTATTGATAGCATTTTGAATTAATCAAAACTTATTGATAGTCTTCTTATGCAGTCAATGTCAACAAAACAAAAAAAGCACGTTGAAATACTTCCCCAAAATGGAAGCCATCCAGACAGGTTTGTAACCACAAATTTGAATACTCTGAAAGAAGAAAACCAATATGGAGATATCTGTGTAATTTATTCTACTAAAAAAAAGAAAAACTTGAGTTGCTTAAATTTATAGAGAACATAGCTTAGTTACTCATACACACCATTATTGCAGGAAGCCTATTCATGAATTGCCATAGTTTATCGGTTTTACATGAATGAGCTTAGCAATTGGTTTATTAGATGTTTACATGAACTTGGCAGGATAAACAAAAATCTATAGACATTCTTACAATAGAAACTAAAAATCAGCACTGCATAACCGACTGATGCATGTATTCTTAATGCTCGCCTAAGAAAAACAAGAGATGGACAACCAATGATGATGGGGATTAGGCGCTGAATACCAATCTGCTTGAAATTTCTCACAATCTTGTGTCACATCACACCTTCCAGATTTACTACTATCGTTCTCCTAGTGAAGTAATCTCACAAAGCTTGTGGAATGTTTTCCACTTGACGCTATTTCATAGAGCTCTCTCATGAAATAATTAAGGGATAATAACAAAATTTAATGAAAGACAACACAATTAAAATGCAATAACAAAAAGCTTCAAAGACATTTAAGGGCAAGAACAAAAAATTTCATATCGAACCTAAGAATGGCTGAATTGTTATTGCTTCCTCAGAGAGAATTACACTTCTTTCAAATATATACTCCAATAGATCAATAGTACTAGAAGAAGCATGAATCTCTGCTTGGAAAGAAGGGGAAGCTTATTTCTCAAACTTGATTTGCCTTTGCAACCTTGCTAAATTAACACGGAAGGAAACTGACAAATTCAAATGTATGGCCACACTGAAACAAAACAATCACTAAAAAGGAAAAGATAAGCAAAATAGAATTTAATTTCAACCCCTATCCCTGTAAAGATTCTTCTAAAATATATCACTATACACTTCCATTCACCTACTACAAATGTCCTGTTGATGCCACGTAACCATCCCCTTCCTTAGAACTTTCCACCTTCTTGTAATATGTAGAGTACAAAGAGCACAACACATAGAGGATTATCACTACATTCCTGTGAAAGCGTTACGGCATTGGAATTGGCATGAATGAATTTTGTTGTTATTTCCCTATTTTACACCGATTTTCCATACTACACTGCACATTTTTTCTCATTGAAATGGACATCTGTGTATATTTTTTCCTTCCACATATTGATTACATGCAAAACAACTTTGTGAATGTGATGCAGTCAAGGTAGGTGGATCCAATGAAGGACAATCCAAACTTTGTAGCCAGCAGAATTACACAGCAGATTAATCAACAATGCAACCCAAATTAATTGTTTAACACTAATTTTCATTAACATGCCCAACTATAAGGCCTTCCAGGTTAGGGCCAATTACAATCAGAAAACAATTCTGCAAGATCCACAACCAGATCCAATACAATCTCGGCTAGTCCAACTCTGAAGACAATCAAAAGCTGATGGAAAGGCATATCTAAAATTGAGCTCGCAAGCCTCCAAGAAATCTCCTTGTTCCCAAGTATGAAAACCCCTAGCTCTTTTACAATCAACAATCAGATTACAATCTGATCTGCAAGAACATAAAGAAATTTTCGACAACTTCGCTCTTAAGCTTCACATCTGACATTCCGATCTGCTCTATTGTCTAAGTTCTCTAGATCTACCCCAAATTCTGTCTATAAACATCTACCCAAGCATCATATAACTACTAGTCATCAGCCAAAAGTCGGCAAGATGAAACCCTTAACTCCCCAAAACAAATAATTAAATTCCATACAAGTCGGCTTACAAATGTATACAAACATTTAATTCAGCATGTTGGCCCATAACAATGGCTACCAACAATAAATGCACCAAGTCGGCTCAACAAATCACATAGAACTCTAGTCAGTAAGCCAGAACTACTGAGCGACAGTAAAATCACCGAGCATGCTAGTCATCACTGAGCACCAGTGTCGACTAAGCACCACAGGCATAACCGAGTAACACTTCACCAAGCACCAGAGACTACCAAGTTCCTTCAGTGATCGAGCTTCCTTCAATGACTGAGACTGTCAGTCAAGGCTGCAACCGAGTAACACCGGCCAAAATAAAAACACTCACTACAACATTTGGGGTTGAATTTAGATGCCACTACAATTTGTGTATGTTTTTTGCATTTTCTTTTGCAAGTGCCCCCGATGGTGTCGTAATAGCAATGCTAATTTTCGTAATTGTGACACCCATTTGGTTATAAACAAAAAAAAAGAAAAAGGAAGTGTCATTTGTAATTTGTGAATTCGAAGAGTTGTCGTGAATATGACACTACATTTTTGTGTGGTGCAAAGAGGGCATTCGAGTTTGGCATGCACGACTGAAGAGGCCAACACCGTGTGGGAAGAGAGCACTGACACTTGAGGTAGGCATTCAAGATTTTTCTTCTCATTAGCTCAATTTTAGTGGCATTGTTTATTTGATAGCATTGTTAATTGTGGCATTGTTTACATCTTAATTAGCATTTGGAATGCTCAATGACCCACGAGCTTTGAGAGCTAGGGCATCGTTGCTATTACCTTCAAGGCATTGTGTGAAGTGTTTGATCTCTCTTTATTTGTTTTGATATTGATATTCACTATGTGGTACTCCCTGTTTGTGATAATTTTATGAGGAAATATCTTGATGGCTTGCGGGCTACAAGCTAGGGCATCATACATTGTTTATGAGCTCACTGTTTAATACTTTCATTGTTTACATCTTATCATTTGGAATGCCTGATGACCCGCAAGCTTTGAGAGCTAGGGCATCACTTCTATTACCTTCAAGGCATTGTGTGAAGTGTTTGATCTCTCTTTATTTGTTTTGATGTTGATATTCACTATGTGGTACTCCCTATTTATGATCATTTCATGAGGAAATGTCTTGATGGCTCGCAGGCTTCAAGCTAGGGCATAATACATTGTTCATGAGCTCACTGTTTAATACTAGCATTGTTTACATCTTTTCATTTGGAATGCTTGATGACCTGCGAGCTTTGAGAGCTAGGGCATCATTTCTATTACCTTCAAGGCATTGTGTGAAGTGTTTGATCTCTCTTTATTTGTTTTGTTGTTGATATTCACTATGTGGTACTACCTATTTATGATCATTTCATGAGGAAATGTCTTGATGGCTCACGGGCTGCAAGCTAGGGCATCATACATTGTTCATGAGCTCACTCTTTAATACTGACATTGTTTACATCTTTTCATTTGCAAATGCTCAATGACCCACGAGCTTTGAGAGCTAGGGCATCATTTCTATTACCTTCAAGGCATTGTGTGAAGTGTTTGATCTCTCTTTATTTGTTTTTCTGTTGATATTCACTATGTGGTACTCCCTGTTTATGATCATTTCATGAGGAAATATCTTGATGCCTCGCGGGCTGCAAGCTAGGGCATCATACATTGTTCATGAGCTCACTGTTTAATACTGACATTGTTTACATCTTTTCATTTAGAATGCTCGATGACTCGCGAGCTTTGAGAGCTAGGGCATCGTTTCTATTACCTTCAAGGCATTGTGTGAAGTGTTTGATCTCTCTTTATTTGTTTTGCTATTGATATTCACTATGTGGTACTCCCTATTTATGATCATTTCATGAGAAAATTGTCTTGATGGCTCGTGGGCTACAAGCTAGGACATCATACATCATTCGTGAGCTCACTGTTTAATACTGACATTGTTTACATCTTTTCATTTGGAATGCTTGATGACCCACAAGCTTTGAGAGCTAGGGCATCATTTCTATTACCTTCAAGGCATTGTGTGAAGTGTTTGATCTCTCTTTATTTGTTTTGCTATTGATATTCACTATGTGGTACTCCCTATTTATGATCATTTCATGAAGAAATTTCTTGATGGCTCATGGGCTGCAAGCTAGGGCATCATACATTGTTCATGAGATCACTGTTTAATACTAGCATTGTTTACATCTTTTCATTTGGAATGCTTGATGACCTGCGAGCTTTGAGAGCTAGGACATCATTTCTATTACCTTCAAGGCATTGTGTGAAGTGTTTGATCTCTCTTTATTTGTTTTGCTATTGATATTCACTATGTGGTACTCCCTGTTTATGATCATTTCATGAGGAAATATCTTGATGGCTTGTGGGTTGCAAGCTAGGGTAGCATACATTGTTCATGAGCTCACTGTTTAATACTAGCATTGTTTACATCTTTTCATTTGGAATGCTCGATGACCCGCCAGCTTTGTGAGCTAGGGCATCATTTCTATTACCTTCAAGGCATTGTGTGAAGTGTTTGATCTCTCTTTATTTGTTTTGTTGTTGATATTCACTATGTGGTAATCCCTGTTTATGATCATTTCATAAGGAAATGTCTTGATGGCTTGCAGGCTACAAGCTAGGGCATCATACATTGTTCATGAGCTCATTGTTTAATACTGACATTGTTTACATCTTTTCATTTGGAATGCTCGATGACCCACGATCTTTGAGAGCTAGGGCATCGTTTCTATTACCTTCAAGGCATTGTGTAAAGTGTTTGATCTCTCTTTATTTGTTTTGCTGTTGATATTCACTATGTGGTACTCCGTGTTTATGATTATTTCATGAGGAAATGTCTTGATGGCTCGCGAGCTATAAGCTAGGGCATCATACATTGTTCATGAGCTCACTGTTTAATACTGACATTCTTTACATATTTTCATTTAGAATGCTCGATGACTCGCGAGCTTTGAGAGCTAGGGCATCATTTCTATTACCTTCAAGGCATTGTGTGAAGTGTTTGATCTCTCTTTATTTGTTTTTCTGTTGATATTCACTATGTGGTACTCACTGTTTATGATCATTTCATGAGGAAATTGTCTTGATGGCTCACGGGCTGCAAGCTAGGACATCATACATTATTT
This sequence comes from Chamaecyparis obtusa, assembly GCA_027943335.1. Classification (NCBI taxonomy): domain Eukaryota; kingdom Viridiplantae; phylum Streptophyta; class Pinopsida; order Cupressales; family Cupressaceae; genus Chamaecyparis; species Chamaecyparis obtusa. The sequence continues at coordinate 1,044,791 of BSBK01002634.1, forward strand.
GTGAGCTCATTGTTTAATACTGACATTGTTTACATCTTTTCATTTGGAATGCTTGATGACCCACAAGCTTTGAGAGCTAGGGCATCATTTCTATTACCTTCAAGACATTGTGTGAAGTGTTTGATCTCTTTTTATTTGTTTTTCTATTGATATTCACTATGTGGTACTCCCTATTTATGATCATTTCATGAAGAAATATCTTGATGGCTCATGGGCTGCAAGCTAGGGCATCATACATTGTTCATGAGATCACTGTTTAATACTGGCATTGTTTACATCTTTTCATTTGGAATGCTTGATGAACCATGAGCTTTGAGAGCTAGGGAATCGTTTCTATTACCTTCAAGGCATTGTGTGAAGTGTTTGATCTCTCTTTATTTGTTTTGCTGTTGATATTCACTATGTGGTACTCCCTGTTTATGATCATTTCATGAGGAAATATCTTGATGGCTTGTGGGCTGCAAGCTAGGGTAGCATACATTGTTCATGAGCTCGCTGTTTAATACTGGCATTGTTTACATCTTTTCATTTGGAATGCTTGATGACCCGTGAGCTTTGTGAGCTAGGGCATCATTTCTATTACCTTCAAGGCATTGTGTGAAGTGTTTGATCTCTCTTTATTTGTTTTGCTATTGATATTCACTATGTGGTACTCCCTATTTATGATCATTTCATGAGGAAATGTCTTGATGGTTCGCAGGCTACAAGCTAGGGCATCATACATTGTTCATGAGCTCACTGTTTAATACTAGCATTGTTTACATCTTTTCATTTGGAATGCTCGATGACCCATGATCTTTGAGAGCTAGGGCATCATTTCTATTACCTTCAAGGCATTGTTTAAAGTGTTTGATCTCTCTTTATTTGTTTTGCTGTTGATATTCACTATGTGGTACTCCGTGTTTATGATTATTTCATGAGGAAATGTCTTGATGGCTCACGAGCTGTAAGCTAGGGCATCATACATTGTTCATGAGCTCACTGTTTAATACTGACATTGTTAACATCATTTCATTTGGAATGCTCGATGACCCATGAGCTTTGAGAGCTAGGGCATCATTTCTATTACCTTCAAGGCATTGTGTGAAGTGTTTGATCTCTCTTTATTTGTTTTTCTATTGATATTCACTATGTGGTACTCCTTGTTTATGATCATTTCATGAGGAAATGTCTTGATGGCTTGCGGGATGAAAGCTAAAGCATCATACATTGTTTATGAGCTCACTATTTAATACTGGCATTGTTTACATCTTTTCATTTGGAATTCTTGATGACCCGCGAGCTTTGAGAGCTAGGGCATCATTGCTATTACCTTCGAAGCATTGTGTGAAGTGTTTGATATCTCTCTATTTTTGTTGTTGTTGATATTCACTATGTGGTACTCCCTGTTTATGATCATTTCATGAGGAAATGTCTTGATGGCTCATGGGTTGCAAGTTAGGGCATCATACATTGTTCATGAGCTCACTATTTAATACTAGCATTGTTTACATCTTTTCATTTGGAAGGTAGGCATTCGAGCTTTGTCTTCTCATTAAATCAATTTTAGTGACATTGTTTACATCTTAGCATTGTTAATAGTGGCATTGTTTACATCTTAGCATTTGAAATGCTTGATAACCCGCAAGCTTTGAGAGCTAGGGCATCATTTCTATTACCTTCAAGGCATTATGTGAAGTTGATCTCTCTTTATTTGTTTTGTTGTTGATATTCACTATGTGGTACTCCCCATTTATGAAAATTTCATGAGGAAATGTCTTGATGGCTCGCGGGCTGCAAGCTAGGGCATCATACATTGTTCATGAGCTCATTGTTTAATACTGGCATTGTTCATGAGCTCATTGTTTAATATCTGGCATCATGCAAACATACATTAGTACACTTACTATTTTGAATTTGAGCTTGGGCATCATGCAATGTTATTGCTGTCATTGCATGTTTGCTGCTATTGTTGACCATATATTGTTTTATACACTATTTATTTTATTGAGACCATGAGCTTGGCATTTGTAATGTATTTTCTGTTATTGGATCAATGCTACCATGTTGTTGAGTCTGTGTATGGATTGACTATGCACATGCATAATTATAGATGATGATAAGTAATAGGGTGTTAGGCATTGCTTAGATCCTTTGGATCTAACCCTATATTTTCCTTCCTTGCAGGTTTTGGATCATACAAGAGCATACTGGATTGAACCCTAGGTGAACACTTCATTACTTAGGCAATGTTTGGTATCTTCATTATTTATGTTCATCCACTTATGTATGTTTGCAATCATTCATATTCTTTTGAAAGTTGGCTATTAGTGATCATATAGGACCATTCTTGATGTTTTTGGGTCATTTGATGAAAAGATGTAAATAGGGACGTCAGTAATAAAATTTATTTTATTGTGCATATACCTTCTCTGATCAACTCTGATATGCACAGGTGATGAACATTCATATTTTCCTAAGCAGTACTGTGAGCTTTCCTTCCAACACATGTACTATTGTGAAAATCATCACAAGTCCATTTGTTGCAGGAAAGCTCACAGTACACACGTCTGGATGTCTGCATGTTTTTCACCTATTCATATACCAAATGATGAATGCTCAATTGTTGTAATGGAAAAGCATTAGAACCGTCCATATAGGACCTTCATTATTTATGTTCATCCACTTATGTATGTTTGCATTCATTTATATTCTTCTGAAAGTTGGCTATTAGCGACCATATAGGACCATTCTTGATGTTTTTGGGTCATTTGATGAAAAAATGTAGATAGGGACATCAGTAATAAAATAGAGATTATTGTCATTGCATGCTTGCTGCTGTTGTGCACCATATATTGTTTTATACACTATTTATTTCATTGAGACTGTGAGCTTGGTTTTTCTTTCAGAAGTGTATGGCTTGACTATGCACATGCATAATTGTAGATGAGGATTAGTAATAGGATGCCATTCATTTCTTAGATATTTTTTATCTAACCCCCATCTCTCTTTTCTTTGCAGGTTCTAGATCACACAGGGGCACACTAGATTCATACGCCGGTCAAAAATTCATCACTTCAGGCAATATCTAGCAGCCTTATTATTTATGTTCATCCTCTTATGTATGCCTTTACTCTTGCATTTTCTTCTCAAAGTTATTTTCCTTGTATAGTATATACAAGTTATTTTTCATATATATACATGTAATCTTTAGATGCAAAATTTTCTTTTCCTTTACATGTATCTTTGCATGAAATGAACACAAATTAAACAAGATCATCTAATAATACAAAATAGGGTACTATAGTCACTCATCTAGTAATTAGTTCCCCAAACCATTACTAAGGATTGAACATAAGTCTAAGTCCCCAATCTATTGTTCTATGTGTATAAAACAATATATGGTGCACAACAACAACAATCATGCAATGACAACAATAACATTGCATGATGCCCGAGCTCAAATTTAAAATAGTAAGTGTATTAATGTATGATCTAATAGTAGCAATCTCATTAATTACTAAGCCAAAGGGGTTTTCTGATTCGAAAGACTTAGCAGCCTCCAGGGTCATTTTCTTTTCTGTTGCGTTAACAAGACATCTGCTAGAAACATTATGACTGCGCATCCCTTTGCTCATCTCTTCAATTTTTTTTTTTTGTAGATTTCACCGTCTGACATTTCTTTTTGATAAGAGATGGATGTGAAAAAGATATTTTTGTTTTTCATTCTGAGAAGATACAGAGTGATTTTGAGTCACAGAGGAAATGCCCTGATCCTTCCACAAGTGCTATTCCGACGAGTTCTGATCACTTGATGAACAAAAAATTATCTATTGAGTTGAAAAGAAAATCAATAGAAGACGCTGAAAATAAAGTGAAAAAACCTAAGGTTTCTTCTCAATGTAAGTAAAATCCTTTCCCTCAATGAAAGATTGAAGTCTTTCTAAACTCATTTCTCCCAAATTATGGGAAAATTTGGACTTACCATTTGAATAACCACAAGTTTTTATTTGTATGCAGGCCATTTTTTTGAGAGTCATGAACATTTTCATCCATCTCTTACTGAAAAGGAATGTCAGATGGTGAAATCTACGGAAACAAAAATTGAAAAGATGAGCAGAGGGATGCTCAGTCATAAATGTAGATATCACAACAGCTGAGAAACATAAATGTAGATATCCAAAAAATTGTATGTGTATTAATGTTATTGCTGTCAAAATAGTATGTGTATTAATATATGATCTAATAGCAACAACCTCATTGATCATTACCTTTCACTCCTCCATCATTATAGAAGAGATAACTACCTACAACTATATTTCATAATTCCTCCTTTGAAGTCATAGGTTAGTTTAACTATTGGACAATGAGCTGATAGGAGTTTCAAATAGATTTGAATTAAAACTAAGAGTATTGAATTTTATCATGCAATGTTATTGCTGTCATTGCATGCTTGCTGCTGTTGTGCACCATATATTGTTTTATACACTGTTTATTTCATTGAGACTGTGAGCTATGTCCACTTACAATAATAAATTACAGATTTTCACTACAATTTCTATGTCCATTGCCATTAAAATATATCACTCCTCCTATTATATAGGCATAATAAAACAATATTGCATAATAGCTTTTGAATCACATTAACACACACCCATGTTCTGTAGCATAGTTCATTTTAGAAGTGTATGGCTTGACTATGCACATGCATAATTGTAGATGAGGATCAGTAATAGGGTGCTAGACATTGCTTAGATCCTTTGGATCTAACCCCATCTTTTCCTTCTCTGCAGGTTTTGGATCATACAAGAGCATACTAGATTGAAGCCTGGGTCAACACTTCATTACTTTAGGCAATGTTTGGTACCTCCATTATTTATGTTCATCCACTTATGTATATTTGATTTCATTCATATTCTTTTGAAATTTAATATTTATGAGCTCAAATTCAAAATAGTAAGTGTACTATTTTATTACTAATGTCCCTATATATTGTCGTCGACAGTCATGGATGTGAGATGTTCCTAATATCAATGAGATGGATGAAGAAGAATATCAATGACATGAATGAAATGTATAATAATGCAAGATGTTTGGCATGTTCTGATGATTGTTTTATATGTACTACTCTTATTCACCTTGTTTTATATGTCCTACTCATATATCTATCTTTGATCTTTTGTTAAGAGAAATTTCATTCTAAAAGAGTGTATTTAATCTCTATATGCCTAAACAACCTCACTAGTTAAGAGTGTTCTCATTTGTAGTGGGCATGACAAGAATCAAATCACTTGAAAGACACCAGTATTTAGACATGCACAAATTAGTGACGTGATTAAGAAAATTACCTTTCTTTACAATTGCATGGTTGTCTTTGGTTTGTCATTTTGTTTTGAGTGTCTAGTGATTTAAACCAAAGACTTTGACTTAGCCAAAAAATGTGCAAGTCTACACTCCATAGGAACAAAGAACATCAAATTCAGACCAAAGAAGTCAAGAAGTCACTTGAATCAGATCTGAATGCAATCAGGTCTGCATATATCCCATGAACACATCAAGAAGAATGCATCTCTGATTGCCGCACTAGCTTCTTGTGCCGGAGCCATCACTATCACAAGTCTTAATTCGGTAGGATCCATTCAAAATCCAAGTCTCTAGACTCAACTCAATAATCCATGACCCACTACTGAATCTACTGAAAAGTTATCTCCGAATGATCCATAACCAAATCATGAGCAGGAACCAGATCTGCAAGAACACCATTCTGAATCAACAAGTATATATATATTTTTTAAAAAATTGATTGTCATCATAACTACGATGGCATTACAACAATGATGGGTATCCATTGCAAACATCTGACATAGAGTCATCGTATTAACAACATCGATGTCAAAACAAATCATAAATGATGAATGTTCGTCATAAATTTCTAATGCATGTCCGTCGTATGTACAACATAGTCATCATTACAAACCATAAATGATGCACATCTGTCATAATATTGCGATAGAAATCCATTGCACTAATAGCATTTCCGTTAGAAAATAGGTTAATAACGATGACTTCCCATCGGAATATTCTAATGGGTCACCGTTGTTTCTATTGGTTGCGATGATTAGGTGTCACAATAAGGACGACCGCAAATAGGTCCAATGACAAGTTCACTTTGTTGGCACCCACTTTTTGCGATAGCTAAGGCTGTCATAATTACGACACCTAACAAAACTATCATTTTTTTGATTGCAAAACTGTGACACCGGGTAGTGTCGCTCAATCAATAGTATACTATCGAAATTGGGATGTTCGACCATTGGAAAAAGGTCTCAAATGTACTAGTGACTCCATGTAGTTTTTTCGAGGACACAGAATGCCCCTGTCTTAACCTTGGATGCCCCTACATCACACACCCCAGGTTCCAAAAGATGTTCATATGTGAGAAGAACATCTTTCAGGATTTAGCACATAAATCCCAAACTGGTTCTTCACATACAAGTCCTCCACCTTTTCTGCTCTCAAATTATTCCACTTCAGTTTCCTCTATCTCTTCAAGTCTTTTCTTGACAATGTATAGGTTGGTTCTCCATACTGATCATTCATTTTCTCTGGATCCACAATCTCAACTCGGCTACCAATACTCAAGCTTCTCCTAATGAGCGTTGTATCCAACAAAGGCATCAGTGAAAACTTCCTGTCATTCTTCTCAATAGTAAACACATTCCAAACACATTCATAAATAGCTCTGCAATCATATTGCCAAGGTCTACCGAGCAATATAACACAACTATTCATCTTCACAATGTCACAAAGCACAAGATCCTTGTACTGGCCAATCTGAACATCAATGAAGCATTGTTCTCTAACTTCCAAAGCATGAACATCTTGTAACTAGCCAATCCTATAAGGACAAGGATGTTTCATTCTCTTCAAACTGAGTTTCTAAACCAGGTCCTCAGCAACAAGGTTATCAGTACTACCACTATCAACAATAACATCATAGAGTTTACCTTCAGTCTTGCATCGGGTCCTAAACAAGTTACTCCTCTGACAAGGTGCATCCATTGCACCGAGCAATGTTCACCGAAGCAACAAGTTCTTTGATTTAGGTTCATTCTGAATGTTCTCATTCATCATAGTAGTTCATCCATCAACCTTCTTCTATGTACACTCAAAAGAACAGTGTCCTTCCTCTCCACAGTTATAGCAAGTAATCTTAAAGATAACTCTATCTATCTTCTTCTTCTATTCCACAAGTTTCTATTCATCTTCTGCATCAGTTGGTTTATCCTTCACCGAGTGATCAATCTTTTCTTTCCCTCGGGGATTACTAGGTTGTTTCCTCTTCAACTTATCTTCTTCCTTTAGAGCATACTAATAAGCATCTTTAACAAAATCAATCTTCAGCATACCAAGCTCATCTTGAATATTGAATCTTAGACCACTCACATACTGAGCTACCTTTTTCTTACCAAGCTCTTAGTGTCCAGACCGAATAGTAAGTTTGTAGAACTCCTCGGTATAATCTTCAATAGACAAATCCTTCTATTTCAGATTTTGCAACTTCTTAAACAATTCAATCTCATAGTCAGCCGGTATGAACTTAGCTATCAAATTAGTCACCATCAATCTCCATCGATTGATCTTTGTTTCAACTTCATCTTCTCGGTCTCTCTATAGTTCTTTCCACCAAAGAGCAGCATGTCCTTTTAACTTTGTCTATGCTAATCTCACCCGAAGAGGATCTTCAATTTCTTCCATCTCAAAGAAATCTTCAAGTTCACCAATCCAATCAATCAGATTGTCAGGTTTCAAAGTACTAGAGAAAGTAGAAACTTCCATTCGGTAATTACTAAACCGAGTAGCAGATCTAGGCAACCAAGCAGTTTTGTCTTCACCAGATCTATTCCTTTGGTCATCACCACTAGATCTAGCAGTTTCAAATTCTTCAGCATCTTCTTCATAGCCATCGTCAGTACCAACATTTTGAGGTATACCAACAATAGTTCTCATGATCTCGGTGACCATGTCATTCTTCATCAATTCCATCTCAGATCTGAAATCTGATTTCACCTTCTCTATGATTCGAGATTCAATAGTATCACAAAGATTAGAAATAACTCTAGGGTCCAATCTTCTCAGAGGAATCCTTAAAGATGTGAAAACTATCTACAACAAACCCTCACTGACCACCTTGTGAAAATTTCCAAGTTGCAACAAGTCAGATCTCAACTTGCAATCTTACGAGCAACTAGGGCACAATTTCACAAGTTCAGTGCTTCAGATCTACAATCCAGATTGTGCACAATATTTTTGCCAACAAGATCAACTTCGCAAGATCAGCCTTGCTAGGTCAACCTTCTGCTTCAACAAGATCAAACTTCACTCTAATACCACCTGATGTAGTCAAGGAAGGTGGATCCAATGAAGGACAGTCCAAACCTTGCAACCAATAGAATTACACAGTGGATTAATCAACAATGCAACATAAATTAATTTTTTAACACTGATTTTCATTAACATGCTTGACTGTAAGGCCTTCTGAGTTAGGGCCAATTACAATCAGAAAACAATTCTACAAGATCCACAGCCATATCCAATACAATCTCAGCTAGTCCAGCTTTGAAGACAATTAGAAGCTGATGGAAACCCTAAGGCAGATCTAAACTTGAGCTTGCAAGCCTCCAATAAATCTCCTTGTTCCCAAGTATGCAAACCCCTAGCTCTGCTACAATCAACTATCAGATTACAATTTGATCTGCAAGGACATCAAGAAATTTTCCACAACTTCACTCTCAAGCTTCACATATGACATTCAGATATGCTCTTTTGTCTAAGTTCTCTAGATCTACCCAAAATTCTATCTCTGAACATCTACCCAATTATCATATAAATACTAGTCATCAGCCACAAGTCGGCAAGATGAAACCCTTAACTCCCCCCAAAAAATAATTAAATGCCATACAAGTTAGCTTACAAATGTATACAAACATTTAATTCAACATGTCAGCCCATAACAATAGCTACCAACAATAAATGCACCAAGTCAGCTCAAAAAATTACACAGAACTCCAATCGGTAAGCTAGAACTACCGAGTGATAGTAAAATCACCGAGCACGCCAGGCATCACCGAGCACCAATGTCGACCGAGCACCACAGGCATGATCGAGTAACATTTCACTGAGCACCATAGACTACTGAGTTCCTTCAGTGACCGAGCTTCCTTTAATGACTGAGACCGTCGGTCAAGGCTGCAACTGAGTAACACTGGCCAAAATACAAACAATCCATACAGTTTCACCAGGGACATAGAATGCCCCTGTCTTAACCTTGGATACCCCTGCATCAGACACCCCAGGTTACAAAAGATTTTTATATGTGAAAAGAACATCTTTCAGGATTCAGCACATAAATCCTGAACTGGTTCTTCACATACAAGTCCTGCACCTTTTCTTCTTGCAAATTCTTCCACTTTAGTTTCCTCTGTCTCTTCAAGTCTTTTCTTGACAATGTACAGGTTGTCTCTCTATACTGATCATTCATTTTCTCTGGATCCACAATATCAACTCAGCTACCAATACTCAGGCTTCTCCTATCGAGCGTTGTATCCAATAAAGGCATCAGTGAAAACTTCCTGTCATTCTTATCAATAGTAAACACATTCCAGACACAGTCATAAATAGCTTTGCAATCATATTGCCAAGGTCTACCAAGCAATATATCACAACTTTTCATCTTCACAATGTCACAAAGCACAAGATCCTTGTACTGGCCAATCTGAACATCAATGAAGCATTGTTCTCTAACTTCCAAAGCATGAACATCTTGTAACCAACCAAGCCTATAAGGACAAGGATGTTTCATTCTCTTCAAACCAAGTTTCTGAACCAGGTCCTCATCAAAAGCTTCTTCATAGCCATCCTCAGTACTTGTTACCCTATTTTTCATCATGCAGATTAATAGAAAAAAAGGAAAAGGGTGCATTTAGGTATTTTCATTTAACAATGCTTTTCAAGTTATGTGGATCTATAGTTTTTTATTGCATTCATATCAAATTTTAAATTGTACTCTAAGTATTGATCACATGTCAAAATTTTCAAATTCATAATTGATCATTACATTATGCATTCATACCGGAATGTAATTTACAAATGTTCCTTTCATACTTCGTATTTCTTATCAATAAATAGAGTACAAAGTGTAGAATAGAAAAGAAGAGATAAAGGTATGAGTGGGTCCTTTGCATTGCCTTGAAGATTCTTCATATCTGGAGCTAGTTGTCGTGTCTGGTCCAAGTTCTCTGGTCTTCATCTTGAGTCTGCATCTGTCTAGTTCTAGGTCTTTAGGAGTTGTCTTGCATCATGGTTAAGGGTTTGCTAGATCCAATTGGATCTAAGCAATGCAAAAAGAATGAAACATCATACATTATCAAATTCTTTCATAGCTGCATATATTTTTGATATTCAATGTAGTAACAACATGAGCATGCACATAAAGAGAAAAGCAGTGTTAAAGGATAGCAATGTCGCATTATGATTAGTGAGCACACCAGTGGTTTAATGGATGCCCAAAATTGACCACTGGGTCATGTTCACTAACCTAATGCGTTAGTTTTTATGTTTTCAAGCTAAACAAAGAGATGCATTGTTTAAACAAACTATGCATTACAGTAAAATCAAAAGATGCATTATACTTTTCATCATGATGTTCACAAAATCAGTGTGTTGTACAGATTTTGCTCATTTGTTGAATAGGTGCAAAAGATCGAGTACAGGGTCACTGAAGTCTGTTTATGAGTGTCATGAGCCCATGCTCAAACTTCATAAATAGGTTTTGGTGTTGGTGTTACATTCTCTTTAAATCTTGATATTTTATGTGCATATCTAAAATTTGAAGTCTACTACAGAATATCAGATTATATGCAATCATGCAATATAGTGCTCACTGTGAAAATACTAGAAGATGCATAAGCTACCAGCAAGGAAAGATAATCAGACAGTGGTGCAATGCATGGATTCGGGTCTTATGAATGATACAAACTATCTATGATAATTGCTACATCATGGTATAGAGATTTGCAAAATATAAATCTAACACATGCTCACTATTCAAACATCTATGGAGAATATCACAACAATAGAAGAACTAAGCTCCAACAAAATGTACCATATGCTATGCAAGCTATCAAAGCTCAATATAGATTCATTTTTTTTTTCAGATTTAAGACTTTAATGATGCAAACACAACTTGGAATGTATTGTTTTCAGTTAGAAAAGAAGCTTGATATTCTTCAATGTATCATTCCAAGTAGCCAACAATAACAAAGGCTCAAAATCTCATAAAATCAATGAATAAATGGAGATCATCAACACAGTGAAATATCAAGTTTCAGAGAATAGGTGCCGGCAAAGAGAAACTTAAGGTGTTCTAAGTCAAAACCCCAAGATGAGTTCAAATCACTGTGAGAACTCTTAGTCAAAAGCCGAGCTTCATTATTACAGCCTGTGTGCTTTTAGCTCAAGCTCATTAAGCTTTGCAGAACAAGATACTCATAGTTAAAGCTAGTATTCAAGGTTTGTGCCATAGAGGAATTAAAAGACTGAGTTCTAAGTAAATGCCAATTAATCGTAGGGCCTTTCAATTAGAGCCAGAGAAGGATAAGGATTCAAAGAATAATAAGTTGTGGGTTTAGATTTTGCAGATGGTCGACATGGATTAAAGGTTTTTTACTTTTAGATTTCCAAATTCTTAAATGAATTCTGTCAGGATCTAAAAAGCCCAGGGTTTCAATAAATGCAAAGTCATTGACAAGGTGAATAAATGAGCTAGCTTCTCACAAGATTTGACAACTCGAGTTCTCCCAGTATTAAGACCTGTGTATAGGGCCTGATTTAATCATAGTTTCAGTCAAAGGCCAAGTTCAAAAATACAAAGCAGAGTTTCATCTTAAACACATGCTGAGATCTATTCATAGCTAGAAGTACAAGGTTAACAAAGAAGCAAAATCCTAAGATCTACGGCTAAGGAAGGAGAAAATATCAGTATAAATGAAAAGTGCAGCAAAGGTGAAACAAGATATACTCATCTCTAGTTTTGTTTGAGTCCAGCTGAGCTCTAGTGAAACCCATGGGCTCTCAATTAGAGGATCGTTGCAATGATGAAGCCATGAGTTTCAACTCGTGAACTTCAAGTCACAATTGAGTCAAGTTCTAGTAGAAAAGTATCAGACATAGCTATGTGCCAAGTTTGAAAAGAGAGAAACACCTGTGTTCAACAGTCAAAGCCTGAATTCTTGGGTACATTACAAAAAAGAAGAGCTGAGTTACAATCAAGTACGAGCCTAGGGTTCAAAACCCACAAGCCCAAAATACTTCTCTAAGTCACGGCTTTAAAACAAAGACAAAAGAGGTGAGAAGTCGAGTCATGACTTATAGAAGCCAAGTCGTGACTTATAGAAGCCGAGCCATGACTTATGGTAAATAGATAACTGTGAGCCTATTTATAACCCATGAATATAAATTGAGTTTCAATAGTCAATGAAGCCGAGCGATGCATAAAAGCTCGAGTCTAAACTCATAGAGTTTCCAGTCATAGACAAGTGCCAGTCATTGCCCCTGATCTTCAGTCAAGCTCATATTTACCAATAAAAGCCAAAGACTTATCTAAATAAGAAAATATTGGGTCAAACCATAGATCAAATAGCACAGAGAAGGTAAATTGTAGGTGGCGGCCACAAGCTAGGGTTTTACACTCCGTATTTCCCTAATTTTCAAAAAAATGCAAAGCTAGAGAAAACTCAAAGTCCAAAATCAAGAATAGTGCTAGATTTGATAAAATTTGGAGTCCCTGATGGAGAAAATCAATGTCATTCAATATTATAGGCATTGACATCAGACCTTGAAAATGGAGCAAGTGCCACCTATCACCGATTTTTTAGCATAGTCTCGCAAGTGGGAAAGTGGTCATGTTGACTTGCTTATCCCTTTGCATTTTTTGTAAACTTAGGATTTTCTTAAGTTTCTTTAGTAGGTGTAGGTTTTGGTTAATTCTGAGTTTTTTAATTAAATGTTGGTAAGCAATGTAAAAGGGATTTAAATCCTTATTTAAAACTAATATTTAGGGGCTAGTAATAGTGATAGGGCTAAATTTATGGCATCATTTGTGCATAAATTTTGGAGACTTATTGGGAGTTTAGTGTTGAATTTGGAGTTAATTAGGAGATAATCTAGGAAAGCTATTTTATAGCTGAAGTTGAGTTTCTCTAGGAGCTGATTTTTAGGGTGATTGGATTTTCGAATTAGGGCTTGGAGGGCTTCTTAAGGGAGTCACATTGTCAGTTTTAGGGGTTCAGAATAGTGGAAAGGAAGGGTGGAGTGATCATATTCATTCCTCTACCCCTTTTTCATGATTTTGTAGCCATTTTTATAAGTTTTTGAAGGATAATAAAGCAGTCTTTTCTGATTACATCAATTTCTGAGTATTGAATCCAGTCCTATTCTTCTTTTCTACATGAAGTGTTGTATTTTATGTGATCTAGTAAAGTGAATTGTTTTCCAATTCCTCTTCCATGTTATAAAAAATTAGGCCTTTTTGCAAAATATGTAATTTTGTTGTCAGTTTTTATTGTTTGTGGTATGAACCCTAACTGTGAATTCTAGCCAACCTTTATGTTGAATAGAGAATGATGAATGAAGCTCAGTAATTTTGTAGTTGTGGAACGTCAGTTTAAAGATCCTGATAGATCTGTGCCAAGTTTTGGTGTATCACATCGTTTCAAGTTTAGTTTTAATAGCTTTTCCCTTTTCCCCATCAAGTTTTCAATCAGGAGGTGATATCCCAGATCAAATAGGAACCGACCTAGAATCTGGAGATTCCTCCTTATTCATAGTCTACCTACAAGCTACAAGAGGAGGTTTCCATTGTCAGGATAGAATTTTTGCGTAGCCCTAATGCCTGATTTAGGGTGACAATTCTAAGCCTAAACAGTACCAACATTCTGAGGTATACTAGCAACAGTTCTCATGATCTCAGTGACCATGTCATTCTTCATCAATTCCATCTCAGATCTGAAATTTGATTTCACCTTCTCTGTGATCCGAGATTCAACAGTATCACAAAGATCAAAAATAAATCTAGGGTCCAATATTCTCAGAGGTATCCTTAAAGATATGAAAAACCCTCTACAACAAACCCTCACTGACCATCTTGTGATAATTTCCAAGTTGCAACAAGTCAGATCTCAACCTACAATCTTGTGAACAATTAGGGCACAATTTCACAAGTTCAGTGCTTCAAATCTACAATCCAGATTGCGCACAATCTTTTCGCCAACAAGATCAACTTCGCAAGATCAGCGTTGCTAGGTCAACCTTTTGCTTCAACAAGATCAACCTTCACTCTGATACCACCTGATGCAGTCAAGGTAGGTGGATCCAATGAAGGACAGTCCAAACCTTGCAGCCAACAGAATTACATAGTGGATTACTCAACAATGCAACACAAATTAATTTTTTAACACTGATTTTCATTAACATGCCCGACTATAAGGCCTTCTGGGTTAGGGCCAATTAAAATCATAAAACAATTCTGCAAGATCCACAACTAGATCCAATACAATCTCATCTAGTCTAGCTCTGAAGACAATTAGAAGCTAATGGAAACCCTAAGGTAGATCTAAACTTGAGCTTGCAAGCCTCCAATAAATCTCCTTGTTCCCAAGTATGCAAACCCCTAGCTCTACAACAATCAACTATCAGATTACAATCTGATCTGCAAGGACATCAAGAAATTTTCCACAACTTCACTCTCAAGCTTCACATCTGACATTCATATATGCTTTGTTGTCTAAGTTCTCTAGATCTACCCAAAATTCTATCTTTAAACATCTACCCAAGCATCCTATAAATACTAGTCATCAACCACAAGTCAGCAAGATGAAGCCCTCAACTCCCCAAAACAAATAATTAAATGCCATACAAGTTAGCTTACAAATGTATACAAACATTTAATTCAGCATGTCGGCCCATAACAATGGCTACCAATAATAAATGCACCAAGTCGGCTCAACAAATCACACATAACTCCAGTCGGTAAGCCAGAACTACCGAGAAATAGTAAAATCACCAAGCACGCCAGGCATCACTGAGCACTAGTGTCGACTGAGCACCGCAGGCATGACCGAGTAATATTTCACCGAGTGCTAGAGACTACCGAGTTCCTTCAGTGACCGAGCTTCCTTCAATGACCGAGACCATCGGTCAAGGCTGCAACCGAGTAACACCGGCCAAAATACAAACACTCCATGCAGTTTTAGTGAGGACACAAAATGCCCCTGTCTTAACCTTGGATGCCCCTACATCAAAATGCCTTTCCCAGTTAGGTTTTCTTGTATATTCCACTTCTCCAACTGGCATACACCAAAAAAAAAGATGACAATTTTTGTAAAAGTGGGAAAACATGGCCAAAACACCCAGCTGCCTGATCGAGGCATTCGATGGATTGTTTTGATTACGTGTGAATGATTTTAATATATCCTAAATATTTTATTGCGATGATTTATCAACACTGGTTGCTGGTTCTATGATGTAAGACTTCTGGGAAGTCTTAAAAGGCGGGCAGACATCTCCCCAGGAGAAAGCCTATCGGCTTAATTATGAAATTGACCTCTCCCACACACTAGTCATGGGCCCGCCTCACAGACGGTATTCAATGCCTTTCACGCAAAAGAATGAAATAATTCATGATGGTTGTCAGACATTAGAAATTTTATTTAAACGGTCATAGTTCTAAGAGTGACCTTTAGCATTGGAAATTTGGAATTTGTTCAAAGTTCTTTATATATATATATATATATAT
This sequence comes from Chamaecyparis obtusa, assembly GCA_027943335.1. Classification (NCBI taxonomy): domain Eukaryota; kingdom Viridiplantae; phylum Streptophyta; class Pinopsida; order Cupressales; family Cupressaceae; genus Chamaecyparis; species Chamaecyparis obtusa. Next base: position 1,060,623 of record BSBK01002634.1, read on the forward strand.
GTATATATATATATATATATGTATATATATATATGTATATATATATATATGTATATATATATATATATGTATATATATATATATGTATATATATATGTATATATATATATATATGTATATATATATATATATGTATATATATATATGTATATATATATATGTATATATATATATATGTATATATATATATATGTATATATATATATGTATATATATATATATATATATATATATATATATATATATATATATATATATATATATATATATATATATATATATATATATATATATATATATGTATATATATATATATATTGGGGGTTCTTCGTTTATGGTGTTAGAGTCTTTGTACTCAGCAAGACTTATCTCTAGTGAGCTCATTCAGAACCAAACAACTTCACCAATAGACCAAGAGCCCATTGACAAATACATATATATTTTTGATTGAGGTCATTTTTTTAAATATGTCTATTTACGATCCCCTCTCACACCTTATTTTAATGTATGTGTTTTAAACTCACCAAAACTTGATTCCTAGTGGGATCATTAATTACTTTCCAACTTCACTACTAGATCAAGAGCCCATTTGATTATTTTTTTCCAAATATTTTAGCAATTGAATATTTTATATATCTAAATTATGTGAATCAAATCTTTAAAATAAATATTATAACTAGCAGTTGCACATTTTTGTCCGTGCAATGATGAGCCGATAGGAGTGATTTGTTTTGTACTATGAGGATAATTGGTCGTAAGTAATGAAGAGAAATATTTGTATTAATGAGAAAACAATAGAAAGATGTTTTTCATAGCAAGGAGAGATAGGCCATTATTGGCATAGATGACAGATGCTAGAGCAATTTTAAGGACACCTTAAATCAATAAGGATGAGTAGTGTGTCCAAACTGAAAGTGGTATTGAAGAGGAGAACATAGTAACATATTTGCATAATGGAATGGTAAATGGTACAGATGTTATAATAGAATTTTGTTACAACTATCAAAACAAAGCAACATTTAAGGAATTAAAAAATTAATAGATTGATAGAATTATGCAAATATACAAGGCCAATACAAAGTTGCAAAATAATCCATAATTTTTTTACAAACGAAACTAAATTCTTTAACAAGTAGTTTGAGTTCTATACAAAATGAAGGAAATTCACATTATAGGATGAAATCATCGTATTGTAGCACATTTTTTCAAAGAGGAATCATCATGTTATAATGCAAAGAGGATCTTGTAATAATTTGAAACCTTCAATTATTGTTCAAACAATAGAGGGGTTTCATTTTGTAATTGTAGAAGTGAGATGTTTCCCAAATATAAACCACTACCTATGAATAAAGCAATAAAATGTCAAAATCAAAGAAGAGAAATGAAGTGATGAAGGATATAAACCACCTAGATATATAAAAATACTATTTAAATCTAACCAAAATAAAACTTGATGTGTTTGAGGATCCCACAGATCATAGAAGTTCTTCTTTAGATCACCAAGAAGGAAAGGTTTGACTTACCGATGAGTTTTGCATCTCGGATTGCAAGCAAATCAAAGAAGAATCTGAGATGAGAAATCATGTCCCTTGAATCCTGCAAAGCTTATCAATAATGTCTACCCTTATGATTTATTTGAAGATGTTGAACCTCAAAATGAATAAATTATATCAATTCTAGTAAACAAATAGTTCGCTCTTGACTATGAAAAAGTATCTAGCTTAAAATAGATAAGAGCATTCAAATCTAGCTATTAAAGAACATTAGAAAAGTGTAAAAATGTTCACCTACATTATCAACAAATATGACAAAATATCTAATTTAAACAACTCAATGTGATTATCATTATTAGAATATTAATTTTGACTGATGATATTTTTAGAGATTAATAAGTTTATATCATCACCTAAATAACTTGGGCCATTTGGATTTCAAGATAATATTCTTTGAGGTTGGATTTATATCCTGTCTTCTCTCCTCTTCATGCCCAAAATTTTAATAAACAACAACAAATATTGTATTCCTTATTGTTATACTAAATTGATACTACAATTGATTACTATATTGATATAACATATAATATTTATCCACTGCCCATTTCTTAGAATTATGATTTAAACTCTCTTTCATACTTATTCTAAATATATTTCCATTTCATGCAAATATCATTTCCAAGAAGACAAACCAGTTCCTGTTAGTTGGGATGACCTAGTATCATAAATTTCAATAGATATTTTGACTGACCCAACCTCAAAATGGTAATGCCTTTAATGCAATCAAAGTTGAAGGTAACCATCGAACAATTTTCTATCCAGTGGCATTTAATGTTTTTAGCTTCTCCTCCTAACTAACTGATGCAGGAGCATCTCGGGTCCTTGGGAATCCCATGTCACCCAAAAAAATTTGGAGTTTGTCTATGTTGCTTGGTTCCTACTTTGATCGAGTTGGTTGATTTCCTTTGGTTACCGAGTGTGGTCGATTATTTCACTGGCACTCGACATTGCCTGTCTGTTGCTCGGTTATCTTGCTTGCCGACGGGTTTAGTTTCAATTCTTGTTGTGGCTGACTTGTGCATTTATATTGGATCATGGATTTAATGTTGGTATCCATCATTGGGAAGTGTGTGGTCCCAGATTTGACCATTTCTTTCATTGATTGTGGATCTGAAGGCTGACTCAACTCGGTAGCTTCTTGTATAAATGTAGATGTTTGGTTGTTGATTAGGGAGTCAATTTTGGGGATAGAGGATAGTAGACACTAGATTGGAGATTTGTAACAGATCCTTGCATGTTTGAGGACTTCTGAGATTCATTGTAATATCAGGCCATAACCGGGAAGGCCTTACAACCTGACATGTATGATTCTAATTGATGAAAATATATAAAATTTTTTGCATTCTCTCTCTCACTGTTGTGTTTGTTGGCTTTCACATGTGTTGGGCAGGCTTGGATCATTAGGGTGCACCATTGTTTGGCCCCTTTAGCACCCTACCTTGCATCAGGTGGTATCAGAGCAAGGTGAGATCTTGATCTAGTTCTGTGGATCTAGGTTTGCAGGTTCCTCTTGAAGCCCTAGTTAATTGTTGTGGGGTAGCAGATTGCAATCAGACCTGCAATTGCAAAGGGTTGTCAAGATGGTTTGTGGGAGGTGAGATGCAGATCCAGGATTGGCAGATATGCTAAGGAAGATTTCTACTAGGTTAGAAGCTATTGAAACAACCCAAAGAAGAGGCAGACATCTTGAAGATGTTAGTGATGATGAAATTGAAGAAGAACAGGCGAATGCAAAACCTGCACCTGTTATGGATCAAGGTGAAGAAAGATTTTTGAAGGCTTTGACAAGTCTGAAGTCAACACCACATTTAAATCCTCCTGAGTATGGTGGAAAGATGGATTTTGATGAATTGGTGGACTGGATCACTGAGATGGAAAAATATTTTGAATATGAAAACATTCCTGAGGATAAGAAGGTGAAGATTGCAAGCACAAAGTTGAAAAGTCATGCATCCTTATGGTGGGAACATCTGCAATTGGATAGGAAAAGGAAAGGAAAAGACAAAATCAAGGTATGGAGTAAAATGGTCAATAAATTGAAAGGAAAGTTCTTACCCTGTGATTATCAGATTAACCTAGTTCAATGAATGCAAAGTTTGAGATAGAAAGATAGCTCGGTAAAGGAGTATACTGAGGAATTCTATAGATTGGATATTAGATCTAGACATGATGAAGATGATGTGGAAAGAATTGGTAGATACCTGAATTGTTTGAGAGTTTCCATCCAAGAGGAAATTAGTATGGTCAAATTGGAGAACATTGAAGAGGCTTATCAATTTGCTTTGAAGGCCAAGGAGAAATTGAACAAGAGACATGAGAAAAGACAAAGAGGTTGAGGTGGTAGATTCCCTAGAGGAAGAGGTAGATCTAATGGTGAAAATGGTAGATCTGAACCAGAAAAGAAAAATCTAGACAAAGGCAAGACCGAGTGGAAAGGTGAAAGTTCATCTAGAGGTAGAGGCAGTAACTACTAAGGTGGTTATGGTAAAGGAAGTTTTCGAGGAACTTGTTATAATTGCGGAGAAGAAGGACATAGATCTTTTGAATGTACACATGCTAGTAAGAAGGCTGGTAGCAGTATAAATGCTTTGGTGCAAGAAGAGTCACTGAATGAACCTAAGAAAGAAAACAACTTGATGGTAAGGAGAGCACTGTGGAATGAAAGCAAGAAGGAAGATCTGGTAAGCAAAATTTTGTTCAAGACCAAATCTAGAGTTTATGATAAAGTTTGGAAGGTAATCATTGATAGTGGTAGCTTGAAGAATCTGACATCTGAAGAGATGGTCACAAAATTGCAATTGGAAAGGTTGGTACATCCGAAGCCCTATCAGATTTCATGGATCAAAGATGAGCATACACTCTTGGTAAGTGAACAATGTTATGTGAATTTGAAGATTGGAAAATACTATGATAAGGTGTTATATGATATCATGCCTATGGATTGTTGTCATATTTTGTTGGGCAGACCTTGGCAATATAATAGACATGCTATATATGACAGGAGATTGCATAAGTATACTATTGTGGTTGATGGAAATAAACAAATCTTGTTACCATTGATGGAAGAACCTGCTAGTAATGTTTGCACATCTGTGAAAGTTTGTTTGATGGAAGGAAGAAAGTTGTTTAATTATTTGAAGAAGAATGATGTATGTTTTGCTGTGATCCCTAACAAACTGAGTAAGAAAATAGAGGATAATGTCCCTGAGGAGATTGATAAGTTTCTCATCGAGTATAGTGATACCATTTATGATAATGTACTTGATGGTTTACCACCAAAAAGAAGCATTGATCATTGTATGGATCTAATCCCTGGAGCTAGTTTACCAAATAAGGCACCTCATTGGTTGACACCTACCAAGAATCAAGAATTGAACCGACATATTCAAGAGTTGCTGGAGAAAGGTTTAATCAGAGAAAGTTTGAGCCCTTGTGTAGTACTTGTTGTATTGGCACTAAAGAAGAATGGAGAATGGAGAATGTGCACTGATTCCAGAGCAATCAATAAGATAACAGTGAAGTATAGGTTTCCTATACTGAGAATGGATGACATAATGAACTATTTGACTAGAGAAAAGTATTTCACAAAGATTGATTTGAAAAGTGGGTATCATCAGATTAGAATCAGAGAAGGTGATGAATGGAAGATTGCTTTTAAGACAAAAGAAGGTTTGTATGAGTGGTTGGTTATGCCTTTTGGTTTAACTAATGGATCAAGTACTTTTATGAGGTTGATGAATGAGGTTTTGAAGAAATTCTTGGGTAATTTTGTGATTGTATATCTTGATGATATTCTAATATTTAGTAAGACCAGAGAAGAACATTTGTTGCATGTTAGACAAGTTTTGCAGAGATTAAAAGAGGAAAAGTTGCTGATAAATCTGAAAAAGTGTTCATTCATGAAAGAGGAGATTGTGTATTTGGGATTTGTTATTTTAGCTGATGGTTTGAAGATGGATCCTGAAAAGGTTGAAGCTATTTTGAATTGGCCTACACTTGTGAATGCTAGTGAGGTAAGATCATTTCATGGTTTGGCAATTTTTTACCGAAAGTTCATAAGGAATTTCAGTTCAATTTGTAATGCTACGACTGAGACTATGAGAGGATACAAAAGAGAATTCAAGTGGACACACAGAGCTGACAAAAGTTTTGAGACTCTGAAGTAGAAGGTTGCTGAATTACCTATTTTGGCATTACCTGATTTTAGTAAGGTATTTCAAGTAGAATGTGATGCAAGTGGAAGTGCAAGTGGAGCTGTGTTGAGCCAAGAAGGTAAACTTGTTGCTTTCTTTAGTGAAAAGTTGAATGATGCTAGAAGGAAATATTCTATGTATGATCAAGAATTCTATGCTATTGTTCAAGCATTGAAGAAATGGAGACATTATTTGATACCGAGTGAATTTGTGTTGTATACTAATCATAAGGCTTTACAATATTTGGGTAGTCAGAATAAGTTGAATCAGAGACATATGAAATGGGTTGAGTATTTGCAGAGTTATACATTTGTGATAAAGCATAAGAGTGGAGTCACTAACCAAGTTGCTAATGCATTGAGTAGAAGAAGATCTTTGATGATCAAGATGAAAATTGAAGTTCTTGGATTTGATGAGATGAGAGATTCTTATGAGTTTGACCCTGATTTTTTTGAGCCATGTGGAAAGTGTAGAGCACCTATTCAAGATCAACAAGATACTAAATGGGATGAATATTTTATTCAAGAAGGTATGTTGTTTAAAGGTATTCAATTGTGTACATACCGAGAGGAGTGATGAGAACTAATTTGATAAAGGAGAAACATAGTAGTGGTTTGGCTAGACATTTTGGTATTGATAAAACATGGAATTTTCTTAAGGAGAAGTACTATTGGCCACAGTTGTATAAAGATGTTTAGAAATTTGTGAAAAGTTGTGGAATTTGTCAAGTTGCAAAAGGAGTAAGTCAGAATACTAGATTGTATACACCGATTTTTGTTCCTGAGAAACCTTGGATTGACACCAGTATGGACTTTGTTCTTGGCTTACCAAAGACAATAAGAGGTAATGATTCTATATTTGTTGTTGTGGATAGATTTTCTAAGATGGCACATTTTATACCTTTTAGAAAGACATTAAATGCAATACATGTAGCAGATCTTTTCTTTAAGGAAATTGTCAGATTGCATGGATTACCGAGGAGTATTATCTCTGACCAAGATAGTAAATTTGTTGGATACTTTTGGAAAACACTTTGGAAGAAATTTGGCACTGAGTTGAAATAGAGTTCTACATTTCACCCACAAACTGATGGACAGACTGAAGTTGTGAACAAAAGTTTGGGAAATCTTTTGAGATGTTTAGTTGGAGACACATCGAGTAATTGGGATTCTGTGTTGGCACAAGCAGAGTTTGCATACAATAATTCAATGAATAGGAGTATTGGAAAGACACCATTTGAAATTGTGAATGACACACAACCGTGAGGAATATCTGATTTGAGAGACATTGCTGATGAAAATAAGAAAAGTGCTGAAGGAGTAAAGTTTGCTGAGTACATGAAAACATTGCATGAAGATGTGAAGCTGAAGCTGGAAGATAGTAATCAGAAATACAAAGACAAAGATGATAAATCAAGAAGGCATAAAATTTTTGATGTTGGTGATGAAGTGATGGTTCATTTGAAGAAAGGTCGATTTCTTGTTGGAACATATGGGAAGCTGAAAATGAAGAAGTTTGGACCTTGCAAGATTTTGAAGAAATTTGACAGTGGAAATGCATATGAAATTGAGTTACCTAATGACATGGACATATCGCCTATTTTCAAAATTGCTGATTTGTATGAATATCATGAACCTGATGAAGAAGTGACAGTACTGACAGAATATCCTAAGAAGCAGAATGATGAAGTTGAATAGATTTTGAAGGAAAGAGTTGGCAAAAGTACAAGAGGAAAACAACATATGGAATATCTAGTTAAGTGGAAGAGTAGAATGATGGAAGACAGTTCATGGATTTCATAGTCTAAGTTGGATGCAGCTCGGACCAGACCTACCAAATGATTCAGAGAATCATTTCTAAGATACCCTAGGTGTCTGATGCAGGAGCATCTCGGGTCCTTGGCAATCCTGTGTCACCAAAAACAATTTGGAGTTTGTTTGTGTTGCTCAGTTCCTGCTTTGACCGAGTTGGTCAGTTTCCTTTGGTTACCAAGTGTGGTCGTTTATTTCCAAGGTGGTCAGTTTTTTCACTCACACTCGACATTGCCTTTCTGTTGCTCGGTTATCTTGCTTGCCGACGGGTTTAGTTTTAGTTCTTGTTGTGGCTGACTTGTGCATTTATATTGGATCATAGATTTAATGTTGGTATCCATCATTAGGAAGTGTGTGGTCCCAGATTTGACCGTTTCTTCCGTTGATTGTGGATCTGAAGGCTGACTCAGCTTGGTAGCTTCTTGTATAAATGTAGATGTTTGGTTGTTGATTAGGGAGTTAGTTTTGGGGATAGAGGATAGTAGACACTAGATTGGAGATTTGTAATAGATCCTCATATGTTTGAGGACTTCTGAGATTCATTGTAATATCAGGCCATAACTGGGAAGGCCTTACAGCCTGACATGTATGATTCTAATTGATGAAAATATATGTCTGCATTCTCTCTCTCACCGTTGTGTTTGTTGGCTTCCGCATGTGTTGGGTACGCTTGGATCATTAGGGTGCACCAATTTTTGGCCCCTTTTGCATCCTACCTTGCGTCACTAACCATAACATTACTTGACCTTTACAGTGTATGTAGAAAAAGTAATTAGCATCTATGCCAATTGTTTGAAAGAAAACAACAACATTGTAATGTAGAGCTATTTCAAACTAAGACTCAAAATGGGATGAGATGTTATGAGATTTCAAACTATTTATTTGAACATGGTAGCAATAAAACCATTAGAGCAAGAAAGAGAAAAAGTTTGTATATGTCATTTCACAGAGAAATCTTCAGCAGACCACATATTGCTAACACAGTTTTAAAATGAGTGTAGTTGACAATGGAAATCCTTTCCACACACCTCAGATGACAAAGGATTAAATCATCAAGCTGAGGACATTGACTAATTTCAAATACTATCAGACTTGTACATGATCCTAAAAATATTTTCAAATGTTTATGGTTGTCGAGCTTTAGACAAGTCTATTTTTTTATGGTTATTTAATCCATTTCAGACTACCTTTTCCAAATTATTTGATATTTATGATAAATTTGGAAAGTAATTAAAAAATGTTTGATAAATCTATAACTCTTTTAGTTGGTAATGTGGCACACAAAATAATTAGAATATGTACACACAATCTCATAAATCAATAGTTTGCATCATCTTTCAATTTTTAATGGTTTGGCTACAATAGGTGTGTGAAAGTAAAGATCTGGTGAAAAATCCTGAATTCACTATCCTAATTTGGCCAAAAAGTAGAACTCATTATTCTAGGCTAACCCTAGTGTTAGTGTTGTGTTTAGCATCTATAGGCGGACCAAGCTAAAAAAGATGTTTTGAAGGAAATTTCAAGGAGTGGAAGAATCCTAATAAGTCTTGGAGAAGACAATCTTCATTAGATTGGAGATATTATAGGATATATTAAATGATAGCTAGTTATTTGATTGTTTTTGGGTTAATTTTTGTATGGCTAGATTAGCTCGGTTCCTTTTTTGAAATAAATTTATGTTACCCAATAATGATGCTTTTTTTGGCTTATAGGAAGAGATAATATACTAACCTGTGAAAATTTATAATAAGAGGATTCTAGATTTCTTCAATTTGTCATAATCAATAAGTCACTTATTAGTCTAGTTTTCCTTCATTGGAAATACTTGGAGTTCCCTATTTGAAAAGTTAAAACTATCATGAATTATATCCAAAATAATTTTTGTCCTTTTATAGTTTTGACTAGGTTATCCTAAAATATTACAACCTTCATGAATTATTTTTTTTTCATATTATATTCAAGATATCTAGGCCAAATTAAACAAAACCTAGTTTTATGGAAATGGTCCTTATGGTCCAACATTGGTCTATATTGATTATGCCAATTATAGTTAAGGTGGATTTCCCTCACGCTGATTTTTTAGACTAACCTTTTAGGAAAAATAATTTTTGAACAAGTAGTGGAACCTTATCTTATTTTACGTGAAAGGTTAATGGGTGGCTGCAAGAAGTTGAGTCCCACTTTTGGGCAAAAAGTGGAAGTGTTTTCCCTTTTTTTCATATTTCTTGTCAATTGATGTCTAAATTTGAGGCACTTAGAGATTGAATCTCAAAAAGTTTTAGTAATAGAAAAGTAGTTCTTGGAGTCTACTTTTCGAACATGTAATTTTTTTAAATATCCACGTGGTATAAATTGCTTTTTAGTAGGAATGTTTAAAAATAATGTTTTCAAAATGCCTATTTCAGGACCATAACATAGCCATGTACGACCACCATATTTTGACTTAAATAAATCAATTTTTGTAAATCCTTTTGGGGAAATATACCTAAGACACCAAATATTGATGAGCATATTTTTCCTTATTTTTTTATTTTATATATTTTTTTAAATTAATTTTTAATTGACTATAAAACACATTTTCAAAACCTTTGGTGTACGACCACCATAATTTGATGAGAATTTCATATTTTTTCAAAATTCTTTTTTTTTTATCTTCAAGAGAATTGTACCTAGATTGATGTCATATAATTTATTTTCTAAAAAACCTAAAAACAAAAAAGTTATCAAAGTTTTAGTGAACCTCGCTATTTTACGTTTAGGCACCACTTTTAACTAATAAATAATGCAAAAATAACAAAAATAATCACATCACTATGAAATTTACATTTTTAAAATCAGGACAATGAGAACTCTAATGTGTTTTTGTTTCGTAAAAAGATTCGATTAGGAAGGCCCTCAAAAAATTACGGCAAGGTAGAAATCTGGCATTCCAGTGCCTTAACCAAACTGATTTTGGAACTAAATCTAAGGTGGATGTGTGCTTCCCACTCATGTCTTAAGAAATGGGCACCCATTATTTAAATTCAAAAAATGAGCACCCATTTTAAAAAAAAAAATCAAAGTCTTAAAATGCATTTTTTATTCTTAAAAAAAAAAAAAATAGAAATGGGCATCTATTTTTTGAATTTAGGATTGGGTGCTCGAACCTAAAATGGGTGCCTATTTCAAGCGACATCTTTTATTTCTACAAGACTTCCACGAAATTGGTACCCAACTTTGTGCATTGACCCTAATAGATAGTTATTTTCAAAAATAAGTTAGGGGATTTGGTATCCCCTCTCAAAGGGATTGCGAGTTAATAAATATTTTATATGTTAAGGGATGTGCGATAAAAACATACTTCATATGTAGTGAAGAACTCTTTTCCTTTCCCTCTAAGAACCAATATTGAGGTAAAAGCCAAATATTTAATGGAAGGTCTCAATTTAATTGTCAAGTATGGGATACATTGTTTAGTGTTAAAAGTGAACATATGATGATTTTCAAAGGGATTTACAAGGAGTTTGGGCAAAAAAAATAAAATAAAATTATTTTTTCAAACAAGTATCTCCTTTAAACATCTCTTTCCAATTTCTTTATTTCTATCAATAATTTAGCTAATTCAATTTGATAGAATAACACCTACAAATGATGAGATCAACCTTGACCCATTATGTTTCTTAGCGAACATAAGCATGGGTCACTATTAATTTCTTATAATTAAAGAACTCTTAGTAGAAAACTATGCTCTATGTCTATTTAAAAATAATAATAAATAATAATATATATTTTAAATAAATAATATTATTCTTATTATACTTTGTGGAGTGGTAGATCTCTAAGATTTTTAATGTAGGTTGTGTTATATATTTGTTGAATATATTTTCCATGTCCATAGTCAAGATAGGCTAATCATTAGCCCCATTCCAATTATTTTTGTCTATTTTTATAAATAATTCATGCCTATTTTTTGCACGATTTGTGTGATGTGTAATTTATCATTTTCAATGATTCAATTGACATTTACACATGCTTAGGAGCAAAGGAAGAGATTCATTATTGTAGTGAAGAATATTTGAGTTCTATGCAGTAGTGAATACTTTAGTATGTTGATTTTTATTTAAAAAGTTTCCAAGTTAAGAATATTATGTGTTATCTTTTCTTTTTTACTTTTTTTTATTGGTTCACATTGTATATATACTACTCCTATTGCATAATTTTCTCTATATTCTTTTCTCTACTAGTTGGGACATTAGGAATCATGGAAGCTTGCGAAGAGGTGACAAATTATTGATTCATATTAATCTTTGTATTTCATTTTATTTTGTATATGATTTTAAATAAAAATAACTAAGATTAGATTTCTTAAAGCATAAAAAATAAATCTTTTTTGTTTACTTGGTTTGGTCAGTTGTAGTTCTTGTATTTCATTTTTCCTTTGTCTATTCTTGAACTATTCAAGGTTCTAGTGGATGGTTGAAATGACTTGAGCTAAACACAATGTAGACAATATGCCAATTTCCTATATGGTGGTGCTCTCAAAGATTGCAAGGTAAGAAAATATTTTGTGTGGAATAGATGCTTGCATTTATGATGATTCAAGTAGTACTTGGTCCAAATGGATTTGGAAAATAAAAGAAAAATAACACATGGACACGATAAATAATTCTTCAAGAATTTTAGGCTAAGTTTGAAAAGTTTAGTTAAGAATGAGGAGATTTTTTAATAGGTCTGAAGCATGATTTTGAAAGGAAAAAGATGACTCAAAGGACCAATAGGTTGGAGATACATTTTTCAAAGTTTATAAGAAAAATAATGATGAGGAATCTTCTTATTGCTCCTCTACAAAATAAAAAGTTACTAAATTGTAGAATTACATTATAGTGCTTGAGAAATTCTATAAAGATTTTTCAATTTTTTTTGAGGGGCTAAGAATGTTACACTAAGATAGAAGATTGGAGGTTTCCAATGATATTGCCTTGCTTTTGCTTATTTTGATAATAGAGAGTTTTGTAGAAAGAATTGTAGTGACTTGTCCTTAAACTTTAGGTCATAATTTACTCGTCTAAGAAACACAAATATTGGCAAAGCCCAATGAAGGGATTATGGAGCCATGCTTAAGAGGATTTAGGTTGGAATTTGGTCTAGCTATTGCCATTTCCATATGTTCCTTTAAGGTAGAAGATTTTGAAGTGGTTATTTGCATAAAATTTTATTATTATTTTATAATAAACAATTTTTTTTTTCACTTTTGATAATGTAAATGTTATTTTTAAAAAATGATCATGAGCCCCCACAAACCCCATCTGCCATCTTAACTAAATGTTAAGAATTGTAATATTTAGTGGGTACAAAGTGGGAGATGATGATATGACTGCCAAATTTGGACGGTAAGAGTCATTTGTAGTAGAGGAAATTGGCACACTGTAAATAAATCCCACTATTTGGCTCAAAAACTATTTTACAGCCCAGTTAGTAATTCAAATATAGCTAAGGAGACATCTCAATCCTCTGAATGATGAGGTCTAATGATCTCACCTCCAAATGCACAAGATGAAAAGACACCCCAACTCAATGGCCTCTGGTTTGTCCCATACATGGAGGATGGGAGTATTGTTTACCAAGGATGGTGTATAATTACGTATTTCCTCACAAAACTTGTCCAGCTTTAATAATGAGAGCAGAGCAAAGTGGCGTTGATGAAGTTGATCGTGTTGCAATTTCATGGAAATGCAAGAATGGAGGTTCCGGAACAAACTGGTTGACATTGCATGTGACCTTCAATGCAGGTCAGTTCAGTTGATACCTCATTATATTTATGACAGATTATTATTATTCGATTCTACTCAACTACTCTACCATTTCCATTGAATGCGTCTATCTGGACCCACGCGCTCTCTGAATTGTATTTACTCTAATCCATAGATTCCAACAAACTCTCCTTGTTTTCAAACTAAATACAATGGCCTCAATTTCTGGAAGGTCCCAGTCGTGACATTTTAAAATTGTTTCATATTGAATGCAGTGGGATAGAGAAAAAGTATGATTGAGAGAGGGACATTAAATGCTACTTGCTGTCACTGGTGTGGTCATCAGCTATATTTACAAGCCTATATCCTTTCTGGTTAAATCCCAAGGATGTCCAGTTCATCATCTTTCTTGTCGTGTTAGAACAGATTTCTGATCTGACAAGAGATACATAATTTACTTACAGTAAGGCAGGTCTCTTGAAATAATCGAATTGGGTTTGAGGCAGATTCAACGAATTCAAAATGCAGGGACTTCAAAGTTTGTATGCTGCCTTAGTATTTAGTGTTGTAATGTTGGGCAGAAGAGGAGATGTATCAGCAATGCTTTCGATGCAGTACTATGCAAACACATGCCCTGGTGTGGAACAGATTGTAATGAACACTATCTCTTCTCTCTCTCTTACTGACCCTACCACTCCTCCTGCATTGCTTCGCCTCATCTTCCATGATTGTCAAGTGCAAGTAAGTTTCTCTCATTTCGCTTTCGCCTCATTGTTAGAATTCTTCATCTTTTGTTATGGTGTGGGAAAACCGATTGCATATGATGTCCAACTAATTGAGGTTTAGGTTTTCGTGTGCTTGAGAAAAGATCATTGAGATGATTGTGGTCTTGATTGATCTGTTTCTCTTCTGCCTCTTGGATTGGGGATTGGCTAAAGTTTAAACAACACATTTTAAGTTTTAATTTATTTCAGATTGTAAATTTATTTATAAGTGAAATTAATTGTATATGATGCTTTTGTGGGATTGGTCGAAGTTTAAGGATTTTTTTAATAGTTGAAAGGAGATCATGTTCTATGAGGATGATTACAGTCTACATGCTGATGGTCTGTTTTCCAGCTGGCTCTTGGTTGTTGGATTTGGTTAATATTAAACAACACATTCTAAGCTTTGATTTGTTCAGGTGAATCATCTTAAATTAAACTATTTTTTCAATAAAATCCATCTTTTAGTGTGGTTTTAGATGAACCATCTAACCAAGTTAAAGCTTAGAGTAGAATAGAATTGCCCACTGGCTAGATTCTGGAAAGTGCCCTTGTTTTCTATTAGAAATGCTGGAAATAAATCAGACAATGTCTACGTGTAGTGATGATTGGAGCCCTTGAGTGCACACTTCGAAATATGTGTAAGACTATTTTATATAAACAAACAATAATATCACACTATTCATAAAAAGAATTAGTGCCATAAGACACCACTAATATTGTCCACTAGAATTATGGAATTATGGAGTTCTCAAACAGGCAAAGATTGACTTAGAATCAATTTACTTATCTGAGTGTCATAATTTTTATTGTTTTTAATAGTAAATTATAAGATGGGATATTAAAATTTGAAACCAAAAATATTTTTAGTTAAAAAAATATAGTATAACGTGTGATGGTTAAAAAATGATGTTTCTTCACGCTAAGATTTAAATTTCTACAAAATGAGAGTGAATAGATTTTCACATCATGGAATATAATTGGATGTTGATAAAAAATACTTATACAAGCAATCTAGAAGGAGCATATAGATTATCTCCTTTATTGAATATTTATGTTTAAGATGAGATCAGCTGAGCAATTCATAACTCTAAAAGAACGTCTATTTATGTTTGGTGCAGGGGTGCGATGCATCGATTCTGTTGGACAGTGAGAGAGGGAGGACGTCAGAGTTAGTCTCAGACAAAAACTTTGCGATTCGAAAGCTGAACGTCATTGACAGATTGAAGTCTGCAGTAGAATCGGCATGCCCGGGGACGGTGTCATGCGCAGACCTGATTGCATTAGCAGCTCGAGATTCAATTCGAATAGCAGGAGGGCCCTCCATTCCCATTCCTCTCGGAAGGAGGGACTCTGTCACCGCTAACAATGTTTTGGCTGATAAACTTCTCCCCCCTGCCGCCGTTTCTGTACATTCCATGCTCCAACTCTTTGCTCAAAAGGGAATGAATGTCGAAGAATCCGTGGCCATGCTAGGTAAATATTTAGATGTAATCAGTGTTGAAGTGTTTCATTATTTTTAAAAGAGATAGAATTCTTATGAGCTATTACTAATGAAATATGAAATTACAAACTTGAACTTGTATCTTGATAAGAAGATCGATTTACTATTTTGTTCCATTTGTAGAGAGTTTTGAACGTTGAATCCATTGATAGATATTGCATATTTTGCAGGGGCGCATACAATTGGAGTGGGGCATTGCGTTAACGTGGTGGATAGACTGTACCCACAGAGCGATGCGAATCTGGGGGTCATGTACGCCAGCTTTCTGAGAATCAACTGCCCAACAAGTGTACCGCTGACCAACTTGACCTTCATTGCTAATGACATTACAAACCTGCGTTTTGACAACCAGTATTACATTGATTTGACCAGGGGCAGGGGCCTCTTCTCTGTTGATTCCGCCATTGCCACTGACTATAGAACTGCCCAAGCTGTCCTTCGTTTTGCCTCTGATGAGAATTATTTCTTTCAGATCTTCTCCCAGGCTTTCATTAAGCTTTCTACTTTCGGAGTTCTCACTGGAAATCAGGGCCAGATTCGCAACAATTGTCACTTCGTTAATTAGAATTCATGGCAATTATTAGATACTCTGCACTTTCATCCCCGTGTGTGGAGAAATAATGGGGCTCCATCTGACCTATATAATTATAGTGGCGCAATAAGTGGACATAAATGTGCTAGATGCCATTTAAAATATGTATAAACTAAGAAAGAAAACCATGTATAAAATCTTGCCATTATTGGGGAAATAAAACCAATAAAAACAAATATTGTTCCAACCACTCAAGTGTTTTATTTAGACGAGGAGGCTTTCATTTAGATGATCTCAATCTAGAGTTAACCTATAAATTTTACCATTTTCTATTATAATTTTTTCATTTTATATTATTTTTTATATTAATAAGGAGTATATCAAGGGTGTGTCCTAAATGATAGTTCAAAGGGTGTAAAGTTATCAACAAAATACATACCAAAAGGTCAATTACAACAAGGTCAAGAATAGACCATTAACAACACACTAATAATAGAATAACTAGTAACCTATCTTAAAAGTGGGTAGACAACTCATCCACAATATGGGGAGGAGGAAGAAGGTCTGAAGAACATTTTTTCTTCTGTTGTTAGATAATCGTCCAAGTGATACTATCACTAGAATCCCCAACACAAGGGGGGAACAAATAGTGGAACTCTCTTTGGGAAACTGTTAGCACTAGGAGCAGAGTGTTGAGAAGGTCATGCATTGTTTGCTGAATGTTAGAGTAGAATAGGTGTAGCAGACTAAGGAGGTTCCAAGTAGTTGGAAGGGGCCACTTAATTTTATATTGTTAAATTATATATATTTAATAATTAATTACATCAAATTAACACATTGTATTAGTTAATTATTTTTTATCAAATTAATTAATTTTTACTTTTCTATTAACATCATAATCTAATTGGGTAAGTGCACCATGATGGTGTGCAAAAAGGGGGGTATAAGTGGCCATTTTTTTAAAAAATTTTTTTAATACTGAAATCAGGTAAACCTGAACTTGAAAGTGAAATTGGAGGGTCTTGCACTCAAAATTAGAAGATGTGTAAACAATAAGAATTGTAATACTTTGAATCTAGTATCTAAACTACTAAAGTTTTTTAAAAATAGATAATATTAAGAGGGTCAAACCCTCTGCACATGAAAGAGTGTTCCTGATTTTTTCAAAAAAATATAACATTGCTGTTTCTGTGCATTCAACAAAAGATATAGTTAGATTTAATATTTTGAAAAATAGTTTGGTAGGATGGTAGGTAAGATTGAGATCTAGAAGTTGTGTATTTTTCATAATTTTATGTTGAGTACTTTTTTTTATGATTATTTGAAGTTTTCAAGTACTTGTTCGTGCGCTGGGCATAACTTGCATCAAAATAATAAAAAATTCAATCTTCTTTTTTTAAAAGTGTATAGATTCAAGTTTAGAATAGTAATATGTAATTATTTTTGCAATTGGTTGAGTAGATCAAAAGTTGTTAAAAAAATGGTATACATATGTCTGTCAGGCCTATCAAGACACTCGTAAAGAAAATTAAATTTCAGTATGTTAATGTTGTCCAAAAATTGAAAAATTTATATGGCTAGAAAGATGAGAAGATGTGTAAGATTATGGTGGTAATCTCAGAGATACTCTCTTGATCATTTATAAACTTGATGAGCATGAAATTGAGAATTCATGTTGGAAGATGAAAAAACATGTAAAGGGACTAAAATGGAGGGAAAATGGGCTTTCAAGCCTTAGGCTCGTTTACTAACCCTTTTTCCAAGCCTAAAATACATACAAATTTTTGTGTGCAACATAACCTGCTCATGTTTTGAAAAGAAAAAAGTACATTTAAAAATTTTCAAAA
Organism: Chamaecyparis obtusa; assembly: GCA_027943335.1. Lineage (NCBI taxonomy): Eukaryota > Viridiplantae > Streptophyta > Pinopsida > Cupressales > Cupressaceae > Chamaecyparis > Chamaecyparis obtusa. Next base: position 1,078,556 of record BSBK01002634.1, read on the forward strand.
CCCGTACGTGTTTTGTAGATGTAAATAAATGCAATTTATGTTTTACAGAATATGTACAGGTTATGAATACATCAAAACACATGGTACTAAATTAAGAATACACTAAATTTATGTATAAAATTTATTTATATAATATATATCTATATTTTTATATATGCATATCTATAGTTTTATATACATATAAATGCAGCTCTCTCTCTCTCTCTCTCTCTCTCTCTCTCTCTCTCTCTCCTACCTTCTTTCTTGGATTCCTATTTTAAAGAACCTGTATGGGTTATGGAGAAGTAGAGTTGAACCTCTAATTTTTCATAACCCGTACGGGTTATGAGGAAAATGTTAATGTTGGTTATAGGTTTCCATAACCCGCACACATTATGAGAAAATCTATATATAATATATTCCCAAAGATCTAGAAACTAGCGCTACACTTAGTTTGGAGGTCCCACTACATTATTTGACATTAGTTTTTGGGACAATAACAGTCAAGTTTGTATTTTTTTTGTTAATTTTTCTTTGAAATGATTGAATTTTTTTATTTTCTAGTTTGTTACTTTAGATTATAATGAAATGATGCTAATTCATTATTTTTATTTCTATTTGATTGTGGATTTTCATCATGATGTTATGTATATAGGAAAATGAATATTAATGTAATCAGAAAGAATAAGAGAGGAACAAATAAACAATGAGAGACATCAAAGATAAGACAAAGGGAGTGTATGAGGAGATTACGTGGAGGTATGTCATCTAATGCACCTAATGACAATAATGAACATGAAACAATCCAAATTGACATGATAAATGTACCTAATGCACCAAATCAAAATGATCAACATGCACCAATTCAAATGCTTGTGAAGAATGCATCTAATGAATGCAATGACCACAGTCCATTTCAAATCAATGTGATGAATGCACCTAATGAATTTGAAGAATATACACCACTTCAATTTGATGAGAGTAACACACACAGTGCACCTAATCAAAACCAAGAGCATTCACATATCTTAACACCTCCTAGAATAATTCATAAAAAATCAAAGTCTCTAATTGACATTGATTAAAATATTGAGAGGCCAATGCATGATAAAATTTATGAAAGAACTTGTAGAAGAATAGTTAAAATTTTTTTTCCAATAACTATTTTGAAAATTTAAACCAAAGTGGAAGATGCCAATTAGTTATTGAAATGATTAAAAATCTGAAATTTAGAGAGACAATGAGAATTTTGGGGTTAAGAACAACCAAAAATAGTAGTGAAAGAACTATTGTGACAAATCTATTTGATGTATACCAAGCCATTAGTACAAAAGCACATACAAAAGATGCTAATGTTACTTGACGTGTCCTTACATCAACCATAATGGGAAAGGAAATGAAAAAATCTCATTTAATAAGCAAAACAAGAAAGTAGTTAAGGATAAGTAGAACAACATTACACAATGCCTTAGAGAGGCGAGAGAAAATTGGGGATCCTAACAATAATTCTCTTTGGCCATTCTCGGGTAGACTCCTAGGCAAGGACATAGTTGTTGTTGATGCATTAAGAATGTTAATTGAAATTTTTTGGCATGACAACACAAGGGTTTCACCCAACCAAAGAGATGTTGTTAGAAGGCGGATTGGACTTAGAAACCATGGACCACATCCAAAACATTATTTAGACATGACTCAAACAAAATTTTATGAAAGGTTTCTTCAAAGCTTTCCTTAGATTAAAATTAGCTGGAAATATTTTTTGAGATGACAAAACCATTTTATGTTAAGATTAATCATGCATGTACTACGTGTTGTTGTAGGGTCCATGTTGAATTTTCCATGCATTATGATATTTATCTCTATATATGTTGTACTTTGCACACTAATGATGTTTTGTAGGATTGTGGTCTATAAGCACCTCCTAAGTCATCGAGAGAATTTATTTCAAGTGTATTATGTAGAAGAGATGACAAGTGCATTTACTTATAAAGATGATGTGTTTGAAAGGATATTTTTCTACATGCAGTGGTTTGCAACAATTGTCTAGATGCCTACATCTAGATAGCACACATGAAATTTGTAAGACACTAGTTTCTATTGGAAAACACAAGTTAGTCACATATGGTGTTAAAGATGGAAAAGAATTTAATAGGTGTGAGTTAGTGAAAAGGGGTATGTGCATAGTTGATTTTATGAAGACATTTCAAGAGAAACTAGTTTATGAGTACATAGGTCACACACATAGAGCTAGGTGGTTAGATGAGCAATTTGAGTTGTGTAAGGACACTTTCCCCCTCAGTACTATTGTGTATGTCATTGATTTTTATGATAATTATACACTGAAACCTCCAAATGAAGTGCAACCTATGTATTTCCATTCTACACAAGTTGCTATTTTTGTACACATAACATTCATGCATGCACATGATAGCACAGAGAAGGACATAAAGGTTATAAGAGAGTATCACCTCTATATTAGTGATGATCGTACTCATTACTCAGAGTTTGTGCAAGGATGTTTTGCAATCTTCTATGATAGTTTAAGGGAAAGAGGTATAAGATACAACCAACACTTAATATGGCCAGACAATTGCATTGCAAAATTCAAGAATGCAAGGATGTTCTATTGGTTGAGTAGGATGCATGTGAAAAGTGGTGTACAACATTTTTGGAATTTCACTGAGGAAGGGCATGGAAAGGGAGAGCATGATGGTGTAGGAGCATGTGTGAATTCAGCTCTTACTAGAGAGGATTGAAGTATGAAGGTGGCACAATGTTAATAGATGTAGAAACAATTGTGCAATCGTGTAACTCTATGATGAGACTAGGTAATGCATGTAACTTTATGGTTTCTAGATTTTTTGGTTGATACATGAATCTAACATTGAAACTATCTAGATTGTTGTACACTTACATGATCAAGCAACATGCATTCATTTATAAGTTCAAATGCAACATCATTAACTATTTATACTAGACAAATTGCATTCTTTTGATCTTCGTGTATGCATTTTATGTGCGATGAATGTGAATCAAAAGAGTGGGTTGACCAATGGTATTGTAGACCTTTAGAAACCCTAGATACATATCAAATTCCCACATAACTAAAAATGAACCAGTTCGAAGCATCAATGGATTTTGACCATGTATCAGACCTAGTTGAACCAGGTAATTTCTCTAGATTTTGTAGGTTAAATCAATTTTAAATCTTGATTTTGGTATTAAATAATCCTTCTATTAAATGAAGGTCATGTATATGTAGTAATTTCATATGTGAACAATGAAGAAGGAACAAATTACTTTTGGTGTCATTGTATTGAGGCCAAGAAGAAATTGACAACTATAGTCATAAATGGAGAGCGTATTCAGTACCCAATAGGATCCGTTGTTGTCACAAGGACATGGCTTAGAAGGTGCCATTGTTGTGTCTAGTTGTATTCATTCCTATTAAATTTTTTTATTACACTTTACATTGATTTGGTTATTAAATTTAGGTATCCTATTAAGAATTCTAATACTTGGTTGTTTGAGGACTTTGAGACTCATAGACATATTCTTCATTAATCTAGTTCCTTATTGCTGCAACAAATATTCAATTTATTAAGTATTGTGGAAGACCTCTGAACAAGAATTTGTGGAAAGTTCATGAATTTGACCACAAGGCAATACTTGACACAATAAGGGTTAGAGCTGATCCAGAAGGTTTTGTTGACCAATTTTGGGCAATATAGAAGAATGATTCTACAATATGGTAGAATGATTTTGATAATTTTGTGTATATCTTTGAGGTTCTCTATTTGCATATTTAGAGGCCAAATTTTGTACTTCAAAATGACAATGAGATGTAATGTGCATAAATAGATGCCAAATTTTGTTTAAAAAAATGGCTACCATGTGCATATTAGATGCTAATTTTTATGTAAAAAATAATAATGAGCTGTCATGTGCATGTTACAAGCCAATTTTTGTATATAAAAGGTGCAATGAGCTTCCATGTGCATATTAGATACCAATTTTTATATAAAAAAAGGGAAATGATCTGTCATGTGCATGTTAGATGCCAAATTTTGCATATAAAAGGTGCAATGGGCCTAATTTGCAAATATATTATTGAAATACATGTATTCAATCCTCTCAATCCCTACCTTTGAAGAATCTGACATTTACTTTTGAACTTTATCTTTTATTTTGTACGTTCAACAATAAATAAGTGTGCAATCTATTTAAAAATTTCTTACTTAAATATTAATTACCATTAAGAACATGTTTAGACATATCTTTAAAAAAACTATTCTTTAAACACCATAACATGGATGTGACTGCAAAAGCTCATGTCATATGAGAAACATTGACTATCTTTCAATCCATTTTCTATGGCATCAATTTGTCTGCTCCATTAGCTCCAGTTGGCAGGGTAAACATTAGTGACAACTCCATCTCCCACACAGAGTCCCTCGAACATTCACAAGCACATCAGACCAAAGTGTCTGTAAGGGTCACTAAGCAACATTGGGAAACAATATTTCTTGGGGCATATCTTAGAGCTCATGAAAGGTATTCATGAATTTTTAGGTGATACAAGACCATGTTATGGAGGCCTACAATTACCTATCTTAGTTTTGGGAGATTCCCCTTCATTCTAATTCAACATCCCTATCTCGGTTTATGTGAAAAGTTACAATGTTGCTCAATTGAAATGAGAAACAATGGCTATCTTTCAATCCATTCACCGTGTGATCAAATCATCTACTACATTAGCTCTAGTTGGCTGGGTAAACACTAGTGACAACCCCATCTCGCACACGGAGTCCCTCAAATGTTCGCGAGCACACCGGACCAGAGTGTCCTTAAGGGTCACTAATCAACATTGGGAAGTGATCTTTCTTGGGGCATATCTCGAAGCTCATGTGAGGTATTGAAAAAATTTTAGGTGCTAAAGGACCATGTTATGGAGGCCTACAATTAACTATCTCAGTTTTGGGAGATTCCCCTTCATTTTAATTTTGCATCCCTGTCTCGATTTATGTCAAACATTGTAATGTTGCTCAATTAAAATGAGTAACATTGGCTATCTTTCAATCCATTCACCATGGGATTGAATCATCTACTCCATTAGCTCTGGTTGGCTAGGTAAATACTAGTGACAACCCCATCTCACACATGGAGTCGCTTGAATGTTTGTGAGCACACCAGACCAGAGTGTCCCTAAGGGTAACTAAGAAACATTGGGCAGCGATATTTCTTGGGGAATATCTTAGAGATCATGCGAGGTATCAAAAAATCATTAGGTGTTACAAGACCATGTTATGGAGGCCTACAATTACCTATCTTAGTTTTGGGAGATTCCCCTTTGTTTTAATTTAACATCCGTATCTCAGTTTATTTCAAAAGTTGCAATGTTGCTCAATTGAAATGAGCAACATTGGCTATCATTCAATCTATTCACCATGGAATTGAATAATTTTCTCCATTAGATTAGGTTGGTTGGGTAAATGTTAGTGACAACCCTATTTCTCCCACGGAGTCCCACCAATGTTCATGAGCACATCAGACCAGAGTGTCCCTAAGGGTCACTAAGCAATATTCGTAAAATCGAGTATTTCACACTTTTCACCAACTTGTTCCAAAACACAATACAAAAGAAATAGAAACCACATAAACTACCCATCAATATACATCTTCGTATGACCCTTATTTGGTCAATTAAGACAATTTGACACAATAGACTAAATCATTACATATTTTGGCTTTTCATACCTTATTACATCGAATAAAGTCACATATGATTTTGATTACATTATTCAAGCCACAATGAATTTCATAAACATGTTTAAATTATATTATATTAAATCATGAATGTAAACATGTTTGATTAATTGCAAAAAATTAAGTTTTGAAGTACAATGATATGCACACAATGAACAAATTGGATAGAATATCAAGCTTCATATATATCAAAATGCACAATAATCGTGTACATATAAAAAAATGACATAGATGCCAAATCAATAATAGTTACAAAAATGTGTGATGTGCCATGTCAAGGTCGATATATACAATACAAATGTCAAATATATACAAAAATTGGTCATTCAATGACCATAACTAGATCTATATATCTTTATCAATATCTATGACTGTGTTGGATCATCAAAATTGAGCCTCTTCGAAGCAATACGTGGCTTGTTGAATGTCTGAACAAGAACAATTTAAATGTTAAATCAAATATCTTATCTCCTAATACTATCAAAATAACTAAATACTAGACTATAATTTATTGGCAATTGAATTGTTGATTACCTCATCTCTTTCTTCTGCACTTGGGTTGTGTAGTAATGTTGATGGGCTCCTTCATGGGCGAGGCTATATTGTTAGTTTATCCTCAGTGAGAAACCAAATTACTTTGACATCTGACAGTTCCAGGGTAGAGGGAGAGGCTCTACACAGGATATACCAAGGGCTCGTAGGGTGGTACAACCACAACATAGGAGGCCTCTAGCTAAAAAAACCATGGTTCATGTTGCAGTCCCAATAGTTGTGAATGAGTCCATAGATTTACAGAATCTTCATGCACCCACATCATTGACTGATCTGTGATTATTGAGCACAACACATAGTTTTTCAGAGAAGCGGGTGGATCAACACCTGGGCCACCTCCATTGTCATCAGATGCACCATTTGGATCAACCCAACCCATTGAGCATATGTGCCCCAATTGTCAAGGTATATGTGTTGTGGTAGATACTAACACAAATGCGGATGGTTCTACATATCATCTATGTACACATTGCGGGGGTAGATGTCATGCATCCACTGCTGAGGATGCAACCCTCACAAATGACTTGATCATGATGGTAAAGAGACAAACCTTTGTTTATTTGTGTCTTGACATGTTATTAATTAATCACCTAAATCTTATAAAAGTAAATAATTTTTTATTTAGAGAATAATTTAAATTGATACATGAATAATATGCATTGTAGGGTGCAACAGGTGATACGAGCACACCACAAAGTGTTCGTTCAAGTAGACATACATGTACATGTGTAGCTTCGACAACTGAGGTAAATTTTTTGAAATATTCATCAAAATAGAATAATATGTATGTTTCAAAATATATTTTGTTAATATATGGATATTTATTTGGTGTTTTATAGGGCTTGTCAGTTGCTTAGATTTTTGAAGTTGATGATATCACTTTTTCTACCATTGACTTTGGGTTTGAAAGCTTTGTGGTATAATATTTTGTGCATATTTGGTTTACAGTTTTAATTGAACCCATGCAGTATCATATTTGTTTCTCTTATGTTAATTTTTTTTGCTAGGGTACCCCACTTGACTTGAGGACACCATAAAAGAAAAATAAATCCTCGAGGACACCCAAACGACAAAAGGTAACTGAATAGAATTTTATTTTATTTGTTGAAATATATTATTCATGATTAAACATCTACTTGTAGTCTGAAATACCTCTCCTATGCTGATACTTGGACTTTCTGATTTGGACATTCTATTGTGATGGTTAGGACTATACATTTACGTTTATGCTTTATGGATGATGTTATGTTTATCAGATGATTAATATGCTCATTTATGGTTATATCATTTATATGTTTATGAGATTTGAAAATCATCTATTTTTATATGTCTTATGGATCTAACCCAATGATTTAAATACTAACCATTATCATGATCTTCTATGTTGCATGGATATGTGACTGATGTGTTTTTATGACTCAGGACGAAGTCGTAGTTACTCACTCAGTTGAGGTCCACACGATGTATCGATCCTAGTCATCTACTTGCATATATTTGATTTGTATATCCATATGTATATGTATGTATCTCTTCTTGGTGATGCAGGATTGCAGGTACCGGGTATCGTCTCCACCTGGCTTCACAGGTCTGAGCGATCTCTCAAAATCCTCGATCGTTGTTGTTGTTACGGAGATATCACCAGGTTCCACAGGAAGAAACCTCACCTTTGATCCTTTTTACCCTTAGGTGGGAGGTGTCGAGGTAGTCCCTTGTGTGGAGGCATTATGCGATCTTGTAGTTGGTTGATTTGTGGATCTGGTAGCTAGGTCTTGTCTTCATGGCATGTTCAAAGTTGTAAGTAGATTTTTGATAGGTATGACTTAGTAATTTATCATTATTAAAAGTTACGTATATGCATACTAGTGTGAACGAGTTGGTATGTGATTTAAATCGTGAGATTTAATATCATTAATAATAAATAATATATTTTATAATAATGTTATTTTAATATTTAATATTAATAATAATGTGTATGATTTATGGTATATGTACCATAAGCATATGGGTGCACACATATGCCTATGAATACATATATTAATATATATTATTATATAATAAATTAATTATTTGTGTGAAGGAAATTATTCTTATGTTATTCTTATTAGTGGTAAATAGGATTGGTAAATTCTATTACCATGGCTAAGTAAGTTAGGAAATTAATATTTAAGAATATATTCTCTATTTTGTCATCCTTAAATTTAGGAGACAAAAAAAAATAAAATTAAAACCTTATTAAATAAAATATGATTACCCCTTACGGGAATGGTTTTACAAACCATATTATTAATGGGTGAGAGGTTGGGATGGTTGCACAATTGGTTTACCTGTGCAACCACCACCTCCATTTTATTTACCAGAAGATTTCTTGTGTAAGGGAGGGGAGGAAAATATATATATATATATATATATATATATATATATATATATATATATATATATATATATATATATATATATATATATATATATATATATATATATATATATATATATATATATATAGAGATATATATTATGATTGCCAGAGAAAAATTTGGGGAGATTCAAAAAAGTTTGACATTTGGATTTTGGAAAATAAAGGCTGGAGAGTTCATCTAGGAAGAGTTTGAGGCTTGCTGGAAAGAGACAGAGAGGAAGGATTCATCTTCATCAACCGGATTCCGCAGGACTCCAGGTTGGATTCCATCATGAGAAATAGGTTTAATTTAATAGTATGAATGTGATTTTTAGATTGGTTGAAAGTTTCTGTATGTGTGTTATTATTGCAAAACATAGGTGTAATGTCGTATTATTATTGTATGGTGTAGGGTGAATATATTAATGTGTTCTGTAATAGTATATTATTGCAGACGGTTGATAGATTAATGTATTCTGCAATAACGTATTATTACAGAATGTTGAAGTATTAAATGTATTATTATAATATGTGAAACATCATTGCATTATTGGTAATAGTGTGTGTAGTATGATATTATTTTGTCAATCGTCTGTACATTATACAAATGTTGTATTAGTGTAATACAAATGCTATATTATTATATTATTCCGTCATTTAATATTCTATCAATACAAACATTTTAACATTTTAATATGAATTCATTTGGTGACGTTTATACAATATAAATATTATTTTGGTTTCTGAAATATATATGTAAAAATAAAACAAATGCTATATTATTATATTATTCTGTCATTTAATATTCTATCAATACAAACATTTTAACATTTTAATATGAATTCATTTGGTGACGTTTATACAATATAAATATTATTTTGGTTTCTGAAATATATATGTTTCAATAAAACATTTGAGTTATGTTTTATTTTTATTTTTAAAAAAATATAATAAAATAAAATGTCAATAACATTTAGTAAAATCATTTAAACTTTTAGTAAAATATAGGAGAAATTATAGGAGAATAATAAGGAGGAATTATAGGAAAATAATAAGGAGGAAATATAGGAGAAAAATAAGGAGAAATTGTAGGAGGAAAATAAAATAATGAAATACTAAATAGCCTATTTAAAAATGACTTTAAATCTATTTTGTTTTCTTTTATTATTTTGTGGTAGTTTGTTTTTAGTGAATATTAAATTTGGAATATTGAAATTTCTATTAAATTTAGTTATTATTCAGTAGGAATTTCATAGTATAGTTTAGTTTATAAATTTGTGATTTTTTAGATTTTAGATTTTCATAAAACCAGACTTAGCCAAATTTCAAGATTAGTCAAATGTCAGGCCTAGACTGAAATCTAAGAAGCGTTATTTTGGCGTATGGAAATTTGTGAAAACCTTAAATGTGCAGTTTGGCAGAGGTTATGTCCAGTGCATTTAGATGCCTTAATAGGGTTAGGATGTGTTTAGGAAGTAGTTTACGGTTAGGGTTGTCTAAAGGATCAAGACATTCTAAATATCCTTAAACATTCCTAATTTCCCTAAACGTTCATAAACTATCTTATTAGTTTCTACTCTTTGATGCAGTCTTACAAATGTGTTTATGATATGTTTTACTATGTTTGTGATGTGATTGTGACATGTGGGTTAAGGGTAGGAAACCTAAGAACCCCTAAGTGAGTGGCTCTCAGTGCGGGGCCGGGGCCCTAAAGTGGCTAGACCAGGATAACCGACTGAAGAGTTATTTAACAAGTGAAAACTTAATTAAACTTATGGGAATGGGTTAAAACATTAAAAAGATTAAATGTGCCTCGCCCATGCCATTAGTGCTAGTAAAGGCTATGGATGGGAGTGGGAGAAGGTACCTATGCATAGGTACGATCGAATGGCGCTTGTCTGTACGAAAGGCATTCGATTCCGCATGTGCCTACTTGGGGGCCGGGGCCCAGTGTGGCTAGTACCAGGACAACCCAAGGGGTGAGGGCTATGCGATGACACTCACTTAGGTTGTTGGTTAGGATTTTCTACCCAAACCTTAGAACCCTTGTGAAGTGAGCCTCATTTGTGGAATTGTTATTCAACCCTTTGTAAAAACCTAGTAAGTTACTTCTTTGTGGGCTTGGTGTTTATCTCCTAGCACGGGGGAGTGGGCCTTTTAGGTATCCACATGGTTGGGTGGTAAATCTTTTATCGAGGTATCTTTTGGCGGATGCAGTGTTTGGAGATTCATGCTTGCTTATGTACCAGTTTTGAAGAATGAAGGCTTTGTAATTATATTTCATTTTGTAAAATTATTGTTACCTCCCATGAGGAGATGAATGTAATGTAATCATTGATGTGATTCAAAATGATGTATGGGTAGACTTAGGAAAAAGGGAAAAGGGAAATGTGAACTTTATGTTTAAGATGTATGTTGGAAAAGAAAAAGGATTTTGTAACATTCCAAGTTATGTAGTATATGTGCAATGTATTTAGATGAGTTTTATTTGATTTTAAAAAGTTATATTGTTCATAAAGGATACTTAGGAATATAGATGTTTAAATGGAAAGTTGAAATGAAAATATTTTGTATTTCTTAAAGATATGATGTAATTTGTTTTGAGAACTTTATCTTGTTCTTAGTTTACTTAATGGCCTTAAATGAATCATGCATTAAATAAAAGGGAACCTTGGAGGAAACTAAGTTTAGGTTTTGTTCATATTATTGTTTTGAAAATTTAAAAAAATAAATAAATTTTTGCTTAGGTTTTCTTTACAAAGAGAATCTTTGTTCTCTTCCCGGTTCCCTTGCGGGGCATGAAATCTTTGGTATCAGAGCCCTAAGTTGCTACACTGGGGCCTAAATAATTGGGTCCATGTACCTTAAACTTGCACTACATCTTAGGAAAACTCAAAACGAAAATCAAAACCCTAAAACTCATCATTCTTCTTAACTCATGGCAGGATGCCACCCGTAACCCGTGGTCGAAGAGGAGGTGCCCAAAATGCCCCTCCTAGATCTCAACATGAAAGTTCTCATGAAGAAGAACAATACGAGGAACAAGGGGAACAATCTAACAATCAATCAGGAGGTTTTCAGGGAGCCCAAGTAGCAGAATTACTACAAAAAATCCTTCAGAGGTTAGAGGCAGGGCAGGATAGAGGCCAGCATGGGGAGAGTAGCACTCACAATGAGGAAAGAGAAAGAAGTCCTAGGAGGAGAGACCAGACATTGGAAGAGGATGCCCTACGGGCTTCTCATATGCGGGATCTCCTTAGAACCAAGACAAACCCATTTAAGGGAACACAAGGTGGAACTTCCGCACAAACTTGGTTGCTAGAATTAGAAAGGCTTTTCTCCATGCACCCATACCACAGTAATACCAAAGCCCAGTTTGCAGTTATTCATCTTAGAGACTTTGCATCCACATGGTGGGAAACAGAAAGAGAGAAACTTCACTTAGACATCACCACCCTCTCTTGGGAACTATTCCTAGAACTTTTTCGAGCTAAATTTCTATCTGACCATTGGAGGCGGGAAAGAGCCGAAGAATTTCATACTCTAAGACAGCTTAATATGTCAGTGGATGACTATGAGAGGAAGTTCTTGGAACTCAAGCCATATTCAGGGTTTAAGGATGATGAACCTATGTTAACTCAACACTTTCTTAGAGGGCTCAATAGTCACTTGGCCTGTAGTGTAAGAATGTTTGAACCTCAGACTATAAATGATGTAGTCATTAAGGCTCGTCTTGAAGAAAAAAATATAGCCTTGGGGTTAGGAAGCCGAACCAGTGGCCAAGGTGGCAATACTTTCCAGGTTGGGCCAGGGAATCAATTTCAAGGCACACCTAAGAACTATCCGCCTAAGGGGAATCAGAACCAACAGAAAAGGAAATTCATCAGCAACAACAATAGCAACAATCAAAATGGAAACAAAAATAAAAGTGGGGGTTCTCAATTTAATAATCCTCGCAACTGGCAACGTGCAAAACAATTCCCAAACTGTCTACCAACTCAGAGTATGCCTCAAAAATCTAGTCAGGGTAGCTTCCAGCAATCTAGTGCACCTACTGCAGGGAGGAATTTTGTCAAAAACACTGGATGTTACTCTTGTGGACAGCATGGGCACATTGCAGTTAATTTCCCTCAGAAATCTTCTCCAGCAGTTAGTTTTAGACAGGCCACTTCTGAACCTATAGTAGGTAACTCAGGCAGATCTCATCAAGTGTTTTCTACTGTAAACCATGGGCAAGCCAATTGTCAGGGGACAGTCATTGAAACTCCAGGTTTGTTAAAGGGTATCTCTACCACCATTTTGTTTGATTCAGGAGCAACAGATTCTTTTATTTCATCCTTTTTAGTAGAGCAATGTGGGCTGAAGGCAGTAAGGCAGGAAGATAGGTGGCAGGTTGAACTAGCCTCCGGGGCAAGAGTAGTCTCTGACTCCTGCGTTCAAAGTTGTAGTTTGGAACTTGGACCTTTCTCTACCTTAGTGGATCTTAGAGTGATTCCTTTAGGATCATATGGAGTAGTGTTGGGCATGGATTGGTTGGATGCTCACAAAGCCACTTTAGATTGTCGAAACAAAAGTGTTCAATGCACTGATGACTCGGGGAAACCTACGAAGATTATTGGGGTTCAATCATCCATCTCTCTCCGCATGATTTCCGCGATGTAGCTTAAGAGGTGCATGCGCAAAGGATGCCAACTTTTTTCAGTCACAATGGAGGATTTATATCAAGAAGAGAGTAGGGAGATATCATTAGATCACCCCCTTTTACAGGAATACTTGGATGTTTTTCCAAAAGAAATTCCAGGGATGCCACCTAAGAGAGACATAGATTTTTGAATTGATTTGGTGCAGGGAGCAGAACCCATTTCCAAAGCTCCGTACCGTATGACCACACAAGAACTTGAGGAACTCAGGGTTCAGCTAGAAGAACTTTTAGAAAAAGGGTTTATAAGACCTAGTGTATCACCTTGGGGAGTGCCAGTGATATTTGTAAAGAAGAAAGATGGATCCCTCTGATTATGTATTGACTATCGTCAACTGAACAAGGTTACCATCAAAAATCAGTATCCCCTACCTCGCATTGATGACCTATTTGATCAGATGAAGGGGGCAAAAATATTCTCTAAAATAGATCTCAAGTCAGGCTATCATCAACTCAGGATTCAAGAAGCTGATATTCATCGAACAGCTTTTCGCACCAGGTATGGCCATTATGAGTTCACTGTGGTACCTTTTGGGTTAACAAATGCTCCTTCCATATTCATGAGCTTGATGAATGGAGTGTTTAGAACCTACTTGGACAAATTTGTGATAGTATTCTTAGATGATATCTTGGTTTACTCCAAAACTCTTGAAGAACATGAGGTTCATCTTCGGCAAGTATTGCAGTGCCTTAGGGAGAACCAACTGTATGCTAATGCTGAAAAGTGTGAATTCTTTCAGATTGAGGTTAAGTATCTTTGGCATGTCATATCAGGAAATGGCATTGCTGTTGACCCAGATAAGATTCAAGCTATAGTGGAGTGGCCAACTCCAACTAATGTTCCTGAGGTTCACAGTTTTATGGGATTAGCTGGGTATTACAGAAGGTTTGTCAAAGATTTTTCTTGGGTTGCTCACCCCATTACTTCACTTCAAAGGAAGGGTAAGAAGTTTGTTTGGTCAGAAAAATGTGAGGCCGCTTTCCAAACCTTGAAGGACAGATTAACCAGTGCCCCAATCTTGGTAGTTCCTGAACCATCCAAAAATTTTGTAGTATGCATAGATGCTTCTCTAGAAGGGATCGACGTAGTTCTTATGCAAGAAGGAAAAGTCATGGCTTATGAGACAAGGAAACTCAAGGATCATGAGCTCAACTACCCCACCCACGACCTCGAACTAGCAGTAGTCATACATGCCTTGGTGAAATGGAGACACTTTCTGTTGGGTCACAAGTTTGAACTCCAAACAGATCATAGAAGTCTTCAGTACATCTTCTCCCAACCCAATCTCAATGCTAGGCAATGAAGGTGGATTGGAATGCATTACAGGTAGTGGACGGGCATCTAGCTTTAGAGCCGGTATGCATTTTGGAGCAGCAGACACTGACCATCAGGGGTCAAACCATAGAGCAGGCAAGGGTCCAATGGGACCCCAATGATGAGTCTTCCATCACATGGGAAGATGCTTCTAGGCTTAGAGATGCCTATCCATATTTATTTGTAGGCTTCCAGGAGTAAGCGTAACTCTAGGGGGGGAGGATGTAATACCTCTCCTATGCTGATACTTGGACTTTCTGATTTGGACATTCTATTGTGATGGTTAGGACTATACATTTACGTTTATGCTTTATGGATGATGTTATGTTTATCAGATGATTAATATGCTCATTTATGGTTATATCATTTATATGTTTATGAGATTTGAAAATCATCTATTTTTATATGTCTTATGGATCTAACCCAATGATTTAAATACTAACCATTATCATGATCTTCTATGTTGCATGGATATGTGACTGATGTGTTTTTATGACTCAGGACGAAGTCGTAGTTACTCACTCAGTTGAGGTCCACACGATGTATCGATCCTAGTCATCTACTTGCATATATTTGATTTGTATATCCATATGTATATGTATGTATCTCTTCTTGGTGATGCAGGATTGCAGGTACCGGGTATCGTCTCCACCTGGCTTCACAGGTCTGAGCGATCTCTCAAAATCCTCGATCGTTGTTGTTGTTACGGAGATATCACCAGGTTCCACAGGAAGAAACCTCACCTTTGATCCTTTTTACCCTTAGGTGGGAGGTGTCGAGGTAGTCCCTTGTGTGGAGGCATTATGCGATCTTGTAGTTGGTTGATTTGTGGATCTGGTAGCTAGGTCTTGTCTTCATGGCATGTTCAAAGTTGTAAGTAGATTTTTGATAGGTATGACTTAGTAATTTATCATTATTAAAAGTTACGTATATGCATACTAGTGTGAACGAGTTGGTATGTGATTTAAATCGTGAGATTTAATATCATTAATAATAAATAATATATTTTATAATAATGTTATTTTAATATTTAATATTAATAATAATGTGTATGATTTATGGTATATGTACCATAAGCATATGGGTGCACACATATGCCTATGAATACATATATTAATATATATTATTATATAATAAATTAATTATTTGTGTGAAGGAAATTATTCTTATGTTATTCTTATTAGTGGTAAATAGGATTGGTAAATTCTATTACCATGGCTAAGTAAGTTAGGAAATTAATATTTAAGAATATATTCTCTATTTTGTCATCCTTAAATTTAGGAGACAAAAAAAAATAAAAATTAAAACCTTATTAAATAAAATATGATTACCCCTTACGGGAATGGTTTTACAAACCATATTATTAATGGGTGAGAGGTTGGGATGGTTGCACAATTGGTTTACCTGTGCAACCACCACCTCCATTTTATTTACCAGAAGATTTCTTGTGTAAGGGAGGGGAGGAAAATATATATATATATATATATATATATATATATATATATATATATATATATATATATATATATATATATATATATATATATAGAGAGATATATATTATGATTGCCAGAGAAAAATTTGGGGAGATTCAAAAAAGTTTGACATTTGGATTTTGGAAAATAAAGGCTGGAGAGTTCATCCAGGAAGAGTTTGAGGCTTGCTGGAAAGAGACAGAGAGGAAGGATTCATCTTCATCAACCGGATTCCGCAGGACTCCAGGTTGGATTCCATCCTGAGAAATAGGTTTAATTTAATAGTATGAATGTGATTTTTAGATTGGTTGAAAGTTTCTGTATGTGTGTTATTATTGCAAAACATAGGTGTAATGTCGTATTATTATTGTATGGTGTAGGGTGAATATATTAATGTGTTCTGTAATAGTATATTATTGCAGACGGTTGATAGATTAATGTATTCTGCAATAACGTATTATTACAGAATGTTGAAGTATTAAATGTATTATTATAATATGTGAAACATCATTGCATTATTGGTAATAGTGTGTGTAGTATGATATTATTTTGTCAATCGTCTGTACATTATACAAATGTTGTATTAGTGTAATACAAATGCTATATTATTATATTATTACGTCATTTAATATTCTATCAATACAAACATTTTAACATTTTAATATGAATTCATTTGGTGACGTTTATACAATATAAATATTATTTTGGTTTCTGAAATATATATGTAAAAATAAAACAAATGCTATATTATTATACTATTCCGTCATTTAATATTCTATCAATACAAACATTTTAACATTTTAATATGAATTCATTTGGTGACGTTTATACAATATAAATATTATTTTGGTTTCTGAAATATATATGTTTCAATAAAACATTTGAGTTATGTTTTATTTTTATTTTTAAAAAAATATAATAAAATAAAATGTCAATAACATTTAGTAAAATCATTTAAACTTTTAGTAAAATATAGGAGAAATTATAGGAGAATAATAAGGAGGAATTATAGGAAAAATTATAGGAAAATAATAAGGAGGAAATATAGGAGAAAAATAAGGAGAGATTGTAGGAGGAAAATAAAATAATGAAATACTAAATAGCCTATTTAAAAATGACTTTAAATCTATTTTGTTTTCTTTTATTATTTTGTGGTAGTTTGTTTTTAGTGAATATTAAATTTGGAATATTGAAATTTCTATTAAATTTAGTTATTATTCAGTAGGAATTTCATAGTATAGTTTAGTTTATAAATTTGTGATTTTTTAGATTTTAGATTTTCATAAAACCAGACTTAGCCAAATTTCAAGATTAGTCAAATGTCAGGCCTAGACTGAAATCTAAGAAGCGTTATTTTGGTGTATGGAAATTTGTGAAAACCTTAAATGTGTTTGGCAGAGGTTATGTCCAGTGCATTTAGATGCCTTAATAGGGTTAGGATGTGTTTAGGAAGTAGTTTACGGTTAGGGTTGTCTAAAGGATCAGGACATTCTAAATATCCTTAAACATTCCTAATTTCCCTAAACGTTCATAAACTATCTTATTAGTTTCTACTCTTTGATGCAGTCTTACAAATGTGTTTATGATATGTTTTACTATGTTTGTGATGTGATTGTGACATGTGGGTTAAGGGTAGGAAACCTAAGAACCCCTAAGTGAGTGGCTCTCAGTGCGGGGCCGGGGCCCTAAAGTGGCTAGACCAGGATAACCGACTGAAGAGTTATTTAACAAGTGAAAACTTAATTAAACTTATGGGAATGGGTTAAAACATTAAAAAGATTAAATGTGCCTCGCCCATGCCATTAGTGCTAGTAAAGGCTATGGATGGGAGTGGGAGAAGGTACCTATGCATAGGTACGATCGAATGGCGCTTGTCTGTACGAAAGGCATTGGATTTCGCATGTGCCTACTTGGGGGCCGGGGCCCAGTGTGGCTAGTACCAGGACAACCCAAGGGGTGAGGGCTATGCGATGACACTCACTTAGGTTGTTGGTTAGGATTTTCTACCCAAACCTTAGAACCCTTGTGAAGTGAGCCTCATTTGTGGAATTGTTATTCAACCCTTTGTAAAAACCTAGTAAGTTACTTCTTTGTGGGCTTGGTGTTTATCTCCTAGCACGGGGGAGTGGGCCTTTTAGGTATCCACATGGTTGGGTGGTAAATCTTTTATCGAGGTATCTTTTGGTGGATGCAGTGTTTGGAGATTCATGCTTGCTTATGTACCAGTTTTGAAGAATGAAGGCTTTGTAATTATATTTCATTTTGTAAAATTATTGTTACCTCCCATGAGGAGATGAATGTAATGTAATCATTGATGTGATTCAAAATGATGTATGGGTAGACTTAGGAAAAAGGGAAAAGGGAAATGTGAACTTTATGTTTAAGATGTATGTTAGAAAAGAAAAAGGATTTTGTAACATTCCAAGTTATGTAGTATATGTGCAATGTATTTAGATGAGTTTTATTTGATTTTAAAAAGTTATATTGTTCATAAAGGATACTTAGGAATATAGATGTTTAAATGGAAAGTTGAAATGAAAATATTTTGTATTTCTTAAAGATATGATGTAATTTGTTTTGAGAACTTTATCTTGTTCTTAGTTTACTTAATGGCCTTAAATGAATCATGCATTAAATAAAAGGGAACCTTGGAGGAAACTAAGTTTAGGTTTTGTTCATATTATTGTTTTGAAAATTTAAAAAAATAAATAAATTTTTGCTTAGGTTTTCTTTACAAAGAGAATCTTTGTTCTCTTCCCGGTTCCCTTGCGGGGCATGACATAGTCTATATTGATGAATGCACCTGACTTATTTGTTCTATATATAGAAACAATTGGGTTTTATAGAATTAATGAATGCACCTGATGTTGCTAATGTTCAAGAGAGAGAAGAGATAACATTTTTATATTTACTTTCAATTGTATTCTTCATCATTCTTGTAATTGTAATACCCCAAAATTGGCACCTAATTATCTCAAGCAATTTTGGTGTATTTCTTCAATTCTATGTCATCAAAGTCCTATCTCGCTAGGCAATTTTCTCTCTCCTACTTGACTCTATTTGACTTGATGTCAGTTGCAAAGACCCTAAATTGCAATAATCAAATGCTAAATTAATTCCTAAAAGTCTTTGACTTATATTAGCTAAATTATCCCTATGATAAATTAATTTAATTCTAAAGTCCTAAGTGCTTTAAATTAAATTAAATCTACCCCTTTAGCTAATACACATCAAAAAGGAATTAATATCATTTAATTATTTGAGTGGACATCTCTCTATTTGAATTTAATTATTCAAATTATTCAAATTAGTCACACCCCCATATGTGGCATAAATTCCACTTTTTAATTAAATAATTTCATGCCTATTTGTCCAAAAAGTGAAGAGCCTTAATGGAAAATGAAGTCACTTAGGACATGTGGCAAAAGGAGTTACATGCGAGATTCCCCCTCTTTTTCTATTTAAGAGCTTGCCTTTTCATTTCAAAGGATGGAATTTTTGAGAGCATAGAGATTATAGTAAAATTCTACTACATTCTTTGAGATTCATAGCTTTTGATTGTTATCATTTTAGTTAGTTCATTTAGTATAATATTGCATTTTTCATCTTCTTAGTTTACATACTTGTTCTTAGATTTAGTCACATTTTCTTTTGAAAACTCTAAAAAGAACTTGCATTTTTATTTTAGATTACATGCATCCATATTAGATTACTTGCATTTTCATTTTAGATTACATGCATCCATATTAGATTACTTGCATTTTCATTTTAGATTACATGCATTCATGCTAGATTGCTTGCATTTTTTATTTCATGCCTATGCTTTTCTTTTAAAATTCTCCATTGTAGTTCGGTCTTATGGTTGTTGGCTTTCGATCTGAGAGCAATCTTGAAAACACCCTGTCTACATAGGAGGCAACAGATCGCTTCACTACAGATTTTGGATTGAATAACTCATATTCTTTTCTGTAATCTGATCATGTGAGTAATGATCATGTTGTGTGTGTTTTGAATTTGAGGTCACATTCAATTATACACAGTAATCACCTAAAATTGGACAAGATAAATCAAGTGAATAACTAAGGCAAAAATCAAAGCAATTGAATCAAATCGAGCTATTATCAAATCAAAATTCAAATCAAGCCTTAAATCAATTTAATTGAAAATCAAAAGTCATAAACAAACAATTTAAATCAAATAAAGCATGATAAATCAATTAATTGTGTAATTAATCTAATTAATTACATAGTTCAATTAAATCAAATCAATCCATTCAAGGGGTACACATGGCTAAAGATATTAATTGAATTCAATTAATTAAATCCTATTTTCTCTCAACCACCAAATGGGAGGAAAATTCATCAACCAATAGGATTTAAGGATGGAGCTCACATGGATCAAGCCTAAATCGAATCTCAATCACTCACTTGAAGAATGCATCGTGTCCACTCATTTTGTCCTTTGGTCCCAAGCTTTGAGGACAAAATATTTAAATGGTCTCCAAAGGTGGAACCATGGACTTAACCCTCACTTAATCATGATCAAATCAACTACACCCCCTACCCTTTCCCAAAATCTATAAAAGAAAGGCATAATTCAAGCATTAATCATCCACAAAATCTGAGAATAGCATCAAACCTCTTGCAATTTATAGTTAGAAAGGAAAATTTAGAGCTAAATAGGTGTAATTTCATTTGGAATTTAACTATTAGCTTTGTTTATCATTCATTCTTGTTTTAGGACTGTACCTAATGGAAGCTTGTTGAGAGTTTTGCATTAGCATCCCTAAATAAAGGTCCATAGAGTGCTTAATTGTCAATTATTTGCTTAAATTAGATTGCTATTTGTGGTAATTTAATTTTTTTATTCATTTATTTGTAATACTAACCATATGGAGGTGTTTTCCTTAACACAAAAAATGACGCCCACTGTGGGCCATGAGGCCTCATAAACTTTTAAATTTGGAGAAGTTGATTTTTTCTAGCAAATCTTGTTTTTAATCTCTATTTTGCAGATTTAACAACACATTTAAGACATTCTCCAATGCGTATGCAAGTTTCTCTAGCACGTTTAAGCTCTAAAACAACACTTCTATGACAAAGTTCTATGCCTTTACGTGGAGTTGTAGCGCTTTTAAATCCTTATGTTTCTGTATTCTTTCTTTCAGCGTGTACACCCTAAATCTCCAACATGTTTAATTGATTCTCCAAATCTTTTAATGGGTATGTGCAAGATCATGAGGAGCCAAACTATGCCCTTAAGTGACAATGAAAAATCAACAAATCAGGGTTAGTCAACTTGACGTGAAAATTTCAACTAGCTATCAACCTAATATCAAAAAGTTGTAAGAATAGAATCTATAGAAAATTGAATTTAGTTTCTAAACTACTAGGCCTTTTTTGAAAAAAAGTTAGTATGATCGGTGAAAAGTATAGATTTCAATGCAGCAGTACAAAAATTTCTTAAAAAAAAAAAGTAGGTCTATATTTGACCACCTTAATCATAATCAAATGATAATATTTTATTATAAGATTTTATATATAAGTAGTAGACTCATGCTCGAATGTGACGCATATTTTTTTGTACAATTTTATTCCAAAAAATAATTAATTATGAATTTTCTGCTACAACGTTTTTAGAATTAAAAAAATCCCGTGTCTGACCACCTTAACTCATTCAAAACTTTACAAAATTTAAAAAAAAAAAACATTTCCTTATAGTAGGCGAAGCATAGAATGTGACGCATTTTTCGGATTTCAAAAATGTTATACAGTCTGAAAGTTATAGTCATTTTTCAATCAGTATATAAATCAACACTTTAGAGGTAACTCAATTAGAAAATAACTAATAATTACTTACTGAATTCAAAATTTGACAGTAATTATATCGATAGAATGCTAATAATCTCCTTAAGATACCTTTTTCGTTTCATCAAATTTGGGTGAAAAAAAAGTAGTCAGCTATATGGTCGAAGTCTAGAACTCAGAGAAACAGGGGAAAAACACATTTTTGAGACATTTCAATAGTTGACCATGTAGGTTTGGTGCACAAAGCAATACCGAGCCTAATCGGGTACCTAATATTTTTGGGTACCCAAAAATGCCGGTAGAATTTTGATTTGTAACTTTTCCCTCCCCTTTCTCTCTCTAAATTTCTCCAACCCCTTTCTCCCTCCCATTTCTCCATCCTTCATATGATATATTATATATCAAAACTATATATTAGATTATATATTATATATATTAAATATTATATAATATCAATTATATATTAAATATTATATAATATATTTTTTACATTAATTATTATTTAATATATATTAATATTAAATGTTACATTATATATCATATATTATATATTATTTTATATGTATAATATATTAATATGTATTTTACAACTATGTATGAAAGGTTGGATGATTGCAGAAAAATCATGGATGGCCATTGAAAGAAGCAAAGGAAATCAATCAGCCATTTAAAAAATTCATGGGCAGCCATTGAGGAAGAGAGAGAGTGAAAAGGATAGAGAGAGAGAGAAGGAAAGAGAGAGAAGGGGAAGGGGAGAGAGAGAAGCTCTCTCTCTCTCTCTCTCCCCTTCCCCTTCCCCTTCCCCTTCTCTCTCTCTCCTAATCTCTCCCCTTCCCCTTCTCTCTCTCTCTCCTACTCTATCCCCTTCCCATTCCCCCCCATCTCTCTCTCTTTCTCTCTCTCCTATTATAGTATATATATAATATATATAATATAATACATTATATATATACAATACATTAGTATATATATAATACATTAGTATATATATTATATACATTAGTATATATATTATACATTAGTATATATATTATATAATACATTAGTATATATATAATACATATTTAAACCCATTTTTATATATAAAAGTTTAATTTTTTCATTTACTCCCGCCATTTTTTCATGCACCCGAAAAATATCAAGTACCTGATTATGGACTGGTGTAACTTTGACCAAAATATTCCCTATCCCCACAGACCAGAGAAGCATAGGATTTCAGACTTTTTTCACAGGTTGCAGAAAAAAAAAGTGATTTAGGGCCCATTTTTTGTTTTTTGTCAACTTGTGGTCTCACCATGGGAAGCAACAGTCATCGAAAGGATAAACGGAAGAGGAAGGTGGTGGATGAATAAATTCAAGCATATAGGGAAAAACATAGGGAAAATCACTGAAGAAGGAGAGAAGGTATGTTAAACATTAATCAAATTGACCCCGTAAATGTAGTTGCAAGTGAAGAGGATGTTGAATTTGAAAATAATATGGAAATTAATTTTGTAAATAACAATGTATGGAGTGAAGATGAAAATGTAGAGATGGAGAATGAAAATGTAGACTTGGGGAATGAAAACGTAGATTTGGGGAATGACAATGAATGGAATGAAGATGAAAATATACAAATAGAGATTGAAAATGTAGACATGGGGAATGTAAATGTTGCACAAGACCCACATGAACGTTACACATCTCCAAATTATATGCAAAATGAAGTCCCTTGCAATAAAGATAACCAATCTTCAAATTTAGGGCTTTCAAGAACACCTAAATGGTTAATTGAAATTGAGGAGAACATTATGAATAATTGGGAATGAAAGAGGTCACATAGAACCGTCAGGCTGTGGGCTTCAAGACTTTATGATCAATTTTTTGGAAACAAGACATTGGTTGAGCAATGTCAAATTTTTGTGCAATTGTTAAAGATGCAAAAGAGGAGACTTGTGCTTGTGAAATTGAAGATTCATGTGAACAAGAAAATGGAGAGAAATGTCATTGTTGTGAAGAATCTTTTCAATGCTCTCAATAGCATTGGGAAGACTAGCATAGAAAAAGACAAGAGAGTTGCTCGGAGGGTTATTGCAACCTCCTTAGTAAGTCTTTAGTTGAGAAAGGCTCGTTTGATGAGACAAACTTGTGTTGACTTCAATATAGACCGTAAAACTTTGGGTAGAGCACTTGCAAGAAGAGAAAGACTTGATGATCCACTTCAAATTGATACATGGGCTTATGGTGGGAGACTTCCATGTTTTGATAAGAAGCTAAGAGATGTTGCCAAGGATGAAATTCAACAATTTTGGGATGCTAACTCAATAGTGTCACCAAATGTGAAGGATGTCTTGAAGTTGAGAGTTGGCAATCGAGACTGCACTCCACATCCTAAACATTATGTGGAGGTAAGTGAAACAATGTTGTATAAATTTTTTTGTGAGACACGTCCAACATTGAAAATATCACAAAGGTCTTTTGAATTTGTGAAGCCATTTTATTGTGTACCCCTTAAGATTCAGAATACACATTGTTGCAAATATCATGTTGAGTTTTCAATGCATCATGAATTATTACAGTCCATTCATTCTACTTTGCATACTAATGAAATGCTATAGGATTGTGGTGCAAGTGGTCTTCCCAAATCATCAAGAGACTTGCTAGATCAGTTTTTATGTCATAGAGATGATGGTTGTTTATTTTATAAAAAAGATTTCTTAAATGCCAAGTGCTCAGAATGTGGTGGCTTGTCCAAGTTTAGGATATGTTTTCATGAGGGTTTGGAACACAATTTTGGAAAGACACTCATCCAAAAAAAGGTATATGAAACAATGAAATATACATTGAAGAGTGGAGGTGAAGGCTCTAGATGTGAGTTAGTTGCAAAAGAATACAATATTGCTGATTTTATCTTAGATTTCAAGACAAATATTTTTTACAAGTATGCAAGGCCTAGTCACAGGTCTCAATGGTTGGATCAAAAATTTAGGATGTGTAAGGACACTTTCCCCATTGGAACTATTATATTCGTTGTAGAGTTTGTGGAGAACTATACATTGCAACCCCAAAATGAGACTCAAGCTCAATATTAAAATTCCATTCAAGTTGCTATTTTTGTACACATCACATATAGACATTCCCCTGATAGCACAAAAGATGAGCGAAAGATAATCAAAGAGTACCATTTTTATATGAGTGACGATAGGTCTCACTCTCATGAGTTTGTTCAACATTGTTTCTAGAACTATTTTGACTTCTTGCAGGAAAATGGTATTACTATGGATAGGCATCTCATTTGGTCAGATAATTACACTAGTCAATTTAAGAATGCCAGAATGTTTTATTGGTTGTGTAGAATGCATGCGGAGAGAGGTGCACCTCATATTTGGAGTTTTTTTGAGTCAGGGCATGGGAAAGTGGAACATGATGGAGCAGGTGCATGTGTGAAGAGAGGTCTAGTTAAGGAGCAATTAAGGATTTCAGGTGTTGTACTTCTTGATGCTCGTTCTATTGTTGATTGGTGTACTTTAGCATTGTCACAGGGGGGGACTCTTGATTCTACAGTGCGTAGATTATTTTGGTTGGTTGAGGAGGGAACTATAGGAGATAGATTGGATTGTCAAATAGTGAAAGACTCTTAAAAAATGCATTCATTCTGAAGCTCCAATAGTAGTACATGGACCATTTGGACATGAGAGTTGGCTTGTTTTTGCCCCATGTGTTTTTAGTATGATTGGGATGATTGTGAGTCAAGTGAGTGGGTGGATGCATGGGTTCCATAGTATCTAACTCCTTTATCTTTGACACTCTCTATAAGAAATGATGACATGGACACTTCAGTTGAGTATGACCATCTTTCAAATCTTCTACAGCTAGGAGATGTTTTTTCATTGGTTGCACCGCAGGGGAATGATGAGAGGTTAGATTATTGGTTAGCATGTTGTGTACGAGGTAAACCAAAGCTTGTACAACCAATGACAGATGGTGATGGGTTCACATATCCTACTGGTTTAGTTTTTTTTGTGGGAACATGGCTGTGAACATACATGATTAGAAAGAATGGAATTCCTGCATTTGAAGACTATGAGAAGCACACAACTATTCTCATGTATTCACACCTTGTTATAGCAACAAATGTCAAGTTGTCAAAGCATCAAGGAAGACCAAAGACAAAAGAACTTTGGACTATTAGTACTATTGATCATGAAGCACTATTGGAGACCCTGAAGCAAAGAGATGACCCTTAAGGAACACTTGACTAGATAATAAGTTAACTTAGTGCATTGTTTTCTAAGTTCGTTAAGCTTAATTTCAATACATTAATTTCACCTTTCTTAGATTATATTTTGAGTCAATAAAATTGGTTTTGTATGTGGATTGTAACTTGTGTAGGAGCACCTATGAAGACACCTACGGTCACCATGGATCCAATCAGAGATAGAAGGACAAAAGGATCCTTAATGGTTAATTGAGATCTTTTGAAGCCTATAATGGCAATTTGTAACAATCAATTTGATTTAAAAGTTAAATGTCCTAGAAGTCTTGATAAGTACTTATGACCAAAATCATGTATGGGTGGCCAATAGTGCCAACAAGGGATCTAAGTATACATTGTCTCAGAAAAAGGCAATGAAAACACATAATTTTTTATTATTTACTTATGTAATTTGCATGGTTTGAATTATTACATGTTTGATTGTTGTTTCTAATGCTTTAAGGATATTATTTTTTTATCATTTCAAACAATCTTTGATGCTTTGAAAGTTCATTTGAATTAGATGGATACATACATGATAGATGTAAATGATTCATTGTGCAGTGAGGGTCAGTTGAAAGTAACACCCCAGTGTATCTTTCAAACCGTCTGTCCTGGCATCAAACCGTTTGGTCCATTGGCTCCGATTGGCTGGGTAAACACTACTGACAACTTTGTTTCACCCATGGAGTCATTGGAACGCTTGCAACCATGCTTGACCCAAGTGACCCCAAGGTGCACTAAGCATGATTAGGCAGCGATCTTCTGATGCTCATATCTCAAACCTCATGAGAGGTATTGATAAATCATCAGGGGATATGGGATCATTATTTTGAGGTCTACAATAACCTCTCTCAATTTTGGGTGATTTGACTTTGTTTGCATTTGGCAAGGCGATCTCAGTCGATGCCAAAACTTACAGTGAGGGTCAGTTGAAAGTAGATATGTAGTCTATCTTTCAAACCATCCATCTTGGCATTGAACCATCCACTCCATTAGCTCTAGCTGGCCAGGTAAATTCCAGTAACAACCCCATTCCACCCACCGAGTCATTGGAACGCTCGCAACCATGCTCGACCCAAGTGATCCCAAGGTGCACTAAGCACGATTGGGTAGTGATCTTCTGAGGCTTGTATATTGGACCTCATGAGAGGTATCAAAAAACCATTAGGGGTTATGAAATTTTTTTTTTGAGGTCTACAATAACCTCTCTTGTTTTTGGGCGATTTAGCTTCATTTGCATTTGGCAAGGCGATCTTAGTTGATGCCAAAACTTGTAGTGAGGGTCAGTTGCAAGTAGCTCTCCAGTGTATCTTTCAAACCATCCATCCTAGTATCAAATCGTCTACTCCATTGGCTCTGGTTGGCCAGGTAAATGGTAGTAACAACCCCCTTCCACCCACGAAGTCACTGGAATGCTCACAACCACGCTCGACCCAAGTGACCCCAAGGTGCACTAAGCATGATTGGACAACGATCTTCTAAGGCTTGTATCTCAGATCTCATGAGAGGTATTGACAAACTATTAAGGGCTATGGGATTGTGTTTTTGAGGTCTACAATAACCTCTCTTAGTTTTGGATGATTCGACTTCGTTTGCATTTGGCAAGGCAATCTCAGTCGATGCCAAAACTTGCAGTGAGGGTCAGTTGAAAGTAGCTCTGCGATGTATCTTTCAAACCATCTATCCTGGCATCAAACCATCTACTCCATCAGCTCTAGTTAGCTGTGTAAATGCTAGTAACAACCCTGTTTTGCCCACAAAGTCACTGGAACACTCACGACCACACTCGACCCAAGTGACCCCAAGGTGCACTAAGCATGATTGGGCAGCGATCTTTTGAGGCTCGTATCTCAGACCTCATGAGAGGTATCAAAAAATTGTCAGGGGCTACGAGATTTTTTTTTTGAGGTATACAATAACCTCTCTTGATTTTGGGTGATTCAACTTCGTTTGCATTTGGCAAGGTGATCTCAGTCGATGCCAAAACTTGCAGTGAGGGTCAGTTGAAAGTAGCTCCGCAGTGTATCTTTCAAACCGTCTGTCCTGACATAAAACCATCTACTCCATTGGCTTTGATTGGCCACGTAAACACCAGCAACAACCCCATTCCACCCACGGAGTCACTGGAACACTCGTGACCATGCTCAACCCAAGTGACCCTAAGGTGCACTAAGCATGATTGGGCAGTGATCTTCCGAGGCTCATATCTTAGACCTCATGAGAGGTATCAAAAAACCATCAGGGGATACAAGATTTTGTTTCTAAGGTCTATAATAACCTCTCTCAGTTTTGGGCGATTCAACTTTTTTTGCATTTGGCAAGGTGATCTCAGTCGGTGCTAAAACTTGCAGCTAGGGTCAGTTGAAAGTAGCTCCATAGTGTATCTTTCAAACCGCCCATCTTGGCATCGAACCATCTTCTCCATTGGATTTGATTGGCCAGGTAAACGCCAGTAACAACCCCATTCCGTCCACGGAGTCACTGGAACGCTCATGACGACACTCGACCCAAGTGACCCCAAGGTGCACTAAGCACGATTGGGCAACAATCTTTTGAGGCTCATATCTCAGACCTCGTGAAAGGTATCAACAAACCATTAGGGACTACAGGATCATGTTTCTGAGGTCTACAATAACCTCTCTCAATTTTGGGCGATTCGACTTCGTTTGCATTTGGCAAGGCGATCTCATTCGATGCCAAAACTTGCAGTGAGGGTCAATTGAAAGTAGCTCCATAGTGTATCTTTCAAACCATTGATCCTGGCATTGAACCATCTACTCCATTGACTATGGTTGGCTAGATTAACACTAATGACAACCCCATTCCACCCACAGAGTCACTAGAACATTCGCGACCATGCTCGACCCAAGTGACCCAAGGTATGTAACTGAGGACAAAAAATTCATTACATCTATTAATTTATTACACCTGTGTAAATTATTACATCTCGGTAATTTATTACATCTATTATAAAAAATTCAAACAAATTGACATATAACTTCAACAAGATATAATTTGAATCATAATGATAATCATAGTCAAGATATAACTTCCCCATTCAATTCCATAAACATGAATAATAAATATGTATACAAAAGATGACGTAAATATAACATAAAAATGAACATGTTCTATATATAGACAGTATCAAATGTATCAAAAGTATCTCCGTATACAAATATGGCACATGCCATTTCAAAATGTCTACAAAATCAATGTTTCAAGGTGTACAATGTGGCACATATGTCATCTCAAAATGTGCCAAGTGGCATCTCTAAATGACCATAAAACTAAAACTACATCCTATGCCATAGGGGGATCATCAAAATGTAGCCTCTTTGAAGAAGTGTTTAGCTTTGATTGATCCTGCATAAAAAATGAGTTCAAACCCAAGTTAGATTGCTTAGTTTATATGATTTGTACACACACACACACACACACAGATATATATATAATGTATGTATATATATATATATATACACACACACACACACACACACAGATATATATATATATATATATATATATATATATATATATATATATATATATATATATATACATACATTATATATATATATATATATATATATATATATATATATATATATATATATATATATATATATATATATATATATATATGTATGTATATATATATATGTATGTATGTATATATATGTATGTATATATATATATATATGTATGTATATATATATATGTATGTATATATATATATATGTATGTATATATATATATGTATATATATATATATATATAAAATTCATAATTCAAACACTAATTTAATTAAAATTATAACTAAATACAAACATCTATACCTGGCCTCTTCGTCACGTACCACAATCAAGTGTCCTAGCATAAGTTTTTGGCAGCGAAGGGACAATGTCACCAATACCAACTTCGACCTATAAATATACATTTGCAATAATGAGATTAGTAGAGTGGTGCAACATAGAGTAATAAATCTACAAAATAGGATGATAGCATAATAAAATTACAAATTGATTGAACTAAAATTAAAACTTACATCCGCTGATCCCTCCACTAGAATAGTGGGCTGGGACAAATATATAAAAGATTCTCGTGGGCCCTCCCTCACACTAGGAGTAACCTATGAGAGTAAAAAGATTGTCAATTATATATAAATGTACTTCATCTTAACAACCCTGGATACAAAATACAAATAACAATATGTAAAAGTCTACGTACAATTGGGCTATCATCCCGAATCGAGATGCCTATCAACCTAGGCTCTCGAACCTGTGTCGGGACATCATCAAGAGCCACACACTATACAATAAAGTGCAAGTAAAATATTTATTACGACACACAAGTGGTATACATATGCATGCATAATTAATCTTAAATAATTAATTACCTTTCCTTTGTCGATAAATGAAGAAGGAACCCCCTCGTGCCCCCCACTGACATCAGCTGTAGCCTGCAAGAGTACAATAAGATGACAATATATTAGTAAATGTATGAATTTTATTGCTCTAAACATGTATTAGATTTAAACATGTATTAGATCTAAACATGTATTATATTTAAACATGTACACCAAATGATCTAAACATGTATTAGATTTAAACATGTATTAGATCTAAACATGTATTAGATTTAAACATGTACACCAAATGATATAAAAAAACTAATGGGTACATAATTTATAATATATCATATAGGTGTCAAGGCCAAATGAAATGGTCGAAAGTGTGGAGTCATCCACCTGTTCAACTCCTCCTCTGTCATCAACTGAACATAAATGGAAAAATATATATACATAAGTGCATACAATCATTAAAACTAATCTAAATAAATAAATTATTTTTAAATTAAATAAGTCATGTGACAAATTTATTTATAATGTTTATTCTTACCATATCAACAGGAGTCCATGGCTCTGTGTACCCCTCCTCAGCACTCTCATGAGACGTAGATGCTCCATGAGCTGTTGCAGCCTCTGCAGCTACGTCTCCTATATCCTCTTCACCAATAACATACTAATATGTATCAACATCAGTAAGCGGTCCAAAGCACAAATTCTTGCAAATAATGTAAGTATGGGGCACACATACATGTGAAATGCTGCCAAATGTCGATGCACCAGCATGATCCACACCAGGAGGCAACAATGACCTGATCCATGTGATCAATTGATCACTCAGCAAATGAATGACCCTAATACTCTGTGAGGCAGCCTCTGCAATGATATCAGGATGCTACACTAGAGGAGGGGGTGCGGTGTCAGTGGGGGGGACAATGGTAGTGGCCTTTTTACACTAGGAAAATGGCCTAGTCTAAGGAGCTCCTCTGCCTACGCCCATGTTGGGCCTCATGCTCCAATAATTAACATTGTGACCAAGAACAAACTCAACATACAATTTTTTTATGAAATAGAAAGGGAGCTCCAAATTTCTATGGGGTGGTTTATCAAAAACCATCCACCAGCGATCCCAAAAGTGTGTGCGCATTTCTTCATTTGTGCACCATTTTATTGATAATTTGGGCTTTTTGGGGTCAACTTTTAATCCAGTTTTAGGATTAACAAAAAGGGAGGCTATATCTTCCTTAGTTATATTAAGGGCCGCAACCCCTATTGGTACTCTCAAATTTGGCACAAATTTGGAGTGACCAATTTAAAATTTTCTCTAAGGCAAGGTGAGTACCCCTGAAAAATTTTCGAAGATGCTATTTTGAGTGCAAGTAAAAGGTGACCGGATGATTTTCACGACAAACTACTTAGGACATGTGTTCCTTACCTTGCATTGAGTAGATATAGTGGGTTGAAATTTTCATAAGTCAGATTTGTTATGTTTTTGAGATAATTGTTTAAAGGTGTTTTCACAAATCTGCACTTTGCACTTATTTAGTTTTTACCAAGTGACCCATTTCAGATGTCTGCATCTTGAGCCCGATTGAATCCCTGGGTATGAGGAGTGTTCAGAGGTGTTGTAAAAATGAGAGAGAATTTCCATTTCCATTTGCAGATTCCTATGAGTTCATATGATAGGTTTTCCCAAGCCATTCTGTTTGCAATTAATTAAGTTTCCCAGAATATGAAAGTGCAGAATTCTGGATGCCCTACTTTGAGGTCTTGCATTTTCTACTTAGTTGAGTGTCATGGATAATTGAATGATACCCTATATTTTAATCATGACAAGGTTATCTCATGAAAATTTTCAAGCTTGTGCCAATCCATCTTCTTAGTTTGCTTAGCCAATTCCAAACCTGATTTATGCAGTTTCACTATGTTTTGAAATCAGAAGTTGGTAAAGGGCTGACTTTGGGGATTCATACTAATTGACCAGTTGATGATCAGAACAAGCTAATTGAAGATTTGTGATCTCCATGTAAAAGTTAACCTATATCTAGATTTTCAGACCATGAGGCATTCATTTGATGGTTTAAACAAGTCAAATCCAAGTGGCATTTATTTAGTTTTTTGTGTGTTGACTAACCAGTCACCCAAGAGGCCAACTTTGCATTTTAATTTCTTGATGCCACTTGATGGTCATAATAAGTGAGTTATTTCTCTTCAATCTATGTATGAGGGTCTACCAACTTGGGAATTTTCTAGGATCCAAGAGTTAATCTTCTATATTTCACAAGAAGATTCTAAAATCAATTTGTGCAGATTGACAGTGATTAACAGAGTTAAATTGCTAAGTAGCCACTTTCAGAATTTTTTAACTTGATGTCAGATGCAAGTTTTCAGATGTTGATTGATTCCTCGCATTCCTTGCATATGAATCTTCTATTAGATTCAGTGGCTTGCCCTCAGCTCGCCATTTGATATTTTTTATCCATCTCCTTCCGAGCTTGTTTACAGTGATTCCGTCTTGTGTTTGCCAGACAATTCTGAACAGGTGATTTCAACTTTTAAAATCTCCTTCCCCGTTCGTCTTTAGGTGAAGCCATCTGATAGGATGATTGTCTATGATACAAAGTTCATGTCTTCCAACTCTCAAGGTCTAGTGATAAGTTTTTCTCAGTGTTTTAATGGGGTGACTTGAAGCATTTTATTTAAATTTGGCGACTTTGGTGAAGTTAAAAATCATATTTTTGAGCATCCAGCATTGTTCAAATTACTTCCAGTTGCTGAAGTTGGCCATCTGAGATCACTCTTGAGGCCAAGTTGTGCGAAATCAAATTTTTTTTTAGTCAGACCCACTACAGGCCCAGCTTGCCACATTTTCTTTTGTAACTTGCGTGTTCTTCCTTTTTCCTGTGTGTTGTAGGCAAGTCATTTGTAGGAAGCACATTCACCACTAAATGGGTTGTGCACTCATACCTTTAGTTGGTGTGTGCCCTCCAGTGGGATATTGCTTGCAAGTAAAGGAAAACAAATAAAATGTTGCAGGCGTTGAAAGAACACTTACTATGGAAGGTTCAGGCCATGACCATGGAATATATTTTAGGATGATTGAGGAAACTATATGATTTATCTAATGCAGACACCGCATCTTCTTCTAAGTTTTACTTTCATGACATTTCTTTAAGTTCCACAATGAGCAAGTCCATGATTTTCTTTCGAGCTCTAATGGAAATCTCTCAAAATATATATGGGCATGGTGGAATCTTCTTTAGAACTTGTATATGAAAAAATTTGAAAGTTCGACTGATTTTTTGAAAGTCCTCAAATTGGTAATACAAAATTGAGGAATGAACAATCTGAAGACAACACAATGCAAGCATTCTCATCTGGTTGTTACAATTCATATACATTGCTCTAACAGTTTCATTAGGCAAAGCTATTATAGCAGATTTTCACTATTAGTTTTGGCTGGAAGTGAGCAGTAGCCAGTGGTAAGAAAAAGTGGCAGCCAATGTAAGGGACTAGCGTTTCGAAGTGGAAGGGCCTGTGTGAGTTACAAAGGACTTACACATAGTAGGTAAATGAAAGGTTGCATAGAAATGAAGACACACCAGTATATAAAGTGAAGGGTGCGTGAGCATGGTATGAGGCCAATGTTGAAATACAAATGGGTACCAATGCGTGAAAGTATATGGAGGTTACTTGTTTGGGAGATTTGTGTAAGCTGATGAATAAAAAACCAGCGTAAGAAATATGGAAAGTCAGTGTTAAAAATGAAAAGCCAGCCTTAAAAACTGAAGGAAGATGCCAGAGTTTTAAAAGGATAACCCGCATTTGAGATTAGAGGATGCCAGCATATAAATTGCAGTGTTAAAAAACCATGTGAGACTAGCGTGCATGAGTTAATGTCCCGCAAAGGTACATAGCCAATGCAATGAGGAAATGAGTCTTCCAAAGCATTGCGTAAGTCTCTTGGAGCTTTGTGTGAGTGTTTTCAAAGCTCTGCGTGAACTTCTTTGAGCACTTTGCATGAGCCCCCAAAGTATGCGCAAGCCTCCTTTTTGGTGTGTTGCATGAATTCTATGGTTTTTTCCTCGCAGGAGTATGTATAAAATGAAGGGAAATGCATGCCAGGCATGAGGAGCGGCTAGTTGCAAGGGCTGGACTATGGTGTTTAGTCCCACACGCACCTGGTTTAAGATGAATAATATGTTTAAAGGGATAAGTGCTATTACATAAGGTAAAGATGTAAGGAGGCCATATGGAGGGAGCCGTTCAAATTTGTGGGTCTAGCTGGTGCGTTCCAGCTGGGTACATTTGCAACATATTTTGAAAGGTGAGATTTATAAAGTGAATTCTGATTATCCCACATTCGCTAGGAAGGGGAATTTCAAGATGTTTATAACCAACAACGCACAATATGTAATTTGAAGATGAAGCCCAGAGGTTCTCCATGTGCACATGGTTTGAGACACCCAGTTGGTAGTGAGTTGGTAGATGGGCCCCACACAAGGTAAGAATAATTTTGACCAAGTGTGATTTGTGTAGGGCCCGTGCCTCAAGATGTGCATCAGGGATCGACGTTGGTCGCATGATTGCAAGGAGGGGAGGTGCCCCTATGCGATCATGCGAAAGGGTGACATGTGGCAACCTGATGAGGTGGTGAGGAGGTTATAGGTGGATGCCCAGACAAAGACATGAGCCAACCGGAGAGCGCAAAGTGGCATAAGTGAAATGTAGAGGTCCAGCTGGCGATGAGGTGGTAGGTCAACCCAATCTGATGGTGCCACGTGGCATATGTGGGACTCACCAGATTTAAATCTATGTGCAAAAATTTAAAACAAATTGGTGAAGTCTGAACTTTGCATAAATTCGAAATTTAAATATGTCATGGAACAGGAAATTGAAAATGGTGTTGGAGATTGAATTTTTTTCCAAATGTATAAGTGTAATATATCGTTGGAAATGGCGGGAAATGACAGTTTCATTGGTGGCATTGGGAATCAGTTTTGGGAAAGTAGGAAAGAGTAGTAAGAGCTTTTGTTTTCAAGGTCAATTTTGGTGGGAAAGGAAGATTGTTTGCAGAATTGATCTTTCTGGAAGGAGACAGGTGTCATGATAAAAATATCTTTTAGGTTTCTCTTCTTGAGGATATATGTCAGATCTTTTCATTATTGTAAGGGGTTCCTAATTCTCTGTGATTTTTCTCAGAATTGGTCCCAAGTTCTCTGTGGGCTGGGTAGGAGATGTAGGTTTAGTCTTCTGCATTAGTTTCATAACACCGATTGATGACTTTTCTCTCAGTCTAGGATGTATCAGGCTTTTTACCAGATTATGTTGTTCTAGTAATGGGAAAGCTTCTTGATTTATTGTTGTTATTTAAGTGGTTTAGATCTTGAAGTAGGTGTATACAAAGGCATAATCCTCATACTTAATATAAAAATCATTTCTCATTTCTCTCCATTTGTGTCCATCTAATGAGTTTTGAATTTTCTAATTCATTGTATGGAGTTTCATCCATGCATATTTTGTCATTCTCTAGTTCTGATTTAGGATCAGATTAAATGATGCTCTAGATGAAGAATAGATTCATTGGGTTTTCACTGGGATGTTTGTAAGTGGTGTGGGTTTGGGTGTTTATATTTATGGTTTTGATTTGAAGATTAGTAGTTGGATTCCGTATTCTATTATGCATTAGAGACTCTGGCCCAATGGATAAGGCACTGGTCAGAAGCAAGTAAATTCTGCAATAACATATTTGGTATGGTTGGTTATATTCCCAAAAGTTTTAATTCAAAACAAAACAAAATCAAATTCTAAATCTTAAGTCAATAGTTGTGGATTTAATAGCTAAA
Source organism: Chamaecyparis obtusa (assembly GCA_027943335.1). Classification (NCBI taxonomy): domain Eukaryota; kingdom Viridiplantae; phylum Streptophyta; class Pinopsida; order Cupressales; family Cupressaceae; genus Chamaecyparis; species Chamaecyparis obtusa. The sequence goes on from BSBK01002634.1 coordinate 1,114,975, forward strand.
GCCCCTTCTTTATTTGTGAGTGATTTGGTAGTGTGTAGAGCTTCACACCCTATCCCTTTATGTCATAGATAATAAGAAATATTTTGGGCACATATCTACTTTGTGAGGATTAGGGAAAAGTTAAAATTAAGTGATCCTAATCCTAGGTGCACCCACCTGAATTCTACAGTTCAAAGTGTAGAAAGCCCTCGTGCTTTGTTCATTGGTCCTTTTTCTTGTGTGAATGTACTGATTGTGGGAAATAAGCTACCCCATAGGTATATCTCTACATTTTTAGGGTTGTTAAAATCTTTCTAAACCAAGAGCCAACAACCCCATCATGGTCAAGCTCGTCACTAAATTGGGCGTGCATATCATCACGCCAATGAAAAGAAGCATTATGTTGCTACGTAAGGGTGTCATTGTTTTCAACAATGGTATTTAGGGTGACAAGCATAGGAGCTAACATAGGTATATTCTAATACATGTTTCTAAAGCCCCGTATAGTGTTCAAGTTCTCCTGTATCAAATCCTCTAAAGATTGAGGGTTTTGAAGTGGTTCTGGATTGCTTTGGGGATCATTATTTGGTGGGGGAGGGTTATTATCTTCATTGTTGTCAGCCATGCCTGATTAAATAATAAACAAATATAAATTTCAAATGGATTTCATATATTATTAAAAAAATTAATACAAAACCCCATTTTAACCAAAAAAACTACATTTAACATAAAAATGAAAGAAATTAGTCAAGATATAGCAAGAATTTATTTACCAGATAAACTGCAGAGTCAAATTTGTTGTTGGAGAAATCAGGTACCCAAAAATATCATGTATAGGATATGTGGAGTCATTTTCTAAACCCAAAATGTGGAGAGAAATGAGGAAAACAGCTCGTGGGTTTTGATTTATGCCACAAGTTTCGGGTACCCAAAAATATCGAGTACCCAAAAAAATCAGGTGCTCGATAAGGCTTGTGCTTTAGTGTCAGGTTTTCCCAGGTGTACTAACACCCAGGCCTACTAAAAAGTCAACATACATTTTCATGCGCTTTTGGATGACTGAAAAGTGGATTTTTTTTACATCGCCACTTTTTGGCCCCTCATGATCTTGCACATACCCTAATACTTTCTTTTTAATGCCTTTTCTTAGTTTATCAGTGCTTTCAATTTATGTTCCTATGCTTTTAATAAATTTCTGCAACACGTTTAATTTGTTTAATAGCATGTTCAATCATTTTAGTAGCACTTTTAATAGATTCTGTTGCGCATTCAATTAAATTGAGAATTAACAGAATCTAACTTATGAAAAATGATTTCTTTGTGTCTGCAGGATGACTGGTCATAAAAAAACAAAAAAACCAGAGACTAGATTTAATAGCGAAGGGAAGGCTTTGACCAAACGGATTAAGGAGGAGAACATTGCACACATCAAGCTAGTTTTGGAAGATTCTCAGCAAGAAAATGAGGTATATGAAAAATACTTGAAATTTGTAGAAGCTTATAAATCAAATTTCATATCATTAAATTAGATTTACTTGCCTTAGTCATTTTTTGTCAAAATTCAATAAATAAGGCTTAAATTCAAAGTTATTCTTGTTTTCTTCATTTTGGCTAGTTGTGTTGACTAACTTGTTGGAGGAGAAGCAAATGGAAAGGAACGATCGCCACTAGGTGAGCATAAAAATGGAAAATTCATCAAAAATGCCCCTAGCCTTAGCTAGCTTCAAAACAAGGTAATCCTAAAACTTGCTCAATTTTTTGCTTAAATTGTGGCCTTGTCAATTCTAAAATCTACTAATTAAAGTAGCCTATTATTGTTTGAAGGATTTGATACTAGGCCTATGATCTTCACTTTCTAAGTGAATCAAAATGCCAAAAATATCAAGTTCCTTGATTAAAAGAAAGGCTAAGTAAATCAAGCACTAAATTTGAACAACCTATTGTTTGTGGAAAAGAGTAGAAATACTCAATTCCTATTAGTTAGTGGGTTTGGTAATTGAACCTTGTTAAAAGTGTTTGGGAATTTAGAAATAGATATGGATATGCTCTTCACCTTTCGGTGAATCAAACTTCCAAAACCTATCTCTTTATTCCACTTTATTGCTTTCAAAATGAACATGCTAGATCTATAGTGGGCTCACCTCCCAAGATATGCCTTAATAATGCCGGTGAGAGGGACAACCCAAAGTGGGATACATTTTATTTTTCTGCAAAAATCCAACCCACTCTAAAATAAAATACATGCATCCTTAATGGGGTGTGTGACAAAAGGATATTAAGCTTTTCGAACTTCCTCGAGTAGTCCTTCAGGATTGCGCAAAACTTTGACATATTGGTGGTGGGAAGCGTCCTAATTTTGGAGGATGAAAAATTAACGTCCATTTTGAAGGGAATCTTGATTAAAAACCTTGTTAAAATATCAAAGCCTACCTTGTAGAGCCATGTTTACAAACTAAATTGTGAACTAGGTAGATTTCTTGAAGTATCTTTTTGTGCAAAAACCCGTGATAACGTCCTTACAAATTTAAACACTTTTTGTGTAGAGGGTTAAAAAGAACAAGTGTATTTGTGATTGCTTTGTTTGAAAAATACATACAACAAGTAAGAGATATCCATTTGAAAATTCATCTTATATTTTTAAATCTCTTCATAAAAGCAAACAATTACCAAATTGGGAAAAATGATTCAAAATCAAACCTTGTTGGATGTCGGTTTCTACACGCTCTCATAAAATTAAACTATCTTTACAAGAGGACAACACTTGCATTGCAAAAGAGGTCCCCAAATTTGAATATCAAATCTCTTTCAATAATCATAGCTAAGGGGATAGTCTCCCAAATCTGTTTGAAAAGAGAATTGAATCAATGGATAGAAACTCCACATTTCACGATTACCATCATGGAGGAAATAATGACAATATCAATAATTCCAACCAAGGGCCTAAGGAAACACTTGAAGAAAGAGCTAATAGAGAAGCTGAAGATAATGAATTTCTTGAAGTCATGGATAAATTAATAGATAGAGATAGGGATAAATTTTTCCTAAACTTAGCCCAAGTAGGAGTAAAACTTCCACATGATTATGATGTGGACTAACTTAAGAAAAACCAAGAAGAGGAAAATCCGTTGAGTGCTATGACTAAACAATTAAAAATGTTCCAAGCACATATTAACCTAATGAAAAAGGCCACTAGACCTAAGCCATTCTCTATCGAGGCCTTGTGCCCATTTCCTTTTGACAAAAGCTTGGTTATGGCACCCTTTCCAATAAATGTAGTCTTTCCTAAGTACAACAAATACACGGGTAAATAAGACCCACAAGACCACCTTAGAGTGTTTTGTGCTCTAAGCATTGAATTTATGCATGATACCACATACCTAATGAGGCTTTTTCCAAGAATTTTAGGATGTCAAGTCATGGAATGGCTCTCCAAACTTCCGCAAGTGATAAAGACTTTCTAGGAGTTAGCCTCCAAATTTGTAACCCATTACTCTTATAACATCAAACACGAGATTACCATGATCAACTTATGTGACACTAAACAAAGAGATTGTGAATCTTTCCTAGGGTTCCTTCAAAGGTGGAGGACAATTTTTGCATGATATCCATGAAGTATCCCCGAAAAGGAGAAAATGGAAATATTTATGAATAACCTAAATGTGGAGATGAACTATAGGCTCCAACTTCAATGTCCCCCTACTTTTGAAAAACTTATTGAGAATGGGATCAAAATTGAATATGTGTTGGTTAAGAGGGGAGAGCTCAAATTTTTCAAAGACAATAAACCCTATACGAACACTAATAGTAATTATTATGTATCTAACTATAACAATAATAAAGGAGCCAACAATCACAATGATAAACCTAAACTATGGTTGAAGAAAAATAATAAAAATCTTGTGAATGATGGAGTTGTGGAAGCACACAACTTAAAGGCTACTCCCTTTCATTTATCAAGTGGAGAAAATTTGACATATAATGTGAATCAAATAAACAAAGCTCCTTTCAATAATACCAATTCTAACAAAAACAACAACAATGCCAACAACAATCCATTTAATAATTCTAATGTCAACAAGCCTAAGCCTTTCTTTTCCACATATCAAAAGAGGAAATTCACCTTTTTATGTGAAACATTGGAAAATGCATTAAGGACTTTGGTGGCTAACAAAATCATTACCTTACCCGAACTAAGACCGTATGAACCCCAAGTTAAGTTGAATTGGTGGAATGATTCTCACCATTGTGAATATCATCGTAATAAGGGACATAAAACTATTGAATGCATGAAATTGAAATATCTTGTCCAAGACCTAATTGATGATGGGATGATAAAAGTGGAAGGACCTCAAAACAATGAGGATCATATGGCCTTCAAAAACCCTTTCCTAAATCATGAAAAGGATGAGTCATCAAACACCAATCAAAACAACAAAAGAGGTAATGAAAAGGTCAATTTCACTCACACTTATGATAACACCATTAATACTTTGAATAGTGATGAAAACACCATAAATGTGATTATGGTAAAAGATAAGCCAAGGGAAGCAACATCTAATGTTATAACTAGGAGGCAAACATAAAAAATTACTCTACCTGGAAATGCACCAAGAATTGTCCTACCAAATCAAACTTCATCTTCATCTTCGAAACAATATAATTTGGTGGACCAATTGCAAAGAACCCCTGCTCAGATCTCTATTCTAGAATTACTCAAGCTCTCACCTACTCATAAAGAGATTCTAGAGAAAGCCTTGGTAGAAACTAATGTACCTCTAAATTTGGATGCGGATAAATTCCAAAACATGCTAGGACATCTTGTTGCACCCCATTGTCTATCCTTTTCAGAACAAGATGATATGTCTCTAAACCACTCAAAAAATCTACCCTTGCATATAGAGGCCCTAATCCACAAGCATAGAGTGAAAAGAGTCCTAATTGATGGAGGAGCCGATTTGAATATTTGAAAACTAAACTTGGTAAAAGCCTTAGGATTTTCTAAGGAGGCTATAGATCCAAAGAAAAAGATAACCATAAAAGCCTACAATGATGAAGAAAGAGCTTCCAAAGGGGTCATAGTACTTCCTATTAGAGTTGGTCCAATGTAGAAAGAGACCATTTGCCAAGTCCTAGACCTAAATTTGACTTATAATATTCTATTAGGGAGACCATGGATCCATGAAATGTAGGCCGTACCCTCAACCTACCATCAATGTCTCAAATTCCCATATCTAGGACAAGAAGTCATGGTAAGTGGGGACTCAAACCCCTTTCAATATTGTAATAACATGAAGCCTATTAATGACTCCAACTTAGTCCCACATAATGTAGAAGGGTCCATTTCCCAAAGAATAGAGCAAGGACAAAGTTCAAAAGATCTTCCATCTTTGAAGGGAAAAGAAAAAGAAGAGAAATAAATTGTTGTTGAAAATAACCAAAGTCCTACTAACCTAACTACATCAACAAAAGGAAAAGAGAAGGTTAGTGAGGAGAGTGCTCCTAAGAAATAGAAAGAAGACCAAGCTAGATCCATTCAAATCTACACCAAAGATGCTCATTACCAAAAAATGGATCATATGATGAAAAAATTTGAAAAGAAATATCAAATTAAACAAAAGGGTGTAGGTGAATACTCCTTATCCATGATGGATCTACCCTTATCTCCAAATTCATATGGAAGGCCATCCAATCTACCTCATAAATATAATGATCACTTTGTGAGGGAAAATACATCTTCATTCATGGATGAAGAAGATAATGAAATCCTAAATTGGCTATATAAGGATGAGGAATCAAGTGCACATGAAAAGCACATCAAAAATATAAACATTCCCACACATCAATATAGGAAAGGATTTAAAATAATGAAAAAAATGGGATACAAAGGACAAGGACCTTTAGGAACAAGAAACAAAGGACTCATTGAACCCATTGAAATAACATGGAGAGATAGCAAAGAAAAGACTGAATTAGGATACCTAGAACAAGTGTACACTCAAAAGAACTATCCTAAGGTCTATGATCAAATATTGCAATGAGGGTCACATAGTGATGGAGACTCGAATGATTGGGAATGTGATACATTGTCAAATAAATCATGCCAAGATAAAGGTATTGATGTCATTCATACTTACACTCCTAGAAAAGGAAAAGAACCAATTTCAGAATCAAATCAGAATCAAGCCTCAAGCTCAAGTCAAGGAGTCTTAGATAATGTACCAATTCTAGGAATTGAGATAAATCAATGGGTAGGAGAACCTTACGTACCATCATGGAGACCTACTATGGAAGAATCAAATCCTAGGTTTAATCCATGAGATTTTTACCCAATGGAAACCTTAGAGGATTCTAGTGAGGAGGATTTTAACCCTAGTTCTCTAGAACATCTTGAAGAAGCACATATTATAGATTTAAGCAATTCAATGTTTGAACCTTCAAATGAAGTCATGTCCCTAAACCCTATTGGACTAAACCAAAACATTGATCCTTTGACTCTTATCTATCCTGAATTAATCAAATGGGATTCAATTGAACCTACCATCCTCTCTACATTTTTGAATGATAACTTGGTGTTCCAATACCTAAATGCAGTTGAGCCTTATTCTACCATGGAAAATCAGGAAGAAGTGAAAAATTAAAGTATCTAGACTCTCAATTCAATTAAAAATGAAAAAAAAAATGAAAAAAATGGAAAAATTCTAATGTTGAAAACCATGTTGTGGCAACATTAGATCAAAAAGAGAAAGAAATAAAGAATGATTCCAATGGTGAAAACCCAATAGAGGCACCTAAGGAAGGGAGTTTGGATACTTTACTTGAGCACTATGAAGAAAGATCACCTATCCTAATTGAACCGACTGAGAAAGTCAATATTAGGTCAGAATCAGAACCAAGGATCATACACTTAGCAACATCTCTATCTAGTAAAGAGTGAAAGGACTTCATCAAATTTTTCAAAGAAAAACAAATCAATTTTGCATGGTCGTATGATGATATGCTAGGATTAGATCCAAATTTAATCATGCATCATTTGAACATAAGAGAAAGAGTAAGACCAGTGGAGAAGAAACTAAGGAAGATGCATCCACACATAGCTTTACTTGTAAAAGTGGAGTTAGAAAAATTGCTGAAAGTTGGGTTTATAAAAGCCATTGATTATGTCGAGTGGATCTCAAATATCGTGCATGTTTCCAAAGTAGGCAAATCTATTAGAATTTGCACAAACTTTAGGGATCTTAATCTTGCATGTCCTAAAGATGACTTTTCATTGCCAAGCATAGACACCATCGTAGATCTAACAATAGGACATTCAATGTTCTCACTTATGGATGGGTTTAGTGGTTATAATAAAATAACTATAGCACCCAAAGATCAAGACAAGACAACATTTACATGCGCATGGGGGACATTCTATTGGAATGTTATGCCTTTTGGTCTAAAAAATGCCGGAGCGACCTATCAAAGAGCCATGATGAAAATATTTCATGACATGATGCACAAGCTCATGGAAGACTATTTAGATGATATAGTTGCTAAATCACACTCAAGGGAAGAATATCTACCCATCTTAGAGAAAATATTTGTAAGATTGGATAAATTTAAAGTAAGGTTAAATCCGAAGAAGTGTGTATTTGGTGTTCAATTAGGAAAGATACTAGGGTACGTTGTTTTAGAAAAAGGATTAGAGGTATACCCCACCAAATTCAAAGCCATCATGGAAATGGATGCACCTAGAAACATAAGTCAGATTAGATCTCTTCAAGGCTGGATCCAATCCATTTGAAGGTTCATCTCTCAATTAGCAGAAAAGTGCCATAATTTCACTCAACTCCTTCATAAAGACACAATTTTCAAATGGGATGAAAAATGTGAAGAAGCCTTCAATTTTTTGAAGAAATATTTAATGAATCCTCCAAATTTGATGCCACCTATATGAGGAAAGCCTTTAACTCTATACATTTTAGTGACCAAACATTCATTAGGGGCACTCCTAGCTCAAGAAAATGAATCAGGAAAAGAAAAGGTCATATACTACATAAGAAGAATATTGGTGAAATATGTGTTGAACTATACCTTCATTGAAAGAACATGTTTGGCCATAGTTTTTGCTTCCCAAAAATTACGCCACTATATGTTATCCCACAAGATTAGACTCATTACAAAAATTGATCCCTTGAAATATCTTAACAAAACAACATTAAATGGGAGACTAGCCAAATGGGTCATGGTGCTAAGTGAATTTGACATAGAATATGTGGATCGTAAATCTATCAAGGGCCAACTTATAGCTGACCAATTAGCAGAATCACCATTACAAGATGAACATCCAATTCAAGTGGAATTTCCAAATTCTGAAATTGTGAATGTTGAAGCAAAAACATGGAAATTATATTTTGATGGTTCCTATATGCAACATGGATCAAGAGCAGGCATACTTTTGATAACTCCTCAAGGGTCTATGATTCCAAAATCATACAAATTTCTATTCCCATGCACAAATAATATAGCTGAGTATGAAGCATAGGTCATTGGTATAAAATCGGCATTAGAATGGAAAGTGACAGAGCTACAAGTCTATGGAGATTCACAACTAGTTATCAATCAAATTAATGATGAATATCAAACTAAAGATGACAAGTTGATACCTTACAAGAATATGATTTAAAATCTCAAGAAATATTTCACTCTCATCACATTTGAGAAAGTCCCAAGAGCTAAGAATAAAGTAGCAAATGCAATGGCTACTTTGGCATCACTTCTCCAAATACTAGATCAAAGTGCCAAATATGAATTCCTGGTAGAAGAAGTTGAGCAACCTGCATTTGACCCTTCCCATCCTCATACCATTTGTTTGCTAACAGGACATGAATCACCTTGGTATGGATCCATTTATACTTAAAAGACCAAATCCTACCTATGGACCAAACCAGGAATCAAAAGAAAAGCTTTATAAGCCAAGCCTCTCATTATACCTTAATATCTGACATATTATATCGTAAAAGTCTAGATGGAATGCTTCTAAGATGTCTAGAGAAAGAGGAATCAAACATAGCCTTACCAAAAATTCATTAGGGGATTTGTGGGTCGCATTCGAATGGTTTTACCCTAGCTAAGAAACTTAGGATATGATTTTTTGGCCTTCGATGGAAAAAGACACTTGTCACTTTGCTAAAACTTGTCATAAGTGTCAATATCATGGGGAATTTGATCCATGTACTAGCACAAGAGCTTCATCCTATGACAACACCTTGGGTGTTCTATCAATGGGGTTTGGAATTAATAGGGATGATTTATCCACCATCTTCAAATGGTCATAAATTCATCATTACTACAAAATAATACTTCACCAAATGGGTGGAAGTTGTACCCTTGTCCACTGCTCCAGGAAATCAAATATCCTTGTTTATTCTAAATCACATAATTTGTAGATATGGTGTCTGACATGCCATCATAACCGACAATGCCAAAAACTTCAAAAAAAAGGATTTAAAAGAGTTGCGTACAAAATTACACATGATACATCACTCATCTTCAATATATTACCCCCAAGGTAATGAACAAGTAGAAGCAACAAATAAGAACATCTTAAAGATATTGAAGAGAACCGTGGACAACTTAGGTAGAGATTGGCATATAGAAATAAACCCAACCTTATGGGCTTATAGGACAAGTATTAGAATGCCAACGAGAGCTACACCATTTTCCTTAGTCTTTGGAGCAGAAGTAGTTTTACCTTTGGAGGTAGAAATATCATCTTTAAGAGTATCCGTACATGGTTTGATAAGTGAGGAAGATTATAGGGTTGCTAGATTACATGAAATAGAACTATTAAATGAGAAACAACAACAAGCATTTGATCATTTGAAAGTATATCAGAATAGAATGTCAAGGACCTATAACATGTATATCAAGTCAAGGACATTCCAAATAGGTGACTTAGTTTTGCGAGAAAATCCTAAGAATCAAGCAGAAAGAGAAAAGAAAGGAAAATGGGAAGCAAACTAGTTAGGACCTTTTTTGATCACTTCATCTTTTGGGACAAGCACCTATAAATTAGCTGATTGTGATGGAGAAGAATTACAAGAACCTATCAATAGCATTCATCTAAAAAGGCTCTACACATGAAGCAGATGAAAGAGTGTAGAGGAAAAGAGTATCATAAAATTAGATGGAAAGCATCCTATTGATTGTATATGGTCAAAAGAGATCCTAAAAATACCAAAAACATTGAGAAGCAGAAAAGAGAAAACAAATCAGAAATACAGAAAATATTAAAAACAATGGAAAATTGAGCATGGAGAAAGCCAAAAACATTCAAATATAATCCTCAAAAAGATGTTGTCTTGGTAAGAACCTAGCAATTAGGCGCCTTGATGATAATGGAAAGAAAAAAAAATTGAAATAAGAGAAAATACAAAAAACAAGAAAAAAAGAAAAGAAAAGGTACCTTGGTGAAAACCTAGCAAATAGGTGCCTTGGTAGCAAAAAAAGGAAAAAGCTTTAAAAATAGAAAAAGAAATAAAATCCATTCAATTAGTGAAATCTTGGTAAAAAGGCACCATTGAAAGTCCAAGTCAGTCACATACCTAGAGGTCATCCTTGTAAATATTGCATTTGCCAGCATTTGTACTATATACTGCATAATAAAACCCCACAGTTGCATTTACAAGTTCCTAAAGATTTTGGTCACCTAATCTGCAAATTGTCCTAAGTCCAACATTGAAATCACATCGAACTGGGGGAAATCTACTCTAGAGGGAGGATTCATCAAAAGAAAACTTCAATCATGCACCAAATCAATTCATCAAAGCACAAGCAAAACACTCAATCAAATCCTAATTCTAATCCAATTTGAACCAAATGCAAAACTTGATCCAAAATCTCACAAGACCTTATCTTTATCAAGATTAAAAATATGAAATGGATGGAACTATACTTGAAAGATGGATTTGAAAAATAGTGCAAAATTTTTCTAAAGTGTTGACTTGATTGATGAAATCATGTCTTTCTAGCGAATTGATCAAAGTTTTTAAACTAGACAAGGTGTGATGAAAGCATGATATTTTGTTGATTTCTAAATGACTACTTTAAAATCAAAGTTTTAAAGCATGTATTATTTTTCTATGTGATCATCAAAGAATCATCGAGGACTTGTACATATAATGAAACTAAGATTTTTGTTTGTTTAAACAAAAGGATACCTTGGATATTTTGATGTTAAATATCATAATACCAAAATCCACTTGCAACATAGAATCTGACAAAATCAATATTCGTACTCTCATGATTGACTCTGATCAGTGATAGTCATACCGAAGGATGGGAAAGAAACATAGGAGGTGAAAAAGGTATTCATATCATCATAGTTGAACTAGTGATGATTGTACTAAATTCAGATATCACAAACTACTCAATGATGAATATAAGCTCCAATATTTTGAATAGTGATAGTTAGTTGCATACATCTTAGATTAAATGCATTTAAAATATTTTCCTTTCTTATCATTAAAAAAAAAATTGCAAGAGGAAAATAGAAAGGGGGCAGAGTCAAATCAAAAATCAAAAGGGCATCAAAAACTATATGTGATTGAGTGTGTTGGAAATCAAAAATCAAATCAAAGGTGCATTGCATTAGTTCACTTGCATTTGTTATAATCATCTTATCTTGCATTCATCTAGGATTTCTTCCTAAATTCAATTAAGTTCACCACATTTAGCTTGCATCAATTTCCATTAAAGTTAATTGCATTAGTTTGCATCATTTAATTTAAAGTTCATTAGGTGACATTGCATTAGGTTGCATTCATTTTAAAGATTCATCTCATTTAGTGTGCATTCTTTTTAAGAAATTATTCATATTAAACTATTAAGCTCATTTGTGATTACAATTCATTCAATGATGTTCGTTGCATCCATTAAATCATTTCATTCAAATAGACATAAGTTCATCATTAGTTGCATATCATTTAGTTCATTTAACAACATTTCACATTGTATCATTCATTTAAATCGATTCATTAAAAACTCATGCCATTTATTTTCATTATACATTATACATCATTGCATCCACATTCATTAACATCATTTGTCCATATAACATATAACATCATTTAGGATCATATAAATCATTAATCATTAAGTATCAATATTCCATCATTACATCATATAGGTCCATCACATTTTTGCATCACATTTACATTTACATATTCATTATATATCCATATCATTTAAATCCATATATCCATAAGTACCATTACATCGCATTAATCATTACATCATCATGTAACACATTTATGTATCATTTGCATCCATAAACCATTAAAAACATCATATATCATAAATCATTACAAAATCCATATCGCATACATTCACCTATTCTATGTCATACATAAGACAACCATTTAAGGATAAATAGAACATGTGCATCCATTTCATCAACTACATCTAAAAAAGCATAAAACAAAGCATATAGGAGATAGAATCATATAGATATGCATATCATAGAAAAACACCTGAAAAATGAAGTCCAACACATGATGATGTCACATAAATTAAATATGTCAACTAAGTATCAAAGTCAATGGTATCATCATCAAAGAAATAAACATCGGGAAATCAAAGTCCATAAAAGTATGAAAGTATCAACACATAACATAAAGAACATCAACTATTGAAAGAATAAACAGAGTCTAATGTCTCAAGATAAAAAAATGGATCATCATGTACATCAATAAATAAAGAATATATATCTTCTCAAAAAGAATAGTCAACTGCCAGAACCACCGACACCATTAGCACCATCAGGACCACAATCACTATCAGGAGGTTTGCTGGAACTATCCTGTAAATCATGCTGACTCATAACAACCATAAATGTCTGCATTATCAAACTTAGCTGAGTAACCTACTATTGCATCTCTAACATCTTAGATTGAAGAGATCTAACATCTGAGGCTAAAGATGGTACATGAGGAGTCGGTGGAGGAGCCATGGAAGAAGACAAAATAGAAGAAGACAAAATGGAAGATGATGGAATGGAAGACGATGGAATGGAAAATGACAGAACGGATAAAGATGGAATGAAAGAAGAAGAAGATGGAAGAACTAAAGAAGATGGCATCGCAAAGGAAGCAAGAGCCTATACTGGAGGAGCCTATGGAATAACCTATGGAGGAGCCTATGGAAGAGGAGCATGTGCTGGTCTACCTTGTGCCTGATCTAGAAAAATTTATGGGGCTTGAGCATCCACATCGGCCACTACCTGAGCACCCACATGTCTTTGATAACAGACCCTATGTTAGCCCCATCTGGCGGCAGGATCCACAACAACCTGATGTAAAAATCTATCCACACTAGCACCTTGAACCCTAGGTTGACCACCCCTCATCTAAACACCACCCCTAGGAGGAATAGGCGTAGCACCAGTCACTGGAATCAAAACTCTACCTCCTAAAAGCACTCACCTACCCCATCATCCCTGATGACCCTACCTCCGATGACCCCCACCTCCATCCCCATCCCCACCATCATCCTCTGACTCCTCCTCTATGCCTAGCACTCGCTCTACTAGATCTGTGAATCTCAGAAAGGGGTTCCAAGTGAACCAGTCAACATACTCATCAATCATCCCAACGTCTATAATATGGTCTCACATGTCCCAAGGTAGGTGACCTAGCTACTCTATCTCCTGGAAAGTTGTCCTATAATCAATCTGTGGCCCCCACAGTGATCTCTCCACCTGTACCTAGGCGTACATAGCCAAAACCTGAGGCATGACATGTGTATGACCATACTATTTTAATACTCAGAGGAAGAAAAATCTCTCAATGATATGTAGAGTGCACCCTATCATCCATCAAGGTGAACACATGAAAGGAAGCTTAGATGCATCCTCTGGCCAAGCCTCACATCCAATATATCACTACCATATAACCTGGTCTACATCATCAATCATGCACCACCAGTAATCCAACTTGCCCAAATGGGCCTGCACCACCATGCCCTCATACATCCAAGAAAAAGGCCACCCAGGATCATGGTGACAAACAGAAATAGGCCTAGTAACTGGGATGTTCTCCTATGTCTACAACTGTAGTAAGATAACCCTCACAAAAAGAGTCACCCCGTGATGGTATACCACATAATGTAGCTCATGATATAGCTACACTAAAACACAAGTGCCCCAATCAAACCGTCGGGGCTGAGCAATGAGATCCTCAAGAATGTGCCCCCAATTGACTACAAATCCATGCCCTCGGTGATCAGGCACAAGGAAATTACCAATAAGAGCACCCAAGACCGTAGGAAGAACCAGGAAAGATGGGAACTAAGCCCACTGGATATGGTTATCACCAATAGTTAGGTCCTGAAACACCTACCGACAAGTTGTACCATCATAAACCTAATCATAAAATACTAACTCTCCATGAGTGGGGATACAGAGGATGTGACACACATCCTTGGGAGTGATGGTCATCTCTCCCATAGGTAGATGGAATGTGTTATGGTTAGAGTGCCACCTCTCTGTCATAGCAGTAATGAGTCCCTAATTCACTTAGAATCGAGGTAGGACAAGTAGAAATGAAAGACTACATCTGCCAATATGTCGGTGATCGGCACTGCTTAAGTCATCGATCATCTAGAATGGTAAGGGATATAAGCCTCTCACGGTGAGTGACTTCAGCTCGACCTACAAAAAGAAAGTTTAAATCACATCAATTTTTGAAAATAATATCTTTTGAATCATCCTAAGTCAATCAAACATTTAAAAATTATCAAACCACAATCAATTTTCTAGATTCTATTCAGAGAGCACGAAAAATTTATCATCGTCCATCATCTAAATCGAGATTGACAATAAAAAATTCAAAGTAAATTGACTCAAATTGACATCCGATGACTTGCTACCAAATCAGGTTTGTTACCTAAGTCAATCAACTAATTGATGACATTGGACAGTTTGGAAAACTGACTTAATCATTTCCATATTTTACCAACCAGGGTGAAAGTGCTATTTTAATGATTAAAAGCACTAAAAGGCATAAGCATAGCTAATTTTTTTGAAAGCGCAAGTAAAATTTGTAAAAGCATTGTTCTATAGTAAAAGTGCTAAAAGACTTTGTAAGCGCTAAAATAAATACATGTACACGCTATTTAAAATATCAAAAGCGTATTAGAATTTGTACACGCCAGAGAAAGTGTTAAATGTGAAACAAGCCCTAAGTTCTACGTGTGTACGTGCAACTAAAAGTTGTAGAAGCACTATTAAAAATCATGGAAGTGCTAAAGAAATGATTAAAAGCGTAATTTAAAAGGAAAAAAAGAAAGAAAGAGGGTTTTATCTTGAAAAATTCATTTTTTTTCAAATTCAATGCATCAAATTGACAAGATAAGTTGGTCGGGTACATACCAGAGGTCCATAGCCTAGTGGTCGTAGATACTAACACCCTTGCTCAAACCGGTGCTCACAAATCGGGATAACCATCACAAACAACTCAGAGAGGTCAGAGAAGAAAAGTCAAAAGGAATGGTGAAAATGAATAGTAAAAAAGACTTTTTACCCCTATATATAGGCCATTTTGACCTAAAAAGGGCATCTTTGACCATAAAATGACCAGGGACCCAAATTTTTCACCAATTCTTCCAAATAAGGGGCATTTGTCATCAAACAAATGCAAAAACATTATCGGAAATGAAATCAAAATTCATTACAATTTGACCTAATTAACGCAAAACATACCTAAACCATCGTATTTTTCAAACAATTATCAAATTTCATTTCATTTTCGAGGGGGCATACGCTCAAAAAATTATATTTGGCATCTTAATCATCAAATCAAGGGCATGACCATCAAATCAAAGCATAATCTTTTAACATAATTTTTTTCATTTATCAATCGAAAGGGGCATCAAACATCAAATCAGATTGAAATAGGTACCATATCAGCTAGTTCATCATCAAATCGACCATCAGAATGTCAAATCAATCAAGATTCATCAGAATCTTCATCTTGTACTAAACATTGAAATCAACCATTGACAAAATTAGGACTTCACATCAATGGGATTAGGACATTCTTTGAATCGACACGCTTTGCATGTCGACTCAAAGAGGGGTATTTGTAATCATCTAAAATTGGACAAGATGAATCAAGTGAATAACTAAGGCAAAAATCAAAGCAATTGAATCAAATCGAGCTATTATCAAATCAAAATTCAAATCAAGCCTTAAATCAATTTAATTGAAAATCAAAAGTCATAAACTCAATGTAAATCAAATAAAGCATGATAAATCAATTAATTGTGTAATTAATCTAAGTTCAATTAAATCAAATCAACCCATTCAAGGGGTAGACATGGCTAAATATATTAATTAAATTTAATTAATTAAATCCTATTTTCTTTCAACCACGAAATGGGCGGAAAATTCATCAACCAATAGGATTTAAGGATGGAGCTCACATGGATCAAACCTAAATCGAATCTCAATCACTCACTTGGAGAATGCATCTTGTCCACTCATTTTGTCCTTTGGTCCCAAGCTTTGAGGAAAAAATATTTAAATGGTCTCCAAAGGTGGAACCATGGACTTAACCCTCACCTAATCATGATCAAATCAGCTACACCCCCTACCCTTGCCCAAAATATATAAAAGAAAGACATAATTCAAGCATTAATCATCCACAAAATTTGAGAATAACATCAAACCTCTTGCAATTTATAGCTAGAAAGACAAATTTAGAGATAAATAGGTGTAATTTCATTTGGAATTGAACTATTAGCTTTGTTTATCATTCATTCTTGTTTTAGGACAGTCACTAATGGAAGCTTGCTGAGAGCTGTGCATTAGCATCCTTAAATAGAGGTCCATAGAGTGCCTAATTGTCAATTATTTTCTTAAATTAGATTTCTATTTGTGGTAATTTAGGTGTTTTATTCATTTATTTTCAATACTAACCCTATGAAGGTGCTTTCCTTAGCACAAAATTCTAAATCTCTTAGAAATCCTTCCTCTGTGACTATGACATATCTTATGACTGTTCATACATGAATTGGTCATAGCTGCCTCATCAGTGGCGATGCCTTGTAAGAGTATAGGAGAACCATTTGAGGTTCTAGTATGCATTTTTTCTATATAAATGTTAAACATATGTGTTTAGATATGAGTACATGTATTTTTTATTTTGTTAGTGGGTAAAAGTACAAAGTTGCACGTCATACTTTTATAAAGGAAAAGGTCAACAACACACAAACTTTTTAACTTTAACAACATAAAAATGACATTTATGTTTATAATTTGGAGATGATGTAAACTAATGAAATGTGTAAAAGTGGATGAATTTTATGCCTATAATTGTTTAAATTTTTTTTGAACAAGAATTCAAATAGTTTTTTAATTTTTGAAGTCCATTTTTACTTGTTGAAAAATGCTGAAAAATGAGGGTCTTGTTCTCACAAAAAAAGTATTTGCAAATAATATTTTTTTTCCTTTGATTTCAAAATATGTTATAGATGAAATGTATAACTAGTGTAGAAAAGAAGAAAAAATAGTTTTCAATATATATTTTCTCCGTTATAACTACTCAAAGTCGAACATACCCGAAATCGACATTTTTCATCTCCCACCAAATTTCCCCTATCAAATCTACACCATTCAAAAAAAAAATTACACATTCTTGAAGAGAACTCTCTCCTTTGGTGTTAAATATAAATTTTTATTTTTATTTTTATAATCTTTAGTATTTTTTTCTATTTTTGAAGTAGCTTGTTCTTGAATGTTAAAATACCTACTTGTAGTATTTTGAAATTATAATATATTAGATCTAATTAAAAGACTGTAAAAATTATATGATGATAATCTTGACTGTGTTCTAAAAAAGGGTATTTTTATATTTGTAAAAAAATATCATTAAAAAGAGGAGTTATTGAAACATTGCTTTTTTGAAATAATTTTATTTCTTTAGTAATTGGTATAAAATATGCATTTAATAGATATTTCCAATTGGAAAAGTTGAAGCACTTATCTAACTTAGCTAGAATGAATCTAGCTAGATCATATGTTTGACAAAAAATAATTTTAGTTAGAAATACTCAAATTTAGTTGTGTTGATAAGTTAGCCTGAAACGTGACACGACTTTGTGCTTTTACCCTAGTATTTCCTAGAATATATGTTATTAACTTGTATTGATTTTATTTTATATGTTACAACCCTCTTCACAACTTCCCATGGATCCTCTGCTTTTACATTTTGTTAGGAGTCCATCTGGCACAAGATGGGGACCATCAACTTTAGAGAACAACCCAATTGTAGAAGAAAGAGATGAGGTAACAAACAATTCAACTGCCAACAAATTAAAATCCAGTATTTAGTTATTTTGATGTTATTTTGAGAAAAGATATCTTATTTAGCATTTGAATTATTCTTCTATAGACACTTAGTGAGCCACCTACTTCTTTCTAGATGTTAAATTTTGATTATCTAGCAGAGTCGTAGATATTGATAGAGATATACAGATCTAGTTGTGGTTATTGAATGACAAAATTTTGTATATATTCGATGTTTTTATTGTATATATCAACCTTAACATAGTTGATGCCATATTTTTGTAACTCTATTATTGATTTGGCATGTATGTGATTTTTTGATATGTACACAATTATTGTTCATTTTGATATATATGAAACTTGATATTCGATCCAATTTGTTCATTGTGTGTTCATTGTTAGTATGTAAATATGCTTGTGTGTATGTACTCATGTGGAGGATTTATGCCTTAAGTATATTCATGTGTATTCAAGTACATTCTTCATAACCTAAATTAATGTGTATGGGCTACATGCATGACTTAAGTGAATTCATGTGTATGCTTCATAATCTACGTGCTACATGTATGCTTCATGACTTAAGAAAATTTATGTGTATGTTTTATATGCTATGTGTGTTCAAATGTGTAATTCTTCATTTAAGTGAATTCATGCTTTATGTGCTACATTGTATTCATTTGTATACTTCATACATTACGAGTATTCTATTTGGCTAAAGAAAATCATGGTTTATGCATTCGTTACATGCATGCTTCATAAGAGCATATACAAATAATGTGTATGGATATCTAAATGTGTGATTCATGTCTTGAACATATGATCACTACTTTACGTGTATTGGGATTCATGCCTTGCATATACATTCATGACTATAATCACGTCTTATGAGTGTTTTTTTGTATGATCCATGCCTTACATGTATTTGTGGGTACCATTCATGCTTTGAAGGTTATCTTAAAATGTGATCATCTTGAGAACTCAAAACATCAATTAGTAGTCTATTAATGAACCTTTGACCATATTTGAACATGTAGTCTTTATTACAAAGAAAAATGGTCCATAGGACCCTAACACATTTAGGACACATAGGACCTGACCTACCCTACTGATGATGTCCCTTGTATAACCAACTTGGAGCAACAACATTTCTTCATTGTGGGCACATGGTATATGCACAAAGATGGGGGACCAAAAAGGTGCCACTATTCTTTTTGGTCCCCCATCAACCATAGTGTGTGTGCCCTATAGGGTGCACGCACTATGGTGAAAGAGGGCTTCCCAAGAGCGTACACAAAATCCTTTTTCTTGTTCAATCCATTTCATTTCATTCATCCATCAATTTGCATAAAGAATGGCTCCACAATGTTGTCAAGCTCGATCTGCCCGAAAAAAACCCTCAACCAAACCCTCCATCTCCTCATGAAGAAATGAATAAAGAAAATAACCAAGAAAATGAACCTCAATCACCTCCACCAATTGAGAAACCTCCTCCTGGAACACAAGAAAATTTGATCAACCAAATTGAAAGAGGGAAATAAGAATTAGAATCTTTAATTAGGAGGTTAAAATATTCTATTGCTACAAATCTTGGAAGGGAAAGACTTGCAAAATCATTGGAATCAATCTTGAACCACGTAGGCTCGGTTAGTGGGCAACTTAATTTATGACATGATAAAAGAGAAGAACAAAAATGATATTATGCAAATAAATTATCATATGAGGACATAAAAAAGAAAAAAATCTCAAAAGATGACATTTGCAAACTCTTTAAAAAACTAGGGGACACTGATACTCTTAGAACTACAACAAGGAGGTTCCCAATTCATTGGTGCTTGAATGAAGACATTAAAAATAACTTTTGGGAGAAGTGGTGGATGGTCTTTGATTCCCCTCCCTATAACAATCATGAGGTTCCTATATATTTCTTGAGGAAACTCTATTGCGAGTTTGTACTCAAGGAGGTGCCAATTTTTTTTGACTTTCTATATTCTCAGGGTAGAGGAGGGGGGTCATCATTTGATAGAGTGGGGGTACATCATGACCCTAATGCACTTAGGGTTCCTATTGGCAAGCCATAGGTGGATCATGTTAGTATTCCTTCCGTTGTGAAGGAACATGTAGAGGTGGACACACTAGGCACGATTAGTGCTCTGACAGAGACTCTCATTCAGTGAGCCACTCCTTTAGTTGAGGGTGACCATGGTCAATCTTTGAGGGGGCATATATATTGGTCGTGTGGATCTTTGTGCACATTTGGTACTACCAAGAGAGAGGAAGAGAATCATGGAATGATGACTGATGATTTTCTAAATATGACATTTGGCATTGACACAGGTAAATATTTCCAAGTTCATTAAATTTCTTTGATTATATTTCATTTATAAAATAATAACTAATTAATTTAGTATCTATTGATTATGATCAAAATTCAAGGAAAGAGTGTCGGTGGTGGTGGAAGTGTCAATGATCCTCTTGCCCCCTTCTACATATCGTCATCAATTCCACAAGTATGTATCGAATAAATTTTTTTAATTAATATATTTGATTATTATTTAATTATATAAATGATTGTATTAGAACTTATCGTGCATGTGCATTAGTTCACTGGTGGACCATTGACATTCACAATAGACAGTGAAGGGCATCGTGCCACTTTCCTTGAGGTATCTTTATTTGCATGTTAATTTGATTTACTTGATTATATTTAATTAATAAATGAATGAATAACTAAATTATTAGACAAATTATGATCAAAATCTAGAGGCAAAGTGGTCATTGCGGTGATGACATTCTTTCAGCAGGCTTTGTGATGTCATCATTGAGTCCACAAGTATATATATGTAATAATGCATTATAATTAACATGTAAGTAGTACATTCTTATATAAATGGTTGTCTTATAAATTTCCATGTACATGTGCACTAGTTGAATGTTGGAGCTTGGACATTGACACCGCACACCAAAGGACGTGGTGGAACCTTCACGGAGGTATCATTTATTCATTAGTAGGGTTGTAAAAAATATATGTAATCTTGATAACTACATAATACTTTTGTTGTTTCATTTTCAGTTATTGACATTAGAGACTCCTCCTTTTGTTCATGATACTTTGGATCGTAGAGTAGCTGTAGTAGTAGCTAGTTCTGAAGCACTAACTTAGGTATGAAAGAGATCACTTAATTTTAATCATTATTTTAATAATTTGATTTGAATTTTATAATGATATTCATGTTTGTATTTTAATTATTATTTTGATCATTTTTGTAGGGACTTATTACTCCAAATCGTCAGCATGTGCCTTCGGTGGATGAACATCGTGACTATTTGTTAGCGGTAAGCGAATATTCTATTTTATGTCATTGTATAATTCAATTTTGATGTTAATTAGTTATTGATGCTTAATTTTTTTTTATCAGCACGAGCTGCAAAAGAGTCTAGACAGGACAACTAGTGAGTGCACTTGGAAGACTACAACATCCAGTGCATCACCATTGACGCGATGATTGAAGACAGCTCAAGATTTTTTTTCTTCCCCTGGCGGGAAAGGACTAGTTTAGGGATATAGATTGTATGCCTATATGGCATTAGTGGACATATTTTTTGTATATTGTATAAGTGATACATTGTACATCCATTTGGTTTTGAGGAAGCCAATTTAACTGTATTGGATATATTCGATGTATGATATTATTGGACATATATATTTGGCTTCATGCCCGACGAATATATATATTTTATGTTTTAGATATGAAATTCATGTGTTTGGTGTATTGATGTATACTAATTTATATTTATGTGGATGTCTTATGCTTTGTAAATTTCCTATGAAATGGATCAGATTAGAAGAATATTCTATCAATTCGACTCTATGACACTTATGGATATGAAAGCCCCAAATTGGTCTTAAAAACCCCTATAAACTAGGGCTCTCAATGTATGACCTTCGAACACCATACCAACCAAATGAAAGTTGTTCCACCATTCTTATACCATCCTTAGATGGATTCAATCATAAAATGACCACCTCCAAGGGCTTGATTCTCTACTACTATACCTATGGCTTCATTTCAATGACCCTTGGTCACTCCTCAACCCCAATAACTCCTCCAATCAATGCCCACCTACAAAATCCTTCTCATTCCTGCATTCAAATTGTTATAATGCTATATTAAAATGATTGGACCCATCCCCAAGTGATAGTAATTACAAAAAGGGGATGGATCATTCCATTTACATCTTAAAACAAGACAATTCCCAGCACTATTTTAGACGAATCAAAAGGAAATACACCAACTCAATGAAATGACTATAAAATAGATTCAAAAGAGGTGTTTATAATGTATATCAACCATGCACAAGTATGGATTTCAATGATACATCCAAAAACTATGAGAAATTGCAAGAACCCAAGTGACCCAAGTGACCCTCCTACCTTCAATAGGGTTCCCTACACTAGTTCGTCCATACAAACTACATAATCCAATAGCCCATATTCATTCAATAATCTTCAAACAACATCAACTTACATCTTTTCATGAAAATACTACAAAACAAGGATATGATACAATTTTCACTCATCCTCTTGCTCGCACCTTGAGGGACACTTTGGCCCGGAGTGATCGGCAACGTTTGAGCGACTCTGATGCAAGGGCATTCTTGGTCCTCGATGAATCTACATGGTGGTTTTTTATTTGGCCGGTGTTACTCGGTTGCAGCCTTAACCGATGGTCTCAGTTATTGAAGGAAGCTCAGTCATTGGAGGAACTCGGTGAAGCTTCTGGTGCTTGGTGATGCTTGTGTTTCTCAGTTTTGCTTGGCTTGGTCAGTTGTTTCACTGGTGTTCAGTAGTTTCTCTAGAGCTCAGTAGTTCTAGTTTATCGACTAGAGTTCTTGAAGATTTTCTTGGCTGGCTTGGTGCATTTAATGTTGGTATCTTTTGTTGGATTCTCCTATGTGGGTCTGGAGGCCGACATGTTGGTTTTATTAATTGTAAGGTTGTTTGAGAGCTGACTTGTATTGCATTTAATATTTGTTAGGAGGAGTTAATGGTTTCATCCAGCCGACTTGTGGCTAATGATTAGTATTTAAGGGGTGTGTGGGGTAGTTGTTTAGGATGACTTAGGGAGATCATGAAAGTAGATTTGGTAGAACCAGATAATTGAAGTTGTGGAAAAGATCCTGTGATTTCTTGTAGATCAGATTGTTATCTGATAATTTATAATAACAGAGCTAGTGGTTGAGGCTTGGAGATAAGGAGATTGCTTGGAGGCTTGCAAGCTCAAGTTTAGATCTTCCTTAGGGTTTCCATCAGTTGCTGATAGTTTTCAGAATTAAACTAGCTGGAGTTGTATTGGATCTTGTTGATCTTGCAAAATTGTTTCTGATTGTAATTTTCCCTAACCTGGAAGGCCTTACAACAGGGCATGTTAATGAAAATTTGGTTGAAAAAATTGTTGTGTTGAGTTATTTCGCTGTGTTGTTCTGAAGCTGCAAGGTTTAGACTATCCTTAAGTGGATCCACCATCCCTTAACCTATGTTAGGTGGTATCAAAGCAAGATTTGATCTTATGGAGTGAAGGTTTACCTAGCAAGGCTTATCTTGCAAATTTGATCTTGTTGGAAAAGAGACCATATGATCTGAGTTGCAAATTCATGGCACTGAACTTGTGGAATCTTGCCCTAGTTGTTCGCAAGATGATAGGTTGCAATATAACTTGCATACAACTTGGAGATTGTCACAAGGTGATCAGTGTAGGGTTTGTTGCAGAGGGATTCTCTTATCTTTAAGGATGCCTCCAAGAAGATTGGACCCTAGAGTGATTGCAGTTCTCTATGATACTATGGAATCTAGGATTATAGAGAAGGTGAAATCTGATTTCAGATCTGAGATGGAACTGATGAAGAATGACATGGTCACTGAGATCATGAGAGTTTTTGCTGGTGTACCTAGGAATGTTGGTACTGAGGATGGTTATGAGGAAGCTACTGATGAATTTGAAGCTGCTAGATCTAGTGGTGATGACTGGAGAGACCAATTTGGTGAAGACAAAACTACTCAGTTGCATAGATCTGGAGCTCGATTAAGTAATAGCTACCAAATGGAAGTTTCTACTTTCTCTGGTACTTTGAAACCTGAGAACTTGATTGATTGGATTGGTGAACTTGAAGATTTCTTTGAGTTGGAAGAAATTGAAGATCCTCTTCGGGTGAGATTGGTACATACAAAGTTGAAGGGACATGCTGCTCTTTGGTGGAAAGAATTATAAAGAGATAGAGAAGATGAAGGTGAAATGAAGATCAATCGATGGAGGTTGATGGTGACTAAGTTGAAAGATAAGTTCATACCTACTAACTATGAGCTTGACTTGTTTAAGAAGTTCTAGAATCTAAAATAGAAGGATTTGACTATTGAGGATTATACTGAGGAGTTCTACAACCTTACTATTCGGTCTAGACACAGAGAACTTGGTAAGGAAAAGATAGCTTGGTATGTGAATGGTTTGAGATTCAATATTTAGGATGAGCTTGGTATGCTAAAGATTGATTTTGTTGAAGATTCTTATCAGTATGCTCTGAAGGCAAAAGATAAGTTGAAGAGGAAACAACATAGTAACTCCCGAGGGAAGGAAAATATTGATCACTCGGTGAAGGATAAACTGACTGATGCAGAAGATGAATAGAAACCTATAGAATCAAAGAAGAAGATAGGTAGAGTTATCTTTAAGGGTACCTATTATAACTATGGAGAGGAAGGACACCATTATTTTGAGTGCTCATAGAAGAATCTTGGTGACTGATGAACTACTGTGGTGAATGAGAAAATTTTAGAATGAACCTAAATCTGAGAACTTGCTAGCTCGATGAACATTGCTCAGTACAAAGGTGGAACCTTGTCAGTGGAGTAACTTGTTCAAGACTCGGTGTAAGTTTGGAGGTAAACTTTGTAATGTTATTGTTGATAGTGGTAGTACTGATAACCTTTTTGCTGAGGACATGGTTCAAAAACTTGGTTTGAATAGAATGAGACATCCACATCCTTATAGGATTGGCTGGTTGCAAGATGATCATGCTCTGGAAGTGAGAGAACAATGTTTTGTTGATGTTCAGATTGTCTAGTATAAGGATCTTGTGCTATGTTATATTGTGGAGATGAATAGTTGTCATATATTGCTCGGTAGACCTTGGCAATTTGATTGCAAAGCTATATATGATTGTGTCAAGAATGTGTTTACTATTGAGATGGATGACATGAAGTTTTCCCTGATGCCTTTGCTAGATACAAAACTTGGTAGGAGAAGTCTGAGTATTGGTAGCTAAGTTGAGTTGGTAGATCCTAAGCAGATGAATGATCAGTTTGGAGAACAGATCTGTGTGTTATCAAGAAAAGACTTGAAAAGATAGAGGAAGCTGAATTGAAAGAGTATGCAAAGTGAAAAGGTGGAGGACTTGTATGTGAAGAACCAGTTTAGGATTTACGTGCTGAATCTTGGAAGATGTTCTTCTCACATATAAACATATTTTTGAACCTGGGGTGTCTGATGCAGGGGCATTCTTGGTCCTTGGTGAATCTGCATGGTGGTTTGTTATTTGGTTAGTGTTACTTGATTGAAGCCTAAATCGATGGTCTCTATTATTAAAGGAAGCTCAATCCCTAAAGGAACTTGGTGAAGCTTCTGGTGCTTAGTGGAACTCGTGCTTGGTGATGCATGTGTTTCTTGGTGCTGCTTGGCTTGGTTAATTGTTTCACTGGTGTTTGGTAGTTTCTCTAGTGCTCGGTAGTTCTAGTTTACCGATTGGAGTTCTTGAAGATTTTCTTGGCCGACTTGGTGTATTTAATATTGGTATCTTTTTTTGGATTCTCTTATGTGGGTCTAGAGGCCAACATGTTGGTTTTATTAATTGTAAGACTGTTTGAGAGCCGACTTGTATTGCATTTAATATTTTTTAGGAGGATTTAATGGTTTCATCCAGCCGACTTGTGGCTAATGATTAGTATTTAAGGGGTGTGTGGGGTAGTTGTTTAGGATGACTTAGGGAGATCATGAAAGAAGATTTGAGAGAACTAGATAAGTGAAGTTGTGGAAAAGATCCTGTGAGGTCTTGTAGATCAAATTGTTATCTAATAATTTGTAATAACAGAGCTAGTGGATGAGGCTTGGAGACAAGGAGATTGCTTGGAGGCTTGAGAGCTCAAGTTTAGATCTACCTTAGGGTTTCCATCAATTGCTAATAGTTTTCAGAATTAAACTAGCTAGAGTTCTATTGGATCTTGTTGATCTTGCAGAATTGTTTCTGATTGTAATTGGCCCTAACTCAGAAGGCCTTACAACTGGGCATGTTAATGAAAATTTGGTTGAAACAATTGTTGTGTTGAGTTTTTCTGCTGTGTTGTTCTAAAGCTGTAAGGTTTGGACTATCCTTAAGTGGATCCACCTTCTCTTGACCTACGTCAGACTTGGTGTGCCAAATGAGGTTGTCAGTAGCATTTACCTGGCTATTCGAAGTTGTTGGAATAGACCGTTCAATAATATGACTAACGGTTTGAAAGATACACACTATTGCTCATCTCAACTAAGGAACACTACGAGTTTTGACATCAACTGAGAATGTGTTGCCAAATGTAAATGAGCTTGAATCTTTGAAAACTGTGATAGCTTATTATAGGCCTAGGCAACATGGTCCCATAGCACTTGAAGGTTTGATTCCATCCCGTACGAGCTCCAAGATATGAACCCGTAAAGATTGCCAATTTCATGTTGAAGGGACCTTAAGGGACACTTCAACCCAGAGTGGTTGGAAGCATTCGAGCGACTCTCTATGCCAAATGAGGTTGCCACTGGCATTTACCTAGCCATTTGAAGTTGTTGGAATAGACGGTTCGATGCTATGACGGACGGTTTGAAAGATACACATTGTTGTCCATTTAAACTTAGGAACACTATGAGTTTTGACATCAACCAAGAATGTGTTGCCAAATATAAATGAGCTTGAATCTTTGAAAACTGAGATAGGTTATTATAGGCCTAGGCAACATGGTCATGTAGCACTTGATGGTTTGATTCCACCCCACACGAGCTCCAAGATATGACCCTATAAATATTGGCAATTTCATGTTGAAGAGACCTTGAGGGACACTTCAGGCTAGAGTGGTCGGAAGCATTTGAGAGAATCTCTGTGCCAAACAAGGTTGCCACTGGCATTTACCCAGCCATTCGAAGCTATTGGAACAAATGGTTTGATGCTACGACTGATGATTTGAAAGATATGCACTATTGTCCATTTCGACTCAGGAACACTTTGAGTTTTGACATCGACAGAGAATGTGTTGCCAAATATAAATGAGCTTGAATATCTAAACACTGAGATAAGTTATTGTAGGCCTAGGTGGCACAGTCCTGTAGCACCAGATGGTTCGATTCCACCCCACACAAGCTCCAAGATATGACCCTGTAAAGATCACTGATTTCATGTTGAAGGGACCTTGAGGGACACTTCAGCCCAGAGTGGTCAACAGTGTTTGAGTGACTCTCTGTGACAAACAAGGTTTTCGCTAGTGTATACTCGGTCATTTGGAGCTTTTGGAATAGATGGTTTGATTCTACAACTGACAGTTTGATAGATATGAACTATTTTCCATTTCGACTGAGGAACACTTCAATTTTTGACATCGACTGAGAATGTGTTGCCAAATATAAATGAGCTTAAATCTCTAAAAACTGAGATAGGTTATTATAGGCCCAGGTGAAATGGTCTTGTAGCACCTAACGGTTTGATTCCACCCCACATGAGCTCTGAGATAGGACCCCATAAAGATCAATAATTTCATGTTGAAGGGACCTTGAGGGACACTTTGGCTTGGAGTGGATGATAGCATTCGAGTGACTCTCTCTATCAAATGAGGTTTCCACTAGCATTTACCCATCCATTCAGAGCTATTGGAATAGACGGTTTGATGCTATGATTGACAATTTGAAAGATACCCACTATTATCCATTTCGACTGAGGAACAGTTCAAGTTTTGACATTGACTAAGAATGTGTTTCCAAATATCAATGAGATTGAATCTCTGAAAACTGAGATAGGTTATTGTAGGCCTAGGCGACACGGTCTTGTAGCACCTGATGGTTTGATTCCACCTGTATGTGGTTGATCATGGACCTCTAATCCAACTACACATGCAACATAGTCATTACTCACACAATCAAATTACAAAAGAGAGTATTGATTACTCAATTCAAAATTCATGGTGAAGCAACCTGGTTCCTCCTATGTAGACGGGGTGTTTGATTACTCTTAGAATGAGAGCCCAACAACCATTAGACTAGTACTACAATGGAGGATTTGAAAACCTATGAAGATAATCAAATTTAAATTAATCTAGAATGAAGTGCAATTAATCTAAGAGCTTGAAAGAAATATGAAATGCAGATTGACTCTAAAGAACTTGAAATAAAGATGAGATTAAGCTACGAGAAAGTAAGTAAACTAATTACAATGAAGATGCAATATTAAACTAGATGAAATTAATCTAAAATATGCAATGAAAGCTTGAAAGATATGAAATTGAGACAAAAAAATGCTATAGTTTAGTTACTCTCAAAATTGCTCTTTTTCAAATGAAGAATGAGGTTCAATAAATAGACAAGCCCTGGGAGAGAATGAAGAGGTTCTTGAAAATGAACGGTTGCCTCTTCATTCCCCTTTGAGACAAATATTCAAAGATTTATTTAATTAAAGAATGGATTATTGCCACATATGGGTGACTGTTCGAATAATTTAAATTATTAAATTCAAATAAAGAGGTGTCCATTCAAATAACTAAATAAGATTAATTCCCTTTTTTATGTGTATTAGCTAAAGGGGGTGGGTTTTAATTTAATTTAAAGTACTTGGGACTTTAGAATTAAATTAATTTATCATAGAGGTAATTTAGCTAATAAAAGTCGAAGACTTAAGTAATTAATTATAATAATTGATTAATGCAATTTAGGGTTTTTGCAATTGACATCAAGTCAAATTAAGTTAGGAAGGAGAGAGAAAATTGCCTAGCAAAGTAGGGCTTTGAAGATGTAAAATTGATGAAAATGCACCAAAATTGATTGAATTTATTAGGTGCCAATTTTGGGGTATTACATTTTCTCCTCTTTTAATTGATGTGTGAATAGTGCATTGATTCAAAGAATAGTCTGAAGTGACAGATGACAAGAATTTTCAGAGGTCTAGGTTAGGATGCCAAGACACTGAACATATCAAAGCATGATTTTCTAAAGTCTAAGTTAGATTGTGAAGACAACGGTCTAAAAAAGAACCAGAATCAGGGTTAAATTGCCCCAATACCAATTGATGAGAGATGTAGACTTAGGGTTGTCTCCAGAATCAGGGTTAGATTGCCCCAATACGAAGCATAGCCCTCCAAGACTCGGGTTAGATTGCCCAGATAATGGTCTAAAAGATATTTTGAGAGCTATCTCCAGAACAAAGATTGACTCCTAGGAATTAGGGTTAGATTGCCCCAATACCTAATAGATTTTGAGAACCATCTCCAGAACAAAGCTTGTTCCTCAAGGATCTGAGTTAGATTGCTTAGATACCTAAAAGATAGATGACTAGATAGCAAGATGTGAGGCTCGAAGATGCCCCTAGCAACGAGATGCCTCAAGTGATGAGGACTTTGATTCAGATCAGACCGATTCAAGAATGGTTCGACAAGATTCAAATGATGTAATCATCCTACCCCCTCGGGAGTGAAATCAAAAGATGATTGACAATGAGAGGTTACATAGTAGAAGCAATCAGACTAGATTCGAGAAGTTGCCAAAGCAAATCAGAGCAATGCAGAGGTCCTGTTGATCAAGTTTGACCAAAGTTGACCATGGTTGACTAGATTTGACTAGAGTTGATTGTGATGAAAATATTGAAGATCTTGAGAAAATGATGAAAAGATGAGGATCTGGCAGGAAGATGACGCTAGAAGGTTGATTGCACAAGCGTCAGATCCCAAAGGGTCCTTAGAATTTAAAATGCAATTTTGAGTTATCTAGAGATGTCAAATTTCAATTTTGATCCCAAAAATGGATTCAGAGCAGTCGATTTAACCAAGGGTGCAATTTTCACGCAAAATGGAGCACTTTTGAAAATTAGGTCAAAAGCTATATAAGGCCCGGAGGGGTCATTTTCAATTCATTATTCACTTTTGTCTTCTTGCTGATTTTGAGCTCTGAGAGAGAAATGGAGGGTCTTCCACTACATATGCATCAATTTGAGTGCTCTCGATGACATGTCGAGCCACCAGAGTATGATGCACCTGTAAGTGGTCAATAAACCTCCTTGCATTTCTATTTGTACTATTTTCTAGGTCAATTTAGGATAGATCTAGCAAGTTTAGGACATGTTCTTCCAATCTCACATGAGGAAGTAGTTTCCTCACACCGGCGTAGATCACCTTTCATGTGAGGAAGTAGTTTCCTTACATCAGTTAGGGTTTCTTCACATGGTGTATGTCTGGAAACTCACGTGAGCTGAAAGTTGGTCTCACGCGAAATTTCTCTTTCTCACGCAAGAACAAATCTTGTCTCACGTGAGGAAATAGTTTCCTCACATGAAAAGTTTCTGCAGTGTTGAGATGTCTTTGCCAAAATTTGTTGAATTTGCATAAAATCAGCCAAGTAGAGTATCACAAAGTCATGTCTAGGATAGAAGTCTTGCTGCATTTGTTGTTGTTGTTTTGAAAACCGTCATGTTGAGATATTGATCTAATTTCATCGCTTGCTTTGCAGGTTGAATTCCCTGACATTGCCTTCAGGTCACATCATCCAGTGATCACTACATTAGTTCAGAGACTGACGAATGTAGAGAGTGCTCACATTGAGGGACTCGGTCTAGGATACTTGCATGATCTACCCGACGTCAGGGTAAATCACAGTCTTCTTGGTGCACTTGTAGAGTGTTTCCATTCGGAGATGAACACTTTCCATTTGTCGATGGGGGAGATGACTGTGACTCCTGAGGATATATATATAGGATTTTGTGGATGCCCATCCATGGTACTTGAGTAGAGTACGATACACAGCTGAGGTAGAGTACAGTAGCATTGAGGATGATCTTCTGAGATGATCTAGTGATGGGTCAGGCCATCTCTTGGGATTATTTTATTTGTAGACACGACAACACTCATCCATTAGCTGTTGTTCTTGCTATGTTCCTAAGCTACTACCTTGTTCCAGATTGAGGTCAACATGGTTTAGAGTGTGTCTGGGGGACGATGCTGCATAGGATGCTGGCTAGACCAGAAGTTAGATTCAGATGGGGCAAGTGTATGCTGACATAGATGTACCATGAGCTTCATGAGATCATGTATCACCATGCAAGGAAAATGGTGGCAAGTGTCTTTGTCTTGTAGATCTGGGCCTGGGAGAATCTCCCTATTTGTAGGCCTCTATTCCATGATACACGATAGGTGCTGGAGCCTTACATATATAGGTACATAGGTCTGATGACTCAGCCTTTGCTGGGTAAGGAGTAGTGGCGAGGACAACAAGATGATATGGTAGTTGTTGTCTAGAGACCTTGGATTCCCACTGAGTCCTGGGATGATGCTCATCGAGAGCTTTCTTTCATGTTTTTTTTGCGTCCATTGATTGGTAGTGTTACTATCATTGAGTGCTTTCTTGTCACATGTGTCTTGCACCAGTTTGGTAGGCAGCAAGATATTTCACATGAGTGCTACCCCTATGCCCACTTCGCCGATGAGGAGAAGAAGGGGTGGCATGCGAGACTTGATCCAGGGCAATGTGCAATAGAGGCATGCATATCGGTTGCATGATGGGACTACATGGTAGATGTCACCAATGTAGAGGTGACACCTACATACAAAGACCATTTGTTAGCATGACCACATCTAAGATTCACTGATCCTATCGATATAGGAGTGCAACAGCAGTAGGTACCGGTCGAGTAGGTACCAGTTCAACAGCCTGCACAGCAGTAGGTTGCATAGCAGGGGCCACAAGGATAGAAATAGAGAGTGTTGAGGCCTAGATCTGGATAGACTAGCATCCCCACCAGGACCATGGGCTCAGATGCAAGAGCTGGGAGCAGTGGGGCCCAGCATAGGTCCACTAGGTAGCGGATAGGAGATACATTGCAACAGACTCCTCCAAATGATGACACTGATATGCCTGATGTTTCGATAGGAGCAGGGACACCACGGCTGCAGGAGGCTCTCAGGAAGAGTAGTGAGAGAGTGAGGCAGGTCCAGTGGGAGCGAGATGACTACCATACTCGAGTCATTAGAGAGGAGACCTGCATAGCTGATAGAGATGCTGAGATCAGGCATCTATGGGAGGAGCTAGCATGGTTAAGGATTGAGATGAGATATGAGGCTACTTAGGTAGCTTATTATTATGCAGCTTACTATGGAGTCATTCTAGATCTAGTAGAGCAAGTGCCGCCATTTTTTGAGTATGCTGGAGCTCCGCAGGCACCTCCACTAGCACTTCCATAGGCACCACCATAGGCACCCCCATAGTAGGCACCTCCATAGAGACTGATGCCCCTTCCACAGAGACCACTGCCACCACCTCCTCCAAGTGGTGATGGGTAGAGTTAGCACATTTTGATATCCATGTATTGTAGCCCATTTTTTATACTGTGCTCGAGTAGCACCCTTCTCTTTTGTATATGACATTGGATTGATATATATATATATATATATATATATATATATATATCAGATCAACAGTTTTGATATCATCGTACTTATTGATATATTGCTTTGATGTTGATATTTATGAGATGTGTTCTATATGCTTAGATGTATGGATAGAAATGTATGAGATGCACATGTATTCTTTTGTGATATTAATATGCACATGTTTTCTCTTTTATGATAATGCAATGTGAAATGCAGTGATAGATGGATAGAATGTATGCATATGTGTAATATATGACTTGAGTTATGCTTATAGTGGATGCACATGTATATGCAAATGAATTTATGAATGAAAATGGAAATGAAATGAAAATGCAATGGATATGTAATGTATATGGTATTAATCATCTCATGTAGGATTGTCGCAATATATAACAGGTACTAATAAAAAAGAATATGTTTAGAAGATCAAAAGTGAGGACCAGACACTTGTGCAGCCAAGATGAAACCAGGACAAAAGATGAGAACCTTCAATGAATAGAAAGCAATCAAGAGAGTACCAAGATATCATCTCAAATGCAAGCTTAGCATGAAAGATGCAAGCCTAAGCTAAATGCAAGCCTAGAATGAGGGGATGCAATTCCTAGGACTTGTTTGTTGGACTCACCATTTTACCATCATAGAGTTCCTTTAGGCACGGGACAATCACAAAATGTCATACAATCCTCACTAACATTGCAATCATGAGAATATGAATATGACATAAGTCTTAGATTTGTTAGAAATGAGATGTAAGCATTAAGGCACAAGAAGCTAGAATGACCTGAACACCTATTCCTTTTGATTTAGCAAGTTAACATAAGCATCAAAGCACAATTGCTAGAATGACTTGAATGTTGCTTGTGAACAAACACACCAGACACACAAGAGTTCCTTCCTTTGCCAAAGAATGCTCACAGTGACCCTTACGTTCACTTAGCAGGATGAGCATTAGTGATTTTACTTGTAGTAGAAAGAAGTCACTCAAAATAGACAAGGAGAAGAACCAACCTCACCAAAGTGTCCATATAAAAGGAGTCAAGGTATGCATGGCCATCCAATATGAGATGAAGGCTCTTACAGATGGACACCCCTCTTAGATAGATTCCTTGGATCATTGGAACTAAACTAGCAAGCAGAAAGAATAGAAAAAGATCATGCCCCCAGTCTTCGCATTTCTTAATCAAGAAAGACATCTTAGATTCACTCGAGGGGAAATGATAAAGAAAACAAACAAAAAAGCAAAGAAAAAGCTGAACATGCTTCAAAGGAACAAAAAATCAGTTTTAGTTTCAGTTTACATTTGTGTTCAAGTGGATTGAAGTCAAATCAGAAGCGTACAATGTTTGAAGTCTCAACAGGATAGCGACAACAGGTAGATGCAATGAGAACCACTGGTGACCATCACAAGAGACAAAGTCTCAATAAGATATCGGAGTGTGAACCAAGTATCAGAAGGCAGATGAAGTGAAAACCACTAGTGACTGATACAAGGAAGATTCTCAAAATAGAGAATAAAGCATGAGCGAAACATCAATAGGAAAACATAGTGAGAACCACTAGTGACTGATGTAAGGAAGAGATCTCAAAAGAGAGGAGTTCGAGCAAGAGCTAGGTATTAGTAGGTAGGCACAGTGAGAACCACTAGTGACCAATACACAAGAGATCCTCAAGGAGAGAAATCTCAAAAGTAGCTAGGCATCAGTAGGCAGATGCAGCGGGAAGCACTGGTGACTTATGTACAAACAAAACTTCCGAAAGTGATAGGACAAAGCCCCCCTAGACTAGGAAGGTGCCCCCAAGTGTGAACCAATTCTAATCCATGAAGAGTCAAGGAAAATCTCAAAGACAACTGAAAGAAAGTGCATGAGCTGACAAAATAAAGCAGGAAACAAACCAAAGCAGGAAACTAAGAGCCAAGTGATGCTAAGATGAGATGTAGCTTCAGGAAACAAGAGGCGCCTGTTTACAAGGTTTTCACCATCTTGGCAGAGATTCTATTTTTGCTACCATGATGCCTATTTACCAGGTTTTCATCAATGGCACATTTTTCTTCTTTTTCAATTTTTTTGTACTTTTCTCTTTTTTTGATTTTTTTGTATTTTGAATATTTCTTTTTTTTTGTATTTTTGATCTTTTGACTTTTTTTTTGTATTTTTTATCTTTTCACCTTTTTTTTGTATTTTTTCAATTTTTCTATTTATTATTATTATTATCAAGGCACCTGTTTACTAGGTTTTCACTAAGATGATCATTTTTTCAAGACATTTTGCAATTTTTAGGATTTTTTGCAATATATCATTTTTTTGGATTTTTTCAGGACCAATAAGTATGTACATGAGCACATAGAGGATGCCTTAGCTGTAGAATTTCTTCAAGTGAAGAGCATTGATAGGCTCTTTGAGCTATTCTCCTTCAGTGGTGGAGAGTCGATAAGCACCAAACCCAAATGTTGTAGTAATGACATACAAACCAAACCAGTTTGGTTCAAATTTCCCTTTCTGGACTCCCTACTGCTAATTCTTGGGGTTCTCTCTCAGGACAATATCACCCACTTGGAACTCTCTTTGTCTGACTTTCTTATTGTAGGCTTTGGAATCCTCTTTTGGTATGCTCAAAGATGATCAAACGCCACCTTTCGACATTCATCCAGTAACTCAAGCTCTTGAAGCTAGGATATTTTGCTTTCTTCATCAGTGATGAGGCCCCTCAGAGAGATTCATAATGTAGGAATGTCGACCTCAATAGGTAATACTGCATCTACTCCATAAACCAAGGCAAAGGGCATAGCCCTTGTTGGTGTTTAGATACTTGTTCTGTAGGCCCACAAAGCAGGATTAATCTGGAG
Source organism: Chamaecyparis obtusa (assembly GCA_027943335.1). Classification (NCBI taxonomy): domain Eukaryota; kingdom Viridiplantae; phylum Streptophyta; class Pinopsida; order Cupressales; family Cupressaceae; genus Chamaecyparis; species Chamaecyparis obtusa. The sequence goes on from BSBK01002634.1 coordinate 1,150,816, forward strand.
ATGCCAATCTCTACCAGATTTATGAACTGTTTGGTGCAAGATTTTGAGAATTGTCTTATTAGAAGCTTCTGCTTGTCCATTACCCTGAGGATAATAGATAGATGACCAATGCTAGATAATCCTGAACTTGGTGCATAAGTTTGTCAGGTCCTTATTTTTGAATTGTCCCCCATTGTCAGTGATAATGGATGAGGGTACACCATATCTACAAATGATATAGTTCAGTATAAACATAGCCACAGACTTGCCATCAGCTATAGCCAGAGGTACTGCCTCAACCCACTTGGTAAAGTAATCAGTAGTTGTGATGATAAACTTATGTCCTCTAGAAGAAGAAGGATGTATCTAACCTACCAAATCAAAGGGTCATTGCTAAAATGGCCATAAACTAATGAGAGGACTAAGCTCTTTAGTAGGAGCATGAATCAGATTCCCATGAAATTGGCATTATTTGCAAGTCTTGGCATATTGAATAGCTTCTTTTTCCATGTCTGGCCAGTAATAACCAGCTCTAATAAGTTTTTGGGCTAACCTCAGAACACTCAAATGAGACCCACAGATACCTTCGTGTACCTCAGCTAGCGCATGTTTGGACTCATCAAGTTTTAAACACCTAAGGAGGGTACCGTCTAGACCCTGTATATACAAGTCATTTTCTATGAGGACATACCGTGAAGCAGTATGAATGAGGTGACATTTTTCATTTCAGGTATAGGTGTCTGGAATGATTTGGTCACAAAGGTAGGAAAATATATGGTGGTAGTAGGATGAATCATGTCTAATGACTAAATAGATCATCTTGGATTCAAGAATATCATAGGCAGGGTAGCGTAATGCCTCCACCAGGAATTCATGTCTGAAGTCATTTTCTGGCATTTGTAACATTGAAGCAAGAGTGGCCATAGCATCAGCTACTTTATTGTCTACCCTTGGAATTTTCTAGAAAGAAATGTGTGCAAAATACTATTTGAGATCATCCACCATTCTTTTGTAAGGTACTAGCTTGTCATCTTTTGTTTGGTAGACATCATTGACTTGGTTGATGATTAATTGAGAGTCTCCAAAGACCTTGAGCTCATCCACACGCTATTCAAGGGCTATCTTCATAGATTGATGAGAGCTTCATATTCAGCTATGTTGTTTGTATAGGGAAAGAACATCTTATAATCTTTGGGTAATGAGTATCTTTGAGGTGTTATAAATAGAATGCCTGCACCTGATCCTTGTTGAGTAAATGATCCATCAAAGAACATGCTCCAAGATTGATGTGTGAGAAGCATGATGGATTCATCTGGGAATTCAATACTCAAAGGCTAGTGATCTTATAGAGGAGCTTTTGCCAGCTGATCAGCAATTGCTTATCCCTTAATAGCTTTTCTCTCCACATACTCAATGTCAAATTCACTAAGTATCATCACCCATTTCACTAATCTACCCATGAGGGAAGCTTTTCTCAGTAGGTACTTCAGTGGATCAATTTTTGCAATAAGCCTTGTGGTATGAGCTAGCATATAATGCTGCAACTTCTAAGAAGCAAATACCACTGCTAAAAAAGCCTTCTCAATGATAGAATAGTTCATTTCATAGGAAACCAATGTTCTGCTGATATAATATATGGCTCTATCTTTGTTGTTTTGATCTTCTTGAGCTAGGAGAGCATCCAAAGATGTGTTCATAGCTAAGATGTATAGTATGAGTGGCTTCCCATGAATAAGAGGCATCAATATAGGTGGATTAGAAAGATATTATTTTATTTGAGTGAGTCCCCTGTCACATTCTTCATTCCATTCATAGGTCACACCCTTATGCAAGGTTTTAGTGAACGGTTGTGACTTGTCAGCCAATTGTGAAATGAAGTGCCAGATAGATTGTAGCCTTCCCTATAATCCTCTCATTTGACTGATATTCTTGGGTGGAGGCATGTCCACAATAGATTGCACCTTTTTAGGATCAACTTCTATGCCTTTAGCTGAAATGATATAACCCAAGAGTTTCCCAGAAGTAACACCGAATGCACATTTTTTGGGATTAAGTCTAAGACTAAATTGTTCCATGCAGTCAAGGATCAGACCCAAATTTGTGAGATGAGTTCTTCGATGCATGCTCTTGGCTAAAGTATCATCCACATAATCTTCCATTGTTTTATGCATCATATCATGGAAAATGGTAGTGACAGCTCTCTGATATGTTGCTCCAGCATTCTTAAGTCCAAAAGGCATGACATTCCAACAAAAGGTGCCCCAGGCACATGTGAAAGTGGTCTTTTCTTAATCTTCTGGCACAATTTTTATTTTATTATAGCCAAAAAATCCATCCATCAAGGAATACATCTCATAACCTGCTGTCATATCTACTATCATGTCAATATTAGGTAGTGTGAAGTCATCTTTTGGACATGCCTTATTGAGATCCCATAAATTTTTACACACACGAATGGATTTATCATGTTTAGTGACTGGAACAATGTTTGAAATCCATTCTACATAATCAATAGTTCTTATGAAACCAGCCTTGAAAAGCTTTTCTAGCTCTGCTTTGACCAAAAGTGCTACGTGTGGATGCATCTTTTGTAACTTCTGTTCAATAGGTTTAATACTTGGTGCAATGGAAAAATGGTGCATGATTAGATTGGGGTCTAATCCAGGCATGTCGGAGTAGGTCCATGCAAAGTTTATTTTCTTGCTCTGAAAGAAGTTAGTGAACTCTTCTTTTTCTTTACCAGACAATGATTGTGCTAGATGAATAATCTGTGGAGCAGCCTCTGTACCCAAATTTACTGGCTGTGTCAGCTCAATCAATACTGATGACCTCTCTTGAAAGTGGCTTGAAAGTGTATCAATTATCTCATCCTTGGGTGCCTCAGAGAGGTTTTCACCCGCAAACACGTCTTTTATTTTTAATATTTTTGGCTCTGATACTGCCACAAAGTGGTTTTCACCATCAGAGCATCTATTTTTTCTTCTTTTAATTTTTTGACTAAGATACTTGATATCCACCTCTTTCATGCTGACACTGCTTTCACTAGTGGAGGACATCACAAGTTCAATAGCATGGAGGTAACAGTCTAGATCATAATCATTTTGGAATGTTAGGACTTCATTGGATGTGGAAGGGGAGTTCTAGTTTATCAGATTGGGATGATGGAGTGAAAGGGAAGTAATGTTTGGTTCAATCGTGTTCAAGGTATAACCATCAAAAGTGTAGATGAGCAAGTCAAGACCTAGAGTGATCTCATCCAAAGGATCATTTGAATCCCTATAAGACCTTACATCGGAAGTAGAGGACAAGTTAATACTGGTGGCATCTAATTTGTGTGGCCTAACGCTAGACCTTTCACCTACTTTGAGGAGTCTTTCATACACATGAATAGTATCTATGTCTATATCATAAGTAGCATCAAATAAAGAGTCAAACTCATATTCATGTGAGTCAGTACTTGATGTGGGAATTTCATTAATACTAGCTATATCTCCTGACTCATCTTCATTCCTTGTGGCATTAATGGTTTGCTGGAGTTGTTCTTATTCAAGATACTTTTGAAAATGTGGAGGCCTATATTGTTCACCCAAAAAATTGGGATCATCATTTAGTGTTTCTTTCCATTCCTCATATGTGAATTGATGCACTAAATAAGTTTTATCAGAATCAGTATAAGTATTAGTATCAATCTCTACCATATGGACAGGTATGATAGGCTCATCAAGTTCTGCAAAGAGTGCCGCAAGATCTAGAGGAATAGGATATGGAAATGTGTCTTCATCAGAGTTGGTCTCTGGATTTTCCTCTGGAGTGGCATCTTCAATTTCTTGTTTAGGTTTAGGTTCAGGTTCCACCACAAACTTGTTAATCCCTAAATGAAAGGGGATCTTCTTGAAACCTAAGCCAGTGGTATCCTTTGTGCTATGGCCTGTAGCTTCAATGGGCTTTAGCAAACCATTGTCATTCTTCCCTATAGGACCTCTCCCCTTATAGCTGAAGTGCTTCATGATCTTGAAGGCCTCATTGTATGGCTCTTGTTCTAAGTCTAGAGGTGGAGTAGTTGTTTCAACTGTTTCCTTTCCCTTATAGATCCAAGCCTTGATAGCTCTTTCTTCATCCTCATCTTCTAAAGGTATAGAGGCCCTTACAAAGGCATCATCATAAACTATTTGAGGAGAAGCATTAGAAGGTGTGTTATTCTCAGAAGGTCTCCCATAAGAGCATGGGGATAGAGGTAGAGCAGCAAGTGATAAAATAGGTTCAATTTGGTATTGTCCCATGCCTGTATCCTTAATTCTCAAAGTTTGTTCCATTTCTTTCAGCTTAGCATCATAAAACTCAATGGATTCTCTATTTGCCAGAACAAAGCTATCTGTAGATTGTGCAAGAGTGTTGCAAGAGTAATTGGTATTAGCAGGCATAGTGACTTTCACCCCATGGAATGGAAACTTAATGCATTAGTGATATGTAGATGGAATAATCTGCATCTCATGAATCCAAGGCCTACCCAACAAGATATTGTAGGCAAGAGGAATGTCAAGAACTTGAAAAGTAACATCTCTCTCAATAGGTCCTACACAAATAGGTAGCAAAACTAAGCCTTGGGACTTGCATTCTTCCTCATCATAAGCTTTGATGGTAATCTTTTTGCGAGAGTCTACACTATTAAGCTTAGCGGAACAAATATTAAGACCAACACCATTGTCTATGCGCACTCGGCAGATGTGCTTAGGACCTATCATGACCTCTATATGCAAGGGAGCATTATGCGGATGACTCAAAGAGTGATCATCTTCTTCAAAGAAGGATAGATAGTGAGGTGAGGTCAAATGATCCACCATATATTGGAACCGGTTGAGATCAAGATCCTTGGGAACATTTTCCTCGGCGAGGGCTTTATCCAAAATCTGCCTATGAGCAGGTGAGATATTCAACAACTCAAAAATGTTAATCTGATAATTGGTTCATTGGAGTTGATATAAGATGCTATAACTAGCCAAGCTAGATGTAGGAATAGATTTCGTGTTCTTGTTGGCAAGGCCAACAATAGTCTTATCCATAGTTTGTTTCGGATTGGATGTAGAAGTATTAGGACCTTTCAAAATAACTCTTCCACATGATCGAGTGACAACATTAGCATAGTCTTGAGGTTGTTCAGATTTAGATGAACGAGATGTAGAACTACGAAAGATGAAAGGAGTCTTAGGTTTGGGAGCATCATCACTTCCTTTAATAGTAATCATGTCACAGTACTCTATTCCAATAGGTTTGATCATACCAATATCATTGTCATCATTAGTGTATGTGTAATTGACTTTAGTATCGGTATTCTTGGCGTTTGAATACTCACCCTTCTCATGAGGAGGGAAGGGATCCTTAAATGCTTGATGGTCTGAATTCTTGTTATGGCCATCCACAACAATGTCACCACTATCAATCAAATCTTGGACCTTATGTTTTAGTTAAAGACAAGTAGAAGTCTTCTGACCCTTACTATGGTGATAGTCAAAATAGGCGTTATCATTCCACCAATGAGGTCATGGTTGTGGGTCATAGAGATGCTTTTCCAAAGGAGTAAGAATCTGATTTTGCACAAGAGTTTTATAGACCACATCAAGTGGTTCTCCCAAGGAAGTGAATTTGCACTTGGGTAGAGATGCCCAAGGTTTGTTTCTAGAAAACCTTGAAGTTTGCTGATTTTCCACCATGGGCTTTTCAGCCACTTTAACTGCTTGTATGGTAGAAGAGAGATTAAAAATAGACTTAGCAGGTTTCAAGGTCACACTATCAACCACTCCATCATTCACAACATCTCTATTCTTGTTAACAAACCTCCCTTTATCCTTATTTGATTTTGAAGATCCTTGCTTGTTGTCTTTACTCAAAGTCAATCCACCTTTCTTGATCATAAAGGCCTTTATTCACACTGCTTGTTTGATCATGCTATCAAAAGTTAGAGGACCTTGTAATTGCACTTGATATCCAAAGTCTAGGACAAGATTGTCCAAGAAAATGTCGAGTCTCTCAGACTCTGGTAGCTTGTGAGGACACCTTGTACATAATTGTCTCCACCTTTGGAGGAATGTTAGGAAAGATTCTCCTTGTCACTGTTTTAAATTGCAAAGATCCCAGATGTTGACTAGATACTGAATATTATGTGAGTAATGTTGGAGAAACAGATTAGCCATTTTGTCAAAATTCTTAATGCCAGTAGACAATCTAGAAAACCATTCCATCGCGGGTCCACCCAAACTACGAGGAAATAAGTGCATAAGATATGTTTGATCATGCATGAATTCCATAGATAATGCACCAAACTCCCTTAAGTGATCTTGGGGATCATTTGCACCCAAGTATTTGTCATATTTAGGAAGCTCTACACCTCTGGGAAAAGGTGGCATATGTAGACTTCTATCAAAAGGGAAAGGACAAATACTTTCCATTGTGAATTGTTGAGCAGGTTTGTCCTTAATCTTCGCAACTTGACTAATATGATCTTGCATGTCTCAGACCATCTTTTGCAACTTTGCAGTCTCAATTTCTTCTTCCTTGGCTACGAGTGTTTCAACTTGATAGTTTGGGGGTAACTTGGCCCCTTGTTTAGCTAACTCAAGGAAGTATTTTTCTTTCTCCTCTAGGAGAAGGATCTCCATCATTTTAACAAGACTTTTATTAGCTTTGGCTGCATTTATATCATGTTGAGTTATCACATCATTTTCATTCCCAAGGATATAAAAAATGCTCAGAATCTAATCTTGTTTTTGATCATCTTGGTTTTAATTGAATGGAGGAGGGTGATAGAAATATGTGGGTTGTCAATCGCCTTGAGGTTTTTTTCGAGATTGATCATCATTGTGGGACTGATTTTGGTCATGTTGAGATTGACCATGAGGCTTCTCATTCCAAGGTTGAGCATGACGTGGGTCATTAGAGGATTGACCATGATACTAATTGTTTTGAGATTGATCAAAAGTTTGACTGTACTTGCCCGGTTCAAAATCAAACAGATCTCCCGTCTTGTTGGTGTGGGACAATGCAGTGATTGAAGCCTTAGTAAAGTGATATGAATGATGTTGATGAGGCGTAGATAAGGTAACTTTTGGTGAATGAATAGGATCAAAAGATTTAATAAATTTAGGTGGGAAGATACCATGATCAGTATCAATAGATTCAATAATAGGAGAAGTCCAAGGGAGTGGTCTTCCAAAGTTATGAAACAATGAGTTGTTTTGGAAGTATGAGTTGTCTTGCTCTTGAAATGAGAAACTAGGTTGCGATTCAAACAATGGATTAAAACACTCTTGAAACATCAGAGGTGATGGTTGAGATAGACTATCTTTCAAATTACTCAATGAGGAACTCGAGGATATCTCACAAAGTTCATATTTTGTGACAAATTCAAGATGATCTATTTCTTGATTAGGAGGTTTTCTTCTACCTTGATTAGTATTTTGAATGGGATAATTTTTTCCACTTCTAGTCGTGACAGTCATAGATGAAGATGTGATGAGAGAAGACTCAGGATAATGCTAGACTCTGTCTCTAAGATAATGGAAAGAAGATAAATGGCTATAACAACCAAGATGCGAGATGAACCTGGTACATATCATCAAAAGAGGGGGCTAGAATAGCCTAGATAAGACTATCGCAACACAAGATACAAAAGGCATAAAGAGATAAGGTAAACCAATAAGAGACAACATGATCCAAAGCAAAGATCGATCGATTCCTAACTCGAGACAACCAGTTTCTGATAGTGAATGATAGGAAAATAGAAAAATAGACCTCAGACAAAAAGCAGATCAGGAAAAAGTTTGACCACTCAACAAGATTTTAGTCTCTATTTTTTAAAACTGGGCTACAATTTCACATGCGAGAGTACCAGGCAGCGTGAGAGAACACAAACCTTTGCACAAAAGAACAAAGTCTCGCACGATAAAGTGCTCTAAAAAGTGAAACTTCACGTGGGAAAAATCCAAAGTTTGACAGTTTGACACAATTTTCAAGGTAAAAGTTGAATTCTGAGATATAGCCTGAATTGATGTCTGACATAAAATCCAGTTTCCTGATAGGTTTGAAGAATATTTTAGTCAACAATCTCATTTTGAGGTTTCAAACATTCATTTAAAGACACAAAGGTTTAGATCAAGCAGTTGTGATACAAGAAGTAGTCGTTAACAGATCTATCAAGGAGAAAGCAACTTGATAGCATCAAGGGAGTCTTTGTTTGATAATGATTGGACAATGTTTAAGACTCGATAAAAAACACATAGCTTATCCCCACCAAAAAAAATGGTGAGAAGACAAAACCTTTTCCCCATTGCTTATGCGCATACGTGCACCTCACACAGCTGTGTCACCCCCTAAAGGGCACTCGTATTATTGGTATTTCCAAGGAATCAATAGTATATGTTCAAAGGTTACCCTTGTGGCAGGGGCCAGTGTCAAATACCACCTTCAAGCATCCAGGTGTATGCCTATGATGGGAATCTACGGGAGAGATTCTTCCCCCTCCTTGTGCAAAGATTATGCCTCCTTTCAGAGGTGAACCGGGTAGGCCACTAGCTAAGGAAATTTTTTAATAGGCTTTCATTCATACTAACCTCTGGTGCCCCTAATACAGGGTTGAGCCCTCACAACCACACCAACACTTGAGAGTTGTACACCCCTGCAAGCAGGGTTAGGATTGGTGCCTCTCAGTACAACAAACAAGGCCTTCTCAAGATGAAAGTTGAAATCATGAGAAGGAAGCTAATATGGCTTTGGAGTCTTTAGACTCAATAAAGCATTCTTTATTAAAGTGAGGTGCAATCACCAGTGAAAGGTGCGTACTCACTTGGGTCATTCCCGGAGGTTCAACTTCCGATAGGCCCTCTAAAGGTGACACAACTTGGCTTAGATCCAAGGGTTTAATTTTTTGTTTCTCTCAAAGAGAGAAGAGCATACTTCTCTACCTCATCACTTCACCCAAACACATCAAGCAAGTTCATCACTGAGTTAGCTTCACTTCACCAAATCCACAAGCTTTTGGGTTTCTGGTTCTCTTAGAGAGAGAAGAGCATAATCCCTTGGCAAGTAGAAGTGTTAAAGATTCACTACCTTTCTCTGCTTCCCCAAGAATCTGTCATATTAGTAGGATCATTAGGTTTTCGGGTTCATTCATGGTCATCACCTCCATGTAATGAAGAGCCAAGTTCCCTACCCACTATCAAAATTCTCAAGAAATTTTAACGGAGCCCTATTTAGACTATGTGAATGAAAGCAAGAAAAAAACACAACATTTTATGAGATCTTTGACTATCGTCCTACAATCAAACCATTAGCATGTTTTATGTTCTTCGTCAAACTTCCTGTAGAAAATTGTTATGCTGTGAAAAGAATAGAGAAATGGAAATTAATAGCAAACATAAATTGTTAGAAATTTGGAACAGAAAAGACAGAGACTAAATTTTTTTTAAAAAAATGGATCTAAATCTCACGTGAGGTAGTACTCCATAGTGCATGAGAAAACATAGGGTGTTGCACGAGGATGCAAAATTTCACGTGAGAGAGTGCTACTGAGAGTGAAACTTCATGTGGTATGCTCTAGATTCTTGCACAAGAATCCGTACACAGGAAGTCCGGACACATGGCAAAGCTCAAATTTCCTGTCAGAAAAATCAAGAATGAGGCCAAAAATTGATCTTTTCTACCCCAGGGTGGGCGCCAAAATGTATTTGGTTGAACGTGGACCTCTAATCCAACTACACATGCAATATAGTCATTACTCACACAATCGAATTATGAAAGAGAGTATTGATTACTCAATTCAAAATTCATGGTGAAGTGACCTGTTGCCTCCTATGTAGATAGGGTGTTTGATTTACTCCCAGAACAAGAGCCCAACAACCATTAGACCAGTACTACAATGGAGGATTTGAAAACCTATGAAGATAATCAAATTGAAATTAATCTAGAATGAAGTGCAATTAATCTAAGAGCTTGAAAGAAATATGAAATGCAGATTTACTCTAAAGAACTTGAAATAAAGATGAGATTAAGCTATGAGAAAGTAAGTAAACTAGTTACAATGAAGATGCAATATTAAACTAGATGAAATTAATCTAAAATATGAAATGAAAGCTTGAAAGATATGAAATTGAGACAAAAAAAATGCTATAGTTTAGTTACTCTCAAAATTGCTCTTTTTCGAATGAAGAATGAGGTTCAATAAATAGACAAGCCTGAGGAGAGAATGAAGAGTTTCTTGAAAATGAACGGTTGCCTCTTCATTCCCCTTTGAGACAAATATTCAAAGATTTATTTAATTAAAGAATGGATTGTTGCCACATATGGGTGACTGTTAGAATAATTTGAATTATTAAATTCAAATAAAGAGGTGTCCATTCAAATAACTAAATAAGATTAATTCCCTTTTTTATGTGTATTAGCTAAAGGGGATGGGTTTTAATTTAATTTAAAGTACTTAGGACTTTAGAATTAAATTAATTTATCATAGGGTTAATTTAACTAATAAAAGTTGAAGACTTTAGTAATTAATTATAATATTTGATTAATGCAATTTAGGGTTTTCACAATTGACATCAAGTCAAATAAAGTTAGGTAGGAGAGAGAAAATTGCCTAGCAAAGTAGGGCTTTGAAGATGTAAAATTGATGAAAATGCACCAAAATTGATTGAATTTATTAGGTGCCAATTTTGGGGTATTACACCACCCAGCATGAGCTCCAAGATATGACCCCTTAAAGATTGTCAATTTCATGCTGAAGGGATCTTGAGGGACACTTTGGCCTGGAGTGGTCGACAATGTTCGAGCAACTCTCTGTGCCAAATGAGATTACCACTGATGTTTACTCGATGATTCAGAGTTGTTGGAACAAACGGTTCGATGCTACGATTGATAGTTTGAAAGATACGCACTGTTGTCCATTTCAACTAAGGAGCACTTCAAGTTTTGACATCGACCAAGAATGTGTTGCCAAATATAAATGAGCTTGAATCTCTAAAAAAGGAGGTAAGTTATTGTAGGCCTAGGTGACACGGTCTTGTAGCACCTGACAGTTTGATTCCACCCTGCACGAGCTCTGAGTTATGACCCGTAAAGATCACCAATTTCATACTGAAGGGACCTTGAGGGACACTTCGGCCTAGAGTGGTCGGCAGTGTTCGAGTGACTCTCTGTGCCAAATGAGGTTTCCACTGGCGTTTAACCAACCATTCAGAGCTGTTGGAATAGACAATTCAATTCTACCACTGATTGTTTGAAAGATACACATTGTTGTCCATTTCGACTGAGGAACACTTTGAGTTTTGACATAAACTGAGAATGTATTTCCAAATATAAATGAGCTTGAATCTCTAAAAATTGAGATAGGTTATTGCAGGCCTAGGAAACACGGTCCTGTAGCACTTGATGGTTTGATTCCACCCCACACGAGCTCTGAGATATGACCTCGTAAAGATCACCAATTTCATGTTGAAGGGACCTTGAGGGACACTTCAACCCAGAGTGGTTGGCAGTGTTCGAGCGACTCTCTATACCAAACAAGGTTACCATTGGCATTTACCCGACCATTCAAAATTGTTGGAGAAGACGGTTTGATGCTACGACCGACGGTTTGAAAGATACGCACTGTTGTCCATTTTGACTGAGGAACACTTCGAGTTTTGACATCAACTAAGAATGTGTTTCCAAATATAAATGAGATTGAATATCTGAAAACTAAGATAGGTTATTATAGGCCTAGGAAACACGGTCTTGTAGCACCTAACGGTTTGATTCCACCCTACACAAGCTCTGAGATAGGACCCCGTAAAGATCATCGATTTTATGCTAAAGGGACCTTGAGGGAAACTTTGACTTGGAGTGGTCGACAGTGTTCGAGTGACTCTCTGTGCCAAACAAGGTTTCCACTAGCATTTACCTAGCCATTCAAATCTATTGGAATAGACAGTTCGATTCTATGACCGACGGTTTGAAAGATATGCACTATTGTCCATTTCAATTAAGGAACACTTGGAGTTTTGACATCGACTGAGAATGTGTTGCCAAATATAAACGAGCTTGAATCTCTAAAAATGGAGATAGGTTATTGTAGGCCTAGGCAACATAGTCATGTAGCACTTGATAGTTTGATACCACCCCGTATAGGCTCTGAGATATGACCTCATAAAGATTGTCAATTTCATGTTGAAGGGACCTTGAGGGACACTTCAGCCCAAAGTGGTCGACATCGTTCGAGAGACTCTCTTTTCCAAATGAGATTTCCACTAAAATTTACCTGGCCATTCAGAGCTGTTAGGACAGGCGATTGGATGCTACGATCAATGGTTTGAAAGATATGCACTATTGTCCATTTTGACTGAGGAACACTTTGAGTTTTGACATCGACCGAGAATGTGTTTCCAAATATAAATGAGCTTGAATCTCTAAAAATCAAGAAAGGTTATTGTAGGCCTAGGTGACATGGTCCTATAACACTTGATGGTTTGATGCCACCCTGCATGATCTCTGAGATACGATCCCATAAAGATTGTTGATTTCATGTTGAAGGGACCTTGAGGGATACTTCAGCCCGGAGTGGTCAATAGAGTTCAAGCGACTCTCTATGCCAAATGAGGTAATGGCATGGTGGATTATTGTGTGAAGAAGAACCAATATAATGATTTTGAATCAATTAAAACAATCAAATTCTCTGCAATAGTGAATCTGCCCATGGAACAGTCAGTGTAACAGTGCATTCATATGCTTGGATAGAGGGTATAGTCAGGGTTTTGGATTTGAAGACTTCATAATGAAGTGAATCTCCCACTAATGTGGCTACTGTGATTGGTGAGAGAGGTTTAAATATGTATTTTTTTCCTTGTATCATAGTGTGTTTATGAAGGGATATGGACATGATGTGTTTGGAAGCCACAGAGAGGTGGTAGTTTATTGATTGAAGGGAGTCGGTCTTGCATCAGTCAGTTGGAGAGAAAAGTCCCTTAATTATAGATACATTTAATGATGGATTATTGTTGTATGGGATCAAAATGATGTGTTGGAACCATTGGTTTGATCTGGAGATAGTGTTGAAGGTCTTTTTGAACATACCCTAGTTGTGTGACCCTAGAAGCAACAGTTTGGTGGCTAGAAGTGTAGGTGAGGGATGGAGCCTTCAAAAATTGATAACATTTTGTTTTTAAACCTTAGTAAAGACTTTTCCTTGGTTGGGATTCAAGGGGATGAGTATCTTTGTGAGATGCTTTAAAAATAAAGGTGAATTAGGCCTATTTTGTGGGTGCTAGGTTAATGGATCGAACATATAGTCCAAAGGAGTCTATCTTGAGACTTGGGCAGGATTTATAGAACCTAAAAGGGTATCTAAATTAGTGATTATTTTTTGGAGTTGTTTTGGAAAATTGGAAGAAAAAGGCTGATTTGTGATTGGTGAAGGTTACAAGCCTAAAGGGTTGTTGGAGTGCATTGGTGGAAGATGAGTTGAAAAAACTTGTTGGGTTGGTGAAACATGATATATGGACCATGTTAAGATGTTATATGGTGTTAGAATCAAGGTGGAAACCCTATTTTAAGTTTTGACATAATGGAGGCTCTAGGTGCATTGGGAATCCTAGATTGGGATCCTTGTGTGTGGTGTCAAGATAAGTTGGAATAAGAGATCAGAGGAAGTGAACTTGTGCCTAGATCAAGGTCCATGGCATATATAAATATACAATGCTATACAAATATACATGATATATGCACATGTATTCAAATAGATTTCACATTATAATATTTTATATCTCCATTTAGTCCAATGAACCAGTTGGATCTACCCTACCTTTGATTGTCTCAAGTATTGCCTCATGGTCTAACTCATGAACCTTCCAAAGAGTTTTATTATGTGGTCTTCCCCCATGTCTGATCAAGTGGACATTTGATGCAATGATGATGTTTGAATAATGAAGAATCTTTCTGTGTGTCTCCCAATCCTCGAACAACCACAACCTAGGGTTCTTCATAGCATACTGCCTAAGCCATGTACTAGTTACAACCACTTCTCCTATGGGGTATTCTAATTCTTCACCATCGATAACTAAGTGATCCAATTTCTTTTTTGCCTCAACACAATGACCCAAAAAATAATTTTTCCCTTCTTTATTGTCTTCAAGAGCAATAACAACAAAAACATGGCCTGTAATGATATAAACATAATGAGGACATTAGTTTACTGAATATTTATGACAAAGTAAATTTGAGATTATTTGTATGTGAAAAATTTACTTGGTTGTACTGGATCAGATAAGTAATCAAAGGCAATGGATGATTCCATTTCTATCAATTGTAGTGATTCATGGGGATGATAGGAGGTAAGTGGGCTCAAAATATGTGTATACCATTTGTCAAACCATTCCTTTGACTCACACCCATCCCAATCTTCATCTACACATGACGAACAAAAGCACATCATATGTTGTGTGTAGATACTCCATGAACCTGCATTAAAACTTCTAAAAGAGTGTAGCTCACTCGATCCTGTCAGTGTACAACAATCGTCATATGGTGCAATGTTAGTTTCATCCATCAACCAAAAAAATATACGAACCATAGACTCACCTTCATTACCTGGACCCATTGTAGCATTACACCACTGAACAATACATCCCACATCTGACAATGTTGCTTTCTCTTTGTACTTTAATTCTTCACGTGCTAAGGCTCTTTTAGCCAAATGACTATAAAATAGTTGAAAGCAACCATGTACAAACTCTGTAGAATGTGAACGATCATCGCTGATATAAAAATGATACTCCCTTAATATCTTCATGTTCTCCTCTGTACTGTCAGGTGAATGCATGAATTCTATATGAACAAATATAGCAACATGTTGAGAGATGTAATACTTTGCTTGCACCTCATTATGTGGTTGTAGTGTGTAGTTATCTACAAAATCCACAATTGAAACAATGGTATCAAGTGGAAATGTGTCCTTGCATAACTTGAATTGCATATCCAACCATCACACTCTATGTGTATGCCTTGCATACTCATAAATAATTTTTTGACAAAAAATGTCCATGAACTAATACACTGGAAATTTTTCAATTACTAAATCACATCTTTTAGCCTCTTTTCCATCTTTTAGATTATATGTCACGGTCTTATATTTTCCAAATTCCACTATTTCATTACTGATTGCATGCATACTCTCCATATGTTGACAAATTGGCAAATGTCACAAACCTCAGCAATCTATGCATGTACTATTCAAGCATGAGAGATTGTAAAATTGTTGACCATCCACTCTTTCACATAAAATGGTAGATATTATTTCACTTGAAGATCTAGGCATAGGACATTTATGTTACAATCCTGCAAAACATTGTTAGAGTGCAAATCTACACATATATTCTTATAAACTTTAAAATGTTTAAACAATTCAATATGTACCCTACAACAAAGAGTTGTGCGTGTGTGATTTATCTTCACATAAAAAGGTTTACACATTTCAAAATATCTCTGACTAATTTAAATTTGAGGATAGATATGCATAAATTTTATAAATAATTGTGTCTGAATTGAATAAAAAAAATGTTTTGGATGTGGAGAGGGAGAGGGAGAGAGAGATAGAGAGAGGGTGATGTGTGTGTGTGTGTGTGAGAGAGAGAGAGAGAGAGGTGCACACACTATCACTTGCTTCCCCCCCCCTCTCTCTCTCTCTCTCTCTCTTCCTCTCTCTTTGCCAATCGTTGCCACCTTATTACTATTTCTCTCTCACTATTAAAATCTATGACTTAAATAGTGTGCACGTGCTATAGGGTTCTTTCCCTATAGCATGCACGCCATATGGAAGTCATAGATTTCAATAGTGTGCACGACCTATAGGGTGCACACACTTTGCAATACATTGAAATTTACCAATCCTAAGGCTTGGATTTTCCTTGGAGATCTAACCCAAAGGCTTGGAGGATTTCAATAGGCCTAAGACATGTTTTCCAGTAAACATAGAAAAAAATGACATCTTTCTTTGTGTGCTCCTCGTCAAGTCTACTCATGGTTCAATAATGTAAAAATCAGACAACGTGATATTGTAGATCTCTTTGTTAGCTATCTAAGCATATAATCTATTTTGAATTCTGATTATGTTAATTTTTTCATCTCTAATTTGTTTTGTGTGTATGTCTATTTTTTGTAAAAAACCAACGTGTAGTATTTTGGGCATAGATTTTGGCTCGTTCATCAAATTTTGCAACAAGTTACATTTTTAGAAACTAGACTCCATTCTACACACTTTAAATTTTTTTTTTGATTTTGATTAGTTTTAAATAATTTCTAGGGGGAGCACACAGAAATTTCACATTTTCAGGATGTGTGCACTTAGTAAATTCATCAAAAGTTATACATTCATCAAAAAATTAGCAAAAAAATCAGGGATAAACTATGTGGTGTTAGCTAACTTCTCATCGGAGTGATTAAAAAAATTCACAAAAAAAGTTAACATTTTAGGGGGAGCACACTAGATGCTATGTTATGTTTTTTTCGCAAAAAACAAAACCAATTTTTTTGCTCCCCCTTTTTTCGGGCCTTAATCTGCACCATTTTCAAAATAAATTAGTCTTTTAGGAACTAGATTCAAAGTATTAAAACTCTTGTTCTTGTCGCATCTTAAAATTTTGAGTCTAACTATCTTCAATTTCTTGTTGAGGTTCAGATTTTGCTGATTTTAGGAAAAAAGTGGCATTTTATACCCCCTTTTTGGTCCCCTATCTTTGTGCACTTACCCCACAAATCGATGTTTCCATTATGTCTAGTTGGGCAGGTTTACCCTAGGAATGGTCCCACTTTACCTCTCAAAATACTAGAATACTCGCCGACATACCAAATGGCGCTTAGTGCACTTTGGGGACACTTTGGTCTGGCATGGCCGTGAACATTCTAGTGACTATGTGGGAGAAATGAGGTTGTTAATAGCATTTACCCACCCAACAGGAGTTAATGGTGCAGACCGTTCAATACCAAGATGAACGGTTTGAAAGATACCCAGTGGAAGATACCACATATATAATGATAAATCTCATAATGCATGGAAAATTCAATAGGAACCCTACAACAATATGTAGTACGTGCATGATTAATCTTAACATAAAATGGTTTTGTCATCTCAAAAAGTCTTTGACTAATTTTAATCTAAGGA
Source organism: Chamaecyparis obtusa (assembly GCA_027943335.1). Taxonomy (NCBI): domain Eukaryota; kingdom Viridiplantae; phylum Streptophyta; class Pinopsida; order Cupressales; family Cupressaceae; genus Chamaecyparis; species Chamaecyparis obtusa. The sequence goes on from BSBK01002634.1 coordinate 1,167,968, forward strand.
AAGCTTTCAAAAAACCTTTCATAAAATTGTGTTTGTGTCATATCTAAATAGTGTTTTGGATGTGGCTCACAATTTGTAATTCCAATTCTCCTTCTAACAACATCTCTTTGGTTGGGTAAAACCCTTGTGTTTTCATGCCAATATTTCTCAATTAATATTCTTAGTGCATCAACAACCTTGTCCTTGAGTGGGTGTCTACCCGATAATGTCCAAAGAGAATTATTGTTAGGATCCTCAATTTTCTCTTGCCTATCTAAAGCATGGTGTAATGCAGTTCTACTTATCCTTAATGACTTGCTTGTTTTTCTTATTAAATGATATTTTTTCATTTCCTTTCTCATTATGGTTGATGTGATGACATGATGAGTAACATTAGCATCTTTAGAGCATGATTTCAAACCAATGGATTGGTATGCATCAAAAAAAATTCTCACAATGGTTCTTTCACTATTATTTTCAGATTTTCTTAACCCCAAAATTTTCATTGTCTCTCTAAATTTCATATTTTTAATCATTTCAACAACTAATTGACATATTCCACTTTGATTTAAGATTTCAAAATAGCTATTCCAAATTCTTATAACCATTCTTCTACAAGTTCTTTTTATCATGCATTGGCCTCACAATATTTTCATCAATGTCTATTAGAAACTTTGGTTTGCTACAAATTATTCTAGGTCTTAATATTAGTGCATTATGTGCATTAATCACATCAAATTCAAATGGTAAATCTTCTTCAATTTAATTAACATGTGCATTCATTACATCATATTCAAATGGTCTATGTTCATCGCATTCATTAGGTGGATTCATCTCATACATTTGAATTGGTGTATGTTGGTCATTTTCATTTGGTGCATTCATCATATCAATTTCAACTGTTGAATGCTCATCATTTTCATTAGGTGCATTACATGATGTACCTTCACGTAATCTCCTCGTATGCTCCCTTTGTCTTTATTTTGCTGCCTCTCGTTGTTCAATCGTTCCTCTCTTGTTCTTTCCCATTGTTGATATTGATTGTCCTACACGTAACTTCATGAGGAAAATCCACAATCAAATGGCATAAAAAAATAAATGAGCATCATTTTATTATAATCTAAAGTAACCATGATAAAATAACTTCAAAAAGAATCCAAAAAACAAGACAAATCAAGCATTTCAAAGAAAAATTGATAATAAAATAAATAAAACTTGGCTATTGCTCTTCCACAAAATCATGTGCAACAACAGTGGGGCCTTCACACAACTTGCACTTCTGGTTTTTAGGCCATTGCGACTCAAATTTAAAGAATTCCTCATAACCCATACAAGTTATGTAAAGTAATGAAAATGTTCACAATTTCTCATAACCCGAACTGGTTATGTAAACTTATGACAATGTTCACAATTTATCATAACCCCTACAGGTTATATAAATGAGAGAGAGAGAGAGAGAGAGAGAGAGAGAGGAAATATGAAGAGTCATGCATGCATGTGTGTGTGTGTGTGTGTATATCATATATGTAAATCTAAACAAATGTGTATTGTATTACACATTTACAAGCAATTTTTTTAATGTCTTCATAACCCATACATGTTATGGCTTGGTAAAAGGTTTGGAATATGACCCTGTATTGTCTTAAAATGGAATCACTTTCATGTTAAGAATGTTTAGCCCTCCTTAGGGGTTTTTTTGGGCCATTATCATGTTGTCCTCTAATTTCTACCCCTTTTCCATCTTATTTGCCTGTTTAGGAATTTGATTGGGCCTCTCCGGGCATTGTTTTCCCCGCTTGGCATATTTTCTAGGGGTTTTAATCCCCTGGGTCAAGGTCAACCTCAACCTTGACCTAGGTCAAGGTCAACCTTGGTCTTGACCTAGGTCCCCCTTTTCATCAGAAAGTGTGTCAGATGCAGGGGGAAACTCAAAAGTTTATTTTTCCACTTCTGGGTCGACTGTTTCGGGTTTATATAGGTCCACTTCTAAGGGTATAGGCCTTATGGGAATTTATTTCTCATATGTCAACCTCTCTAGAATTTTGTGCCCTAGACTAGTATATAAGGAAGTCTTCTCCTCTCATTTCAATTCAAGCGATCATCAAATCAAGAAGCAAAGAAGCAAGCAAGATTAAGAAATCTAAGGAGGATCATCAACATCCATTGTTCTACATGCTTTCAAGATTTCAAGTCTTCTTCTCAAGAATTCAAGTTCTCCATTCAAGATCAAGGATTTAAGCATTCAATCCTTTGAAGGGATTTGGTTCAAGCATTCAAGATTCATCATTCAAACCCTAGATCTATCCATCATGGTGGTATGATCTTCCTTCAAGATCCTTTGCGCATCCTCAAGATTCATTCATTATTCCTTCAAGGTGGATTCCAAGCATACAATCATGGAGGTTTTTATTTACATTTATGGTTTTTGATGTTGAGTCTAAGCTTTCATATTAACATACTTGTTTACATTTCAAATACAATTGCATATCTATTGAATATCATAGCTTCATTGTTAGATCTTCTTCTACTACTTGTTAGCATTGTCCATTTTTATTCTATTTCAAGGTTAATTCCAAAATTAGGGTTTGACCAAGGAAAACCCCTCATTTAAACAACAAAACCATTTTTCTTATAGGTGCAGGTGCAGAACAACGAATTACAAAGCAGATTTAGATACCCTTTTCAGCAAACTTTCAGGATTCGTGAATAGAATTTTTGTCAGAGCAACGCAGGTCAAGGTTGACATAAAGAGGTCAAGGTCGACCTGTATTTGGGTCAAGGTCAACCTGGTTCAAAAAAGAAAAAGATTTATGGGTTTCCTCCATCTTTGTGTTTTTGTCTTAGATTCCGATTGCAGAATTTCCAGAAACTCGGTACCTTTCAAGATAAGTGTTTTATTTTATCCTAATCTTTTTGATTTATTGTTTCACTTTATAATTAAGAAATTAGATCCCCTTTCCCTCTTTATCCATTACCAGTTGGTTCCTTTTTGAATTGATTGTCTCTTATAGATTAATTAATTGGGATCTCCTTTTCTTGGATTAGGAGATAATATATGTCCAAAACATTTTCCATCACATCACAAATCATAGATATAAAAATATATACACTTAATATATCTTTTTATATCTTACATTTTGGTGAACCCGCGATAGACAACTCTTTCTTTTTGGTGTTGGATGCTTTGCCTCTTTTCCTTAAGATTAGCTTATATTAGTTTTCTTTTATGCTCTTGCATTTTAAAATACAAAAACAAAAAATCTACATACTCATCAAAATACAAAAAATATTTCTTGCATTTCATTCACTATGAAGATCCTTAAGATGCTTTGGTGTGTGGCTATTTTCCTCATTATTCTCCTCTTAGCATCTCTTTATAGTACTTATGATGTTTATGAGAGTATCATCCATTTCAATATGTTTGTCACTCTTCATGTTTCACTTGCTTATGCTATTATGAGATTGACTAATACTAGTCTTCCTACTTTCAAAACTTTCATTAAGGATTTGTGTGGTGGACTTATTGCTCTTTTGGATTATGTGAAGAATTTGGTAGGTGATACACCATCTCCTAATCTTCCTAATCCTAATCCTATCCTTCCTAATCTATTTCCTAATCTTCCTAATCCTAATCCTATCTGTCCTAATCTAATTCCTAATATTCCCATTCCCATTTCTCCATCTGATATCCCTAGTTCTTCCCACAATTATGACAGGGCTCAAACTATGGTTCATGATGCAGATGTGCAAGAATTCTTGGATTTACCTCCCCCTTCTTATCTGATCCATGATGATGTTAAAGGGAAGAGAAAATAAACTTCTTCTAAACCTACCATTCCACCTTACATAATGTTTTCTCATGATCACCATAAACAATCACCTCCTGCAGAAGCTTTACAAGATATATACACTACATGTGATACAATATGATGGATAAACAAGGTTATAAGGGTTTAGGGCTTGGTATTAATGAATAACGTATTAAATATTTGGTTCATCTATCCCCTAAACAAGATATGCGTGGTCTTGGATTTCCGTTATCTCAATTTAAGGAGGTTGATTCTGATCGTCACCCTCCTCTTCATGTTCTTCTTCCAACACCTTCCATAGATTACCATGATACCCCTCAAGATGTGGTTAAGAAGGTGTATGTTTAGTTGATGAATTCTAAGATAGAAATATTTAAACCTATGCCGAAAGACACTCTCTCCAAGTACAAATGTCCTTTTCACTATAGTAATACACATTTACTTGCTGATTGTGTGCATTTCAAGATGTATGTTAGAGACAGAGATTCTTTGGGAATTATATCTCACTCTCGTGTGATTTTATAATTTCTTCATAATTTCCATACGGGGAATACCCTTCATTCTTCTATAATATAGATCTTTTCTCCTCTTGTCTCTTGATTGGGGGGAAAGAGGTATTTCTTCCATTTCTCTAGGATCCATTATGCTCTTAGCATGTATTTTGTTTTGAGCTTAATTGGTTATTCTTTCTATATTTTATCCCTACGATTTTGTATTATGATATCTTTCCTTTGCTCATAATCATCCATAGCTCTCTTTTAGTATTCATGATATCTTTTCTAAAGAAATAATTTTTTTTGCAGAGGTATCCCTTGCTTTCTTCCCTGGGGGGCAAGGTTTTCCTTCTTTCTCTCTATCTAGGGATCTACTTTCCTTAGGTTAGTGGGATTTATTTATTCTGCAATATTATTTCCTTATACAGACTGATGTTTTGGCTTTGGATATCCTTTTTATGTGAGAGGTTGTTGTCCTAGGTCATCACCTCTTATTTATTTTTAAAATTATGTTCTTTATAAACTCTTTCCCTTGCTTTGGGGTTAGAGTTTGCTTCCTTTGTTTCAAAGATTCCTCTTCCTCTTGATTGCAGGGGGCTTGATGATTGAATCTTTGATCCCTTTTTTATTTTCTTTGAAAGATGATATTTTATTCAAAGCACTCCTCTATGGTGGAGGTCTTATTGATAAGATCTCTTTCTCTTTGAGGATCCTTTTTCCATAAGTGACATATCCTTTTTCATGATTATCTATGCTCTTTGATGTAAGGGTCAATACCCTTTGCTAAGTATATAGTATACATTGTTGTTAACAGGATATCTCCTTACTTTGTGAAGTAGGTATCATCCTTCTCTTCCTTATCCTATCTATTAGGCAGCCACAATAAGGAGGGGGGAATATATGGGGTCTCCCTTATGCTATAGTTTTCAATTTCAAATATGCTAAATCCTCGGAAGGTAACACACATAAGTTGTTAAATCTTGAAGAGACACACATTTTTCAATTTCAAATATGCTAAATCCTCGGAAGGTAACACACATAAGTTGCTAAATCTTGAAGAGACACACATTTTAAATTTCAAATATGCTAAATCCTTAGAAGGTAACGCACATAAGTTGCTAAATCCTAAAGAGACATGCATTTTATATTCCATAGTGATACAAGAATGTAGATCTATGGGTATTCCAAAAGCCATCAGAAGATGCATTACAACTACAAAGCACAGTTTATGGGTGAACTATCAGGTTTGGCTACCTGTTGGGCTCTCCCTCCTTGGTGATTCATGGTAAGGTGGGCATCTTACTGGGTGAGGTAATCACTCTCCCTCTCTCTCTTTTCTCTCTTTCGCTTTCATGCTAGTAGGATTAGATCATGAAGCTATGTTATTTATAGTGTTGCTCTTGTCTTTCTTATGTAGTAATTTATGCTTTTATGATAGCTTTCCAAATATGATATTATTATAGGAAGCATTTTTTAGCAAGGTTTCCTTTGCTAGTTGAGTAGGGTTTGTTTTTGTACTAACCCCTCTTTATTTTGTGTCTTTTAGCTTTTTCTTTATTTTCTATTTGTTTTTGTACCCTTGTGTGTGTATGTTGAGTTAGAATCCTTAGCCTGGGGGCTCATGTCCTCAACTAAGTTATGTTCTACCTCGTTGTGATCTACTAGAGTCTTTCTTCTAACTTTACCATGAGTATGTTCGATTTCCATACTCCCGCTAAAGTGGGGGCTTAATGTATCATCTTAAAATGGAAGCACTTTCATGTTAAGAACATTTAGCCCTCCTTAGGGGGTGTTTTGGACCATTATCATGTTTTCCTCTAATTTATGCCCCTTTTCCATCTTCTGTGCATGTTTAGGACTCTGATTGGACCTCTTCGGGCACTATTTTCCCCACCTGGCATATTTTCCAAGGGTTTTAATCCCCTAGGTCAAGGTCGACCTTGACCTTGACCTAGGTTAGGGTTGACCTCAACTTTAACCCATGTGCCCCTTTTCATCAGAAAGTGTGCCAGATGCGGGGGGGAACTCAAAAGTTTATTTTTTCACTTTCGGGTCAGTTGTTTCGGGTTTCAAAGCGGTGACTCTTAAAATATATTTAATTTAGGTCCACTTCTAAGGGTATAGGCCTAATGGGAATTTATTTCTCATATGCCGGCCTCTCTAGATTTTTTTTCCTAGACTAGTATATAAGGAAGCCTTCTCCTCTCATTTCAATTCAAGTGATCATCAAATCAAGAAGCAAAGAAGCAAGCAAGATTAAGAAATCTAAGGAGGATCATCAACATCCATTGTTCTACATGCTTTCAAGCTTTCAAGTCTTCTTCTCAAGCATTCAATTTCTCCATTGAAGATCAAGGATTCAAGCATTCAAGCCTTTGAAGGGATTTGGTTCAAGCATTCAAGATTCATCATTCAAACCCTAGATCTATCCATCATGGTGGTGTGATCTTCCTTTACGATCCTTTGGGCATCCTCAAGATTCATTCATTCTTCCTTCAAGGTGGATTCCAAGCATACAATCATGGAGGTTTTGATTTACATTTATGGTTTTTGATGTTGAGTCTAAGCTTTCAAATTGACATACTTGTTTACATTTCAAATACAATTGCATATCTATTGAATATCATAGCTTCATTATTAGATCTTCTTCTACTACTTGTTAGCATTCTCCATTTTGATTCTATTTCAAGGTTAATTCCAAAACTAGGGTTTGACCAAGGCAAACCCCTCATCCAAACAACAAAACCATTTTTCTTGCAGGTGTAGGTGCAGGTGCGAAATGATGAATTACAGAGAAGATTCAGATACCCTTTTTGGCAAAATTTTGAGATCTGCAAATAGAATTTCCATCAGAGTAGCGTTGGTCAAGGTCGACCTGTATTTGGGTCAAGGTCAACCTGGTTCAGAAAAGAAAAATATTTCTAGGTTTCCTCCATCTCTGTGTTTCCGTCCGAGATCTCATTGCAGAATTTCCAAAAACTCAGTACATACACTAGAAAACAATAATTTCTAGATTTGCTACCTTTCAAAGTAAGTGTTTTATTTTATCCTAATCTTTCTAATTTATTCTTTCACTTTATAATCAAGAAATTAGATCCCCTTTCCCTCTTTATCCATAACCAATTGATTCTTTTTCGCATTGATCGTCTCTTGTCGGTTAATCAATTGGGATCTCCTTGTCTTGGATTGGGAGGTAATATATGTCCACAACATTTCCCATCACATCACACATCATAGATATAAAAATATTTGTACACTTTACATAGATATAAAAATATTTGTACACTTTACATATATTTTTATATCTTTACAGACCCTAAGGCTTGCAAGCCCATTTTCCCTCCAATTTTGTCTATTTACACATTTTTTCTTCTTTCAACATCATTTCTCAACTTCATCATCATTAGCTTTACAAATGATCAATTAGGTATCTCTAAAATTACTACCATCATTTCACACATCTTCTAAGCTTTATGAGCATATAAATCTTTCTATTTTTGGACAACATTAGCATAGTAAACTTCAATTTTCTTTACCAGTGTCTTCACAATCCTCATAGACATATGTCTACCATTTTTTAATAACTGTTGATATACTTGACCAAATTTAAAACAAATTATATATTACTGTTATACACTAGATTCTATACACATTAAAAAAAAGTTTGCAATTTGGATTATTTTGATGCAAGCTATGCCCAACGCATGGACATGTGCCATATTTTCAGGATGTGGTCACTACAAAAAATCATAAAAAATAAAATACCGAATAGAAAATTACAAAAAAATACACTTTTGGATCTCACTCTTACCTATCATCTTACCAAAGGGTTTTGCAAAATACTAAATCTAACTATAGAGTTTGTGAAGCACATGGAAACAACTATGTTATGTTTTTCTTAAAAAATTATGAACTATTTTTTGTGCATGAGAGGTTTTACCCTCTCAATCTTATCCATTTTTAAAAAACTTTAGTAGTTTAGAAACTAGATTCAAAGTACTACAATTCTTATTATTTATACAACTCTTAGTTTTAAGTGCATGACCCTCAAATCTCTCTATGAAGTTCAGGTTTCCCTATTTTCAAAACAAAAGTGGCCACTTATACACCCCATTTTTGTTCACCATCTTGGTGCACTTACCCTATTGTATATGTGTCACTACCTCTTTTCATTCTGACAGAACCAATCGAATTTTGACCAGATGAAGCTCGATGAAGAAAGGGACATTACAAGGGGTTTATACAAGCATCTTGACAAACAAGTGTGTTTGACTGATTAGATCTCTGACAATGTATGGTAAAATGACCCAAAAAATTTTCCTTCATATTCACAAGTGATTCATCTTGTATTTGCACTTGTTTCTCCCAAACCCCTGAGCATGTTTGTAATATAATCTTATTAGGAAGAGGTTTGATTACTGAAATAAGAAAACAGACTCTCACCTGCCTATCAAGGAACTCATATGGAAGAAGGTCATGCTTGACAAAAATACCCAATCTGTTTGCCAAAAATTCCACAATGGGAGGATTCCTATATTCCAAAGGCAATAAGGGGAATGATATCCAATACAAGAAATACACACACAAACTTGAATTTGGGTAAAAATTAGTAACCCAAGGTAAAGTAAAAAGAATCGACCCATTGCAAAACCACCCCTTGAACTTATGAATATGATCCCTATTCTCTTCAGATTCAAATAATGTAACAAAAAACCTAGAGTTAGAATCAAGAAGAAAGATGTATTTTAACCCTTTCCAACATCCTTTCGCCCATAATGAAATGACTAAGAACTGCAAAGAAGGATTTGAAACCCTACTAAAAAGAGTTGTCTGTTGGAGGTAGGAAACATGCAGAGAAGTTATATGATTAGGTATATTTACTGTAATAATCATTGAATCCTTATTAGACACACTCTCCTTATTCATGTCAACTCCCTCAAATCCTTGAAATGTTGGAACCCTTTTACGCCAGATTTGCACCTTTTAGAGTGACTTGTCGGAAGCATTAGAATAGCGCCTATCATTCACCATATCATCCCTATTATTATGGACGAGAATACCATTGGGTTCTGAAAGAAACCTAGGCTTTGAGATCAGAAAAGCATTCAGTGACGACACATAAGAAGGTAAATTAAGATCCCCGCTTTCTCCAAATTATCAATTCCCTCCATTCCAATTACCTTGAGATTTATCCACATTCAAATTTATCGGAGGTCTAGGCGACGTACCATCATATATATTGAAAATTGGTTGCTTTGGTTGAACAAATCTCCTACCTCTCCTATGACGAATATTCCAAGTGGCATTCAATCCCCTACTTGGAAATCTTTCCCTAACCAAGCTCTTAGGTAGAAAATATATATTTTCTTTGAAATGATCAGTTTTCTTAGTATAATCATGATTTTCCCGCATTTTTTTTTTTGAAAAATCTGCACCCCCTTATTCTGCCAGACCCTCGACAAGCCCTCCTTGATATGTTTAGGGTATGTCAAAATAGAGTTATTTCCTTGCAATGACTCCAATCTCATAAGATGTAATACCTTCAAAATTTGATCTACCTGCGTCCAATTTAGTAGTCTTATATGCATCTATTAATGGCTTAGCAATGATCTTATCCCGAGGAGAAACCCTTGAATCTACACCCAATTTCTTGCTTCTAAAAGACTCCTGACCTTGTCGTGATGGCTTTGTTTGGATCGGGTATCTAGGGTTTACAAAGAATGGTTTTGTTGGATGCACTATGGCACACCCCCTAAAAATCTTTGAGAATTCCTGATCTATCTCAGGTGCTGAACAATGATGGATTGCAACATTCTTTTTGACAAACTAATAGCTGTGACAACTAACTTCACTCGGCTCTCCCATCTTTTTCCAATGATTGGTGAGCTTAAAATTTTAGCTTGGGATGTCGCTTTCATGATCTCTTGGGTAAATCAAGATACAAGATCTCGAGGGCCTCTCAATTGGTGACCTTGCGAGGTTTGAACCTTGGTTGTAGGCACTACAGGCAAAAGAAGCCTCACCATTTCACCAGAGGGTCTCCCCCCTATATACATTATATTACAATAAAATTTATATAATATTTAATTATATTACGTTATATTTATATTAAACTTTCTTATTATTTTAGAATATAATATTTTTGTTTTAATTGTATAAAATAATTTTAAAAAATCTCCTTCAATCACACCCCCACTTAACTCTTATTTAATTTTATATTTTAAATTTTATTTATTTTAAATTTATATTTTTCTTAAAATAATCATTAATTACAATAACATTTTTTAATAAAAATAATACTATTTTTTCATATTTTTCATTAAAATCTTAAATTTTAAATTAGATTATATATTTGAATCAAATATTATATTTTAAATTAATAAAAAGAAATATATAAAAATAATTAAAATAAATATTTTTTTAATAAAAATAATACTATTTTTCATATATTTTTTTGGTATTAAATATAGAGAGTTAACAAGAAAAGATCAACCACAAAACAATACGGCCTCAGCCAAAAAGGAAAGCAACAACCTAGTGAAAGATGCCATCCATCCCAAAGAGCCTTAGACGATGTTTATATTAGATTATATATTTTGAATCAAATATTATATTTTAAATTAATAAAAAGAAATCTATAAAAATAATTAAAATAAATATTTTTTTAAAAATGAAAATAATACTAATTTTTCATATTTTCTAAAATCTTCAGTTTTATATTAGATTATATATTTTGAATCAAATATTATATTTTCAATTTAAAAAAGAAATATAAAAAGTAAATAAATACATTATTTTATTTATAAAGTTATATATTATAAATTTACAATACAATCCTATTAATAAATTAATACAATGTTCAATATGTTAAAAAACAATTACTACGCAAAGAGGAATTTGGGTCAGTATCCAAACTTTGGCGACTCAAGTTATATCTTTTGCGGCGTTATAAAAAAACTGCAGTTAATCTTCTTTTGGGTGATTTACTATATTTATCAGAAGAACTAAGCGTTCTTATATCAAAAGAAAAATGATTAAATCAAAGTGTTGACGCTCAGACTGGGCAAGCCAACTTTTGAAGTGGACTTAGATCGTCAGCCCTCCCCAACCATCAGTTCACTATGAGTAAACCTAAATTAATCCGTCTTTTATCTCCTATTTAAAGATTGATTATCCCAAAGCCGAAGAGTAAAAGCATGAGAAAGAGAGCGATATACTACTGTGCAGGGTGTTGCTGAGAGAGAAATGGAAAGAGGGGCCTCCAAAGCCATGAAATTGGGCATCGTGCACGATAATGAGAGGTACGAAGTTGTGAAGGATATTGGGTTGGGCAAGTTTGGCGTGGTGAAGCTGATGCAACACAGGCTCAGCAAGCAGCTCGTTGCAGTCAAGTACATTGAGAGGGGCGAGCAGATCGAGGAGAATGATGTGGAGAGGGAGATCATGAACCACCGTTCTCTGAGGCATCCAAACATAGTTGGCTTCAAGGAGGTGATATTGACAGAGACCCATCTGGGCATTGTGATGGAATATGCAGCAGGAGGTGAGCTCTATCACCGCCTTTTGAAAGCTAAGCGCTTTACCCAGGATGAGGCCCGTTTCTTCTTTCAACAGCTCATATCAGGGGTGAGCTACTGCCATTCCATGCATGTCTGTCACCGAGATTTGAAGCTGGAGAACATGCTGCTGGATGGGAGTCATTCAGCTCCTCGTCTCAAAATCTGTGACTTTGGTTACTCGAAGTCTTCTCTGCTCCATTCTCAACCTAAATCCTCAGTGGGAACGCTTCCATACATGGCCCCAGAGGTTTTCTCCAAGAAAGAATACGATGGGAAGGCTGCAGATGTGTGGTCATGTGGCGTGGCACTGTATGTCATGTTAGTGGGTTCGTATCCGTTCGAGGACCCCAGTGATCCAAGGAACTTTAAGAAGACTATTGGGCGCATATTGAATGTGCAATACAGGATTCCACATTTTGTTTGTTTAGGTGCACAATCTCGTCAGCTACTGTCAAGAATCTTCGTTGCCGATCCTGCCAAGAGGATCACTATTCAGGAGATCCAAAATCACATGTGGGTTCTTAAGGCGTTACCCACGGATTTGGTAGACAAAAGTAGTGATGGGTATGATGAGGAAGGGGATGAACCTCAAGCTCATGATCAGAGCTTGAATGAGATAATGAGGATGATAGCAGAGGCCAGAATCCCTGCACCTCATGGATTAGGGCTTGATCAATACTTTGGAGATGGCCTTGATATGGATTCCGAAGATGAAGCCGACGTCCTTGATGATAGCAGTGGGGAGTTTGTCTGTGCATTCTAGCGCCGCCTTCTTTCCTTATCAAGTGGTTTCTCTCATGCTTCTTCTCCATCTTCTACAATGAGCTACAACTGTGCATGTAAAAGATACGTCCTTAAGATATGATATGTGGATGTACAATCAATGTTTCAGCTCTTCTATCTTTATAAAGTAGATAGATGAAATATTCTACAAAATGTTTTTCTGATAGCCATTAACGTTGTTATGTATTGTACATTTAGAATTGGTAGTGTATAAAATGTGCCTTAGTTAATCTTGATTGATTTGCAAAGTTTGAAAACTATTGTCTAGGGTTTTGAAAATTTTAAAAAGTCGTGGTTGAATTTTTTTAGCAATGTATGGGAAAAATTTTAGGAATAAGGTTTGCTGAAATCAACAAGTGTCACACAAGAATTCATTTCTAAAAACTACAATTCATATGGTTGAAGAATTGTTGCTCAATCTAAATATTTGAGATAAATAAATATCACATAATTAAATATAAAAATAAAATGGAGACTTGTTTGTTTAAATATGTTATATGCAAAAGAGATACAACAATGAAGTATGTGTGGTCAGATGTTGAGCATGAAGCATATAGGTATCTATATATTTAAGTGAACAATAAAGTCCCAAATTTAAATATTGAATGATATGAATGCTGTAATCTACATTCTGATACCTTAATAAAGATATCACTAAATATTGTATTCAAATCTTAAACATAAACATAAAACATACAAGAAAGAAGATACTTGAAATTATAAAACATCGAAAGTTCATATAACTTCATTTTTCATAAATAAACTTAAAAAAAATTATTAATCTTACAAGATATCTTATAATAGATTTACAAGGATTTAATAGCTATCGAGATAACTAGCTAATCATAGCTAATAACTAAATCATAGAATATGATTGAGAGGAATAATGAATCCTTAAAAATTGTACCTAATGCACATTGAGACATTTAGATAATATTGAATTCACTTGAATATGATTCATTTTTCTAAGATTACAAAATCGTAATGTAAACTATGAAATCTCAGTTTTCCAAGTAAAAGATCCGCATGAACAAGAAACACAATCTTGGAAGGTGGTCTGCTTAATTTTGAAATGATGAACCACAAATCACCTCTCCATCTAGAAAAACAAATTCGAGTCGATTCTAGTAAACCGTATAACAAAGAATCTACCTCTGAAGTTTGAATCGACTGATAATTTTAATTAAAGGTCCAAAATACTACATGTATCTGTCTATGTGAAGTTAACACAATTGAGATCTCATCTTTAGAGGTCAAATAGACTAACTGTTCTCAGGTGATATGAAATGACTTCATTAGCATTGTCAATTACAAGGTAACAAACATAGCTTCCCTCCGATGCACTGCAAGATCCAATCATTGAAGCCATACAAAACAAAATTCCATGTGTGACTGTAATTCAGATTGTATTTATTGGGACATATTCCCAGTGGACGGGTTGTAGTTGTGGTGTAATATAGAGATGCTTAAGCCTCAACCATGGTCCCTGATCTTAAACTTGCAGATGCAATCAGACATAAGCCTTTATGAGCACGTCTCTTCACAATTTCCAAAATCAGGCCTTTGGAACACCCATAGATACCCATTGCCATAATTATTCTACCCAAATCAGGGCTTTGGATAGGCAGCATCAAGAGAGACCTGATAAAATTATATTTAGAATGGCTTGCAGGAATGCGTTTGGATTGAAAGACAACGGTGGCGAAGTAGTGGGTTTTTGCAACAGCTGGCAAAGATAAGCTATTTTGTACCACCCAAAAAGGCCATGGAAGCAACTTCCTAGTAGGCTTATCATCACAGTCCCTTGGGAAGGAAGCACAACGATTCTCTGGAGCCCAATGGAGACCTGTCTCTTGCATTTGGAAGAGGCTCAATTTGGTAGACTTCATGTGCTATACTTGCAGGATAAGTGTTGGAGAATGAGAATGACAGTTGGTAAAGTACCTTCTGGAGAAGCCGCCCAATGGGGATTTGAATACCATGATAATATCTCAAAATATAGCAGCTATATTTTGAGTATATAGAGAAAAAAGTGCTCCAAAGAAAAACTGTTCACCCAATTTAAAAAACAGTAACATCTTATCTTCTTTGTAAAAAATGCAATGAATCATTACAAATTTACAAATACGTTTAGCTTTCTGATCAGACATGGTCTTGAAAAAGAAAGCAAATAAAAACGTAGTCTTCCTTCAGTGGGCAGGGGGGAACAAACAAACAGCGATTGGCAACTTGCACCGGATGTGTAGAAGATAACTGATGCTGGACGTTCAGTTCTCAGATCCACCATTTCTTCCATGCAATGCGCTGGCATGAAATTCATTTTCAATTAGTGTTTTCTTTAACAGCAGTTATGTGCATGTCAAATCATATGCATTAAAGTTGTTTTTCAGGCTTGTTTATTTTGTGAAGTGTAGTTAGACATCAGTTAGTAAAATCTAGTTAATTTTTGTAAAATTTCAGTTGTCAAATGCATCGATTAATGCATGATGTGCCTATTGTATCGTTGTTGTTTTTGAACAAACTCTGTTCCGTAGTTAATAAGGCGGTTTTTTCAAAGAGCTGTGTATGCATGACATGCTAGGATATGGAGACAATAACCTTGTAATTACATTTCAATAAGATGTAAGGGTTAAGTCGATAGGAAAATATATTAGGGTAATATATTGAAAGGCGAGAAGAAAAATTTGAGTTACTTTAATAATCCAACGTAAGAGGACAACTAATTTAATCTTACAAGATAAGTGAATCATTAGTTCAATACATTGGTCATGTACAATATATTTGTTGTTGTGTGTTGTCTTCAAGATCTAAAGAACAGTAGGAAAAATGATGTCTTCATATTGTTGAGTCCAAATGATGTTGTTGATCAATATGCATGTTAGATTTTTGAAATTCACTTCTAATAATACATTCTTAAATACTTTATATATAGTTTACTTAATATAAAAACATGAAATAAAAAATCTTGCTTTGGTACATCTTATTAATTATATCACAAGAATTTACTTAATTAACTTGAAATCAAATATTTAGTTATAATGTGTCTAAACACTAAGTTGTCTTTCCATATGTCCGTCTCATTCCATTTAAAAATAACTAATTATAATTAAATATTCAAAAAAGTATTTAATTTCATGACATCTAAACTAACATTACTTATTTCACTTGTTCCACCTAAGTTCTTGTATATGCGGCCAAAAGATATAAAGGTAAAGATAAACCACTGAATGTAGGAAAGATACAATTATCATTGCTAGATATCTTTACATCACATCGTATAATAAATGTATTCTAAAGCATTCATAACTACATATCAACAATATTAAATTAATAAACTAACGACATACATTGAATATGAAACCCACTAAATATAACTTTTGATGCTTTCTAATGTATTTAATACTTTCTGGCCATATATAAGTCTTAAAATTTTAACTTTTTTTATGATTAAAAATACAAAATTTGCATTAATAAAATACCCTAATAAGGTGAAGTATATAAATTATATGTCCAAGAGATCACAAATAAACTATTTCTAAGCATCATTTAAAATTATATTAAGCATATGTTCATAGTGAGATATAAGGGTAAACATGTATAAATAATTACATGAAGAAAACTTTTCTAAAGTATTGTCATTTGAACATTATCCCTTCAATTAGATGATATAGATTGTGGACCATAAAAAAGTTACTACAAGCCAAACATGTCTAGGAAGCTTAAACGTTTCTACATTTTAAATGGAGGGTATGGTGGTATCCTAAATTTTGAGAGTCCAAATCCATTATCAATAAGAAAGTTTCTCCATACTAAAAAAAATCAAAGGAAGGAAGCTTCATGACACAAATAAATAGAACTAACTAATCAAAGCCTTTAGAAAATGCTGGAATTTTGACCTGCTGCAAAGATGATGCTGACAAACCCTGAAGATGGTCACATTTTAAAAATCTAAAAATGACCCAATTCAGGAAATCAAATTTTCTATCTGCAGTAAAAAACTTAGCTTTCCACAAGGTGTTTTGGTTTTTTGACCAGACCCAAATCTGAAAGTTGGGTATTTATTTTTTAGTTTGTTTATTATTTTTCAAAATAACTTGTAATAAGGGTTGTGTCTTTTCACCCTAAAGAGGTGTGAAAGCCACTCAAACACATATATATACACATAATGTAAAATGTAGAGAGAGCGACACATTCGAATAAGTAATTAGAAAAAGAATATTTGTAAGGGAAGATGTAAATATTAAAGCATGACTTTAATATAAATTTTGGTTTTATATTTTAATAATAAATAAAAGGTCCCTTTTATTGGGCAAAGAGATTGCAATTAAAATGTGGATTCGTCCTTTGTGATCAATAAATAGATTATTGAATTATTTTGACAGAGTTTTATTTTTGCATTGGATATTTTCCTACATTCTTTGTTCGACAATCAGGATAGTGTGAAATATATGTGTTTCCTTATCTCTATCTAATCAAACTTCCAACCAAAGAAGTTAAATTCCTTTTGGACTAAGGGAGAATTGCATATAAGATTTTTCTTTTGCAGAGCTTAGGAGTAATTGATGATATTTTTATAAATATTGTCTCATAAAATTGTATGTAATAATCCTTGTTACAGTGAACTCTATCACCCGAATAAAAAAGGGCACTGGTCATTTAAAATCATTGGAATATAATTATTGGAGTTATTAATTGAAGTCATAAATCTATATGCTTCCTTCTTGCAAGTATCTAATCAATTATTAATAAACCTTACACAAACATTCAAATCATTTCAAGTAATCACATAACTTTATATTAATCAAGTTTGAGGATTTTTGCCAACCGGAGAACTCATAAGATTAAATTCACTATAGAAAAGCCTTGAATAAAAGTGACTAGGTTTGAGGTGAAGGTTTACCTGCCTAGGTGTAGCGAAGCCTAAAGTGCGAGAGAATTTGGATTATTCCTATTCGTTGGCCAGAACTAATTTGGAATACTATTGGAGAATTGGCAGGCTCTTGTATTTCCAATTTGTGGTTTTGGGAACCAACAGATTGGTAAATTCGTTGGGGAGAGTTGCTCACAATATATATTGTGAAGTTACCCAGAATTTTAGATTTCGCAGATCAGAATCAGAAAACAATTGAATCCATTTGTTTGGAAGCTTACTCTACTGGAAGAAAGAACCTAGAAAATCAACAAATCAATACATTCCTCGAAAGAGGTGGTGGTTGTATTCAATAAGATTTCAGTTGGTAACTCTGCTAAGGGAGAAGACTCACAAGGAGATGGTTGATAGTTTTATTTCAAATGTATCAATCATTTCAAAGAAGGTCTGTTATTCCATATGGCATAAGGCCATTGGATTTTAGCAATTTTGCTTATGAACCTAGCAAGTTATCCCCACAACTTTCAAAACTTATACCATAGTTCCATGGAGAATGGGATGAATTGGCACTTCAACATTTGGATGAATTTTACATATTTTTAGAAGATTATGAAATTTGTGCAGAGGATTAGGTAATGAAGGTATTTGTCAAGACACTAAAAGACAATGCAAGGCAAGCTTATGAATCACTACCTACACAAAGTATCTCATCTTGGAAGGAATTTGAACAATGGTTCTTATATGAATTTCATGATGTAATTGAGGAGGGAGTAAAAGTACAAACTTGTGGCACACTTTTATAAAGGAAAAGGATGGCAACATGCAATTTTTTCAACTTTAACGACATAAAAGTGGCATCTGTGTGTAGAATTTGAAGATAATGTAAACTAATGAAATGTGTAAAATTTGATGAAGTTTATGCTTATAATTTTTTTTCAAAACTTTGAACAAAAATTGACATAGTTTTTTAATTTTTGAAGTCCATTTTTTTATTGCTGAAATATGTTGAAAATCTAAGGTCTAGTTCCCACCAAAAAACTATATGCAAATAATAATTTTTTCCTCTAATTTCAGAATATGTTTTAGATGACATGTATAACTAGTACATAAAAAATGATTGGATTTCGGTGTATATTTGTCTGTTATAACTATCCAAAGTTGGTGTTACCCAAAATCAACAGTTTTTTGTTCCCACCAAATTTTCCCTATTAAATCTACACCATTAAAAAAAAATTATATCTTCTTGAAGAGGACTCTCTCCTCTAGTGTTAAATATAAGTTTTAAATTTTTCTGACATGATTTGTTATTATTATTTTTTTCCAAATGAGCGTGTTCTTAAATGTTAAAATACCTACTTGAATTATTGTCAACTTATAATATATTATATGAAATCAAAACATAATAAAAATTAAATGACCATAATCTTGACTCCGAGCTCTACAAAAGGGTATTTTTAGATTTTACAAAAAGTTAAATTTTGACAGAGAATTCAGATCCAAAAGTGAGAACTTCCGAGACTCACCCTTTTTTGCTTATTTGGCTACCACATGGGATGCCACTTAGATAGGTTTGGTCAGAACTATGGGTGACCAAGCACTGTCCCGTGGGTGAGCCACCCAACCCATTTTTGGGGTTTATATAGTTTTTCATGGAATGGTTTCGGTCAGAACCATTCTGGCCAAAAAAATTTGGCCAGAACTCCCCTGCCACATCGATGCCACATGGCACCTCGTGTGCACCATGTATGTCTGGCCGAAACCGGTCCGACCGGAACTATTTCAGCCGAAACCATTAAAAATGTCCTCTAGTGCGACATAGTTATGTCTTTTACCTGAGGATGGCTTGTATTATGAATGGTATGGAGACCAAAGCTACAACATGGAGGAGGATCGTAGTATGTCTCTACTTGATGCATTTTTTAGTTTGGAGAGATTTGAAGGGGAGTCTTCTGCACACTTATTCTTGAGGATGGTAAATATGTATTAGAGTATAGCTGTAACAATTATGTCTTCACAAAAAAAATTAATGAGAAAGGTCAAAAATTTGGGAATCTCGCTAGATGACCCTAATTTGAAGCTTATTTTTCAGATATTAGAACAAGATGATGAAGACAAAGAAGAGGAGGCTTATGATCAGGTTGAACAAGGCCTCATGCTTCATGGAAATCTCAGTGATGATGAAGAAGATCCAAGTTACATATCCCCTTTGGATGCATCTTTGAACTTAGAGAAACAAGAAGAAGAATCTACAATACAATTCTTCATGGGATGGTCCCACAATAGTGAGTCCCACTTTTTGGCCAACTTTGACACATAGATCAACATTCTGAGAAAAGACTTCACTTTTGAACACCTATTGCCGCAAAACTATTAGGAATTTGAAGATGATGTAAACTAGATTCTTTTACAATTTTCTTTCTAGTTTCTAAATATATTTTTAAAAAAATTTAAAATTCATTTTTCCTTCTCCTTCGAAAAGTGGTTTCCGTGAAAAAACTATGTTTTAAAGGAGTTACTGTCACCTGGATCACCATAAAAAAATTTTAAAATATGATAACGATGTAATTCTTTTGAGATTATAATTGTAACTTCAATATCTAAAGGATGTAATTGGTTTTATTCATTTTGGGTCAATATTTAATAGTTTATTAAGTTCTAAAGTGACAGTAACTGTAATTTAGACATAAGGTCACTTGGATCGCTCTAACTTGATCTGTGTATATCGAAATTCATTTTTTATTTTTTTCACAGAAAGGTAACACAAATATGCTTTTCCTACATATTTTTTATAATTTACCATTTTTTCCAAAGTCTTGAAGAGACAGGTTGTTGAATGACCAAACAACCTATGTTTAGTTAAAGTAATATTTAAAAGTGATAATGAACTCAATATGTATTAAAATTATATTCATTAGAAAGCTTGTTCCAAATAGAATCGTTTCACATCATATGTTTGAAAAAACCATCTTGTTTGGTCTTTGTTCCAAACCTCGAAAGACCATTTTTTTGAAGTTCACTTATTTTCTAAGGGAAAAATTTAAGTTTTGAGGGGCTTCATGCGAAGGGTCTTTGCATGAAGCCACTCAAGTGAAAAGTCCAGTGAAGAAGCACCCCGCTAAAATTTTTCCCTGGGTACTTTGAGTGAAGTCAACTAGTGAATTTATTTTGTAAAAAAAAATTAGAATGGTATAAAACTAAAACCTTTTGTTTCTATTTTATTTTGAATTGCAATTAATAAATTCACATTTTCTATTATTGAAGGCATTTTTGGAGGAGGATTGCTATTTCTATTTTTTCAAAGGCATAATTTTGGAGAGGAGAAATATTAGATTAAAGTATTTTTTGAAGAAGAAAATTTGTATTGGCGATCTTGTGGAAGACATTTTTTGGAGAGAAGAAATGGGGAACAAGAAGGGAAGACAAAGTAAATCTTCTAGAAAAAGTTCACTCGGTACTGAACAAATAAATCGTGAAGATGCATTAACATATTATCATAAAACTAAAGAAGCTGAAGTAGGAGGGTCAAGTCAAGTCAAAGAATTGCACATTGAAGAAGGATTGGGATCACTCCCTATGGAAGCTCAAACAATTGATGTTGGAGAAGGGTCAAGATCACGTGCTCCTACTGGTATGGATGAACTTTTAAATTTAGCTCAAACTGTAAAGAGAAATATTAATTATAGAAACTTAGAACATTTACTTACAATGGATGTGTTGAATTTGAGATCACTTGCTAATGTTCAACCCTTAAGTCTTGCTAAGAAGAGATCAATTAATATGATAGCAAGAGAAATATTGGTTAAATTTGATAATTTTGAAACACTTGAACAAGCTCAATTGCTTTAAGTTGTACTTATAAACAAAAAGTTGGAAGGGGCATTAAAATTATTGGGTATAGACACAACATCAAAGAAGAGAAAATTTGTTGACAAGCAAACTGATATGATTGAAAATCTTAGGAAAGGTTTGAACCAGCTAGGGAAGCGATCTCAAACTAAAGATAAGACCATTACAAGAAAATTTATGTTGACATCCATTATAGGTAACACTATGGGACGAAAAAGATAGATATCTTCAGTTTCATCTCAGTTTGGTTTTAATAGGAAAACAATATCATGATATGTTAATAGGAGAATACTTTTGGATGATAGCACCTTGGAAGGCAATTGGGTAATCATGTGTAGAGCTCCTCGTTCTGATAGGATTGATGAAGGAATAAAAAATTTGGTCACATTATTTTGGAATGATAATACACGTCCTTCATCAAATAGTAGAGATGTTATCAGATATAGAATTTCAGCTAATCAATATGAATATCATACGAAACATTAGTTGGACACAACACAACATGAAATGTATGTGTCATTTTGTAGTTCAAATCCTAATATAAAGATTGGGCAAACATTGTTTGAAAGATTGAAGTCATATTATATCAAGACAAATAAAGTGTTTGAAACTTGTTATTGTCGTTATCATATTGAATTTTATCTCCACTATCAAGGTTTTCGAAAGTTTGTAGAAGACACTTATGGTTTTGAAAATGCTCCTCCTACTAGATGAAGTGAGTTCATCTCATCCATTTTATGTGACAAAAGAGATGATGTAGCTGAACAAATAAATTGCATAAAAGGAATATGTCAAACATGTGTTGATTTGTCTCTTTTTCCTTTGAAAAATGAAAATATTGATGTAACAAAGATGGTAAATTGCAAGAGTTACAAATATGTAAAGAATGGAATAAAATTTGGGAAAGAATCCAAAAGTTTAGAATATGTTGAAAAGGAGATAAATGTTGGAGTATTTATGGAAAAATTTAAAAATTTGATTCAACTCTACATTCATCATGTTTTTTTTGCAAAGTGGCAAGCACAATAATTCCAAACGCTCAGAGACAATTTCCCACTTGGAACTATTGTATCAATTATTGATTTTGTAGAAAATTATTCATTTGTTCATCAAAAGGTAATTCAATCGGAATACTATTTTTTAGAGAAAATTACTATTATGGTACATGTGTGTTATCGACACGCACAATTAGATTTGGATGGTATTTAGAGCACATTTGAAGCACGGGTCATCAAGAAAGAATATCATTTTTATATAAGTGATGATAGAGAGCATGAGATTCATTATGTAGAACACTGCTTCAAGATGTTTTTTTGCAAATTTGAAAGAAAGAGGTATAAAAAATGATAAACATTATGTTTGGTCAGATGGATGTGCTGCACAATTCAAATCATCGAGACCATTTTATGCACTATGTAGATATCATCGTAATGAAAACATACCACATGTTTGGAGTTTCTTTGAGAGTGGACATGGAAAAGGTGAACATGATGGTGCTAGAGCTTGCATCAAACGTGCTATACAAAAGTATCAAATGAATTATAAGGGAGTTCATATAAAAAATGCACATGATGTTGTTGAATGGTGCAAGACACATTTTGCACCAAATGAGAATGACACATCATCAGGATTGACTCAGGCGGTGCCACATAGAAAATTTTGGGAGATAAAAGGTATGCACACACTTTTAAATTATTTGAAAGTGTTTAAATTTTTTATGATATTCTTTATTCAAATTATATTTATAGAATGTATTATATATGCATTTGTTCAGGTGTGGATACAAAAATTATGCATTGTTGCAATAGGATAGAAAAGATGTGATCTTTGCATTCAGTTATGAGTATGAATTATCGCAATTGGATGTTGAACACTAGGGACTACTCATGCTTTTGTTGTCATTGCATTGCTGACAATTATGAGGAATGTATCAATCAAGACCATGGATATGTAGGTGCATAGAATCTAGTGCCACTAGTTGTTACTGATACATTTGATAGAGATGAAGATGAAAACTTTGATGATGTCCCTTTGATTTCTACTAATTACGATCATATCTCAGGATTGGTCAAAATTGGTAAGTATATATATTTCACATTATATGGTATATTGAGCTACATGTATAGATAGATAGATAGATCTATAGATTGAACTAAGTAAATTTTAAGATCTCACACATGTATATATAAATTTATTGTGCATGAGATGTCTTTGTAGTGATTGTTGACTATGGAAATGTAGGAGTTGGTTATTATTTACTGTGTTGTACTGTAGAGGATGAAGTTACTTGAACCTAAAGAAAGTGATGGAATGTTGTTCCCCATATGTTTGTACATGCTTTACATCAATATATTAAACTCAATTTGTAAATTTTAAATTTCAACCTTTTAACAAATTTCAAATTTAGTTTGTTTAAATTTATATATTGTTAAAATTTGTGACCTGCAGATTTAATTTTTTTAGAGGGAACATATTTCAAGAAAATAAAATTAATTCAACATGGTTTTCACTTTGTTGATTACCAACCAGACAATAAGGTGTTTCAATATAGTCACCTAGTAGTTGCCACATCCATTTGTCTCCATACAGTTAAATCTCAATGTGGACATCGTATGTTGAGACTAGATAGTGAGGATCATGAGAGAATATTACATGTTCTCCATGAAAGGTTTGAACCACTTGAATTGGTCTAAAAATTATAATATGTATACCCATTCATGTGTTAGGACCTACTTGATATCTTTGGATTAGATTTTGTTATACTTTGTTTATATATTTAAACATATGATGGACTATAATTTGTTGATATATGATGGACCTATTTGATGGTTCAATGGTTTTAATATATAGAATTTTATATGTATACTTTTATTATTCAATGATTTTTATAGATTGCATATTAGTTAAATATTTTATGTATGCTTTGATTATTCAATGATTTTTATGATACTTTTTATGATGCTTATGATTTTTAGATCCCCTTAAGACTTTCCCTTAAGACACTAAAAATGATGAAATTAGTTAAATTACTTATGACATGTGTTAGTTCTAGAATTAGTTAGAATAGTTATTTTCCATTAGTTACATGTATTAACTAGTTATTTTCTATGATATTAATTCTAGATCCTCTTAAGACCTCCCCTTAAGACTACTTATTAGTTAAAGATCCCCTTAAGACACTAAAAACTGATGAAATTAGTTAGATTACTTATGACATGTGTTAGTTATAGAATGAGTTAGAATAGTTTTTGATTAAGTAAAACTAGTTTTACAAGGTTCTTGAAACCCACGGCTCTAAAAGTGAAGTTAAAAGCAAGAACAAAACAAACAAGAGACAGACCTCATAAAGGCCAGGGCCAAAAAGCCACAGAAAAATAGAGCAGGCAAGGCTAGAGAAAGCCAAAAATACCAAAGCCCAGGAAAGAAAATAAAAGAACAAACAGCCCAAAGGGCGAGCAGGTGACCTTTTTGTTCTTAGTGTAACTATCCAATATAGGGAAACAACCACCGTGCTCATTGCAAATCATTCTGGTTTTAAAATGATACCCTCAGTGCAATGGAGTCTTTCCTTGTCT
Source organism: Chamaecyparis obtusa (assembly GCA_027943335.1). Lineage (NCBI taxonomy): Eukaryota > Viridiplantae > Streptophyta > Pinopsida > Cupressales > Cupressaceae > Chamaecyparis > Chamaecyparis obtusa. Next base: position 1,192,883 of record BSBK01002634.1, read on the forward strand.
AGGATAATCTTCACTTCAGTGGGAAAATCTTCTCCTTTATGCCATGTTAACTTAGCTTCCTTTGTGACAAACAAATTGGCAAACCAATCAGCCACACCGTTGGCTTCCCTGTACACGTGGGAGATGTACACCTTTTCAAAAGAGTTAAGAATGGCTCGAGTATCAGCAATGATGTTGGATATAGTCCAGGTGGGAGAGTGAGTGAGGTTTAAGCAGTTGATGATGTTCATCGAGTCTCCTTCCAGCCAAAGCCACTTGACCCCCACATCTTGAGCGAGTTTGGTGACCTGGAGAGCTGCACAAGCTTCAACATAATGATTGTATTGGGCACCCAAAGGAAGACTAACAGCCGCAATGCCAAGGCCAAAACAATTCCTGATGATTCCTCCACTTCAAGCTTGACCTAGGTTCCCTTTGGAAACACCATCGAAGTTTACTTTGGTCTAGCCAGTCGAAAGACTGCTCCACGCAGAGTTCTATCTTTTATCCTGGGTAGTTGTCTGGGACTTTCCTGCAAGATGATTAGATCTTCCACAATAGAAAAAGTTCTCCTTAACAGCATGTTGGATTTTTTCGAAGATAATTTTGGGTGGAGAGGAACAATCACAAAAAATGTGATTGTTACGCTCTTTCCAAATTCCCCAGCAAAGATGAGGAAGGATTCGAGTATGTGCAGGATCATGGTATACTAAACTATGGCCTTAACTAGCAATGAAAAATCAAAAATTCAGGGTTAGTCAACTTGACATAAAAGGTTGAACATCTGATGAACCTTATGTGAAAAAGTTGTAAGAATAGAATTTGTAGGAAATTGAATGTAGTTTCTAAAATACTAGCCCTTGTTTGAAAATTGTTTTGTCTAATTGTTCAAAATTTTAGATTTCAATGCAGTACTACAAAAATTTCAAAAAAAATATAAAAAGTACGTGTATGTCTGACCACCTTAATCACAATCAAATGATGATATATTTTCCCAAGATTCTAGATATAAGTAGTAGACTCATGCCCGGATGTGACACATATTTTTTGTAATTTTTGGTCAAATAAATAATTAATTATGAATTTTCTGATACAACTTTTTGAGAATAAAAAAACTCTCGTGTCTGACCACCTTAACTAATTCAAAATTTTACCAAATTCAAAACTTTTTTTTTTCTTATAGTAGTCAAAGCATAGAATGTGATGCATGTTTCGGATTTCAAAAATGTTAAACGGTTTGAAAGTTATAGTTGTTTTTCAATCAATATGTCACTTACGACTTTAAAGATAACTCAATTGAAAAATAAGTAATAATTACTTACAGAACTCAAAATTTGACAACATTTATATCGATGGAAAGCTAATAATGTCTTTAAGAAACCCTTTTCATTTCATCAATTTTGGGTGAAAAAATAGTCGTCAGCTACATGGTCGAAGTCTCAGTATCAAGAACTATCTCCTAAAACACACCTAAAGGGTTGACCACCCACGTTCAGTAATGCTGAAGCAAATACCAAGCCTAATCGGATATCCGATAATATTGTATATCCGATATTTTCAAATATTCAAAAATATTGGATATCCGAAAAAGCCCGCCTACTTTGAAATTTCAATTGACCCGCTTTTCCCAAATTCAAGTTTCAAAAAAAATGTATTTTTTAATAGTAATATTAATTGTCTTATAAATTAAGTTGTATTCTTTTTATGTTAATATTAATTCAAGTTTGATATTAAATTATATTTTTGTTATGTTAATATTAATTTCATTTTAAATATTAATATTAAATAATAATAGCATAGCATAAATATTATAATATAAATTTTTATATTAGTATGTATTATATTATAAATGATATACAAAATGATTTTGAAAAAATACCTGCACAATTGATTTGAGGACAGACAGTTTCAGCCCAAATCCTCTTGAAAATATCTAGCATGGGATTTTTCTATAGACTCCTTTTAATTTTGGTAGTCTGACTCTACTTAAGTAGATGTCAATGGACTTCCCCTCGATTGAATACAATCAATTGATTTTTTAACTCTCGAAAAGAAATTTCACATAGTTGAACAACCATCGTATGCTCATCATCTGTTCTAGAAACTAACAGTGGCATAAAAATTGATGTAAGAACATTCAAGGTACATTGTCCACAAAAAGGTATATCAAACCTTTAAATATACATTAAAAAGTGGAGGTGAAGGCTCTAGATGTGTGTGTGTGTGTGAGAGAGAGAGAGAGAGAGATCCTGAGGACCTCCTAGGGGTCCTAACACGTGATAAGGGGTACTAGGACACCTAGGAAGTCCCCATGACCCCTTTTGACACATTAGAACCCTCAAATGTGTCCTTAGGGGTCGTAGGACCCCTTAGGACTTACTTGAGCATTCAAATGTGTCAGAAGGGGTCATTGGGACTTCCTAGGTGTCCTAGTACCCCTTATCATGCATTAGGACCCCTAAGTAGTCCTCATGACCCCTTTTGACAAATTTGAATGCTCAAGTGTGTCCTAAGGGGTCGTAGGACCCCTTCGGATACACTTGAGGGTTATAATGTGTCGAAAGGGGTCATGAGGACTTCCTAGGGGTCCTAACGCATGATAAGATGTACTAGGACCCCTAGGAAGTCCTCATGACGCATTTTGACATATTTGAATGCTCAAGTGTGTCCTAAAGAGTCATACAACACACTTGAGCATTCAAATGTGTCGAAAGGGGTCATCAGGACTTCCTAGGGGTACTAGTATGCCTTATCATGCGTTAGGACTCCTAGGAAGTCCCCATGACCCCTTTTGACACATTTGAATGCTAAAGTGTGTCCTAAGGGGTCCTACGACTCTTTAGAACACACTTGAGCATTCAAATGTGTTGAAAGGGATCATGAGGACTTCCTAGGGGTCCTAGTACACCTTATCATGCATTAGGACCCCTAGGAAGTCCTCATGACCCCATTTGACACATTAGAACCCTCAAGTGTGTCCTAAGGGGTCCGACGACCCCTTAGGACACACTTGAGCATTCCAATGTGTCGAAAGGGGTCATGAGGACTTCCTAGGGGTCCTAGTACACCTTATCACATGTTAGGACCCCTAGGAAGTCCTCATGACCACTTTCAACACATTAGAACCCTCAAGTGTGTCCTAAGGGGTCCTACGACCCCTTAGGACACACTTGAGCATTCAAATGCATCAAAAGGGGTCATGAGGACATCTTAGGGGTCCTAGTATGCCTTATCACGTGTTAGGACCTCTAGGAAGTCCTCATGACCCCATTCGACACATTAGAACCCTCAAGTGTGTCCTAAGAGGTCCTACAACCCTTGAAGACACACTTGAGCATTCAAATGTGTTGAAAGGGGTCATGAGGACTTCCTAGGGGTCCTAGTATGCCTTTTCACATGTTAGGACCCTTAGGAAGTCCCCATGACCTCTTTCGACACATTTGAACACTCAAGTGTGTCCTAAGGGGTCATATGACTCTTTAGAACACACTTGAGCATTCAAATGTGTCGAAAGTAGTCATGAGGAATTCCTAAGGGTCCTAGTATGCCTTATCATGCATTAGGATCCCTAGGAAGTCCTCATGACCCCATTTGACACATTAGAACCCTCAAGTGTGTTCTAAGGGGTCCTACGACTCTTTAGGACACACTTGAGCATTCCAATGTGTTGAAAGGGGTCATGAGGACTTCCTAGGGGTCCTAGTACACCTTATCATGCGTTAGGACCCCTAGGAAGTCCTCATGACCCCTTTCGATACATTAGAACCCTCAACTATGTCCTAAGGGGTCCTACGACCCCTTAGGACACACTTGAGCATTCTAATGTGTTGAAAGGGGTCATGAGGACTTCCTAGGGGTCCTAGTACACCTTATCAAGCGTTAGGACCCCTAGGAAGTCCTCATGACCCCATTCGACACATTATAACTCTCAAATGTGTCCTAAGGGGTCCTATGACCCCTTAGCACACACTTGAGCATTCCAATGTGTCGAAAGGGGTCATGAGGACTTCCTAGGGGTCCTAGTATGCCTTATCATGCACTAGGACCCCTAGGAAGTCCTCATGACCCCAGTCGTCACATTAGAACCCTTGAGTGTGACCTGATGGGTCCTATGATTTGTTAGGACACACTTGAGCATTCAAATGTGTCACAAGGGGTCATGACGACTTCCTAGGGGTCCTAGTATGCCTTATCACACGTTAGGACCCCTAGGAAATCCTCATGACCCCTTTCAACATAGTAGAACCCTCAAGTGTGTCCTAAGTGGTCCTATGACTCATTAGGACGCACTTGAGCATTCAAATGTGTCAAAATGGGTCATGAGGACTTCCTAGGGGTCCTAGTACACCTTATCATGTGTTAGGACCCCTAGGAAGTTCCCATGACCCCTTTTGGCATAGTTTAATGCTCAAGTGTGTCCTAAGGGGTCCTATGACTCTTTAGAACACACTTGAGCATTAAAATGTGTTGAAAGGGGTGATGAGAACTTCCTAAGGATCCTAGTACACCTTATCATGCATTAGGACCCCTAGGAAGTCCTCATGACCCCATTCGACACATTATAATGCTCAAGTGTGTCCTAAGGGGTCCTATGACCCCTTAGGACACACTTGAGCATTCCAATGTGTCAAAAGGGGTCATGAGGACTTCCTAGGGGTCCTAGTACACCTTATCATCCATTAGGACCCCTAAGAAGTCCTCATGACCCCATTTGACACATTAGAACACTCAAGTGTGTCCTAAGGGGTCCTATGACTCGTTAGGACATACTTGAGCATTCAAATGTGTTGAAAGGGGTCATGAGGACTTCTTAGTGGTCCTAGTATGCCTTATCACACGTTAGGACCCCTAGGAAGTCCTCATGACCTCTTTCAACACAATAGAACCCTCAAGTGTATCCTAAGGGGTCCTATGACCCTTAGAACACACTTGAGCATTCAAATGTGTCGAAAGGGGTCATGAGGACTTCCTAGGGGTCCTAGTATGCCTTATCATGTGTTAGGACCCCTAGGAAGTCCTCATGACCCCTTTTGACACATTAGAACCCTCAAGTGTGTCCTAAGGGGTCCTATGACTTGTTAGGACACATTTGAGCATTCAAATGTGTCGAAAGGGGTCATGAGGACTTCCTAGGGGTCCTAGTACACCTTATCATGTGTTAGGACCTCTAGGAAATCCTCATGACCCCTTTTGACACATTTGAATGCTCAAGTGTGTCCTAAGGGGTCCTACGACCCCTTACGACACACTTGAGCATTCAAATGTGTCGAAAGGGGTCATGAGGACTTCCTAGGGGTCCTAGTATGCCTTATCATGCATTAGGATCCCTAGGAAGTCCTCATGATCCCATTTGAAATATTAGAACCCTCAAGTGTGTCCTAAGGGGTTGTACGACTCCTTAAGATGCACTTGAACATTCAAATGTGTCGAAAGAGGTCATGACAATTTCCTAGGGGTCTAGTATGCCTTATCATGCATTAAGACCCCTAGGAAGTCTCCATGACCCCTTTCGACACATTTGAACACTCAAGTGTGTCCTAAGTGGTCCTACGACTCTTTAGAACCCACTTGAGCATTCAAATGTGTCGAAAGGGGTCATGAGGACTTCCTAGGGGTCCTAGTATGCCTTATCACGCGTTAGGACCCCTAGGAAGTCCTCATGACCCCTTTCGACACATTAGAACCCTCAAGTGTGTCCTAAGGGGTCCTACGACCCATTAGGACAAACTTGAGCATTTCAATGTGTTGAAAGGTGTCATGAGGACTTCCTAGGGATCCTAGTATGCCTTATCATGCATTGGGACCCCTAGGAAGTCTCCATGACCCCTTTTGATACATTTGAATGCTCAAGTGTGTCCTAAGTGGTCCTGCGACTCTTTAGAACACACTTGAGCATTCAAATGTGTCGAAAGGGGTCATGAGGACTTCCTAGGGGTCCTAGTACACCTTATCATGCGTTAGGACCCCTAGGAAGTCCTCATGACCCCATTTGACACATTAGAACCCTCAAGTGTGTCCTAAGGGGTCCTACAACCCCTTAAGACACACTTGAGCATTCAAATGTGTTGAAAGGGGTCATGAGGACTTCCTAGGGGTCCTAGTATGCCTTATCACGCATTAGGACCCCTAGGAAGTCCTCATGATCCCTTTCGACACATTTGAATGCTCAAGTGTGTCCTAAGGGGTCCTACGACTCTTTAGGACACACTTGAGAATTCAAATGTGTCAAAATGGGTCACGAGGACTTCCTAGGGGTCCTAGTATGCCTTATCACGTGTTAGGACCCCTAGGAAGTCCTCATGACCCCATTCAACACATTGGAGAGAGAGGAGAGAGAAAGGTGAGTGAGATCTCTCTCTCTCTCTAGGTGAGAGAGAGAGAGGAGAGAAGAGAGAAAGAGAGGAGAGAGGAGAGTGAGAGTGAGAAAGAGTAAGATATCAAATATCTGATATTATTGGATATCTGATTCTTTTCACTGGTGTTAAAAAAACAAGATTCTCTAGGTCCCTCCAGAGAGTCATGTGTTTTTCCTGAATTACGGGATTCGAGTTGCAGCGAGAAGACAAAAAACCACTTTTTGGGGTGATTTTCTCTATTAGAAAAGGTATTTCATCTTGTTTTGGGGTGATTTTCTTGATTACCAAGGGTATTTCTATTAGGAATGGGAACACTGAGAGGGGGCGGGGGGGTGAATCAGTGTTCATTATATTTTAACTTTTCACTTTAATCTAAATATTGAATTATAAATGCTTAAGTATTGAATTAAACATTCACATAAACATGAAATCAACACATGACACCAATATGGTTACGGGGAAACCCAAATAGGTAAAAACCCTGGTGGGACTTGATACCCACTAATAATCTGCACTAGTGTTTTGTGATCCTTGTTAGAAGATCCTTTACCCTGTTAGGAGTAGCTTTACAATGCTTTTAGTATAGTAGACCTTGTTAAGGGTCAGACCCTGTTAGGAGTCTTTTACAATGATCCCTGTTAGGGGATTGGACCCACTGTCCTAGAGCTCACTACTCAAATGATGAAGGCTACAACCTTTTGAATCAGATACACACTATATCTGCAGGTGAACTGTTATTGTGACACTACTTGTCAGATAAGTTCCTTTGGTGCACTAATGTTTTGACCTCTTGCAAAGCTCTAATACATCATATGCTCTCTTCACATACCTTCGCTCTACTTCTCACAACTCTATTTCCACTTCCATACCAAATACAATGGGCACACCTTATATTTATGCGCTCATACCAATTATACAATTAGGTCGGCCCTATAACTAATTACTAATAACGCTTCCAAATGAATTGGCTTAAGCATGCTTATAATTATATTTATACATATACATATGTCAGAACCCTAAATACAATGGTCACATAGCCTCTACAACATTAATTTACAATCACAAACCAAAAATTCACTATCGGCTCTATGCTCTATTCTCTATTGGCACACACTGGCTGTGCAACTTCAACTGACTGTAACTTTCACATCTTTTCATATCTACTTATGCGCTCTTAGACTAAGCATAAGTAAAGTCTAACAAAATTAACTTCTAGGGTGAATACCTTAATTCATTTGTACACACGTGCATTGATGCTCTGAGTCTCTGGTGCTCTATATGTTTTCTAGTCTTCAACACTTAACTGATTTCTAATCTTTACACTTAGGGCACTGACTCCAAACTGCTATATGACTTTGATGCCATAATGAAAACACTATATCTAGTCATATACTTCAATATAGACAACTTTCCAACAATCTCCCCCTTTGTCATTGATGGCAACAAAGGAATATGGCCAAGTCTCTAACTGATCCTTTACACAAAAAATTTTGACTTCTATACATTTATACATACTCTTATATCTCCTTATACATCTTATATACTCCATATTCTATACAACTCCCCCTTTGAAATTAATGACATAGGTGCATCAAAAAACTTTATCTACATACACTTACTAAGGGAAAACATCTGGATATGCAATCTTGAGTTTCTGGATCTCCTTCTTCCAAAAGGTTATCAGAGAATTGACTATCTGTAGATGGGCGCATAATGCATATTGAAGCTTCTCCATCTTCTCCAATTCTGTGCTCAGACCTTGATCATAGGTTATCATGGTCGCATCAATCTCCTTTATGTTTTGACTAAGAATGTCTAGTGAGGGCACAAGAGCATTCCTCAATTGAGTCTATCTAGACCTTAACTTCTCCATTTCTTTCTATGCCTTCTCAATTATGTCCAACTGACCTTGGTAGACATTGTTGCACATGTTTACATTAGTGGTTGTGTCTAGTACTAAAATCTTCACCTTCTCATCAATCATTGCCTCTACATCTTTGATCTTCTTAAGATGGGCATTAGTGAACTTATCTTGATCCATGGATTCTACAATGACTTTCCTTCCTTGATCTGCAAACTCTTATAATGATGCTTGACCAGAATTAAGAGAGTTCAAGTCTAGTGAAAATTTACTCATCAGTTCATTGAGTCTCTTTTTTAAGTATTTCTCCTCGGCCACTATGGTCGCAGATTCTTCTAGGCTTGAAAAATTTACTTTGAATTCAGAGATGACTGTGCTCACATCATCAACTGAATGTACATTTACCATTTTCTTATCCTCTGGCAGCAAACTGTTCAAAATATTTACTGATTCCACCAAGAGAGGATTCCTCATTACTTGCTTCTCCTTCATCTTCTCCATAGCTAGGACGTTGAACTTAATCAGGTCTTCTTCCTTCCAAGAGTCCAAAATGCTAGTGTCAGGTGTGAAACTTGAAAACAATGCTGAGGAGGGAGTGATGGGAGTGCTATTCATCACCTCTTGCTTCACCTTGACCAAATCAACAGAAGATTCATCTTTCTTTTATACCTCTACTCCTTTCTTTTCTTCTTCTTTCTCATCAGATATATTTTCTATGATTACTTCTTCTTGCTGAGTGGGAGGGGTATTGCTACATAAGATTTTTGCTTCCTCAGTGCTGACAAATGCTTCCTAAAACTTGTCCAAGTCCTTATCAGTAGCTGCCATGGCTATTTCCACATTATCTATGATAATTGTGCTGTCTTTGGGTGATTCTGACATGGGCGCTGAGTCCTAAGGACCTGTCATTGGTACATTAGTGGGCTCTGCCATTTTATCTTCCTTAATGGGTGCATGAGTGATGGGCGCAGTGGGTTGTTTGATCTATTGCTCCAATAACACCTTTTCAAAGGCCTTCTCTATTTCCTTCGTAATCAAATCATAATCTTTATTCATGATGTGAAGAGTCCTCATTTTATTTCTTAGGTGCGGTTTCACCAAATTCAATATTAGTTTCTCTTCTTCTTTAGAACATACAGGAAAAGTATCTTCTAATACTTTTTCTCTTATTCTTTGATCTTCCTCATTAACTTGTCTCTTTATAAGTTCTAAAATGTCCCATACATTATCTAGAATTTCTATTTTCAATTCAAGAACTGTCTTCTTGAACTTTATCATATGTATGATAATCATATAATGAATTTTTGTCTTATCAATCTCACTAAATCATTCATAATGTTTCCCTACTTGATCAATTATGCCCTCATCAATAATTCTAGAGCTCAAAACTTTAAGGCTAGGCTTGAATCCTACCTTAGGAGCTGCTTGAATGTTTTTCTTACTCCTTAATGCTCACAAGGATGGATGACTAGTGCTAGCTTCTTTCTTTCTCTTGAATAAAGGCTTATACTCTGGAGGAGTATCTTTGGGCACAGAAGGAGTATTGTCCTCTTTATCCTTCTGACTGTCATCTTTCTCAATTTTTATCTTTTTCACCTTGGGATCTTCTTGTTCTTCTACTGCGCTCTTCAATTCTAGGGAAATCTTCTCATCCCTTTCTTTATCAAGGTCTTCTTGTGATACACCATGTATTCTTAGGATCTATGATGTGACCTTTGCAACCTTTCTCTTTTTTGCAGCACTGTTCAGCTTAGCATCAACTTCTCTAGTCTTTTCTTCATAGGTTCCCCACCTAGGTTCATTAACATCCTTAGGGGCTGATAGCAGTACCTATGCATAAGCTTCAAGAACTTGTTCTTCAACCTCATACCCAAGTGGATGAATCCACTTAGTTCTAGGTTCCACAGCTTCCATACATGTAGTATCAATCTCCACCATGAAGCATATTGTATCTTTATTCTTTTCTACAATACTCTCAGGAATCCTATACCTCATCTGTATCTTTTCTCTAAAGGTCTTCAATTCCAAAGTAATGTAATCTCTAAGTGTTCTTTCTGTGGTTGCCTTGTTTGATATCTGAGGCATGGTAGGAATGGACTTGTCTAGATACAAGTCTGACACTTTACCAACTATATGAAGGTACATATAGATGATTAGGGACCCAAACCTGAATACCTTATTCTTGTCATGTTTTATAGCTTTGATATTGTCTATCAACTGTGCATGCAAGATCTCACACAAGTTGAACTCTCCATCTTCTTGCACAAGATGGATGGCTGCTAGAATAGTGCCTACAGACACACTATTCACCCTGCTGGTGTGATGAAATTTGTAACCCAATATCATTGATATCAACTTGATGTTTGGTTGCTCTATAGGCTCAATGGTCATATTGTGCTTATCACTTCTAGATTTACACACTTTCTCCACCATTTTCCTGACATCCTTACCAATAGGAAGGATGGTGCATGTCTTAGAAAGGCCTGTCATCTCATGAATTAGGTCTCCTATTATTCTTACTGGTACATCTCCAATCCAAAACAAGTCATCATGGATTCTGTTCAACAATATCTTAATCCATTCAGTTTCATAGAATTCATATGCCATGGCATATTCAATAATGGGGTGATCATTCCATTTGGTGTATTCATCCATGAACATTTTTTCTAGTTTCAACATTGTGTCCATGTGCGCCCCTAACCTATCCAGTCCAACAGGTTCCTTCTTACAATAGATGTAAGCCCTTATGTCTTCTACATGCATGACACCCATCAGTGTGTGGGAGAATTCTCCCTCTAAATCATCTAGGATTGATTTAAATGGGTGCCTCTTGAAAACATACCTCTTCTTCTTAGCAATATAAAAAACAATACGAGTGGCCATGACTTACTTGATATTCGCTTTCCAAATGATCTCTGAGATGTTCTGACGGCTTCCAAATCGGTGCAATGAGCTAGGGTTTCTTGCAACCGATCAAATGCACTGCAATTACTAATAGCTCAATCTCCAAATCTTCACAAAAACTTCCAAGGCTCAATCTACTCTCCAATTTCTCTGAATATGAATACAATGAGTGAATAAACAACTTTTCGTGTACTTAAAGTAAGAAATTTTCCATTAATGCAACTCACGTAAACCAGGCTATCACTTCAAATTTTCAAACTTGAGTTCCGCTAACAATCAGGATGTGCGCTCTTGCACAAAGGTTTCTATACACTCCAAAAGCTTAAGTCCAAAGGCGCATACTCTGAGGATGAGTATACCAGCCACACAGGGGTCTAGACCTAAATTAGCTCCCCCTGTGACCCTAAGGGCCATTTATGCATATGTAGAGGTTGCGTCCACTTGGGATGCATCCAATACAATCTCAACAACACTGTCCTTATTTCCTTTTGACCAAATCAAGCTCGCATCTTTTGAGGCCTTCACAAACTTGACTTCTTCAGGATCCAAAATTGGTTCTTCGATCTTTTTAGGGCTTTCCTGACCTTGCATCCTTGATCTACAAAAATTTGAGATATGTCCAGCCTTGTTACGGGTGTGACAAATCACTAGAGGTCTATTATTCCTCGGTGCATTGACATGAGTCACCATTCTGCATGTTCTGGCTGAGTGACCATTATAGTTACATATCTGACATGTAACATTCTGAGAACTTCTAACATTTGTTTGATTTTGATTTCTTTGATCTTGCTGAATCCTGTTCTTCTTACTAGTCTTGCAATTTATTGCTCTATGACCAAATCTATTACATGTATAACAGTAACCATTAAAAGGTTTTACCTCTGTACAGTTCCTTGCAATGTGTCCATGCTTGTTACATGCAAAACAAGTGCATTCTATAGCCTTGCACTCATTCCTAGGAGGACCACCATTATCTTTGGTTTGATCTTTAGTCTTCCTATCATCAGTAGAGTTCTTTTGTGAATCCTTTCTTGCTCTCATACTATCAATTTGATTTTGTGCTTCATTGTATCCAATACAGCTAGTGTCTCCTTTGATTCTTCTTGCATACAACTATGATTCTACCAATTCAGCACTGGTGTGTAATTTGGCTATATGATCCTTTGACTTTTTCAATTCAGACTCCAAGCTTTCTTTTTTGTTTCTTAGCTCCAAGATTTCCATGTTTTCTTGCCTTAGTTCTTCATTGATCTGAAGGTTCTATTTGATCTGTTCATCATAGACTTCCTGATTATTAGTCAACTTATCATCAAACTCTTCAAGTTGTTATTTCAAGGACTTATTTTCTTCAAGATCATTTCTAGAGTGTCCTTTCAAATCCTTTCTTAGTCTTTTGACAACTAATTGAGCATCATTGACTTTTTCTTTTAGTTCTTCAATTTCTTTTTCTGAATTGTCTAGGTCTTCAAGAGCTGCTTCAAGATTCTTCTTCAGATGTTTCATATCTACTTTGTCCATGATCTCCTCGAGTGGTTAAACTTCTTTGCTAAGGACTAGAGCTTTGATGCCAATTGTTAGGAATGGGAACACTAAGAGGGCGGGGGTGAATCAATGTTCACTGTATTTTAACTTTTCACTTTAATCTGAATACTGAATTATAAATGATTAAGTATTGAATTAAACATTCAGATAAACATGAAATCAACACATGACACCAATATGGTTATGGGGAAACCCAAATAGGTAAAAACCCCGGTGGGACTTGATGCCCACTAATAATCTGCACTAGTGTTTTGTGATCCTTGTTAGAAGATCCTTTAGCCTATTAGGAGTAGCTTTACAATTCTTTTAGTACAGTAGACCTTGTTAAGGGTCAGACCCTATTAGGAGTCTTTTACAATGATCCCTATTAGGGGAGTGGACTCATTGTCCTAGAGCTCACTACTCAAATGATGAAGGCTACAACCTTCCAAATCAAATACACACTATATCTGCAGGTGAACTGTTACTATGACACTGCTTGTCAGATCAGTTACTTTGGTGCGCTGATGCTTTGACCTCTTGCAAAGCTCTAATACATCATATGCTCTCTTCACATACCTCTTCTCTTCTTCTCACAACTCTATTTCCACTTCCATACCGAATACAATGGGCGCACCTTATATTTATGCACTCATACCAATTATACAATTAGGTCGGCCCTATAACTAATTAAAAATAATGCTTCTAAATGAATTGGCTTAAGCGTGCTTACAATTATACATATACATATGTTGGTAACCTAAATACAATGGGCGCATAGCCTTTACAACATTAATTTACAATCGTAAACCAAAGAGTCACTATCGAGTCTATGCTCTATTCTCTGCTGGCACACACTGGTTGTGCAACTTCAACTGACTGTAACTTTCACATCTTTTCATATCTACTTATGCGCTCTTAGACTAAGCATAAGTATAGTCTAAAACCTTAACTTCCAGGGTGCATACCTTAATTCATCTATACACATGTGCGATGATGCTCTAAGTCTTTGGTGCTTTGTATGTTGTCCAGTCTTCAACACTTAACTGATTTCTAATCTTTACACTTAGTGCACTGACTCCAAACTACTATATGACTTTGTTTCCATAATGACAACACTATTTCTAGTCATATACTTCAATATAGACAACTTGCCAAAAATTTCATCTTTTTTGGGGGTGATTTCCTCTATTAGCAAAGGTATTTCATCTTTTTGTGGGGTGATTTTCTTGATTACCAAAGGTATTTCATCTTTTTTTGGGGAGATTGTCTCTATTACCAAAGGTATTTGCATCTACTTTTTGGTCTAACTATGGGGAGTAGTAGTCGTCGAAAGCATAAACAGAAGATGAGACTCACAAATGAAGATGTTGAAGTGTATAGAGAAATGGATATGGTTGCCCATCGGAATAAGAGATAAGGAATGTTAAATATGAATGAAGATGTCGGCATAGACCCACCTTTGAATGTGGTTTCAAGTGAAGAACATGAATTTGAAGATGAAAATGTAGGTTTTGAAAATGAACATGTAGATGTGGCCAATGGAAGTGTGGACATTGCCAATGACAGTCCACCGATTAAATATGAAGGAATTGACAATGATAATGGTGCAGAAGAACCAAATCAATGTTACACATCTCCAAATTATATGAGAAATGAAGTCCCTTCGAAGGAAGAAAGACAAACTTCAAAATTGAGACCTTCAAGATGAACTAAATGGTTACTTGAAATTGATGAGAACATAATGAGCAATTTCGATGGCAAGAGATTAGAAAGAACCGTTCGGTTGTGGGTTTCAAAACTTTTTGATCAATTTTTTAGGCACAAGATGTTGGTTGAGCAATGTGAAATGTTTGTGCAATTGTTAAAGATGCAAAAGATGAGACGTATACTAGTCAAATTGAAGATTAGTGTGAACAAGAAAAAGGAGCAGAATGCTATTATTGTGAGAAATCTTTTTAGTGCTCTCAATTCCATTGGGAAGACTACCAAGGAAAAAGATAAGAGAGCCTCTAGGAGGGTTATTACAACCTCTTTGATAAGTCATCATTTGAGAAAGGCTCGTTTGATGAGACAAACTTGTGTTAATTTGAATCTAAATCGTAAAACTTTGGATAGAGCACTTGCAAGAAGAGAAAGAATTGATGATCCTCTTCAAAATGATATATGGGCTTATGGTGGGAGACATTCACATTGTGATAAGAAGCTTACTAATGTTGTGAAGGATCAAATTCAACTATTTTAGCAATCTAACTCAAGAGTGTCACCAAATGTGAAGGATGTCTTGAAGTTGAGAATTGGCATTTGAGACCGCACCCCGCATCCCAAACATTATTTGGAGGTGATTCAAACAATGTTGTTCAAAAAATTTTGTGAGACACATCCAACATTGAAAATATCACAAAGAGCTTTTGAAGCCCTGAAGCCTTTTTTTTGTGTGCCTCTTAAGATTCAAAATACTTGTTGTTGCAAATATCATGTGGAGTTTTCAATGCACCATGAATTGTTACGATCCATTCATTCTACTTTGCATAATAGTGAAATGTTGGAGGAGTGTGGTGCAAGTGCTCTTCCAAAATCATCAAGAGACTTGCTAGATCATTTTTTATGTCCTAGAGATGATGGATGTTTCTTTTATAGAAAAGATTGCTTAAATGACAAGTGCTCAGAGTGTGGTGGGCTAGTGAAGTTTGTTGAATGTTTTCATGAGGGTTGTGAACATGATTTTGGAAAGACAATTGTCCACAAAAAGGTATATGAAACCGTTAAATATACATTAAAAAGTGGAGGTGAAGGCTCTAGATGTGAGTAGGTTACTAAAGAATACAAGGTAGCTGATTTTATTTCAGATTTTAGGAAGAATCTTTTTTACAAGTATGCAAGGCATAGTCACAGGTCTCAGTGGTTGGATCAATAATTCAGGATGTGTAAGGACACTTTCCCAATTGGCACTATTATATCATTGTCGAATTTGCAGAGAACTATACATTGCAGCCCCAAAATGAGTTGCAAGCTCAATATTACAATTCTATTCAGGTTTCTATTTTTGTGCACATAACATATAGACATTCCCCTGATAGTACAGAAGATGAATGAAAGATAATCAGAGAGTACCATTTTTATATGAGCGATGATAGATCGCACTCATATGAGTTTGTCCAAAATTTCTTTGAGAATTATTTTGAGTGGGTGGGGGAAAATAATATTGCTATAGATAGACATCTCATTTGGTCAGATAATTGCATGGGTCAATTAAAAAATGCTCGTATGTTTTATTGGTTATGTAGAATGCATGTAGAGAGAGGTGTACCTCATATTTGAAGTTTTTTTAAAGCCGGTCATGGAAAATGTGAGCATGATGGAGCAGGTGCATGCATAAAGAGAGCTCTAGTTAAGGAGCAACTGAGGATTTTAGGTGTAAACATCATTGATGCCTATTCTATTGTTGATTGGTGTACTTCAACATTGTCACAGGGGGGGACTCTTGATTCAACGGTGCACAGATTATTTTGGTTGGTTGAGTTGGGCACAATAAGAGATAGGTTGGATTGTCAAACTGTGAAAGTTTCTTCAAAAATGCATTCATTTTGAAGCTTAGATGCTGGTACATGGACAATTTGGACACGAGAGTTGGCTTGTTATTGTCTAAGTTGTCTTCAGTGTGATTGGGATCAGTGTGAGTCAAGTGAGTGGGTTGATTCATGGGTTCCACATTATATTACTCCTTTATCTCTCATAGTCTCTGTAATAAATGATGACATGGATTGTTCACTTGACTACGACCATCTTTCAGATCTTCTATAGCCAAGACATGTTTTTGCATTGGTTGCACCAGAAGGGAATGATGAGAGATCGGATTACTAGTTAGCACGTTGTGTACGAGGAAAGCAGAAACTTGCACAACCGATGACAGATGATGATATGTTCACATATCCAATAGGATCACCTGTTGTTGCGGGAACATGGTTGTGCACATATATGATTAGAAATAATGGCATTCCTGCGTTTGAAGACTATGAGAAGCACAAAACCATTCTCATGTATTCACACCTTGTTATAGTAGCCAATGTTAAGTTGTTGAAACATCAAGGAAAACCAAAGACAAAGGAACTTTGGACTATTAGTACTGCTGATCATGAAGCAATACTGAATACTCTCAAGCAAAGAGATGACCCTTTAGGCACACTTCAATAGGTAAGTTCAACTCAAGTTAAAATATAGTTCTGTAATTTGCATATATTTAGATGCCAAAAGGGCACTTCTTATATTCTCTATTAAATTTTCTTCTGCCTTTCGAATGCAAGGATTGGAGCGGAAAGGACACTTATTTTTTATATATAGTTGTGTAATTTGCATAGTTAGATGTCAAATTTTGTATATAAAACCAACAATTGAATGTAATGTGCATAGTTAGATGCCAAATTTTGTATATAAAAACAACAATCGAATGTAATGTGCATATTTAGAAGCCAAATTTTGTATATTAAAACAACAATCGAATGTAATGTGCATATTTAGATGCCAAATTTTGTATATAAAAAATTTGATGCAAAATTGGAAATATAAAAGAGCCCTTGGGGTTGATTTGCAAATATTAAAAGCTCACATTTGTATCATCTTAATGCCATGTAAAGTGCAAAAAATGTGTTTCCTTACTATGAATGTTGTATCCTTATATAATTTGTATCGTCTTAATTTTGTATCCTTACATTTCTATTGTCTTAATTCCATTACATTTGTGTCATCAAATGATGTAATAGTTGGAGTCATTGAGTCAAAATTGGTTAAATGTGTCCAAAGTAAAATGATGATTCCCTGAGTGAAGGGATAGTGTTCAAGGATTGCATCCTAGCACTGAATGGATTGTGCCATTAGCTCTAGTTGGGCGGGTAAATGCTAGGAACAACCCTATTTCAACCACTGAGTCAACAGAACATTCCAGACCACACCGGACCAAAGTGTCCCCAAGGTGCACTAAGCACGATTGGACAGTGAAATTTATAGGCTCATAACTTAGACTCCATGAGAGGTATCAAAGATCCATGAGATGCTACAGGGTGGAATTTTTGAGGCCTACAATAACCTCTCTCAGTTTTGGGAGATTCAAATTTGTTTGAATTTGGCACGCCAATCTCGCTCGATGCCAAAACTTGCAGTGAGGATCAATTGAAAGTTGCACCAATGGATTACTTCCAAACCGTTTGTCCTGGCATCAAATGGATTATGCCATTAGCTCTGGTTGGGTAGGTAAATGCTAGGCACAACCCTATTTTGACCATTGAGTTAGCATAACATTCTAGACCACGCCGGACCAAAGTGTCCCCAAGGTGCACTAAGCAAAATTGGGTAGCGAACTTTAGAGCCTCGTAAACTAGACCTTGTGAGAGGTATCAGAGATCCATGAGATGCTACAGGATGGAATTTTTGAGGCCTACAATAACCTCTCTCCATTATGGGAGATTCAAATTTGTTTGAATTTGGCATGCCAGTCTCGCTTGATGCCAAAACTTGCAGTGAGGGTCAGTTGAAAGTTGCACCAATGGATTACTTCCAAACCATTCATCTTGGCACTAAATGGACTACGCCATTAGATTTGATTGGGTGGGTAAACTCTAGGCACAACCCCATTTTTACCATTGAGTCAACAGAACATTCCGGACCACGCCAAACCAAAGTGTCCCCAAGGTGCACTAAGCATGATTGGGCAGTGAACTTTTGAGCCTCATAACTCAGATCCCATGAGAGGTATTAGAGATCCATGAGATTTAAATTTTTTTGAATTTGGCACACCAGTCTCGCTTGATGCCAAAACTTACAGTGAGGGTCAGTTGAAAGTTGCACCAATGGATTACTTCCAAACCGTTCATCCTGACACCGAATGGACTATGCCATTAGCTCCAATTGGGTGGGAAATGATAGGCACAACCCCTTTTCGACCACCAAGTCAGCAAAATGTTCCAGACCACGCCGAACCAAAGTGTCCCCAAAGTGCACTAAGCATGATTGGGCAGAAAACTTTCAAGCCTCGTAACTCAAACCCCATGAGAGGTATCAAAGATCTATGAGATGCTATAGGATGACATTTTTGAGGCCTACAATAACCTCTCTCCATTCTGGGAGATTCAAATTTTTTTGAATTTGGCATGCTAGTCTTGCTCGATGCCAAAACTTGCAGTGAGGGTCAGTTGAAAGTTGCACCAATAGATTACTTCCAAACCGTTCATCCTGGCACTGAATGGACTACACCATTAGCTCCGATTGGGTGGGTAAATGCTAGGCACAACCCCATTTTGACCATTGAGTCAGAAGAACATTTCAGACCACGTTGAAGCAAAGTGTCACCAAGGTGCACTAAGCACGATTGGGCAGAAAAATTTTGAGCTTCATAACTTGAACCCCATGAGAGGTATCAGAGATCTATGAGATGCTATAGGATAGTATTTCTGAAGCCTACAATAACCTCTCTCCATTCTGGGAGATTCAAATTTGTTTAAATTTGGCACGCCAGTCTCGCTCGATGCCAAAACTTGCAGTGAGGGTTAGTTGAAAGTTGCACCAATGGATTACTTCCAAACTATTCATCACAGCACCGAATGGATTGAGCCATTAGCTTTGGTTGGGTGGTTAAACACTAGGCACAACCCCATTTTGACCACCGAGTCAGCAGAACGTTCCGGACCACGTTGGAGCAAAGTGTCCCCAAGGTGCACTAAGCACGATTGGGCAATGAACTTTCAAGGCTCGTAACTCAGAGCCCGTGAGAGGTATCAGAGATTCATGAGATGCTACAGGATGGTTTTTTTGAGGCCTACAATAACCTCTCTCCATTTTGGGAGATTCATTTTTTTTTTAATTTGGCATGCCAGTCTCGCTCGATGCCAAAACTTGCAGTAAAGGTCAGTTGAAAGTTGCACCAAAGGATTACTTCCACACCGTTCATCCTAGCACTGAATGGACTATGCCATTAGCTTCAGTTGGGAGGGTAAATGCTAGGCACAACCCCTTTTCAACCACTGAGTCAGCACAACATTTCGGACCACGCCGAACCAAAATGTCTCCAAGGTGCACTAAGCACAATTGGGCAATGAACTTTCGAGGCTCATAACTCAGAGCCTGTGAGAGGTATTAGAGATCCATGAGATGCTATAGGATGATGTTTCTGAGGCCTACAATAACCTCTCTCCATTCTGGGAGATTCAAATTTGTTTGAATTTGGCATGCCAGTCTCGCTTGATGCCAAAACTTGCAGTGAGGGTCAGTTGAAAGTTGCACCAATGGATTACTTCCAAACCATTCATCCCAGTACTGAATGGACTACACCATTATCTCTGGTTGGGTGGGTAAATGCTAGGCACAACCTTGTTTTGACCACTGAGTCAGCAGAATGTTCCAGACCACGTTGGAGCAAAGTGTCCCCAAGGTGCACTAAGCATAATTGGGCAGCAAACTTTCAAGGCTCATAAATCAGAGCCCATGAGAGGGATTGGAGATCCGTGAGATGCTATAGAATGGTGTTTCTGAGGCCTACAATAACCTCTCTCCATTTTGGGAGATTCAAATTTGTTTGAATTTTGCATGCCAGTCTTGCTCGATGCCAAAAATTTACAGTTAGGGTTAGTTGAAAGTTGCACCAATGGATTACTTCCAAACTATTCATCCTGGCACCGAATGGACTACGCCGTTAGCTCTGGTTGGGTAGGTAAACACTAGGCACAACCCCTTTTCGACCACTAAGTCAGCACAATGTTCCGGACCATGCCGGACCAAAGTGTCCCCAAGGTGCACTAAGCACGATTGGGCAGTGAACTTTCAAGGCTCATAACTCAGAGCCCATGAGAGGTATCAGAGATCCGTGAGATGCTATAGGAAAAAATTTTTGAGGCCTACAATAACTTCTCTCTGTGATGGGAGATTCAAATTTTTTTCAATTTCACACGCCAATCTTGCTCGATGCCAAAACTTGTAATGAGGGTCAGTTGAAAGTTGCACTAAGCATGATTGGTCAGCAAACTATCAAGCCATGTAACTCAGACCCTGTGAGAGGTATCAGTGATCCATGAGATGCTACAAGACCGTGTTTCATAGGTGTTCCTATTATATTTGCAGGGGTATAGACAAAGTACTGATATTTTGTCCAAAAAACCAATATGTTTTGATATGGCCAAAAGGGTGTTTGATTATTGCCAAAAGGGTGTTTGATTATGTAATTAGGCTAGTTTGAAGTCTTTTAGCCATTGGGGGTAAAACTTTAGTCTACAAACCTTGAAACCACTTTAATAGATATCCTTATATACCTCAAATGATGAATTACACATATGAACACACGTAGCACATAAAGCGTACACATAAATTTTCTTAATTCATGAAGCATACATGTAGCACATAATTATAAAGCATACAACATGAATTCATTTAAGTCATACACGTAGCCCATACACATGAATTTAGGTTATGAATATTGTACTTGAATATACATGAATATACTTAAGGCATAAATTATACACAAGAGTACATACACACAAGCATATTTACATACTAACAATGAATAAATGAACACACAATTAACAAATTGGATCAAATATTAAGTTTCATATATATATCAAAATGAACAATAATTCTATCTTCATGATTATATGTCAACATATCTAGATACAATGTGGCATACGCCATCTCAAAATATGTCATATGACATCTCAAAATAAGAAGTTCAACTAAAAATATTTCTAGGACATCCTATTCTACTGGTGGATCATCAAAATGGAGCATCTTTGAAGTACTCTTTGGTTCTAATGGATCCTGCATTCAAACACAAAAGTGAAACCCCAAGTTAGATTAAAATTCAAAATCATAGTCAACAATAATAAATAAAATTTAAACTAAAATTGAACTCTCATATACCTCGCCTCTCTGTCTCCTCCCGCGGGTAGGAGACCTAATATATGTCCTAGTTAGTGTAGGAATAGTGCATCCAATGATGACTCCCACCTGTATATGTTTACAAACATGAGATTGATCTATGAGTTATACTATTTAATGTTAAAAACTTGGTAGCAAATATATGTTTACAAAATAACTGAATTAACATTAAAACTTACCTGTGTTGAACTTTCTTCAGGGATTGTTGGTTGAGTCATTAGCGATACAAACCCTTGTCGTGCTGGCTCCCTCAAACTAGCAGTGACCTACAAAAGTCAAACAGATACTTCATATTATCATAACTTGACCATATTATATATACTTGATAGAAAAATATACAAAAATAACTTTAGAAATGTACGTATCGTGGGGCTATCACTCTGAATGGATATGCTTGTGACTCTATTGTGACGATAAGGTCTCACGACATCATCACATGCCACTCTCTGTCAAATAAACCATATAAATTAAAAATGAGTACGCATAATTGACAAGTATACATGTATGCACAAACAAACTAAATTACTTAATTACCTTTCCTTTATCAATAGCTGATACCTGCACCCCCTCACATTGCCCCCCGGTGGCAACTGGTGACACCTGCATCAGTATGTAAAAGATGATCATAAAAATTAGAAAACAATGTACATATACTATTATCATAATTTAAAAGGAAACCAATGAGTACATTAAAACATATGTATCATGGAAGAGTCAAGACCAAATGATATGGCTGAAAGTGTGGACCCCTCCACTTATGCCATATCCTCCTCTGTCATTAACTGAACATAAATGTAACACATAAAAAGACATAAGTGGGAAATTATTATAAGGAAATTCTACTAAAAATATGAACAATAAAATTTAAAAACAATGTAAAAAGTGAACGGTTTACCCTTACCGTAATAGTGGGAGTCCATGGCACTGTAGGCTCATGATGCAAATCTCCATGAGCTGCTTCAGTGCTTGTAGTGTGCTATGTAGAATCACCCATCAAAGCTGAAATGATATGTATCACTATCAGTCAGGGGACCAAGGCAAATATTCTTGCATATAACGCAAGTGTGGGCCACACAAACATGTGAGCTTGTGGAAGCACCAGAAGCATCAGGATGAGGAGGCAACAATGTTGTGCTTTGCGTAACCAGCAGATCACTCAACGTGTGAATGGCTCGAATATTCTGTGAGCTGGCCTCAACAATAATGTCTGGATGTTGCACTGTGGGAGGTGGTGAAATCTCGGGAGGGGGGACATATGTGCAGGATTTCACCCATTGTGATGATGGCTTGTCTTACGGAGTGCCTAAACCTACACCTTGGTTTGGTCTCATACTCCAATAATCCACCTTGTGACCGAGCACAAATTCAGCATATAATTTTCTAAGAAAATAAATTGGGACATCCAAATTATTGTGAGGTGGTCTATCAAAAACCATCCACCAACGGTCCCAAAAGTTGTCACCTATTGCACTATTTGTACATCATTTAATTGAAAACTTGGTTTTTTTAGGGTCTACTTTTAGACCCGTTTTAGGATCCACAAAAAGATTAGCTATGTCATGTTTTGTTATATTTAGGTTCATGACTTGATCATAATCAAGCCCATCATCAAATTGGGCGTGCACGGAATCGCGCCAAAGAAGTGCAGCATTATTTTGTTGTGTCAGTTTCTCCATGTTTTCAATTATTGTGTTCAATGTCGAAAACATGGGGCGCAATGTGGGGATATTGGCATATGCGATTTCAAATCCTCTAAGTTCATTTAGATTATCTCCTATTAGATCTTCTAAACGATGAGGGTTTGTGACAAGTACATCTTTTGGAGGTGGGGGATTGTTGGGAGGTGGTTCTGGATTGTTTGCAGGATCATTAGGAGGGGTTTCTGATTCCATGTCTGATAACAATGAAAAAACAAATTGATAATTACAATGAATTTTAAAAAATAATACAAAAACTCATTGCTACCCTAAATTTTTTATAAAAAACTATATATATATCTATTTAAAAACAATACAAATTAGAAGCTATTACTTACCTGGCAAATAAGGAAAAATCACATGGGGGAAGCAATATCAGATATCGGATAGCCCTAGCTGCGTTCACATTTTTACAATGAAAAAATGTGAACGCAGCTGGGTACAGTGATTTATAATCACTGGCAAATATCGAATATCTGATAATATTGAATATCCAATAATTATCAGATATCCGATATTATCAGATATCTGATATACCCTCTAGCTTTGGCTTTTGGCTTGGCCAAGTGTACTAACACCGAGGCCTACTAAAAAGTCAACAAATCTATTTGTGTGCTTTTGGACAAGTGAAAATTGGTTTCTCTCACATTGCCACTTTTTGGCATACCATGATCCTGCACATACCCATCCAAGTACAGAATAACTGGAAGTCTTGATTAAACCTTTTGAAAGCCCATTGGGAAAAGAGGTCAATGAAAAACAGGGGAAAATACCAAGATAAATTCAGGACCGAGAAAAGGTATTGCCAGATTTTACTTACAAAGGAACAGTGAATAAATAGGTGGTCCACTGATTCCTCTTGACATTTGCAAAGAACGCACCTGTTAGGAATCTGGAACCCGCGCTTGATGAGATTGTCCACTATGAGGATATGGTTCTGGAGTAGCTACCAGAAGAAAATGTTGATTTTGGGTGTGAGTCCTGGGATCCAAGCTTTGGCCCACAGTGGCTTTGCATCTTGGATTTGAGAGGTCTGTGAAGAATAGGCAGAGGCCACTATATGGGTACCATCTGAAGAGTCCTCCCACATAATCTTATCCTAATTGGATGAGAGAGAGATGACATTGAGGGCTATCATCAAAGGAGTCAGGTCCTGTGAGATCTGAGAGAGATCCACCCAATTATCATCCCTTCTATAGTTGCTAACTTAGGACCCATAGGTTTGGGTGCAAACATGTCTCCAAGCATAGAGAGTCTCAAAGTCTCTCAAGCTACCCATCTGAAGCCAGTTGTCATTCCAGAAATTGACAGAATGTCTGTTTCCAATTTTCCATTTAGCTCTGGATTTAGCCAGCTCCTTGGCATTGAGGAGACCATTCCAAATGACAGAACCTTTAGGGGGGTCAGTCTCATCAAAAAATTTGTTTAATGAGTTATGCATGAGGTATTTTTCTTCAATGGTATCCCGCCACTCACCTTTTCTGTTGAAGATTCTCCATATCCATTTTTCTTGAAGGGCTTTGTTGAAAGGTCTTAATTTCCTTATACCAAGGCCACCAGCATTTTTAGGGCAGCATACTTTCTCCCAAGCTATAAGGGGAATATGCTTGTGTTCCTTAGCTCCTGACCAAAGGAATCTTCTCTGGATTATTTCCATAGCCTCTGCAACCTTAGTCGGGATGGGGAAGAGGCTGAGGGCATAGGTTGGGAGGTTCTGTAATGTAAATTTGACCAGTTGGATCTTTCCTTCCTAGTTGAGAATGACCCCTTTCCAACCAATGAGCTTCATGTTGAATCTTTCTATCAGTTTATTCCAGAAGGCTTCTGAGGGTTTGACACCTAAGGGCAGTCCCAAGTAGGATGAAGGGAGAGTGTCAATGCCACATCCTAGAATATTTGCAATTTTCCTCTGTCTACCTTCATGGGTGTTAACAAAGAAGATAGAAATTTTATTCCAGTTAATAGATTGGCCTGTAGCTATGATATAATCATTGAGAAGAACCTTCACCACTCTAGCTTCTCCCATCGAGGCCTCTCCACCAAGAATGGTGTCATCCAAAAATTGTTGGTGTGTAAAGACATTGTTTCCTAATGAGGGTTTGATGCCTTTCAGGTCCCTGTCCATTTTTGAAGCCGAAATGAGTCTCCCCAAGCACTCAGCAAGAATGATGAAAAGAATAGCGAAAAGAGGGTCCCCTTGCCTTAGGCCCCTAGAAGGTTTGAAAAAGGAGGACACGGAACCGTTAATCATAATCACCAAGGAGGGGGTTGAGATAATTTGATGAAGGAGCTTTCAAGAATGGGAGTTGAAATAAAAAGCTTCGAGAACTTTGAGAAGAAACTGCCAGTCTACCCGGTCGTAGGCCTTGGGAGAGGTCAAGCTTAAGAAGAAAACCTTCCCTTTTTCCTTCTTCTAAGGAATGAATCACTTCATGCACCATCATAATGGAGTCCAAGATCACTTCATGCACCATTATTTAGAATAGTTATTGTCCATTAGTTATATGTATTAAATTGTTATTTTTTATGATATTAAGTATAGATCCCCTTAAGACCTCCCCTTAAGACACTAAAAAATGATGAAATTAGTTAGATTACTTATGACATGTGTTTGTTCTAGAATTAGTTAGAATAGTTATTTTCCATTAGTTACATGTATTAACTAGTTATTTTTTATGATATTAATTATAGATCCCCTTAAGACCTCCCCTTAAGACAACTTATTAGTTAAAGATCCCCTTAAGACATTAAAAAATGATGAAATTAGTTAGATTACTTATGACATGTGTTAGTTCTAGAATGAGTTAAAATATTTATTTTCCATTAGTTATATGTATTAACTTGTTATTTTTTATGATATTAATTCTAGATCCCCTTAAGACACTAAAAAATGATGAAATTAGTTAGATTACTTATGACATGTGTTAATTCTACATCCATCTAATAAAATATAATCAAATCATATCATCTAACCATATCATCTAATCAAATAAAACTATCTAATCAAATAATGTAATCAAATCATATATCATCAAATCATATCATATCATCTAGCATAATAAACATTTCCTTTCATTGCAACATAGGAGAGATAGAAAAGATAATTCAACATTACATTATATATTTCCAACTTTGATCTTTCGAATAACAACCCTTGAAACAAACCCTAGAACTATCCCTCCCAATTACATTGCTTTTCTTTTCAATTACATTTTTATGATAATAAATCTCATTACAATAACAAGTACATGAATGGCCCGAAGGCATTACAACATATCTTTTCATCTTTATTTTAAATAATACAAAATAGAAAGATCTGCATTAATGCATAAAATTGAACGCATCCAAGTCACGAACCATGAACAAGACCTCAAAAGATATTTGCCACCCAACCATGTGAAACTGGTGAAGTTTCACCCCCCATGCTAGGAGATAGAACCAAGATACTCACAAGGCCCTAAGAAATCTAAGGCTTCACAAAACCCTAGTCTGAAAGAAATTACATAACATAACAACATATAACTTTACTAATCACAAGGGTTAGGTTTCTCACATACCCTCTAGGTGAGTGTCATCACATATCTTAGATTTTGGGATCCTTCCTGGAAACCATGTAACCCTAGTCCCCCCTTTCTAAATAGGGATCCATCCTGTCAGTTACCCATGGTCCCGATACTCCAACAAGACTGTGGCTATTAATATGTTTTCTTTCATTATCTTTTGTTTCCCCCTTTCCCATATTTATTATTAGGTTATCACTTTTTACTAACCCACCCATAGGATCATCTGGTAACCACTTTAGGGTTCCAACACCTATGGTGAGCCACTCACTTAGGGTACCTAGTCCCCTACCCACACACACAAGCCATGAAAATATCAAGTACTTTCAAAAGATCCATCTCGCAGGTCTAGGGAGCCCTCTGGTGCACTCAGGCCACCCGAACAGGTTCTAGCCTCATATTATGGACTCTATCATAAGCCAAGTATGAAAAAATCTTATAATTCCAACAAAACCATGTATAGCCATTCATAAGATACAACATAAAACTTTCCACGTGCATTTACACAACATTCCATAGCTTATTTCAAAAGTCTAGGGAATTCTCATGTGCTTGAAATTTGGCTGTCTAAAATTTTTTTTTTTTTTAAAACCAAAAATCTAAAATTTGCATCTTAACTCCTATGAAGATGAAACCTATATCAAACATCCTCGAAGGTATTTATACAAATATTACTTAAAGTATAATAAATTAAATGTATCAGACTTATACTTAAATGTTATATTTGTATAAATCTTGCCAAAAATTTTGCAAATTTTGAGCCCCTGAAACCCTCAAAACCCCAAACAACTTTGTATATGATCCCATATGAAAATGTATGCATTCCCATATGACATTTGACCAAGTGTCGTACGGGTATGACTACAATGTCGTACGACATTGCAAGACACTTTTATGAAATAAAATTTTAAACTTCCCAAAAACATCAAAACTAATTTTTTTTAAACCCATACAACAATGTATGCATTCCCATACAACATTTGACCAAGTTTCATATGACACTGTAGGACACTTTTACGAAATTAAATTTTAAACTTCCTGAAAACACCAACAATTGATTTTTTTTAGGCATGGAGAGTGCTTGGGAAAGGTTCCTTGAGGTCAACTTGATGCAGGAACCTCAATACCACATCCATAGCACATCCTTAACATTACGTAAGCCTTAGAAAAGAATAATTAATGGAAAAACAATAATCCAGAGAGAATCATGCAAGAGAAAAAGAGTAGGAAAAAGGACTGCATCTCATTCCTAAACCTTCCTAACCCTTCATATTTCTTCCTAAACTTCCCTATTTCATTCAATAACAAATAAACACATCCTCCCACATGACCACAAGCATTCCTAACTTCCGAGGAAGATTTCATAATATAAAGTAAATAAATAAAAACTATATAAACATACATAATTTACTTCCCAGAAACACAGTAGAAATACACAGAGGATAAGACATTTACATATCATTTTTGATACATATTAAAACAATCATATTGTAATGTAATATCATATCATATACAAACACATTCATACACAAAGAGGAAGAATGGATATTCTTCTCAGTTTAGACCCTACCTGGGGTCCTGCGAAGAATCCTCTTCCCTTGGCTAGAGAATGTCTACAAAACTTCAATCCTTGAGTACATAGCCTCCTAGAAAGCTTCCTCTGGAAATCAACTCCAAGAAATCCTCACACGCTTGACTTCACCATCCAGAGACTTTCAAACTCACATAAACGTTCAAATAAATTTTTGGAAAAATCAATTGCAAACAACTCAAAAAACAAATCTTCCAAAAATTCTCATCCTCCTATTACACCAAAAACTTCAATTATTTATCCTCCAACTATTCGGTTGGAGGAGTTGCTTTACAGGAAGCAACTTCTCCAACTTCCATAGTTGGTTGGAGGAACAAACAAATAATTTTTGTAAAAGACTTAATCAAGGTTTTAATAAATTTAATTAAAATATCTTTCAAATAAAACCATAACAAGAATAATAAACAAATACCTTTCAAGGAAAACACATAGCACAATAGGAAAACAACTAGCATAACTTATAGGAAGTCTTGAGTTCAACTCCCTCCTAAATAGCTAGTTTTACTACAAAGAGCATTTTCCTTTTATTATTATAATTATTTTCTTTTTATTTAATATATTTCATTAAATACACTTATTTAACTCACTTTATTTAATTATTATAAATAACATACCATTTACACAATCAATAAAAACATACAATTATTATTATTTATATAAGCATGGGTATATGTGTGTGCACCCACATATACACATATCTATATAACATACAAACAATTATAACATAACTATAGCATAATTATTATACATATAAAATAGGTTAATTCTACCTCATAACATAAACTCAGACCAACATCAAATCAAGTCCACAACATAAATTGCATTCTACTTTCCCAACCAGGATAACTTCCTAAATAGAATTCTAAGTCCATGGGTAACCTCAAGAGTAGCTTGGTTAAAACTCCACACAACAAAAGTTTGAAGATTTTGAAGGCACGCTCATACCTATGTAGCCATGTGGAGACAATGTCTGGTACTTGCATTCTGCATCACCAACCGACATGCATATACATGTGTATATATAAATAGACAGTGACAAATAAGGAGGGAGAGTGCGACATCATGTGGACCTCACAAAGGAGTAACTAGGACTACCCCTCCTCATCCTACACTCACATCAACCAATAAACATAAAATCATAATGGGGTTAGTAGGGTTAGATCATAATATAAAAATCACAACATAAATCATTGTAAAACATTTCATTGATAGTTCATTTCTAACCATTCATCATTACATGCTAACTCATTTAATATTTCCAAACAAACTATAGTAACCAAATATATAGATATGCTCAAATGTCTCACAAAATTCTAACTAAATAATGATCATAGTCCAAACATACAATCCAAAGTGTCAAATAAATAGTCATGTCAGTCTAACATAGGAAGATGCTAGGGTGGGCATTACATCCTCTCCCCCTTGGATTAGGCTTACTCCGAGAAGCCTACAAATAAGTATGGATATCCAGATCTGAGTCTGCTAGCATCCTCCCAAGTAGCAGAGGTATCATCACTGGGTTCCCATTGGACCCTTACTTGCTCTATGCTACTACCCCTGAGGGTCAAAGTCCACTGCTGGAGTATACGTACTTGCTCCAAAGTCAGTTGCTTGTCCTCTACTTGTAAAGTGTTCCAATCCAAAACATGAGTCAAATCAAGAATATACTATCTAAGTAAGGATATGTGAAACACATCATGCACATGTGCAAGGCTGGGCAGTAGGGCGAGTCGATAAGCAACCGGTCCTATCCTCTCAAGGATCTCAAATAGACCTACAAATCTCGGTGCCAACTTAGAACCTTTCCATAACAGATAGGGCTCTTACGTGGGAGGACTCTCAAAAATACCTTATCTCCAACAGAGAACTGTCTATCAATCCTGTGAACGTCAACATACTTCTTCTACCTATCCTGAGCTGTCACAAGATGTTCTCTAATCCTTTGAACCTGCTACTCCATATCCTATAACATCTTGGGGCCAAGTAGTACTATGTCCTGTAAGTGATCCCAATTTAGAGGGGTACGACAAGGACGACCATAAAGAGCCTGAAATGGTGACATCCCCAAAGAACTGTGATAGTCATTGTTGTATGCAAACTCCACTAGGTACAAGTAATCTTCCCAATGAGTTTTTCTATCCATCAAATACATCCTAAGCATGTCCTCAAGCACCTGATTAACTCGTTCTGTTTGGCCATCAGTCTCTGGGTGATATGTCGAACTGAAATTCAACTGAGTCCCTAAAGCATGCTGCAAAGAGGTCCAAAACTTTGAAGTGAATAATGGATCTCTATTAGAGATAACCTTTCTAGGAACACCATGCAATCTAACTATATCCTTTATGAAGACTCTGGCTACTGAGGTAGCAGTATAGGATGACTACATAGGAGAGAAATGTGCTACCTTGGTTAACTTATCCACTGTGACCATGATAGCATCATGTCTCTAATACGTGACTGGTAGTCCCACAATGAAATCCATAGATATCATATCCCATTTCCATTCAGGAATCAAATTTGGTTGAAGGAGGCCTGCTTGGTGATGATGCTCAGCCTTAACCCTATGACATTCCAGACACCTAGCCACAAAATCGGCTATATCCCTCTTCATGCCTAACCAAAAATGTATTTGTCACAAATCTAAATACATATTCTTAACACTTGGATGAGCTGAATAGGGAGCACGGTGTGCTTCCACCATGATGACTCTCCAAAGATCGCCTGAAAGCGGTACGTAAATTTTGCCTTGATGTCTCAGCAGTCCATCTGACTCTAAGGAATACCCTGAGAACCTTCCTTCTAAGGCCCTTCTTGTCTCAATTTCAGCCTTAACTTCTATATACAAGGTATCTGAAGAAAGTGCCTACAAGATCTAACCTCTCAAATCAGTCAAAAGGGAGAGCAAGGATATCTCATGTCTCCTTATGCTCAAAGCATCTGCCACAACATTTTCCTTACCTTAGATATATCTGACCTCAAAATCATACTCACATAGGAACTCCATCCATTGACATTGCTTGGTGTTGAGATTAGGTTGAGTAAATATGTATTGAAGGCTATAGTAATCAGTGTGTAACTCAAATTGATGCCCCAATAAGAAGTGTCTCCATCAATTCAAGGCATGAACTACAACTACTAACTCCAAATCATGGGTGGGATAGTTAAACTCATGGTCCTTAAGCTTTCTAGACTCATAAGCAATAACTCTTCCTTCTTGCATCAATACCGCCCCTATGCCTTCTAAGGAAGCATTAGTACAAACTACAAAATTTTCAGCAGGGTCAGGTACCGCCAAAATCGGGGCACTGGTCAATTTATCCTTTCGGATCTGAAAAGATTCTAAACATTTCTCAGTCCAAATGAACTTCTTCCCTTTCCTTTGCAAGGAAGTGATGGGATGAGCTATTTTAGAGAATCATTGGACAAAGTGCCTGTAGTATTCGGCTAAACCCATGAAACTTCAAACCTCTAAGACGTTGGTGGGGGTTGGCCATTCAACTATAGCTTGTATCTTGGCAGGATCAACTGTTATACCTTCTCCTGAGATAACATGACCAAGATACTTAACTTCAGTTTGAAAGAAATCACACTTCTCCAAGTTTACAAATAACTGATTCTCACGAAGACATTGTAACACTTGTCAAAGATGTTGCTCATGTTCTTCCACTGTCTTAGAATACACCAAAATATCATCTAGGAAAATTATGACAAATTTATCTAAGAAGGTCCTGAATACCCCATTCATAAGACTCATGAATACTGATGGTGCATTTGTGAGACCAAAAGGTACTACGTTAAATTTATAGTGTCCATACCGGGTACGAAAAGCTATTCTGTGAATGTCGGCTTCATGAATATTTAACTGATGATAACCCGACTTCAGATCAATCTTGGAAAACACCTTGGCTCCTTTCATCTGATCAAATAGGTCATCAATTCTCGGCAAAGGATACCGATTCTTAATGGTTACTTTTTTGAGTTGACGATAGTCAATGCATAACCGTAGTGAACCATCCTTCTTCTTAACAAATATAACCGGAGCTTCCCAAGGTGAAACAATTGATCTGATACAACCTTTTTCTAAGAGTTCTTCTAGCTGAACTTTTAACTCACTCAACTCTTGAGTGGTCATGCGATAAGGAGCTTTAGAGATAGGCTCATCTCCTAGCACTAGTTCTATGCGGAAATCAATGTCCCTTTTGGGAGGCATTCCTGGAATCTCATTTGGATATACATCTACAAACTCTTGAAGTAAAGGGTGCTCAAGTATAATTTCTCTATCTTCCTAGTCAGTCAAATCATGAACTGAGACTACAAGAAGTTGGCATCTGTTCCTCATGCATTTCTTAAGTTGCATAGCTGATATCATCTGGAGTGAAATAGGTCGTTGAATTCCCAAAATTGTGTTGGGCTTATCTAAATCATCCAAGCAATGAATGAGCTTTTTTCTACAATCTATCTTGGCTTCATGAGCTGTCAACCAATCCATTCCTAGGAAAACTCCATACGAACCAAGAGGAATAACTTGAAGATCAATATTGGTAGAAAAAGGTTCTAATCCCAAGTTGCAACCTTGAACACACAAATCTATGGTCATTTTAGCCCCCGAGGCTAGCTCTACCTGCCACTTAACTCCTTTCCCTACTATCACTAGCCCGCGCTTTTTTATCAAAGAAGAAGATATGAAGGAGTTGGTTGCTCCCGAGTCAAAAAGAATAGAAATAGTTTTTCCCTTTAACAAACTTGAAGTTTCTATGACAGTGTTTTGGTGATCATCTTGTCTGTGTTCCACTATGGCAAACACCTTGTGAGACCGACCACCATCTCCTACTGTTGGTTTTGAAATTGCTTGCTTCTGATTGGTGGGATTTGTGTGCTGAGGGCACTGAAGTGCAATATGTGACAGACAAGGAGGGAGAGTGTGACATCTTGTGGACCTCCCGTAGGAGTAACTATGACTACCCCTCCTCATCCTACACTCACATCAACCAATAAACATCAAATCATAATGGGGTTAGCAGGGTTAGATCATAATATAAACATCACAACATAAATCATTGTAAAACGTTTCACTAATAGTTCATTTCTAACCATTCATCATTACATGCTAACTCATTTAATATTTCCAAACAAATTGTAGTAACCAAATATATAGATATGCTCAAATGTCTCATAAAATTCTAACTAAATAATGATCATAGTCCAAACATATAATCCAAAGTGTTAAAGCAATAGTCCTATCAGTCTAACATAGAAAGATGCTAGGGTGGGCATTACAATAGTGGAGGGCTAATATAAAGTAACTAAAAATAGTATAGGTGATATGTTAGGTGAATAGAATAGACATTTGCATAAGGGTATAAAATAGGTCAAGGCTTATACAAGTAACATTATAATTAAGAGTATTTGATAAATGTCAATTAACTATTAAATACAAAATGTTTAGACTGAAATGAACATTTTAACATCTAGGATAATGAAGGAAATGTGTTACTCTAAAATTACTATCTAGGCAATGTTTCTTTACACAGAAGAAATGTTCTAGTCTTACATGTTTGCATGAATATGATGAGAATGTTTAGACTGAAATGAACATTTTAACATCTAGGATAATGAAGGAAATGTGTTACTCTAAAAATTACTATCTAGACAATGTTTCTTTACATAGAAGAAATGTTCTAACCTTATATGTTTGCATGAATATGATGAGTGATTTGGCCCTAAAATGAAGTGAACATTTTAGTATTTATGGCAATGAAGGAAGTATGTCACTTTTAAATTACTAGAGGTAAAGGAATGTTCCAACATTAAATATTTGCATGAATATGAAGAATAAATTTTTCCTAAGGATATGTGAGACAACTCTCTAAAATATTAATTATAATAAGCTATTTAAATGTCATAACTTAAGTTACAACAAATTACAAAATTTAAGCAATAGTTCATAATTTAACAATCTAAAACTAAATATGTAGTTGTATGTAACATTTGGATTTACAAATGCTTTGCGCGATGTCTTCTGCAACAATTAGGGCTCTCGATGTGTGTGCCTCTGCTACACCTAGGGCTCCTGCAACGAGTGTTGTTCTGGGAGCGTCACCCACCTCTGTTGCTTCTAGGGAGTCTTCTCCTGTGGCTGTCGTGATTGGTTCCTATGCTGGTCGTCGGGAGCCTTTGCCCTCCAGTGTTGTTGGTGTGGGGGTTGTGTTTGTCTCTCCTATTGTTGCATCTCTTGTTACTTTTGTAGGTTTGGGTTCTTCTGTTGGGAGTGTGGAAGGTGCCTCTCTGTTGGATTCAGGTGTTTCGGCCCTTGCTAATGTGAGTGAGGGCAGGGTTAAGGGCCCTCATGTGGTGTTTGTTGAGCCTTCCTCTACTTCTAGAGGATGTTGTGTTGTTGAATCGGGGGGCGGATCATGGGCCTGTTCCTGTCTCCAATCCTATTTCTATTGAGGTGGATCCTGATGTGGAGGAGGAAATAGATCACAACATCTCTATTTTCTCTTCCCATGCCTTGATTTGCAAGTTTAGAGGTTCTTGGCCCAATCTTCTGAAGCTTCATGAATGGATTTCCTATCATTGGGAGCCTATCCTCGCAAATACGGTGCATATCTTCCCCTTGGTTAAAGGGTATTTTATTGCAAAGTTTGAAGATGTTTCAGACATGAATAATTTGTTGTGTGAACATTTTTTCAGCTGGGAGGATCATTTTATGCTCATGGTTAAACCTTGGCATATCGATTTTAACCCTATTTCAGACTCTTTCATCAGGTTTCCTATTTGAATCTATCTTCCATATCTTCCCCTGCATTTATGGATCGACTCTCTTTTTGAGGGGATTGGTAATGCTCTTGGGAAATTTTTTATTGTGGATGGTGATTCTTTTGATATTTTTCATTCTACATATGCTCGTATTCTTGTGGATATTGATCTTTCTAAGGGTCTTCATGCGGAGATAGTGATCAACTCCTCTAAAGGAAGTTGGACTCAAACTTTGGATTACGAAGGGATTCCCTTCAGATGCAGAAGATGTTTTAAAACTGGTCACATGGTCGCCTAGTGTGGATTGGATAAAAAGAAATATGTTGCATCTTGGTGGAACGGTGCTTTTGCTCAACACTATTTGGTAGAGAAGAAGCCTATTTTGCTGAAAATTTTCTCCTAGGTGGTTGTACAAGTCCCCCCTCCTTCTGCTGGTTTGGATGAGGTTCTTGTGTGTCCTCCTGTTAGTGCCTCTCCGGTTACTTCATCTCTTGGTTTGGTGGGGACTGCTGCATCTTTGGTTTCTCCTGGTAGTGCGGGGGTTGTGGTTGCTAGTGGTTCTGTGGACACTTCTCTTGCAGGTTCTTTTGGAATTTTGGCTACCTCTTCTGGTAGCCTTGATCATTCTGGTTTGGCTAATGATCCTCTGCGTTGGCAGGTTGAGGTGGCTAGAGTTGAAGAGGGTTGGATTACTGTTAAAGGAAAAAAATTTAAGAAGTCCTCTTCCTTTTTTGATATGACTCTTCGCTCCCATCAAAAGGGTGCTAAAGGAAAATCCTAGATTTAGATTTCTCTTTAGCTAGGGTTTGCATGAAGATTGTTTCATCCATTGTTTTATCTAGGTTGTGGGAGCCTTTTGTAAAACCCTCACTTTGGTCTTGTTCCATTCCATTTAGAGGGCTTTTTTTAATATCTTTTGTGACCACTTTGTTCAGGGTTTCAGGGCCCCTTCAAAACCTATTGTTACCTCAATCAAAAACATTTAGATTTACAAATAGCATTGATACTCTGATCATTTGACATGGATCATGAAAACTTTGACACGGATCATGAAAAATCTCCCAATAAGAGCTAACCATGAACTTGATGAAGAAAACGATGATGGGTTCAACTGCTAATTTACCTAAATTGATTTGTCCAATACCCATATGTCAAGCTCATCTAGCATTTAAGCCCCTAAATTTCTAAAAGTAATCCTGAAAGCACAACCTTGCCTTAATGTTTGTCAAAATCCAAGTACAAAATTCAACAAATGCTCCATCATTTAACTCATACATTTGCTCTATATTGCAAACATGTCTTCAAGGATAGTTGTCATTCTTTAAAGTTTCTAACACATTTTGTGCCTTACTTGGCAACACATTTTGTGCCTATCATTCTTCATCTCATTTGATGACATCCCTTTTGTGACATTCTATCAAACAGTCATATGCCAAAACTTATTATGTGTTAAGTGGATTTCGTCTGTTAGTGAATTTAAATAATTCATTAAAAATATATGAAATTGAATTTTTTTAACCATATGTGAAGCCCATTCTATCTACAGAAAAGTTGAGATGAATCATTAAAAGCATAGTAAGAGATGTCAAGTTTTTACAATCTATTAGATTTGGAAGAGTTGTTTCTAGATTAGATTGTGTGTTAGTTTTTACATTAATGTTTCAAATCATGCTACATGATCTATCATGAGGATGATCAAGTGCTATAAAGAATAAATTAGCACTCAATCATCGTGATGATGATGGATCATGAAGTATGATGCAAAATGTTGATGTCAAAACTATAGCAAAATCTAATTATATTTTGTTTATCATATTTAAATAGATTTTGTTTTATGGTAAAATTGAAATGATCGAAAAAAAAAGAAAAAAAAAAGGAAAAGAAGAAGTCAATTAGAAATTAAGTTTTGCTATCATGTGTAAAATGAACCAAGTGAATTTTATCTTTTGATATTGAAAAGTATCAAATATCACTTGGTTACATTTGTCCTACCTCAATAAATGGCATATGTGGAAATAATTTTTAGGTCCCTCGCTAGGTACCAAGGCAAGTGAACAACATCATGGACAGAGTTGACGAATTAATGCATATCCGCGCGGTCATTGCAATCTGCAAGACCACATTTCTTTAAGGTATTATGTCAAATAGTTCATGTATCTTGTCTATGCCTCTGCATTTTGAGTACGTCTAGAAGAGCCGTTGTAACTCCAACATCTAACAAAAGTCCTCTGCCTATTACGCTTTGATGGATGCCCGTACCCTGCTCCAGATCTCATATTTTGGCAACGGCATGAAGGATGCCGGCAAAGGTTGTGGAATTTGACTTTACACCTACCAATTGCATTTGATTGAAAGTTTCCAAAGCCCTTTCATCAAATCCACTGTGTGCATATCCTGCAAACAATGCAGCCCGTGAGAACACTTTTCTACGAGGCAATTTACATGCTTTCACATTTTGCATACATGCCTACCAGGGCAGTTCAAAACTTCAAATACGCATACCCTGTTCCCATTTTGGCACACCCAGGGAGGATGCTGCACCATTTTTTCTCTCTCTCTCTCTCTTTACCTGCGCTGATTCTTCCCCAAAGTTGGCCGCTCAGCCAGAAAACAGAACGAGCAGGGATCCGCAGTTGTGATGTTTATGGCAACTTAAATGTTCTCCAACTTAGCATAGACTGCAACCAGGAAGATGATTTTTTCCAATCGACCATGAGATTGTACTCTGCGTCTGCCGCCACTGCAGCATGATACAAATCCAAGCTTGAATAGGAGTTGTTTCAAGTTTAATGTTCTGGAGTTTTAGGGTTTTTTTTTTATAGTTTGGGTGGGTTTTAATTTAAAAACATAATTAGGTGTTTGGTTAAAACCATTCGACGAAAGGGGTTTTTATAATTCTTGAAAATTTATTAACCAAAAGGTTATAAAATATCTTTAAAATTGTATAAATCTTAATTTGTTGAACACCTGGAACTGAATATTTCGATCAAGCTCCCACTTCAAACCGGTCCTGTGAAAGTGCCCTCCTCTGCTATCGTTTTCCTATAACTCTAGCCGCCTCCGTTCTACGACCATACAAAGAGCAAAAAGAACATAACGTAGAAAGAAAAAATTAGGTTTTTATGACGAACACTAACCATCGATCTTCATGTGTGATGGACGGTTCTGATGCCTGATGCCTGATGCCTCACAAAGTTCAATGCTATCGATGTTATACAATTGAGTGGATAGATAAAATTATTGTTCAGGTAAATTTGTATGCAAAGGCGCGCAAATTGAATTAGACTGTCGTAAAAC
Source organism: Chamaecyparis obtusa (assembly GCA_027943335.1). Classification (NCBI taxonomy): domain Eukaryota; kingdom Viridiplantae; phylum Streptophyta; class Pinopsida; order Cupressales; family Cupressaceae; genus Chamaecyparis; species Chamaecyparis obtusa. The sequence goes on from BSBK01002634.1 coordinate 1,231,324, forward strand.
CCACAGAAATAATCATGGTGTAAGACCAACGAAAATATCAACTGCACCCGACGAGTGGCTCTGATTTTTCTGGCTTTACAAACAATATTCATCTACACAACAAACAACACGACAAGTTTTCAGGCGTCCAACATCACCAATTCCGACGATTTTCAATCTATAATAGCCTATCGGCTAATTATAAATCATTTAGTCATCGTATTATTTATGCAATCAATAAAAATTCTGAGCCTGACTTTCAAAACAGAGCATCCTCTGTTTTTGCATTTGCTGCTATTATTTTTCTGTACTGTCCTAAAACAGATCACTCTTAAGATTTTATATTTAAGATTTTTTGCGTATGTTTCTTGTCTGATCAATTGCAGGTTATATTCATTCTTTCTCTCTGGTTGATAAGAGGTTTTTGCATAAGAGCTGCTCTTTGATTTCACGGGATGAAGGACAAGTTTAAAAGACTGAGATGTTCCTGTGCACTTGAAAAAGTTGTGGGGGAAAAAGATTATTTGGGTATTTCAATCCATATTGATCTGTGCAGATAAAATTGAAGGCAAATGTTTGAAAGGAGTAAAGAAATTTGTTTATAATATATTAAATATAATTTTTTTTCCAGTTTATTTTTCAATTTTTAAATAATAGCTGCTTTATAAAAATAAGAAAAGATTTCAATTTTTTTTTCATAATTAAAAATTTGTCTGGAAATATTTTAGAAGGATATAAAGTTTGACTGGAATATCTTTTTTTTCAATTTCATAAATTAAGATGATGTATCTGATGAGGAATTTATGTCCAACATTATTACAAAAATGTTGAAATAGAGAACCAAAACTTTATTAGATCGTTGCTTATTTCAAGGCCCTTTTTTTTTCCACAACCTATTTTCAATTTCTAAGGATTAGCTGCTCCACAGAAATAAGAAAAGATTTCAATTATTCTTTTCTTATAATTAAAAATTTGAATGAATACATTTCAAATACGTCTTAAAATGGAAAATAGACTTTGGAATGTAAAATTAGACTAAACTAGCACATGTTATGAAAGATTGACTTCCTAATAAAATATTTATAAATTTCTTAATTTCAGAATTTAAAATTTTAAATATATTTCAAATAAATTTTAACAAAATAAACATTCTCATTCTATATTTTGTACTAAGAATGAAATCAATATAAGAAATTTGAAGAGATACATAATTATTAAAAATAAAAAATAAAAAATTGAAAATTTCAACAACATTCATGACACATGTTCTAAATTAATTCTAAAATTACAAAAAAATAATAGTGTTAGAAAACTAAAACAAATTAATAGTATTATATTTTGATACATTTGATGTTCACCAATTGACTTGTCAAAAGCAATCTACCATTTTCTTGAAAAACAGAGTAGCAAGTGATCTTAACTTGCGTTCATCCCGCAAAATTTTGGAAGGTCCTTGTCTAACTGTGTTAGAGGAGAGATACAAAGTTTCTACAAAGGGCAATGCAAGGAACTCAGTCATGGGTGTCTTTCGATTCCCTCCACATGTCAAATTCCCAACACTTATCACATCCACAGCGAACCTGCCAAGTTTATATGGTTACTACTTACAAATGTACGTTCAAAATAGTGGAGGAAAAAGTGGTACGAGGCAGGAAGAGCAGAGGCAACAAATAAATATACCTTCTGAGCTTGAATATGCCCCAATTTTGTAGCTTCTCTCGGAACTGAACCGCGAATGCAAAAACAAGACCAAGAGAAATTTTGTCAGAATTATGGGAAGATATTTCACACTTTGTATATAAAAGGGAGATACTCTGCCTGTCGGCTTGCCTCAGCTGATGATGGCTTTCACTGCAGTTGCTCAGTTGCAGTATTTCTCTTTAAGTTTACCTAAATAATGTATAAGCTTACTTCCTTGCAGCAATGCTTCATGACTTTCTTTACAAAATATAGGCCAAAAACCCCGAGGAATACAGTCAATGTACTGAAAATCAGCTCGGCCACTGCTAGGAATGAAATTGAAGATCATAGGTTTTCAAGAACCAAACACTTATCAATATAAGAATGCATCTTTAGCAATAGCTAAGGATTCTACATCAACACTCCTTACTATCTCCAATTCCAATTTACCAATGATCGTTCCAAATGAAAAGTGTTCCTTAACCATAAAATCTTCTCAAGATGTGAAAAAAGGTGTAGGATCCAGGATCATATTCCAAATTATGGCATTAATAATAATCTACTTGTGCAACTCAACATATGTTTTGTCCAGAATCTTCATCCTCAAGGTAATATTTGTAACTGACATCCCATATCTGTATATTCAACTCATTGCTACTACAACAAATATTTGGAAAACCCTATAATCAATAACATGATTGTGCTAATTAAAGAGTTGTCATACATATCAAAATGTCATCAGCTATTCTGATATTATGTTGTGAGAATCTTTAAAATATACCATAAGGTTTTAAAGATTGTCACATGGTGATCCCACCCACCATGTTTTCCCTCACATACTGATTGTGCCTGACGGAGGCAAATGAATTACAAAATCTTGGATCTTATAGTCCAATCTGCTAGAGTCATGAAGCGTTGATGCTCACGGAGGAGTCCATGCAAATGTGTTTTGTGTGTGTGTGAAAATTGTACCTGATCTGTAGACACAACACTCAGTAAAACATTAGAGGTTAGCTATAATCAAATCATGCAAAATTAAAATCTAATCTAACCAAGCAATTTACTGCCTTCTAGTAGGTGCGAGATTAATGTTCTCAGATTGTTATCGAGATTAGTGACCTAGACGACACCTAAACAAAGGATTTGAATGCAATTGATCTAGATATGAATTGAATGCAATTAATCTATATTTTTGATATTTTCTATGCAATAAGAATGATAAACTGATATGCTATGGATGCTAAATGATCTAACAATGATATGAAAAAGAATCTAAATGAATGTAAAAAAAACAAATTGATCTCACAATAGCCTTGATTCACAATAAGTTTTGATTCTCCCAATTCCAATTCTCCAACGTGATTGTGCAAAAATATGAGATGCTTGGATGCAAATTTGAGAGATGAATTATGAAGAGCTGAGCCTTGTTTTTATAGAAATCCAGGGCTTTGGAGGTGCATGGAAAAAGTCATAAATCACTCAAATAAACTCAACTTGATTTTTGAGTTATTTTTAAATAAAGATAATTAAGTCACAAAAATCATGCAAAATCATAGTTCAACTTGAATTAGAAGTTTAGATCCACTTTAAAACTCAAAAAGATGTTGAGTTTCAAAAAGCTAACAACTTGCATTGATTTTCCAATTTTGAGTTTAACTGGTCCTTGAATGTGCACATGGATAATTATGATTTAATAAATAAATAAAGTGATTTATGCTCAACTTAACTGCTTTTTGAAATAAAATAATTAATTTATGGGTTAATTAACTATTTTATCAAACTTTTATTAAAAATTATATTATTAAATAATGACAACATGCTTTAATTAATTAAATAAGAATTTAATCAATTATTCATAGGAATTTTGATTTATTGTCAAAATTAAATAATACAATTAATAATAGATAGAATTAAATTTAATTAAACAATTAAATGGCAAATATTAAATCTAATTAATTAAATATGCAAAATATTTAATTAATCAAATTTTAGGATAAATGTGATTTATTGCCAAATAATTATAAAATTAAAGATAATTATGATGATTAGGAATATTACTAGGAATATTTCCCGATGTAGAATTTAAGATAATCAATTATGATTCGATGATGTTTAGATGTGCCTTAGATTAGGACTTTGATGTCGATTTCGTTCGAATTGAAGATGTAGGAGATTAATGAACTTATAGCCCATTTTTGGGGTATTACATTTTGCCCCTCTTTGAATTACTGTGCGAAGCGCAGTGGTTCAAAGATAGTCTGTATTTGATAAAGATATGAAACTGATGTTTGAAATTGATAATTGATATGAGACAGAAGCTGATTGATATTGATTTGATATGGAGATAATAGGTCCTGAATGACCAAGGATAATGTTCACTATAGCGGCAAATGAACCTATGATTGTGAAAAAGTGTCAAAATGCCTGATTCTAAACCTTAGGATTGCAAAGAAGTGAGTGACCCATTCTAGACTTGATTGTCTTAGCAGAACTAGCAGGTATCACATCTGAATCCTTTAGTTTCCGAAGAACCAAGGAAAGAACACTATGATCTGATGGTTGCAAAAACTGATACAGTTTACAAGATTAGGAGGATACAAGATTGATATAGATGTTGATGAATCTGATATACCCCAAGTGATGATAGATTTGCCCCGAGCGATGAGGGCTTTTGATGAATCAGTAACTAGACGTGATTGTTTGTCTTGATCACTGATGAAAGATATTGATAGACTTGATCGATAGAATTTTGATTTACAGACTTTGAATTGATGTGCAATACCATGCCCCCTTCGGGATTAAAATTGAAATCTGACAAGAAAAGTCAGCGTTGATAGTTTAGAAGCATGTTAATTGATTGGAAAAGTGGTTATACACGTCTGAGAATGCATTCTGCATCGTTTGGAGGTCCTGAAGACCAAGTTTGACTAGGTTAAACCATGAGTTGACCATAGTTGACCAAGTTGAATTTTTGATAGTTTGATGTAAGATAATCAGTTAAGTTGAATTATGGATTCCTGTGATGATTGAAGGTTGATTATGCAAGCAATGAATAAGATAAATGATCTCAGATTTTGATTTTGATCCCGAAAAAGGATTCTTCTTGCTGTTTCATTGGAGGAACCTTCGTTTAAGATTCAGCTCTTGTTAGACTGGAAGAGGTGATTGAAGAATCTTTTAAGCATTGAAGTTCGTTTAGCCATTGTGAGATCATGCAACATGCAAAATGCAAAGAGACATGCAAAATGAAATGCAACCTAAGACCTAGGACCTACTCACTGATCATGTGTCGATTTGTTATCATCATTGAACTTTTAGGTAACCGAATAAATCAATACAATGCCCACTAGCTATGAAACCATAGACATATGAATATCAATTTGTATGCGCAAGAATCAATACAACACCCACTGGTTATACAACCATGGACATATGAATATTGATTTGGTTTTCAGAATGTTGGATTAGATATAAGCACCAAGGCACAAACGCCAAGATGACCTGAATATCATGTCCATTTTGATATAGAAATTTGTATAAGCATCAAAACATAAACATCGTGATGACATGAATATGCCTTGCGTTGCAAACACATCAAACAGTCAAGAGATCATTCTAAATCCAATGTGAATTACCCATAGTGACCCTTTATCGTTCACATCCTTAGGCAAGATTGCATTTCACAGTAGGAGAAAGAATTTACTTCAAAAAGATAATAGTTAGATCAAACATCCTTGAATTTTCCGGGTATCAATGGTCGAGGTACGCATGGCCATCCAATTCAAGATAGAGGCTCTTACAGTCGGACACCATTTCAATCCAGAATTTTCAAAGTTATTAGATTTCACATACAAGCAGAAAACCAAGAAAAGATTATGCCCCCAGTCATCACTCTCTAAATCCTGTAAAGGACATCATCAAAGAGCTCGAAGGGACACAATATGCAAAAATCTCAATGCGAATCAGTAAGCATACAAGGAGATAAAAGCATGTAAAAAGCATAGATTGTTTTCAGTTGAGTTTTGATGTTTGATTGCATTGTTGTAGATGCAAAATCCTTTCTGGAGACAAGACAGACTTGACTGACTCAAATGAAGCTTCAAATGACTCTAACTAGATATGACACGTCTTAGATACACTGGAGACCATAGGATATGACATTGATTACTCCCAAGTGTTAAACATTGATAGGATACAGACGCTTGAGCTGGTTGGTGTACAGACCAACTTATTGAAAACTGGAAATGTAGAAACAAACCAGGAGATATGTACAAACTAAAGCAAGATTAAAAGCTAGGAAAGACCAAGATTGCACTGATAGATGGAGCATTTGGAACAAGTGGTGCCCGTTTGCCGAGTTTTCACCATCTTGGCAGAGATTCTATTTTTGCTACCAAGGCGCCTGTTTCCAGGTTTTCACCAAGGCACTTTTTTTTTTTTTTGTATTTTTCATTTTTTCAATTTTTTTGTCTTTTGATATTTTTAAAATTTTTTTCATGAATCATCAAGGCGCCTATTGCTAGGTTTTCACCAAGATGTTCATTTTTTCAGGACTTTTTCTAATTTTTAAGATTTTTTCAAGACATTTACCAAGCACTGAATGCCTTAGGCGTAGAATTTCTTCAGATGGAGAACGTTGATTGGTTCTCGAAGCTATTCTCCTTCAGTCATTGAGAGTTGATAGGCACCAGAGCCAAAAGTAGCAGTGATGACAAAGGGACCCAGCCAGTTGGGTTCGAACTTCCCCTTGCGTTCTCAATGGGATTGATTTTTAAGATTTTCTCTCAAGACTAGATCACCAATCTAGAATTCTCTGTGTCTGACTTTCTTATTGTAGCCTCTAGACATTCTCTTCTGATATACTTTGAGATGATCATACGCTACTTGTCTGCACTCATCTAGTAGTTCCAGTTCTTGTAACCTAGACACTCTATAGTCATCGTCGGTGACAAGTCCATGCATTCTGATTCTGAGTGATGGGATTTCAACCTCAATAGGTAGTACTGCTTCAGACCCATAAACTAAAGCGAATGGTGTAGCCCTAGTAGGCATTCTGATACTAGTTCTATAGGCCCAGAGAGCTGGATTGATCATGAGATGCCAGTCTCTTCCTGTTTTATTCACTATTCTGTGCAAGATTTTCAAGAGATTTTTGTTTGAAGCTTCAGCTTGTCCATTCCCTTGTGGATAGTAGATAGAAGACCAATGTTGGGTGATCTTAAATTTGGCACATAGATCATCGAGGTCTTTATTCCTGAATTGCCCACCATTATCTATGATTATGGAATGAGGGATCCCATATCTGCATATGATATAGTTCAAGATGAACATCGATATCTTCTTTCCAGTTGCTTGTGTCAAAGGGACCGCTTCTACCCATTTTGTAAAATAATCTGTGGCTGTGATTATATGGGTATGTCCATTAGAAGAATGAGGATGAATCATCCCGATAAGATCAAATGCCCATTGATGGAAAGGCCATTGTGTTGTAAAGGGGATTAGATCCCTCCCTGGAGCATGAATTAGGTTGCCATGTACTTGACACTTTTAACAATTCTTAGCAAATTTGATAGCCTCTTTCTCCATTTCAGGCCAATAGTACCCAGCCCTAATAAGTTTTTGAGCTAGTGTTAAACCGTTCGAGTGTGACCCACATATACCCTCGTGGACTTCCTCTAATGCACGTTGAGACTCTTCCCGTTCTAAACATCTAAGCAGTGTACCATCTAGACCTCGTTTGTACAGGTCATTACCAATGATGACATATCGGGATGCGGAGCGGATAAGGTTTCATTTCGCAAAATGGTTAAAAGAATTAGGAATGATTTGGTCATGGAGATAGGAGAATAGATTTTTGTAGCGAGATGAATCATAACCTACAACGGTGCAGATCATGCGGGTTTCAGGGGAGTCATATGCAGGATAGGATAGGGCTTCCACCAGGAACTCGTAGCGTAGTTCATGTTCGAGCTGCTATAAGAGAGTAGATAATGTCGCCATTGCATCGGCAGCCTTATTCTCCGTTCCAGGTATTTGCTCAAATGTGATAGATATGAAATATTTTTTTAAATCATCTACCATTTTCTTGTAAGGAATGAGCTTTTCATCTTTGGTTTGGTACACATCATTGACTTGGTGGATAACCAGTTGTGAGTCTCCATGAATGTGTATCTCAGTAACTCTCCACTGTATTGCCATTTTTATACCATTGAGAAGTGCCTCATATTCTGCAATATTGTTTGTGCAAGGAAACTTTAATCTGAATGCTTTTGGTATCGAGTATCCTTGAGGAGTGATGAACAATATGCCTGCTCTAGATCCATTCTGTGTGTAGGAGCCATCAAAGAATAACTGCCATTATCTAGAAGAGAGGTGCATGATAGAGGAATCGGGAAATTCCATTTGCATGGGTGTATTATCAAACAGTAGTGCTTCAGCTAATTGATCAGCAATGACCTGTCCTTTGATAGCTTTTCTTTCAACATATTCAATGTCAAATTCACTCAAGAGCATGACCCATTTAGCTAATCTACCTGTGAGGGCAGCTTTGCTTAGTAGGTACTTCAGTGGATCAATCTTAGCTACCAAATGAGTGGTATGAGCTAACATGTAATGTCTCAGTTTCTGTGATGCAAAGATCACAACTAGACATGCCTTCTCTATCATTGAGTAGTTCTTCTCATAGGTCACTAAGGTTCTATTGATATAGTAGATGGCTCTTTCCTTCTTGTTCTCATCATGTTGTGCTAGTAATGCCCCCAATGATGTATCTATTGCAGAGACATATAATATTAATGGCTTCCCATGAATAGGAGGCATCAAGATAGGAGGATTCGAAAGATAATTCTTGATATCATCAAAATTCTTTACACAGTCTTCATTCCATGCAAAGGTCACACCTTTATGTAATGTCTTTGTGAAAGGTTGTGATATGTCAGCTAACTGTGATATGAATCTCCTGATAGATTGCACTCTCCCTTGCAAATTTTGCATTTGACTGATATTCTTGGGAGGTTGCATCTCGATGATGGCCTTGACTTTAGCTGGATCAACTTCAATACCTTTCTTTGAGACTATGTATCCCAAGAGTCTTCCAGAAGTGACACCAAAAGCACACTTCTTAGGATTTAGTCGGAGACTAAATTTTTCCATTCTGTCAAGGATCATGCTCAAGTCAGTTAGATGTTCAGTTCCTATCATTGATTTTTCTAAGGTATCATCAACATAATCCTCCATTGTTCTATGCATCATATCATGAAAAATAGATGTCATTGCTCTTTGGTATGTAGCTCCCGCATTTTTGAGTCTGAATGGCATAACATTCCAACAGAAGGTTCCCCACGCACATGTGAATGCAGTTTTCTCTTGGTCTTCTAGAGAAATTTTGATTTGGTTGTATCTAGAAAAACCATCCATAAGGGAATACATTTCATAGCCCGCAGTCATGTCCACTATCATATCAATGTTAAGTAGTGGAAAGTCATCCTTAGGGCATGCTCTGTTCACGTCTTTAAAGTCCGTGCACACTCTGATTGAACCATCTGGTTTTGAAATAGGTACAATGTTGGAGATCCACTCAGCATAGTCTATGACATGGATGAATCCAGCTTTTAGGAGTTTTTCTAGTTTTGCTTTGACTAAGAGTGCAACATGAGGATGCATCTTTCTCAATTTTTGCTTGATTGGTTTTACTCTAGGAGCAATGGATAGATGGTGCATAATAAGATTGGGATCCAATCCTGGCATATCTAAATATTTCCATGCAAAATTGATCTTTTTTTCTGATAAGAATGTAGTGAATTTTTGTTTCTCTTCTTCTGATAGAGATTGTGCTACATGTACCAATTGTGGTTCCTCTGTTGTACCCAAATTGATGGATTGAGTGGGCTCAATCAGAACTGGAGATCTATCCTGTAAATGACTCGGAAGAACATCAAATATCTCATCCTTAGGCACCTCAGAGAGGTTTTCACCTTCAGATACATCTTTTCTTTTTACTTTTGTAGGTTCTGAGACTGCCAGAAAGTGGTTTTCACCCTCGGAACTCTTTTTCTTTTTATTTTTATTTTTTTGACTAAGATATTTGATGTCCGACTTGGTCATGCTAACGCTCGGTTCGCTGATGGAAGTCCTCATAGGTTTGACTGCATTGAGGTAACAAGCAAGGGCATAGTCACTGGAAAAGATGTAAACACCATGGCTTGGGTTTGTGGAAGTTTGGTCGATAAGATCAGGGCATTGGATAGTCAAAGCAGGAAAGGCTTGGGATATGGTGTTCACGGATGTGGATATGTCATCATTGGTCCTAACCCGACGCTCAAGTTCAAAGGTGATATTACAGCTCAAAATGTTTAACTCGTGAATAGGCTCAATGTTATCATGGGAATCCTCTTTAGCCATAGGTGGATCAGACATGTTAAGTTCATTGTTTCGCTCTAGACCTACGTTGGGTTGAGATACATATTGGTGAATAACATCAATATATTTCTTTGTAATAAGCTCATCTTCTTCTGGAATGGCACCCCATTCATAGTCATTTGACTCAGCTTCTGATTCAGGATCTCTAGGAAATCTTAGAAAATGTGTGAAATCAGGATGAATACCCCCAGAAGGATTACCCTCAGTCTCTGACTTGAATTCATATTCATGGGAATCAGTGTCAGAATAACTATCCCCTTCTTCTTGATCAGTTTGATTTCCTTCGAGAATAACCATCTCTTGCGCTACAGTAGGTTCTTGTGTTTCTACTACATTAATTCTTCTGATAGGATCATCTTTATCATCAAGAAGATCTTTGATCTCTTTAGGCAATTTTTCATAGGGGATAAGCTCAGAGCTATCTGAATCATCATCAGAGGGTTCTGTTTCTTCTTTCTTAAGAAGGGGTTCTCCTGGTGCAATTTGTTCTATGACATGAGAACAACCACCTTTGAGATGATAGGGTTTCTTCTTAAACCCTGAGCCACTAGTATCTTTGTTGGCCCTACCAATATGTGAAATGGGTGTCACATGACCCTTTCCTCTGATTCCTAGAGGTCCTTGACCGGAATATCCCATCTTGGCTATCAATTTGTTTCCTGGACCATATGAATTAGAAGGGATTGTAGGTGCTATAGATTCACTAGGTTGAACAATTTTAGATTCAGAATCCTCTTTATATAGCCATGCCAGGACAACTTCATCCTCTTCAAATTCTTGTTTGGATACTTGCTCCGCCACAAAATTTCTTTTGTATGCTTCCATAGGTTCCTTAGGTTCTGATTTAGACTGCTTCAAGGATTGTCCATACGACTTAGGTGAGATTGGGAGAGATGTCAGAGACAAGACTGGCTCTATAGTGTATTCTCCCATCCCATTTTCTTTGATATTGATCTCTTGAGCAATGTCGTCCATCTTAGATGTGGAAGCAACATTTAGCTGCTTGATGGAAGATTCTCTGTTATTGGGAACAAGCTTATCGGCACTTTCCTTCAATGTATTGCAAGTTGTACTTAGATCTGCTGGGATAGCAACCTCCACTCCTTCATAGGGAAATTTCAAGCATTGATGGTACGTAGAAGGAATAGCTTGCATTTCATGTATCCAGGGTCTCCCTAGAAGGATATTGTAAGCCAATGGTAGATCAAGCACCTGACATGTGGTATCTTTGATGATCGGACCCACTCGGATAGGTAAGACAATGGTGCCTTTAGAAGCTCTTTCTTGTTCATCAGAGGCTTTTATGGTGATCTTCTTTCGAGGATCAATAGCCATCTCTGAGAATCCCAACTGTGTGATTAAGTTGTAAGAACAAATGTTGAGGCCTGCACCCCCATCTATCAACACACGTTTGACTCGATGGTTCTAGATCAAGACTTCTATGTGCAAGGGCTGATTATGTGGGTGACTTAGGGAGTTGTCATCTTCCTCTGAAAAGGAGATATATTGCGGAGACGTTAGATGACCAACCATAGTCTGGAACCTGTCTAGATCTAGATCATCAGGAACATTAGAGCCGAGCAAAGCTTTGTCTAGGATATCTCTGTGAGCTGGAGATATTCAAAGTAACTCAAACATAGAGATTTTGGCATTGGTATGCTAGAGTTGTTGGACGATGCTATAAGATGTAGGTCTTGTATCCTTTGGATTGGAAGATTTCGAGGCAACCTTCTGTTTAGAAGCAGATGTGAGATTGAAAGGTATCTTAGGGACATTAGATGAACTTGGTGTTTGTCCTTTCAGATGAGCCTAAGCTTGTGATCTGGTAACTGCATTAGCTGAGGAATGATTTCTGTCTCTTCGTACAATCGTGATGACATTGCAGCTCTCAGAGAGACATGGTTCAACCATATTGATGACAACATTGTTTCCAGGGTAGGCATAGTTAACTTTTGCCCCCATGTTAGGCTGAGAAGTGGAAACTCCCTTGCCATGTTGTGGAAACGGTTCTGTAAATGTTGTGTGATCATTATTGCTGGTAGGATTATCGATCGTGATGTCTCCTTGATCTATCAAGTCTTGAATGGTATGCTTCAAGTGGAAGCATCCATTAGTTCTATGGCCTTTAGTCCGATGGAAAGCACAGAATTCATTATCTTTCCACCAATATGGTTTTGGATCCGGATCAGGGTTTCGGATTGGTGGTAAATAGATCATGTTATTAGCTATCAGGGTTCTCAGGGCAGATTCCAAAGATTCTCCTAGGGGAGTAAACTTTCATTTATTATCCCATCGTTTGAATGGCTTCTTTGGAGATGGTTCAGCAGATTTTTGCTCTGAAGCTTCAATGGCTTTGGTGGCAAGGGTGAGATTGTAGGCCGGTGCCTTTGATGGGGTGCGGATAGTGTCAACAACACCATCAGAGATGATACTTTTGTTTCTATTCTAGCTCTTGTTTTTATCTTTTGAGCTAGATCTAGATTCAGACTTGTCCTTTTGAAGTGTGATTTCTCCTTTCTTGACAAGTACTTTCTCAATCTTGATTGCATTATCCACCATTTTATCAAAAGATACATGATCTTGCATTTGTAATGGATAATTGAGCTCTGGAACAAGGTTATTGATAAAGATTTCAAGTTTCTCCATTTCAAAAATTTGTCTAGCATATAGAGAGAACTTCTTTCTCCACCTCTTGAAGAAAGTTAAGAATGATTCCCCTGGATATTGCTTGAGGTTACAGATATCGATCATGGTGACCGGATGTTGAATATTGTAAGAATATTGTTGATAAAACAATTTAATCAATTCCTCAAAAGTTTTGATCATAGAAGGTAATCTTGAAAACCACTGAATGGATGCTCCTCCCAAGGATCTAGGAAAAAGATGCATTAGATAAGTCGGTTCATGAATGAATTCCATGGATTGCATATAGAACTCTCTGACATCATCTTGAGGATCAGAGTGTCCATCATATTTGTCGTACTTTGGTATCTCCACTCTTTTTGGGAATTGAGGCATATACAAGTCTTTGTCAAAAGGGAAAGGACAAAGGACCTCCATGGAGAATTCCTTGGGTTCCTTCTCTTTCTCAATTTTATTCATTTTGACCTGCATAACGTGCAGCTGGTTCATTATGGCCGTCATCAGATTTTCTTCCTCATGCGTGATGATATCTTCGACATTGAAGTGAGGAGGAAGTTTAGCTCCTTCCTAGGCTAATTGCAAAAAGTATGCCTCTCTATCCATATTCAAGAAATGCCTCATCATTCTTTTGAATTCATCGTCATTATGACACCGATGGATTTTAGAGGGCGTAGGTTCTTGGTCAGCATTATGTTGAGAATGGTGTCCCTGGGATACTCCTCCTAGAGAACCGTGGTTTGTCCCTGCTTAAGACATGATAGGAGTTTTTGGGCTCCCTGGAACAGATTGAGGAGGAGTTTGCTGATTACCTCTGTGAGTTGATAAAGGAGGTATGTAACCAGTTTTCAATCGAAAGTTACCGAGACCGTCGTCTTCGTAGATACCTGACTTGATGAGTTGTTCAAGAGTTGGACCCGGGGTATTGGTCAAAAGTAAGTTCTGATATGTTTCTTTTGATTTCTTGTGTGAAGAAGCTCTGGTCTCCACCATTAACTTTGAATGAAACAAAAGAAAAGGATGAAGACAACTGAAGAACAATTTGATTCGAAAAAATCAGATGACGCAACCTTGTCAAGATTATGATAGTTTTGAAGATCTGATGAGATGTGGGTGAAGGAAACTGTGCCCTGGATGTATAGGATAGATCGCCCAAAAGATAGCGGACACGAGTTCTCAACACTTAGTCTATTTTTGAAGATTGATTGAAGATTGATAGTTATGACAAGGTTTTGACACGAGATAAAAAGGACTCAAATTGATCAAACAAAAGACTAGATCGAATTCAAAAGATCACTCTTGAAAAATGGTAGGATTCTCAATAGCAACTGCTCTGTTCCTGACATAATGATCTATTTGACAGGGTCTGGAACCAGGCTGGAAACATTGGATATCTTGCAATTTGACAATTTTCTGACAACTTTCCAAAATTTTCTCAAACGACACTCTCCAGACTCGTACGATAGTGGGTAGTCTATGAAACGACAGTTGCTAAACTCGTACGATAGTTGGGTAGCAATGAAATGACAGTTGACAAAACTCGTACAACAGTTGACTTCCTGAAATGACTTTTGACTCCAGAAAAGATTTTACGTCAATTTTTACAAAATTTAAGGTCTTCAGTTTTGGATTGTTTGCAAATTGTACTGTTTAGATTTGAAGATTATACTAGATTTGATCATTTTTAATAGCCAAATAGATAAACAAGCACGCAAAATAGCAAGCAAGTGATTTCAAGCATGTCTGAAAATAATGAACAAGGGCAAAAGCAACCTTGTGCATGAACAATCAAGTGACTTATTCATTCTAATCCTCAGAAGTGCTAATTGTGTATGTTCCAAAAATGTTTTGCAATAACGCACATATACCCTATAAAATGAAAATTTGGCCTCGCTAGGGTTTTTAGTAATGGTTTGACTCTGCAACTTTTATGATCCAAAGGGGTGAACTCCAATCCCGGTGCACCAGGGTTTTGACATAGTCTGAGAACTTAATCTTCAGGAGCTGCTAGGGAGATCTAATAACCCAACGATGAACCATACCTATGGAGATTTCTTCCACAAGGACATTTATATAGTGGCTGTCACTACCACGTCTGAAATGGCTATGACTGCTTGAGGTTCTGTCAACGCAATTTGCCCTGTGAAGGGATTGTCCGCTACGGTTAACCCTCTCTAAAGGTGACTCACAGATTTATACCACAAGGGGACTTAGCTCTAGATCCAAGGTTCTTGACACCTTTTCACTTTTAACCCAAACAAAGCAAGCAGATTAATCCGACACGCTAAGACAAAATTTTGTTCCACCAAGGTCTGTGATATCAACTCCACGTGATCTATCAACCTCTCCGGGGAGAGAATGTATCAATCAATAAGAAAAGACGCACTAACCAATTTTGATTCACCAAAGCTCGTGATATCAACCCCACGTGATCTATCAACCTCTCCGGAGAGAGAATGTATCGATCAATAAGAGAAGACGCACTAACCAAGTTGAATGTGAAACGCACTAAGTATCCTCCCTACCTACAAGGATTTTGTCATCAAGAAAGATTTCGCTAGGAATCCAATCTCTCAAAAATCATGAATAGTGTTCATAGGGCCTAATTACTATGTGAGCATAGATATATTCCCAAAAGCAAATCTACCAAAAGTACCCAAAAAGCAGAAAGAGGAACACTTAACGCTTAAAGTGAATATGAGATGAGTCCACAAGGTGGAACACTTAACACCTCACACAAGCTGAAAATGAGTCCCCAACTTAGAAAACAAGTGAGTTCCTAAAAGCACAAAAGGGTTGCCAAGTGGAACACTTAACACTTCTGTCTTGTTGACCCCTCCCTTTTATGGCGCTGAGATTGCAACCACGGGGCGGAAATGAGGGGCCGGTGGATTAGCGAGTCCAATAACCCAAGATAGCAATCAAGATCAATCACAAGTATTTCTAAGACTACTTAATGAATCCTTAAGGGGTCACAACCTAGTATCAATTATGCAAGTGTGTAGAAATAGATCAAAGCATGAAAAGATGCACACAAGCCAGACACATAAGAGATTTGTTTTAGGATCCAAATTAAAATATTATTAGCTTGAGAAGAATACCTTAGATCCAACGCTCTGCAATCCAGAATTTAGCACACGTCTGAAAGTACAAAACTAAGACAAATCAACAGCAAACTCTAAGCGTTAGAAATCAATAATCTAAAAGTACAAATATGCAAATTCTATGATCAAATAGCAAAATTTAAAAATGAAACCAACATGCTTAGATTTGGCTAGGAAAGAGCTTTCCAATGATATATCACACTTAAACTTTCAATACCATATGTGAAAATTTCACAAAAAATGGGTGCCAGTTTTTCAGAGTGGCACGGATTCTGAAAATGCCAAAATTTTCAAAAAAAAATAAATCAAAAAATAAAAAGTCGACATGATCAAAATAGGCATAGGCATGATTGAAATGAGCATAGACGTGACTGAAATGTGCCCAGGCATGATTTAAATACTAATAAGCATGATTTAAATACTGATAGGCGTGACTGAAATTGACAGATGCGTGACTGAAACTGTCAGATGCATGACTGGAACTAGCAGATGCGTGAATGAAACTGTCAGATGCGTGACTGAAACTGGTAGATGCGTGACTGAATCTGTCACATGCCTGAGCAAAATGCTTGTAGGCGTGAGCAGAATGCTTGTAGGCGTAAGCAGAATGCTTATCGGTGTGAACAAATTTCTCGCAGGCGTGATCAGATCACTTGTAAGCCTGAACAAATTGCTCGTAGGCATGAACAGATTGCTTGTAGGCGTGATCAGATTTCTCGTAAGCGGCGTCAAATTATTCATAAGCGGCATCCAATTTCTCGTAGGCAGTATTTTTCCTGTTTGCGCAAAAATGATGAAAAAGTGATGCCAAAAATATATAAAATTTGATAAAAATGAAGAGAATGAGGCTCAAGGCTCCACAGTGGGCGCCAGAAATGTGTGTGTAAAAATTGTACTTGATCTGTAGACACAACACTCAGTAAAACATTAGAGGTTAGCTATAATCAAATCATACAAAATTAAAATCTAATCTAACAAAGCGATTTACTGCCTTCTAGTAGGTGCGAGATTAATGTTCTCAGATTGTTATCGAGATCAGTGACCTAGATGACACCTAAACAAAGGATTTGAATGCAATTGATCTAGATATGAATTAAATGCAATTAATCTATATTTTTTATATTTTCTATGCAATAAGAATGATAAACTGATATGCTATGGATGCTAAATGATCTAACAATGATATGAAAAAGAATCTAAATGAATGTAAAAAAAATAAATTGATCTCACAATAGCCTTGATTCACAATAAGCTTTGATTCTCCCAATTCCAATTCTCCAACGTGATTGTGCAAAAATATGAGATGCTTGGATGCAAATTTGAGAGATGAATTATGAAGAGCTGAGCTTTGTTTTTATAGAAATCCAGGGCTTTGGAGGTGCATGGAAAAAGTCATAAATCACTCAAATAAACTCAACTTGATTTTTGAGTTATTTTTAAATAAAGATAATTAAGTCACAAAAATCATGCAAAATCACAGTTCAACTCGAATTAGAAGTTTAGATCCACTTTAAAACTCAAAAAGATGTTGAGTTTTAAAAAGCTAACAACTTGCATTGATTTTCCAATTTTGAGTTTAACTGGTCCTTGGATGTGCACATGGATAATTATGATTTAATAAATAAATAAAGTGATTTATGCTCAACTTAACTGCTTTTTGAAATAAAATAATTAATTTATGGGTTAATTAACTATTTTATCAAACTTTTATTAAAAATTATATTATTAAATAATGACAACATGCTTTAATTAATTAAATAAGAATTTAATCAATTATTCATAAGAATTTTGATTTATTGTCAAAATTAAATAATACAATTAATAATAGATAGAATTAAATTTAATTAAACAATTAAGTGACAAATATTAAATCTAATTAATTAAATATGCAAAATATTTAATTAATCAAATTTTAAGATAAATGTGATTTATTGCCAAATAATTATAAAATTAAAGATAATTATGATGATTAGAAATATTACTAAGAATATTCTCCGATGTAGAATTTAAAATAATCAATTATGATTCGATGATGTTTAGATGTGCTTTAGATTAGGACTTTGATGTCGATTTCGTTCGAATTGAAGATGTAAGAGATTAATGAACTTATAGCCCATTTTTGGTGTATTACATTTTGAAGATTATATAATCTTCATACAGAAACAAAAATTAGTCGAAAATGAAATTAAAAAAAAATTCTGATTCACAAGATAGGAGTCCTTAAAGAAAAATTAAAAAATGAAAATAAGGCAATCGCTGATGCAAAAGAAAGTAGTAAAGGTGAACCTATCCTTTCAGCTGCCAAATTAGTGGTAAACCATATAAAGGGCCTTGAAGAAACTTTTGTGGGAAGGGCTACAGAGAACCCATGGATCACTGCAATAGAACTTGCAAGCTTAGGATTAAGCACAAATGAGGATGTTACTGGTCAGAATGAGAAGCTGATAGCCAAAAAGAAGACAGAAACAAGGCAATCTGAATCACTACTGATTACAGCAATGCCAGACAGGGAAAAGTTTGGGCCATTATCCAATACAATATCAAAGGAAGCGGAGCAAAGAATCCTTGAAGCCCAATTACAAATTGGTACTCCTGACCTTTTGCTTCTTGTTTTTCCTGGTACAGAGATTTTTTATATAAAAATGGATTTTTTTCCAGAGCACGAGCTGCTTTCCACTACTGATATAGTACTTGAGCTTTTAAATTTGAGCTATGTTTTTCAGCATGTCATAGGCTTAAAAAAATACTGCTTTGTTACGAGTGACCTTGACAACCACTTTTCCATGGCAATGCCTATATTTCATCACATATCTGATAATTAAGAACTAACTAATAATGATAATTCCACTTAATCCAATTCTGTGTAGAAAATGAAAATTTAGGAAGAAGCACATATTTTTGGAGTGTCCACTGAAACATAGATAGATCATTCATAAGGGTTTATTGTTGATACAGAGACCGGGGAGTTTATCACAATGATCAGAGACAAAATTAGTAGCATTAAAACACTTTTGAAAATGGAACTTATTTGTGGGCACTGAAAACATTTCAACATAAATTGTAACAATCAAGATTTATGTTACGATGGAATTACAAATCAATGCATGTGTCCAAAATGACCAATAAATGGAGCAATCACGAGAATAATCCATTTTAAAAATTGAACTTACTCAGAAAATTATGGTGCGGAATAGAGGGCAAAGCTCTCTAATTGGATTTTGGATTTCATCCAAGGGCTTTATCTGCGCTGAAGCAATACGGGGGGCAAACCATGTAGTACGTGAAGCGCAACAATTATCAGCGTAACCATTCTATGTATGCTGGTGCCAGGAGTCATTCCATGTATGTTGTAGCGGGTGTTGGGATAGCTCAGAAGGTATTGGGCATTCTTCCTAGCAATCTCTTAGATTTTTAGGTCGTGCAACTTTCCGAGCCCTAGAAATTTTACGGCAACCGAGAAAAAGTCTCAGGCGCGAGACAATTCCGGTGGGGACTTCCCCATTACGGAATGGCCCATTGACTAAATACTTATCTTCATTCGATTTTATCGCCAATGACGCATCTGATGAGGAATTCCTGTTCAACATTGTTACAAAATGTTGAAATAGAGGGCCAAAACTTGTTCTAAAAGAGCACATGTTTGACCAGCTCATCTCATTTGTTCTTATAATAGTTTGTTCCGATCCAGCATTCCAGAGCCAAACAAAGGATGGAGAAAGTATTTTCCATGACTGCGGGCAATGGAGACTTTAGCTATTCTCAAAATTCCACATTGCTCCAGGTATGATATCTTTATCTCTAGTCCAATGCCATGTTTTTCTTTAATTGATGTTATATATGACTCGCCCAATTGGACGTGGTCTGCGATGCAGAGGAACATATTATTGAGAGCAAAACCATGGCTGGAAGAAAGCATTAGATCCTGGAAAACCATATTCGAGTGCGACACATTGTGTATTGCTGATCTAGGTTGCTCATCGGGGCCCAATGCACTCTTCGCCACTCAAATAATCACATCAGAAATCCGAAACGAATATGCCAACAAAGGAATTAGGGTTCCTGAGTTTCAGATCTTCTACAACGACCTTCCATCTACTGATTTCAATACACTTTTCAATCTTTTATTAGCTGTCCCGCCGGTGGAAAGATCTAATTTGGTGGCGGGCGTCCCCGGCTCCTTCCACACCCGATTTTTCCCCTCCCGCAGTCTCCATTTCGTCCATTCTTCTAACAGCCTGCACTGGCTCTCGCGGGTAATAAATTTTATAGTAGGAACAAAAGGATGAGATAAATTCTTATGAATAAATAGTATATGATCTTATGATAAGACAGATTAATACAGAAAATTTAATGAATTTTATGTGTACAGGTACCCCCTGAGATAGAAGAGAAGAACAGCAAGTGGTGGAATAAAGGAAGAATACACATACCAGAGCAGGGGCCTAGAGGAATTGAAGATGCCTACCGTACACAATTTCAAAAGGATTTCAATGGGTTTTTGAGAGCACGGGCAAGAGAGGTGGTGGGAGGAGGGCGGATGTTTCTGGTGTTTTCGGGCCGCCCAAGTGCAGAGAGCCAGCAGCCCACTTTCTTCTTGTGGGAAAGTTTAGGGTTTGCCATTAAGGATTTGGTCTTTCAGGTTTGTTTTATTAGAGATATATTATAGGAACAAGTTTAAATAGTATATGGTAAGTTTTGTTGTGTTTATTGATTTAATTCAAAATTTCTAAATTTTTTTTTAGAGAAGGGTAAAATAGAAGTAGAATAATATACAATAACAACATATAAGTTAGCCCTGTTTGGTTGTTGGAATTGACGTGGAATTGGAAAACGGGAATCGGTGAATTGGTATAGGCCAATTTTAATTTTGGTTCAAAATGAGCATTCTGCCAATCCACCTCAGAACCTAGAATTAGAATTGAGAATTCAATTTTGAGAAGGGAAACCAATTCCTATTTTCCAATTCCAGGTCAATTCCAGCAACCAATTCTTGCTAATGTGATCTAGTTGTTTCTAGATTCAATTTTGTGTGACTTTTTGTATTAACATTTTGGATCACACTCTGTGATCAAGATTTTAGAGAAACAATGGATCATGAAGTGTGATCTGAAACATTGATACATAAAATTGCACACAATCAAATCCAAAAGCAACTAGATCACAATATATAAGTTGTTTCATTATTTTCAATCAAATACATCATACTTATATAGGAGTTTAATCTCCTACATTATAGAAAACTATCAAAACAACTTTCCTAAATACATTGAGATATAAAAAACCTATTTATTTATACCTAATTATTACATGCATCCTATGGTGCAATATTCCTAACACACTCCCATATTGTATCACTCTACAAATAAGGATAGCGGGCTAACAATATTTGATGACCATGTTCGGTAGTTCATCAAAGCTATGAGTAGGGACATACACATCTATTCATGACAAGCACTAGGATAACTAGTCTTACTATACTCACTATACCTTCATCCAAGGATAGGGACAAATACATCTACCCGTTGAACCAAAAATATAGACTAACACATCCACCCATGGTATTACATCATGTTTGGGTAAGGACAAATACATCCTTCCAAAATAAAGGTCATGAACAAAGACACACGAATCTACTCACAATAATTATGATTAGGGACACACACATTGAATCATAATCACTAACTCATAAGTGGGGATAAATACATCCAATCAATTACATCATCTTGTAAATGTGGACAAATACATCCATTCACAAACAACCAATAATAGTGATTTGGGAAAAACACATCCAATCACTTACATCATCTTGTGAATGGGGACAAACACATCCATTCACAAACAACAAACAATTGTATTGATTTGATTTAGAAAATATATTTCTCCTTACTGCTTTTCATGTAGAGGGTCTTTAGCAGCCACCTCAAAAAGACATTCTTCATCATCATTTATAGTCAATACCTTATATATATTTAACTATGTTCCACTACGTTTCGGGGATAGGAACGGTGGGATGTGTTTTTGGTACGTAGATACTTTTGGGCCATTTTTTAGGGGACAAATGTAAAAAATAGGGAATTTTAAAAAATATAGAGAAATTTCAAATATGCATATCATAACATTCATAAAGCATTCATCATAGTTATTCTAGATGCTTAATACATTTAGAAGGATTTAGAAAAGTGATTCATCATTGTAGAAACTTTCATTGTTTATGGGCATACATATTAGATTCAAATTATAACAAAAATACCCAAATGCTACAAGTTTTAACTACAAGATGGCATCAATTGTAAACAAAAAACATAGAACTAAGAAAATGTAATAATATATTTTTGTCCATAATCATTAAATGGTAGGTCTAGGAATCTATCTATTTCAAGTAGATTTGATACCCTAACTTCCTCTTTCAATTGTTGTTTGCTCCTTGACTAGCTGCTCCTCTTGTTTCTCCTCTCCTTTGCAAATGTGAATGCATTTCTTCTTATTATTTCTAATTTTTTTATGCTTAGATTAGGTTTTGGTATTGTTTAATGTGGTTTGGGTGTCCTTGTGGGTATGATCAACCTTATTTTTTAATTAAAAAATATATTTTTATACTAGTCATCCAAAAGAGGCTTGGATTATATGGGATGATCAAAATTCCCTAAAACGACTAGGGGACTCATAAGAGTCCCTTGGTTATCTTGAGGACTTTTGGTAATCCCCTACAATTTGAAAATGTTTCCAAAATGCCACACAAATTAGGGATGGACGGGTTACTTCTAAACAACATCCTTGTGTCTCGTACCATCCTCAGTATGGGAATGAGGGTACCAACATAAGGGACATTACCTTGTGGAGCATAGGTATTTAACCTGCCATTAAGGAGATCCTTGGCAAGCTGGATGCAATCATAATAATGTGTCCCTTGTTCTTGCAATACTAGCACAAAATTATGATCTTGAAGAAATGATTTCCCTCTAATGTAGAAGAACTGGATTCAAAGGAATTGTTAAACCTATTTTTTCCATACATTGCAGTTTTCTTAGCCCCTTCATCAATCAAAGTAGATATTATTTCTTCTAGGGTAGCATCTACGTTGTTTAATGTGAAAGCAATATTACCATGACTAGGAGGCATGTTGTTTAACAAAATAGATTTTGAATCATCATCTGTACTTCATCTACTTCAGCATTTATCTAGACTAGTTGACTCAATTGGAGGAAAATCTTATTGAGATTTTGAACAATGTTATCACCTTCCATCATTTTTAGCTTGAATAATTTATGTTTTAAACTCATACCTCTAGTCATTTCTTTTGATTTGAACAAATGATTAAAACCATCACACACTTCCTTTGAGGCCTTTGACAAGTTGATATGGTGGAGGTATGCATCTGACAATCCAAGACCAGTCAAAATTATTGCTCTTTAATCTTTCACAATCTATTTTATGCTTCCATCGACATCATTTGGCCTTGTTGTTTCTCCACTTACTACATCCCATAGATCCTTTTCAATAAGGATCAGTTATAATTTGATTTGTCATATATGAAATTTTGAACCCTCAAATTTTTCTATCAATGTATTATTTTTCTCCATTTAAAGAAATACTATTTGACTCCCCCATAATCTAAATAATATTTAAGGTGTTGAATTCCATCAAATTTGACAAACATACCCTATTTTTAGTACAACATGACTCAATCACACTTAGGAACACTAAAATAACAATAACTAATAATGACAACCTATCATTATGAACTGCTAAAAAGACTTAACTTTAATTGGAAACACATGTAGCTAATAATGATGAATATACCTTTCAAAATCGATGAGTTGGTTTTGTTGGAACTTTAAGCTCTATAATTTATTTCTGAATACAAAGAGGCAAAGCATTGTGATATTGTCTTAATCCACATTCAACACAAGCGAGTACTTCCCATCACCTTATAAGCATATCATTTGAATAATTGACGACACCATTCATGTTCCATTACAAAAATGATGCTACAATACAAACCTTAAACATCAAACATAATAGTACTATGTATGGTAGGTCAAAAGAAAGATCTTCCACCACAGAGATGGAGAAAGAGACAACTTTACTCTATTTGCAGACTTCTTGAATACATTCCTTTGAATGTTAATCATCACCATCACTGACAAATAGAAAAGGACGTGGCTATCCTCCAGACAGAATGTACCATTGACCAAATTTGAAAAATCCGAAAACACAATAGATTTTTGTGAAATTTTCAGCATATGTTCTTCATAATTTGCATGTTTTGAATCGAAAACATCCAAAAATTTTCAAAAAAAAATCAATGAAAAATACAAATCTAAATTTTTATTTTTTTAAATTTTGGGTGCATTTTATCGGGAGCATATCCGCCACCGATAAAAAAAATACACTAAAGGAAAGTGTTTTCAAAGCCATCGTAAATTTTGCTTGCCAAAGACATCTCAACCGCTCACTTTGAAAAGCAATCTTTCACACAATGTTGCCTCAAAGATCCATAAATTTCCAAGTGAGTGCGATGGGTCTGGTCTCTTATCTCCTCTTATGAACTTGTCATAATGGTACCTCGCATCACATTAACATCATTAAAGAAATCAGATATCCTTCCTTTATTTTATATTTTCCATCAATTTTTTTGTTGGTAGGACTTGCATAATGATTTAATATGCAAGATCTTCAATTGTGTAGGCTCTCATGGGGATAAAAAATGT
Organism: Chamaecyparis obtusa; assembly: GCA_027943335.1. Classification (NCBI taxonomy): domain Eukaryota; kingdom Viridiplantae; phylum Streptophyta; class Pinopsida; order Cupressales; family Cupressaceae; genus Chamaecyparis; species Chamaecyparis obtusa. Next base: position 1,255,856 of record BSBK01002634.1, read on the forward strand.
CGTTTAACAACTGCAATTTTGTTTTCCTATAAGATCTATGATTCTCCTTGACTAGAATTCTAATCACTTCTATCTTCTTCAATCTATAATCTTTCAGATACAAAACAAATTGAATTTTAGGGAAAGAAACGAAGTGGATCTAATATCATTACTGCAACCATTCAAGAATAAATAGACTAGATAGCTCCTTACAGGTCAACTCACCCAAAATGCTTTGTAGGCAGATAACATAACAACTACGACAGATAACATAACAACTACAACTCTCCCTGTTGCTCCCTTATCACGATGGTTGTTGCAGAACTTTGTGTACCCATTGAAAGTTACTCCTCCAAGATTGTTTCCTGCTCTAATACCATATAACAAAATATGGAACAGAGTCAAATAGATGCAAAAAAATATGCAATAAGATATATGGTGCTTCATTATTTTTAATCAAATGCATCACACTTATATAAGAGTGCAATCTCTTACATTATAGAAAATTCTGAAAACAACTTTCCAAATATATTGAAACAACTCAACACATTTGTACATTTAATATATTAACCTACTTAATAAATTATAACAAACCTATTTATTTTATACATAATTATTATATGCATCTTATGATGCAATATTCCTAATGCATTCCACATCTAAATAAATCAAATCTAGAGTGTGTTTTAAAAGTTAAGATTATAAAAAGCTAAAGAATGGGAAATTTTAATTTTAGTTTTAAGAAAAGTCTCTTTAAACATTAGAAAAATAATTTATTTGATTTCTTTAGTTTTTATTTTTAATTAAAACATATTCAATTATTTGTAATCGAATTTATTTAGACTTGAATTTCTCATCTATTAAAAATCTAATTATATTAAAAAATAAAATGTAATTGATACTTACATGTATTCATTTATTTTTAATTTGAAATATTATTTTATCATCAACTTTGAATTTGTTTATTGTAGGGAATCATAGAAGAGGAAAGGTTAGATTCCTTCAACATACCAATTTATGGTGCATCTGAAGATGAAATAAGAAGTGAAGTGCACAAAGAAGGCTCTTTTACTCTTGTCGGACTTGAATTCATCATTGGTGGCAGTAATATAGATACATACAGTGATAATGAGAAGGGCAAATTATTTTGTAAACAAGTGAGAGCAATTTCAGAGAGCCTAATTTCACATCATTTTGGAGAAAGGGTAGTGGAAGATATCTTCAATAGATATGCAGATATCCTTACAACCAACATCATACAAATTGAAGAATATATGAAACAAGCAACGAGAATTGCATTAACACTAGAACGAAATTTCTCCATTTGAAGTATACCAACAAAAATAAGTTCTTGTTGACTATTATATATTTTAAACAAATACAATAGAATACAATTACCAAATTGTATTATTCAACATACAATTGAATACATTATTATTTAATATTAGTGTAATTTAACAAATTAGACGATTACAGAAAACTAGATGTATATGGTTTCTTTTTAAGAATATCTGACTCATTCATATGACTTGTAAAATCGAAACATCTTCCATAGTTGAATGTTTTGTTGTGGTTTTATCTATATATATTTTTAGAATTAATTAAAAGAAATTCAATAATTGTATAATTCACCACTCACTTTGATTGCAATAGATTTAAGTGGCAAGTGTTATTGGTCACTTTGATTTGCATCATATTTTTGGCGTGGAGCCACATCCATTTTGATAGCAATGGGCTTACAACCTAGGACTGTGGTATTACAAATAGATGCATGGATCACATTTTATTATGAGAAATCAAATATTTTTTTGGCACTTTATACACACAAGCCTAAAGGACTTACTAAGTTATCACCATCAATCCAATTCAAGTTATGTAGGACCAATGCCTTTTGTGGAGGGAAGTTAATCTTCTTTTGGATGATTTGGTATATTTAGTGGAAGAATTCAGGGTGCTTCTCTTATATAAGTAATGATGTTTCAAAAATAGAAAAGTGATTAAATCGTAGTGTTGAGGCTTGGACTTGGAAATATAACTTTTGTCTAGAACTTAGTTTCAATGTTAAGAAAATTTGTAGTTTGATGTTATAAATGAGGCTTGAATTTGATCTTTCTTGTAAGAATTTTCCAATAGCAACAACCCAAGATCTAGAAGCCAATGAATAACACAAAAACAAGAGAGACAATATACAGAAGAATAAACTGTATTTTCCTTAATGTTACAATAGCTCAACTCAACTAGAATTGATCAACCAATAATGAATGAGTACAATGTAGATGTGCCTTCTTATATAGGCAGGGAAATAAGAGACCATGATAAGGACAAGATAACTTGATGAAGGGTGCTCCCCTTAATACCACAAACACATAACATAAACAAAGAAACAAGAATAATTTGTAAGAACAAAAAATGAGATTCTTATTATCTCCACAAGTGTGGAATTACAAATTTCAAAATTATAATATGCAAAGCCACATGAGCATTTTCCTTACAATATTCTATAGGAGAAAGTCTCGAATTGTTACCCCGAAATGCCCTAGAAAACACTACGGGCCTTCCTTATATAGGCAATTTTTCACCGCCCAAGAAGGTTCCATAATTTGAGTCGTTAAGGCCGACCAGCCTTAGAATTATTTTATATTTCATTTTTGTTATAATAGGGTCGACACAAAATAATTACAAATTATATTTTTACGTAGCCCAACTTCTGAAGACCATAAATTTTTAACCATAGCTTCATTTGGCTATTATAACCACTTTTCAGAAATGACAAGTTCTGATCTACAATGCTTGACTCATGCAAGCTCCAATCAATCAAGGTTTGATCACGATTCACGGAGCCTCTAAGGCCTTCAAAATTGAGCTCAAAGATTTCTGACCCAAAAACCTCAATAACTTCACCAATACAGTTGATATGGCAATGAAACTCAACTGGCAGACTAATATGACTAAGATGAACCTCCACCTATGAAATCAGAACATTATGAGCTCATGTGACCAACTTACTAAGAATAGTAAGTTTCCATAAATAGCATCTCTGCACAAGATAGCCCTTATTGAAAAGAAACCAAAAATATTTTTGGGCAATACAAGATTTCCCTTACACCCAGGATGCTCCTGCATCAAACACCTAGCGTAATTTGAGAAGTGACCCTGTCATGTCTTAGGTGTGCAGAGAAAAACCAAGACGGTTAACCTCCTCCCTTGTCATCCATGATGAATCTTCTATAGTTCATCCTTTCCATTTGACCAAATATTCTTCATATGTCCTATTCCTTGTGCTTTTACCAACATGATTATCCAATATATCCTCAATCTCCTTGGTAGCTGAAGTAGTTGCTAGAATCACTAGTACATTTGACCCACTTTTTAGACCATCATTTCCGACCAAGCTATAAAATGATTTTCCATGGTTGGTTTTGTTAGGAATGAATGCTGGATGTTGGCAGTCATTCTGTAGCAGTTGTTGTTGCATTCATGACTATGATTGTCATTGATATCAACATAGTGATCTTCTAGAGACTAGCAGAGAAGCAGACAGTGTTTTGATTAGTGCACGTGGGATATTGCAGATATAGCTATGCGATGTTGAGGTTATATTCTTTGATATGTTATTTTCCTATGGTTAAGAGTGCAGACATAAATTCATTTATTCATAGAAGTTATGAGCATTTTTGTGGAAGCAGTATTCAGGCAGTGTTCCTGAGTAGCGGTTTGTGGGAATCGGATGATATCTCCTAATCGGGATGGAATTTGGTTTTGCACAGTTAAAGGGAAGGTTGAGACACACTGATTGTGATGTGGTTCATAGTGCAAACTTAGAGTTTGCATGAGTGAAGAGTTATTACATCTGAAAGTCGACAGTTTTGTGTAATTCTGATGTAGCGTGTGGAAACTTTTATTTTGTATTTGTGTGCCGACTCATTTGTAATTATTTGAGTGTGGTATAAAGGAAGGAATGTTTTTCTTTATTGGATATGAAAGGAATAAGAGTAGCAATGTGAAAGAAGTGTGAGCATGGTATGGTTGAATGTGAATGTAAGCATGAAGTGAAAAAAAGAGCTAATGAAGTTGTGAAAGTGAAATTGTGAAGGAAGACATGTGAAGTACAGAGATCTGGAATTGAGATCTAGTGTAGCAGAGAGTGCGGTTTGGCACAGTAAGAAGGTAACATATTTCATATTATTCTATTGAATAATATTAAGGTCATTTGGACAATGTGTTCAGTGATCTTACCCTGAAGTTGTTTGGGCAGTGAGTCCTTCTATCTTCCATAACTCCTAACAGGGTTAGAATCTTTTAACAGGGATTCAAAATCTCCTAATAGGGATTCATATGTACTGAATGTATTTCATAAGACTCCTAACAGAGTCCATCCTTTCACAAGGAATATTCATATTAGTGCATCTTTTGTGGGCATCATTCCCACCGGGGTTTACTCTTTGATCAAGAGGTTCCCTAGTCAACATATCTTGTGTTATTGTGTCATTGTGTATGAATATCTTTCTATGGTTGGTAATTACATTGCTTACATAGTTAAATGTTGTTGAATTTGATAAAGGTTATAATTATCTGATAACTGATTCACCCCCCCCCCCCTCTCTCAGTGATCTTGGTGGACTTTACTTTCTAACAATTGGTATCAGAGCAACAGGTCCTTGAAAGAAAAGTTTAACAACTTAAGGAGATCCATGGTGAATTTCAAGAAAGAAAGCCCTAAGTTTGATGGAGTAAATTTTGATAGTTGGAAAGAGAAGATGAAGACACATCTACTATGTTTAGGACCAGGTTATTAGTTGATCACAAAGAATGAGAAGACTATCATTAGAGAAGATAATCTTGAGACAGGATCTAAAGATGAGCTAGATCTATTCATGTGTAACATACTTGCAAGAGAAGCACTTTTGACAGCACTTTCGGAGAATGAATACAGTCAGGTAAAATGTTTAACAAAAGCCCATGAAATTTGGAAAGCTTTACACTCTACTTTTAAAGGTGACGAACATGCAAAGAGAGCTAGATTACATAATTGGATATGTGCATTTGAAGATATAAGAATGATGGAAGATGAATCTATTAGAAGCTATATTGGTAGAATGTCAGAAATTATTGCAGGAATAAAAGCTTGTGGAGGAACAAAGACAGAGAATGAAGTGATATGGAAAATTTTGAGGACATTGACTCCTGTATTTAAGCAGACAACACAGATGATTGAACAAGTTATACCTTGTACTACAAAATTTACAAGAGAGACTCTTTTTGGAAGATTGGAAGAAGCAGAAATGAACCCGAGGGTATTAGGAGACTTACCTAGAATGGAGACAGCATTCAGTGCTCTTAATATTCATCCTACTTTGTCAAGAAGTACCAGTGCGAGTGGAGATTATGCCAGTAGCAGCAGATCTAGAAATGAAGAAGATAAGAAGATTGAAGAAGGTATTGCCTTGCTTGTGAAAAGAGAACCAGATGGTAAGAAAATTTTTAAATGTTGGACTTGTCAAGAATATGGTCATTTTGCATCTAAGTGTCCTAAGAGAGTTAAGAAGTACATAAATAATTTTAAGCCTAGAAGATCTAAAGAATGTTATTATGCTAATGATGAAGATCTTGAAGCTAGTATAGAAAGAACTTTGAGTGAGAGTGATGAAGGGTGCTCCCCTTAATACCACAAACACATAACAGAAACAGAGAAACAACAACAATATGCAAGCACATAAAATTGGCTTCTTATTATCTCCACAAATGTGGAATTACAAACTTTCAGAATTACAATATGCAAAGCCACATGGGCATTCCCTTACAATATTCCATAGGACAAAGCCTCAAATCAATACCCAGATCTACTACCAGAACTATCCTAGACAACACTACGAGCCTTCTTTATACAGGCATTTTCCACCGCCCGAGAAGGTTCTAGAAATTTAGCCCTTAGGGCTGACCGAACTTAGAATTATTTTATTTTTCAATTTATTACATCAAAGTCGGCTCAAAATAACTTTTGAAACCTAAACAGAAATTTTGAAGGAAAATTATTTTTCGCCATTTCAGGTGGCCCGACTTCCGGAGACCATAAGTCATCACCAGTTGACCCGATTGACTATTATAACCCCATTTTAGAAAAGCCACAAAGTGCTCTACAGGCTTGATTGGCACAAGCACTTGTCACCCAAATTCTTGACCTCATTTGAGGCCTCTAAAGCCTTCAAAACTGAGTTCAAAGTTTCTGTACCCTACTACCAATATCAAAAATCTTCTATATCTTCAATACTAGACCTGATCTAGCCATGAAACTTTACTGGCAGGCTGATATGACTGAAATGAACCTCCACATGTAAAATCAGAACATTCCAAGATTGTATGGCCAACTTACTAAAAATAACAAGTTTCCATAAATAGCAGCTCTACACAAGATAGCCCTTATTGAATAAAAAAATAAAAAATATTTTTGGGTGATGTACATTTCGAGATCGTATGGCCAACTTACTAAAAATAACAAATTTCCATAAATAGCAGCTTTGCACAAGATAGCCCTTATTGAATACAAAAATAGAAATATTTTTGGGTGATGCAAGATTGCTCTTACACCCAAGATGCTCCTGCATCAGACACCCAAGGTAATTTGAGAAGTGACCCTATCACGACTCAGGTGTGCAGAGGAAAACCAAGACGGTTAACCTCCTCCTTTTCTAGCCATGATGAATCTTCAATAGGTCATCCTTTCCATTTGACCAAATACTCTTCATATGTCCTGTTCCTTGTGCTTCTGCCAACACGACTATCTAGTATGTCTTCAATCTCCTTGATATTTGAACTGGTTGCTGGAATACTCCACTGTGCTGCTGTAACCTCATCTTCAACATCTCCTTCACGATACTCTGTCAAATCTAAAATGAACCTCCTTCTGCCTGAGATGAACCTCCACATGTAAAATCAGAATATTCTGAGATCGTATGGCCAACTTACTAAAAACAACAAGTTTCCATAAATAGTAGCTCTGCACAAGATAGCCCTTATTGAATACAAAAACAAAAATATTTTTGGGTGATGCAAGATTGCTCTTACACCCAGGATGCTCCTGCATCAGACACCTGGGGTAATTTGAGAAGTGACCTTGTCATGACTCAGGTGTGCAGAGGAAAACAAAGACGATCAATCTCCTCGTTTGCTAGCCATGATGAATCTTCAACAGGCTGTCCTTTTCATTTGACCAAATACTCTTCATATGTCTTGTTCCTTGTGCTTTTGCCAACACGACTATCTAGTATGTCTTCAATCTCCTTGATATCTTAACTGGTTGCTGGAATACTCCACTGTGCTGTTGTAACCTCATCTTCAACACCTCCTTCACGATACTTTGTCAAATCTGAAATGTTAAACACTAGTGAAATATTCAGGTCAGTAGGCAATTCTACCTCATATGCATTTCCTGAATCATGCTTCTTCAGTATTTTACATGGCCCAAACTTCTTCATTTTCAATTTGTTATATGTACTAGAAATCGCTCCTTCCGCAAATGAACCATGACTTCATCTCCAATCTAAAATTCCTTATGCCTCCTTTTTTCATCTACCTTAGCCTTATACTATTCATTCATCTTGGTAATATGCTTCCTCACCTCCTCATGGATGTTCTTCAAATATTTTGCAAAATCCTCAGCTTCAGCACTACTTATTTCTCCTTTATCTATCTTTCTCAACTCAGATGCATTTCTTGGACTACTCCCATATACAATCTGGAATGGTGATTTACTAGTGCTCCCATTGACAGAATTATTATATGTAAATTCTGCCTGTGGTAAAATCAAATCCCATCCTGTTGGCTTATCTCCAACCAAACATCTCAGCAAATTTCTCAAACTCTTATTCACCACCTCTATCTGTCTATCAATCTGTGGATGATGTGATGAGCTGAACTTCAAATCTATCTTCAACTTCTTCCACAATGTACACCAGAAATATCCAACAAACTTAGTGTCCCTATCTGAAACTATACTTTTTGAAAAACCATGTAGTCTCACTACTTCTCTGAAAAATAATTCCGCTACATGAACAACATCATTAGTCTTCTTGCAGGGAATAAAATGTGCCATCTTTGAAATTCTTTCAACTACCACAAAAATTGAATCATGTCCCCACTGTGTTCTTGGTAAACTAAGAACAAAGTCTATACTGATATCCTCCCAAGGCTTCTCTGGTATAGGTAATGGTTGATACAACCCTATATTTTGCTTCACTCCTTTCGCCATCTGACATACTCTACAACTCTGTACAAACTTCTTGACATCTTGCTGCAACTGTGGCCAATAATAATTCTCACTAACCAAAGCAAGGGTTTTATCACAACCAAAATATCTAGCCAATCCTCCGTGATGCTTCTCCTTGATGAGATTCTCCCTCATAGAGCTTCTTGGAATGCACAACTGACTCCCTCTGAATAGCATATCATCTTAAATGATGAAATCCAACCATTTCGTCCTGTCTAGAGTAATAGGTTCTATACAAGCTTTCTAAGCTTCACCAAAATCAGGATCCTCTGGATACAAATTCTTGAGTTCCTTGAACCCAACCACCTCAATCTGCATCTCTGTTAGCAATAGTTTCCTTCTGCTAAGCGCGTTTGCAACCCTGTTAGACTTTCCACTTCTGTGTTTCAAAACAAATCTATAACTCTGCAAAAGCTCAACCCATTTCAAATGCCTTTGATTCAACTTTCCTTGACTATTCAAATATTGCAAAGCTTGATGATCAGTATACAAAACAAACTCCTTAGGAAGTAGATAGTGTCTCCACTTCTTCAATGCCTGAACTATAGCATAAAATTCTTGATCATAGGCAGAATATTTTCTCTTGGCATCATTTAACTTCTCACTGAAATAAGCAATAGGTTTACCTTCTTGGCTCATAACAGCTCCTATTGTAGTACCACTAGCATCACAGTCTACTTGAAACACCTTATTAAAATCTGGAAGTGCTAAAACAGGTTGTTCTGTAACTTTCTGTTTCAACAATTTAAAACTCTTATCTGCCCCATTAGTCCACTTGAACTCTTTTCTATCCCCTCTCATTGTTTTAGTCAAGGGTCCACAAATACTACTAAAATTTATGATAAACTTTCTGTAAAAGTTACCCAAACCATGAAAAGATATTACCTCAGTAGCACTCCTTGGAGTAGGCCATTCAAGGATAGCCTATACTTTCTCTGGGTCCATTTTCATACCTTCTGCTGAAACTACAAATCCTAAATATACTAACTCCTTCACAAAATTGCACTTCTTCAAATTAATCAGCAATTTGTCATCTCTCAGCTTCTCAAACACCATACGAATATGCATCATATGCTCTTCCAATGTCTTACTAAAGATCAAAATATCATCTAGGTACACAATGACAAACTTACCCATAAATTATTTCATAACTTAGTTCATGAGCCACATGAAAGTGCTCAGTGCGTTGGTTAGCCCAAAAGGCATGACTAACCACTCATACAGTCCTTCCTTTGTCTTGAAGGCAGTCTTCCATTCATCTCCTTCTCTAATTCAAATCTGGTGATATCCACTCTTCAGATCTATCTTTGAGAAATACATAGCTCCACTCAAACAGTCCATAATATCATCCTTTCATGGAAATGGAAACCGGTACTTGATTGTGATCTTGTTTATTGCTCTAGAATCTGTACACATCTTCCATTCTCTATTCATATTTCTTGCTAATACTACTCGTACAGCACAGGGACTCAAACTCTCTTGAATCAACCCCTTTTACAATAACTCATGTGCTTATCTATTCAACTCTTCACTTTTTGCTAGTGTCATTCTATGTGTTGCCTTGTTTGGAAAATTGGCTCCTGGAATCAAATCCATGTGATGACTGATCTTCCTTACTGGTGGTAACCATCAGGTACATTATCAGATACAATATCCTAAAACTCATTCAACAAATCTGCAACCTCTACAGGTACATCATCTACTTCTTCTTTACCAGCTTTTGGAATTAAAGAAAAACATACATGCTCATGCCTCATACCATCTAGGAATTTCCTTCCATCAACAAAAGTTATTCTTGCATTACCACATACCTTTTCTTCAGTCTCTTTCAATGGCTTTAGCTTATGTCACACTCCATCCTTTGTCAGGGAATAGGTATTCGCATGACCATTGTTTACAACACATCTGTCAAACTGCCATGGTCTACCCAACAACATATGACATGCATCCATAGATATGACATCACATAGTACTTCATCTTGGTACCCGCCGATCTTGAACTTTACCAGGCACTATTCACTGATCATGACCTTGTGGTCATCCTGCACCCAGGCAATCCGATATGGATGTGGGTGTTTCTATTTCTTGAGCTTCAACTTTGTCACCATCTCTTCTGACACCAAATTGTCAGTGCTTCCACTATCAATAATCACATCACAACATTTACCCTCACACTTGCATCTAGTGCGAAACAGGCTCCTTGTTTGTTCAGGTTCATTCTCACCATTCAGCAGGACTCTTCTGTTAATCAACATTTCTACTCTTTCAGCATCTTCTGAATTTGATGATCTAACATCTTCATCTACATGTGCAACTCTAGCTTGGCCTTCATTCCTCCTATCTGTCCTTCCTTGGCATTGAGGACATTAAAATTCCCTATGACCTTCTTCTCCACAGTGAAAATATGTTCCACAGAAGCCTCCTCTTCCTGAACCTTTTCCTCTTCCTCTTCCTCTCTGATCTCTATTATTCTGATTTTGGAAATGATTGAAATTGTTTCCTCTCTGATTCTGACTGCTATTGGCCTCATCCTTCTTTTTTGAATCTTCATTTCAGCCTCCATATGACTGTCCACCATATCATTCACCATCACCTCTTCCATTTTGTCTTCTCTCAAACTTCTTGTTAAGCTTTTCCTCCACTTTTAGGGCAAACTGGTATGCCTCTTCAATAATGTTCATTCGAACCAGATTCAGCTCCTCCTAAATGCTTGGTGTCAACCCATTAAGGTAACGAGCAACTTTCTCCTTATCAGCCTCCACATGGCCTATTTTGATGAGGATTTGGTAGAACTCCTTTGTATACTTCTGAACAGATCTTCCTGCTTGCTTCAAACTTTGCATCTTCTTCAGTAGGTCAAGCTCATAATCAACAAGAATGAACTGTCGCTTCAATTTATCCACCATACGATCCCATCTTGTGATTTTGTCTTTCCCTCTTCTATTTTTCTCCAATTGAATCTCTTGCCACCAGATCTTTGCATGACCTTTCAGTCTGGCCTTCGCGAATTTGACCCTATCAGGATCCTTAATATCTTCATACTCAAAATATTCTTCACATTCATTGATCTAGTCGATCAATTCTTCTAGGTTAAGATTTCCTGAAAATGCAAGAACCTCGATCTTAGGTCTTTTTTCAATCTCAAAAATGGCCCAAAAAAGCCTTTCTTCTTCTTGATTCAAAATTTTGCCTTCTTCTTCTTCTTGATCATCATTTCCTTCTTCAGCTTCATCCTCACTTTTGTCTCTGACATTAAGATTCATTCCTCTGCGAATCTCCTCTTGCAATGCTCACACTTGTCTCTAGAGTGCTCTAACCTCAAGTGTTACAACACCAGCTCTTCCGCCATGTTCCCTTCATGGAGGCATTTTCGTGATTCTCATTGAAACCCTAACCATGGTCCTAGCGTAAACTACCTCACAGTCAGCATTTTATTTACATAGAAACCCTAACCCACGGTCCTAGTGCAAATAGCCTCACAATTGGCGATCTATTTACACACTCAAGAACTCTTGCTCTGATACCACTTGATGAAGGTGCTCCCCTTAATACCACAAACACATAACAGAAACAGAGAAACAACAATAATATACAAGAACAAAAAATTGGCTTCTTATTATCTCCACAAATGTGGAATTATAAAATTTTAGAATTACAATATGCAAAGCCACATGGGCATTCCCTTACAATATTCCATAGGACAAAGCCTCGAATCAATACCCAGATCTACTACCAGAACTGTCCTAGATAACACTACGGGCCTTCTTTATATAGGCATTTTCCACCACCCGAGAAGGTTCCAGAAATTTAGCCCTTAGGGCCAACCGAACTTAGAAGTATTTTATTTTTCAATTTATTACATCAAAGTCAGCTCAAAATAACTTTTGAAACCCGAACAAAAATTTTGAAAGAAAATTATTTTCTGCCATTTCAGGTGGGCCGACTTTCAAAGACCATAAGTAATCACCAGTTGACCCGATTGACTATTATAACCCCATTTCAGAAAGACCACGAAGCGCTTTATAGGCTTGACTAGCGGAAGCGCCTATCACCCAAATTCTTGACCTCATCTGAGGCCTCTAAAGCCTTCAAAACTGAGTTCAAAGTTTCTGTACCCTGCTGCCAATACCAAAAATCTTCAATATCTTCAAAACTAGACCTGATCTGGCCATGAAACTTTACTATCAGGCTGATATGACTGAGATGAACCTCCACATGTAAAATCAGAACATTCCAAGATCGTATGGCCAACTTACTAAAAACAACAAGTTTCCATAAATAGCAGCTCTACACAAGATAGCCCTTATTGAATACAAAAATAGAAATATTTTTGGGTGATGCAAGATTGCTCTTACACCCAGGATGCTCTTGCATTAGAAAGTGATACTGAGATTAATGATGAAATAGGATTTGTAGCAATTAAAGAAGAAAATTTTGAATCTGATATTAAGGAAGAAAAAGCATTAGTTTCCCAAGTTGAAAAGAAAGTTGATTGGATTATAGACAGTGGTTGTTCACATCATATGACTGGTGACATGAAGAAGTTCATAAAGTTTAACAACTATGATGGAGGAATTGTTAGAGTTGGTAACAATGCACCTTGTTTGATTAAAGGTATATGATCTATTACTCTTGATGGAAAGACTAATACTAATGATGTTTACTTTGTTGATAGATTGAAACATAATGTTTTGAGTGTTGGATAGTTAGTGGATAAGGGATATCAAGTTTGGTTTACTAAAAAAACTTGTGTGATAAAGGATAAAGATAGAAATCTGATTGGAACTGGATCTAGAACCAGAGGTAATGTATTTTAGTTGAATCCTATTGAGATGACATGTTTGATTACTAAAATTGATGACAGTTTGTTGTGGCATAGAAGGTTTTGTCATATAAACTTTGATAACATTGTGAAAGTAAGTACTACACTTGCAGTAAGGGATTTGCCTAAAATTATGAAGCCTACTAACATGATTTGCAAAGAATGTGTGATGGCTAAGCAAAAGAGAAGTTCATTTCCTAGTAAGAAGTTCACATCGGCGGAGAATTTGGAGATTGTTCATATGGACTTGAGCTGTCCTACTAGGACTAGATGATTCTATGGAGAAAGGTATTTTATGATTCTTGTTGATGATTTTACAAGAATGATGTGGATTGCATTTCTAAAAGAAAAATCTAAAGCATTTGATAAGTTTAAGATCATTAAAAATAAAGTTGAGAATGAATCTAGAATGAAGATTAAATGTTTGAGATTTGATAGAGGTGGTGAATTTACTTCTAGAGAGTTTAACACTTTTTGTGAAGTGAATTGTATTAAGAGACAGTTTTGAGCCCCTAGAACACCTGAACAAAATGGTATTGCAGAAAGAAGAAATAGGTTAGTGACTGAAGCAACAAAAGCTATGTTATTTGAAAATGATTTGGCGAAGACATTTTGGAGAGAAGCAGTGAATACAGTAGTATATACAATGAATAGAGTACAAATCAAAGTAGACACAAACAAGACACCTTATGAATTATGGTTTGGACATGCACCCTCAGTTAAGTATTTTATAAATTTTGGAAGCAAATGTTATATAAAGAGAGATCATGATATTGGAAATTTTGATCCTAGAAGTGATGAAGGTATTTTTCTTGGATATTCTTTGAAGAGCAAAGCATATAGATGTTACAATAAGAGAACTAAAACTATTGTTGAAAGTGAAAATGTTAAAGTTGATGAGAAGTTTAAAATTCAGGAAAGAATGCTTCACTATGAATCTGATGAAGAACCTCATCCTTAGCCTAACATTGAAACTACTGAATTATTCTATGAAACTGATAGTGAATTACTGAATGGGAGTCATGCAGAAGAAACTAGAGAGGAATCTAGAGAAGAATCTATAGTTGAAGCAAGATCTGTAACTATGACACCAAACAGGTATATATCAAGACATCATCCTGTTGAACAAGTTATTGGAAGTTTGGACATAGGAGTTCTAACTCGAAATAAGGTACATTTATGTTTAATTTCTCAAATTGAACCTAAATCTACTAGTGAAGCTTGTGAAGATGAACATTGGATTAATGCTATGAAAGAAAAACTAGATCAAATTGAAAAGAACAAGACATGGGAATTGGTCCCTAGACCTAAAGACAAGAATGTGGTTGGAACTAAATGGGTATTCAAAAACAAGATGAATGAACAAGTAGAAGTAGTAAGAAACAAAGCAAGATTAGTTTGTAAAGGATACTCGCAGCAAGAAGGAATTGACTATGAAGAAAATTTTGCACCTATGGCAAGAATTGAAGTAGTAAGAATGTTCTTGACCTATGCATCTTTTAAGAAATTCAAAGTGTATCAGATGGATGTGAAGTCAGCATTTCTGAATGGAGAATTGGAAGAAGAAGTCTACATTGAGCAGCCTGAAGGTTTTCCTTTGACTCAAGAAGGAGACATGGTATGTAAACTAAAAAAAGCATTATATGGACTAAAGCAAACACCTAGAACTTGGTATGCTAGATTGGATAAGTATTTGTTGAAATTAAGATTTACTAAAGGAACAACTGATAGCAATCTATATACAAAAGAAATTGAAAATGGTTTGTTGATTATAGTTATTTTTGTTGATGACATTATCTTTGGAGGAGAAGATGAAGCTAGTGACAAATTTGCTGATGAAATGAAGATTAAATTTGAAATGAGTATGATTGGTGAGATGAAATAATTTTTGGGATTACAGATAACACAGAACAGTGATGGTATCTTTGTATGTCAGACAAAGTACTTGAATGATTTGCTGAAAAGATTTGGAATGGAGAACTATAAACCAGTTGGAACACCTATGGTTACAGGACATAAACTATCTAGCAAAGATGAAACATCGATAGTTGAGCAGAAGAAATACAGATCCATGATTGGAGGATTGCAGTACTTAACACATACTAGACCGGATATACACCATTCAGTTGGAATGGTAGCAAGATTTCAAGCTGAACCTAGAGAGTCACATTATGCAGCAGTAAAGAGGATATTGAGATATTTAAGAGGTACAATGGACTATGGATTGTGGTATAAAAAATATGATGATTTTACCCTATGTGCATATACATATGCTGATTGGGGAGGTAGTGTTGATGACAAGAAAAGCACCAGTGGTGGAGCCTTTTTTCTTGGAGGAAGATTAGTTTCTTGGCTAAGCAAGAAGCAAAATTGTATTTCGCAGAGCACAACAGAAGTAGAGTATGTAGCAGCAACAAACAATTGCAACCAAATAATTTGGATGAAGCAGATGCTGAAAGATATTGGAATTAGATTTGTTGAGCCTGTTGTCATACATTGCGACAACACCAGTATAGTTAGTATGTCTAAGAATCTTGTTTTACATTTTAAGACTAAGCATATAGAGATCAAGTATCATGTTGTAAGAGAGAAAGTTACTGAAAAAGAAGTCAGATTGGAGTACATAAGCACAAAGGAACATATAGCAGACATATTTACAAAGCCTTTGCCTAAGGATACATTTGAGTATTTTAGAGGTATGCTTGGGGTTATGCCCTAGCCTACTTTTGAGTAATGATGCAGTTGGTTGCATCCGTCCAGTGGTATATGAGCCCTATCTTTCTTCTGGATTGGATGTTGGTACTTCCTCTATGGGGGAGTATGTGAGCTGAGTCATAAGGATTCTTGTGAATGTATTTTTCTGAATAGTGTCTATTGACATTGAGTTGTTGTTGACATAGTGATGAAATTTTTGTCATTGATGTCAATGGGGGAGAAGTGTACATGAAAAACCATTTGTTGGAGAGAACTAAATAGGATAATGAAGAAAGATTTGAAATGTTTGTCAGAGCATCAGTGTTGCAGTATTGGATTTTTAGAACATTGGATGTTTTTCATCTATGTTGCCATCAATGCCAATGGGGGAGATTGTTAGGAATGAATGCTGGATGTTGGCAGTCATTCTATAGTAGTTGTTGTTGCATTCATGACTATGATTGTCATTGATGTCAACACAGTGATCTTCTAGAGACTAGCAAAGAAGAAGATAGTGTTTTGATTAGCGCACGTGGGATATTGTAGATACAGCTATGTGATATTGAGGTTATATTCTTTGATATGTTATTTTCCTATGGTTATGAGCACAGATAGAAATTCATTTATTCATAAAAGTTATGAGCATTTCTGTGGAAGTAGTATTTAGGCAGTGTTCCTGAGTAGCGGTTTGTGGAAATCAGATGATATCTCCTAATTAGGATCGAATCTAGTTTTGCGCAGTTAAAGGGAAGGTTGAGACACATTGATTATGATGTGGTTCATAGTGCAAACTTTGAGGTCACATGAGTGAAGAGTTATTACATCTGAAAGCTGACAGTTTTGTGTAATTCTAATGTAGCGTGTGGAAACTTTTATTTTGTATTGTGTGCTGACTCATTTGTAATTATTTGAGTGTGGTATAAAGGAAGGAATGTTTTTCTTTATTGGATATGCAAGGAATAAGAGTAGCAATGTGAAAGAAGTGTGAGCATGGTATGGTTGAATGTGAATGTAAGCATGAAGTGAAGAAAAGAGCTAATGAAGTTGTGAAAGCGAAATTGTGAAGGAAGACATGTGAAGTACAGAGATCTGAAATTGAGATTTGGTGTAGCAGAGAGTGTGGTTTTGCATAGTAAGAAGGTAACATATTTCATATTATTTTGCTGAATAATATTAAGGTCATTTGGACAGTGTGTTCAGTGATCTTACCCTAAAGTTGTTTGGGTAGTGGGTCCTTCTGTCTTCCATAACTCCTAACAGGGTTAGAATCTTTTAATAGGGATTCAAAATCTCCTAACAGGGATTCATATGTACTGAATGTATTTCATAAGACTCCTAATAGAGTCCATCCTTTCACAAGGAATATTCATATTAGTGCATCTTTTGTGGGCATCATTCCCACCGGGGTTTACTCTTTGATCAAGAGGTTCCCTAGTCAACATATCTTGTGTTATTGTGTCATTGTGTATGAATATCTTTCTATGGTTGGTAATTACATTGCTTACATGGTTAAATGTTGTTGAAGTTGATAAAGGTTATAATTATCTGATAACTGATTCACTCCCCCTCTCAGTTATCTTTGTGGACTTTTCTTTCTAATAGGTTTATATAAGAAATATTTGATTTTAAAAAAAATCTATTCTTGTGTTGGTCAAAATTATGACCCTAAAGAGTGGTCATAATTCTGACTAATACGTGAATAGAAGTTAAAAAAAAGTCAAATTTTATACATATATCCCACCTACTAGCACATTTCATTTTATTTCATTTTGGCATAGTCCACAAGAAAAGGAGTGTTGAAGGAGGCGGTATAAGGTGGGAAGCTGCACTGCGTCGACACTGCACGCATATATGCAAGTAAGTTCGAACTAGTGGTTGAATATCATGAAAGTGTGGATCGATGGGTAATAAAATATTCATTTTC
Source organism: Chamaecyparis obtusa (assembly GCA_027943335.1). NCBI lineage: Eukaryota > Viridiplantae > Streptophyta > Pinopsida > Cupressales > Cupressaceae > Chamaecyparis > Chamaecyparis obtusa. The sequence goes on from BSBK01002634.1 coordinate 1,273,538, forward strand.
TGCTATTTCATTTACCTTTGGAGTCTTCTATTGCTTGGCTTGGCGTGTTAATGAGTTAGTAGGTTTTACTTGTTCCATTTCAAACCATTTTTGAATGAACTCTACTTTTCTTTGAAAATCTGTACGCTTGGTGTTAATTCTTGTGTTTATCCAACTGCAACCGTCTTAATTTTTTGTTAATATATGGAAATCCCATGAACTCTAAGGGCCCAATTCATCCAACAACTTGATCCCACATGGTTTTTGTCTGCTACTGCAATCGAGTTTCATCTTGTCTGGTTGAATACATACGAAATATTCAACCTAGGGCATCATTGTTGAAGAAGAAAACTAACCTTCCCAACTCTGATTTTTTGAATTCTTGTAAAGCATTTCCTTAACTCACCTTTCACATAGTGGCATTGAATCCCAATGGTGAAAATGTGAGTTAGGGCCACATCTTCCAACCCGGCCTCAATTCTTGTGGTCCTCCGACCTGCAGGCACAAAACTTCCTCTAACTCGAGCGAATAGAAGCTAAATCACCTCAAATAAAATGTAAATGAAAGCTAACTCATCAACCAAGATTATACAATCACTGGTTCAATAGTTGGAATCCATACAAGTTCGTGTAACACACTGAACTCTCAGAAAAATAGTTTATTTTCATTCAGATTTTCCTCAAACTGTAACTCTTGATCAATCTAACCGATTGAACAAAGTTCTTCACATCTAAAAAAAACCTTCCCCCAACCAATTCAATTGACTATAAGGTGGTTGTAACTATTTGGGAGCAGATTGCAACAAAAGGATCAACATTTAAAAAGTTGCTATCGACAACATTGTGTTGCACAAAGATAGAAAAGTCATTGTCAACAACATTGTCAGAAAATGACAACCTTTGGAAAAACTAACAACACTAAACATTCAAGCATCCCACCAATGTGGGAAAATGCCACAAAACAACTACAAAAATCATAAAATGGTCAAAATGACCCTAAAACACTTCTGCAACCTAAACACTAAAACTAACCTGACAACCCAAAGAATTAAGACAACCTTGGTTTATAGACATACCAAAGGATCCTTATTCACACAAGAAGGACTAAAACCAAACCATAGGAAGGTCTAGGAATTTAGAAGACATCCTTTATTACAAAGAAAAACAAAACATAGAACTTAAGTCCCAAAGCAAAACTGAATGGCCTAGGTGCCCTGCACTAATACACCCCCCATCCCACAATCCACACCCATCCACTCATGTCAAGATCTTATCCAAAATCATGTTGAAATATCCATTGACCTAAATCAAGATCCTTCCCTCTCACTTCCTTCGTTACATAATCACTTTTGGAGTATATTCTAAAGTCCTTGAATCCAAGAAAATGTAAGTCAATAACACCAAATATATCACTTAGAAGTCTTGTGAAGAGTCTTGGTGAGTTTAATCCTTTTGAAGCACTTTAGAAATATTGAATACACCATTTCTTGCCAACTATTTGAAAAAGCAATGATGTATTCAATATTTCTAAAGTGCTTCAAAAGGGTGCTTAAACTCACCAAGACTCTTCACAAGACTTCTAATGTTTGTAAGCTATACTTGAAAAAAATTGCAAGTTTGTTGTAATATCTTGTAGTGATGTTGCAGTTACTATTTTCCCTTGTTAACACCAAATTACAAACTTGGAATGAAGGTTTCATATTCAACAACATTAGTACTGCAATAGAAATGTAATTTAAAAGTTGGAAGATAGTCACTGTTCCTTGCCTCCTTTCACCTTCCCTACATAAACACTTATAGGCCCAGGTAATACAAGGAAAGGCTTCTCCCACAAGTCACATTAAACACATAAAGTGGGAGAGCCTAGGAAATCATTGGTTCTTCAAGACAAAGATTGTTTGCATGCCAAGCACTGTACAAGAACAGTCAATAAAAGGAATGAAATTCTTTGATTTTAAGACTTCAAAACAATATAATTAGTACATGGAATGATCAAAACTTATAATACCAATCAATGAATGCTTTTCCTATCAATTCTTCATTGAATAGAGATTTTAATAATATAAACACCAGGTCGTGTCTTCATGAGTAGAGAAGTGATTGTTTGTAAAGAATTAAAAGTTTATTGCTTTGTTAGTTCATTACATTATCTTCTTCGACCATACACACCTCCCCACAACTTCTAAGACTCCTCTCCCATAAAAATCACATATAAAACCAGCCAAAATCCCCTTACAAACTATTTTTCAACTTCTTCTTAACCTGTACAGTCAGTTATATGACTGTTACAGTTAGTTATTTGTTTGCATTGTTGCCTAGTTGACAACTAGCTGTCAACTTTGACCACTTTAATATTTCTTGCATCATCTTTAACCTTTCAAAAGGTTTTAGGCCCCTATCCTAATCCCCTAAAATCCCTAAACCTCTACTAAATCCTCATTTATCCCTTTAAGCCATAATTGCATAAAAATGCAATTTTACATCTTTTTGGCATCTTTGCACTTTGAAGTGCAATTACATGATAATAATGGCATCAATGGCCATATAAAAAAATTAGATATACCTATAGGTCCTTGAACTTTACATAAATCCTTGGATCACTAATGTAGGGGCATTCTTGGGTCCTCGGTGAATCTGCATGGTGGTGTGTTACTTGGCCGGTGTTACTTGGTTGCAGCCTTAACCAATGGTCTTGGTTATTGAAGGAAGCTCGGTCACTGAAGGAACTCAGTGAGACTTCTTGTGCTTGGTGGAACTAGTGCTCGGTAATGCCTATGTTTCTCGATGTTGCTTGGCTTGGTCGGTTGTTTCACTGGTGCTTGATTGTTTTGGTTTACTGACTGGAGTTCTTGAATATTTTCTTGGCTGACTTGGTGCATTTAATGTTGGTAGATTTTGTTGGATTCTCCTATGTGGATCTGGAGGCTGACATGTTGAATTAAATAATTGTAAGGCTATTTGAGAGCTGACTTGTATTGCATTTAATATTTGTTTGGGAGGAGTTAATGGTTTCATCCAGCTAACTTGTGGTTGATGATTAGTATTTATAGGATGTTTGGGTAGTTGTTTAGGAGGGAGATTGGAAGTTCTAAGAGAAGATCTGGGGTAGCAGATAAGTGAAGTTGTGGAAAAGATCCTATAAGGTCTTGCAAATCAGATTGTTATCTGATAGTTTGTAATAGCAGAGCTAGTGGATTTCATACTTGGAGACAAGGAGATTGCTTGGTGGCTTGCGAGAACAAGTTTAGATCTTCCTTAGGGTTTCCATCAGTTGCTGATAGTTTTTAGAACTGAACTAGATGGAGTTGTATTGGATCTTGTTGATCTTGCAGAATTACTTCTTAATTGTAACTGGCCCTAACCCGGAAGGCCTTATAGTTGGGCATGTTAATGGAAAATTGAAACATATCTTTGTTGTATTATTTCATTATGTTGTTCTGAAGCTACGAGGTTAGACTGTCCTTCATTGGATCCACCATCCTCGACCTGTGTCAGGTCATATCAGAGCAGAGTTGATCTTGTTGAGTGAAGGTTGACCTAGCAAGGTTGAACTTGTAAAGTTGATCTTGTGGGCAAAGAGATCATATGATCTGATTTGAAGATCTGTAGCACTGAACTTGTGGAATCTTGCCCTAGTTGTTTGTAAGGTGGTAGGTTGCGATCTGACTTGCATACAACTTGGAGGTTGTCATAAGGTGGTCGGTGTAGGGTTTTGTTGCAGAGGGTTTCTCTTATTTTTAAGGATGCCTTTGAGAAGACTAGACCCTAGAGTGATTGCGGATCTCTTTGATACTGTGGAATCTAGGATTACAGAGAAGATGAAATCTGATTTTAGATCTGAGATGGAGTTGATGAAGAATGACATGGTCACCGAGATCATGAGAGGTATGACTGGTGTACCTCAGAATGTTGGTATTGATAATGGTTATGAGGAAGCTGCTGAAGAATTTGAAGCTGCTAGATCTAGTGGTGATGACTAGAGGGATAGATTTGGTGAAGATAGAACTTCTCGATTGCATAGATCTAGAGCTCGATTAAGTAATAGCTACCGAATGGAAGTTTCTACTTTCTTTGGTACCTTGAAGCCCAAGAATTTGATTGACTAGATTAGTGAACTTGAATATTTCTTTGAGTTGGAAGAAATTGAAGATCCTCTTCAAGTGAGGTTAGCATAGACAAAATTAAAAGGACATGCTACTCTTTGGTGGAAAGAATTACAAAGAGATAGAGAAGATAAATTTGAAATGAAGATCAATCGGTGGAGGTTGATGGTGACTAAGTTGAAAGCTATGTTCATACCTATTGACTATGAGATTGACTTATTTAAGAAGTTACAAAATCTGAAACAGAAGGATTTGACTATTGAAGATTATACCGAGGAGTTCTACAAACTTACTATTCGGTCTAGACATAGAGAACTTGGTAAGGAAAAGGTAGCTCGATATGTGAATGGTTTGAGATTCAATATTTAGGATGAGCTTGGTATGCTGAAGATTAATTCTATTGAAGATGCTTATCAATATGCTTTGAAGGTAGAAGATAAGTTGAAGAGGAAACAACATAGTAATCCCCAAGGGAAGGAAAATATTGATCACACGGTGAAGGATAAACCGATTGCAGAAGATGAACAAAAACCTATAGAACTGAAGAAGAAGACATGTAGAGTTATCTTTAAGGGTACTTGCTATAACTATGGTGATGAAGGACACTATTCTTTTGAGTGTACATAGAAGAAGCTTGGTGACTGACAGACTACTGTGGTGAATGAAAATGTTGAGAATGAACCTGAATCTAAGAACTTGTTGATTTGGTGAACATTGCTCAGTACAAAGGAGGAACATTGTTAGAGGAGTAACTTGTTCAGGACTCAGTACAAGTCTAGAGGTAAACTTTGTGATGTTATTGTTGACAGTGGTAGTATTGATAACCTTGTTGCTGAGGACATAGTTCAGAAACTTGGTTTGAGTAGAATGAAACACCCACATCCTTATAGGATTGTCTAGTTTCAAGATGATCATGCTCTAGAAGTAAGAGAACAATGCTTTGTTAATGTTTAGATTGGCTAGTATAAGGATCTTGTGTTATGTGATATTGTGGAGATGAATAGTTGTCATATATTGCTTGTTAGACCTTGACAATATGATTGTAGAGCTATGTATGATTGTGTGAAGAATGTGTTTACTATTGAAAAGGATGACATGAAGTTTTCCCTGATGCCTTTGCTGGATACAACACTCGGTAGGAGGAGTCTGAGTATTGGTAGCTGAGTTGAGTTGGTAGATCTTGAGAGAATGAATGATCAGTTTGGAGAACAAACCTGTGTGTTATCAAGGAAAGATTTGAAGAGATGGAGGAAGCTGAAGTGGAAGAGTATGCAAAGTGAAAAGGTGGAGGACATTAATGAGAAGAACCAGTTCAGGGTTTATGTGTTGAATCCCAGAAAATGATCTTCCCACATATGAACATCTTTTTGAACTTGGGGTGTCTGATATAGGGGCATTCTTGGGTCCTCGGTGAATTTGCATGGTGGTGTGTTACTTGGCTAGTGTTACTCGGTTGTAGCCTTAACTAATGGTCTTAGTTATTAAAGGAAGCTCAGTTGCTGAAGGAACTCGGTGAGACTTCTTGTGCTTGGTGGAACTGGTGCTCGATAATGCCTATGTTTCTCAATGTTTCTTGGCTAGGTTAGTTGTTTCACTGGTGCTCAATTGTTCTAGTTTATCGACTAGAGTTCTTGAATATTTTCTTGGTCGAATTGGTGCATTTAATGTTGGTAGCTTTTGTTGGATTCTCCTATGTGGATCTAAAGGCTGACATGTTGAATTAAATAATTGTAAGGCTATTTGAGAGCTGACTTGTATTGCATTTAATATTTGTTTGGGAGGAGTTAATGGTTTCATCCAGCCAACTTGTGGCTGATGATTAGTATTTATAGGATGTTTGGGTAGTTGTTTAGGAGGGAGATTGGAAGTTTTGAGAGAAGATCTGGGGTAGCAGATAAGTGAAGTTGTGGAAAAGATCCTATGAGGTCTTGCAGATCAAATTATTATTTGATAGTTTGTAATAGTAGAGCTAGTGGTTTGCATACTTGGAGACAAGGAGATTTTTTGGTGGCTTGCGAGCACAAGTTTAGATCTACCTTAGGGTTTCCATTAGTTGCTAATAGTTTTCAAAACTGAACTAGCTGAAGTTGTATTGGATCTTGTTGATCTTGTAGAATTACTTCTTGATTGTAATTGGCCCTAACTTGGAAGGCCTTACAACCGGCCATGTTAATGGAAAATATGTTTTGAAACATATCTTTGTTGTGTTATTCTATTGTGTTGTTCTGAAGCTAAGAGGTTGGACTATCCTTCATTGGATCCATCATCCTTGACCTGCGTCAATCACTCAAGTGACCAGTCACTATCACCACACCAGTCAATTCCTTGGTGTTATCAGTGAAAAAAATAATGAAATGATAACATAAACAAGTAAAACTAATGCAAAGAAACATTTCTACATCTAAGCCAAGAAAAGATCACGCTCCAATCAAACACAACAATTTATTGTTGTCTGACTGTACCCGCAGGCCAGTGGACTACAAAGTTTGCAAAGAAATTTGATTTTTATTTTAAAAAAAAGACTTATTACATTTTCAATGGTTTCAATCCAATCAATCTCCACACCCTTCTCATGTGGAACCCCATCCCAAATAGACACTAACTCTCCAAATACCTGATAGCAACCAACCAACTATTTCTAACTGTCATTTTAACAGTCTAAAATTGACTGTGACTAAGAAAACACAAGATTGTTTTCAAGTTGACAACAAATGTTGTCAACTTGACAACACAATACCTATTGCCCATTCTAAAGACTTATAAAAGGTTTAAAGACAACCTTTGAAAACCAACTAACCTATAACCCCCTTAATGAGCCTCTTAGGCTTATATTGCCAAAATAGGCAATTTACAAGTTTTTGCACTTTTAGTGCTTTTAACAATATTTAAAGGCTCTAAAGGTCCGATTACATATTTATAGACCCTTATAGGTCATTTCCATCATCCCTTAGCCTAGGGTCAATCCATAGCCATTCCTAGTGACCCCTAGGTACCCTTTAGGCTTATTATCAAATATATATAATTCCTATTATCATATAAATAAATATATTTTATAATAATATTGAAATAGGAATTATATATATTTGATAATAATATTGAAATAAGAATTATAAGTATGATAACTAGAAATGAGATATCCAAGGTTACAAACTAGCAAGGGTCATTACAATTGGCCATAATAAAAATATTATTGACCTTATAAGTCTTTGACATCATTGCATGACCATTATTGGACTATTACATCATCAAATGACCCTTGAGGGCCATGTTGTTTTCACCTCTACCCAAGGATCTATCATTGACTCTGGTTCACTCCTTAGGTCATGTCCTTGACCTTGGTGCTCCTGCACCATGAGTGGAAGGAGAGAATTAGGGTGGGATGTGTAAGAGACCAAATTTGTAATGATTCGAATCAATAAATAAAAATCATCCTTGCAATAGTAAATCTCTGCCCATGGGTATAGTCACTACAACAGTGAATTAAATTGCTTATGGAAACATGTTCTTGAGTGAATAGTGATGTAAGATCATTGCCTTGTGTCAAAACCAAATAGATCAATGATCGAAGTTTTTAGATTCTGAGAACACATATATTCAGTAGAGGTTATAAGAAGGGATATTTGTAAAAGATTTGATAGATCTCTAAAATTCTATAGAATATCTTCTTTACTGAGTTGAGGTGGGACAAAAGTAACATAGCTCTATGAAACCTTCACAAATATCCCTTCTTTGGCCTCCACTTATACCTCTTCTCAGAATCTAGAAACTTTTCAAAGAAACAGGTGATGAACATGCAGATCTTCCTAAGCACTACTGGGAGCTAACCTAGCAACACATGTACTATTGTGAAAATCATCACAAGTCCATTTGTTTCTAGGTCTAGTTCCCAGTAATGCTTGGTCAAATCTGCATGTTTGTCAAATGTAAATGGAATACTTTGTGTCTGACATACTTAAATGGAATACACCAGGAAGTACCAAATGATGAATGCTCAATTGTTATAATGGCAAAGCATCATAACCATCCATCTCTAGAACTTGATTTTTTTATAGTCCTAATGATTTTTCTTATTTTTTGTCTTTTGTCCCTTTTTTATTTCCTATGTTTGTGCTTTGTGACAGGGTTTTGAACGTTGTTGAAAAAGCGTGTTTCTTTTTTTGATTGTCATGGGGTTCCGTATTATTTGGTGCTCTTGATAAATTAGGCCTTGAATTTGAATTTTTGTTCACTGTTTTATTGTAGCTTCATATTTCATTCATTTTTCATATACACAAAGACTACACATGCTGATAAAAAGATGAGCTATTTGATTTAGGTTTACTGTTCATGATTGTAAATGGTTAATATTTATGATGGTACTCGGTGTATTCCATTTAAAAATAATCATGTTTCTATGGCTATGATAAAAGTCCCTCTTTGTTGAGAAAATTAGAGTTGACAAAATGGTTGTTCAACGAATGTATCTTCTATTAGAGCCATTTCATATGCACAAATGATGAACATGCAAATTTGCGTAAGCACTACTGAGAGCTTAACCTACAACACATGTACTATTGTGAAATATCATCACATGTCCATTTGTTCTAGGGTCTAGCTCCTAGTAATACTTGGTCGACAAATCTACATGTTTGTCACCTTTGCATATACCTTCTTTGATCAACTCTTATATGCACATGTACTATTGTGAACATGCAGATTTTCCTAAGCACTACTAGGAGCTTACCCAATAACACATGTACTATTATGAAAATCATATCACAAGTCCATTTGTTGTTGGGTCAAGCTCCTAGTAATGCTTGGTCAAATTTGCATGTTTGTTGAATCTAAATGGAATACTTTGTGCCTGACATACTTAAATGGAATACACAATACCAAATGATGAATGCTCAATTGTTGTAATGGAAAAGCATCATAACCATCCATTTCTAAAATTTTATTTTCTATAGTCTTAATGATTTTTCTATAGTCCTAATGATTTTGAACATTGTTGACAAAGACTGCTTCTTTTTGTGATTATAGTCTTAATGATTTTTCTATAGTTGTAATGATTTTTCTTATTTCTTGTCTTTTGTCCCTTTTTTATTTCCTATGTCTGTGCTTCGTGATAGGATTTTGTCACCTTCTTTTGGTGGTATATTTCATTCACTCTATGTGGAATATTTTTTTGTTCATTATTTTATTTCAGCTTGATATTTATTTTATTTTTCATATACACAGAGACTACACATGATAAAAAAAATGAGCTATTTGATTTAGGTTTACTTTTCATGATTGTAAATGGTTAATATTTCTGATGGTACTCCTTGGTGTATTCCATATAAAAATAATAAGGTTTCTATGGTATGATAAATGTCCCTTTGCGTTGAGAAAATTAGAGTTGAAAAATGGTTGTTCAGTGACGATTTGTATTTGCAGGTTGTAGACAAATCATCCTTCTTCCACCAATGAGTCATTCCATTCAAGAAAGACCATGTTTGACGATATCAGCCCACAACAAAATAGGGAGACAATTACTAGATTGTGGTCTAACTTTAAAAGAAAAGGTGATGGAAAATGTTATTGTCCCAACAAAATTTGTAAGGGCTTAAAGACTCGAAGATATCTAATCAAAAAAATTGAGGAACATTGTAGGCAACATGGTCACATTGAAGGGGGAAATGAATTTCTTACATTGGTATGCATTTTAATAATTTATAAAATACATAAGATGTGATTTGATGATGACATCATGGTCATGGTTAATTTAAGGTCATCATTTTGATATAGGTCAACCACCTTGGGTTTCATGTTATGGACTATGACAATTTGAAGAATGTGGATTTCCAAATGAGGGAACATGGAGGTGTGAATATAGAAGTAGAAGGTAATGATCCCATGGAAGAAGATCATGATGATCAAGAAGATCACGATGATCAAGATGATGATGATGTAGATGACCTTGATGTACCTATACTTGAGAAGGCATACAAGCCCCTATACGAAGGATCCCAAACAACTCTTCTTGCCATTGTATTGTTGCTACTGAACTTGAAGGTTATGAATGGTTTATCCAATGTAGCAATGACATGTATGTTAAGGTATGTCATCTTTTTTCATTTTTTTAGTCATAATTCCCTTACAATTAACAAAGGGTGAATCATGTAGCAATTAATATTCTTTATATTAACAAATTATATTTTTGGTCGTAGGTTGATAGGTGAGTGTTTGTTACCACCATCAAACATTCTACCTTGCTCGTACCGAGAATTATATGTCATTATGAAAGATATTGGAATAGAGTTTTAAACAATACATGCATGTCCAAATGATCATATTATATATCATTTAGAATTATAAACAACATGAATTTACAATAGAATGCCTTGATTGTCATATTAGTAGATATTGATTAGATTGAATAACAAAAAAGGTGCCTCACAAGGTTCTTCGGTATATTCCCATTATTCCATGTTTGCAACGATTATTCAGGTGCAATAGGTTGGCACAATTTATAGATTACCATTCACGCAATAGAAGTCGAGATGACATTATGCGAATGCCTGCAGATGGTTCGGTATTTAAGGAAATAGAGGAAACTTGGCCACACTTTAAAGAAGAACCTCATAATCTCAAGCTTTCATTGGTAGCAAACGGTGTCAATCTGTTTGGAGAGATGATATCTGTTTACTTGGTGTGGCCTATTTTTGTTATCAACAATAACATTCCTCCTTGGATGTCCATAAAGAGGGAGCACATAATGTTGGTAATGATTGTTCCAGGTATTTTTTCATTTACTAGTCATCTAAATTAATTTATTATAAATAATCCATCAAAATTGTCATAATAATTATGTAATATTTTTGTTCATTCAACTAGGTAAGTACCAAGTTAAAGATATCAATGTATATATTGAGCCCTTATCGATGAGTTGATGGTGTTATGGAATGGGGTCATTTTGTATGACATCTCTAGATCAATAGGACAAAGACAATTTCAATTCCATGCAATGCTTGTATGGACAATACATGATGCCCCTGGGCTAACACATTTTTGTGGTATGTTCTCTTCTTAACACGTCTTTTTTGCTATGTTATAGTGCTAACAAAAAATTAACATATTTAATCAAATTATACATGATCTTGTAGGTCTTCAGACAAAGGGAAAATTTGCATGTCCAGTTTGTGGTCCAAAGATGAAATCTCATCATTCAAAAATTTTAGGAAAGTAGGTGTTTGATGAGCATAGACACTTTCTCCACAAAAATCATAGTACTGAATTACTAAAAAACATCTTTTCAATGGGAAAGAAGAGGCTACATCAAAGCCACAAAGAATGACACTTCACCTATGGAAGTTGGAATACAATAAAATAAATCATCGAGGTAATGTCATTCCATTTGATGGTTTTTGTTTGAAATTTATATTTTGATATTGTGTTTTGTTTACTAATGATGTAATTGATGCTCATGAAGGTCATCAAGGCATTAATGACCAACTTTCAAAAGGACTAAAAAGTTATCCTATGCAATTTAGTAGGTTTTCGTATTATGAGAAACTCTCAATCATGCATTTGTTTGATGCTATGCATATTGGAAAGAATGTAACAAAGACATTATGAAAAATATTGGATGGAAGGCGTGCGATCAAATAACAATGGAGACCAGATTGATACAAGTGCCCTTACTTGGTTATTGTCAGAGTAGCAGAGCAATGCTATAAAATAAGTCATAAAAAAATACAATTTCCCACAAGATTTGCTGCGAACATAAACAATCTCATATCAAAGAAAAGTGAATTTGGGCCATGAATGAAAACACATGATTGACATACATTTATTAAGGTAATTCATGTTATTTTGTATTCACTATATATTTGTATATTGCATGTAGTTTTCATTGCATTATTTTATAAAATATTGATAAGATAATTTTACAAATATTGCAGTATGTTATACCTCTCTATCTCCCACACCACTTCGACAACAATGTCAAACAAGTTACACTAGTACATTTGAGGCCAAATTTTGACGACCATATGTCAGATTTCCAATGCCTATTTGTTAAAATTTTGACAAATGTGTCTGTCAAAATTTTTGCATTGGAAATGGTGATGAGAGTGACAACCGTCAGTTTTACAACAGTCTGCTATCAGAAAATGCCACATAAAAATCAAATTTACTATGGGACAGATCTATCGAAAAGGTGACCTTTACGACATTTGTTCTATCGTAATTGCAATAGATATGCATTAGATCTCTGATAGGAGAACCCATCGGATGTATGGTAGTACCGTCACAGTAATCTATCAAAGTAATAAACTTTGAATGGGACTATCCATCAGACGTATAGCGCGTCTATCAGAAAATATTTACTACGTGTCGAAAAAGTGACGGATTAGCATAGTAAAAATAACAAAGCTCAAGAGACCATCATAGCTGCTCTCCAGATTTGGTCCATATACTGACAAAATATTTTACATTTCGTTAGCTCATCAAATGAGGGGATTTGAAAGAATTTAATAGAATATTTTCATAATAACGTATATTATTTAAGTTGACGTTGCATGGATTTATCGACTCTGCGCACTTGTATACTACGAGCATAACCATAAAGAAGCATCTCCTCGCATGGCCTACATTAGTCAAACCATGGGAGGGGATGCTTATTTATGGCTCTGCTCAATGTATACAATTGCGTGAATTGATAAATTCATTCACCGTCAAATTAAAATAATATACGTTATACATGAAAATATCATCCATTAAATTCTTTCAAATCACCGCATTTGATGATCTAATAAAAAGTAAAATGTTTTTTCAGTATATGGACCAAGGATAGAGACCAACTATGATGGTCTCTTGAGCTCTGCTATCTTTAGTCCTAGCTACTGGGTAAGGGTTGAAAGACTTATACCTGTCGATCATTGAGAATAATCACCGCCTTGCCTTTATGTACACCGCATAGTATCTAATATAAGAGAAGGTAGAATATATGAATGAATAAAAGAAATGAAAGATACAATAAAATTATCTTGTTGGTTACCTTCTCAAGATGGATCCCAGTCTCACAAAAGTAATTTTATATGATCACTAGCACATTTCATACATGGATGAGAAATAGTATCCAAAGTTTCTAGATTCTGAGAAGAGGTATGAGTGGAGGCCAAAAAAGGGATATTTGTGAAGGTTTTATAGATGTAGTACTGAATCATCATCTCTGCACTGGTACTCAATCTAGAAATCCTCTCTAGAAAATATCCACATCTAGCAAATCTCCACAAAAATCCCTTCTAGCCTCTACTGTATATACATCTTCTCAGTATCTAAAAACTCTCCATCATTGATTCTCGTCATTTTTCACCATCTCTATGGACTGAGACCTTAAATTATTGAGCTTCTCTTTGTTTCAAGAATAGTTTAACATTTTCTACTTAACAGGGCCAAACATGTGAAGGTGGAAGCTCATTTGGACCCTCCTAGGAGCCTCTTATGACCCTTTATGACATTTTAAGACCTCTAAGATGTGTATTCTTAGGGGCCGTAAAGGGTTGTAAGGGGTCATAAGGGGTCCTGGGACACAACAGTTGAGAAACATAAATGTAGGCATCATGGTCACAAGTTTTTGGAGACAACATAATTGAGTGGTATACCTAGAAGATGCAAAGCAACCAGTACTCCTCTGGAACTGGAGGAGTAGTAGTTGCTTTGTATCATCTGGGTATACAACTCAATTAAGTTATCTCCAAAAAATTGTGACCATGATGCCTACATTTATGTTTCTTAGCTGTTGTGATATCTACATTTATGTTTCTCAGTTGTCGTACGTATTTATGTGCATGTTTTTAATGTGTTTGGGAAGACATATTTCTAGCCTGGGCCTGGATCCTATGACAATTAGCTTCATAACAATGAAGTAGATGACAGATGAGCAATTAGCTTACCAAGAAAAATCCCATAAATGAACTATGCGTACCCCAATTCATGTGGCCTCTATGCGTACCCAAAGGATAAATTTGAAACACAAGGGTAAGGTGTAAAGATCTCCCTAGTGATGCAAAATTAACTTCTTTTAGCCTTACCCTTGTTGTTTCAAATATATCCTTCAGGTACACGCAAAGGGCACAGGAATTGGGGGTACACATAGCTCATTTACGAGATTTTTCTTGGGAGCTAATTTCTTAACTCTCATCTACTTCATTTATTATCAAGCTAATTGTCAAAGGATCCAAGCCCAGGCTAGAAAGATGTCTTCCCATTCTGTTTAATCCACATTCCTTGTTCTTGTCAAACTTCCTTGGTACGGTAGGTGTGTTCTCTGTAGTACTCTTCTTCAATTTGTGTTCGATGATAAGCATCTTATTCTTCTTCCTAATTGCAACTAGAGCTCCCTTTTCATCAGGATTCAACTCCACTTCCCCCATCTCATCATCCTCATCACCCTTAGCTGCCATCCTAAGACCTTATTCCCTCTCCAGTTCTTCAAGCTTCTACAAGATATTTGGATCAATAAAGTCTACAACATTGTGTCCATCCATGATCTCAGGAATATCATCTTCTTTCCACTCTTCATTTGCGAAAATATACCGCTTCTTCAAGCTTGTAGAGTAGTCTCTAGTGGTTGCAAATCAATCTTATTACAAACTAAAATAAGAGGCTTATTGGAAAATAAGGGTTTTATGCTGTGAAACAGAGCTTCCTATTGTGCAATACTATAACCATAGGACCTCGAAACATCAAGGAAAAACAAAACAACTTCCTTCAAATGAGCCAAGGTAATAATATTGAGATCTCTATGGTGTTCTTGTCCTCCAAGGGGTGGTCCAAAATACCAAGGGTATCAATAGGCTAAATAGCTTCAGACTGTCATGGAGGCCTAATGGCTTTGCCTTATAGCCCACAACATACAGCACACTGCTCAAAGCAAAGTACATGTCCATATTGTTGAAATGGAAAAGAAACAACAAGAAAAAAAATAAAAAATTAAATATTGAAATTAAATAATCACCAACAATGATACAAATAATATATCTGTATGCAACCCATATTTAACATTTCAAATGCAAGAATGAAAGAAAACATGGAACTAAGCCCATAGTTCATAGGCCCACAGAGAGACATTTATCATAGTCATAGAAATATGATTATTTTAAAATGGAATACACCAAGGAGTACCATTAGAAATATTGACCATTTACAATCATGAATAGTGAATAATCAAATAGCTCATTTTTTTTATCAGCATGTGTAGTCTCTATGTATATGAAAAATGAATGAAATATCAAGCTGAAATAAAATAGTGAACAAAAATTCAAATTCAAGGCCTAATTTGTCAAGAGAAACAAACATTAGGATGAAAGAAAAATCATTAAGACTAAAGAAAAATCATTAGGACTATAGAAAAATCATTAAGACTAGAAAATCAAGTTCTAGAAAAATCATTATGACTATAGAAAAATCATGTAGACTAGAAAATCAAGTTCTAGAAATGGACGGTTCTAATGCTTTGCCATTACAACAATTGAGCATTCATCATTTGGTACTTCTTGGTGTATTCCATTTAAGTTTTTCAGCTGTCATGTTTATGTGCATGTTCTTTATGTGTTTTGCTTCTCTCCCTCGCAAGGGATACATGGATAGGTAATTGATTTGAAAGCATAATGATTTGACAGCCTTTTTTTAGGATAGATGTAATCATCCTGCCAACCTTAATTATCAACATTTGTGATATTAGTTTAATGGTTTACTAGTTTACTTATAATCAGTATGCCCTTTGGTTTACTAGTTTAATATGGTTTAAGAATGGTTTGTTTCATATTTGAATGTACCATTGAATGAAGCTTGGCTATATTGAGTACAATCTTAAGACTCGTGACTCTTCAAATTCTCTTGTTTCCTTCAGACCTCCAAACATGTGTACTATGAGATTTCCTCCAACAAATGGACTTGTGGTGATTTTCACAATAGTATGTGTTGGAGGACTACTCAAAGTATTGCTTAGGAAAATTTGAATGTTCATCACCTGTGCATATAAGAGTTGATCATAGAAGGTATATGCACATGTGAAAAACATGCATATTTGACCAAGCAATACTGGGAGCTAGACCCAGAAACAAATAGATTTGTGGTGATTTTCACAATAGTACATGTGTTGCTGGGTATAAGCTCCTAATAGCGCTCAGGCAAATATGCATGTTCATCACCCGTGCATATGAAGTGGCTCTAATGGAAGATACAATCACTAAATTCTGCATACTCCTTATTTTGTTCTGGGTTGATATTGTCAGACATGGTCTTTCTTGAATGGAATGACTTGTTACTTGTACATTGCCTAGAATGTTGGTGGAAGAAGGATGATTTTTTTGCAACCATTTTTTCAACTCTAATTTTCTCAACACAAAGGGACATTTATCATAGCCATAGAAACATGATTTTTTAAAATAGAATACACCAAGGATTACCATCAGAAATATTGACTATTTACAATCATGAATAGTTAACCTTAATCAAATAGCTCATTTTTTTATTAGCATGTGTAGTCTCTGTGTATATGAAAAATGAATGAAATATCAACCTAAAATAAAATAGTGAACAAAAATTCAAATTCAAGGCCTAATTTATCAAGAGAAACAAACATTAGGATGAAAGAAAAATCATTAAGACTATAGAAAACTCATTAGGACTATAGAAAAATCATTAAGACTAGAAAATTAAGTTCTAGAAAAATCATTACGACTATAGAAAAATCATTTAGACTAGAAAATCAAGCTCTAGAAATGGACGGTTCTGATGCTTTTCCATTACAACAATTGAGCATTCATCATTTGGTACTTCTTGGTGTATTCCATTTAAGTTTTTCAGTTGTCATGTTTATGTGCATGTTCTTTATGTGTTTGGCTTCTCTCCCTCACAAGGGATACATGGAAAGGTAATTGATTTGAAAGCATAATGATTTGACAGTCTTTTTTTAGGATAGGCGTAATCATCCTACCAACCTTAATTAGAAACATTTGTGATATATGTCAAGTACTTATAATCAGTATGCCTAAAAAATAGAGACTTAGTAGTAACAGCACAAGGTTGCACATGCACATCTTCCCTAGTAAGTATTAGAGCCTTTAAAATTTGTAAAAAACACAAACTTTGCAAATCAAATTGATATTTCATTAAAACCTATGGTCTTGATCAAGTTCTTAAAGATTAAAACATGAAACCATCAAGTTCTTCACCTATGTTCTTCATGGTTGGGGAAGTTGTGATGGAGTTATATGTAACCTTTGGAAGTCATTGTACGACAAACTTAAGCCTGGAGTGTACGACAGGAACAAAGATTCATCTGTAAGTCCATTGTGTTATGCATTGTTGAAAGGCTACTTTACTTATTGTTTCAGTTTCTAAATTCAAGAATGGAATAGTAAGAAATCTCCAAGCATTCATTTCATCGTTGAATGTATTGTGAGTACTTTAAAATTCTATTCCTTACATTTTGACTGGTAAAACCAATGACTATTCCAAGTAATGTTTTTAATCCTTTGAAGTTTCTCATGATCCTGATGTAAGTTGATTGGATTAAGAAATTTGGGGATCCAATAGGACTTTAGGGGAGTTCAATAAATATTTTGGAAGACTTAGAGGAACTATTAGCATGACTGTTCCTTCATCTACAATGAGTTAGACTGAATTTGCTAAATTTTTCCTTTGTTTTGAAGAGTATTTTGTAATCTATTTCCTTTCCATGGACCTAAAGGCCTAGGACCCATGGAAAGAGGATAATAACAACATATTATACAAATCTAATGCTCTTGACTTGCAGAGATTTGAGAAAGTAAAGAGAACACTGGCTGGAACAGTGTGTTCCTTAAGGGAATTGATAGCTAGGGAGCAATAGTGAGAGTTTGGCCCTAAGGGTGAGGCATTTTTATGATTTAGATAGTCATATATTAGTATACTAATGGTCTAAACAATCATGATAAGTGCCTCTCAAACCTCTCCAAACATGTAAGATTGTCTTTAAATACTTTATTGATCTCTTCTAAATATTAACCAAATCAAAACTACATTTTAATAAGTGAATAAGTGATAAGTGAATAAGTCAAACCACTAGTCTCCAAAACATTCAATAAGTGAATATGAATGTTTGAAAACTACTGCCAACAATTCTTCAACAAAATAAAGTATGTTTAAGAATTGTTGGGGCTGGTCCTTTGGCGTGTATTAAACAAAATAGAATTTTCAGCATATTATTATCATTCTATTTCTTTTAATCTACTGGTGTCGTGCCCTAGCCCATGCTTTATCTCCATTATTTGATGTTATTCAGTGTTTTGAAATGTTGACTATGGTTATCAAATGGAAAAAATAGAAAAAAAAAATTTAACACAATTTTTTTTTTACAAAACTAAACCAATGGCATGTTTACAACAAAGAAATAGAATGATAATAATATGCTGAAAATTCTATTATGTTTAATACACGCCAAAGGACCAGTTGTATGAAATTGTCAATCACATAGCATTTCACTATTGTATGAGTGGATTGTGCAGGAACAGTTAACATTAAACAAGGAGAAAACTCCTCAACACATCTTGGAAACCATTGAATTCAATAATAAATGAAACCTAACATCAATACTATTCCTTCCATTCACTTCTACCAAGAATAATGCATTTAATCCATTCAACATTACATATAATCATTAGACAGTTACATTTCCTAACTGTGTAGAGGAACAGTCATGGCCAAAATGATCAAAAGTACTTTCACCCTTGCACAAGCTACTTCAAACTTCAAGTAAAATGAGAAATATACTATATCAAATCATTCATATTTATAGTAACCATTCAAAGGATCATTTTTTCAATGAACCCTCTGATTGTACCCCTGTGGCAGAGAAAGGAAACCTCAAAATAGAGAAAGGAAACTTAGTAAAACCAGTCTATGCCGCTATTTGTGAGGGTACATTCATGATAAGTGCCTCTCAAACCTCTCCAAATATGTAAGAATGTCTTTAAATACTTTATTGATCTCTTCTAAACATTAACGCATGGATAGTCAAACTAGTAGTCTCCAAAGTATTCAATAAGTGAATATGAATGTTTGAAAACTTTCCTCTCAACTTCCCCAACCACTCCTAATCGGTTAGAGGGATTAGTTGAGTGTTTAGACACTAAAACTTCTTAAACATACTTTATCTGATATGATAAATTGTAATATCAATAAATGTGAATCCAAACATTT
Source organism: Chamaecyparis obtusa (assembly GCA_027943335.1). Classification (NCBI taxonomy): domain Eukaryota; kingdom Viridiplantae; phylum Streptophyta; class Pinopsida; order Cupressales; family Cupressaceae; genus Chamaecyparis; species Chamaecyparis obtusa. The sequence goes on from BSBK01002634.1 coordinate 1,292,830, forward strand.
CAAAATAGTGAATCGATATCCTTGAGCACAAGCACCAATAACATCAAATAATAGAGATAAAGCATGGGCTAGGGCATGACACCAGTAGAATGTGGTCATTTTAGTAGCATTCATGATCAAATAAAATGCAATTCATTTGAAATTTGTGGTCAAATATGATGTCAGAGGATCGAAAGACATTGCCTATCAAAGATACCAATCAAAGATGAAGAAATCACATACCTTCTCTTGCGCTCAACTTGCATGAAGGAAGATTTGATAGCCAAATCTTCCTTGTACCACATGAAGAATATGCCATTGGTTTAGTTTAGCATGTTATTATCATATCAGATAAAGTATGTTTAAGAATTATTGGTAAGGATAGGAATAGTGGAGATTCTAGAAATATCCCTCTAACCGATTATGAGTGGTTGGGGAAGTTGAGAGGAAAGTTTTCAAACATTCATATTCACTTATTGAATTCTTTGGAGATTACTGGTTTGACTGTCCATGTGTTTCCAGTCACTAAGATTCATTAAAGGATACAAAACCCTTCATTTTGGGTTATTATTTGTGGATTCATCCGCTTTAGCCAGGAAGATCAAGAAGATGGGGCGGGAGGACATTGTGGTAGAAGAAGTATTTAAAGATATTTACATGTTCCCTATCCCTGAAATTGAGACTAGAGGTGATGAAGACCATGTTGAGGATGAGGGGGCTCTTAATCAGGGAGGGGCAACAAGAAGCAACATAAAAAATTTTAGGAGTTTGGAACAACATTTCAGAATCCATGAATGGTATGGGTAAGGTGACCTTCATTCTTGGCCATGACTTCAATGAATCATTGGATATGGTTGATAAGAAGAAGGATCACTTTTTGATAGTGTTTTTAAGGGAAGGGGGATTATAAAAGACTTGTTATCATTGTATTGTGTATTTCCAATATGTTTGGATGTAGGGCAGACCAGGAGAATGAAGGATCACTCACTGATTGCATGATAACCCAATTTTGAAGGGTCACTGGTTGAGGGGACGGTCAAGGTCTGGATGTTGATAGTGTTCCTTGAGGGAAGGGGGATTTTGGAAGACTTGTTATCATTGTACTATATATTTCCAATATGTTTGGATGCAGGGCAGACCAGGAGAATGAAGGATCACTCATTGATTACATGATAACCCAGTTTTGAAGGGTCACTGGTTGAGGGGACAATCAAGGTCCAGATGTTGATAGTGTTCCTTGAGGGAAGGGGGATTTTGAAAGACTTGTTATCATTATATTGTGTATTTCCAATATGTTTGGATGTAGGGCAGACTAGGAGAATGAAGGATCACTCATTGATTGCATGATAACCCACTTTTGAAGGGTCACTAGTTGAGGGGACAGTCAAGGTCTGGATGTTGATAGTGTTCCTTGAGGGAAGGGGGATTGTAAAAGGCTTGTTATCATTGCATTGTGTATTTCCAATATGTTTGGATTCAAGGCAGACTAGCAGAATGAAGGATCACTCATTGATTGCATGATAACCCAATTTTGAAGGGTCACTGGTTGAGGGGACAATCAAGGTCTAGATGACTAGGCCATTCAAGGACCCTATTTCTTTGTATTAATTTCTATTCAAATTGGATGCATGGATTTCTTGTGAATTATCGGCTGCTATGTATCCTACAACTGCATCTATAAATCTGCATATACTTCTCTAGGGTTGTAAGCCACTTAGGGATCAAAATAGAGAAACTAAATTAAAATCATTCTTTGTCCTATTTATTTTTAACAAAGTCTCAACTATCAATGATATAACAATACATTTGATGCCCTAAGCTATCAATACAAATGGCACCTAGCTAGAAGCTCATGGGCTGTCCATTTGATGACCACAATCAACATTTCAAAAAAATGGATATCCTTGAGCACAAGCACCAATAACATCAAATAATGTAGTTAAAGCACTAAATCAAAATCATTCTTTATCCTATTTCCTTTTAACAAAGTCTCAACTATCAATGATACAATACATTTGATACCCTAAGCTATCAATACAAATGGCACCTAGCTAGAAGCTCACGGGTTGTCCATTTGATAACCACAATCAACATTTCAAAAAAATGGATATCCTTGAGCACAAGCACCAATAACATCAAATAATGGAGTTAAAGCATAGGCTAGGGCACGCAACTAGTAACATCAAATAATAGAGATAAAACACTGGTTAGGGCACAACACCAGTAGAATGTGGTCATTTCATAGAGCATTCATGCTCAAATAAAATGCAATGCATATGAAATTTGCGGTCGAATATGATGCCAGAGGCTCAAAAGATGAAGAAATCACATACCTTCTCTCGCACCTAGCTCGTTTTCTCCTGCTCCTTTTCTATGCCAATCAAAATAAAAATGATTTGGTGCTTCACTTTTTTTATTTTTATGTATACCTGAAACTATCAGAATTCTGATGGTCAATTTAAAACCCATCGAAATACCGACATCATCGGGGCCTATTTTTAAAAAAATAACAAATTCATTAAAAAAATTTACCCGTCAAAAGTGTCTGTCAAAATTTGGCCCCAAATGTAGTAGTGTTATATATGATCTTGGAAAATACATGAGGTGGTTGTCATCAAAATAAATCAATAAAGAAGATATAAATTATTGGAAGAGAAAAATTCTTCATCTTATGTGTGAAATGCAAAAGTGTCTACCTTTAACTTTTTTCAATGCACAAGAACACTACCTCATACATCAAGTTGAGGAGATTGAATTGTGTGGACATATACAAACTAGGTCAATGTGGATGGTTGAGAGGCACTTGAAATTTTTGAAAGGCTTGGTTTGACAGAGAGCACATCCTAAGGGTTCTATGGGGGAGAGATATATAGTATACCAGACCATGGTGAATATTAGTGAATATCTTCCTAAGTTTGCAGCAAAGATCCATGTAGATCATATTTGGGATCCCAACTCCATTAACAAATTTGAAGGGAAGTACTTGATGGGCAAAGGTAGATTGAGGAAAGTGAGAGGCAAATATAAGATGTTATTGTAGTTAATTAATTCTTATAAATATTCAATATAAGTTATTTATAATTAGTCTATTTTTTTTATACAGTTGGTCAAGAGTGGGATGCAATACATTTGTATATTACGAAAAATCTTGATTAGATGATGGTATGGATTGAATGATGTCAACAAAATGGTTGCTCATTAACATGAGAATGTGATGATTCATTGGTTAGAGAATCTCATCATAATGGAGATTCCAATGTTATGCCAATGGTAATTGATTTAGCATATGGTTTAAGAGGTAGAGAGGTACATAAAAATTTATTAATGATCATGACCCATATGTTTCATATCAACTCATGATGTAAATAATTTTCACACGCTTGAAAAATTGTAGGTCAAGCACTACAAAGATATGTACTATCATGGCCATAAATTTTGCATAAAAAATATGGATGACGCGAAGAAAACTTGTGATTCTGGGATAACTGCAGTCTTCGAGGTCACTAATATATCATCTAGAAAGGACATACATCCTCAACAATCTCAAAATTGATACTATGATATCTTGGATGATATAATTGAGTGCAAATTTAACTCCTTCAAATTAGTTCTATTTGTCATCAAATGGTACAGGCTACGACTAAATCAAAATGATCACAGTAGAACTGTTATTCAACATGATAATGGATTTGCAATGATTAATACAAGATCATTTGAGCCAGTTGGAGATGAGCCCTATGTTCTTCCAAGCCAATGTGAGAAAGTGTTTTACTTAGAGGTTCCACATAAACAGGGTTGGTCATTTGTTATTAGACATGATCCAAGAGGAAGGTCGATAAAGTATAATGTTATGGTAGAAGAAGATATTGAAGATGATGATGAAAAAGAAGATGATGAAGAAGATGATAGTGGTGGTGGTGGTGGTGGTGGTGGTGATGATGATGATGATGATGATGATAGTGGGGATGATGATGATGATGATGATGGATGAAGAAGATGATCAATGACATGATTGAAATGTACAAGGTATGTGATTTAATTATTTATATATATTTATATTGATTAGTATATATATTTAAGATTGATTTATTGATTTCAATTCTAATGATTACATATTTATTGTGTTCAATTCTAATGATTACAACATATGTGATTTATAATTACCAATTTTTTTCTTATGATGCTCAATTAATTGCCGTTGATACATGTATATATATTTTTTGATTGTCACCCTTTCTGCAAATAGGCAATTGACTATAGACATCATCACCCCTTCTGTTGATGATCTTGCATTCCATATATAAGGTAAAGGTAATTTGTTCATGTTTACAATCTTGCATATTTTTCATGTTGTCTTCTACATTATTTGTAGCATACGTATCATGTAATTTTTAGCTAACTTAAGATAAATGATTAACATAGGCAGGAGATTTAACCCCTTTGGCGAGGATCCTGTACAATGACATGGATCATCAGGTATAAGTCAATAAGTAGACACAATTTTTTTATATTGTTCTTGTTTATCACTGAGCACGTATGTTATAAATAGACATATTATATAATAATATAATGTGTCGAATAATCGACGTAGAAAGTTTGACATGTTTTATTCTTCTTGTTTATCCTTTTATATGATTCCTATTTTTGTGCATTTCCTTCACTTTCAACTTACATTTTATATCTCCCACGTATAGACAAAGAAGAACCATATGGGTCACGACTCTATTCAAGACTTGATTATTCTATATATATTATTTAATTATTATCAAAATTCTATTTGAAGCGGGGACATGAAAATATCTCATTTGATGGATTGTAGGACCCACCAAATAGGTACTTGTCATATCTATCTACATCATATGAGGGAAATGTGGGAATGGTAGATGAAAGTTCTACATGTAGTACGACTAAAATAGGGAGATCAACTAGAGGTCAAAAGATTAGAAAAAAATTCAATAAAATCATGCAATTTTTCCTTGCTAAAGGGATGTCATGTTCTTATGATGATGAGACCAAAGGCGACATCAAGGTGCCCTTTCAGTACACACATGTTGAGAAAGAATGGGTACCCAATGAGCTACCTCCAATTAACACTGATTTTTGTGTTAAAAAGAGGATATATCGCATAGATCCATCCTCATTACATGGTTTGGGCCTATTTTCCATGGATGGGGTAAAGGTATGTTACAACAAAGTTGTTGAATTGATGGAGTATGTCAGACCTTGTTATAATTACAATGATTGGATGCAGATTGTTCAATATAAAAAAAATATGCGTAGGTATGCACTATTAGAAAATTACATACAATGGAAAGAAAATGATCAAAATAAAAGATTTTCTATGTACATTGATAGAAGACCAAAAGTAATAGGAAATATTGTAGGTTTTATAAATAGTATGCAACCTTCCTCAACTAATAAGCAACCCAATTGCATATTTGAGGCATGTGAGGGGAATCATGTTTTTGTATGTGCAATAAAATCAATAAGTGTAGGGGAAGAACTTCTAATAGATTACCATTTAAATCGCATAGATACAAAAAAAGTTACTATCATGAGGGTGGTAAGTACTGTATACCATTTAAACTAACCTCAAGTTTATTACTCAAATATACCATTTTATTAATAAGTTGTTTTTGCTAAGTCTATTGCTTTCAGTTCGCTAAAGTTTTTATATTTAATCTTTGTCACAAGATGATATGGATCCCCCACATGATAGAGGCCACAGAGATGCTCCTCCCACCCATTCTTCAGCAATGGTAAACCTTATTGAAATTGTAAAAATTAGATAGTTGAAAAATATTGTATTATTATGTTATTTTATTTAGGGTTTTGGAGTTATTCTAATAGTTTTACTAATATTCCTATCACAATTTGATGTTTAGGATAGGGTAAAAGCACCTGGAACAAAAAAGGTATTAGCTATAGATACAGATGAGGATATTCCAGAAATCCCTAATATAATAAATACAGTGAAGAAAAAACTAAAAAGAGTCAATGGAGAAATTATTAGCATTTTGGAAGATGCAAATCCAACCGAGTAGATGCTGAAGAGGACAGATGAATTGATGGTGCTAGCACGTCCTTTTGAAGTAAGCAGTAATGAATCTTTAGTTATAACAAAAGTTTAATAAAGGTTTATATTTTATACTCTTTTATGTTGTGAACTAAAATATGTATGTGTTCTTGTTACAAAATTTTTTGCTTGCTCAAGTACCTGGTCATGGACATCATGATGAGGTCGATACTAGAAGAGCTCCGACCACCTCAGGTAAAATAATCCTTAAGTTGATAAGTTACAAGGAATTTTTTCTTTGGAACATTCAAAAACTTCTTAAGTTAACTCTTACTTTTATTATTTCAGAATGTCTTTCCTAACAATGTATTGTTCAGGTGATCAAGTGTAGGCGACTCCTCCTAAGAGGTCGACCAACATTCATCCAAGATTGCCAAGTGCAATGTTGGCAACAAGGGGCATGCAAACATCAACACCTTCATGGTCTATGCCTGGTAAATCCTTGTTTTGATATATTTGGTTTTGTGTTAATTATGATTTGATAGTTTGTACTTTAATATTGGGTGCATCTCATAGTGGATTAATTTTGTGGAGTAGGAGATACACTAGCACCATATTCTACACTAGATACAGATCAATGTACCTGTATTGGTGATAATTCACCATTGTTTCTTGGATCTACCCTTGTTTCTAGCACGAGAGTTATGCAGACGTCATTGTTGATTGATGATAAAGAATTGATGCCTTTAAAATGTCCTAAGCTTCCTGGTACTTTAAAACTATTATTATTTATATTGTAATATGCATTTACCTATTCATAACAAGTTTTGGATTGATGATCCCTACATGACATTTTTGTAGGAAATGATTCTTTTTATTAGACGCTTTATGACTTCACATTGAAGATATTTGGGCCCACCATACGTACAAGGTGGAACATCATAAGTGAACTAACCCTATCCCACTAGTTTTATTTCATATCATTAATTAGTACAGTATTTTTCCTTTCATTCAGGCCTTTTCTTTTACTATATTCAAGGTACACAACTTTAGTTAATTTTTCTATCTAACAATTTTGTGTTTTCTTCTTAAAAGGTGGAACTTGCAAGACAAAAAATTAAAAGATTAGCTCATTAAAGATTTAGAGCATGAGTTTGGTAGTAATATTTTTGAGCAGAAGAAAATTTTAAAAAAAGCTATCAAACATCTTAAGACTGTGAAGGTCTCATATAGAAGGAGTCTCGTCCAGAACCCAAAGTATGAGCGTCCTCCCTTTATTCTAGTGAGGGATTGGAATGAGTTCATTTTGGATGCAAAGGAGAAAGGGGATGCTCAAAGAGGAATTACACTAGCAAATGAGAGAAGAAGGTATGCAATAGTATTAACTACTAGTAGAATGTAATAATGCACTAATTAGTGATCTTTATATCTATATCATCTAACATATTTCAAACTTTTCATAGGTTGCAGGATACATCAAAGGCAACAAAGGCCAAACTGCAAAAGATTGGGCAGCACAAACTTGGCTCTGGTGGATATTCAAAAATTAAAGCATGAATTGTAAGTAGTAGTAAATGAATTCCAAAGCAACATTATTTATAAAATGCAAATAATTTTGTTTAATCAAAAAATGTAGGGCTCAGAATTTAATTTAGAGGCCATGACAAAACACAAAAAAATTGCCTTCAAGGAAGGCTATCAGGCAATGGCTGAACGCCTACGCCAAGCTTCCACTGGCCCAACCTAAGAGTCTCCTACATCATGTGAATAAGTAAATATGCTAAAAAAATAATATTTGAAATTGAATACTTGAGCAACAATCTATTTGATAATAATGCGCATGACATTGCAATGCAGCTTCCTAATTGTAACACATAACCTACGCCGCATGATGAAGGCCCTGATGTGCATCATAGTGTCGATGGAGGTGTTCATTTTCTATTTAAAATAAATTATGTAATTATTAATACAATTTAACATCTTAAATTGAAATTTGTGTAATCTTTTTTGTGTATATTTTAGAGCATACAGAATGTCATGCTGAACAAGTGGAGGATGTTCAGAGTGATCACCATGTAGATCATGTGGCACATTCAGGTAAAGAAAATCTATGTTTTGATCTTTTAAATTTCTTTTTTGATTTATAGTTTTTTTAATTAATTAAATACTTGTAACACTAATATAAAATGGTGTGAATTTAACCCATGACATAGTTGTTATTGCAGCGGACCCCCCTTTGGCACAACAACCTCCAGTTCCTGAATAGATGAGGAAGAGACATGTGTTGGCATTAGAATCAGTAGAGGAGGGGAATGCCAAGGATATTGATGCTCTACTTAGCCGTAACCTTAGAAAAATGAGAAAGAAACAAAAAAAGAAATGATTGTAATTAACATTTGTTGCTAATAAAAGAATGTTGTCTTAATGGATGTAATTTTGTACTAGTAAATGTTGATGAATTATGTGTTAATGAATTATTCATGACTGTTGTGTGTTAATGAATGTTATCATCTGATTATAATGATTGAATATTATATTTCAAAAATGGATGAATGAATGAATGAATGTTATTAGATGTTAATGGGGAATTTAGAGTGATGTTAGGGGGGGAGGGGCCAAATGAGCTTCCACCTTCACATGGTTGGCCTTGTTAAGTAGAGAATATTAAACTATTCTCAAAACCAAGTGAAGCTTAAACTAAACTAGTGATGTAGATTCAAATTGTAATTTTAATAAAGCACTTACCTTTAAGCCTAAAAATCTAGATGAAAAATTATTAGCTGCCTCTGAATGACTCATTCTCATGTTTCTTTCTACCTCTTTTACTTCCCTACTCTCTTGTCTTAGGTAACTGCTTTCTTATGAGTTTTTTAATTGATTATGAATGATGAAGTTTTAATTTGTTACCGTTAAAGTGTGTAGGTAACACGTCACCTTGTAAATCTTTCATTTTGTATGCTTTGGTGGGGAATTTCATTTGTAATCTTAGGTCCTAGCCAATGAATTTTTAGTTTCCTTGTGTATCTAGAAAATTTGGAGTATCTCTTTCTTTCCTTTTGTATCTCTTTCTTACCACTATCATATTCACAAGACCTCATACTCTATTGAACATCCTTTTGACTAAGTTATCATGACTGTCACTTTATTTTTTTTGTTTTTGTAATGGTACATATCATCTAGGACCTAATATTCATGTAAAGTCCCTCTGAATGACAGTATTTTCCATGGACTTGTAGATTGTTAAATTGTTACATAAATAAAAAAATCATGGATTTTGAAATCCATGGCATGAAAGTAAATCTCAAAACTGAATGTATTAGTCCATGGCTCAAAGGAGCTTGCACCACTCATCCCAACATCCATATTTGTATGGAGAATCTTGTGTGGGTGTTTAAGATAGGTCCTTGATGATGTTGTACTTGTCACCATGATAATATTTGTGCATCAATGACATCAGTATCCAAGGTTCTAGTTTGGCTCTCTCCTCTTTTTACCTTTTCTTGTAGATCCACTTGATCAACCCATGCAAGGTCCTCTTAGTTGAAGATGACATTGTCGACATTAGTGATCTGATTTAATTGTGCATCAACCCCCTCTACGTTGATGGAAAATAATTTGGTTCCTAAGATTTGTTTGTGATGGAAACAAAGGTTTTAATGAACAAACATAAGATTATTCAACCTTTGAAACCTTTTGTGCTAATTGAGTGTATATGCTCAAACATACAACAATTGTGCTTTTATCCTGAAGTGTTGCATGGTTGGCTCAAAACAAAAATTTTTATCCTTTGAACATTTGGCATCTTAGCACTAATTCTTTTCCACTATGCATCTGAAATGAGAAGAAAAAAATTCAATCTCATTGTCCAATTTTGAGTTTCAACATCAATGTAAAAAAAGAGAAAAGTTGTAACTTATGAACTTAAATTATTCCCTTAATAGACTTTTATTTGGCTGCAATGTCATCTAAGTTTTCATGAATATGTTTTGTGCAAAGAGGTTTGAAAGTTTTTAGATCTCAATATAAACAAGGTAAGGTTTACAAGTTTGGTTCACAAATGAACTAGTTCCCACAATGTCTAGTTACTCTTCAGTAACTCAACCCAACCAAGACTCCTCCCAATGCAAACCAATGATGGATTTGATGTCTTTGAGGTATATGAGGTTATATCAAGGTCATTTTAAGGCTTCAAGAGTTATCCCACACTCCCAATGACCAGATACCTTTTGACTGTCACTGAGGCCTAATGGCTCTACCTTGTAGCCCTGCAAAGACCTTTTTGGTCTTTAAACTACTCACTTTCCCAAAACACTAGAAGATATAAACACATATTTAGACACCCTTTTGGCCATACATGAACGTATCAAAGATTCAGATATAGTTGTTTTGGACCAAATTATAGTACTTGGATTGTACCCCTGCTAGTGCACCCCAAAATAGGTAATTTAAGTTTGTAACCCCAAGCCTCCAAACTCCAAAAAGTGTCTCTTTATGACACAAAACCTCTAAATCCAAGAGGAATTTGACCCAAACCATAGGGAACATCAAAATCCCCAAATTAGTTACACCAAACCCTTGATTCAAGGGTTTCTTCAATTTTGTCCTTCCAAGCACTTCCTGGATCGATTGGTGATTGATTCATCATTCACTCAACAAGATAAGACTATTCCCATCATAAAAACACTATGTCATTCAACCCAAACACTTGTTGCTATACTTGTGCCATGAAATTCAATGGAACACTCCCTATCCTAGCCAGTGATCACTCTTTTCTTTCAAAATTATACAACTTCAAGGTTAGATCAATATTATACATGGTTAATAATCTTCATTCCATGAATTCTAGGCCTTTGAGTCTATGGAATGGTTATTATTTACAAGTAAACTTCAAAATAAAAAAAGAAAATTGAATAAACTAGTCTATGCCACTGTGTGTGAGGGCACAGTCATGTAAAGTGAATCTCAAACCTCTCCAAACATGTAATATTTCCTTTAAATACTTTATTGGTTTCTTCAAAACATTAACCAAGAAAAATCTACGTTTGAATCCACACGCAATAACCCAAAATGAAGGATTTTGTATCCTTTAATGAATCTCAGTCACTGGTAACGCATGGACAGTCAAACCAATAGTCTCCAAAGCATTCAATAGTGAAGTATGAATGTCTGAAGTAATTCCTTATTGCATAATGAAAATAGAAATCAAAACCAAAGACTATTTTCACACTTGAGATCACAGATTTCATTTAAAACTTGTCTTTCATTTGGTTCCCTGTTCTCATTTTAGTTTTTTCTTTGTATGATTTGGATAGATTATCTCATACTTGCAGAGTTTCATCCATTATCCTCAAGATCTAGTTCCTTGCTTTTGTATTATGTGTAATTATTCTTTGCTATGATAGTTTATTTTCCACTATTTAAGGGGCATTTCTCTCTTTGGTGTGCAAAACTTGGCCTTTAACATACTTGTTGAAACTCCTTATGTTAAAGCATCTTTATACCAATGGAATTGAATCATTGATGTTCTTTTCTTTTCATGATAATGTTCTTGAAGCTGTGCTTGTACAAATAAACATGGTTTCTAATTTTTATGGTAGTTCAAAAGTGACAGAAGTTTCATGTTTTTAAAGTTAATAGGACATTACATATATGAAAACAAAAATTGGAAGCCAAATTTAATCTCTTTTTAAGATTGGAATTCCTAAGAGGCAACATATATATGCAGCCCATCTTGTCCTTTATTGGTTTTGATTATGATGTTAGACATTTTTGCAGGTAATAATGGAGCTTATAAGACTGTTGATCCAACTAGCAAGGATGAATCAGTCCTCCAACCTCTACCTATTGGAGTACCTGAGATCCCTGTAGAGGAATTGAAGGAAACAACAAACAACTTTGGTCCAAAATCACTGATTGGAGAGGGTTCATATGGTCGGGTGTACTATTCAACCTCAAAAAGTAGCTGCCTTGCAGCCATTAAGAAGCTTGATGCTAGCAAGCAATCAGATCAAGAATTTCTTGCATAGGTTTGTTTTTTTGATGTTGTGTTTTTACTAGCAAGTAGATTTGACATTTTGTTTTCAAAAGTAAATCTTAATCCTAGATCTTTTTCCTTCTTTCTTGAAGAATGACTTTGTTGTCATTTTTGGATTGTGTTTGTAGGTGTCTATGGTTTCGAGGTTAAAACATGAAAATGTGTTGGAATTAGTTGGATATTGTGTTGATGGAATCTTTCGTGCACTTGCATATGAGTTTTCTACAATGGGATCATTGCATGACATTCTTCATGGTAGGTGTAAAAAATTATTACACTAATCCCTATTAGCATGACTTTTGATCTAATGCATGAAATATATCAGATAACTAGATGCTTTACAATAAAAAATATGTTGGTCCAAAATGGTGTTAAAATAATATTAAACAAGGAATATGATTTATCATTGTGGAGAGAATATAGTGTAACAATGAGAGGCCCAATATATATGCAATCACACTTCAGGTTTTTAATCATGTATGGACAAGCAAATTTCTATATTGTGAGGATCTAAATGTTTGCATGTAACAAAAAGTTTGTGAAGGTGGACATTATGATGCATATCTGGTTGATTTGGATGTGAAAAGTAATAGGGAAAACCCATATGTTCAAGCTTGGTAGATTTCCTTATTTTTAGTGTCCCATATTGTTTCTTGATTCTTTATTTGAAAATATGTACCGATTCTAGGCACTTAGTTGAGAATGGAGTGAACTACCATCCAAAATAATGGACATGTGTGATACTTTTAAGTAGAACACCAAGGTTGTGATGTGAAAGTATTTTGATGTTAATGTAATTATCAAATCCTACAATGTGGTAGCACTACTAGAAGAGATATAGAGATGAATACAATTGTTTAAGCCTTAGAAAAACAAATCTCTTGATGACATTTAAGTAGGAAAAACATATTGCAAAAGCTAATTCTAGGTTAACAGTCTATGCACTTGTTAGCAATCAATGATTTTGACTGCAAGTACTATTAACATTTCTTATTATCTCTCATTCTTTCACTACCATGACTGACTGGAAACACAAAGATACAAGACTCAATATGCTTTGTTAATGCAATAAACCAAACTAGTGCGCTATACTATATTTATTATCCATTTCATTGAAATCTAAGAAAGGAAAGCATATAACCACAAAACTTCAACTCAAAAATTTATCTATACTTAATGCCATCAACAAAAATACAGTTACCCTTTTAGTAGGTAAGTATAATGACATAGAAGAAGGGAATGTGTTATGTATCTTAAGAAATCAAGAATTTAATCATCACTCACTATTCGATTTTCCATTTACCTCTCCATCTAAATCACTTTATTAAAATACTGAGTATCTAGCATAACACAAAACCTTCAAAACAAGAATGTGGTCATGCTGAACAAGTCTACATATTGTTCTTTTGGTACTGCCAAGTTTATTTTCATTCATAATTTTAGCAAATCCTACAAATGGAATATATAATCTGTAGAACTAATCTATATCATGATATAATGAACTATAAAGGAACCTAGAAGAATCAGTTGGGTTGATTATTATAGTTGTACATCTTTACCAGTTCCAATACCAAAAAACTATGAAGAAGTCTATGACAATGATCAAAATTTGCTCTTGTGGTGCCTCACCCCTACCATTCTTCTTCACATTATTTTCTTCCGAAACAAGCCAACATTTGTTTCACACTTAACATAATCAACTAGGACAAAATTTTGATCTCTCCTAATGGCATTCTTAAACTCAAATTTCTCTTTTTTTACCTTGATCAAATCTATGTCAATTGGGGCAAGAGGTCTAGCACTGATAAAAACTGGACTAGCATGTGGAAATATTAAGTGATGTCCTTACTATGGAATGTGGAAGGTGGGCTAAAACATTTTCTAAACCTCTTCATCACATTTATCCATTTGACCTAATTATGCCTAGATGACTAAAGGTGGTATCATGCAAGAAAAAGTAAACTAAAACTATTGATTTGATAGATCCCAAAGATGATAATAATAATAATATATATATATATATATATATATATATATATATATATATATATATATATATATATATATATATATATATATATATATATATATATAAAATATTATTTTATTATTATATATATTAATTTATGAGTATAATAATATTAGTTAGAGGAGGATGGTGTTGTAGGGGTCTACTAAGCATAATATAATCTAGGACATCCATTCAATTTGAATTCCAATCACTATAATATATTAATAGATTTATTAATTTACGAGTATAATAATATTAGTTAGAGGAGGATGGTGTTGTAGGCATCTACTAAGCATAATATAAGCTAGGACATCCATTCAATTTGAATTCCAATCATTATAATATATTAATATATTTGATTATATATATATATATTTTAAAAAAATTGAATTTGCTATTGCTTTTTCGATGGTCAAAGAATATACTTTCAACGAGAATGCTATAGACTCGATGACTATTCCGACCATAAATCATTGCAATTTTGACCAACTTTATTTTTTCATTTCGACGAGAGTTCTATACACTCGATGACTATTCCGACCATAAGTCCTTGCAATTTTGACCAACCTTGGTCGAATAGATGAAAGGTATAGTAGATAATTCTTTTAGATTGAAGTGATTATTTTGACGGCGGATCTGTCGATAATTCAAAAAATATAGAGGTCACATTTTTTACAACCATATTATGTGTCAAATAATCGAGGAAAAAACTTCGACAACAGTTATGGTCATTTGGTCGACCAATTTGCATCTAAAAATTGACTAATCGTCATCAAAATTCAAACTAAAATTTACTAGTGAACACTCCACTGTGCTTCTATGATCTCATCTTTAATACCCCCTTCATGATACTCTATTATATGTGAAATATTAAATAATGGTGAAATATTCATCTCAGTAGGAAACTCTATCTCAGGCATTTCTTGAATCATGTTTCTTCAGTATCTTACATGACCCAAACTTCTTCATTTTCAGCTTGTTATTGTGTGTGTGAGTTTGTGGCCTGCAACACAACACTTCAATAGGATAATAACATCACTTGTTAGAGAAAAATAAGGATTCAATTGAAGAAGCTAACAAGAAAAAGCATCCTATTGCTCTCTAATTAGTGTGATTATGAAATAAAGGTTATTTTTCTCTCAGATTTGACCCTTAAACAGTGACAATCTACACTAAAATGAGAGATTCAAGAGTAAATGCATGAAACCAAAATGAAGCATGAAATCCTAGTTCTTTCCATTTTAACCCAATTTGAAGTGTTTGCTAATTAATCAAAGCTTGAAAACATGGAAACAACTATCAAATTAAGCATTAGTGGGTAAATCCTCCAAGCATGAGAGTTCAATAATCATGGATTATGAAGCCTCAAATTCACAAGCATGTAAAAGTTTATGCATTAGGAAGCATTTAGAAAACATTGAGAAGAAGAAAGAAGCCTTTGAAAATTCTATTTTATAGGAGTTTGAAGGAATTCAACGGTTGAGATGCATCTGGGAGGAGTGGTTGAGATGCATCTTGGCTTGATCGTTGATCCATGTGCAAGCCTCCTAATCATGAAAGTGTGTTTGTTGTCTTTGTTTGATTTAGGAGGTATTTATGCATTTCTTTTAATTAATAACTCTAACCTTTGCATTTGATGGGATTGAATTAATTAAATAGGCCTAGAGTTAATAGCTTTGATTTTTGCTTGAACCTTAGTAATGAATGCTTGATTTAGGATTTGATGGGGTTTATTGAATTTTTGGGAGTTTATGCTAATGATTGGGGATCAAATTAAAATAATTAAGGTTACATATCAAATTAAGGGCAAATAGGGCCTTAGGTTCTATTAGCCCAATTTTAGGTGATTACAGTTATATGTACCTATTAGAAATCACTATTTTCGCAAATGAACCATGACTTCATCCCCAACCTAAAATTCCTCATCCCTCTTTTTCTCATCTTCTTTAGCCTTATACTACATATTCATCTTGGTAATGTGCTTCATCATGGATGTTCTTCAGATGTTCTGCAAAATTCCCAGCTTCAGCACTACTTATCTCTCCCTTGTCTATCTTCCTCAACTCGGAAGCATTTCAGGGACTACTTCCATATAAAATCTAGATTGGTGATTTACCAATGCTCTTGTTGACAAAATTATTGTATGGAAATTCCACCCGTGGTAAAATAAAATCCCTTCCCATTGGCTTATCTCCAACCAAACATCTCAACAAATTTCCCAAACTTTTATTCACCACTTTTGTCTATACATTAGTCTGTGGATGATGTGATGAGCTAAACTTCAAATCTGTCCTTAACTTCTTCCACAATGTGCACCAGGAATATCCAACAAACTTAGTGTCTCGATCTGAAACTATGCTCTTTAGAAAACCATGTAGTCTCACCACTTCTTTGAAAAACAATTCTGCCACATGAACAACATCATTTGTCTTCTTGAAGGGAATGAAGTGTTGCATCTTTGAAATCTTGTTAGCACCACAAAAATTGAATCATGTCCCTATTGAGTCCCCGGTAAACCAAGAACAAAATCCATACTAATATCCTCACATGAGTTCTCTGGTACAGGTAATGGCTGATACAACCCTATATTTTGCTTTTCTCCTTTTGCCATTTGACATACTCTACAACTTTGTACAAACTTCTTGACATCTTGCTGCAATTATGGCCAGTAATAATTCTCACTAACCAAAGCAAGGGTTTTATCTCGACCAAAATGTGCAGCCAATCCTCTACTATACTTCTCCTTGATGAGATTATCCCTCATAGAACTTCATGGAATGAACAACTGACTTCCTCTGAATAGCATACCATCTTGGATGATAAAATCCAACCACTTCATTCTATCTAGAGTAACAAGTTCTATATAAGCTTTCCATGCTTCACCAAAATCAAGATCCTTTGGATACAAACTCTTGAGTTCCTTGAGCCCAACCATCTCAATCTGTATCTTTGTCAATAAAATTTACCTCCTTCTAAGAGCATCTACAACCCTCTTAGACTTTTCACTTCTGTGTTTCAAAACAAATGTGTAACTCTGTAGAAACTTAACTCATTTCAAATGTCTTTGATTCAAATTTCCTTAACTATTCAAATATTACAAATCTTGATGATCAGTATACAAAACAAACTCCTTAGGAAACTGATAGTGTCTCCACTTCTTCAATGCCTAAACAACATAAAATTCTTGATCATAAACATAATCTTTCCTCTTGGCATCATTTAACTTCTCACTAAAATAAGCAAGAGGTTTACCTTCTTGGCTAAAAAAAACTCCTATTGTAGTACCACTAGTATCACAATCTACTTGAAACACCTTATTAAAATCTAGAAGTGCTAAAATAGGTTGTTTTGTAACTTTTTGTTTCAACAGTTTAAAACATGTATCTGCCCTGTAGTCCACTTAATCTCTTTCCTATCCCCTCTCATTGTTTTAGTGAAGGGTCCACAAATACTACTAAAAATACTGATAAAATTTCTATAAAAGCTAGCCAAACCATGAAAATATCTTACCTCAATAGCACTCCTTGGAGTTGGCCATTCAAGGATAGCCTTCACTTTCTCTGGGTCCATTTGTAGACCTTCTGTTGAAACTAAAAATCCAAGATACACTAACTCCTTCTTCACAAAACTGCACTTCTTCAAATTAATCAACAATTTATCTTCTCTTACCTTCTCAAACACCTTACAGATATGCATTATATGCTCCTCCAATTTCTTAATAAAGATCAAAATATCATCTAGATAAACAATGACAAACTTACCTAGAAATTCTTTCAGAACCTCATTCATGAGCCGCATGAAAGTGCTTGGTGCATTGGTTAGCCCAAAAGACATGACTAATCACTCACACAACCCTTCCTTTGTCTTGAAAGTGGTCTTGCATTTATCTCCATATCTAATTTGAATATGATGATATCCACTTTTCAAATCTATCTTTGAGAAATACACAACTCCACTCAAACAGTCCATAATATCATCCATCTGTGGCAATGGAAACCTGTACTTGATTGTGATCTTTTTTATAGCCCTAAAATCTATACGCATCCTCCATTATCCATTCTTCTTTGGTGATAATATTGCTAGTACAACACATGGACTTAGAATCTCTCAAATCAACCCCTTCTACAATAACTCTTGTACTTGTCTATTCAACTCTTCACTTTCTATTGGTGTCATTATGTGTGCTACCTTATTTGGAAAACTAGCTCTTGGAATCAAGTCCATCTGATGACTGATCTTCCTTATAAGTGGTAACCCATCAGGCAAATTATTAGATACAATATCTTGAAACTCATTCAATAAATCTACAACTTCTATAGGTAAATCTTCTACTTCCTCTTTACTATCTTTTGGAATTAAATAAAAATACATATGCTCATGCCTCATACCCTCTAGGAATTTTTTTCCATCAACAAAAGTTATTCTCGCATTACTACATACCTTTTCATCTATGTCCTTCAATGGATTTAGCTTATGTCGCACGCCATCCTTTGTCAGGGAATAGGTATTTGCATGACCATCATGTACAACATACCTGTCAAACTTCCATGACCTACCTAATAACATATGAAATGCATCTAGAGGTATGCTATCACATAGTACCTCATCATGGTATCCTCCAATCTTGAACTTGATGTAGCTAAGGGATGGTGGATCTAATTAAGGACTTGTCAATCCTCAAGGTCAGAAAAATGAACAAGTCTATCAGCCAAGTCCTCCTTAACTGATCTTCCACCAACCAGTCAGTATGTTCAACATCTAGAACAACCCGAGCCTTCAACCCATCACCAAGTATCTAGTCAAATCCCATCTCAGAAGCTCATCACAAGAATTATCACTATCAACCAGAAACTCAAGTTTGCAACCAAAAAACAACATCTGCACCTCAACACTAAGCAAAATCATGTCGGTAACAGCGTCATCACAAAGGTGTTCAACAATAGGTAACTTTTCATCATCGACAACCTGATTAAGTACAACCAAATGCTCTGTAATTGCCATGTTAGGCACAACAGATTGAACATGAAAACCAATCTCCTCACTAGCCTCAACAAGGTCAACAACATCATCAATAAGCTTAGGTACCTCAGCAACAACCTCAAGTTGCTCTGCAGGTTCATGGCAGAATTGACCAATTGACCATCAAAATCAATTTCACATATCTCCTCATGTCTTCTCTCTTAGACCAATCTACTAATAGGCTAGACAAATTTCCTCTGGATCAACATGCTCCAACTCTAGTAAGCTCTACAAAGCTCAACAATACTTTCCTTCACAAGGCTATCAACCCAGTTGTCCACACGGCTCAAAAAATTTGTTTCCCACCGAGCAAACCTTTTGGAAATCTTTTCTTCCATCACATCACAGAGATCTACAATTGCACCAGGGTCCAATCTTCTCAGAGGCATCCTTAAAGATAAGAGAAACCCTTTGCAAAAAACCCTACACTGACCACCTTGTGACAATCTCCAAGTTGTAGGAAATTTAGATCAACCTGCCACCTCACATAAATAACTAGGGCAAGATTCCACAAGTTCCGTGCTCTAGATCTGCAACTCAAATCATATGATCTCTTCACCAACAAGATCAACCTCACAAGATCGACCTTGCTAGGTCAACCTTCACTCCAAAAGATCAACCTAGCTCTTATACCACCTAATGTAGCCAAGGGATAGTGGATCTAATTTAGGACAGTCCAAACCTTGCATCTTCAGAACAACACAGTGGAATAACACAACACAACAAGACAAGATATGTTTCAAAACATATTTTCCATTAACATGCCTGATTGTAAGGCCTTCTGGGTTAGGGCCAATTACAACCAATAAGTAATTCTACAAGATCATCAAGATCCAACACAACCCTAGCTAGTTTAGTTTTGGAAAATATCAGCAACTGATGGAAACCCTAAGGCAGATCTAAACTTGTGCTCGCAAGCCACCAAGAAATCTCCTTGTCTCCAAGTATGCAAACCACTAGCTCTACTATTACAAACTATCAGATAACAATCTAATCTACAAGATCTCATAGGATCTTTTCCACCACTTCACTTATTTGCTTCACTCCAGATCTGCTTTCATGATCTCTCTAAGTCCCCCTAAAAAACTACCCCAAACATCCCATAAATACTAATCATCAGCCACAAGTCGGCTGGATGAAACCATTAAATCCCAAAACCCAATCAGCTTCCAAAATATACAAATATTAAATGCAACCACAATCGGCTAACAAATTTCCTTACAAATATTTAATTCATCAAGACAGTAGCCAGATCCACATAGGAGAATGCAACATGCTAGATCTAGATCCCTACACATCCAATGGTCAATCCATAACTTGAGGAACACTCATTTACCATGACCCTTCCAATGGTCAATCCATCATCAGAACTTCACTAGGCATTGCTCACTTACCATGACGTTGTGGTCTGCACCCAGGAAATAGGGTATGGATGTGGGTGTTTCTGCCTCTTAAGTTTTAACTTTGTGACCATCTCTTGTGACACCAAATTTTTAGTACTTCCACTATCAATAATCATATCACAACACTTATCCTCACACTTGCACCTAGTGCAAAACAATATCCTCATTTTCTCAGGTTCATTCTCACCACTCAACATGACTCTTTTGTTAATTACGGCTTCTCCTCTTTCAACATCTTCAAAATGTAATGATTTGGCATCTTCATCCATATGTGCAATTCTAGCCTGGTCGTTAGTTCTCCTATCCATCCTTCCTTGGCGTTGTGGAAATTCATGTGCCCTATGACCTTCTTCTCCAGAGTGAAAACATGTTCCACATAAGCCTCTTCTTAGGTGGTCCTTTTCGTCTTCCCCTTCCTCTATGATCTCTATTATTCTGATCATGGAAATGATTGAAATTATTTCCCCTTTGATTTTGACTGCTACTGGCCTCATCATTCTTTTTATGATCTTCATTTTGGCCTCCATAAGACCATCCACTGGATCTTCCGCCATAACCTCTTCCAATTTCTCTGCTTTCAAACTTCTTGTTCAAATTTTCCTCTACTTTTAGGGAAAACTGGCATGCCTCTTCAATGTTGTTCATTTAGACCAAATTCAGCTCCTCCTAAATGCTCAACCTCAACTCATTAAGGTAACGGAAAAATTTCTCCTTGTCAACTTCTACATGGCCTATTCTAATGAGGATTTGATAGAACTCCATAGGATACTCCTGAACACGTCTCCCTAATTGCTTCAAACCTTGTATTTTCTTTATTAAATCAAGCTCATAATCAATAAGAATGAACTGTTGCTTCAATTTATCTACCATTTGATCCCATCTTGTGATTTTATCCTTTCCTCTTCTATTTCACTCCAATTGAATCTTCTGCCACCAGATTTTCACATGACTATTTAGTCTGGCCTTCACAAACTTGACCCTATCAGGATCCTTGATATCCTCATACTCAAAATATTCTTCTAATTCATTGATCCATTCAATCAAATCCGCTGGCTTAAGATTTCTTGAAAATATGGGAACCTCAATATTAGGTCTTTTCCCAATCTTGGAAATGGCTCGAAAAAGCCTTTCTTCCTCTTGGTTCATAATTTCACCTTCCTCTTCTTGATCAAAATTTCCTTCTTCTTCTACTTCATCCTCACTTTTGTCTCTGACTATAAGATTCATTCCTCTATGAATCTCTTCCTACAATGCTCACACTTGTCTCTAGACGACTCTAACCTCAGGTGACACACCTCTGGATCTTCCACGACATTCCCTTTGTAGAGGCATTTTTGTGTTTATCACTGAAACCCTAAACCATGGTCCTAGTACAAACTACCTCACAGTCGGAGATCTATCTACACATTTAGGGACTCTTTCTCTGATACCAATTAATGAAGGGTGCTCCCCTTAATACCACAAACACATAACAAAAATAGAGAAACAACAACAATTCACAAGAATAGAAAATGGGCTTCTTATTATTTACACAAGTGTGGAATTACAATATTCAAAGCCACACGAGCATTTTCCTTACAATATTCTATAGGAAAAATCCTTGAATCATTACCCTAAACTACCCTAGAAAACACTACGTGCCTTCCTTATATAGACAATTTTCCACCGCCCGAGAAGGTTCCAGAATTTTAGCCATTAAGGCTGACCAACCCTATAATTATTTTATTTTTCATTTTTATTACAATAGGGTTGGCTCAAAATAATTGGAAATTATATTTTTAGGTAACCCAGCTTACGAAGACCATAACTTTTTAACCATAGCTCCATTTGTCTATTATAACCACTTTTTGGAAATGGAAAGACCTGATCTACAATGCTTGATTCACACAATCTTTAGTCAGTTGGGGTTCAATCACGATTTAGAGCCTCTAAGGCCTTCAAAATTGAGCTCAAAGATTTTGTACCCAAAAACCTCAATAACTTCACCAATACAAATGATATGGCAGGGTGACCCCACAATAGTGGTTTATACTTTTTTAGACATGCTAATTTTTGCTAAAATTATACATTTTTAATAAAATATGATTATTTAAGCCTTGAGAGGTTCCATTTGAAGGAATTAATTATAAATGGTTAGCTCAAACTCCTTAGATGAAAAAAAACATTTATATAACATCTATACTCCTAATTCATACCTACAATGGAGTCTCCTTCGCACCTATTAAATTGTAGACAAAAAATCACTTCGACTTTGTCTTTTGGTAGATCAAATGAATCCATTTGAAAAGGCTATCTATTTAGTAAGGTACTACAGAGAAAACTCTTTCCAATGATTGTAATGTTAATCCATATCAAGTTTATTATGACTTTGTATTTTTAGTTTTACTAAACATAAATATTTCACCATATGTCTACCTCTATGTTTGGCACTTATGGAAAAAATAGTAAATAAGAGAAAAAGATTCTAAAAAATATATATACCCTAGGTATTGAAGTTCTCTTTCTATCAAAAAAAATAAAAATGAAATTGGACAAATACATAAGTTATAAGCTATGTTAGTCAAGGTATGTCAAAATTATGGTTTAGTCAACTTCAAATGTCAATAAAATATGAAATAATCATGATAATTTCATCAAAACCAATTGCATGCCCTCCATATGGACGTTAAAAAATTAAATTCGAAAGAAGCACATTGATATCTATTTTAGAAAAAAAGCTATGCTCTATGAAAACAATGCAACTCTTTGAAAATGATGTTTTCAACAGCATACTAGTTTTCATGGGAGAAAGAAAAAACCAATCAAATCAATTCAATATATATATATATATATATATATATATATATATATATATATATATATACATATATATATATATATATACATATATATATATATATATATATATATATACATATATATGTATATATATACATATATATGTATATATATACATATATATGTATATATATACATATATATGTATACATATATATATATATATGTATATATATATGTATATATATATATATATATGTATATATATATATGTATAATATATATAATATATGTATATATATATATATGTATATATATATATGTATATATATATATGTGTGTTGTGTGTGTGTATATATATATATATATATACATATATATATATATATATATACATATATATATATATATATATATATATATATATATATATATATATATATATATATATTTAAAATCTAGATAGAAAATTCTAAAAGACTCTAAATAAACTTCATCTTCCGATTCCAAATGGTTTAACGAGAATATGCATTTGAATCTGAAAGTTTTTTTCAACATGTAGAGTTCAGTGTCTGTTCAAGCAAAAAAGTGTAACCCACTATTGTGGGTTCACCCAGCAATGAAACTCAACTAGGAGACAGATATAACTAAGATGAACCTCCACCAATGAAATAGGAATATTTTGAGCTCATATGACCAACTTACTAAAAATAGCAAGTTTCCATAAATAACAGTTCTGCACAAGATAGCCCTTATTGAAAAGAAACCCGAAATATTTTTGGGTGATGCAAGATTGCTCTTACACCCAGGATGCTCCTGCATCATAACTTATCACCCACACAAGGTGGAATCACATGTCCATAAAAGGTGGATCATCCTCCATTGTGCAATGAAGTATGTGTAATACATGGAGAATAATAAGTGATAAGTGCACTAAAGGTGGAGACAACACATAAAGTGGAATGTGATAAATGTTGATCCTGTGATTCATCTCCCACTGATTCGAGGGGTAGCTTCAGAAGTGTTGCAATGGTGGGGAAAGGTGTGTTGTGCAACACAACCTATGGGATTTTAGAAGTTGACTCTTCATGGTTGGTGTTTGGAGAAAAGGAGGAGAAACTACCTTTTATCAAAATAACCTAAGCTAAAGAGAGGCGAAACATCAAATCAAAGCTTTGTTGGATAGGCTCATAATTTTTCAAATGGTATTTGGAGGGGATCAACCTTCTCTGTGAAAAGCTTTGTGCCATCATTCACTCTTGAAATGGTGCACTCATTGTTTGAAGGAGAACGAGTAGCCAAAGTCCTGGACATAGGACTTACACATTTAGATCTTGTTGTGGGAAGCATTTGCAAGGATCTGAATTAAGACACATTTCTCTAAAAGTGGAGATCTTCCCAATCAAGGACATGGTACCTGACACTATCCCAAAGAAGGTAGAAATTGTTTGAATAAAGGTCGTAAGAAAAGACCTAACTTCTTGAGAGTTGCATCCCAAGAGAGTAGGTTGTAGGTGATACAATGCATCCTCTATTCTAAACTAAGTTAACAACATATGATTGCATCTACATAAACAAACTAGAAAACACCTATAAGAGTTCAACACGTGACCCATTGACTAATAAAAAGAAAGAGGCACCAAATATACAATCCCATGATTTATTAAGAACAAACATGCCAAAGTGAGAGAGAATGCCCTAGAATGAATATTATATAGTATACCCACTTGGACTACAAGCCACATGGCCTTGTTCTAAAAAAAAGAGAAATCTATAAATAATATAGTATATTTCCTCGCCTTTTGAATCTAAGTCCAATATTTCCAACCCCTTAATAAATACCATTCATCAAGGTTTTATAGAATAACCCTCAGTCGAGATGGTCTCAGAATGATTATAGGTTGTTAGAATTGATCGACATGTTAGAGACTCTAGCATGGATCACTCAAATCCCTCTCCTACAAGCCAAATGTTTGAATATGATTGGTTCATCATAGTGTGGCTATTAGCTAGTTCAACCACAAAACATTGTGGTGACTTGATTGGAATCATCATGATTGCATATATTGATTAGAGTGTTGTAAAGTGAACAAATATCTAGAAAAGTCATTAGTCATGGAACTTCATCGAAGAAGAATATTACTTGGAATATGTTGGTGAGCCTTGTTGAAGTAAAGATGTCCCAAGGGACACATGGCGATTGATCAGAGCTTAAAGGAAGTGCATTCTTTGTGGAGTAGGTAGAAACTCTAATGGGATGACATGTGTCAACTGACATTAGGGTTTTTTGAAGTTGTGACTTCTCTTACATGACCAAAGACTGAATGTGGTACACAAAGCGCAAGGATGACATAAGAGTCTACATTTTGGAAACTTTTAGGGGATCTCGACCTGCCGAGGATGAACCATAGAACTTCTAGTTATGTAGGGATAAAACCTTATCTATAGGGATGAAAATCAACTAAACTTGAATTTCTCATATTGGTTATCTCCATGAGTTGTTTGAATCTAGATCCTGAGGTGAAAAAACTTTCATGAAAAAATGATCATTAGATATTTCCCTTGAAAGAAAGTAAAAACATTTAATAAGAAAAAGGTCAAACCAAAGGACTCAAAGTGCAACACCCATTGCAAGATGAAGCTAAGAGAAAACATAAGATAAAAGCTCGAACAATGTTAGCCAAAAGATGCCAAGATAATATTTATAAACAAAGAGCTATGATTTCTAGATAATAATCCTTAGAGGAAAGGGGAACACCAAAAACTAGAAGAAAGTTAAGGCATTTAATTCTTTCTTTGTAATAAAACTTTATATTTGATACCCATGGTGACAACAACATTTCAACACACATTTAGATTAATAGAAACAAAGTGAGAGAAAGTCATCTAGGGATTCATGTGTGTGCGAGGAGGTTAATCATTCCCTTTACCAAGAGGATAAAATGGTTTCCACTCACCCGCTAAAATACATAGATGAGGTATTTCCCATACTCGATTGGATAGAGTTTCACTACCAGTCAGACGTCCATAGCCCCAATGATTTTATCACCTTGATATTCATTAACATTGTTCTACTACCAATTGGGAATCCATAGCCCTAGTAGAGTTGCTAATATGACCTGATTTTTGCATTTTTCTTTTTCTCTCTTTTCTTTTTATTTTATGCCTTTTGGCTTCAGTTTGCATGAATGATTATGACATCATCCTTCTAGGTTGTCTACCAAGGTGGTAGCATGACACCTTTGATTTTTCACCTAGCGTATGAGGGAAGGACATCTCATGGTCATTAATTTACAAGTATTTAATGTGAAGTGTGCAAGATCCAAGCTGGATATCATCGATTCCACAAAATGACTAGAATTAATGCATAAATGCTATGAGAAATATGTTAGTACATAGAGGATATAAAAATTAATCTTTCATTTTAACCCAGTAGTGAATGCATTTACCTTTTTTGAGTTCAAGGTGTACAGATCTCCTATGAAGGTATTATCAGTAGCCAAAAACTTGGCTCAAAGTTCCAAAAATAGACAAGTGGAAACTATTTGTAAAATGGGTAGGTAATTTTGCATATTGAAAAGACATTCTCTTAGATGAATTAAATGTAAAATGCATGTGTAAATAATAACTTTCTCTTATAAAAAGGGCAATGTTTTCAAAAGGTGGCATAACATTCTGCAAGCTTTGAAAGTTTGGCAAAGATTTAACTTAGTTAGCCTAGAAGCATGGACACTCTCGTAAGATTGACCGGTCCATTGCCTCAAGAGCCCTTCTTATGAAAGATAGACAATCATAGACTAGCTAAGATGGTTAGGATGAATGAAAAATATCCTCACTACTATAAAATGGATGCTTGGGTAAGATTTTTTTGCATAGTGAGGACCTCTATAGGATAAATACTATGTAATGCCTCGCTAAGGAACCTAGGAGAGATTAACCTAAAATATGCTATTAAGTTTATTTTTTTTAATAGTTTAAAATCAATAATGAATAACAATGTGAAAGAGGAGAAAAAGAGGGAAAAAATTTTGAATTTGAAGCAAGAGAGGAAACTGGATGTTCCTGGTTTTGTTGCAGATTCTATGCCTAAATCTGGAAATGTTGTGGTTATTTGGAATGTTTAAGCGGGCAATGCTGAAAGAGCTTTGTCAGATAAGGGGGAAAGTGTCAGTGGGTCAAGCCTAGCCCAACCCAACAAGGACAATGGTCCTATCTTAGGACTAGAGGTGGAAAAGGCTGATACTTTTGAGAAAGGCGAAGGGACAATAAAACAACAAGAAGATTCCTCACATGGTGAGAACTCGAATCAAGGTAAGTGAAAATGGTCGGGCCTTTTTGGGGTCAAACCAACTGGAAAATATTCTTTCCCTAAGGTTGATATTGTTTTAGATCTGTTAAAGGGGGAGATAGGTATAAACATTCCTGACCAAATCATATACCATATTGTTTCTATAATGGCCTCTACTTTGATAGGCAAGTTTATGAGTCCTAGACCGAATATTGATCTGGTGAGAGCTTTTACCTTCTAGAAATGGAAAATTAAAGGATAGGTGGATGTTGTGGCTATGCCTAAAGGATTTTTTCCTTTGTGTTCTCCAATGGAGAAGATCTTTCTAAAGTATTGTGTGATGGCCCTTGGATGATGGGTAAATCTTCTTTATCACTTTAGAAATGGTCAACAAATTTGGATTATAATGAAAGTTTCTTTATCTCTACACCTATCTGGGTAAGACTGCCTAGATTACCCTTGGAATATTGGCATGAGGACATACTGGTGGCTATAGCTAGTTCCTTTGGTGAACTACTAATAATAGATCCAATGATAGTGGCCTGATCTAGACAAGTGTTTGCTAGGATTTGTGTTAATATCCATCAAGATACAAAACTACCCCAAATAATAACTCTTAACTTAAAATTTGGCAAGTGGAGACAAGAAATAGAATATGAGTCAACACCTTTTGTTTGCTTCACCTGTAAAAAGTCTGGCCACTAGGCTAAGCACTATCCCTTGAAGCCTCCTATAGAAAAGAAAGATCAGGAGTCAAAGATATCAAAGAAATGGGAGTGGAGGAAAAAAAAAAAAGGGGAAACCCAAAAACCCCTTGTTGACTAGAACCCCTATTCTAACTTTGAGGAGAAGCAGGCTTCCCCTCAAATGGAGAGGAAGAAATAGAAGAGAAAAAGGAAGCAACACCTCAAAATGAGAAGAACAAATCTCAGGAAAAATCTTGTTCGATCAACTCTTCTAAGGAGACCCTTGATCTTTTAACCAATTTAGATCATCAGCTGATATCTAGGGTTGAAGATAGTTTGGATTTTGCTAAGGGGAGGGATTCCTAGTTAGGTCTACATGGGACTGATGAAGACCAGAAAGCTTTAGATCAAATTAGTAGTGAATCCTCAAATGCTAATCTTTTAGATTCTGAATCAAGGCAGGATCAACTCAAAGGACATATTGATGCCTCTGAAGCAGTTGAAGTAGAGAAAAATAAGAACCCCTAGATACAAGTTAAGAAAAAATCTCCAGCAGGAAAAGGATTTGGTCCCTAGCCTAGAATGGAACACTATAGAGACCAGACTCTTTTATTAGGAAAAAATAGTTTAAGGGCTTCATTAGGATGCTCAACATCTAAATCAAGCAAAAAGGGGGGACAAATCAAACATGGATGTGTCCAGACAAGAGGATAAAAACAAAAGGTGGATACTGGAACCCCCACAAGAGAAGAGGAAGACCATCTAAAAAAGAACAAAGAGAACTGGAAGCAAAACATAACATAGTGGATGGAAGAAAACTCACCATCGATCAGGTCCGCTCCCCAAACCTTAAATGAAGATTCTATCTTGGAACATTAGAGGCCTAAATATCCCTCACAAACAAGATGTTGTTAGGAGCTTAGTTAGAGATTCTAATCCTGAAATTTTTCTTATTCAAGAAACTAAAATGGTTAAAGATAAGATAACTAAAATCAATCTGCTTAAGTATGGAGAGAAGTTTGTTAGTTATTCAGAGGGAGCTTCTAGTGGCTTGGTCATTTACTGGAACTCTAAGTGTTTTTACTACAACCTTTTGATAGAGGATAAGAACTTCCTGGCAGTTAAAGTAAGAAGCATTAAGGATAACTTTTCTTGGACTCTAATTAATGTGTACGCCCCTTATACTAAATCTGGAAGACTCAAACTTTGGAAAAGGATTCATGATCTTAGGAAAGATTACCCAGATGAGAACTAGATGATGATGGGAGATTTCAATACTCCTCTAAAAGAAGTGGAAAAAAGAGGAGGAAACAATACCCAAGTGGAAAGCAGGGTGGACTTAATGGAATTTATTAGTAATGAAGGCTTGTTGGATGTTGATCTTGAAGGTATTGATTACACATGGACTAACAGGAGAATGGGAGCTGAACTTATCTAGGTTAAGCTTGATAGGGTCCTCCTTTCTCATGACTAGTTTACTAAGTTTTCTTGCACCCTCTCGTCTCTCAACCGTATTGGATTGGATCACTAACCCATTTCCTTTCTTGCTAATCCCTTTAGCGAGAAAGGAAATTCCCCATTCAAATTTGAAAAAATGTGGCTGGCTCACCCAAATATTGAAAACAAAATTAGGGAATGGTGGAATATTAAAGTGGAAGGAAAAGCAATGTACCAAGTGGCTAAAAAAATGGCAAATGTGAAAGAAAAAGTAAGATAGTGGAATAAGGATGTCTTTGGTGATATCTTCCAAGCCAAAAGAAAGATTCAAATTGACTTAAAAGAAATTCAAGATAAGATTCAAAGTACTAGATTGACTGAAGAAATGAGAAAAGAGGAAAATCAAGTTCTTGTAGACTATCACAACATCATAATGAGAGAGGAGACCTACTAGAGACAGAGATCTAGATCCCTTTGGCTAAAAGTGGGAGACAAAAACACCAAATTTTTTCACCTTACAGCAATGAAGCATAAAGCTATGAACATAATTAATTCTCTTGTTACTACCAGGGGTACTTTAGCTAAAGAGGAGGAAATAAGGGAAGAAATGATGGGCTATTTTTCTTCTCTTCTCTCCAAAGAGAAATCTCTAAATCAAGAGAATCAAAAATCTTTGCTGAGTTCCATTCCCTCACTACTAGACTCTAAGGATAATGACTTTCTTAAATCTATTCCTAAGGATGAAGAAATTAAAAGGGTTGTTCACTCATTTGAAGGAGAAAAATATCCTGGTCTGGATGGTTTCCAAATGTTTTTCTTTCAATATTTCTAGAGTATCATTGGGAAAGATGTGTGCACTAATCTGAAAGAGTTCATTGGGTCTAAATCTATTCTTAAAGAACTTAACTCTACTTTTATAGCTCTTATTTGGAAAAGACCAGGAGCTAATGCTATTGACTGCTTCAGGCCTATCAGTCTTTGTAACTCCCTGTATAAGATTATGTCAAAGGTCCTCACTAAAAGGCTTTTAAAGCTTCTCCCTCACCTTAACTCTCCTCAATAGAATGGATTTGTCCCGAGGAGACAAATTCTAGATTCTATTATGGTTGTGCATGAGAATATCCACTCATTGGAGAAATCAAGGAAATAGGGCTTCCTAATGAAGCTTGATTTATCGAAAGCCTATGATAGAGTGGACTGGGAGCTGCTTTCCAAAATTATTTAGGCTTTTTGCTTTGAACATGGAGTGGTCAAAATTATTATGCAATTGGTTACTATGATTTCCTTGTCTGTGATTATGAATGGTGGCTCCTCTCCCTTCTTCAGACCTTCCAGGGAGTTGAGACAAGGAGACCCTATCTCCCCTATCCTTTTCGCCATCATGGCTGAAAGCCTTGGAAGATTCATTAATAACCTGGTTATTCAAGGGTAGATCTCTGGCCTACATCCTTCTTCTTCTGGGATAAAGTGTTCTCACAAATAATTTGCTGATGATACGATTCTTATGGGAGAATCAACTATCAAACAGGCAAGAAATATGAAAAAGGCCCTCAATGTTTACTCTAATGCTACAAGTCAACTTATAAATTGGGAGAAAAATTTCCTATATTTTTTTAATACAACTGAAGATAGAATGAATAAAATCTCTTCCATTCTTGGGTGCAAGATAGGGAGGCTTCCTACCCCTTACTTAGGCTTGCCGCTGGGTTTGAAACTGGAGGATAATTTCTAGAATGAAATTCTTGATAGATTTCACAACAAGCTGGCTAGTTGGAAAGGGGTGACTCTTAGCCAAGCTGGAAAAGTTCAACTACTGAAGGCTACTCTTCAAAACCTTACAGTTTATGCTCTAAGTCTGTTCAAAATTCCTCTGAAGTATGTTGACCTAATTGAAAAAATTCAAAAAAGGTTCCTTTGGACTGGAGTTGAAGAGAAAAAGAGACTTAGCTTGGTGGCCTAGGAGAAGGTTTGTAAACCTAAGAAGCTAGGGGGATTGGGCATCAGAAACATAACTAATACAAATAAAGCCTTATCAGCTAAAAAATGCTGAAGGATATTTGAAGATGAAAAATAATGGAATACAATAATTAAAAGCAAATACCATCTCACTTCTCTTGAAGGTATTCTACAATCTCAAAATGAAACCCAGGGCTTGTTTGTTTGGAACAGTATTAGCAAGGGTAAGAACCTGATCAGTAAAGGAGCTAGATGGAAGCTAGGAAATGGCAGGAAGATTCAATTTTGGAATGAAAAATGGCTACTGGAAAAGCCTCTTATAGAGAATGAGGAGTGGTAATTTGTGATCTAGGAATGTAAAGAGACCATTAGGGAATATGTGAGTGACTATTGGATTAATGAATATTGGGTCAACTTGGGATTGAGGGATATCAGATTTAAAGAGGTGAATAAACAACTTAACAACTGGTAAATATGAGAAAATGTGCCTAATGAACTGATATGGGGCTCTGCTATCTCTGGAAAGTTCTCGGTTGCCTCTGCCTC
Source organism: Chamaecyparis obtusa (assembly GCA_027943335.1). Taxonomy (NCBI): domain Eukaryota; kingdom Viridiplantae; phylum Streptophyta; class Pinopsida; order Cupressales; family Cupressaceae; genus Chamaecyparis; species Chamaecyparis obtusa. The sequence goes on from BSBK01002634.1 coordinate 1,324,983, forward strand.
AGTTCTTCTCATCCCTTTTAAGGATCATCCTTTCCACACTAAGGTATAGAATAAATATCTTATCCCTAAAATTAACATGTTTTTTGGGTTTCTTGTTCAGAACAAAATCCTCACAATGGAAAACCTCATAAGAAGAGGGTTCCAAATGCCTAATAGATGCATCCTATGTTGTAAAGAAGCTGAGACTTGTAATCACCTAATGATCCATTGCTCCTTTGCTAGTGAGGTATGGGACTATATCATTATGTCTCTGAACCTGAAGTGGGTTAAACCTCAAAACATCCAGGACTTTGTTCAACAATGGCAGAGCCCTTTTCATGAGACAAATGCTAAGGATCTTTGGAAAATTGTTATCCCTCACTTTACTCGATAAATATGGAAGGAGAGGAACAACACAATTTTTAGAGATTAAAAAGTGCCCTCCCTTTTGGTTGCTAACTCTGTTACCAGAAGCCTTATGGAGAATTACAAGAGTATTAGTAAGAAGGATACCAACTCTAGGAATCCTAATCCTAAGAAGGACTGTACCATTTCATGGGAGAACCTAAATAGAAGAACTAATTTGAATCCTAGAGACAATGTAATGTGGTCTGCTCCTCCATCGAGATGGTTAAAAGGGAACTTTAATGGCTCTACTAGAGGAAACCATAGAAGGGCTAGAGAGGGAGGTGTTAGGGATTTTTCTTGTGGGTCAAACTTGGCAAGGATATTGGATCGATTCTCAGTAAATAGGTTTCCAAGTTTGCAAGAAAAGCCTAATTGATGAGGATTGGCTAAGATCCTCCTTCTGCTTTGAGCCCATAGGACTCAGGTGCGTATTGCCTACAAATAGGTTACTATCTTTCAAGTAAACTATGGATTGGTGGATTAGGTCTTCATTATCATGCTATTGAGTTTATTAGAGGTACCTTTATGGAAGATAATTCTGAAGACAGCTGAGAACCACCTATTGCAAAATGTGACTAATGAAACTCCTAGTATGATAACATGAACAATGGCATAAGGGTGATGAGTCCTTTTTATGAGTAAAACTCAAGGAAGGCTAACCTTTGATTCACTCTTCAAGGAATCAACAACTATGGACTGTAAAACATTAGGGACAGTCCTATTTTTTAGGTACATGAACATGAAATGAAATGGTATTGGTAATGATGAATTTTGTGTTTGATGACTGAAAGGTGTTTGAATGATAGAGATCAGATTAGTGCCTAATCCTTTGGGCAAAGAGTCTAACATAAATCAATAGGGGGATTTCTAAAAAATATAATGGGATGCCTTACAAACCACATACAATTTAGATAGAGTGCCTTACAAACTATCTTCTCAATCTAGGTTTTCTACCATCAAGATCTTCCATAGATGTATTCATTCCCTGAAATTGCACATAAGGATTTAATTCTTTCCTTGAAAGAAACTCATGCAACAATTAGATAGTTTCCTTACAACTAGTATGTTCTATATGCCTTACAAATGGAGACATACAAGAATAAACATGAAGTAAAGAGACACTAACAGAACCAAGGTAGAAATTGTATTGTATTTCATGGAAGTGTATCAATACATACAAGTAAACTCTTTACTCAAAATCATAGGATCAATAATCTGCTCTATAAAGTTTGTATTATCAGCATTCAACCATCAAGAATATGGAACCAGAGAATAGAATCCCTTAGATTGCCAAAGACTGGAACCAGGAACCAAAAAGATTGGAAAACCAGAAAGCTAGGAGACCCAAAAAAATCTTGGAACCCTTACAAAATTAGAACTCTTACTACTTATACCACTAGCTATCTTGGGATCCTCAAAGAATTCATGATGCAACAATCTTTAGATAGCTAGGGTTAGGGTTTCACCCACTAAACCAGCCAATATCAATCAGTAATTAATTCCATGGGAGAAAATCAAGCAACCTGGACAAACAGACCCAAAATTGATCTTCATCAATGAAAATCTCCTGATTTATACTGAAGATCACGCAAACACCATGCTTATCAGTCTAATTGTACACCTACAACACACCTCAAGCACAAAACCACACTTCTCCTAGTACAAAAACATCATGCCACTGACCACAAAGACCCTCAGATCAGTCTACAACAACCAGCACCAACAAACCAATCGAAATCGGCCGCTAAAACCATAAATTTTGGTACTTCCTTTTTCTAGAAACCCCATTCAAAAATTCAAATTCAAACTACAATGGTCATGTCAAAATTTTTAAAAAACAACCGTAGATCTTTTCCTTTTCCCAACAGATCAGACGGTGGGTGAGATCTCCTTTTATCTTTAAAAATGACCGCGGGACCCAGAACAGTCAGCCGCCACCTAGACAACAACCCGGTGAATAAGAAAACAACATGTTAGTGACAACTGGCACAAAGAACCCACCGAGCAGGCTTTCCATCTTTAGTGAAGATCAACGGCTATCGCTACACTGCTGACTTATCCATCGTGCAACTTACCCTTGCAGTGTAACGACAGCCAAGAGATCACGCGATACTTTAACCTCTTTACAAACCGATGCCCCACTAACACAACATAGTCAGCAACAAGCGGACCACTAAAAATCCCCCACATCATGTCTATCAGACACCAAGAACACATCACAAAATTTTCCTTGTCTTCGCATCGGACGGTCATCACAAAAGCGCTGGCATAAAGCATGTGCATCTCTGATCAATGATATCATGACAACCATTAGATCCTACAGTGTATTAACTCCTTTGAGACCGGCGGACCCACTGAAAAGTCCACCTCAGCACACTTGGACCAATGAGAAACTACCAATCAATTCTATCTAACACCAAGACCACTGCCATGAAGCACATAGCCAAAAGTGAATCGATGGCTATCACTAAAGTGCTGACTTATCTAGTGTGCATCTTGACCTTGGGGTAAAGTGAGAGTCATAAGATTAAGCGGGTCTTTAATTAACTATCTTTTAAACTAAAAACCTCAGGTCCCACTGACAACTACCAACATATTGCATCGTGGACCAATCGTAGAATGCCAATTGTACCTAGGTGTCACTTTGGACCCATCGTCTGAAGCGTTACGTCATGAAAAGGAATCAACGGTCATCGTAAGATCACAAGCCTCTGACACACCCCTTGTGCTTTCATGAAAACTATTGGATCAAGATGTTGTCAAAGAGTCGGGCCTAGGAAAGATTAGGTCGGAACATTAGAAAGAATTAAAGCTGGACTTAGGGAAAATTAAAGCCGACCAACTTAGGGAAATATTTCTCTAGGCACATGAAAACTTAGGAAAATAAAGGCCGCCAGGGGATAAAAATTTAACGCACATGCCTTTATGAAATTTTAAGTGGCCTAAAAAGTAACATGAAATTAGAACCAGGCTAGGGCACACTTAGGGTTTTTCAACCCAATGGCTAGAATATGAATTTTTTGCCTAGGGTTTAAGCCAAAAATAGGGAAAAACAACTGCAAAGACCAGAGGAAAATGAATATGACCATGAAAAATTTGCAGGTGCCAACAGTGGCTCTATCTGAGGATGTTTAAATGCAATTTTTAACAAGAACCACAGGACTCTGGGATGTAGACCAAAAACCACTCCAACCTAAAATAGGGAAAGAAACACACAACCTGAAGGGAAAAAAACCTGTACAAGATTTAAAAAATATTTACACATGCATGAGAATCAAAAATTTAACTGAAAAAGGGTTTCAAGAATTGCACATGCACTGGAAATTCAAATACTTCACCATTCATGTTCTTCAACAAGTAGGAATACTTCCCAAAACTATCATGAATCACAAAAGGACCAAGCCACAATGATTCAAATTTTTTATGCTTCCCTTTATCCTCTGCCCTCACATTCCATTGAAGTACCAAATCATCAGCTTTGAATTTCTTGGTAGTTGCTCTTTTGTCAAATAAGTACTTCATCTTCTGTTGCAACTTGATATTATTCTTTTGACTTTCTTTTCTCTGCTCATCCAACTCTGTTAGCTGCATAATTTTATTCTGCATAAGCTATGTGACATCTAATTCTTCATCCTGAATAAACTGATAAATTGGAATTAGATTATTTATGGGTAGCCTTGACTACAAACCATATACAAGCTCGAAGGGAGACTTCCCAATGGCTCTTTTCACTATAATCCTGTCTGCCCATAAAGCCAAGCTCAACTTGGAATGCCAACCTCTCTTATTCTTTTCAAGTGTTTTCTTCAAGATTGTTAGGATACTTTTATTACTAGACTCAACCTGTCCATTTTCTTGAGGATGATAAGGAGATGAATAGGAAGTCATGATTCCATTGTCTTTGCAAAACTCCTTGAACTCATCTGATCTGAAACACATTGCATTATCTATGATCAACTTCATAGGGACACCAAATCTGGTCAAAATATTGTCAAGTAAGAAATCAATCACCACTTTACTTGTTGCCCTCTTTGTAGGAATAGCCTCTATCCATTTTGTGAAATAGTCAGTTGCAACAAGTATATAATTATGTCCTCCACTAGACTTCTCAGCAAACTCACCTATGAAATCCATGCCCCACATGGCAAATGGTGCTTCAACAACTATTGGGTTTAATGACAGTGCTCCTGAGTACTTTAATTTTGAAGCAAATCTTTGACAAGCTTCACACCTTTTAATAGATTGAAATGAATCTTTAAACAATGTAGGCTAGAAATAACCAGCCCTTAAAATCTTGTGAGTAGTAGTCTTTGCTGAATAATGACCTCCACAAACACTGGCATGCATTTCATTTAAAACCTTCTCTGCTTGATATCTGTCAAGACAAAACAACAAGACTCCATCTCTATTTTTCCAATACAAGTCCCCTTGTATCAATGTATATTTTTGAGCTTGCAATTTCAAGGACCTCTTTTGGTTATCTATCATATATTCTAGGCATCTAGCATTCTTTATGAAATAGACAATATTAGCATATTCTGGTTGTAATTCAATACTTGTGATTGTCATACCTGGAGTTCCTTCATTACTTACTTGGACTAAGTCCATGTTTTCTTCAGTCATCAATTTTGCCAGACCTTGTCCTCTCACAAGCTTAGTGATATGGATTTCCAAATTGAATTCTTGAATTCTAGTAATCCACTTGCATCTCTTTCCAGTAACTTTAGATTGAGTGAGGACATCTTTTACTACTGAATGTGGGACATATGCAACAACCTTTGCACACACCAGATAAGGCCTAAAAGATTTGATTCCTTTTACTAATGCATATGCCTACTTCTCCATCAACTCATTATTCAACTCAGCAACCTGCAAGGTGTTGGTCCATTTTCTTGTCAATGCAAAATCTTTTGAAAATGGCCCATTTCCTTGCAAGTTTTCTTGAAGTGTCCTGCCTTGTGTTCTTCACTGTGTCACCTTGCTCCAGTTCAAATTGCACGTGCTTAATTCACAAAACCCAGAGAGATATTCAAGTTTTAAGGTCTACAAGAAATAATTTCAAAATCTGCCTAAGTGTCGAAAACCCACAATGTTTTTGAAAACCCATGATGTTTTCGGTCTCCCTGCTACCTTTTGGTCTGCATGAAAACCCTTTGTGTTTTTGACCTTGCATTTCTTCTCTTTTGTTGGAACTCCTTGTTCATCATTCTTAAGTGCACAAGTGCGATGGTTGGTGGGGCTAGATTCTTCAAGCAGCAGAGGGAGGAGATCGATGGTCGGCGTGTGATCGCATGGAATATTCTCACCCCATGCGATCATGCGCCTGCCATTGATTTTGTTTATTTCAAGCATTTCTTTGGTGATGGTCCTGATGTCAGAAGGGAGGCGAAGGTGTGTGTTTTCATTGGTTGTTGCATGATCACATGTCAATAATTTCTGACATGCGACCATGCGACCAGTTGACACTTGTCCCAGTGGGCCCGTTGGATGGGGTCTGACAGATGTTTAATAGGTGACAAAGATTGATGGTTGTCGCTACATCACTGAGGAAAGATGAGGCCCTTTTAACCATGTGCTTTAACAAGAGCCGTTGATGTGAAATGAAGGTAAATTGCTTGGTGCAGTCATTTTTCAGGTTCGGCCTCTGTGGCAGTGGTTCATTGGTTATGTCAGTGCACAGTGGAGGGATGTCAGAGCTGACTGCGTAGAAATTGGAAGTGGTCCCAGTATCACAAAAGGAGTGAATAGGTGCATTCATGTTGGTCCATGTACACTAAGCTGGATGTTGTCAGTGGGGCTGTAGTTTTCAAAGTAAGGAGAGCATCTGCAAGTCTGTGAAGATCGAGTGGTTGTTGTTATACCGCTAAGGTGAGATGCTCGACTTTTAGCATCACGGTGTAATGACGACCGTCGATTTTGTTTAAAGAAATATAAAGTGCATGGAGCCCATGAATTTTTAAAAAAGGAGTATCATCGTTGCGGAGTTAAGGTGGGTCCATGGTATTGGCATTGCTGAGATGTTCAGGTCTATGATCGACTATTCCGTGGTTAAGAGATTGTGGTCGCATGATCGCAAGGGTTAGTTTGGTGCCTTGCGATCATGTGACCAAGCATAAGATGAAACCCATTTTCCTATGGTAGTTAAGTTGATGACCATGTGATTTCTCGACTAAGGGAAAATAGTTAAGGAACATAAAGCCCGCGAAATGCATGGTAACTATTTGATTTCAAATTTGAATTTTCTGAGGGTTTCCAGCGATAGAAAGGACTGAATTTCAATGCAGAAGTGATTAGAACTAGTAAGAAGTAATTTGTTTGTTGTTGCAGTGTGGTCCAGGGTGTGATGATTATTTGCAGGGATTTGTACCATGTAAGGAATGAACAAGGAATGGCTCAAGGCGTGTTGTAGGGTGGTTGATTTGACTTGTTCTCTTGGCAGATTTGTGATATTTTGTACACTGTTCTGAGAATTATCATAAGTGGAGATCATCTTTGATCTGTTTCTCTGAGATTGCTTGGTTTCCTACCCCTGTAATAAATTCTGATATAATTTTTGGTTGGTTGGGTAGTTGAAACCCTAAGCCTTACCCTAGCTGTCTGAAGCTTGTTGCATCCTAACCTATTTAGGATTCCAAGGCAGCTAGAGTATAAATGGTTGAAGTTTTGACTTTGTAAGGGTTCCATTATGTTTGGTTCCTATGGGAAGTAGTAAAATCTATCGCATTGTAGGAGGCTAAATAGAATTTCTTTGCATCTTTTGCAGGTTATTGAAGTGGTTGCCTCATCTTTGGTATAGACATGTACATGATTCATCATACTTAATATAATTGTTTCAAGCTTTCAAGTCTCTCCTTGGTGTCAGTTTTATGAGTTTTGGATTTTCTGGTCCATTGCATAGGGTTACCTTTGCATATGTTCTAGTCTTTAGTTCTTGATCTAGGATCAAGTGAAAAATACTTTGGATAGGGCATAGATTCATTAGATTCATCTACAGAAGGATCTTATTGTAATACCCCAAAAATGGGCTATAAGTTCATTAATCTCCTACATCTTCAATTCGAACGAAATCGACATCAAAGTCCTAATCTAAGGCACATCTAAACATCATCGAATCATAATTGATTATCTTAAATTCTGCATCGGGGAATATTCCTAGTAATATTCCTAATCATCATAATTATCTTTAATTTTATAATTATTTGGCAATAAATCACATTTATCCTAAAAATTTGATTAATTAAATATTTTGTATATTTAATTAATTAGATTTAATATTTGCCACTTAATTGTTTAATTAAATTTAATTCTATCTATTATTAATTGTATTATTTAATTTTGACAATAAATCAAAATTCCTATGAATAATTGATTAAATTCTTATTTAATTAATTAAAGCATGTTGTCATTATTTAATAATATAATTTTTAATAAAAGTTTGAATAAATAGTTAATTAACCCATAAATTAATTATTTATTTTCAAAAATCAGTTGAGTTGAGGATAAATCACTTTATTTATTTATTTAATTCTTAATTATTATGCATATTCAAAAGAAACAGTTAAACTCCAAATCAGAAAATCAATGCAAGTTATTGACTTTTTGGAACTCAACATCCTTTTGGAGTTCAAAAAGCTGATCTAGACTCTAATTTGAGTTAAAAAGCTATTTTTGCATGATTTTGAGAATTAACTATCTTTCATGATCAGATAACTCAAAAATCAAGATGAGTTAATTTGAGTGATTTATGGCTTTTATCCATGCACCTCCAAAGCCCTAGATTTCTATAAATTAAAGGCTTCAGCTCTTCATATATCATCTCATATTTTTGCACAATCACGCTGGAGAATTGGAATTGAAGAATCAAAGCTCTTGCGAATCGACATCTTTGTGAGATCAATCTTATTTTTTTTTGCATTCATTTAGATTCATATTGCATATCATTTCTAGATTAGCATTGCATATCAATTTTTAACAGGAATCATAGCATATCAATTTCCATACTAGCATAGATTTTTATCAAGTTTTTCATTATTATTGCATAGAAAATATCAAAAATATAGATTAATTGCATTCAATTTCATATTCATCTTTTGCATTCAAATCCTTCATTTAGGTGTCATCTAGGTCACTGATCTTGATTACAATCTGAGAACATTAATCTCGCACCTACTAGAAGGCAGTAAATCGCTTGGTTAGATAGCTTTCAATTTTGCACAATTTCAATTTTTGCTAACCTCTAATGTTTTACTGAAGTGTTGTGTCTACAGATTAGGTATAATTTTCACACACACATTTCTGGCACCCACCGTGGGGCCTTGAGCCTCATTCTCTTCATTTTTATCTAATTTTATATATTTTTGGCGTCACTTTTTCATCATTTTTGCGCAAACAGGAAAAATGCCGCTTACGAGCAATCTAACGCCGCTTACAAGAAATCTGTTCACGTCTACAAGCAATTTGTTCACGCCTACGAGCAATTTGTTCACGCTTACAAGCATTCTGCTCACGCATGTGATAGTTTCAGTCATGCATGTGACAGTTTCAGTCACGCATCTGCCATTTTCAGTCACGCCTGAGCACATTTCAGTCACACCTATCAGTATTTAAATCACGCCTAATCCGTGCCACTCTGGAAAACTGGCACCCATTTTTTGTGAAATTTTCACATATGGTATTGAAAGTTTAAGTGTGATATATCATTGGAAAGCTCTTTCCAAGCCAAATCCAAGCATAGCGTTGGATCTAAGGTATTCTTCTCAAGCTAATAATATTTCAATTTGGATCCTAAAACAAATCTCTTATGTGTTTGGCTTGTGTGCATTTTTTTCATGCTTTGATCTATTTCTACACACTTGCATAATTGATAGTAGGTTGTGACCCCTTAAGGATTCATTAAGTAGTCTTAGATACTTGTGATTGATCTTGATTGCTATCTTGGGTTATTGGACTTGCTAATCTATCGGCCCCTCATTTCTGCCCCGTGGTTGCAATCTCAGCTCCATAAAGGGGAGGGGTCAACAGGACAGAAGTGTTAAATGTTCCACTTGGCAACCCTTTTATGCTTTTAGGAACTCACTTGTTTTCTAAGTTGGGGACTCATTTTTAGCTTGTGTGAGGTGTTAAGTGTTCCACTTTGTGGACTCATCTCATATTCGCTTTAAGCGTTAAGTGTTCCTCTTTCTACTTTTTGGATGCTTTTGGTAGATTTACTTTCGGAACATACATCTGTGCTCACATAGTAATTAGGCCCTATGAACACTATTCATGATTCTTGAGAGATTGGATTCCCAGCAAAATCCTTCTTGACGATAGAATCCTTGTAGGTAGGGAGGATACTTAGTGTGTTTCACATTCAACTTGGTTAGTGCATCTTCTCTTATTGATCGACACATTCTCTCTCCGGAGAGGTTGATAGATCACGTGGGGTTGATATCACGAGCTTTGGTGAATCAAAATTGGTTAGTGCGTCTTCTCTTATTGATTGATACATTCTCTCCCCGGAGAGGTTGATAGATCACGTGGAGTTGATATCACAGTCCTTGGTGGAACAAAACTTTGTCTTAGCATGTCGGATTAATCTGCTTGCTTTGTTTGGGTTAAAAGTGAAGAGGTGTCAAAACCTTGAATCTGGAGCCAAGTCCCCTTGTGGTATAAATCTGTGAGTCATCTTTAGAGAGGGTTAACCGTAGCGGACAATCCCTTCAGAGGGAAAACTGTGTTGATGGAACCTCAAGCGGTCATAGCCATTTTCGCTATGGTACTGACAGCCACTATATAAATGTCCTTGTGGAAGAAATCTCCACGGGTATGGTTCATTGTTGGGTTGTCAGATCTCCCTAGCAGCTCTTGAAGATTAAGTTCTCGGACTGTGTCAAAACCCTGGTGCATCGGGATTGGAGTTCACCCCTTTGAATCATAAAAGTTGCATAGTCAAACCATTACTAAAAACACTAGAGAGGCCAATTTTTCATTTTTAGGTATATGTGTGTTATTGCAAAACTTTTCAGAATATACACAATTAGTACTCTCAGGGATTAGCACAATTTGGTCACTTGATTGTTCATGCGCAAGGTTGCTTTTTCCCTTGTTCATTATTTTCAGATGTGCTTGGAATCACTTGCTTATTGTTCTGCGTGCTTATTTATCTACTTGGCTATTAAAAATGATCAAATCTGGTATAACCTTCAAAATCTGGACAGTACAATTTGCAAACAATCCAAAATTGAAGAACTTAAATTTTGCAAAAATTGATGTAAAATCTTTCTGGAGTCAAAAGTCATTTCAGGAAGTCAAAAGTCATACGAGTTTTGTCAAGTGTCATTTCAGTATTACCCAACTGTTGTATGAGTTTAGCAATTGTCGTTTCATAGACTACCCAGTGTCGTACGAGTCTGCAGAGTGTCATTTGGAAAAATTTGAGAGAGTTGTCAGAAATTGTCAAATTGCAAGATATCCAATGTTTCCAGCCTAGTTCCAGAATCTATCAAAAATATCATTGTGTCAGAAATAGAGCAGTAGCTATTGAGCATTCTACCATTTTCCAAGTTTGATCTTTTGAATCCGATCTAGTCTTCTATTTGATCAATTTGAGTCCTTTTTATCTCGTGTCAAAACCTTGTCATAACTATCAATCTTTAATCAATCTTCAAAAATAGACTAAGTGTTGAGAACTCGTGTCCGCTATCTTTTGGGCGATCTATCCCATACATCCAAGGCATAGTTTCCTTCACCCACATCTCATCAGATCTTCAAAACTATCATAATCTTGACAAGGTTGCGTCATCCGATTTTCTCGAATCAAATTGTTCTTCAGTTGTCTTCATCCTTTTCTTCTATTTCATTCAAAGTTAATGGTGGAGACCAGAGCTTCTTCATACAAGAAATCAGAAGAAACATCTCCGAACTTACTTTTGACCAATACCCCAGGTCCAACTCTTGAACAACTCATCAAGTCAGGTATCTATGAAGATGACGGTCTCAGTAACTTTCGATTGAAAACTGGTTACATACCTCCTTTATCAACTCACAGAGGTAATCAACAAACTCCTCCTCAATCTATTCCAGGGAGCCCAAAAACTCCTACCATGTCTCAAGCAGGGACAAACCACAGTTCTCTAGGAGGAGGATCCCAGGGACACCATTCTCAACATAATGCCGACCAAGACCCTACACCCTCTGAAATCCATCGGTGTCAGAATGACGATGAATTCAAAAGAATGATGAGGCATTTCTTGAAAATGGATAGAGAGGCATACTTTTTGCAATTAGCCCAGGAAGGAGCTAAACTTCCTCCTCACTTCAATGTCGAAGATATCATCACGCATGAGGAAGAAACTCCAATGACGGCCATAATGAACCAGCTGCATGCTATGCAGGTCAAAATAAATAAAATTGAGAAAGAGAAGGAACCCAAGGAATTCTCCATGGAGGCCCTTTGTCCTTTCCCTTTTGACAAAGACTTGTATATGCCTCCATTCCCAAAAAGAGTGGAGATACCAAAGTATGACAAATATGACGGACACTGATCCTCAAGATCATGTCAAAGAGTTCTGTACGCAATCCATGGAATTCATGCATGAACCAACTTATCTAATGCATCTTTTTCCTAGATCCTTGGGAGGAGCCTCCATTCAGTGGTTTTCAAGATTACCTTCTACGAACAAAAATTTTGAGGAATTGATTAAATTGTTTTATCAACAATATTCCTACAATATTCAACATCCGATTACCATGATCGATATCTATAACCTCAAGCAATATCCAGGGGAATCATTCCTAACTTTTCTCAAGAGGTGGCGAAAGAAGTTTTCTCTATATGCTAGACCAATTCTCGAAATGGAGAAACTTGAAATCTTTATCAATAACCTTGTTCCAGAGCTCAACTATCCATTACAAATGCAAGATCATGTATCTTTTGATAAAATGGTGGATAATGCAATCAAGATTGAGAAAGTACTTGTCAAGAAAGGAGAAATCACACTTCAAAAGGACAAGTCTGAATCTGGATCTAGCTCAAAAGATAAAAACAAGAGCTGGAATAGAAACAAAGGTATCATCTCTGATGGTGTTGTTGACACTATTCATGCCCCATCAAAGGCACCGGCCTACAATTTCACCCTTGCCACCAAAGCCATTGAAGCTTCAGAGCAAAAATCTGCTGAACCATCTCCAAAGAAGCCATTCAAATGATTGGATAATAAACGAAAGTTTACTCCCCTGGGAGAATCTTTGGAATCTGCCCTGAGAACCCTGATAGCTGATAACATGATCTCTTTACCACCAATCCTAAAACCTGATCTGGATCCAAAACCATATTGGTGGAAAGATAATGAATTCTGTTCTTTCCATTGGACTAAAGGCCACAAAACTAATGGATGCTTTCACTTAAGGCATACCATTCAAGACTTGATAGATCAAGGGGATATCATGATCGATAATCCTACCAGCAATAATGATCACACAGCATTTACAGAATCATTTCCACAACATGGCAAGGGAGTTTCCACTTCCCAGCCTAACATGGGGGCAAAAGTCAACTATGCCTACCCTGGAAATGATGCTGTCATCAATATGGTTGAACCATGTATCTTTGAGAGCTGCAATGTCATCAGAATTGTACGAAGAGATAGAAATCATTCCTCAGCTAATGCGGTTACCAGATCACAAGCTTAGGCTCATCTGAAAGGACAAACACCAAGTTCATCTAATGTCCCTAAGATACCTTTCAATCTCACATCTGCTTCTAAACAGAAGGTTGCCTCAAAATCTTCCAATCCAAAGGATACCAGACCTACATCTTATAGCATCGTACAACAACTCCAGCATACCAATGCCAAAATCTCTATGTTTGAGTTACTTCGAATATCTCTAGCTCACAGAGATATCCTAGACAAAGCTTTGCTTGGCTCTAATGTTCCTAATGATCTAGATCTAGACAGGTTCCAGACTATGGTTGGTCATCTAACATCTCCGCAATATATCTCCTTTTCAGAAGAGGATGAAAACTCCCTAAGTCACCCACATAATCAGCCCTTGCACATAGAAGTCTTGATCCAGAACCGTCGAGTCAAATGTGTGTTGATAGATGGGGGCGCAGGCCTCAACATTTGTTCTTACAACTTAATCACACAGTTGGGATTCTCAGAGATGGCTATTGATCCTCGAAAGAAGATCACCATAAAATCCTATGATGAACAAGAAAGAGCTTCTAAAGGCACCATTGTCTTGCCCATCCGAGTGGGTCTGGTCATCAAAGATACCACATGTCAGGTGCTTGATCTACCATTGGCTTACAATATCCTTCTAGGGAGACCCTGGATCCATGAAATGCAAGCCATTCCTTCTACGTACCATCAATGCTTGAAATTTCCCTATGAAGGAGTAGAAGTTACTATCCCAGTAGATCTGAGTACAACTTGCAATACATTGAAGGAAAGTGCCGATAAGCTTGTACCTAATAACAGAGAATCTTCCATCAAGCAACAAAATGTGGCTTCCACATCCAAGATGGAAGACATTGCTAAAGAGATTAATATCAAAGAAAATGGGATGGGATAATACACTATAGAGCCAGTCTTGTCTCTGACACCTCTCCCAATCTCACCTAAGTCGTATGGACAATCCTTGAAGCAGTCTAAATTAGAACCTAAGGAACCTATGGAAGCATACAAAAGAAATTTTGTGGCGGAGCAAGTATCCAAACAAGAATTTGAAGAGGATGAAGTTGTGCTTGCATGGCTATACAAAGATGATTCTGAATCCAAAATTGTTCAACCTAGTGAATCTATAGCACCTATACTCCTTTCTAATTCATATGGTCCAGGAAACAAATTGATAGCCAAGATGGGATATTCCGGTCAAGGACCTCTAGGAATCAGGGGAAAGGGTCTTGTGACACCCATTTCACATATTGGTAGAGACAAAAAAGATACTGGTGGCATAGGGTTTAAGAAGAAACCCTATCATCTCAAAGGTGGTTTTTCTCATGTCATAGAACAAATTGCACCAGGAGAACCCCTTCTTAAGAAAGAAGAAACAGAACCCTCTGATGATGATTCAGATAGCTCTGAGCTTATCCCCTATGAAAAATTGCCTAAAGAGATAAAATATCTTCTTGATGATACAGATGATCCTATCAAAAGAATTAATGTAGTAGAAACACAAGAACCTACTGTAGTGCAAGAGATGGTTGCACCACAAGAACCAGCTAATCTCGAAGGCAATCACACTGATCAAGAAGAAGGGGGTAGTTATTCTGACACTGATTCCCATGAATATGAATTCAAGTCAGAGACTGAGGGAAATCCTTCTTGGGGTATTCATCCTGATTTCACACATTTTTTAAGCTTTCCTAGAGATCCTGAATCAGAAGCTGAGTCAAATGACTATGAATGGGGTGCCATTCCAGAAGAAGATGAGCTTATAACAGAGAAATATATTGATGTTATTCACCAATATGTATCTCATCCCAACGTAGGTCTAGAGCGAAACAATGAACTTAACGTGTCTGATCCACCTATGGCTGAAGAGGACTCCCATGATGATGTTGAGCCTATTCATGAATTGAACATTTTGAGCTATAATATCACCTTTGAACTTGAGCGTCGGGTTAGGACCAATGATGACATATCCACATCCATGAACACCATATCCCAAGCCTTTCTCGCTTTGACTATCCAACACCCTGATCTTATTGACCAAACTTCCACAAACCCAAACCATGGTATGTACACCTTCTCAAATGACTATGCCCTTTCCTGCTACCTCAATGCAGTTGAGCCTATGAGTACTTCCATCAGTGAACCGAGCGTCAGCATGACCAAGTCGGACATCAAATATCTTAGTCAGAAAAACAAGAGTAAAAAGAAAAAGAAAAAGAGTTCTGAGGGTGAAAACCACTTTGTGGCAGTCTCAGAACTGACAAAAGTAAAAAGAAAAGACGTATCTGAAGGTGAAAACCTCTCTGAGGCACCTAAGGATGAGATATTTGATGTCCTTCTGAGTCATTTACAGGATAGATCTCTAGTTCTGATTGAGCCAACTCAATCCATCAATTTGGGTACAACAGAGGAACCACAATTGGTACATGTAGTACAATCTCTATCAGAAGAAGAGAAACAGAAATTCACTACATTCTTATCAGACAAAAAGATCAACTTTGCATGGAAATATTCAGATATGCCAGGATTGGATCCCAATCTCATTATGCACCATCTATCCATTGCTCCCGGAGTAAAACCAATCAAACAAAAATTGAGAAAGATGCATCCTCATGTTGCACTCTTAGTCAAAGTAGAACTAAAAAAACTCCTAAAAGCTGGATTCATCCATGTCATAGACTATGCTGAGTGGATTTCCAACATTGTACCTATTTCCAAACCCGATGGTTCAATCAGAGTATGCACGGACTTTAGAGACATGAATAGAGCATGCCCTAAGGATGACTTTCCACTACCTAACATTGATATGATAGTGGACATGACTGCGGGCTATGAAATGTATTCCCTTATGGATGGTTTTTCTGGATACAACCAAATCAAAATTGCTCCAGAAGATCAAGAGAAAATAGCTTTCACATGTGCGTGGGGAACCTTCTGTTGGAATGTTATGCCATTCGGACTCAAAAATGCTGGAGCTACATATCAAAGAGCAATGACATCTATTTTTCATGATATGATGCATAGAACAATGGAGGATTACATGGATGATACCTTGGAAAAATCCATGATTAGAACTGAACATCTAACAGACTTGAGCATGATCCTCGACAGAATGGAAAATTTTAGTCTTCGACTAAATCCTAAAAAGTGTGCTTTTGGAGTCACTTCTGGAAAGCTCCTAGGATACATCGTCTCCAAGAAAGGCATTGAAGTTGATCCAGCTAAGGTCAAGGCTATAATAAAGATGCAACCTCCCACAAATATCAGTCAAATGAGGACATTACAAGGCAGAGTTCAATCTATCAGAAGATTCATATCACAGCTAGTGGACATATCACAGCATTTTACAAAAACATTACATAAAGGTGTGACCTTTGCATGGAATGAAGAATACGAGAACAACTTTAAACATATCAAGAAGTATCTTTCAAATCCACCTATATTGATGCCTCCTATTCATGGGAAGCCATTAATATTATATGTCTCCGCAACAGATTCATCACTGGGGGCATTGCTAGCACAACATGATGATAACAAGAAAGAAAGAGCCATCTACTATATCAGCAGAACTTTAGTGGCCTATGAGAAGAACTACTCAATGATCGAGAAGGCATGTCTAGCTATGATCTTTGCATCGCAAAAATTGAGACACTACATGTTAGCTCATACTACTCATTTGGTAGCTAAAATTGATCCACTGAAATATCTCCTAAGCAAAGCTTCCCTCACAGGTAGACTAGCTAAATGGGTCATGCTCTTGAGCGAATTTGACATTGAATATGTTGAAAGAAAAGCTATCAAAGAACAGGTCATTGCTGATCAATTAGCTGAAGCACTGCTGTTTGATGATACACCCATGCAAATGGAATTTCTCAATTCCTCTATCATGCACCTCTCTTCTAGAGCATGGCGGTTATTCTTTGATGGCTCCTACACACAGAATGGATCTGGAGCAGGTATATTGTTCATCACTCCTCAAGGATACTCGATACCCAAAGCATTCAGATTAAAGTTTCCTTGCACAAACAATATTGCTGAATATGAGGCACTTCTCAATGGTATGAAAATGGCAATACAGTGGAGAGTTGTAGAGATGCACATCTATGGAGACTCACAATTGGTTATCCACCAAGTCAATGATGTATACCAAACCAAAGATGAAAAGCTCATTCCTTACAAGAGAATGGTAGATGATTTAAAGAAATACTTCATCTCTATTACATTTGAGCAAATACCCAGAACGGAGAATAAGGCTGCCGATGCAATGGTGACATTATCTACTCTCTTACAGCAGCCTGAACATGAACTACGCTACGAGTTCCTGGTGGAAGCCCTATCCTATCCTGCATATGACTCCCCTGAAACCTACATGATCTGCATTATTGTAGGTTATGACTCATCTCGCTACAAAAATTTGTTCTCCTATCTCCACGACCAAATCATCCCTGACTCCTTTAACCATTTTGAGAAACAAAACCTTATCCGATCCGCATCCCGATATGTCATCATTGGTAATGATCTGTACAAATGAGGTCTAGATGGTACACTGCTTAGATGTTTAGAACGGGAAGAGTCTCAACGTGCATTAGAGGAAGTCCATGAGGGTATATGTGGGTCACACTTGAATGGTTTAATGTTAGCTTGAAAACTTATTAGGGCTGGGTACTATTGGCCTGAAATGGAAAAAGAAGCTATTAAATTTGCTAAAAACTATCAACAGTGTCAAGTACATGGCAACTTGATTCATGCTCCAGGGAGAGATCTGATTCCCTTTACTACACAATGGCCTTTTCAATAATGGGCATTTGATCTCATAGGTGCTATCCATCCGCACTCTTCTAATGGACATACCCATATAATCACAGCTACAGATTATTTTACAAAATGGGTAGAAGCAGTTCCTCTAACACAAGCAACGGGGAAACAGATCTCTATGTTCATCCTAAACTACATCATTTGCAGATATGGGATCCCTCACTCTATAATCATAGATAACGGGGGACAATTCAAAAACAAGGACCTAGATGACTTATGTGCTAAGTTCAAAATTACTCAACATTGGTCTTCTATCTACTATCCTCAAGGGAATGGACAAGCTGAAGCTTCAAACAAAAATCTCTTGAAAATCTTGCACAGAACAGTGAATAAAATAGGAAGAGACTGGCATCTCATGATCAATCCAGCTCTCTGGGCTTATAGAACTAGTATCAGAACACCTACAGGGGCTACACCTTTCGCTTTAGTTTATGGGTCTGAAGCGGTACTACCTATTGAGGTTGAAATCCCATCACTCAGAATCAGAATGCATGGACTTGTCACTAATGAAGACTACAGAGTGTCTAGGTTACAAAAACTTGAATTACTAGATGAGCGCAGGCAAGCAGCGTATGATCATCTCAGAGTGTATCAGAAAAGAATGTCTAGAGGCTACAACAAGAAAGTTAGACATAGAGAATTTCAGGTTGGTGATCTAGTGTTGAGAGAAAATCCTAAAAATCAATCCCATCGTGAACGCAAGGGAAAGTTCAAACCCAATTGGCTGGGTCCCTTTGTAATCACTGCTACTTTTGGCTCTGGTGCTTATCAAATCTCAACGACTGAAGGAGAACAGCTCCGAGAACCAATCAACGTTCTCCATCTGAAGAAATTCTATGCCTAAGGCATTCAGTGCTTGGTAAATATCTTGAAAAAAATCTTAAAAATCAGAAAAAGTCCTAAAAAAATGAACATCTTGGTGAAAACCTAGCAATAGGCGCCTTGATGATTCACAAAAAAAATTAAAAAATATCAAAAGTACAAAAAAAAAAATTGTAAAAATGAAAAATACAAAAAAATGAAAAAAGAAAAAAAAAAAAAAAAAAAAGTGCCTTGGTGAAAACCTGGAAACAGGCACCTCGGTAGCAAAAATAGAATCTCTACCAAGATGGTGAAAACCTGGCAAACGGGCACCACTTGTTCCAAATGCTCCATCTATCAACACAATCTTGGTCTTTCCCAACTTTCAGTCTTGCTTTAGTTGTACATATCTCCCAGTTTGTTTCAACATTTATAGTTTTCAATAAGTCAGTTTGTACACCAATCAGCTTGAGCATCTATATCCTATCAATGTTCAAACTTGGGGGCAATCAATGTCATATCCTATGGCCTCCAATGTATCTTAGACGTATCATATCTAGTCAGAATCCTTTAAAGCTTCATGTGAGTCAGTCAGTCAGTCTTGTCTCTAGAAAGGATTTTGCATCTATAACAACGCAATCAAACATCAAACTCAAACTGAAAACAATCTGTGCTTTTTACATGCTTTTATCTCCTTGTATGCTTATTGATTCGCATTGAGATTTTTGCATATTGTGTCCCTTCGAGCTCTTCGATGATGTCCTTTATAGGATTTAGAGAGTGATGACTGGGGGCATAATCTTTTCTTTGTCTTCTGCTTGTATGTGAAAATCTAACATCTTTGGAACTTCTGGATTGAAATGGTGTCCGACTGTAAGAGCCTCTATCTCGAATTGGATGGCCATGCGTACCTTGACCATTGATACCCAGACAATTCAAGGAAGTTTGATCTAACTATTATCTTTTTGAGTAAGTTCTTTCTCCTACTGTGGAATGCAATCTTGCCTAAGGATGTGAACGATAAAGGGTCACTACGGGTAATTCACATTGGATTTAGAATGATATTTTGATTGTTTGATGTGTATGTTAAACGCAAGGCGTACTCAGGTCATCACGACATTTATGTTTTGATGCTTGTACAAATTGCTATATCAAAATGGACATGATATTCAGGTCATCCTGGCACTTGTGCCTTGGTGCTTATATCTAATCCGACATTTTGAAAACAAAATCAATATTCATATATCCATGGTTGTTGACCAATGGGTGTTGTATTGATTCTTGTGCATACAAATCGATATTCATATGTCTATGGTTTCATGGCTAGTGGGCATTGTATTGATTTATCTGGTTACCTAAAAGTTCAATGATGATAACAAATCGACACATGATCAGTGACTAGGTCCTAGGTCTTAGGTTGCATTTCATATTGCATGTCTCTTTGCATTTTGCATGTTGCATGATCTCACAATGGCTAAACGAACTTCAATGCTTAAACAATTCTCCACTCGCATCTTCAAATCTAACAAGAGCTGAATCCCACACGAAGGTTCCTCCAACGAAGCAACAAGTAGAATCCTTTTTCGGGATCAAAATTCAAATCTGAGATCATTTATCTTATTCACTACTTGCATAATCAACTTTCAATCATCACAGAAATCCAGTATTCAACTTAACTGATTAGCTTACGTCAAACTATCAAAATTTCAACTTGGTCAACCATGGTGAACTCATGGTCAAACCTAGTCAAATTTGGTCCTCAGGACCTCCAAATGATGCAGAATGCATTCTCGGACGTATTTAACCACTTCTCAAATCAATTAACATGCTTCTAAACTATCAACGCTGACCTTTTCTTGTCAGATTTCAATTTTAATCCCGAAGGGGGCATGGTATTGCACATCATTCAAAGTCTGTAATTAAATTTGAAATCATATCTTTTTTCTATCAATATCTTTCATCAGTGATCAAGACAAACAATCACGTCTACTCGTTGATTCATCAAAAGTCCTCATCGCTCGGGGCAAATCTATCATCACTTGGGGCATATCAGATTCATCGATCCATATCAATCTGGTATTCTCCTAATCTTGTAAACTGTATCAGTTTTTGTGACCATCAGATCATAGTGTTCTTTCCTTGGTTCTTCGGCAACTGAAGGATTCAGATGTGATACCTACTAGTTCTGCTAAGACAATCGAGTCTAGAATGGGTCACTCACTTCTTATCAATCCTAAGGTTCAGAATCAGGTATTTTGACACTTTTTCGCAATCATTGGTTCATTGCTGCTATAGTAAACATTATCTTTGGTCATTCAAGACCTATTATCTCCATCTTAATTCAATATCAATCAACTCCTATCTCAATATCTTTCAATCGGTTTCTATCTTGAGATCGGTTTATCTTTTGAATCAGTTTCATATCTTTATCAAACACAGACTATCTTTGAACCACTGCGCTTCGCACAGTAATTCAAAGAAGGGCAAAATGTAATACCCCAAAAATGGGCTATAAGTTCATTAATCTCCTACATCTTCAATTCGAATGAAATCGACATCAAAGTCCTAATCTAAGGCACATCTAAACATCATCGAATCATAATTGATTATCTTAAATTCTGCATCGGAGAATATTCCTAGTAATATTCCTAATCATCATAATTATCTTTAATTTTATTATTATTTGGCAATAAATCACATTTATCCTAAAAATTTGATTAATTAAATATTTTGTATATTTAATTAATTAGATTTAATATTTGCCACTTAATTGTTTAATTAAATTTAATTCTATCTATTATTAATTGTATTATTTAATTTTGACAATAAATCAAAATTCCTATGAATAATTGATTAAATTCTTATTTAATTAATTAAAGCATGTTGTCATTATTTAATAATATAATTTTTAATAAAAGTTTGAATAAATAGTTAATTAACCCATAAATTAATTATTTATTTTCAAAAATTAGTTGAGTTGAAGATAAATCACTTTATTTATTTATTTAATTCTTAATTATTATGCATATTCAAAAGAAACAGTTAAACTCCAAATCAGAAAATCAATGTAAGTTATTGACTTTTTGGAACTCAACATCCTTTTGGAGTTCAAAAAGCTGATCTAAACTCTAATTTGAGTTAAAAAGCTGTCTTTGCATGATTTTGAGAATTAACTATCTTTCATGATCAGATAACTCAAAAATCAAGATGAGTTAATTTGAGTGATTTATGGCTTTTATCCATGCACCTCCAAAGCCCTAGATTTCTATAAATTAAAGGCTTCAGCTCTTCATATATCATCTCATATTTTTGCACAATCACGCTGGAGAATTGGAATTGAAGAATCAAAGCTCTTGCGAATCGACATCTTTGTGAGATCAATCTTATTTTTTTTTGCATTCATTTAGATTCATATTGCATATCATTTCTAGATTAGCATTGCATATCAATTTTCAACAGGAATCATAGCATATCAATTTCCATACTAGCATAGATTTTTATCAAGTTTTTCATTATTATTGCATAGAAAATATCAAAAATATAGATTAATTGCATTCAATTTCATATTCATCTTTTGCATTCAAATCCTTCATTTAGGTGTCGTCTAGGTCACTGATCTCGATTACAATCTGAGAACATTAATCTCGCACCTACTAGAAGGCAGTAAATCGCTTGGTTAGATAGCTTTCAATTTTGCACGATTTTGATTTTTGCTAACCTCTAATGTTTTACTAAAGTGTTGTGTCTACAGATCAGGTACAATTTTCACACACACACTTATAAGTAGTGGATGGGCTGAAATAGTTGTATTTATGGCTTTGAGTCTTTGACAGTAGTTGGTTCATGTTTTATATTTGTTTTTGAGTGCTGCCCAATGGATAATGGCACTGATCAAGGATTAGTACATTCAGTTGAGTCCAATGCTTGATGGTCTTTGGCTATTTCCTGCACTTTGAATATCAATCACCAGTAATACCCTTCACAAGGCCATTTTATACCCAATAGCAATTGAGATTCAATGAATGTCTGGTTAACATTTAGTAGTCTCTTGCTATCATCTGCTTTGTTTAATCCAGTCCAAAGTCCTAAAATGCCATAAGTTACTGGATTAGGTGCACCTGCCATGGTTTTGCAGAGCCAGAAGTGAAGAGGGCAGTCTTGTCCCTATAGTTGGTCTAGTTGTCTTGTAGAGCTTTCACACTTGGAGCTAACCACTCCTAACATCAGTCTCAAGGCATATTAGCAGCCCTAGATGGCATAAGCATTTTTGAACACCAACACAAGGATTTACTAAAAAATGCAATTGGATGTTCAAAACCCTCATTGTCCTTTTGCAATAAAACAACAACAATGGTGTGAAATGATGCAAAAGAGAATAATGAAAAAGGCTTGGTATAGTCAAGAGACCTAAGAACAGGTGCTTGTTGGACCACATCTTTAATTTTCTCAAATGCAACTTGAGCCTCTACAATCCATTGAAACTTCACATCCTTTTTCAACAACTTTACTATGGGTTTGACAATTTCGGCAAAATTTGCAATGAATCTTCTAACAAAATTGATCTTTCCTAAAAATGACTGAACACCCTTGAGATTTTTTGGTGTAGACACTTTCCTGATGGCTTCAACTCTCTCTAAATCAATTCTTATTCCATCTTTTGATACAATGTGTCCTAGCAACTTTCCCTCTTTGACTGCAAAATTACATTTTTTAGGATTCAGGGACACACCATACTCTAGAGCTTTGACAAAAATCTTTTCTAGGTGTGAACAATGGTCATGAGCCTTCCTGGAATAAGCAGTTAGGTCATCTTGATATACAACCATAAACAGGTCTATGTACTCTTTGAAAACAAATCCATGGCTCTTTGAAAAGTTGCTCCAGCATTTCTGAGACCAAATGACATTCTGACATATACATAAGTTCCCCAAGGTGTTGTGAATGCTATTTTGAACTGTTCAGATTCCTTTACCAACACCTAGTTATATCCAGAGAAACCATCCATCATAGACAATAACTCACATCATGGACCTTATACAACATTGCCCCCATGTTAGGCAGTGAATAATTGTCCTTCAATGATGCAACGTTCAAATTTCTAAAGTCTACACACAACCTAATGTCACCATTCTTCTTTCTAATTGGGACTAAATTAGATACCCAAGTTGAATGCCTTATAGGTTGAATTATTCCTACATCACTCAACTTGACTAGCTCCTACTGCATCTTAGGAGCCAACAATGGGTTAATGGGCCTTTGCTTCTGCCTGAATGGTTTGACATCTTGCTTTAATGGGATTTCATGTTGGAAAAGGTCCTCTCTATAGGCTTTTAGGTCATCATAAGACCATGCAAACACATGCTTGTACCTCCTCAATAACTTTATCAAATTATCTTTCAATTGAGGGGCTAATCCTTTTCCAATATAGACTATTTGAGGTGCATTATGTGACCCCAAATTCACTTCCCCCAGATCTTTTGTATTAGCATTACTTATTTTTGACATAAGATCATTTTGGCTACTATACAATGCTTTTAAATCAGTTAAGCCCCTAGGGATATTATTTGAACTCAACTGGATCACTTCATTTCCCATGACCATGTACTTGCCTTCAATTTCCTCAACCAAAGTGTTGCAGTCTATAGGTTGATCCTCATATAGGTCAAGACATTGAATGAATTTCAGAATGTCATGATCATCTTCAAAGACCTGCGAATTGTAAATGTTGTCTACAACAACTGGTCTACTTTTTACTTCAAGAATTGATACTCCAAAAAAAGTTGAATCATCCCTTTTTAGAGTAATATTGGCCAAAAAATCAGCCATTATGTTATTGGACCTTTCTACCCAGCATATATTGAAAGCATCAAGCATTTCAATCTGATCCCATATTACATGCTTATACAATTTCAATCTATCATTTTTTACAACATATTTAGTTCAAACTTGTGCCACCACAAGCTCAGAATCACCAAAAACCTTTAAACATTTTATCCCATGTTTGATAGCAATATTCAACCCCAAAGACAATACTTCATATTCAATAGTATTATTTGTGCATTGAAAATTCAATGAGAATGAATACTTAAAAGTAGTACTTGATGGAGATATGAATAAGACTCCAACTCCTGAGCCTTCTTTTGAGCATGCTCCATCAAAGTACATCTACCACAGTCCATCTTTCTATTTCTTTAATTCTGCAACCAGTGGATATATCTCTTCCACTAGTGGGACAGTCTCTTCTAATTTGAAATTCTCCATGTCAACATCCACACAAGAATTTAAATGATCATCATTTATTTCAATCATATGTGGAGTTCTACTTTCTCTAGATACTTTCACATTGTCACCATCAATATTGAAAGTTGCAAAGGACAAATCACACTGGATACTACCTCCCATTTGAGCACTCCACTTCCTTGATAGTAACATCCCATAATGAGGGGGAATATCAACCACCAGAACACTCATTGTTAGCAACTTGTCAGGGAAGGCTGTCATCCTGTAAGGAAGTGCTTTTATAGTACCAATAATAGGGACCTCTCTTGAATCCATAGCCTGACATCTTCCATGAGGTGTATCTACTTTCAGACCTAAGGATCTCATTATTTCTGCAGGCATAATAGTATTGGAGGCTCCTGAATCAATCATACAATTTCTTAACAACTTTCCATTTACTATTAAGGACAAAAAGAAAGGATCAACAGTTCTTGACACAACATTTGCTGCATTAGTATCTAGATAAATCTGAGGGATCTCAGAGATGATCTCCCTGGTGTGTGTGAAAATTGTACCTGATCTGTAGACACAACACTTCAGTAAAACATTAGAGGTTGGCTATAATCAAAATCGTGCAAAATTGAAATCTAATTTAACCAAGTGATTTACTACCTTCTAGTAGGTGCGAGATTAATGTTCTTAGATTGTTATCAAGATCAGTGACCTAGATGACACCTAAATGAAGGATTTGAATGCCAAACTGATATGAAATATGAATGCAATTAATCTATTTTTTTGGTATTTTCTATGCAATAATAATGAAAAACAATGATATGAATCTATGCTAATATGAAATTGATCTAACAATGATATGAATATAAGCTAAATGATATGCAATGCTCAAAACTAGAAAGATCTCACAATAGCTTGGATTCGCAAAGATGATTCTTCAAGCTCCAATTGTGCAAATTCTCCAAATCTAATATGCTATGATTCCTGTAGAGTAAGTTTGCAATTTGTGAGTTATCAATTATGAAGAGCTGAGCCTTGGTTTTATAGAAATCCAAGGCTTTGGAGGTGCATGAAAAAAAGCCATAAATCACTCAGATTAACTCAGCTTGATTTTTGAGTTATCTGATAATAAATAATTAAGTCACAAAAATCATGCAAAAGCACAGTTTTAACTCAAAATAGAGTTTAGCTTTAATTGATAATTGATAGTTGTCTGCTTTTATGATTGTGCATGTTTTATTTATGAATTAATTTAATAAATAAAGTGATTTATACTCAACTTAACTAATTTTTGAAAATAAAACAATTGATTTATGGGTTAATCAATTATTTTTCAAACTTTTATTAAAATCTATATTATTAAATAATGGCAACTTGCTTTAATTAATTAAATAAAAATTTAATCAATTATTCATAGGATATTGGATTTATTGTCAAAATTAAATAATACAATTAATAACAGATAGAATTAAATTTAATTACACAATTAAGTGGCAAGATATTAAATCTAATTAATTAAATATGAAAATATTCAATTAATCAAACTTTAGGATAAATGTGATTTATCGCCAAATAATCATTAAATTAAAGATAATTAAGATAATTAGGAATATTGCTAGGAATATTCCTCGATGCAAAATTTAAGATAATCAATTATGATTCGATGATGTTTAGATGTGCCTTAGATTAGGACTTTGATGTTGATTTCGTTCGATTTGTAGATGTAGGAGGTTAATGAACTTATAGCCCATTTTTGGGGTATTACACTCCCCACACTGGTTCTCAATTGAATCACTTGCTACTGTAGCTATTTCATTAGCCTCAGTTGAACTTTGGGTATCAGAAGAAAAGGCTCCTTTTACCCAACTCAAAGCCTTCACTTTATGCTCCTCTATCCTCATCATTTCTAATAAGGGGACCTTGACAGTGATTTGTGACAACAATTTGCTCATGTCAATGGGAACATACTTGGGGTCAACTACATCTTGTTTAGTGATAGTAGCCTCCTCATTTTCTTCATGTGTAACCAGATGAGGACTATCTTTGCTCTGACCTTTTTCTTTCTTTTGCAAAGGAGGTACAGTGTCTACAAGAGGTTTAGCTTTTACCTTGTAAGCCACAATTGGCTTTGTGAAGGTAACATTTTTCTTCAACTTGGTTTTGTCAATAATTTCTACAACCTTTTGCTTATTTTGGGCTTGTTTTTCATCCTTTTCTGTCTTCTTGATGAAAATTCCAGCTGGCCTACCACTTGGACTACCTACCACCCTATTTCTCAAATTATAGTTGCTTTTAACTTGAGACACCATGTCTTTTGTAATTTGTGCTATTTATTCATCAGAAGGTCTTCTCAACATTACTGACTCATCACTTCTTAGAGTATTGCACTGAACTACATCAAGGTGATTATCTTCTTCATCAGAAAACACTTGCTAATGGTAAACCTCATTTCTGACTTGGGAACTCTCAACATCTTGATCTTCATCTTCCTCTGCAAAGTCTAATTCATCATGTATGTATGAAGAAAGCATACCACATCCTTGATCATCATAAGACTCTTCATTTTTGTTGTCTTGATCTTTATCTGCAGAAACACTTTGAGAAATTGCACAATAATAAGGATCATGAGGTGATTGGCAAAAAATACACCAGGGAACATCATCATTCATATTCACTGTATTCCTATGCAAGGGGTTAGGGGTCTTGTCATTTGGTTTGTCCTTTCTTTCAAGGAGCACTGACTTCCCATCTTTCCACTGAGTGTTGTAGGGTTAGTTCTGCATTCTTGGTAACTTGTTAAAGTTATTAAAAGTTGGCATGTCATTTCCTTGCACTCTACTATTTCTTGCCTCACCAGGCTTTAAATCCTTTATTGCTTTCAAGATTTTCTTTAAACTATCATCATCTTTTGGCTTTGCATCAGGTTTCCTTGGCTCCCTTCTGTTTGAGACTGAAGGCTAACAATCTTCTCTCCTTACCAACTTCCATGATATCCTTCTATTGCTTTCTATATTAATAGCCAATTTTTAAGCCTCTGCTAAATTCCTAGGGTTCTTATCTCTCAAAAGATATCCCATTTTTGAATCAAAAGCATTCGAGTATGTGACAAGACACACTCTGTCATCCAATCTGATAACCTGCAACAATTTATGCATGGCCTTCTAAAATCTAACATTGAACTCAACAACACCCTCATTTGAATTTTTCTTAATGTTGTTGAACTCATTAAGCATGAATCCTTCATTGGTTTTATCACCATACTGTTCCTTGAAAGAATGCTTGAACTGATTCCATGAACATATGCTAGCATGAGGTAAATTTCTAAACCAATCTCTAGCATCTTCAGTCAGAGACTAAACAAAAAGCTTCATGATGACATCATCAGGCTCAATATTGTAGTCATCTATTACATCAATAAAACTTTTCAAATGTTCTTCACAAGTAACTGCATTGCTTCCAATGAATTTTTGGAGCTTCTTCCTAATTTCATCAGGGATGGGATTTGGGTAACCAAGAATTCCCATAAACACCAATTGTTTATGCCTCTCATGAATGGGACCTCCTTGAGATGGACCACCACCTAAAGATGTGGATGTGTGAATATTAGAAACATTAGGAGTCTTAGGCATACCTGAAGTTGTAGCAGTATTCAACACATTTTCTCCTTGTGCTTGAGAAGTGGAAAGGGTATTGGCATGTCCAAAAGATTTCCTAAGGAAATCAATCTTCCTTTTCATTTTAGTAGCAGTGGCTTCAAGCTCTACCTTTTCTAACTCCTTTGCCAATAGTTCTTGTCTTCTTTTTTCTTCTTCTACGTCAGCATCTAACCTTGCTACTTGATCCATGGACTTCTTTACATGATTTGGTTCATTTATTGAAACTCCTACAACCTTTTGTTTACCTTTGTCCCTAGGATTTCTCACTTCATAAACTTGTTGGACAATAGGTTGATCTTCTACTTGTTCTGTCACATGATCCTGATTCATGGCCTCAAGATCCAACAATTGTTTCTTCAATTGTTTTGCTCTAATCATAGCATGCTTGATCTTTTCTTCCTTTTCCTTGTCTCTTTTCTATCTTAGATGGATCTGTTCTTGGACTCTCCTCTCCAACTCATAGACTTCTTCAAAAATTTCTTTTGATTCAGGGAGAGTAGTCTCAGATTTAGCATCTCCTACTTGAACCTCATCCTCATATTGGTTCAAACCCAAATCAATAGCCTCCTCATATTCAAAGGTATTTCCTTCTTGATTCATTTGAATAGGCTGGATTTGTTCCTCTTGTCTCATATCCTCTTTATGTTTCTGAGTATGAAACATACTCCTATTTTTTCTCCCTCTCTTTGTCTGACTGGGCCTAGAAGTACTTGGAAGACCTTCTCCCTATTTGTCCTCAGGAAGCTTATTTCTCTGAGACCTAGTACCTCTATAACTCATCTTGAGAATGATTTTCTAACCAGTACTATAGCAGAGATTGTTTGAGTCACAACCCAAAATTTGGGAATTTATCTGAAATACAAATACTAATGGTAACTAGTTGGTTTGTATAGGATATGAGGCCTAGCTCAACTAAACCCTATAACTTAGCAAAATACTTCTTACAAGTTCCCCAACAGAGTCGCCAATCTGTTAGGGATTTTTCTTATGGGTCAAACTTGGCAAGGATATTGGCTCGATTCTCAGTAAATAGGTTTCCAAGTTTGCAAGAAAAGCCTAATTGATGAGGATTCGATAAGATCCTCCTTCTACTTTGAGCTCCATAGGACTCAGGCGGGTATTTCCTAAAAATAGGTTACTATCTTTCAAGTAAACTATGGATTGGTGGATTAGGTCTTCATTGTCATGCTATTGAGTTTATTAGAGGTACCTTTATGGAAGATAATTCTGAAGATAGCTAAGAACCACTTGTTGCAGAATGTGACTAATGAAACTCTAGTATGATAACATGAACAATGGCATAAGGGTGATGAGTCCTTCTTTTTATGAGTAAAACTCAAGGAAGGATAACCTTTGATTGACTCTTCAAGGAATCAACAACTATGGACTATAAAACATCAGGGACAGTCCTATTTTTTAGGTACATGAACATGAAATGAAATGGTATTGGTAATGATGAATTTTGTGTTTGATGACTGAAAGGTGTTTGAATGACAGAGATCAGATCAATGCCTAATCCTTTGGGCGAAGAGTCTAACATAAATCAATAGGGGAATTTCTAAAAAATATAATTGGATGCCTTACAAACCACATATAATTCAGATAGAGTTCCTTACAAACTATCTTCTCAATCTAGGTTTGCTACCATCAAGATCTTCCACAGATGTATTCATTCCCTAAAATCGCACATAAGGATTTAATTCTTTCCTTGAAAGAAACTCATGCAACAATTAGATAGCTACCTTACAACTAGTATGTTCTAGATGCCTTACAAATAGAGACATACAAGAATAAACATGAAGCAAAGAGACAAAAATAGAACCAAGGTAGAAATTTTATTGTATTTCATGGAAGTGTATCAATACATACAAGTAAACTCTTTACTCAAAATCATAGGATCAATAATCTGCTCTGCAAAGTTTGTATTATCAACATTCAACCATCAAGAATATGGAACTAGAGAATAGAATCCATTGGATTGCCAAAGATTGGAACCAGGGACCAAAAAGATTGGAAAACCAGAAAGCTAGGAGACCTAAAAAAATCCTGGAACCCTTACAAAATCAGAACTCTTACTACTTATACCACTAGCTATCTTGGGATCCTCAAAGAATTTAGGATGCAACAAGCTTTGAATAGCTAGGGTTGGGGTTTCACCCACTAAACCAGCCAATATCAATCAATAATTAATTCCATGGGAGAAAACCAAGAAACCTGGACAAACAAACCCAAAATTGATCTTCATCAATGAAAATCTCCTGATTTATATCAAAGATCACAGAAACACCATGCTTATCAATCTAATTGTACACCTGCAATATGCCTCAAGCACAAAACCACACTTCTCTTGGTACAAAAACATCATGCCACCGACCACAAAGACCCTCAGATCAGTTTGCAACAACCAGCACCACCAAACCAATCGAAATCGGCTGCTAAAACCATAAATTTTGGTACTTCCTTTCACTAGAAACACCATTCAATAATTCAAATTCAAACTGCAATGGTCATGTCAAAAATTTTAAAACACAACTGTAGATCTTTTCCTTTTCTCGACAGATCAGATAGCGGGCGAGATCTCCATTTAACTTTAAAAACAACAGCGAAACCTAGAATAGTTAGTCGCCACCTAGACAACAACTCGGCGAATAAGAAAATAGCACGTCAGTGACAACTGGTGCAAAGGACCCACCAAGCAGGCTTTCCATCTTTAGTGAAGATCGATGGCTATTGCTACACCACTGACTTATCCATCGTGCAACTTACCCTTGTGGTGTAACGATAGCCAAGAGATCACACGACACTTTAACCTCTTTACAAACCAGTGGCCCCACTGACACAACATAGTCAGCAACATGCAGACCATTGAAAATCCCCCACATCATCTCTGTCAGACACCAGGAACACGTCACAAAAGTTTCCTTGTCTTCGCATCAGACAGTCATTGCAAAAGAACTGGCATAAAGCATGTGCATCTCCGATCAATGGTATCACAACAACCATTAGATCTTATAGTGTATTAACTCCCCTAAGACTAGCGAACCCACTGACAAGTCCACATTAGCACACCTGGACCAATGAGAAACTACCAATCAATTTTGTCTAACACCGGGACCACCGCCATGAAGCACATAGCCAAAAGTGAATCGATGGCTATCACTAAAGCGCTGACTTATCTAGTGCACATCTTGACCTTGCGGTAAAGTGAGAGCCATAAGATTAAGCGGGTCTTTAACTATCTATCAGACCAAAAACCTCACGTCCCACTAACAACTGCCAACATATTGCATCGTGGACCAATCGCAGAATGCCAACTATACCTACGTGTCACTTTGGACCCACCGTCTGAAGCATTACATCATGAAAAGGAACCAACGGTCATCGTAAGATTGCAAGCCTTTGACACACCCCTTGTGCTTTCACGACAACCATTGGATCAAGATGTTGTCAGAGAGCTGGGCCTAGGAAAGACTAAGTCGAAACATTAGAAAGAATTAAAGTTGGACATAGGGAAAATTAAAGCTGACCAACTTAGGGAAATATTTCTCTAGGCACATGAAAACTTAGGAAAATAAAGGCCGCCAGGGGATAAAAATTTAATGCACATGCCTTTATGAAATTTTAAGTGGCCTGAAAAGTAACATGAAATTAGAACTAGGCTAGGGTACACTTAGGGTTTTTCAACCCAATGGCTAGAATATGAATTTTTTGCCTAGGGTTTAAGCTAGAAACAGGGAAAAACAATTGCAGAGACTAGAGGAAAATGAATATGACCATGAAAAATTTGCAGGTGCCAAAAAGAGGCCTCATAAGAGACTAGACTGGTAATATCCTAGGAGCTACTGCCTTTCCATTGGGGATTCAAACAAACTATGTGGTGGAGGATAAGGTGGCGCTTTATGTGGTGAAGATGGCTAAAGATATGGGATGTTTGAAATTATGGCTGGAAGGTGACTCCATCAACATAATAAATTGTATCAAAGAGAATTCAGTGAGCTCCTAGAATATAGTTCATATAATAGACAAAATTAAAAGGATAATCAACTCATTTGAGGAATGCCACATCACCTGTATATACCATGAAGGTAATAAGCCGGCGGACAGGTTGGAAAATGAAGGAACCCAGAGTGACATCATTAAAATGTGGAGAGGGGAAGAAAATCTAAATGTCAAGATCATAAGTCTAATCACTTATGACAAAATTTATCACAAGGAAGGGAAAACCACTTAATATTATGATGATAAGGATGAAACAATTATCGAGGAGGGATGCATGTAAGGTGAAGTGTGGGATCATTATTTTGGTCTTAATGAGACACAGATTCTAGGTTATTTTAAGTAATCAGAAAAGAAATAGAAAGAAAAGATGTGAGAGGAGCCCTTCGAATGTGAGAAATGGAGACAAGAGAAGAAATTCTGGAAGAAGCTGAAAAAAGGAAGGGTCACTTAGTATATGGAAAAGCTTCATGGCTACGATAAACAGGTAACTACCTTGTTTGTTGATGGCTGGGTTAAAGGAAAAGTCAATTTATGGGGAAAATATTTCCCTCTTACTCTTACCCTTATGGCTAAAATCACTGGCTTACCCCTGGATGGTACACATTTCCATAGAGGCAACAAGCAATTAGGTGTTGAAGATTTTAATCTCTTCCCTAAAACTACTAATGAAAAAGCTCTCATGACAAAAGGAAAATGAGATTATGTGGATATCACTAAAATTAAGGATTTTTGGGCTAAAATACTAAAGGTAATGATCAAGTACTTTACGCTTGATGGGTGCTACTCCAAAATTTACAACTTGCATTTTGTTTTGGCCAATCACTTTAGGCACCATAAGAGGATTTCATTTTTGTATTTTCTTTTGAGCTCTCTAAACAGTAGCATAACGAAGCACATGAACAAAGTGATTAATCCAATGTTGCATGAGGGTTTGATTCTCCTCATTTTTGACAATGCAAGGGATATTATCCTGGACCCAATCCCAAAAAGGCTCACTGGTAAAAGAAAGGAGATCAAAGAGGTCGATAGAAACGTTGAAACCTGCAAGAAGAGGAAGAGAAACAAGACAAAAATCTCTGACAGTAGTGATGAAGCTGGAAATAAAAGAGATAAGGAGAAAGAAAAGGTCAACGAAGATGATGCTAATGAAAATAGCCCTTTTTCTTAGGGAAAGGGAAGTGTCAAGGATGATAATGCAGAGGTGGATTTTGGTAATGAGGAGATAGCCCAGGAAAAAGAGGACTGGAATCCTAAAGAGAAAGAGCTAGAAGAGGACATGAATGACATTATGGAAGATGATAAGGAGGAAGAGGAAGGAGGTAAAGAAGAGGAAAGTCAAGAGGAAGAAAAAGAAGAGGAAGGAGCTGAAGAGGAGGACAAAGCTGCCCAGGACTCCCCTACTGAAGATGAAAAGGAAGCTGCTCAGGATTTCCATACTGAAGAAGAAAAAGAAGAAGATCAAACTAATACTGAGGATGACAAGGACCAAGTTAGCAAAGAGGATTGTAAACCCCAAAAGGAGGACACCTTAGGCCTCCTAGCAGGTCAAGATGAAGAGGAAAAGGATGCTGGTCATAATTCCCTTGTAGTAGATGAAAAAGAAGAGGAACAAAATGAAACAGATGATGGTATGGACCAGGCTACCAATGAGGAGGGTAATAGCCATAAGGAGGAAACCTTAGACATCCTAATGGGTGCTACTAATTTGGAAGAGGTCAACAAAGCTGAAGGTCATGGCACTAATCTAGAAAATTGGATCAAGTGGGAGATGCAGGAAATGAAGCTCCACCTTCAGGCCATGGAAAAAACAATGAACACCTTGACTACTAAGCTGGAGAAGCCAGAAAATAAGGTTAAAGATATGAAAGTAAAAAATTAGTAACAACAGGAACATGATAAATGAGGTCCTAAATCATAGCAATGAGGGCCTTAGTGCTGCTGTTATGAACTTGAAAATGTTGTACAACTATCTAGAAAAAAGCTAGTTGGAAAAAATGACCATAACAATTGATGATGATGCTGGGAATGCTGGTCTTGGAATGAGAACTAGAGGGTGCACTCAGAGGGAGGTCCCTAAAAATCCAAAGGATTTGAAGGACCTGAAAGATGCTATCCAGAAGATGGAGGACCTGTAGATGAAGGCAAAGAAAATGATAAAAAACAATTAGTCTGTTCTGGTTGGTTGCTGGTAGTTTTGCTAGTAACTATTTTACTTTGTTTTTGTTGTCATTTCTAGGGTTGTTTTGGGTCCTGCTTTTGTCTTTCTAGTAGGCATCTCTTTTTGAAAGACTTTAATGCTATACCTTTATTCTTTAAAGTAAATGGTTTCGGGTTCCATTCAAAACCTATTTTTACCTTAATAAAAAACAATGTGAAAGAAACAGAACAAAAGAAAATTCATACACATAAATTTAACTCACAAGTAGATTACAAATCTCAAGGATTCCTTGATGTAGATTATGTAAATGTTAGTTAATCTACTTAATACACCAACCATACAAAGTCCCCACATAATGTAAATAAGTATATCATCTTATACATGAAATCTAAATACAACCAATACTACAAGGTATCCATAATGAAAAGACATTCTCTACACATGTCGCATGGTATGCAACAAAAATCAAACACAAAGCACAATATGATATCTCCAAAGTATCTAAAACAATGATATAAGAACATAATATAAGAAAGATAAGAGTACATCTCCAACACTGATGAATACGTGGGTACAACTACTGCAAAGATCATCCAACACTAATACAAGAATGTAAGAGTCTCAAATGGTAAAAGTATCACTACCTCCAGACCTTATGGAAACCTATGGTTCCACTCCCACCATGATGAGGAGATAACTTCAGATCCCACTCGGATAACAATATCAAAACCAAACATAAGGTAGTACTAAGAAAGAGATCCTTTAAGATCTCTCTCTCAAAATGTACACATTAAAATACAAAGGTACACATACTAATCTAGAGGAAACTAAAACATGTAGGAAACCTAAGATGCATAAAGAGAAGTGTCATCACATGAGTCAACTCCAGAGTTACCCTAGCAGTCTCTTTGGACCCCGACCCCCTAGAGACTTTATGTGGTATCAATAACATCTCATACATACATGGTGACCAACTCTACCTCATCCAATCCATGCAAGAGACCAACATCTTCTCACAAACCATCCTAGCATGTATTAGCACTCAAGGCATGGGTGATGAACACATACATCTTATTAATGTATCTCTCTTAATAAATTTTATTAAGCTATAACTTAAGTTAGCTTCTAATGAGTTACCCTGATAGCCTCTTAGGCCCCTGATTCCCATTGCAAGCCACTCCCCATTTGTACACTTAGTTAACCTTCCTAGGCTCATAAGTCATAAATCACATAATGATCACAAATCCAGTTCCATGAAAATATAAGGAACATACTTTGATTCTCAAAACCACAATACCATAAAAGAACTCTCCAAGTATTCAAACATGAGATTAGGGTAAAAAGGTTAGTGAAAGAAATATAACTCATACGATTTTCCCAAACATATAAGTACAAAATATGATAAAAAGGAACACACTTCCCCAAGCCTCTAGTAAGCAGTCCGTAGAGCTGACGTAGTTCCCCAATTATGACTATATCAAAACAACCATGTATATAGAAGTATTAAAATTTACCAAATTTCAAATTGTAGTTGTTTTAAAATACTCAATCTCATTTACCAAAAGTCTAGTTCGAATATATTTGTCTACATCTCAAACAAAAACATAAATATACATATTTATTGAATAAAATCATTTAATAAATAAAATAATAAATAAGTCATCTTTTACACTAAAGTCACAATCCTCCTTGAACTAACTATTTATTTAATATTAATTTTAATATTAATCATTTATTAATAAAATAAATTATTAAATAAAAATCAAAATTAATAAAAAAATTAAATAAAAATTTTATATATATATATATATATATATATATATATATATATATATTAAATTTAAAAATATCTATATAAAAAATAACCATTTAAAAGTGGGGGAAGCACATAGCCTATCCCCACGCTGCCTACAACAACTCTATCATGTCAGCACTTGTTGTAGCAGCTTCGGCTGCCTATGACAATAACTATTGTGACAAATTATGTCGTAGCAACTTCAGTTGCCTACGACAGTCTGTCGTAGTAGCCTTGGCTATCACAGTAGCCTTAGGCTACCACGAGGGGTTAGGGGGAGAAAACCCCTGCCCCCCTTTATAATTAATAAAAAAAAATTATATTTTCATCAAAAAAATTTCTAACATAAAACATGTAATATTATTATTTTTTGTTAAGGGTTTTGTCCAAACCCCAACTGGATCTAAAATATAACATTTTCTAAAATGATTGCCTGTAAATTTTTTACCAAGAACAACTTAGGGTTTTAACCAATCAAATTTATTCTAAAATTTCCCAAATGAAACTAGGGTTTCTAGATCTAAATTTTAACAAGAATTCCTAATACAAGAAAACAAATAATTTTATTTTCTTAATTAATGAAAAACTAGAAAACCATTATTTTTGTCAAGCTCACAACAAAACCAATTTGTAATTCTTCAACACACAAAAATTTAAACACAACCCGAATTACAATAACCAAATTGAAAACTCAAAGAATTCCAAAATAGTCCTAAGCTTTCACAATTTTTTTCAATTCCCAAAAACTTCAAAACTTGATAACCTCTCTGGAATAATGGACCCTGAAATCCTAATAAAGGAAAACTAGCTACTAGAGTTGAAAACATGCAACTCTCAATCAGAGAAAAAGAACTCCACTCCGACCTTGTTTACTTTACCTTTATTTATTATTTATTTTTAATTAATAATTTTCATTTGTGCATATCACTCAACTTTTAACTAAATTTTATATTTCAATTTTATTAAATCAAAAGTGCAACTTTAATTGTAATTTTAATATTAAATTAATTAATTAATATTTTAGTACATTAATAATTAAGTAATTAATAAATAAATATTAAATTAATTAATTATGCCTATAATTTCAATTTTAGATTTAATAATTGATTAAATCATCTTATTCCAAATTAGAATTTTAATTTAATCTTTTTAATTAACAATTGTATTTAATTTATTCTTATAAATGAAATACTATTATATTTAATCATTTTCATATTTAATAAGATTTAATTATTTAAATACATAATTAATCTTATAAATCACTTTACTAATTTAATACAAAACCACCTCAAACCTCATGACATAAAAAGAACACAAAGGAAAAAGTGACTAAACCCAAAATACTAAAAAATCACGCTCAAAGGAAGGGTTCACGAATGACATCACCTTGATGAATTCAAAGGGTTAACTAATCAGGTACTTGTCCATTATTTTAGGACAATAAAAGGCTTAGGTTGGCATTTGGACTTGAATGTTATCTCCCCTCTCTTACGATTGAGACACTGCAATAGGGTGTAGTCACTCCTATAAATTCAGGGAAGATGATACCTGATAACTGCAATCCTGCCATCACAAAGACAAACACACACACACACACACACACACATAATAGAAAATGGTTAGGAATGGTACATCATTTGGATCTTGCATGCAAGTAACTATGACTCCATCCCATACCATATCAAACACCTCAAACAGAAAAGTAAAATTTACATAAGATTCATGTGCATATAGATATAGTGTTAGAAATTGTCAATAATCCATCATCATAAATGATATCATAATATTTAAGTAACCATCATTACAAATAACCATAAATATAATCGTAAACACATGATATCACCCAATATCCAATGGCTCATATATATCAAATCCAATATAAAGTCATACATCAATTTCCTAAATATTACCAAAATTACCAACGCACACATAAAAGTGGCCTAAAAGAGTTTGATGAAAAGAATTAAAAAGAAAATTATAGGAGTATTACATACTGACATTTCATCACTGTGTTTAGGCTCTCGATTAGTCTCGGGAGAGTCTCGGGATACAATCGTCTTCCTTGTGGTAGGATTGTTTGGCAAGATTAACTATGAAGGGCTTGAGAATGTGCTTGTAGTGGCTCGGGACAACATTGAGTTGCCACTGGAAACTGACCTCAAGATTTACCTAGAGATAGGAGCAGAGGTGTCATTCCTGCCCTTCAATATGAATTTTTGTTATCATCCCCTAGACATCGATCGTTTCTTGCAAGGCATGGGGTCAAATCTCTAAAGAAATTCCTAGATCCAGATGTGAAAATGTCAAAGGAGGCCATAATGAGGTTCTACCTAAGAGTCATGTTTAAGAAAGCCTAAAATGCACCTACTAGGTCAAGCGGAGAGGGTTCTTCTGACTTAGAAGAAAACTGGGTGGAAAGTGAAGATGACTCAGGAGATGAAAACCCCAGCTCTGGAGATGCATGACTTGCACTTGGAAAATATTTTTACTTTCTTAAAAAAATGTTATGATATATACATAAAAATGATGAAAGAATTTTGTTAGTTTTTGCAAAATTTTAAAATGTATATATAACTACCGATAATAGAATATATATGATTTTTTTTCAATTGTCTTTAATGATCATATACGATTCTTCTATCATTTTGTTTCTTGAAATGGGTAATTCTTGATGTTTCAAATTTTCTTTAAAGTGTTTCTATAAAGAATTATAATATCATAACATGGGACTTCATTATTGTACACAAAATAATAACAAAGTAAAGGAGAACATGCACAAAAATAGGAAAACCCTATCATATTGGCACACTTTCTCTTAAAAAATAAAAGGGGATTAGTGCAGCACTGAAATAAAATCACCATTAAAAATGGGAAATTAACAATCGATGATGATAATCATGAAAGACCGATTATGACTAATAGTGGATTGGCAACTATACAAAGGACACCATAAATGTGTCATTGTGTTGTAGCGTTTATTAAAATAAAAACACACCACACAAGAAAACCCTAATTATTTACGCTAACTAGCGACTAACTTTTTACAAGAAGCCATTTACTAGGTTTGCGAAATAGCCACCCTTACAGCCTAGTTTTTTATTTTTTATCTATGACTCCATAAAATTATGGGAAAAGAAGGGAAAAAAGGGTATTACCCTTCTTGGGTGTGACATGTCAAAGGTGACAAAATAATGGCTCAACTTGGGCACTTCCTCTGAGATCACATGAGACAACATATCAACATCTTTGATAAGACCCTCTTCATGCTCTAACATAATCATGACTTTGATGGATTTACAAGAAAGTGTGTTTTGAGGGGTCATAGGACCCATTAAGACACATTAGAACCATAAAGTGTGTCTTAAGGGGTCCTATGACCCCTTAAGACACACTTTATGGTTCTAATGTGTCTTAATGTGTTGAAATGTGTCATAAAGGGTCCTTAGACCCCTTAGGATCCATTTCGACACATTAAGACACATTAGAACCATTCATGTTTCTTATTAGCTCCAATGATCCCTTAAGACACACTTTATGGTTCTAATGTGTCTTAATGTGTTGTAAGGGGTCCATAGACCCCTTAGGACCCATTTAGACCCCTTATGAACCATTTTGACATATTAAGACACATTAGAACCATTAATGTGTCTTAATGGGTCCTACAACCCCTTAAGGCACACTTTATGGTTCTAATGTGTCTTGATGGGTCAAAATGTTTCATAAGGGGTCCTTCGACCCATTAGGACCCATTAAAATACATTAGGACCCATTTCAACACATTAATACGCATTAGAACCATAAAGTGTATCTTAAGGGGTCATAAGACCCCTTAAGACACTTTTTATGGTTCTAATGTGTCTTATTGGGTTGAAATGTGTCATAAGGGGTCCTTCAACCCATTAGGACCCATTAAAACACATTAGGAACCTTTTCAATAGATTAATAGACATTAGAACTGTAAAGTGTATCTTAAGGGGTCATAGGACCTCTTAAGACACACTTTATGGTTCTAATGTGTATTAATGTGTTGAAATAGGACCCTAATGTGTCTTAATGGGTCCTAATGGGTCTTTAGACCCCGTACGACTCATTAAGACCCCTTACAACACATTTTGAACCATTAATACACATTAGAACCATTAAGATACATTAATGGTTCTAATGTGTCTTAATCTATCAAAATGAGTTGTAAGGGATCCTTAGACCCCTTATGACCCATTAAGACCCCTTACGACCAATCTTGACACATTAATACACATTAGGACTATAAAGTGTGTCTTAAGGGGTCCTATGACCCCTTAAGACACACTTTATGGTTCTAATTATTAGGAAACTTGCATACAACAATATGACATTTCCACATAACCCATTATAAATATGATGCAAATAAACACTTAGAATCATCATGCAAAATAAAAGGCAACATAACCACATTATGTGACAAAATATATCCTAGGAAACCCTCATGAGGGAAAAAACCTAGCCTCCAAAAACATCCATCACCATGTATTATTCAGAAAAATACCATTGCAATACAATCATGAAAGCC
Organism: Chamaecyparis obtusa; assembly: GCA_027943335.1. NCBI lineage: Eukaryota > Viridiplantae > Streptophyta > Pinopsida > Cupressales > Cupressaceae > Chamaecyparis > Chamaecyparis obtusa. Next base: position 1,366,033 of record BSBK01002634.1, read on the forward strand.
TTCAAAGCCCTTGCCACAACCAAGCAATCCATGTGAACAAGCATGAATCCACACATCCCATGTCATGCTTCCAACCTTCATAAATGCTACCTTTGGCTAACCTGTCTAACCTCAACAACTACCCTTGTGGTTTCTTTTATAGAAATAAGCTCCCAGAAAACCACCAAGTGGTATTACATAAACAATATGCTAAAACCATGTGCTACCTAACCCTCTTGGTCCACATTTGATATTGGGTACTTTATTTCTCCAATATTAAATAATTACATCAAATAATATCACAATGTTACAGTACAACTCACAAAGAATATTCAATTAGAATCTCTACATGTTGCACATCCATATAGGTGCAACAATTACATAATAAAATAAAAGAATACAATAATAAACATTATTATGAAAGGTGTACAACACCATTTTATCTTGCCACTTGTTGTATACATTTCATAAGGGTCAATACATAGTAACATAAATGAACAAGGGAACAATCCCTCCCAACACATACACCATCATGAACTAAAGTACACCATGTGCTCCATCCAGGTACCTATAACAAAATCAAAGTATCCACCATCTCATACATGAATGATCCCACCTCCTATTATGCCAAATCCACATGACATACATAGAAGGCATCCAAAGAGAAATTCACCCAATCTGTCACATAAGAAACATAAATCTTGTACAAAATGATATCCCAAGAACAAACACTCAGTCCAAAGGTAATTACATGTATCTGTAGCTATCAAAACCATAGCTGAAATAGCACCCATAACAAGTGCTAACCCATCCAACTATCCATACCTCTGAGATATACCAAGTGAATCCCAAATCAATATATCCAACATGTAACCTACAACCACAAGCCTCAAGTGCAATACCTTCCACATACACACCAAGAAGCTTCCACTGTAAAGGTAATGTCAAATCTGAAAATAATCCACTCACAACATCTCATAGAAGTGAATCCATGTAGTATCAAGAACATTTGCAACAACATGCAACATATAAACCAATATCTTGCAAGAACAACTTTGACAACAAGTCTCCAACACTCTCCCAAGTTGTCCACAACCAACAAAGCAAAGAGATAAAGGAATAACCATGCCATATCTCACATTACACACATGAACAAAAACCACTGATCACAAACTCCAACCAATCTCAAAACCAATGTAAGTGAAACCGAACATCCAAGAAGATAATCAAGACCAAAGAGACCATGCAAATCATAAAATGTATCATGTCCTTCTACACACACCTCTAGATGCCAATTTTGCCAAGTATGATCTCCTCAATAAAACCCCAAACAAGAATCCACAACGACACCCAAACCATACCATATAACCAATCATGGATGTAAGCCTCTCACAAGAAGATCAAACTCATAGCCATTCCTAATCCAAGGAACATGCCCAATAAAACCATCTCCTAAACTCAACCATGATGCTATCATAATAACAACATATGCACAAGGAGATAACCAATGCCAAAACCATCTCTCAATTGAACCCTCCAGAACTAATTCACACCATAGCTCAAGATCCATATCAATGAAAGATAAGCATAAACATAATGCACCTGAGAAGAAACAAAGGGCTATACCTCTCAATTAGTAAACCACAAAGTAGACCAAGAGTGGAGAATGAAAATGCTCATCAATATATCAAAGTCTCCAACCAAGACTAATCTAAGAAAACACTCCTCTCAAGTCCATATCAGGTGAATGCTCCTCAATCTTCCTATTGAAACCATCAACTGTCCCAACACATACATCTCTTATCCCAAAATAAAATAAGGATCACCTTTGTCTCTAAGTATCCATGAGCACTTGTAACCAATCAATCCATGCCAACTCTAAATGCAACAGAGTAATATCATGAAGTATCCAACACATGATCACTGTACTCAATACCAAGAAACTAAACCAAGATCGATGTCACAAATCCAACCGTGGAATTAGAATCATAAACATGACAACCATGGTCTAAACCATCTCAACCAAAGAGATACCATGCTCCATATGAACATACCATAACATGCCAAAACTCTAAACATGTATCAAGAGTATACCATGACAATATAATGAAACCATCCTAAAAACCAAGGATAACATGTCAAATGAAAGCATAAACCACACCTCTACCAAGAACCCCATGAGTCATCATGATGTCACCATCTCCACACACCATGAAGATAACCACCACCTACCAACGCACTAGAAAATGCCAAAGATGCTTCTGCAGCAACAGGATCTAAGACACCCTCCAACATTTGCAAGCACTAAATCCATATCACTTCCAACAACTCTCACTCAACCATGGTACCGAGTCACCCATGGTATTATGATATCCATCTCCTACACCAAGAAGATACAAGACCACCAACATACAAACCAAGAACCAATCCTACACTGCCATACCATTACTGTCACAAGCTCCCATTGAACCATGTATTCAAACTATCCATGACATCATGATGAAACCATCCTCTAACATTAACCAAAGCATCAAACCATCAAAGAACTCAAATTTCACAATCATGAGCTCCCCAAAAGAAACCAAAATAACAATGATCCTCAACCAAGAAGATATGCTGCCATAACCAAATCAAGGATCCAATCAAATAATCATCAATAAAAAATACCTGTCAACATAACATAGTCAACCATAATCCTCCACCATGATTATACCTCATAACAACATCTCACCCCCTCTACATGATGACAAATCAGAAAATCATGTGACAAAACCATTCCACCAATCTAAATATGTATCAATAATGAAAGATCAATGGGCATAGACAACCCATATCCAAGCCATAAATGCAACCTTTAAGTATAGACCACTTACATAAATGCATAACTTGTAGACCCAAAAAGGCATAATATATATCCAAATAAAACTGATAACCATGTCAACATGAGAGCAATTTGATATATAAACTGAGTATACAATGACATCAAATCCAAATCTCCAAAATATACCATGTTATAAACTCACAGTGTCACCATATTCAAAATAATCCACAAACCTATTCAGATCAATATATCAACAAATAAATCATGTCAAACTTGCACCAAATCTGAACCAATGTGTAGAGCTCTCCTAGAGCTTTCCATCAACTATTTGAAGTCAAAAATTTGACTCTGTATGCCCAAGTTATGCTCATTTGAAAAATTAGCCTCCTAGGCCATAAATGCAACAATATGGATTCCCAAAAATATGCCAATATGCCCCCAAAAAATAATTTTTCCAAATTTCTCCAATATGCCACAAAAATATTTTATTTTATTTTTTCTTCCCAGGTCTGGCCGACCCCAAACTAGAGGCATATAAAAAAACTAGGCATATAAAATAAAAATACATCAACAAATAATATAAATTCAAGGTTTTTTCAAAAAAAACTTTATAAAAAATGGCAATTTTTTTTATAAATAAAATTATATAAAAAAGTTTTTTATTTTTTATTTTTAAAAAATTCATAAAAATTATTTAGGGTTAACCCCATGTGGGTCCACACTCCACATTCACATGGGGGGGGGGGGGCACCTCATGACGGGAATTCCCACCGCTGGTAGGGGTCCCGCTATTGACATCCACTGCCAGTGAGCTGACAGTGGGTACCGTTAGCAGTACCACCACTGATGGCATCCACATGGAGTATAAGAGGGGGGTTAGTAGACCCCTCCCATTACAAATGTTTTTTTTTTTATAAAATTTTTTTAAAACTTTAAACCTCCCCCTTGAATGTGCTTTCAAACACTTTTTAAGTTTTGATTTATTTATTTGATTTTCTAATTTTTGCAAGTCTGACGGGAAATATTTTTTTTAATTTTTTTTAGATGAAATTTGATGGTCGTCACGACTTGAAACTAAAAAAAAATTGCATTTTCCTACAACTTGGCCAAACTAGGGAAAATTTTATATCAAGATTCATGGAAAGGCCAACCCGGATCCAATGGTGAGATCCATTTTTACCTAGGAGGTCATTTCTACAAACTCCCCTCCAAAACCCTCATTTAAATGAAACATCCAAAACCCTTTTGATCAACAATTTCTCATGCCCAAAATCTGCCAACAACCCATCATAACAGCAAACCCAAAATCCTCAGATGTGCAATAAACAACCTAGAATATATATATATCTTTCCATTTCTTACACCCTTTTATGCATTCCCATGGATTCAACCTAGGGTTACAATACCACAACCATAGCTCAGATACCACTTGTTAGGAAACTTGCATACAACAAGTGCGAGAGTGCGGATCAGAGGCATATAAGAGTGCAGAGAAGGCAAAGTGCTTAGGATGAGATTTCCACATAACCCATTATAGATCTGATGCAAATAAACACTTAGAATCCATATGCAATAGAAATGAAAACATACCCACATTATGTGACACAAGATATATCCTAGAAAACCCTCATGAGGGAAAAAACCTAGCCTCCAAAAGCATCCATCACCATGTATTATTCAACAAAACACCATTGCAATACAACCATGGAAGCCTTCGAATCCCTAGCCACAACCAAGTAATCCATGTGAACAAGCATGAATCCACACATCCCATGCCATGCTTCCAACCTTTGGATAACTTGTCTAACCTCAACAACTACCCTTTTGGTTACTTTTATAGAAAGACCATTTTCTCAACACTAATGTGTATTAATTTGTTGAAATGGGTCCTAATGTGTCTTAATGGGTCTAAGGACCCCTTACGACCCATTAAGATACTTTAGAACCATAAAATGTGTCTTAAGGGATCATATGACCCCTTAAGATACACTTTATGGTTCTAATGTGTTTGAATGTGTCAAAATGGGTCGTAAGGGGTCTCAATGGGTCCCAAGGGGTCGAAGGACCCCTTGGGTAGTGTTTCCTAACAGATCCTATGAATTGTTAAGACACACTTTATGGTTCTAATATGTCTTAATGTGTTGAAATGTATCATAAGGGGTCTTTAGACCCCTTAAGACCTATTAGGACCCATTTAAACATATTAGGACCCATTTTGACATATTAATACACTTTAGAACCATAAAGTGTATTTTAAGGGGTCATAGGACCCCTTAAGACACACTTTATGATTCTAATGTGTATTAATGTGTTGAAATGGGTCTTAAGGGGTTCTAAGGGGTCTAAGGACCCCTTACAGCACATTAAGACACATGCTTTTATGTACATTCTTTTATGTATGTCCCTTTAAGACATCCCCTTAAGGCATTAGTAAGAATAAAATGTTTTTATGTTTTCTTTTAGCTTATGACATTTAAATACACTAATTGATTTTAACTACATATATGAAATGTAAATTAATTAAATGTATATTAATTATATTTTAACTGACATGTGCATGAAAAATATACATTATGGCATGAACATGTACATAAAATAAGTCTACTTAATGAACACATAAGCATTCATAACATGAACATGTATGCTTTGATGGTTCAATTTAGTATTTTCTCATGAAATTTGTATATATGTTCTTATGTATGCACTTTTATGTCTTCTGTTATGTACATTCTTTTATGTATGTCCCCTTAAGACATCAGTGAGAATAAAATATTTTTATGTTTTCTTGCTTAAATAGCTTATGACATTTAAATATAGTAATTGATTTTAATTACACTTACAAAATGTAAATTAACTAAACATTAATTAAATTCTAACTAACATGCATGAAAATTATACATATGACATGTGAACATACATACATAAAATAACTCTATTTAATAAACACATGAGCATTCATAACATGAACGTGTATGTTTTGATGGTTCAATTTAGTATGTTCTTATGGAATTTGTATATGTTATTATGTATGCACTTTTATGTCTTTTGTTATGTACATTCTTTTATGTGTGTCCCCTTAAGACGTCCCCTTTTAATACATTAGTGAGAATAAAATACTTTTATGTTTTCTTTTAACTTATGACATTTAAAAATAGTAATTGACTTTAACTACATGTATGAAATGTAAATTAATTAAAAATTAATTACATTTTAACTGTCATGCATGAAAAATATACATATGACATGAACATACATAAAATAAGTCTACTTAATGAACACATGAGCATTCATAACATGAACATATAGAATATATAACATAACATATACAACATGAACATATAAAATGAACTATGTAGAATAGCATGTGTTCATGAAATAACATGTGTATGAAATAACATACATACATATATGTAATGTACATATAAAATATCCAGAATATAATATGTTTATCGAATGTCTAAAATAACATGTAATGTCAACTAGGGCCATTTCTAGATCCATGACTTGATGGTGGTCCATGTCCTCCAGATCTCTATGTGAAATAAAAGAAATATATATGTGTCATGCATACATGTTGAATAAATTAAATACTTATTTAAGAATATTATATAAAGATGTCTAAAATTACCTGAGTCATACACTATGGGATTGCTAGGTGTTTGTAAATCTTCGTAAGCTAGCATACTATCATAGAGACCCTGGAGTGTACATTTATAAATATTAATCATTTAATTAAATTTTTTAAAATAAATATACTTGATTAGATACATGTACATAAGTTTTAAGTATTTAATCAAAATTTACATAAAAATATACCGTAGTAGTATATAATGCTCTCCCAATATTTCTTAGGTCTGAGTTGTGTAACGACACCTGTAATGCCTCACCAGGGAACCCAAGAGAGATCAACCTATAACATGCTACTAAGTTTGGTGAACAACTTTTTTTTTCTAAAGTTAACATACAAGATACACAATAGTGCGGAAGCAATTACCATTTACTCACATTGAACCAACATCCAACACAGATTACAAATCTCGAGGGTTCCTTGACATAGAATTACTTAAGAATAAAACACAACTAAAGAAAGATAACAAAATATTCCATAACATAAATATTACAATTGCATCTTACATCAAAACATACAATCCTCATGGACATCCATGATAACTAATAAACTGACATCCACTGCACATGTCGCAGGGTATGTAATAATAAATCTAACAAAGAAGTACAATGTCCATATTAGATATCACATGCGATACTCTAATATAGGACTACATAAATGAAGATATGAAAAGAAACAACAAGAAGAATCAATGAAGCATCACAAAGGCATCCAACTGCAGAAGCACCAACAACACCAACACTAGGACGTCGAATCTCAAATGGTAAAGAATCACTACCACACGTCCGTGTAGAACCACAAAGGCCTACCCCACCATGCTGAGGAGATATCCACGAACCCCAATCGGATGACCAAAACCAAACAAGGATAAAACCACTGAGCAAGGAATCCTAAAAGCTCTCTACTCAAGGTTTACAAAAATAAGGTGAAACACACTAAAATAGAGGCATAAACAAAAAACTTAGGAGATGATCTAAGCTACATGCTTATGGGAGTGTCATCACATGTCTATTTACTTGAGTTACCCTGGACTGGTCACTCTTGACCCTGGACCCTCAAGCATTGAGTTACCTTGGAACTGACCACTCTGGGCCCCAAACCCTCAATACGATCCATGTGGGATTAGAATACTCCCTCTCAAAAATGAGGAATTTTAATCATAACCATACTCTATATTATCTTTTTAATGATCTCTACACATTTTAATTACTATATTATCACTTAATTACATAACCTACAATAGGTTACCCAGGTACTGATCACTTTGGGTCCCGACCCCTATTGTAAGCCACTCCCCTAAGATGCACTTAATCAATCTCCCCTAGGTTCATATTCTCACAAACATCCAACAGGTATACAACTGGGTAATCCTAGATGCAGTTTCACACATAGAAACCCAAATGATCACACAGATACCAAATATAGATATTAACCAATAAGAGCCCATAAGATTGATTCATAGATGACAAGCAGAATAACACACACATAAACATGGTACTAAAACAAGTACAAAAGACAAACATTCCCAGCCTCTCTATCCCCCTAGGTCATTCTAATGCCCGATATCATTAGTGCACAAGAAGACAGAAGCATGAACGAAGAGTACAACATTCAAAAATTACATAACTGAAAAAGGAATACAAGCACCTAAACCTCATAATAAACATGATCAAACATAATATAGAACACATTATATTGATAAGAGAAACTTGACAAAATAGTCATATCAATGTCACTCAAGAAAAGTTCCCTATAAACATTCTAGGAATTCAGTAGAAAATTTGCCCAATTTTAGTATATACATAAGCAATTGACAACTAATTTGTTTCTAATAAAAGTCAAATGACTAGCATTTTTCACTATCAACTTTCGAAGACTAAATCTATTTTACAAGTTAAAACCTTATAACCTAGCTAAGAAAAATTATACAAATAAGTTATAACTATAATTAAATATTAAACCATACTATCTAATTATTACACCATACCCAATTGCCAAGTAATTTCATCAAATTAGATAATTACAATTGAATAAACTTCTAGATATAATAAAAGAAAAATATTTAAATAATCTAAATTTAACTAATCTAAGAACATATAATACTTCAATTAATTATGTTTGATTAACATAATTTTACAACACAAATTAATAATTGAATTTAATCAAATAACATAACTATCAAAATTATTAATTGAATTAAAAAAAACAACTAAACTAATTAGTAATTTAAAATTAAATAAACTAACTAAATTAAATTAAATTAAAAATAAAACAATTTAAATGAAATTTCATTAAAAAATAAAACAATTTAAATGAAATTTCATATGGAAATTTTTGAATAAACAAAATTAATAAAACAAAAACAAATTAAAATACATATAAAGGAATGGCATGTTTTAAAGTGCCTTACGCACTATCCAAGGTGCGGCCTGTGGCAGGGTCTGCCGACGGCAGTACCCTCTGCCACGACAGAGGTACTGTTGGTGGCAGCACCTTTGCTACGTCGGGTACGCACGACACTAAGAGGAGGTCAGAGTGGGTAGGGGACAGGTGGTCCCCACCCCTTAAAAATTTACAATTTTTTTAAATAAATTTTTTTTATTAATACAAAACCTTTAATAATTTTGTTTTTTTAAAAAAAGCTTTTTTTTTATATATATGTTTTTATATAAATTAAGCGTTTTCATAAGCAATGCCAATTAGATTTTTTTAAATTTATTTATTAAATAAATATATAATCTATAACAGGTTTATTATATATATATATTTTTTCTCTAAGATATATATATATATATATATATATATATATATATATATATATATATATATATATATATATATATATATATATATATATATATTTATTTTAAAACACAGATTGAAATAGCCACAAATATGAATGCTTATTTCCAAAAAGCATAAGAGAAATATTATATCCATTAAGACATTCACATGCTTCCACATGTAATTCTATTTTATTGATCTTTCAACTTGACTGGTCTTTTTGAACAGTGATTAAATTATAAATTCCCAGAATTGATTTTTGTACCCAATCTGGGTTTTTGTTCTAAATTGATTTTCTTCCTCAAGAAGATTAATTTTTTCTACAAGCTCTATATTTTAACTATACAACAAGATTAAACCATGTACAATTAATTAACAAAATTTTGCCAGAGTAACACTACAATGCCAAGTAATAATAAAATACAAAAATTAGCTATACTAGGGTTTCTGAATACCCAGATCTATCAAAAACACAGAAAGACAAATGAAAGTAAAAACATAGATAACAGGCAAAATTCAATGCCTACCTTAGATCCAATGCCAAAAACTGAAAATGAAAACCCTTGTAGATCTGAAAATGAAACTCTCTTTAAAATCAAGCTCAACCTGCAGATCTGAAAACTATGCTGCAAACAGGTGCCTGATCCAGAAGCACGGAGAAATTCAATTCAACATGCAGCCACAACAATCCACAAATCTTCCAAAATGCCAAACACACAAGTTCCTCCCAAAATCTTCTCCAAAACCTATCTCTCCCAAAAAATGAATGCAATAATCTCCTAATAGGAATTCCATTCTCAAATTCAAGCAATCCCAAAAGACAACTCCTAATGCAACTCAAATTCTAAAATTGAAAGTAAATACAATTAATTAATTAAAAATATCTTTTAAATGCACAACTCAACTTGACTTCTTAAAACTAGTTGTTATATTTTTGAAAACAATTCCCTTTTCAATTTTGCACATGTTATAATTTAAATTCATTTATTAAATAAATTAAATACTTAATGCATCACAAATTCATGTAATTAATTATTTAACCATTTAATAAAATATGCAAGCATAAATCAAATCATTTTCTAATTAAGCACATGTTAATAATTTAAAACCCAAATTAAATAAATTAAATATTTAATACATCCTAAAGCATGTAATTAAATATTCAATTACCCTCAAGCATAATTAATCCCAATTCAATTAAATAATCAATTAATACCAATTAATTAAATAATTGACTTTGGACAATTTTCTAAATTAAACATAAGAACATAATTAAATCATTAAATTCAACTATAATGCTAACATTGATAATCACATAAAATCACCTAAATAATCATAAATCCACTGAATCAAGCACAATAAAATCAAGCAAACTGAAACCATGCACAGACTCAAGAACAGGATCCATGAATTCATGCCAACCAAGTGAATTCGGGTAGGGTAGTCAAATAGACACTTGTCCATTCCTAGGACAATTAGGCTAGGGTTAGGTTTTTGGGTCTGTGTATTATCTCCCCTCTTTACCATTGAGATGAATATTTTTGGGCATGCTCACTCCTACCAATTCAAGGAAGATGATGCCCTGTACCTGCAAACCTATCATCACAAGATGAAGCATGTACATACAATAATATATAACAAACAATGGCGGGGATCGGCCGATCGTGTGGATCTCGCAAGCAAGTAACTACGACTCCGTCCCTCAACCACACCAGGCACATCAAATAGAAATATAAAATAAACATATTGACCATACACATGCAAGTATGGGGTTAGTAAAATCATAAGCATCAATGATCTCCTAACATATAATCTATCATCTTAAAATAATCATAACATTTATAAAATCGGACTAGGGATGAGCTACTAAAACACCTATGAGAGATCAATCTGCTCATATGTAAGTAATGTGGTGAAAATTTGATGTGATTAAGGGTCTTGGGTAGGGCAAGGTGCATCATTGTAAACCATAGTTTGTTGAGGAGCTATAGATGGTGTAGGAATATCCTCCTCTCTCTGTACACCCTAGGAACCTGATTCATTAGAACCTCATGAAAGAATGTGGGTGACATGTGATGAGATCCCACTTAGAGGAATCCTAGTGATTGCATGTAAAGCCTGATACACACAAAGTAGATCACTAGATAAACATGCACTTATATGACACAAAGAAGCCACCTCTTATAAAGCTGCAACCTCAAGGGGAGATGGTATGTCTTCTATCTAGTACGAATCATCACTGGAGGATGTAGGTGTAGGAATGGTAGTAAGAGAACGCAATATGTATCTCACACAGCGGTTAGATGACATCTCATGAACCTATGTTGCAATACTCGTGAGACTAAAATACATATCTCTCCTAGTGTCATCTAGTACTCTTTGTCCTATAGCTATCATTTCAAAACTTTTTGGCACAACAAAAAGGTTCAGACCCACCTTTTTCCTACTTATTAGTGGGTGTAGGGGCATCAATCGACTTGAATCTATCTGATAAACGCCCCCTCTCCTACTCAACATAGCTTGGAAAATATGTTTAATCCACGTCATATGCAAATGAAATTCTGCAAACAATTGTTTCCAAAAATATAATGGAAGCTCATCCTTCTGGGGCCACCTATGATGAGAAGCCAACCGGCAAGGATATATAAATGGTGCAAAAAGGTCATCTATGTACCTAGTAACCATATAACATCTGACCTAAGCCCTGTCTGTATAATGTGGAAACATAGTCTTCACCATAACGGTGGAGACCTCAGAGTCAATTTGTCTATACTTCATAGTGCTAGTAATACTGCAAGACAAAGAAGTGTAGAAAGTATCAATACCAATGCTATCATAGGGATTGTATGATTCAACTATCATAATTATACAAATCAACTCCTCTATAATACTATTCACCTTATCCCTATTAGGGAGGGTGGTGGATGTCTCAATAGTATGATCAAGAACCTCGTTCGAATGAGTCAATCTAGCAATATAGTATCTATAAATAATCGCTCTCTCTCATCTTTAGAAGATGTAGATCTATATGTAGAGCAGACACTACCACCCCCTAAACACTAGCATCTCTTGATGATGCAAATGTTGCCCTAGAATGAGATGTCATGTATGATATAGAGAAAATGTATGTGAAAGTATGTAGATAGGTATATATAAAAATCTCTGTACATGCATACACATATGTACACTACTTTAAAAAAATTGTCTAATTTAAAAAACATGTACATTATGATCTACTTTGTAAAAACTATATATATGAATAATATATGTACATATATTTAAGAAACATGACAAAAAAATGAATGATATCTAAAGTATGGAAGTATTGTATTGAAGACTAGACCTATTAACTAGGTTTGAAGTACATGTGGAACTTAACTAGGTTAACTAACATTAAAAATAGGTTAAAAGTAAGGTTAACTAGGTTTGAGGTATGGTTAACTACCTAAACTAAATGCTACAAGGGTCATGTCAAGTGGGAGAGAGAGTTTGAATGGCGAAGGAGGGAGATCAAATTTGAAGTGCAAAGGAGGGAAGGTGAACCAAGGAGGAAATAGTGCACCTTATGCTTCAAAGGGACATGATGAAGGTGCAGAAAGGGGATCATTGACAATTGGAGCATCCATTGGAGGTGAGTCCTCAAGTTCCTTGGAAGAATCTTTGAAAGGAGGAAAAGAACAAGATGACATGGTTGGCTTTGCATTGTCTGATCTAGGAGGAGGTGGACCAGCCTTGGAAGGCAAAAAATGTGGTGCTAACTCATCTTGTGTGCCTAACCATAAGGATCGACCATGGGTATCTTTGTTTGGGAAGAAACCATCAGGAAAATTGTCCTTTCCAATAGTGAATAATATATTGGACCCATCTAAAGGTGAGTTTGGTATCTTTGTTCCTGATTTGGTCCTAGATAGTTCTATAGCATCTATGGAGATGGTTCTTGTTGGAAACTTTTCTGGTTCACGACCAAATATTGATGTGGTTCAAAAGTATGTCAGTCGTAAATGGTACCTGAAAGATCAGGTAGACATAGTTGTGATGGCTAAAGGGGCTTTATTCTTTTCATTTACCAATAAGGGAGATATGATGAAAGCATTGTGCGAGGGCCCTTGGATGCTAGGAAAATCATCCTTGGCTTTACAGAAATGGAGTACTAATATTGACTTGAATGATTCATTTGTGGAATCTTCCTCAATGTGGGTGAAACTCCAAGGGATTTCTCTAGAATTTTGGAATAAAGGGGTGTTTAAGGGAATTGTGAGCACAATGGGAGAACTGATGGCTATAGATGCAAGCACTCCCTCTAAAACTAGGTTAGTTTTTACAAGATTGTGTATTAATATCAATGAATCCTCTGATCTTCCCCTTTCTATAGATATAAGGTCAAGACTAGGAAAATGAAAGAAACTAATGGAATATGAATCCTATCCCTTTGCCTATTTCAAATGCAAGAAATCTGGTCATTGGGCAATAAATTTTCCTTTAAAGAAAGAAAAAGAGATAGAACCCTATAATAGTAAAGACAATAGAAAGGAATGACGAGTTAAGAACCCTTTGAATCCTAAGGAAAGAAATGGAAAAAGTAAGATAAGGAAACAAGGGATGTGTTAGTTTCCTCCAATGGTGAGAATAATCTTGAAGGGATTACTCTTGTTCTACCACTGGATGACAACTCTCAGGCTCATCCTCAAAAGTTGGATTTTGATATGAATGAGATTGACCTTTCAGAGGAAACATGTAATGAATCTATGCCCTACTCTAATCAAGGGAGGGAGGATAGTGGTATTAAAGGGAATGAAAGTACTCCAAAATATAGTAACTATTAGAATAATAAGCAGAAAAATGCAAATATTAACACACAAAAGAGAACACAATAACACAAAATTTAACATGGTTCACCCAATCCCTGGGCTATGTCCACCAACAACGAGTCCAATATCTTTATTATTATCTAGTGATTATAATCTGAAACCTGCAACTCAATACTACCATAGGAAGCTACAAAAAACCCTCATACAATAAATCTACAACCCTAATCCTTTTTACAATTATTTTTGACTTAATCTAATTAGGATAAAAATACTCTAACTAATAGAAAATTGATGGCCGACCCTTTACAATATTATTAAGTCATTGTTGGCGTCAAGGGGCGCTGCCCCTTGACCCCGTCGGGGGCTCTGCCCCTTGACCCTACCTAGGGCGCTGTCCCAGGACCCCGCAAGGGGCTCTTCCCCTTGACTCTAAGATTGGGGGTGCTGCCCCCAATCCCCCGTAGATAAGTCTGGGGGGAAACCACACTGAAAGAACCTGAGTCTGATTAGGCTCCACATACATAATAGTAACAAGGACTACTTGGATTCCTTAAGTGGGAAACTAGTTGTATGCACCCTAAAATGGTTGCCTAGACTTTGGGCCCCCATTCATCAATTTATCAATTTCCCTAATCAATGCCTTGTAATATTTTAAATTTAAATCAATTTCCTTGATCAAATCGTAATTAATTCAATAATTTCAATATTTCTTAAGGTTTGATCATTTTATCCTAAGTTTTATTTAATTAAGAGAACATGATCCCTTTTAATTAAATTAAAAAATCTTTTAATTAAATAATGAAATTACTTTATCCTAAGCCACATTTAATTAAAAGAAAAAAAATCTCTTTTAAATAAAGAAAAAAATCTTTTAATTAAATAATGGAGACCACTTTGCTAAAAATAATTGTGTGTGTGAGTTTAACACCTTCATGAAATAACAAGATTTAAAGAGAATTTACACTATTCAAAGCAAACTAATCTAAATAATGCACAAATTAATCTAAATATCTCATGGTTCTCTATATTTAAGTGGTAAATGAGGCTCTCAACTGCAAATCCTCACTAGTGACACTCTAATAATGAGAAATTGAACTAATATGATAAGCAAACTAGATCTAATTATCAAATTCTAGCTCTATTTGATAAGAAATCTACAAATGATCAACAATTTAAGCCAATTATCAATGAAAATAGCTAAGTGAGTGGTGTGGATGCAAATTGCAAGAGCTTGGCTGCAATTCTCATATATGTGGTGGATGAATAATGCCTCAAAATGCCTTCTATTTATAGGATTTTTCCAAGGGTAGGGGGTAGAGTGAAATAACCATGGTCATGCTTGGGTAAGGTCAATTGGTTTTGCTTTGTCCATAAATGGGGGGACAAGGAGGGGACAATCATTTAAATAGTTTCAAAAGGCTGGACCATTTCAATAAAAGTGAGTGATTTGTGTCCATTTTGCTTTGTTGAGGGAAATTATGATTTACTAATTAATTAAAGTAATTAAATTTAGCCATGAAGGGTAAGAGGTTCATTTTGATTTTTGCTTTCAACAACTATGTCATTAATTAAATTTAATCAATTTCGTAGTGTTTTTCCCCTTTTCAAGCTTTATTTAATCATTTAATTGAATTTTCCTTTGATTTGAATTGCCTTTGTTCCATTTATTAATTTTTCGTGCTATTTTGATGATTTGATGCACCTTTTGATTGATTTAAGCCTTTGGCCAATTTTCCATGTCTACAGTAATAAATAAATAATAAAATAAAAATAAAAATAAAAAAGACTTTTTATCTACACATTGAATGTACACTTTCCAAGATGAGTGGAATCTCCTTTTGCCTCTTAATCTCTCCCACACATCTTTTTGCCTCTTAACCATGTCCATTGATTTTGCCTCTTGAGAATCTTGAGCACATGGATCAACCAAGATTTAATCTCCACCATTGCTTATTTCTTTTTGCTTCTTAATCTTGACCGTCCATTCATTTTTAAATCCTTTATAAGGAGCCCTCTCCTTCTCATTTTTATGCATGGAGATTTTAAGGATCCAAGATTTTATGTTATTGTTATGTTGCAGGTTTGGAGAGTGATTTTGGAGGAGGATTTGAGCACTTGAGCTTGGATATTGCAAATTCTCTTTTCTTGTCTTCTTCTCTCATGCCTCCATGGCAATCCATTTAAATTACTCTTGCACTTGCATGTTAGATTAGATTCATATTTCCTTTCATTAAATAATCTTGCATAAGCATTTCCTTTCATAGATTAGTTTTCTTTCATGCATTGTTATCATATAGAATAGCTTTTATTTTTATTTTCATGCATATTTGATGATCATGGAGACTAGCATTCTTTCTTTTCCTCTTTGAATCTCTCATTTTATGGTGTACTTGCATGGGCACAAACTAGGTCTAAGCTGAGGGCCTCCATTATAAACCCTTGCACTCCATGAATATAGAGCTATGAGTCTCCATTTGAGACCTCATTCTTGAGAAATCTTGGATATAATGACTCATAGAAGTGTGTCAACATTTTAGCACATATGTTTTGGCACCCACCATGGGGCAACCCACCTTTACATGCTGGTTTTGGTTATTTTTGGAGCTAACCCCCTTGTGCAAATTTGCTTGGAGACTAAAACCCTACATTTTCATAGATTTGATCATATCTCCCAAATGACTTGGAGTTTCTATCTGATTTTTTTTGCACCTTGGCGACATATCAGAGAAGCTTCAGTAGAAAATTCATAATTTTCTGAGGTATTTTGAAATTTTTATAATTTTTTCTTTATTTTTTATAAACAATTAATTTTCGGTGTAAATCAGCATATTTTTCAAAAAAATTTACATTTTTGAAAAGATATTTAAATTTCATAGGGGATCCATTCTTTGTATTTTAAATTTGGATGCAATATCATAGCTCAAATAGCCGATTTACAAAAACTAGTCTATTTTGGTAAAATGGGTCTCTAGGGCACAAATTAAGGAATTTTTCCACAATTTTTACATTTTTGGAAATCTCTCTATTTTTTACCAGGGATCTCTATTTTTCATTTCTATTTTTGTGACCGAAATCATATCAAAAAAATTAGATCTTGTTGACTAGGTCAAATGCAAAAAAATAAAATTTTGTGATGAGTATGCACTTATTTTTCACATGATTCAATGTATGATATGAGTTTTCATTTAGATTATTTGCTAGTTATTATTGCTCCTAACGATTTATTTTCAGATCTAACCCTAGGGTTTGCATAAGTTGAATATACATTGCATATCTTATTTTCTTGTTTGCTTGTTGGAGAGTTCGTGGCTTGCTTGCACATAAAAGCTCAACAAAAATAAAAATAAAGTAAAATCTACTAAGCACGTTGCTTTGGACTTGAGGTATTTTGTTGCATCTCTATAACATTTGGATTTTGGAAATAAAATAAATCTCTCATGTGTTTGGCTTGAGTGTTTATTGCTTTCATAGTGTATACACTTAAAAATGGCTTCATTAATTAATTAAATATTTATTATTTAATTACTATTGACTTGATAAATTAATTAAATATTTATTATTTAATTAATATTTATTTCTTTTATTTATTAAATAAATTATTCAATTTATTTAATAAATTCACTATAGTCTAATTCTATATCCTAAGTCTTCTAAATAGTCTATTAAAGTGATTTAATTAAATACACAATCACCTAAATATGACTAAGTCTTCTAATTCACTTCATCCACCCAGTCACCTAACACATCACCTTGGCTAAAATAAATAATTATTATTAATTATTTATTCATATTTATCCTCACCTACACATGTCCTATTCTTAAGGGCTATGTGGCCTCATAGGACTTGGTCTCATGACCACATGTCCTCTCAACAACCAAGTCAAGAGACATTCCCTATTCCTAAGGGGCTTCTCAAGCCACCTCTAAGGGTCAAAGGTGACTCATGGGACACTTGTACAAAGAGTCCTTATGAGGAAAATGTCTCTCCCCCTTTCTCTCTTTGGTCTTTGTGAGACACTTGACATGTGTCTTTCCCTTCCACCTTCTTCTCCTCCATGTCAATGTGAGAGGAACATCATCCCTATTCTTCCTCTCACATTCCAACTACATCCCCCTTTCTCTCAACTCTTTCAACCAAGTCAATCCTAGCCCTAGGATCTTCCACCTTTCATTCTCAACCGTAGGATTGTGCCACCTAGGCCTAGAGCCTTCAAAACTCTATAAAAGGAGCCTCATTTCCCATTTGAGAGCTAATAGGTATTTTTGATAACAAGCATCCAACCATTCAAGCATTCAAGCATCCAAGCATTCAAGCAATCAAGCATCCATACAATCACCATTTCATTTGCATTCCATCCATTAGTTTGCATAAGCTATTGTGCACTCAATTTCATTAAAACTCCACACTTTGGTAGCATCTTGGGAGAAGGCTTCATTTTGGAAATCTGAGATCTCAACATTTTCAAGAAATCAAAGCTAGGAGGACAATGGAGACAAGCTACATGGCAGGTGAAGGTAATTAAATTAGTTTCATCATTTCATAGTTTGCATTCTTCATTGTGTTTGCATTAGATAGATTCATTGGCTTTAATAGTTAATTTATCATTTCTAGTTGTTAGACATCTAATTTGCATACATTTTTGGCGCTAGAAGGAGGGCCCAACTGGGTTTTTCACTTTTAGTTTTTAGTTTTCTGTGTGCAGGTTTTTCTACAGGTTATTTCTACGCATTTGTCCATGATTTTTGTGCATTTGTTCATTTCTGCTGCACATCCATTT
Source organism: Chamaecyparis obtusa (assembly GCA_027943335.1). NCBI lineage: Eukaryota > Viridiplantae > Streptophyta > Pinopsida > Cupressales > Cupressaceae > Chamaecyparis > Chamaecyparis obtusa. The sequence goes on from BSBK01002634.1 coordinate 1,384,831, forward strand.
TTTGCAACCACAGACATAAACTTTCATCTGGTTTTCACTTTGTGTCATATTTTTCTGCGCATTCGTTAAACTGTCTTGTGCATACATAATTTTTCACTGCGCATCCATACTAGTTGCGCATACATATCATCAGGCTACACATTCATTCAATTGTTTCACGCATATATAATTACTGCGCATATATCCAAACTTACTGCACATTTATATCACTGTTCTGCGCATTTATCAGTTTCTGTAGAAAAATTTAATTTTTGTTAGATTTATTTTTAGCTAACATTTTGACAAGTGTCTGTTCGTTCTGGTAGTATTTTTAGGCTGTTTTGCAGGACGTAATTTTGAAGACCCCATTGCTAAAAAAATTTCTAATAGTTTGATTGCAGATTGCCCAGGGGTTTGCAAACTAAACTATAATCTTGTTTGGGCTTAAAATACGACATGTTTTTACTTTTTGTGTCTTCCTTAGCATAGATTCAAGTGTTTGTTGTGTTTTTCTTAATAGCATATCTGTAATCCCAAAATTATAACAACGTATCCTCTCCCCTCCTCATTCGTGGACCTTGGGTGTAAGAGAAACTGTTATAATTTTTAGAGGGTGGTCTTTGGTGGGAAAAGAGGTACTCACCCCAAAGAATGACCCAACCGGTAACAACCTAAAGCCAAGCCCTTCCAAACTGGTATATAAAAATTTTTAATGTGATTAGTCTCACATTAGACAGGTGTGAATTCATTGTGGCAACCAAAATATCCTCTAGTACCCTAGTGGTGCGTTAAAGTCCTACTTAGTAGAGGTGAAAGCCTTGCTTTGAAAGGATTGGGAGAGCCCCCTTAATTGGGAAAATGACTTGATCAAAACCACTTGAATGGATGTCCTTACTAAAAATTTTTGTTTAGTGGCCAAAAACCTTCTATCTACTTGCTCAAGGAGTCACCTAAGCTCGTGAAGACACCCCACATTACTCATGGTTCATAGTAGAGATACCAGTTCTTTGGGAAGTAATGACCCATTGAATTCAGAACTTGGTGTGCCTGAGAAGTGAGTGCACTGTAACGAGGAGCCCGTGCCTCCAAGTTCCTAGGCTGTCCATTGTGAATTTGCGTGGCTAGATTTTATTATCCTAGTGGGGATTCAACAGATATCATCCTTGCCAACCATAGGATTGTAAGCGTATTTGTGCATTCATATTAGCATAGTCAGATTAATATCATTTCTATCTTGTGTGCGTGTGTTTATGCATTTTTCACTTTGCCAAAAACAAAAACAAAAAAAAAACAAAACCAGCCAACACTAGGAAAATCCAAAACATTTCAATTCAGATCAAAATTTCAACACCTACGCATATATCACATCTTTTTACGCATTTGATCCAATTTGTTGTGCATTTATCATAATTTGTTGCGCATCCGTTCAGACTATCTGTGCTTTTGAGTTATACCAGTCGCATCTGTTACATATTGCTGCGCATTTGTTTCATTTTATTGCTCGTTGATCAATCTGTCATGCGCATTTGTTGTTGCGCATTTACAACAGTGAGCATTTCCACAAACTTTGCAATTTTCAAAATCACTTTTTCAGATACCCATTTTTTTCCTTAGTAAGATTTTGGAGAAACAGTCAAGTTACACAGACCTTTGATCTTTAGTTTGACCATTCATCACTTTTCATCATTCCTTTATCAAGATTCATCAAATTATTTTTCTTCCAAATCTTTGAAATTCTTGATTTTGTTTGGAAACATTATCTTATCCATTAGATTTTGATCTTTGTGAATTTACCATATCAGGATATATCATCCTTAATCATCAAACTTTCGTAGGTTATTATCTCTTGATTTCTCTTTGTCATATCATAGTGAGATCTATACCTCCTATTGACTTAGAGTTTATCAAGTTGTCTTATCACTTTTCAACACATTTCAATATCTTTCCTATCAATCACTTTCCATATCTTCTCATCAAAAATCTTTCATCCCGCAATCAATTCTTTCAATTTTATGGTTCAAACTTGATCTCAAAAATTTAAATAAGCCACCAATCCAGAATCCCTAGACAAGATGGAAGGCAATACCAGCAATGAAGAAAATCCTTGGCCTAAAGCTCCTAAGAAAAATTCACTTTTTACATCCACTGATGAACCCACCGATGAAGAACTTAGGGAAGCTTCACAAGATCCTCAATTTTATCATGTCATGGAAAGACTCATAGGCTTGGATAAAGAGATGTATTTTCTCATGCTTGCTCAACAAGGGGCTAAGTTACCAAGTGATTTTGATGTTTCTTATTTTAGAGAACTAGCTCACACAAATAATCAACAAATTCTTAAAGGTTCTCAAGATACTCATGGAGCAAAGGAAACCAATCAGCAATCCATTGCTTCTCATAGTCATGAACAACACACTATTTCTCAAAATGATTAGCCAAATCATGCTTCACAAAACAATGTTTCCCAAAACACTCAAGGAAACACACCATCTTTGGATCCTGTCCTACAACAAATCCAAATGCTTCAACAACAAATCCGTGACATCCAAACTGGATCATCAACAAAGAAGTATTCCTTGGATGAGATATGTCCTTATCCTTTTGATAAGAATTCAGCAATGATTCCATTCCCTCCTCATTTTGAGGTACCAAAATTTGACAAATACAAAGGGAATTCGGATCCACAAGACCATATTCATGAGTTTTGTGCTGCTTGTATTGAAGTCGCTCACAATGACACTTATCTTATGCGATTCTTTTCATGAAGTTTAGGAGGACAAGCCATGGAATGGTTCTCTAAACTTCCCCCCGACATCAAATCTTTCAATGAGCTTCTTGACAAATTTGTGACTCATTATTCATATAACATCAAACATGAGGTCACTATGCTTGATCTTTGCAATGCACATCAAAAGAATGGAGAACCTTTCCTTACTTTTTTGCAAAGATGGTGTCAATTGTTTTCTAAATATCCACGAATGATTCCTGAACAAGAAAAGATGGATATTTTTGTGCATAACCTTACATCAAAAATGAGTTATAGGTTACAATTGCAATGTCCACCAAATTTCAATAAGCTCATAGAAAATGGTATCAAGATTGAGGAAGCTATGGTCAGAAAAGTTGAGATCAAACTTTATTCTAAAGACAATGTTGGATCCTCAAATTCCAATTCCAACAACTATAACAATGACAAATCAAAGTTTTGGAATAAAAACAAAAACATTGTCAATGATGGGATTGTTGATAATCGTAATGTCAAACCAACGCAACCCCTTCTTAATCTCACCAGTTAGGCCAATGCTACTCAAGGAACTTACAACAATCAATCATCAAATCAAAATACCAACAAGGATTCATCTAAACCAAGATTGCCTTTTATGTCACCTCGAAGAAACTTTACTCCTTTGGGGGAATCTCTCGAATCAGTATTACGGAAGTTAATCACAAAGAAACTCATTATGCTTCCTGAAATGAAAGATTTTGAACCTAGAGTAAAGCCTTCTTGGTGGAATGAGAATGATTATAGAAAATTTCACAGAGGTAGAGGACATAAAACAAATGATTGCAAAAGACTCAAAAATGTAATCCAAGATTTAATCAAAAGCGGTGAAATTGGTGTTGACAGACATGTCTCAAATGAATCACATACAGCTTTCAAAGATCCACTTCCCGAGCATGAAAAAGGGGGTTCTTCCAACAATAAGGGTGACAATCAAGCTAATTATAATTCCACTCCCTATCGATATGTTGGTAACATTTCTGAATGTCATCCTTCTATGTATTATGCCAATGTTATTACCATCAAAGAAAAATCAGAGAGTCAACCAGTCCAAGCAACTACTCATGCTCAAGCCAAAGTTACTCTTCAAGGAGTCCAGTCTAAACCAAGTAGTACACAAAATAGGTTCGTTTATGTCCCAAAGTCTATCCCAAATACTTCCAACTATTACAATCTTTTGGAACAACTCAAGAAAACACCTACCCAAATATCCATCTTAGAGCTTTTGCATCTTTCCCCATCTCACAAAGATATCCTTGAAAAAGCTCTCTTAGAGACCCAGGTTCCAACAACTCTAGATCCTGATCAATTTCAAGCTATGGTGGGCCATTTAACAACCCCACACTATTTGTCCTTTACTGAAAATGATGATTTAGCCATTACCCAACCTCATAATGCTCCCTTACATATCGAAGTCCTTGTTCAGAATCACAAGATTAAAAGAGTATTAATAGATGGGGGAGCTGGCTTGAATATCTGCATGTTAAAGTTAGTCCTTGCATTGGGATTTTCTAAGAATTCCATTGATCCAAAAAAGAAAATCACAATAAAAGTCTATGATGAGGAAGAGAGATCATCCAAGGGGTCTGTTGTTCTTCCAATTAGAATTGGTCCTATTGTCAAAGATGTACCTTGTCAAGTTCTAGACATGGATCTTGCTTATAATATTCTTTTGGGAAGACCATGGATTCATTCCATGCAAGCTGTGCCATCAACTTATCACCAATGTATAAAATTCCCTCACAATGGTCAGGAGATCACTATCAAAGGAGATTCTAATCCTTTTCAATATTGTAGCGATGTGAAGATTTTTGATTCTTTGGTTCCCTATAATCGTACTGGATCTTCTGCAACTACACCTAGTGACCCTAGTAATATAGCATCAACTTCTAAATTAGATGGGATCAAGATAGACATCAAAGAAAGAAGTATGGGAGAATATACTTTAGGTCAAGCTCTTTGTATCACTGAGTTACCTTTATCTCCCAAATCATATGGTAGATCTTTGATCACTAAACAACAATCAGAACCCCCTTCCACACTTGTTTATAACACATTTATAAGTGGGGGCACAATATCCAAAGAGGCGGCTGAGCGTAATGCAAATTATTGGCTTAAGACACAAAAGATTGAAGAGGATATTAAACATGAATGTATATCACCTGATGTCTATGGAAAAGGGTATACTTTGCTACAAAGATGGGATATCAAGGTGCTGGACCTCTAGGGTTACAAAGAGAAGGTGTTATAAAACCAATTTTGCAAAATCCCAATTATCAAAGAGACACTACAGGATTAGGATATAAAGGTGAAGAACCACAAGAACCAAAAGGAAAAGAAAAAATACCACCTTTTCATGAGACATCTAAAGCTCCTGCCTTACAATTCAGAAAGCATGGTATGTATGTAGATCCAAAAAAACAAAGGATAGCCCAAAGAATCATTGATAGACTTGAAGATAATGATGATTCTGATTCTAATGATTATGAATGGGATTCCTTATCTGAATATACTGAAGAAACAGGAGTTGATGTTGTCCATCAATATAGTAATGATTACCATGAGGGTGAGAGTTCAACGAGTGACTCACTAGGATTGGTCCCACGTAATACTTCTCATGTTGATCATGAGTGAAGTGAGCGTTATCTTGTGATAGATGATTCAAATGAGAGTATGGAAATAGACCTTGCTGATACTATCATAAACCTTGACAACTTTTCCATCAATACCATCTCTGCTTTTGAAACTGACCCAAATGATCCAATGCCCCTTGTCCGTCTTGACCTTATTGATTGGGATTCTCCCAATCACCCAGAACTTTATGTCTTCCATAATGATGATGTGATCATTGACTATCTTGGCATCAGGGATCATTTACCACCAGGGGATCACAAGTTAGGATTTTCGATAGAACTCAATGACATGGCCTATTTTGGAGAGAGTGCCAATCCTTTTAGTCATAAAAATATAAAAATAATCAACAGATCTAATGGTGAAAACCACTCAATGGCAGTATTAGATCCAAAAATAGTAAAAAGAAAAGATGCATCTGATGGTGAAAACCTCTCTGAGGCACTTGATGATGGAAGGATTGACACTCTTCCCAACTATCTAGATTGAGAGAAATCTACCATTCTTATAGAACCAATAGTACCACTTAACATTGGAACAGAGGAGTCTCCACGCATCCTCAAAGTAGTAGCATCCTTGACAGAATCAAAGAAAGAAGCTTTTGCAAAATTCTTCAGAAAAAGACAAATCAACTTTGCTTGGTCCTATGCTGATATGCCTGGTTTGGACCCCAATCTCATTATGCATCATTTATCTATCAAACCAGGTGTAAAACCAGTTAAGAAAAAGCTCTGCAAAATGCATCCTCACATTGCTCTAATGGTAAAAGCAGAATTGAAGAAGCTCCTAGATGTTGGATTCATTCGGGCTATTGATTATGCTAAGTGGATTTCAAATATTGTTCTGGTTTCAAAACCAGACAAGTCTATCAAGATTTGTATTGATTTTTGAGATCTTAATAAAGCTTGTCCGAAAGATGACTTCCCTTTGCCAAATATTGATATGATTGTTGACCTAACAGCTGGGCATGAGATGTTATCATTAATGGATGGATTTCCTAGCTATAACCAAATCAAGATTGCACCAGAAGACCAGGAAAAAACTACTTTTACTTGTCCATGGGGTACATACTGCTGGACTGTGATGCCATTTGGCCTCAAAAATGCTGGAGCAACTTACCAAAGAGCCATGACCATGATCTTTCATGACATGATGCATACCATCATGGAAGATTATGTTGACGAAATTTTAGCAAAATCCAAAGACAGAACTGGTCATTTGAGAGTGTTGGATAGAATATTCACCCGGATGGAAAAATATCAGATTCGACTCAATCCAAAGAAATGTGCATTCGGGGTCACATCTGGCAAACTGTTAGGGTACATTGTCTCAGCTAAAGGAATCAAAGTAGATCCAAAAAAGGTTAAAGCAATATTGGAGATGGCTTCCCCCACTAACATTAGTTAGATAAGATCTTTATAGGGGCATCTACAATCCATTCAAAGATTTATTTCTCAACTAGCAGATCGCAGTCATCCCTTTCAACATTTGCTGCATAAAAATATCTTATTCCAATGGGATGATAAGTGTGAGGAAGATTTTAATAAAATCAAGTAGTATCTAGCAAATCCTCCAACTCTGATGTCACCAATTCCAGGCAAGCCACTCTTGCTCTACATTTCAGCTACGACAGCCTCATTAGGTGCTCTTCTTGCTCAGCAAGATCATGAAGGAAAAGAAAAAGCCATCTACTATATCAGTCACACTTTAGTGGGATATGAGTTAAACTATTCCCCTATTGAAAGAGCATGTCTGGCTATTGTCTTTGCTTCAAAGAAGTGGCGACATTACATGTTGTCACATTCTACTTAGCTTATTGCAAAGATTGATCCTTTAAAGTATTTGTTAAGCAAGACTGCATTGATAGGTAGGTTGGCTAAGTGGGTCATGCTACTTAGTGAGTTTGATATTGAATATGTAGACATGAAGGCTATCAAAGGTCAAGTGATCGCAAATCAACTAGCTAATGCTCCATTAACGGATGACCAACCTATACACACAAAGTTTCCTAATGCTCATATCTTAGCTTTGTCTACACAAACATGGAAATTATACTTTGATGGCTCATACACTTAACAGGGTTCAGGAGCTGGTATTCTTTTTATCACGCCACAAGGATACACTATTCTAAAATCTTTCAAGTTGTTATTTCCTTGCACCAATAATGTAGCAGAATATGAGGCTTTGCTGATTGGGTTAAAAATGGCTTTACAATGGAACATATCTGAAATAAATGTCTACGGAGATTCTCAGCTGATTGTTAACCAAGTTAATGATGATTACCAAACCAAAGATGATAAGTTATTGCCATATAAAAATATGGTTTTTGACTTTAAAAAGTATTTCTCTGTCATTACTTTTGAGCAGATTCCTCAGCATGAAAACAAGGTTGCTGATGCCATGGCAACGATTGCTTCTTTATTTGATATAGAAGATACCAAGGCCTGTTTTGAGTTCTTGGTGGAATCCCTGACTTGTCCTACATATGATGACCCTGATATGAGTATTATATGTCATCTAATTGGACATGACTCCCCAACCTATGGAAAGATCTATTCTTACCTCAAAGATAACACTTTACCTCCCGACCTATCCCATAATCAAAAATGAACTTTTCTCCACCAAACCTCCCACTATATCTTAATATTTGACACCCTTTATTGGAGAGGTTTTGACAGTACTCTCCTGCGATGTCTCAAACATGATGAAGCTCAACTTTCCTTACATGATGTACATGAAGGTATTTGTGGGACACATTCGAGTGGTCCCTCTTTGGCTAAGAAACTCATGTGTATGGGTTATTATTGGCCTACCATGGAAGTAGACTCCTTTCATTTTGCTAGGGCATGCAAGAAATGTCAGATACATGGAAACCTTATCCATGCTCCAGCTCAAGAGTTACATCCTTTTACAACTACTTTGCCATTTAGTCAATGGGGACTCGGCCTCGTGGGTGTGCTATCAATCCTCCATCTTCCAACGGCCACAAATGGATTCTCACTGCCACAGAATACTTCACTAAATGGATTGAGGCCATTCCATTAATTACCGCCATAGGCAAACAAATCTCCATGTTTATCTTAAACTATATCATTTGTAGATATGGTATACCTACGTATCTTATCACTGATCATGGGAAATAGTTTCAAAACCAAGACATGGATGACTTGTGTGCCAAATTCCACATTACCCACAACTATTCCACCATCTACTATCCTCAAGGAAATGGCCAAGTTGAGGCATCAAACAAAACAATTGTTAAAATCCTACAAAAGACTGTCAATGACGTTGGCTGTGACTAGCATCTCCAACTTAATCCAGCCTTATGGGCTTACCGCACCTCCATTTGTACTCCTACTGGAGCCACTCTATACTCCCTTGTCTATGGATCTGAAGCAGTCCTACCCCTTGAGGTCGAGTTTCCTTCACTTCGTGTTACTCTTAAAGATTTAATTCCTGATGAAGAGTATAGAGTTGCACACCTGATTGAATTGGGACTCCTAGATGAATGCCATCAGTGAGCCTATGATCATTTGAAAGTTTATCAGCAGCGTTTGTCCCGTCAGTACAATAGCAAGGTAAAGATCAGAGATTTTCAGTTGGGTGACTTAGTCCTTCGAGAAAATCCAAAGGATCAACAACACCGCAAAAAGAAGGGCAAGTTTGAACCTAATTGGTTAGGACCTTTTGTGATTACAACAGTCTATGGTTTTGGAGCTTATCAGTTATCTACACCTGAAGGGGATCCCTTGGATGAACCTCTTAACAACATCCATCTCAAGAAGTTCTATCCCTGAAATCTCAATGTAAGGGGCATGTATATAGTCTGTATATATATTCTGTAAATAAAAAATAATCAAAAATACAAAAAAATCACAAAATCAAAAGAAAAATTGCAATAAAAGCATATGGTGAAAACCTGGAAACAGGTGCTATGTGTGACAAGTTAGCTCCTCTATCTATTAGGATTCTTTTCGTGTGTCCGTTCATTGTATATATCCATAATAAAATAGTTATTCAATCCTTGTCCCCACCATGTATATATCATAATAAAATGGCCAGTTTGTACACCATCCATTGTATCTATCTGTAATAAAATCCCATCATAGCTTGATCTTTTGTCATGGTCTTCATCCTAGTCTTGTTGCATTTTTCTTCACCCATAATAAGTCAGTCCATCACATTGCTGGGGGCATGTCCTCGACCTAGTTTGGGAAGTGGATCTATGATAGTCATGACTCTTAGAGGACATAATGGAGTTATTTTCACCAGGTAAGGCAAAGGCAATCAAATGTTCTTTCACAATGGTATCTTCATGCTGAATCAGAATCTATGATCTATCTTTCGAATTGTGACTGCTTATCTATACATCTTGACTATACATCATCACTTGAATTGATCAGCATATCCTAAATCAATCTTTTTGGCAAAAGAAATGTATATTCATGGCAGGCATGTTAGAATGATTTGTTATAACTTATCCATTCATATCTAGATTTCATTGTTATCATGTTTCCTATGCTATTTTGGGATATCTTTGACATGAGTTTGAAACTCTCATATGTCATTGCTTAGAATAGCCAAGATGGGGCATGATATTTTCTTTGATTATTGTTTGTGGGGTATTTTCTGATGAAATCGAAGGAAAAAGTAATTAGGGTGTTTGTGTATAAGTGCCTTCATCCATTTCATAGTATGGACAACATACAAATCATGTTGTTCTAACAAATGCTATTTATGGTGATATGCCATCGCATACCTCGACTCCAAATATTTGTTCCCTGATGGAGGGGGGGAATATTCCTTATCTGTTATGCAAATGAAACTCAGGTCATCTCAGTTCAATTATACCTAGATGCTTGTCAAGTTTGCAATATTAAACTCCATGCAAAAAGTGCTCAGGTCATCCTAGTTTAATTATACCATGATGCTTGCATTTTCTTGCAACATAACGAGCTCAATGATGAAACTCAAGTTCTAGTTATTATGAAGTTCTAAGATGTTACCTAAAGTTGTGGAGATACATTCATTTCATATTGCATTTCATTTAAACAGTTCATGACTTACATATCAGTGCTCGTTTTATAGAGATTTATAGGTTACCTTTCTTCTTAGGTTATCTGTTCTCTTAGTCTATTATTTTTGTGTTAGATACATTGTTATTTAAGTTGAGGACATTTGGAAAACCAAACATATTATGACTTTTTACATTTAACATTTTGCACTTAATCATTTAGAGACATATGTTATCTTCATTAGGAGTGTTCATTTATATATAATTTGATCATTTATTATAGCTATCATTTCATCTCATTTTCTTTTATCATGTCATCAGTTATTACATTCAATCATCTTAGGTACATTATCATTTATTACATTAGATATCATTTGCATTACACTGTCATTTATTATATATTATATGCATTTTACATCATTCATTTATTATACATTGTACACATTTTATATCATTCATTTATTTATACATTATCATTCATTTACATCATTTATTTATTGTCCATTATCCACATTGTTCATCACAACATTGCATTGATAATCACATAGCATTAGTAAACTCATTTAAGACATGCATTTATATCACCATCATATGATTATTAACCATTAAGCATAAAAAATATCAAATCGGATATAAATCATTTTGGATTCTAAGACATACATTTTATGCATATTAAAGTAAATCATCACATCCTGCATATGTTAGTACACACATGTATATAAATCATCAAAGAAAATCATGATAGAACTGCATCACTATATATATAGAGTCAATCATATAGCATCCATCATATAAAATCCATAAAATAACAAAAATATCCGAATGTCCAATGATATAAATCAATAACAATGTGTCCATAGTCAGTGTCCATCAAGTCAAAATATAATGATACAATGAATCATAATGGTACAATAGTGTATACAATGCTCTCTCAACATCTATGAACCACTGCCTCCAGACTTTGTCTGCCGCTATCTACAGGATGCAATGTGGCCCTGTGCTGCTAAACTCCCTGATGCTAAGGATCCACCCTGACCTCCTAAACTTGTTGGTGCTCTCAGAGGGTGTGATGACACACCCTCTCCACTAGCTGGTGTTCCTCTATCACACACTATAGTCCCGATCACCACTGAGCTCTCCCTATAACTCCCGATCCACTGATCCCTCAGGACTGCCTATCTGTATGCCTCTCGCTAGTAGGATATCTCCTTCCTAGCATGTATCATGGCTCTCATGATATCTCCATGGGAACCTAGGTCCTCTATCCTCTGTAACTCATCTAGTAGCATCTCAGACTCCCCGAGTCTCTCAATCGCTGCATCCCGCTCATGTCTCAGGACATCCATTTGACACTCTAGCCTCTCAATTTGTCTCTCTAGACCTGGCATCCACTCTGCTTGTACCTATGTAACTGCTAGTTTGACTAGTAGTGCATCAATATCTGGCTCCTCCTCCACTGTGTCTCTCTATAAATAGGGATCATATCCCTTGATGTCCATGTCAGCCTGCTCATCCTGTGCTTGTAGATCTGGCATCTCAGTGTCAGCCTCATCCTATATATCATCCTGGACCTGACCACCCTGTACCACACCACCCTGGCCCAATAAAACATCTACCTCATCCTATCCCTGCCTCTATACCAGTGGCACCTGTACCTATGTAGCTGGTCTCTGTACTATGGCAACTATAATCTATGCCAAAGGGACTGGTACCTGTAGTCGCACTCTTGCAGCTGGCTATGCTGGAGGCTATCTCCATCCCTATCTAGCTAGAGGTGGCATCAGTCCTCTTGGCCTCACACCACCTCCTCTCATTTGAGGTCCTGCTCTATCCCCTCTCCCTCCATCTCCACCATCATCTCCTCCTCCATCTCCTCCACCGTCATCGCCACCTTGTCTCCCTCATCCATGTCTATCTCTCCGTTGGAGTCTCCCCCATCATCTCTCTACCAGATCTCTCTCTAGAGGCCTCGCTGCTGGATCTGTAATCCACGGAATCAGAAAATCCCTCAAAAATTGCTCCAACTTAGCAATCATCCCTCGATCTACCATCGTCAGTCTCATCAACCATGCCTGAAATGGGGCATCCAAAAACTCCTGCTGAGCAACATCAAATGATGCCATGGGCCCCTAGTCTCATCTCTCCTGATGTGTGCGTGCATGCTCTGTCACTCCCTGCGGCATGCCCTGTATCCTACCAAACTATCATAGGACCCGACTAACCAACTATCACTCAATGATAAATGGTGTCTGTCCTATCAACCACCATGACTCAAAACAAAAACCAAGCTGCCACTCATCATCCCACGGCTCACACCCTAGGTAGGGTCTCCATGTCACTGTGTCTAGTGTGTCAAAGGTATACCACCAAAACTCTAAATGGCCCAGTTTTGCTTGAGACAAAATTGAGGAGTATAAATGAATATAGGGCTGCCTCGCACCCCAAAATCTGATAGCCACTGGATGAGTAAATGCAATATGCTCCCATGCCCAAACATGGAGCAGTGTCACACCTGTTGATAATGATGCACCTCTATGGTACACCACCTGAGGCATGTCATGATAAAGATGTGCTAACAAACACACCCCCCAAAGCATATCAGGTCCCCTCCATCATCCGCTGTAATGTGCAGCCCCATCCAACTGCAAATCCATGTGATCTACGATTAGGGAATACAAATCCCCCAATCGCTCCTGCTAGCACTACTGGTAAAGGATCATAAAAGTCAACCATATCCTCCCAGCTGATCTCTCCATCCTCTATATCATCATCACCGAAGATGGCTCTGCACTCCGTAACTCCACCGTGCCAATCATGCTGTACCAACTCACTTGTGATGGGAAGATGGAGGATGTGATATACATCCTCTAATGTAACTATCATCTCCCTTGTCAGAAGATGGAAGGTACTTGTCTCTGAGTGCCATCGCTCTACGAATGTTGTCATCATACTCAGATTCACCCAAATCTTAGGCATGTAAATCACATAATATAATCCAGATGCTACAATCAACAGTCTATCTATCTCCGACAATGCCGGTCTCATATTCTGAGTCACAAGGTATCTCTCCCATGACATCAAACTATCTGTGATATCCTCCTATTTAAGTAAACAAAAAATCAACCTATCAGATTTTGATAAACTGATCTATCAATCTATCTATCCTATCATATCAAATATAAACATGTTCTTATCATGTATTTCAACAGATGATTCTATCAATTATCTATGTTCAAGACTAGTTAACTAGCGAACATGCTACAATGTTGCCTATCTTGATCAAATCGATCAAAATCAAACACTGACAGATCCAATCGGCTTATCGACATCAAGTTTGACCTAATTGACTATCTATTTTCACCCCATTCTACCACTTAAAATAGATGCGCAACATTTTATCATGTATGCGCCACATTATTTAACATTTGCACAGTTTTGTTGGATATTTGCGCAATAACTCATCATGAATGCGTAGGTTTTAACAGATGCGCACTTTTATCGCATACTTGTGAAAAACTTACATTTCTATAGTATTAATGCACAACTATTATTAACGAATGCGCAGAAACTTAAAATTTCTGCGCAAACATCAAAAGTTTCTACGCATTGGTGCACCGAAACTGCGCATTTGTACTTCACCTAGAAAACTAAAATTTTTCTAATCTAATCTACCATTTCATCTACCCTAAACATGCTACAAATCTAATCTCACATGCATCAAATCATAAAATCACAAAGTAGGATCGACACCTACCGGTTCACCCGAATCGGGTGGTTGCTGGAAGCATCTGACTCTCTTGAAGCAGTGATCTGACAATGACAATGACATCATGGTGACTCTACTCTTCTCTCTCTCGCACTCTGATATCCCAAAGAAAAGTGTGCACAATGAACCTATTGTGGACCCCTAAGCCTTATTTATAGCCTGTGGACCCTATGTGCTTGGTTTGTGGACCCTATCTCTCATTTTTCTTCCATTTCCCCCCATTTTCACCCACCTTTTCTTCTGTTTCTTTCATGAGATTGATTAAACAAACTCAAAAAAATAAAATCAAATAATATACAATAAAAAAAATCAAACACAAATTATTAATCAATCTCTCGAGGGGGCATGCTTACGTCATTTTAGACATTGTCTGGGGTAGGGGCAAAAATGCTTGATTTTTCTTCGAAACAATGTGACCAGCACATTATTTCAAAGAGGGGCAAAATTTATACACTTAAAAATGGCTTCATTAATTAATTAAATATTTATTATTTAATTACTATTGACTTGATAAATTAATTAAATATTTATTATTTAATTAATATTTATTTCTTCTATTTATTAAGTAAATTATTCAATTTATTTAATAAATTCACTATAGTCTAATTCTATATCCTAAGTCTTCTAAATAGTCTATTAAAGTGATTTAATTAAATACACAATCACCTAAATATGACTAATTCTTCTAATTCACTTCATCCACCCAATCACCTGACACATCACCTTGGCTAAAATAAATAATTATTATTAATTATTTATTCATATTTATCCTCACCCACACATGTCCTATTCTTAAGGGCTATGTGGCCTCATAGGACTTGGTCTCATAACCACATGTCCTCTCAACAACCAAGTCAAGAGACATTCCCTATTCCTAAGGGGCTTCTCAAGCCACCTCTAAGGGTCAAAGGTGACTCATGGGACACTTGTACAAAGAGTCCTCATGAGGAAAATGTCTCTCCCCCTTTCTCTCTTTGGTCTTTGTGAGACACTTGACATGTGTCTTTCCCTTCCACCTTCTTCTCCTCCATGTCAATGTGAGAGGAACATCATCCCTATTCTTCCCCTCACATTCCAACTACATCCCCCTTTCTCTCAACTCCTTCAACCAAGTCAATCCTAGCCCTAGGATCTTCCACCTTTCATTCTCAATCGTAGGATTGTGCCACCTAGGCCTAGATCCTCCAAAACTCTATAAAAGGAGCCTCATTTCCCATTTGAGAGCTAATAGGTATTTTTGATAACAAGCATCCAAGCATCCAAGCATCCAAGCATTCAAGCAATCAAGAATCCATACAATCACCATTTCATTTGCATTCCATCCATTAGTTTGCATAAGCTATTGTGCACTCAATTTCATTAAAACTCCACACTTTGGTAGCATCTTGGGAGAAGGCTTCATTTTGGAAATCTGAGAGCTCAACATCTTCAAGAAATCAAAGCTAGGAGGACAATGGAGACAAGCTGCATGGTAGGTGAAGGTAATTAAATTAGTTTCATCATTTCATAGTTACTTTGCATTCTTCATTGTGTTTGCATTAGATAGATTCATTAGATTTAATAGTTAATTTATCATTTCTAGTTGTTAGAAATCTAATTTGCATACACATAGATCACACTTCAATTTTTCTATAAAGGAGACAATGAATCTAGATTTGCTTTCTTGCATATATGTCTCACATAGTAATTAGGCCCTATGAACACTATTTGTGGAATTCTTGAGAGAGTGGGCTTCATTCACTTTTCTTACATGCAAAGCTCTTCTTGATGATAGAACCCCTTGTAGGTAGGGAAGGAAGTTGTTATTATCTCACGGTCTTACCTGGTTTAGTCCTCAACTTTGATCAGTACATTCTCTCTTGGACCCGCTTAGAGAGATTGGTAGACATTGTTGTTGATGTACGAACCTTGGTGAGGTGATTTCATTTTTAGCGTGTCAATGAATTTTCTTGCTATGTTTGGGTGAGGTGAAGAGGCTAGAGGATTATGCTCTATTCCCCTTTGGGCACATCAGAAACTCAAATCCTTGAATTCGAGCTAAGGTCCCATGTGGTCCTTTTTATTAATCTTCCTTATTAGAGAGGGTTAACCGTAGTGGACATGCCCTTTGTTGGGTCAACCACATGGACGAAACCTCAAGTGGTAATAACCATTTTCATTGTGGTAGCAACAACTGCTATATAAATGTCCTTGTGGAGGAAATCTCTATGGGTGTAGTTTCTTGTTGGGCTGTCAGATCTCCTCAGCATCTCCGATTGATTAAATTCTCAAAATGTGTTAAAACCCCGGTGTGCCTGGATTGGAGCTCACCCTGTTGAAATTGAAAAATTTGCAGAGTTGACCGTTACTACGAACCATAGTGAAACCAAATTTTTCTTTCCTAGGACTATGTGCATTACTAAAAAACATTTTGAGAACATACACAAGTAGAATCTTTAGGGAGTAGAATACTATGTCACTATTCTTGTTCATGCGCAAGGTTGCTTTGTCCCTTGCTCATTGTTTGAAGACAATTGTTTGCTTGAACTCCCTGATTGTTGTCTTGCGTGCCTAATTAATGATAAAAATATGTTGATGCATCTAGTTAGTCATTTAAAATGAACAAAAAATAAGTTCCCGAGTAAAAAAAACTAGCTTTTTACAACTTGCTTTATTTGCTATCCTATCATTTCCAGTCTTCCTTGGTCAATCTGGATTATATTAGGTCACTTACCCTACTGTTAGAAGCCTATTTGCACCTTGGGTTCCTATTTTTTGACCTCTTAAACTAGTAATCTTTGATTTCATGAGTGACCTTTCTTGGAATTGGTGAGCTAGAAATTGTCCTTGTTGAGAAGATCAACCTTTGGATCCTTTGATAACACACTTGGAGAGTTTTAGTAATCTCTTGTCCATTCACTTCCATCCAAATTCAAATTCAATCAATATAAATTAGGTAAATCATCCTCTTAATCCATATGTGTTAGGGTATTCACCCGTTCATTGGGAACCTTTGTGGTAGTGTTGGTTTATGGCTCTTGCAAAATTTCTATCTTATCATCTCTCTTTTTGAACAAGTGAGTGCTTTTACTATCCTAGTTTGGTACCAACATTTCTTAGGGTCATCCTATCACCTAGTGCCCTTTCTTTCATGTTGGTTACAACAAGATATCAAGTAAATCAAGGAAAGTGATCTCAAGTAGTCTTTAACCAATTACCCTTAGTTTAAACTCACCAAAAATGTAAGGGAAACAAACCCGTATTTGATCAATCAACCAAGAACAAATCAGAAGTTTGGTTTGATCCCAAGAGTAATCTTAGTGAGTTGAGTACACCCTTAGCATCCTCTGGCTCGGACATGGATATGAGTTACACAATGACTTGACGAGAGAGGGAAGAAATGGATAAAAGTCTGGATAACATATTTGAAAGGCATAGAGATACCATTCTGTTTGGTAGTTCCTCTCATGAAAATTGACTAGTTTCACCCCTTATCTCAACTAGATATTTGGATGCACACAAAAGGGCTGAAAGAGATAAGAAGCAAGCCTATCAAGAAGAGAAATCATAGCATGAAAGCCAAGATGATGAACCCTATGACACTCATGTGAATGCAACATACACCAATGACTTGTTTAGGCATTCAAGACCAAGTTCACCACTCACAGTGCCTTCAAGATACATGAGTGAAAGACTTAATAGAATTGAGCATTAAAAGAAATCCTTCCTAGATGAACAAGCTAAAAAGGAAGAGAAATTTAGACTCCTAGAGTCGGAGAGACAAGCCTTGTTGGAGATAGAAAAGAGAGCCTCACAAGAAGAGAAAGATAGAATTTTGGCTCAACACCTTAATGACCAATTCAACAACATGTGTATTGGTGGTGGAAACAACTCTCCTCCATCCACTCCTTCCAAGACTCCACGAAGTGGAAGAGATTCAAGAACACCTTCATGATCTCCTAGTCCTAGAGGAAGAAGGGATTCACAACATGATCATTATAGGAGATGAACACCTCCTAAGAACTCAAGACAACCTTCACAACATGCTCACCATGGTTCACAATATGGGGGTAGTAGTTTGAGTTTTGACCTCAACTCCCAAGACTTCATGAAGATACAACAAGAACCACTCTTCTAGTAGTATGTGGAGAGATACTTGGAGAAAAACAAATACAAGTTCTTAGAGAGTTTAATCAACAAAGGTGCCAAAGTCCCCTATAACTTTGATGTGGATAAGAAGATCAAGAAGCAAGGCCCATCTCAGGAAGAAAATATCAAACAACTTAAGAGTATGATGGAAAAGATGTTGGCACCCAAGAGTTCATTCTCACTTGACTCAATTTGTCCTAATCCTTTTGACAACAGTGTTAGCATGAAGGACTTTCCTAGAAAGGTTAAGATCCCTCAATATGACCAAGTCTGATGGGAATGGAGATCCACATGATCATGTGCATCAATTCTATATTATGAGTTTTGAGTTCCATCAAGTGATTCATACCTCATGAGATTGTTCCCAAGGAGTCTTAAGGGTCATGTGATGGAATGGTTCACCAACATAACTCCCCCCATCAAGACTTTCAAAGAGCTCATCCATAGATTTTTCCAACACTTTGCATACAACCTTTCAAGATCTGTCACCATGCTAGACTTATGCAACTCAAAGAAAAATCAAGGGGAATCCTTTGTCACTTTCTTGCAAAGGTGGAGACGAAAATGCTCTTGCTACTCTAGGACCATTCCTGAAAATGAGAAGATTGACATCCTTGTTAGCAACTTGGTTCCCAAAATGTAGTATGAAGTTAGGAAGATGGATTTTGATTCCTTTGACACCATGGTTGAAATCACATGTAGGATTGAGGATGTTTTGAGGGAACAAGGAATTTTGACCAAACATGGAAACAACAACAACAACAATGGTCAAAATAACAACAACTCTAACAAGGATAAAGGAAGGAACTCACATTGGAATAAGAACAAACAAGTGGTCAATGGTGGAGTTGCAGACTCCTCTCAACCTAAAGATCATGATGTTCTCCACTTGTCTAGTGTCATTCAAGCCATGAAACTCAATACATCTCATTAACAAGAGAGCAAGCCAAGATACCAAGATAAGCCTAAGAAAGAGAGACGTCAGTTTTCAAAACTTGGTGATTCATATGAGGATGTCTTAAAAACACTCAATGCCAACAACCTTGTGCATCCTCAAGATCCCACAAAGCATTATATACTTGATGTTAAGCCACATTAGTGGGATGAGAAACCCTTGTGCAAATTTCACAATGGCATTGGACATGATATTGAAAACTACTAGAAACTCAAACATATCATCCAAGATCTCATTGAGAGTGGAAAACTTAAAGTAGATGTATTGAACAAAAATGTCGATCATAAGGCATTCAAAGAACATTTGACCAAGTATGAGAAGGGGGAAACCTCTAAACCTAAGAATGGAAAGGTCGAGGTCAATTAAACTTACACAACTATGGAGAATCTTGTCAAAATGCTTTAAGTTGTAGAAGAAAATGTCAACATGATGAGGAATAAATATCCCTATGGTTATGATCTAGACATGGACTCTCCTCTTATCTTTGATGAAGAATCTGTCATGGTGCTAAGGGCTCCTAACTCTAGAGTGTCATCTCAAACTCTCAATGTTGTCACATGAAGTTGAAGTAGTCCAGGATGGAGAATCCAATTAAGGACTATCTGACCTTGCAGCCAAACCAATACATAATGAAATAACACAGAAACAACAATAGATCTAATATAGAATAGAAATATTTATTCATCAAATTACTAATCACATGCAATGTGTCTGGCTATAAGACCTTCCTAGTTTTGGCCAATTACAAAGCAAGTAATAGTCTACAAGATCTCACAAGATCTAAATCCTTTCCACAACATCAACATTCAGCTAGCCCATGTTTGTAACATGACAGGACACTGGTAGGACCCCAAGAAAGATCTAAACTTGTACTCACAACTTCTAAGAAATCTTCATGTACCTAAGCTTGCAAGTTGCCAACTCCAACCATCAACTATCTCCCTAAACAACTACCCAAGCATCTACTTAAATACTAAATCCCAGCCACAAGTCATCTCTACAAGGATATACAAATATTAAATACAAAACATCAATCAGCTCTCAAATAGCCTTACAATAAATAAATTCTCCAAGATGGCCCTAAATAGTCATCAGATTCACATAGAAGAATGCAAAATGCCAGATCTAGGTCTCCACACATCCAATGGTCAATCCATAACATGAGGAACATGACCCAAATTAAATGCACTAGTCGGCCAAGCCGATTCATCCAAATAACCAAGTCAGTCAGCAAGAACACTGAGCGCTAGAGGAATAACTGAGTGCTAGAGAACCGACCATGCCAAGCATGACCGACCAAAAAATTTATCATTGAGCGCCAAAAGCAATCGACACCTTTAGTTACCAAGTGCTCTTCAGAGACCGAGCACCCCTGTAACCACAGAAACTAAGCAAACAGTCTCCCAAACTGAGAAAGTACTCCACCAAACTAGGATCAAAACTACTAATCTACCTTCAAAGACAAACATATTTTTGGTTGATACAAGATTGCCAAGAATGCTAGGATGCTCTTGCATTAGACACCTCAGGTTAAGAAGATTTTCTCATAAGGAAATCAGGAATGCCTTAAGGGAATCTGAATAGGTATGCCATATCTATTCTTAACCCATATCTCCTCTTGTCCTTCATACCAACTTGTCTTCACTTCATTTATTTCCCCCTGTAGCAAGCTCTTCTGCTTTCCACTTTTCTTATCCTTCTAGTCGGTAACTGATAGTAACTAACTCTGACCACTCCCCTTACTACTGACCACCTCAGTACCTCGGTAAACACTATCTTCTCTGGACTCCTTAATCAACTTAGCATCATTTACATCTCTCTATGTCACAAATGTCATCATCTTCTATACTATCTCTATCAAAAAGACCATCTACCTCTTAATCTCAACAAAATCTTCAGTTATATCATTCTCCTTCTCTTTCAAACTAAGCTTTGTAGGAATAGGTTCATCAATCCCCTACTCCTGATGTTCATCATAAGGACAACACTTGATAACTTCACATCCTTTAGCCCATGTCTCCTGCAAAGGTAACAACTTATGTCTAGATCCTTCATGCCTAACCACATAGGTGTTAGCATGACCATCAAAAAAAAAATTTCTGTCAAATTGTCAAGGCCTACTGAGCAATAGATGAAAAGCATCCATAGGTAATATATCACACAATATCTCATCATGATAAGATCTAATCTAAAAATTGACCAAGCATTGTTCTTCAATCCTGACCTTAGACACATCTTGTATCCAACTAATCTAATAAGGATTAGGATGTTTTTTTCTTTCCAAATTCAACTTACTAACCATCTCTTTTGAAACAAAGTTCTTAGAACTTCCACCATCAACTATGACATTACATACCTTATCCTTGCACTTACATCTGGTTCTGAACAAGTTTCTCCTTTGTACTAGTTCCTGGACACATGTAGCCAATCTCCTAGTGATCAGGAATTCACCCTTCTCTGAAACATTCAAAATGTCTTCTTTAGCAGTCAGTGTAACTCTTTTCTTAGGACATTAAAAACTTCTATGACTTGCTTCACCACACTAATAACAAGTACCAGTGAACTCATTCTTCCACCTTCCTCTCTATCCATGATTGAAATTCTTAGTGACATGACCACTACCAGATCCCACATCAATATTCTTAGGATTCTCGACCACATTACCCTCTGCAACTATTTCACCAGTCTTACCACCTCAGTTCCTATTATTTTGTCTTCCTTCAAAATTATTATTCATCTTTTCTTCAATCTTCAATGCCATCTAATAAGAATCTCTTATTATTGTCATCTGAATAGTAAGTAATTCTTCCTGAATACTAGGTCTCAAACCATAGACATACCTAGCAAACTTCTCTTTATTAGCTTCAGAATGACCAGTCCTAATCAAGATTCTATAAAACTCCTCGAAATACTCCTACATTGATTTTTTAGTCTGCTTCAAGGCTTGCATCTTCTTGAACATGTCCAACTAATAATCCACTAGAATTAACTGCTTCTTCAACTTGTCAACCATTCGGTTCCATTTAATGATCTTCTCCTTTCCTCTCTTACTTCTTTCCAACTGAACTTCTCTCCACCAAATATTTGCATGACCCTTCAACATAGTCTTTTCAAATCTAACCCTATCAGGATCTTGTATTTCTTCATACTCAAAGTAATCATCCATCTCATTAATCCAATCAATCAACTCTTTTGGCCTAAGCCTTCCAACAAATGCAAAAACTTCGATCTTAGGTCTTTTCCCAATTTTAGACATAGCTTTCAGGATTCTATTTTCTTTAGGATTTCTAGCTTCTTCTACAACTTCTTCAAAATGATCTTCTTCCTCAAATTCATCATCACTACCTTCCTTTGGTGTAGTCTTCTTATTTCTCAATTCCTCTTGCAGATCTTGCACTTGTTTCTGCAAAGCCCTAAAATCATCAAGATAGAATTCTCCAGCAACTTCTTCCTCTGAGATCTCATGATTTCTCCTTGGAGGCATCTTCAAATCAAGATCCAGATGCAAACATACAAGATCAAATCGGATCCAATAGGAACAAAACTCACTCTGATACCACCTGACACAGTCAAGTATGGAGAATCCAATTAAGGACTATCCGACCTTACAGCCAAACCAATACACAACGGAATAACACAACAACAACAACAAATCTGATATAGAACATAAATCTTTATTCATCAAATTACTGATTACATGCAATGTGCTAGGCTGTAAGGCCTTCCTAGTTCCAGCCAATTACAAAGCAAGTAACATTCTACAAGATCTCACAAGATCTAAATCCTTTCCACAACATCAACACTTAGCTAGCCCAGGTCTATAACATGACAGGACACTAGTAGGACCCCAGGAAAGATCTAAACTTGTACTCACAACTTCCAAGAAATCTTCATGTACCTAAGCTCGCAAGCTGCCAACTCCAACCATCAACTATCTTCATAAACAACTACCCAAGCATCTACTTAAATACTAAATCCCAGCCATAAGTAGGCTCTACAAGGATATACAAATATTAAATACAAAACATCAGTCGGCTCTCAAATAGCCTTACAATAAATATATTCTCCAAGATAGCCCCAAATGGTCATCAAATCCACATAGAAGAATGAAACACACCAGATCTAGGTCCCCACACATCCAATGGTCAATCCATAACATGAGGAGTGTGACCCAAATTAAATACACCACTCAGCCAAGCCGATTCATCCAAATAACCAAGTTGGTCAGCAAGAACACCGAGCACTAGAGGAATAATCGAGCGCTAGAGAACTGACCATGCCAAGCATGACCAAGCAACGCAGTTATTGTTGAGCACTAGAAGAAACCAATGCCTTTAGTTACCGAGTGTTCTTCAAAGACTGAGCACCCCGATAACCACATAAACTGAGCAAACAGTCTCCCAAACTGAGAAAGTACTCTACCAAGCTAGGATCAAAACTACTAATCTACCTTCAAAGACAAACATATTTTTGGTTGATACAGGATTGCCAAGAATCCTAGGATGCTCCTACATCAGAAGTCAAGGTCTCATTGTCATTAGAGGACCCAGTTCAAGTCAACCAAGTAAACCAAAGCAAGTGGCATCCAAGAATGTCACCTCAAAACCAACAGTCAATCCTAAGTTGAGCTATAATCTTGTCGATCAGTTGCAAAGAACCCCAACTCAGATTTTGATCTTTGAGCTCTTAGAGATGTCCCTGAGACATAAGAAATTCCTTGAGGATGCTTTGTGCATAGTGAACATCCCTAATAACTTAGACATTAATCAATTCCAGAACATGGTTAACTATATTGCTAGCCCTCATTAGCTTACCTTTTTGGAGGATGATGATAAAGCTTTGATCCACCCACACAATCTCTCCCTTCATATTGAAGTCGTGATCCACAAAACCCATGTTAGGTGCGTGTTGATAGATGGGGGTGCTGGGCTTAATATTTGTTCCTTGAGTCTTTTAAAGACATTGGGCTATTCTAAACAAGTCATAGATACCAAAAATAAGATCACTATCAAAGCCTATGATGAGGCAGAAAGAAGTTCCAAGGGGTTGGTCATCCTTCCTGTTAGGATTGGCCCTGTTAAGAAGGATATTTTATTTCAAATTATTGATGCTGGTCCCCTTGCGTACAATATCTTACTTAGTAGACCATGTATTCATGATATGAAAGCAGTGTCATCTACCTATGATTAGTGTGTTAAGTTCCCCTATAATGGAGTAGAGATTTGTATACCTGGGGATAAAACTTTATTTGTCAACTCAGTTTCAGTGAGTGCTCATGTTCCCCTCAATAGAGAAGTAGAAGACTTCAATGCGACCTTAGCTAAATGTAAAGACAAGTTCAAGTCAGTAGACCTTGGCATGGGGGGTATCAACTTAACTCCCTCACGATGCTACTTGTTTCACCTAGGTCTTATGGCAGGCCTTCACAAGAAATGAGACCTTCCTCTTTAGCTATGACTTTATTTGGCACATTTGTAGAGTCCTCAGTGCCTATTCAAGATGAAAAAGAAGAGGTGGCTATTAAAGATTGGATTTATAGAGAAGAGAAATACATGCACAATGAGAACTTCTCTCCCTCTCCTAAGGCTTATGGAAGAGGGTATACTTTTGTCAAATAGATGGGCTATTCTAGACATGGCCCTCTTAGTCACAGATTGGGTGCTAGAGCTAAACCTCTTGATCATGCTCTTTTTGGATGCAAGTCTAAGAAGACGGTTGGCCTAGGATTTGAGAATCATAACAAGAACACTGCTCCTATTCTTGATGAGTTAGATAGTGAAGATGAACCAGAATACATACCTAATTTGACAAATCAAAAAGATATGTGTGAGGATTGGGTCCCTTCCACTAATCTCCTTTGGGGAGATTCAGATAGTCCAATCACTCATGAGATAGTTGCAACCTTAGAACAAGATGAATCAGATGTAGAAGATCCCATTAGAGAACGTCAATGCAAGAATATTGTTCATTTGATGGAGAGAGAAGGTGTTACCCTTGATGACATTATAGATTCCACATCAAGATGTCCCAAACCTTTATGGTGCAAACATCCTAGTCGAAGTTTAGAAACAAGTTCATATGAGTATGAATTGGACTCCTTCTCAGAGCCTTCTATAGTTGACATGGATGTTGATGTCATCCACACTTATAGTTCTCAACCTGAGGTAGATGATGAGTTACATGTAGGATTGGAGGATTTGAACCCACATGTTACATTAGTGGAAGATTCTTCACTTGTTAGGACAAATCCTAATTTGGGTAGCTTAGAAGGATACTTGATAGACTCTAACTCTTTGATCACTAGAGATAATATCATTCACATTCACAACCTTGAACCAGTCATTGACTTACCTCTTTTTCATCCCAACCTCATTGATTGGTCCCAACGCTATCAAGAACCTAAGCTCTTAACGTTCCAAAATGATTATGAGATAACCTATTACTTGAATGCCATTGAACCCACAGTCTCTTCCACCAGTGAATCAACTACTAGCATGACAGAGCCAGACATCAAGTACCTTAGTCACAAAATAAAAAGAAAAGAAAATCAAAAGAATAAGATTTCTGATGGCAAAAACCACTGTGTGGAGGTGTCAGAACCAAAACAAGTAAAAAGAAATGACATATCCAAGGGTGAAAACCTCTCTAAGGCACCTAAGGATGAGGTACTTGATCATCTCCCTAGCTACTTTCAAGATAGATCTTCAATTCTTATCGAACCAACACAAACAATCAATTTGGGTATAGATGAGGCTCCACAGATAGTACACTTGGCTTAGTCTTTCTCACCATAAGAAAAAGAAGCTTACACTAAGTTCTTATAGAAAAAGAAGATCAATTTTGCATGGACTTATTCAGATATGCTAGGGTTGGACACTAATCTTATCATGCATCCCTTGTCCATAGCTTCGGGTGTCAAACTAGTTAAACGTAAATTGAGAAAGATGCATCCTCACATAGCTCTCCTAGTCAAAGAAGAATTAGAGAAACTCCTTGGTGCAGGATTCATAAGAGCTATTGACTATGCCGAATGGATATCAAATATTGTACTAGTTTCCAAACATGATAAATCCATTCGAATTTGCACAAATTTTAGAGATGTCAATAGAGCATGCCCAAAGGATAATTTTCTACTTCCTAATATAGACATGATAGTGGACATGACTATGGATAATGAGATTTATTCCTTGATGGATGGTTTTTCTGGATACAATCAGATTAAGATAGCTCCTAAAGATTAAGAAAAGACTACATTTACTTGTGCATGGGGTACCTATTGTTGGAATGTTATGCATTTTGGATTAAAAAATGTAGGAGCCACCTATCAACAAGCTATGACAACCATTTTTCATGACATGATGCATAAAAACATGGAAGATTATGTGGATGATGTTAATCTCTATTGATTCAAGGTTGTCATTAGTATCAAAGGCTATCAAAGAGATCAATCGGACACTTACATTGAGTTAGTCAATAACCAGAAGCAAGACAGACCAGTCGGTAAAGCTTACACACTAAGTACTATATAGTTTACCAAGCACCAATAGACACTGACATCGATAGACAGTAAACATTGAGTGTCACAGTATACACCGAGTAGTTTACACAGTGTTTATCAAGGATCATAGAAAATTGCATAGTAATAAAAAATGGCACATTCTTCTATGCAAATGGTTATAATGAATCATAAAATGGTTTACCAAGATCGAGGAACATTTATTGTAAAAGATACTCATTAAATGTAATGTATATCTTATTGTAACAGTTGATTTAGGATATTTTACACTGTAGATCTTAGGGTTATGATTTTGTATTGTAACCTAATTTTGTTAAAGCGGCAAAAATAAAACACTATATATTTGTGTGTTTGCATTATTTTTGGTGTGAACTGATATATGAATCAATGAGCACTTAAAGCTATTGCCTAACTTCAAGTCAATCAGTTAACAGAGTAGAGCAGAGTATAGAGATTATCAGATTAAGCAGAATTAGAGAAGGCTACCAAGTAGATTCAGAGAAGAGATTCATCATAGTTAAGGTGATATTTTATGAGCACTTATAGATCTATTTCAGACAATTAAGTTGTCAACTAGCAGATAATTTCCTATTTCTTTCTGACAATTGTAATAGAGTTTTGGATAAATCTCTTAACCGAGTAGACTTAACAGTCTTATGTAAATCTCTTAACCGAGTGCACACTTTGTTAGTGTTGTTAAAATCCTATAACTAGGTAGATCTAGCTAATCTAACACATTAATCCTAATAGGGTAAGATCATGAGAAGTGATCAAAACTTGTAGCCCTAACAGACAAACCTTTTCTATCTGCAGTAGTGAAGAATTTATGGGTGTCATCCCCATCGCAGTTTTTACCTTCTAACAAGGGTTTCTGCATTACCAAAATACTTGTGTTATGTGATTGTCATATTGATTTCATGTTGTTTACTTACATAAGTTAAATGGATGATTGATTCATGCAATTAGATTCAAGTTATTTTGGTCGGTTATCACTATTTACAGTAATAGATCTAAAAGGTTTACAAGTGAAGTTTTTGAAGGCACTGACTCACCCCTCCCCTCTTAGTACCTATCTCTCCTAATTCCAATAGATGACACCTTGGCCAAATCTAAGAAAAGAGACACACACTTAGATGATTTAGAAGTCATTCTAGATCGCATGGAACAATTTCAACTATGGTTAAATCCTAAAAAGTGTGCATTTGGTGTCACCTCTGGAAAACTACTAGGATTTATCATTTCAAAAAAAGGAATAGAGGTAGACCTTGAAAAAGTCCAAGCAATCATGGATATGCCACCTCCTAAAAATATTAGTCAAATGAGGAGTCTTCAAGGATTTCTTCAATCCATAAGGAGGTTCATTTCACAGTTGGCAGATAAAGCTCAACCTTTTAACAAGAACTTACACAAAGGAGTCAAATGTGTTTGGAATGAGGATTGTCAAAAGAGCATAGATCAAATGAAGAAATACTTGGAAAATCCTCCCATTTTAATGCCTCATATCCTAGGGAAACCACTTATTCTATACATTTCAGTGACATAATCTTCCTTGGTGGCATTACTAGCTCAACTTGATGAACATGGGAAAGAAAGAGCAATATACTACATTAGTTGCACTCTTGTTTCATATGAGGTTAACTACACCAGCATTGAGAAAGATTGCCTTGCAGTTGTGTTTTCTTCCCAAAAGTTGCGACATTACATGCTTGCACACACTATCCACCTCATAGCAAAAATAGATCCACTCAAGTATTTACTAGGTAAGGCTGCCCTCATAGGTAGACTTGCTAAATGGATGATGACCCTTTCAGAATTTGACATAGACTATATTAAGTGTAAAGAAATCAAAGGACAAGCCATAGTAGATCAATTGGCTGATTTCCCAATACAAGATAATGCACCTATTCAAGTTGACTTCCTAGATGAACACCTCATGTATATGACTGAAAGAACATGGAAGATGTTCTTTGATGGATCTTTTATGAAAAATGGTTCGGGGGCTGGTGTGTTGTTTTTTTCTCCTCATGGGTACACAATTCCTAAGTCCTATAAGTTATTGTTCCCATGTGCAAACAACATCGCTGAGTATGAAGCTTTAACAAATGGACTTAAGATGGCCATAGAATGGAAAATCATAGATTTACACATCTATGGGGATTCACAGCTGATAATCAACCAAGTCAATGATGAAAATCAAATAAAAGATGAGAAACTGGTACCTTATAAGAAAATGGTTGACTCCTTGAAAAGATACTTCACATTTGTCACATTTTAGCAAATTCCTAGAGCAGAAAATAAAGCAGCTGATGCTATGGCTACACTTGCTTCACTTATTCAGTTAGGGGAACATGAATCTAGATTCAAATTCTTGGTGGAAGAGCTACATCACCCTATATATAACTCCTAAGAAAGTCATGTCATTTTTACCCTCATTGGTCATGAGTCATCCCATTATGGTGCCATTTACTCATACCTTCGTGATGACATTATCCCTAAAACCTTTAACCAATCTAAACGTAGAAATCTTATCCAAAATGCCTCTCACCATTCCCTTATCTCTGGTGATTTGTATAGGAGGGGTCTAGATGGAACACTTCTTAGATGCTTAGAAAAGGAAGAATCTAACCAGGTGTTAGTTGACATTCACAAAGGAATTTGTGGGGGACATTCCAATGGTCTTGCCATGGCCCGAAGGTTGCTTAGGGTAGGATACTATTGGCCTACAATGCAGATTGATGTAGTAGATTTTGCAAAGTCATGCAAAAAGTGTCAAAAACATGGTAACCTAATACATGCTCCAGGTAGGGAGCTCATTCCTTCTATATCTCATTGGCAATTTCAGCACTGGGCCTTTGATATTGTTGGCCAGATTCATCCCAACTCATCAGGTGGACACAAGTTTATTATCACTGCTACTGATTACTTCACTAAATGGGTAGAAGCTATCCCACTTTCTGTTGCCTTAGGGAAGATAGTCTCTCTATTTATTTTGAACCATAGCATCTATCGATATGGAGTGCCTTCTGAGATTATCATTGACAATAGAGTCTAGTTCAAAAATAAAGACCTTAAGAAACTCTACAAGAAATTTAAGATTAAGAAACATTGGTACTCCATTTACTTCCCACATGGAAATGGTCAAGCAGAAGCATCAAACAAAACCATTCTTAAAATCCTACATAAAACAGTTTGTAAGAATGGTAGAGATTGGCAATTATAGATAAATCTGGCTTTTTGGGCTTATAGAATGAGTATTTGTACTCCTACTGGGGCTACTCCTTTTTCCCTTACATATGGTGTTGAAGCAGTGTTACCTTTAGAGGTTGAGATTACTTCACTTAGAGTTTCCCTCAAAGGTCTAGTTACAAATGAAGACTACCGCACCATGAGACTTCAAGAGTTAGAACTTCTAGATGAGAAATGTCAAGCATCATTTGACCATATGAGGATTTATCAAAAGCGCATGTCCAATGCCTTCAACAAAAATGTTCGCCCTAGAGAATTCCAAGTGGGAGATCTTGTCCTACGTGAAAATCCTAAGAATCAACAACATAGAGATCAAAAGGGAAAATTTGAACCTAATTGGCTTGGACCTTACATCATTACAACAACTTTTGGGTTAGGTGCTTATTTACTGTCTACAGTAGCGGGAGAGCAGCTCTCTGATCCTATCAATGTCTTGCACCTGAAGAAGTTCTATCCATGATGCCCATTCTTACTAGGGGCATCCTTTCTACATACTTATTGATCTTGAAAAAAATCCAAAAAAAGATATATTGTCAACAATTTCTAAAAATTTGAAAATGTCTTGAAAAAATGATCATCTTAGTGAAAACCTAGCAATAGGCGCTTTGATATATTTCCAAAAAAAAATTATATATTCCAAAAAATTCAAAAAAAAAAGAAAAAGTGCCTTGGTGAAAACCTGGAAATAGGCACCTTGGTAGCAAAAATAAAAAAAATTATAAATAGTCCTGAAAAAAAAATAGAAGGAAAAAATTTGCAATAAAATCCAAGTGGTGAAAACCTAGAAATAGGTGCTACTTGAGGCCTTTGCACCCTTGTTTCTTAGCATGCATCCTTGACACTTAGCCTTTCTCCATCATGCCTTGTCCTTGTTGCTTGGTTTGGAATTGGTCTTTGTCTTCGTCTAGGGGGCATAAATGTGTTAGCTTTGGTCTCTTGGATGCATTAGTCTTTAGGACACCTCACAAATGGTGTTTTTAAACACCACCCCAACTGTGTTTTTCAACACAACCCCTGACGTCAAGTGTTTTTCAACACTTATCAGTTTGGTCTTACCCAGTTTTATCATGTGATCTTACCTTCTTGCAAGCATTCAATTCTTATCCTCAGAACTTAGTATCAGTTAACACACTCAAATTTTTAAACACAACACTTAATGCTTGAGCTATGTCATGATCTTTTCTTTATGTGCTGACTGTTATTGATTTTTGTTGAGTGTCCTTGTCTAATAAGTCTCTCTAGGATGCATAACTAGAGGACTTGGGTCATGGGGCATGTTTCTATTTTCTTTATGCTTGTGGGTGTGGTCTTGACACTCTGGAGTGTCTCTTAAGGTTCCCTTGAAACACTTAGGATATTTGAGGCATCATCCTTGACTATTCTTGCACAACCATTCTTATGGTCATCCCAACATCTATGACTTGATGCGAGCATGGTTTTTCTACATTAAATTGGGTAAGATAACATTGAAGTCATCTTGACATTTATGTCCTTGATGCTTATGTTAGAATCTTTCCACATTCCAATCCGATATAAATCACATTCATATCTTCATAGTTGTGCTTGTAACTAGTGATGATTATGTGATTTTTTGATGTGTTAATAATGGCCCAATGATGAAAATAAGTTCCTTAACATTCTCTAATGAATGATGAGCACAAAATCCTATGTTACAGTTGCTCTATTGCAAGTACACCTTTGCATTTTCATGTAGCTTGCATTGTTAGACTTCATGTTAATTTGCATTTTTAGGTTGCATTAGGAGTTTGAGAGGGTTTTCCTTCATCTTTCTTTTGGACTTTTAATCAACTCTAGTTACGTTTTGATCTTCATTTCCTTATCTTCTTTCATGATCTCAATCAAAATTTTCTATCTTAAACAGTTGATTGATTTTGAGGCATCCTCTTTCTTGAGGCAAATTCTCTTTGTTCTCTCCATTTCTTTTCACCTCTTCCAAACTTATATCTTCCATTCACTTTCACCCCACTTCTTTTCTTCTAATTCAATCTTGGGGCATAATCTTTCATTCTTGATGATCTACCTTGGTTCTGTGATCCTTATATCTTTCATCTTATATCAAGAACCTTATATTTAGTTTGATTTGATCAAATTTATCAATTCATTGTTTCTCCTCTATCTCATTTCAATTTCGATCATGAGGGGGCAGTACCTATCAAACTTCAATCCTTGATTCAACTTTATCAAACCTATCAATTTCTTTACTTGGGGAAACCTTGCTTGAGACTTGACAATTACCTATTTACAGGGGTGTTGGCCTTGTCTTTTTCAATCAACTTATCTTTTTCCTAATTTGTTCCTGTTCGTCGATCACACATCTGGGTTGTTTTGTGATCCCAAATTGATCTCAAATTTCAACTTCATTATTTGACTACATGTGTTCCAATGAAGATAATGCACTAGTCAAAGAGGGGCAAATGTATGCACCCTAAAATGGTCACCTAGACTTTGGGCCCCCATTCATCAATTTATCAATTTCCCAAATCAATGCCTTGCAATATTTTCAATTTAAATCAATTTCCTTGATCAAATCATAATTAATTCAATTATTTCAATATTTCCTAAGGTATGATAATTTTATCCTAAGTTTTATTTAATTAAGAGAACATGCTTCCTTTTAATTAAATAATAAAATCACTTTATCCTAAGCCACATTTAATTAAAAGAAAAAAATCTCTTTTAAATAAATAAAAAAATCTTTTAATTAAATAATGGAGACCACTTTGCTAAAAATAATAAATAAATAATAAAATAAAAATAAAAAGAAAAAGACTTTTTGTCTACACATTGAATGCACACTTTCCAAGATGAGTGGAATTTTCTTTTGCCTCTTAATCTCTTCCACACATCTTTTTGCCTCTTAACCATGTCCATTGATTTTGCCTCTTGAGAATCTTGAGCACATGGATCAACCAAAATTTAATCTCCATCATTGCTCATTTCTTTTTGCCTCTTAATCTTGACCGTCCATTCATTTCTAAATCCTTTATAAGGAGCTCTCTCCTTCTCATTTTTATGCATGGAGATTTTAAGGATCCAATATTTTATGTTATTGTTATGTTGCAAGTTTGGAGAGAGATTTTGGAGGAGGATTTGAGCACTTGAGCTTGGATATTGAAACTTCTCTTTTCTTGTCTTCTTCTCTCATGCCTCTATGGCAATCCATTTAGATTACTCTTTCACTTGCATGTTAGATTAGATTCATATTTCCTTTCATAGAATAATCTTGCATAAGCATTTCCTTTCATAGCTTAGTTTTCTTTCATGCATTGTTATCATATAGAATAGATTTCATTTTCATTTGCATGCATACTTGATGATCATGGAGACTACAATTCTTGATTTTCCTCTTTGAATCTCTCATTTTATGGTGTACTTGCATGGGCACAAGCTAGGTCTAAGTTGAGGGCCTCCATTATAAATCCTTGCACTCCATGAATAAAGAGCTATGAGTCACCATTTGAGACCTCATTCTTGACCAATCTTGGATATAATGACTCATAGAAGTGTGTCAACATTTTAGCACACACTAGTAAGCCATCTATTTTGTAATGATGCCTAAGAAAGGAATAGATTTGAGAGCATTAATCAAGGGAACTCTATATGATCCAACAAAATTAATATTGACATATCAACAGTACCTGAAACTCCATTGGATCTGCATGGAAGAGGAGAATATCCTTTTTTGAAATCTCAAGAAGAGGAAGATAAAAATATCTAAAACAGCCAACAAAAAAAAGAAGAATAACACAGGAAGGGGGATAGCCCTTCTTTCCAAAATTGTTTGGATGACATTAAAACTAGAAGAAAAATGTGGATGTGGTTAAAAATGAATCTAAAAGAAGACCTTCTAAGTAGAAAATCAAAGATAATGATAGTTGGAAATATGTGGCAAATGGAAAACAAAAGACCATCCTGGAAGTGTTTACTCCTAGTAAGAAATAAAGATCATTTCATAGAATATAAGGGGATTGAATGCTCCCCATAAATAGGATGTTCTCATTAATTTGATAAGGGATCATAAATCAGATATTCTTTTGGTCCAAGAAACTAAGATAAGGAGAGAGTGGAAAAAATAAAATTCATCCAAAATAATGGGATTAGAAGTAGCAGTGCTGATGGGGCTTCTGGAGGCACAACCATTTTATGGAATAAAATTATAATTAGAGGTGAATTTATTTTTGAGGATGATAATATGATTTCTATCTGCATGCACCATATTAGAGATAATTTTGATTGGGTTCTTACAAATATTTATGCTCCTAATTTAAGAGTAGTAGAGCTAACTTTTGGCTTAAGTTGTATGATCGTAGAAACCATTTCTGTGATGAGAGTTGGATTATTATGGGGGATTTCAACACCCCTCTAAAGGATTCAGAGAATTTTGGGGGCTCAGGTTCTCAGATGGAAAGAAGATTTGACCTGATGAATTTTTATTAATAATCAAGCTTTGACTGATATTGATCTTCAGGGTATTAACTATACCCGGTCTAATAGGAGAGTTGGAAAATATTGCATCCAAGTGAGGCTAGATAGAGATCTGATTTCCCCACAATGGTACAATAAGTATATTTTCTCTCTAACCTCATTCTCAAAAATTGGTTCTAATCACTTCCCTATTTCCTTTATTTCTGACCCTCTTTCTTGTAAAAGAAATTTTCCTTTCCTCTTTGAAAAAATGTGGACTCTCCACCCTGATTTGGAGAAGATGATTTTGGAATGGTGGAGTACTAAAATTGATGGATCAACCATGTTCAGAGTTGCCAAGAAATTAAGGATTATCAAATCTGAAATAAAGAAGTGGAAGGAGGTGTTTGGAGATATTTTTAAGAAAAAAGAGTTAGAAAAATCTAATCTCAAACTTGTTTAGGATTTCATCCAGTAGGTTGGATACTTTGATGAAGTTAAAAAAAAGGGAGAATGTGGCCTTTTCTTACTACCATAATTTTATTTCAAAAGATGAGATCTATTGGAGACAAACATCTCGGGTTTCTTGGCTTAAGGAAGGAGATAGAAATACAAAATATTTTCATATATCACAACTATGAAACACAAATAAACTAATAGGATTAGTAAAATTTTCAAAGTTTTTTTAACTCTAGTCAAGGAGGAAGATTTGCAATAGGAATCTCTTAATTACTTCTCCAACCTTTTATTTGTTGATCACAATCTTATGGAAGTTGAGCAAGAGAAGATGTTGAATCGTATTCCCAAAATACTTACTGAGGAGCAGAACAAAATTTAGGGTGCTATTCCTTGAGCTAAAGAAATAAAGGATGCATATTTTTCTTTTGATGATGACAAGGCTCCTGGTCCAAATAGTTTCCAGATGTTTTTTTCCATCTTTTTTGGCATATAGTGGGAAAAGATGTCACAAATGTTGTTAAAGAGTTCTATGGGTGCAGAAGAATGCTAAAGGAAATAGATTCTACTTTCTTAACTTCAATCCTGAAGAAGAGGAGTGTCGATTACTTTGATATTCTTAGACCTATTAGCTTATGAAATTTATTCTATAAGATTATTTCTAAAGTGTTTACTCTAAGAATCATCAAAATCCTTCCTTCTATCATTTCCCCTCAGCATAAAGGTTTTGTTCCAGGTAGACAAACCTTGGATTCAATCATTACAGTACATGAGAATATTCATTCTCTTTCAAAATCTAAGAAACATGGTTTTCTCCTTAAAATGGATATGGCTAAAGCCTATGATAGAGTGGAATATTGGAAGTATCTGAGGAAAGTGCTAGAGAAATTTTCTTTTGGGCCTAAAATTATTTAGATGATAGACCAACTTATCTCAACTGCCTCATTTTTTGTCCTTATCAATGGTTCCTCTTCTCACTTCTTCAACAATTCTAGGGGCTTGAGGCAGGGTGATCTTATCTACCCTTTAATTTTCACTATTATGGTTGAAAGTCTGGGAAGGTATATCCAACAATTAATTAGTGAAGGGACTCTGAAAGGACTACATCCTTCCTCTGCTAATTTAATATTCTTGCATGAGAAGTTTGTTGATGATACTATAGCTATGGGAGAAGCTTTTGTTCATGAGGCCAGAAACTTGAAAGGGGTTCTCAAATCCTATACTAAGGTCTCCGATTAGTTAATAAATTGGAATAAGAGCTCTGTATTTTTCATAAATACTCCAGAGAAAAGATATAAGAAAATTGCTTCTATTCTAGAGTGTAACATTAGAACCTTCCCTTCAGTGTATTTGGGTCTTCCTTTAGGGGAGAAGCTACCAGATTCCTTTTGGTTGGACTTAATGGAGATGTTCAATAAACAACTGGCTGGTTGGAAAGGCATCTATCTTTCTTAGGTAGGAAAAATCACTCTACTCAAATCTTGTTTACAAAGTTTGGTTATTTATCCTCTCAGCCTACTAAAAATTTCTTCTAAGTTTGTTGATAATATGGAAAGTATTCAAAAATGCTTTTTGTGGTCTGGAACTAAAGAAATAAAATGTATCCCTCTAGAACTAAAGTAATATGTTACTAATCTTTCTCTTGACCAAATTACCCATGAGGTTTTCAATATTGGAGGTTCTAAAATTTGGAATAATGGTTCTGAAAGCTAGAAAGGTGGCTGCTAAGGGGGGTAGATGGAAGATTGGGGATGGTAGGAAGATTAAATTTTGGGAGGATTCTTGGATTTTTGACAAGCCCCTATGTAGGTTTACTGAATATCAGGATCTTATGAATAGATGTAAAATATATTTTGGAGAGAAGGTTAGAGATTATTGGAGAGGTAACAACTAGGCGAATCTTCATGAAAACATCAATAACACCCTCCATGCATAATAAATAACTGATAAAAAGGAGGATACCTTTATATGGGGTCTTGAGTCATTGGAAAAATTCTCTATTTCTTCTACTTACATTATTCAAATTCAACATCAACCAAATGATGAGGTTCCTTTCTGGGTGAAAGCCTAGAATAATTATCTTATACCTAAAGTTGAGATTTTTTATGGCTCTTCCTCTAGAATAAAATTATAACGATAGAAAATTTTGTGAAAAGGGGGTTTTATCTCCCTGATAAATTTTGTTTGTGTTGTGAGGACTATGACTCGGCTTCTTATCTCATTCTAAGCTTCTCTTATTCTTTAGAAATCTAGAAAGAAATGTTATTGAGATGGAATATATGATGGGTTTTCCCTATAATTATCCATGATTTTTTCCAGCAATGGAATTTCCCTAGTTTGAACAAGAGAGTCAAATTGGTTTGGCTTCTTGTTGTTCCTCACCTAATTTGGAATATCTAGAAAGAACATAATAATATATTTTTTAGGGATACCCACAGAAACGCCACGGTGTTGGCCAATACTATTTTCAAAAGCATTCAGGAGAATTACTCTCTACATGTTAATAAGTTTGGTGAGTCAGGTGTGGAAATTTATTTTTGGAATATCAATTTGATAAATGAAAAGAAAAAGGGTAGAGAAAACTGTTATTGGTTGTCTCCTCCTGAGGGTTGGGTGAAAGTCAACTTTGATGGTGCGATGAAAGGGAACCTTGACAAAGTTGGCTGTGGGGGGATCATTAGGGACAATTGAGGTAACTTCATCGTTGTTGTTGCTATTTCTCTTGGTTCTCAAACTAATCATATTTATGAGGCCCTCGGAGAATATTACTCTTTAAGGCTGGTAAAATAAATGAATATTTCAAAAAGGTGTGGTTAGAAGGGGATTCTCTTAACATTATAAATAGTATAAAAGAGAATTCTAAAGCTTCAAGGTCGACATCCAATACTATAGACATGACTATAGATATATTGGGATCTTTTAAAAAATCCTTTATTTCTCACACCTTTCAGGAATTCAATACAATTGCTAATGTGTTTTCCAACAAAGGGGTTAGTATAGACTCCCTTATGATGTGGACTAATGTGAAGGACATGGATACAATAACTACCAGTCTTATTAATTATGATCAGACAAGTAGTAATGTGGCAAGAATCATTGAAATGATGAAAGGATCATGGAGTAAGGATTATGTCACCAATAATCAAGGCTGGCTCAGTATGTTAAAGAACCATAATTACTATTTCCTTTCACATAATTTCTAGGTGCTTGGGCTCAACTTCTTTACCATTTTGTTCTGGGCCTCTTTAGTTCATTGTCTAAATTTTAAGTTGGAGAGAAAGATGAAAATGAGGGGTGATTTGAATAGAGAGGAACCTAAAGATTGTTTAGAACTCAAGAAGAACCCTAAAACATGGAGGAAATTGGAGAAGGGTCAGATCACGCCCTATCTAGAGAATTTTCATAGTTATGATAAGTGAATAACCCAAAAATTCAATGTAGGATGGATGAACAATTCTATTACGATTGATGGTAGGCAAGTCATCCTCAATGTGGAGCTTATTGCACAGGTAACCAGCTTACCCTTGTCTAGTATGAAATTCCATAGAAATAGGAAAGTTTCCAAAATGGACACAAATAAGTTCTCCAAGACTATTTTTTTTATTAAGGTAAAAATAGGTTTTGAGTGGACCTTGAAACCCCTTACAACTTAGAGAGCATACAGATATTCAACGAAATCCCCAAAATAGAATGTTGCCAAAAAACACAAGGAAGCAACCCAAGACAACCTAGAAGAACAACATAAATAAAGACCAAGAGAAATGGGCAAAAGAAAATCCCAATTAGCCCAATGGGAACAAAACTAGGATCTCACAACTAGAATAAAACAAGGAAAAATTAGGATTTTCCTTTACCTCCCTTCTTCTAGGAGCACAGAGCCATATCAAATTGAGGGGGGGACTTTTTATGATGTTTTCCAACAACTGGGGTCCACCCCTCCTCCACCATAGAAGCCTTCTCTTTCCAACCTTCAGGAGCTGATCCCAAGAAAGAAGCAGAAGAAGAGCTGTCCACAACACAACTAGCAAGTGAATGCTGGACATAACCACAAAAGGGGTATGCCTTCTCACGCAAAGGAGAAATACTAGGTCCAACATTATAAACAATAATAGAAAGTCCAACAAAATCAAAGTCTACAACCCACCTAGAAGAAATAAAAGACACATTGACTAGCACAAATCTAGAATTTAAGCCACCAATGGCAGGAGAATTACAAGGAAAAATACTAGTAGACCCAATAGGAATTGTACCATTAGAAGAGATGCCAACAGACTATACAACATCAGAACTACTAGCAAAAAAGTTAGTAGACCCAACAAGAAAAGATCCAACTGGAGGGACACTAGTAATAATGGATTTACCACTAGATGTAGTAGGAATAGTGCTAGCAGAAGAGACACCGGCTAACTATCCAGCATCAGAACTACCAGAAGAAATGTCAGAAGACCCTACAAGAATAGATCCAATAGGAGGGACACCCTATGGACTAGCAGTACCAACAAACTCAAGTTCTTTCTTAACAACAATATAATATTCAGAAGATGCACCCTTCCACCAAGAAGTAAAGCTTTTGGTCTAATCCCTCTATAATTTGCAATGATCCACCAAGTGACCTATTTTAAAGAACTTCCTACATCTGAAGGGAATATCTTCATAGTCCAAAGTTTATATCCAATAACCCTTTTAATCCTCTAACTTA
Organism: Chamaecyparis obtusa; assembly: GCA_027943335.1. Taxonomy (NCBI): domain Eukaryota; kingdom Viridiplantae; phylum Streptophyta; class Pinopsida; order Cupressales; family Cupressaceae; genus Chamaecyparis; species Chamaecyparis obtusa. The sequence continues at coordinate 1,424,428 of BSBK01002634.1, forward strand.
ATCATTTCTGGTAAACCCTTAGAGATGTCCATCTCTACCAATATTCACGCATAAGTCAAGTGCATAATGTTAGTAGACACTTCATCCACCATCAAGAGGTTTTCGAGAGCCTTTCCCACCACTTCAAAAAGGGATTCAACACAAAGATGAAGAGGAAGATAGGGGAGCCTCACCCAAATCAGAATCTTATTAAAGATTTCTAAAGAGGGGTAAAAATTAGGAAACCATAGTTTCACCACCAATGTAAAATGATTTTCCTAAGTGAAAGAGTGATTGCAAAAAATCAAATCTCTATCTTCAAAATTATTAAATTTAGTAATAAAGAAACCCCTAGCCATAGGGAAAATGTGAATAGTACCAGAAATAATAGGTTCCCAATGAACAAATATCTATTGCTGCAAATCAGTGAGGCTCAACCACAACCCCAAGAAATGATAGATCACACCACGTGAAGAAAACTCAAAGGAGGAAAACTCAATATCATCCACCACATCCTCATCCAAGGAAACCTAGATAAGGTTTAAAATAGGTAAAGGTCCCTTAGAAAATAAACTTGAGCCTCCACCACTCCCAGCCCCACCAGGAAGAGTAGTCGAGGTCCCAACCAAAACTATACTAGCATATGACAAGGTCCCCATAGAAGTATAAGCACTAGCAGGTGGCAGAGATCTAGAAAATGAACCCCCAATAGGAAATGAAGCACTAACTAACAATGAAGCTCCAATGGATAAATTTGAAGAGCCAGTAGATTAAAAAACCCCATTAGAAGATGACAAAACCCTAGTTGAGGCCTGCAATGCCCCAACAGAAAGAAAGGATCCAATAGAAAGAAAAACCATATCCAAAGAACCAACAACTATCAAAGCCTACACTAACCCAACAAAAATCAAAGTTCCAACAGCCAACAAAACCCTAGAAGCTCCAGCAATCTATGAAGCTAGCAATGACCATTCAATAGATGTCAAAATCCCAGTTAAATCTTGCAAAGACCCAACATACAATGATGCTCCAATAGAAGGAAAAACCTCGACCAAAGCACCAACATCTGACAAAGAAACAATAGATAGAGAAGCTCCAAAGACTGATGAAACCCTAGAAGCTCTAGAAACAAGTGAAGCCTCCAATGTCCCAATAGTTGAGAAAGATCTAGCAGAAGGTTAAACCCTAGCCGAAACACCAACAGTCGGTGCCACACAAGTAGACAATGAAACACTAGAAGTTCCAGCAACTTGTGAAGCCAACAACCTCCCAAAAAACAACAAAGCTCCAACAACTTATGAAACACAAGAAGTTCCAGAAACCAACGAAACCTGCAACTTATCAACAAATGATGAAGCTCCAATGGAAGGAAGAAGCCTAGACGAAGCTCCTGTTAGGAATAGTCCCAAGAGATAACTGAGAGGGAGGGGGGGGGGGGGGGGGTGAATCAGTTATCTCCAAGATTCAATTCTTTATCCAATTAAGTATACTTAAACATAAAGCATAAACACACTAAAAGAACACATGAACACAACACCGATATTTTGGTTACAAGGAAACCCAAATAGGTAAAAACCCCGGTGGGACTTGATACCCACTAATATTCTATACTAGTGTATAATGATCCTTGTTAGAAGATCCTTTACCCTATTAGGAGTAGCTTTACAATATATTAAGTATAGTAGATCTAGTCAAGGGTTGGAACCTATTAGGAGTCTTTTACAATTGTCCCTATTAGGGGAGGGGATGCACTATCCGAGAGCTCATTGCTCAAATAGGCAAAGGCTACAACCTTCTGAATAACAAATGCACACTATATCTAGATCTTGGTGAACTACGCTTTGACCTGTTATCTGGATTAGTTCCAATGAATAGTACAAGTACTTTACTTGGTCACATAGACCTTCTTCTGATGGCTCAACACTTCGTACACTCTACTCTGCTCTGCTTAATCATCCATGAACCACACTCAAGCAATCACAAATGAATGCCTATAAATATCTTTCCTCCAAATGATATAATCAAGTTGGCCTATTAGAACCACCTTGAAATCATATTAGAGAAACCATAACAAAGTTCAATAAACATTCTGTCATCTCTACTATGCACGCAACACAATCTGGGACCTATCTAATAAAATAATTGTAGACGCATGCTACACACTGTCGGCTCTACCAAAAAAATTGGAACTTTCTTTGTAGGCTGAATTAACTTATGCGCTCTTAACCGAACATCAATAAAACTTCTCCAAGTTTAATTGCAAGGGTTCATAGCCTCAAGATAGGTGCAACTCAAGAACCAATAAAATCTCTATCGGCTCTTCTGAATAAACATAGGAAACTGCTACTGGCAAATAATGACTTCATAACTTCACTTGCACTCATCATCAGACCATGCATCAATGAACGTAACATCACTAACATGTCTTCAACATATATCCAAGTGTGCAAGGCTCCATGATAATTGTACGAACAACCATACATAGAACACTGTCTGTTACTCTGTCAGGAACATTGTTGACACCAGCTGCTATATAACTGTGTGTACTAATAGTTAACCTCTGCGCCCATGATATCATGTCCATGCTACATATATTGAAAGCTTACTGCATAAGACTTCCATGCATGCTACTTTCCATATGTTGTCATCAATGACAAACATACAGTCCGTACTGGCCTATTGGCAAATCTCCAACAATCTCCCCCTTTGGTATTAATGGCAACATGTGGAATGAAAAACCACCACTAACCCAAATGAAGATTTCTTTTATAACATTCTCCATTTCCTCTTCAAAACTCCCCCAAAGATGAGTCCTCTATCTGCTGCAATATTTTCTAATATTCTCCATTTCCTCAACTGTGCTGCTGTCATAACTGAATGTTGCTCCCCCTTAATATATTACTCCTCTTTTTACTTCTATTTTTCATGACTCTATATATACTCCCCCTTTGACATCAATGAAAAAGGATGCCATTCATTTTAAGCACTGGTACTACTCCTGAGGTAGAGTAGTCAACCTTCCACCAGTCTCGGAGGACTTATGCCTTTCCTTCTTTTTCTAAGTAGAATCAGGGAAGGGAATGATTCCCAACTTCTCCCCAAGATACTCAAAAGTATCCTTAGGCAAGTGATTTGTGGATATATTTGCCAACTAATCTTTAGTACTCACATAGTCAACTTGACATCTTTCTCTGCCACTTTCTCTCTTAGGAAGTGATACTTGATCTCAATGTGCTTTGTCTTTGCATGCATCACAGGGTTCTTTGACATATTGATAGTGCTAGTGTTATCACAGTGAATAACAATAGGATAATCAATCTGAATTCCAAAATCCTTTATCATTTTCTTGATCCAAACAATTGTAGAACAATTCAAGGCTACTGCAACATACTCCTCTTCTGTTGTTGACTGAGAAATACAATTTTGTTTCTTGCTTTTCCGAGTGACAAGTCTATCACCAAGAAACATTGCTTCACCTGAAGTACTCTTTCTGTCATCAACATATCCTACCTAATCTGCATCAGTGTACACATGAAGCTCAACATTTTCTAAATTAGGATACCATAGACCATAATCTATAGTGCCCTACAAGTATCTAAATATTCTATTTACTACCATGAGGTGACTTTTTTTAGGTTCTGCTGCAAATATTCCAACTATGCCAACTGCATTGGAAATATCAGGTCTAGTCTGAGTAAGATATATGAGTTTACCAATCATAGACTTATACAATGTTATATCTACTACTGGTGAGTCATCTTCTTTTTTAAGCTTGCATCCAGTGATCATAGGGGTTCCTATTGGCTTGCAATCATCCATCTTGAATTTCTTCAGTATCTCTTTTACATACTTTGATTGATTAATGAAAATTCCTTTTTCTGTCTGTTGCACATTTAGTCCCAAAAAGTACTTGATAGGACCAATCATACTCATCTCAAACTTATTCTTCATTTCTTTGGAAAATTCAGCATTGAGTTTGTCATTACCTCCAAAGATGATGTCATCAAGAAATATAGCTACAAGTAGTAAACCTTCAAATGTCTCTCTAATGAATAGATTACAATCTGCTACTCCTTTCTTGACTCCAATCTTTGTTAAGTATCCATCTAGTCTTTCATACCATGCTCTAGGGGCTTGCTTAAGTCCATAGAGGGCCTTCTTCAATTTGCATACCATATCAAGTCTATCTGATAAGGTGAATCCTTCAGGCTACTCAATGTATACTTCTTCTTTCAATTCACCATTCAGGAATGCTGACTTGACATCCATCTGATAAACTTTGAATTTTTTGACTGTAGCATAGGCTAGAAACAACTTGATAGCTTCTAATCTGCTCACAAGTGAAAATGTGTCTGAATAATCAATGCCTTTGTGCATATCCTTTACATACTAATCTTGCTTTATTTCTTACTACTGTACCATCTTCATTCATCTTGTTTCTGAATATCCACTTTCTTCCAATCACATTATTAGCACTAGGTCTTGGGATCAGTTCCCAAGTGTCATTCTTAATCATCTGATCAAGTTCTTCTTTCATAGCATCATGCCAATCTGAAACATTACAAGCATCTTCAACACTTAAAGGTTCAATATGAGATAGTAAACATACTGCTTCACTGCTACCTGAGTTTTTTGCTTGTGATCTTGTTAAGACTTTGCCACTCTGATCTCCAATGATGTCTACCTTGGAATGATTTCTTGATGTAAACTTTGGAACTTTAGGTGATGCTGATTTATTAGCCTTAGGAGTTTCTTCTTCACTTGTCTCAGGGTCATTGAATAACACATCAATATTGTCAAACATTTCTTCAATAACTGTCTCACTAGTAGAGGGTCTAGGTTCTTCCTCAATGATGGGTGAGTAATCATTATATCTTTCTTGAATCATAAACTTTTCATCAATCTTTACATGAGCACTTTCAATGATCTTTTTTAATCTTAAATTGAAACATCTATAAGCTTTACTTTTAGTAGAGTAACCAAGAAAAATACCTTCATCACTTCTTGCATCAAACTTGCCTACTGCTTCATCCCTCTTGATGTAGCACTTGCTTCCAAAGATTCTAAATTATTTTACTGTGGGAACATTAGCAAACCATAGCTTATAAGGTGTTTTGTTAGCACCCAGCCTCAATTGAATTCTATTGATGGTATAGACTGTTGTATTGACCACATCTCTCCAATAGGTGTGTTCAACTTTTCCTTCTATCATAATGGTACGCGTTGTATCAAGAATGATCCTATTCCTTCTTTTTGCAATTCCATTCTGCTGAGGGGTTCTAGGTGCACTTAATTTTCTCTTTATGCCATGTTCTTCACAGTACTCATAGAATCTGTCAGAGGTGAATTGTCCTCCTCTATCTGATCTTAAACATTTTATCTTTAGTCCAAATTCATTCTCAACCTTAGCTTTGAATATTTTAAATTTCTCAAATGCTTCTGACTTATCTTTCAAGAACGCAACCCACATCATTCTAGTATAATCATCAACAAACAAAATGAAATACCTTTCACCATAGTATGATCTTTTTTGAGTTGGACCATATAGGTCTGTATGAATCAGATCCAACTTGTTCTCTGCTGAACTCTGCTTGAACCTGAATGAATTTCTCACATGCTTTCCCATCACACATTCCCTACATATAGTATCAACTGGCTTTTCTATGCTAGGTAGATCTCTTACTACCTTAACATTTCTTATCGTTACCATGTTATCAAATTTGATATGACATAGTCTTTTATGCCATAACCAACTATCATCAACTTTAGCAACAAAATAACTTTCTTCTAAATTGAGTTGAAAAACATTACCTCTTGTTTTTGTGCCTGATGCAATCATAACACCATCTTTGTTTTTAATGATGCATTTGTCATCTTTGAACTCCAACTGATAGCCTTTTCCAAGTAACTATCCAACACTAAGAAGGTTATGTTTCAAACCATCAACATAAAGAACATCATCAGTACTGTTCTTTCCATCCAAAGTGATGGCTCCTCTACCAACTATAGGTTTAGGAGCGTTGTCTCCAAATCTGACCATGCCGCCATTGTGTTTGTCCAAATGAACAAACCTATGTTTATAACCTGTCATGTGATGTGAGCAACCACTATCTATAATCCAGTCTGTCCTTATGTCAGCTTGTGAAATCAATGATAGCTCTTGATTCTCTTTCTTGTCTTCATGAATTGTCTTGTTATTCATTTTGTCTACAATAGCAATGAATCCAATTTCTTCTTCACCAGATTCTTCATCTGAAACTCCATCTCCAGCATAGTAGCATTCCTTAGAATACTTAGGCTTGTAATCCTTTTTGAATTTTCTAGCTCTAGTGGGACACTTTGATGCAAAGTGACTGATCTTATTACATGAAAAGTACTTAAATGGTAATTGACCTTTATATTTTCCTTTTCCTTTCTTTTCTCTTTTGGCAATCGTAGAAATAAAATCATCTAATGTTTTCTCTTCATCATCATCATCAAAATTACCAGAAGTGTTTGCAGATTTCTTACCATGAACTGTTGCTTTGAAATTTGTCTCACTCTTTGGTTCTGTCTTGAATCTTGAAATCTCAAAAGCTGATATTTTGCTGATCAAGGTCTCTTTAAATTTGATGTAAGCTGCATGGTCTCATCAAGGATGTTGATCTTGCTTTCATATTCTGTAGTAAGAGTATTCATTAATTTGTCCATAATGTCTTCCTCTGAAATCTCTCCACCATTGTTCCTAATTCCAACAACTGCTTCATTAATCCTCTGATTGTAAGCTCTAATATTTTTATTAGGAAGCATCTCTAATGCATTGTATCTTTTCTTCCATGTCTTTCTATGCACATCCTTTTCTTTTTTGTCTCCTTCAAATATGTCTTCTAGGTGCTTCCATATTTTGTGGGTTGTATCTATCTTTTTTACTTCTAAATATTCACCATCGGATAGGGTGCTGATAAGGGCTTCTTTAGCAATAGCATTCTAATGACCCAATTCCTTTTGAGCATCAGTAGCATCATCTTTTGCAAGGTCTTCTAAGGTAGGAATCTTGGCTGCTTTGATAGTTACATTAAAAACTTCAAAAGCAATGCATTGAAAATGAGTCACCATCTTGTTCTTCCAATCAAGATAATTCTCTCCATCAAACTTAGGACTTTCTTTCCTAAAGTATGCCATTTGATCAACCTCAAGCTATTAAAATTTCTCTTCGAGGCACTTGGAACTGATACCAATTGTTAGGAATAGTCCCAAGAGATAACTGAGGGGGAGGGGGGGTGAATCAGTTATCTCCAAGATTCAATTCTTTATCCAATTAAGTATACTTAAACATAAAGCATAAACACAGTGAAAGAACACATGAACACAACACCGATATTTTGGTTACGGGGAAACTCAAATAGGTAAAAACCTCGGTGGGACTTGATACCCACTAATATCCTATACTAGTGTATAATGATCCTTGTTAGAAGATCCTTTCCCCTGTTAGGAGTAGCTTTACAATATATTAAGTATAATAGACTTGGTCAAGGGTCGGACCCTGTTAGGAGTCTTTTACAATTATCCCTGTTAGGGGAAAGGATGCACTGTTCAAGAGCTCACTGCTCAAATGGGCGAAGGCTACAACCTTTTGAATAACAGATACACACTATATCTGGATCTTGGTGAACTGCGCTTTGACCTAATGTCTGGATCAGTTCCAATGAATAGCACAAGTACTTTACTTGGTCACATAGACCTTCTTTTGATGGCTCAACACTTCGCACACTCTACTCTACTCTGCTTAATCATCCATGAACCACACTCAAGCAATAAAAAATGATTGCCTATAAATATCTTTCCTCCAAATGATATAATCAAGTCAGCCTATTAGAACCATCTTGAAATCATATTAGAGAAACCATAACAAACTCCAATAAACATTCTATCAGCTCTACTATGAATGCAACACTATCTGGGACCTATCTAATAAAATAATTATAGATGCACGCCACACACTTTCGGCTCTACCAAAGCAACTGGAAATTTCTCTGTAGGCTAAATTAACTTATGCGCTCTTAACCGAACATCAATAACACTTCTCCAAGTTTAACTCCAAGGGCGCATACCCTCAAGATAGATGCAACTCAAGAACCAATAAAATCTATGTCAGCTCTTCTAAATAAACACAGGAAACTGCTACTGGCGAATAATGACTGCATAAATTCACTTGCATTCATCATCAAACCATGCATCCATGAAATTAACATCACTAACATGTCTTCAACATATATCCAAGTGTGCAAGGATCCATGATAGCTGTACGGACAACCATACACAAAACACTATCTGTTACTTTGTCAGAAACACTGTTGACACCAACTGCTATATAACTATCTATACTAACAGTTAACCTCTACGCCCACGATATCATGTCCATACTACATATAATGAAAGCTTACTGCATAAGACTTCCATGCATGCTACTTTCCACATGTTTTCATCAATGACAAACATACAATCAGTACTGGCCTATTGGCAAATCTCCAATAGCTCCAACAATCGACGAAGCACCAGCAAAAAACTCTATTAAATTCTAAGGGGCATTCCCCAAGACTGTTAAAGGAAGGGATTTCATTATTAAAAAAAGTAGTTTTTATGTTGTCAACAATATTAAGGATTTCTAGCACAAGGTCCTGATTTTCATGATGGAATACATAACTATGGAAGATCATTTTACCAGAGCCTAGTCTCACCATTTTTTTCTTTTAAATCACTTCTACCATAAGGATTTTATTTCCTTCCCATACTATTTCTACAATTCTATGCTTTGTCGTCTGGCTACGACTAGGAAGAATGTTGCTAAACCAATTCTCCATGAGGGTCTTATTCTACTAATTCATGACTATATGATGAATAATATCCCTAAGATATTTGTGAAAAAACCTAAGGAAAAGAGAAAGAACATAACCTCTATTAAGGGAAAGGATGAATCAGCCAAATAAAAAAAATATTGACTCTCAGACGACTGAAGACCCTCCTTCATCTTTGAAGAAGAAGAAGAAAGTGCTATTAGATTACTCTTTGAGCTCAGAGAATGAGGAGACAGATTTTGACGATGGATTTGCTGAAGATGAAGACTTAGAGTTCCCGAGCTCTAGTAAAAATAAAAAGGGGAGAGAAAGAAGAATAAGGTTTCAGATGCGAAGGGAAAGAGTATGTCTTCTTCAGGGGAAGCTTCCATGGATGAGATGGAGAAATTTGAGGCTACTGGGAAGGATATTAAGGGGGATATAGAGGACATGGGGGATGAAAAAAATGAGAATACTGAGGTGGAAGGAAAAGAGGATAAAGCTGGAAAAGATGAGGACTCTACTGAGGATATTAGGGAAGAACTTGTTATGGAGCTAAATCCCAACCAGGGAACTAAAATGTCATTATTGACCTTGACCCTTCTTATATGGAGAAAGCTTTGGAAAATAAGGAGGATCAACAAGAATGGGTGGAAATGCCTAAAAATATGGATAAGGACACAAAACATGAGAAGGATAATGAGAAAACTCTTATGAAGGACATCAAGCCTGAGAGCCACATGGATGAGGGTAACCAAAATAGCGAGGACAAGATGGAAGGGGAGTTTTATGATATCTTGTATACTCTTGAGATGCTTCCTAATGAAAATAAAGGTAATGATTTTAATAAAGATGCTGATAAGAGAGAGGATTTTGTGTCTATGATAATGGAGGATCACACAAATAAGGAGGATTTGACTTTGGAATTTTTACACAACCAAAGCTAGAGCCCTCTTTTCTTCGAGAAATGAAAAATGGTACTATCAAGAGATTGAGAAGCTTAGGACATGGAATACTGACCTTGAGGCCAAGTATCAAAATCTGTATGAAAATACTAGAAAACTTGCTCGAGCATTCCATGGAGGGTATGAAGTCCTCTACCAGTAACCTTCATTGTCTAGTTGACATGCTGGAGAAGGACTAGTGGGAAGTTGTGCAGAATCCCAATACTAAGGAGAAAGGCCCTAGGTCTAGAACTAGAGAGAAGATGAGCCATAACACCTCTTCCAAAAAGGAGATTATGGGGCTTGAGGAGAATCTGCAAAAATGATAGAGATGGAGAAAAATATGGAAGACTTCATCGATATTCTGAAAGGGTGGCAGTAATTGGTTTGTTTTGTTGGTTCTCTTTCTTTTTCCTTTCATGTTGGTTGTTGGTGGTTTGGGGTATTCGCCCCCCTTTCTATTTTGGATTCTCTTTTCTATTGAACTTATTGTCTAGTCTATTATGTAACTCTTTAGGTTTCGAGTCCCTATAAAACCCATTTTTTCTTAAATTTCAAAATGACCTAAATTATTTACAGTAATATTTTTATGTAACATTTTATATGGGATTAGTTTTCTAATGTTTCAAATGATTGAAAGTGTTTGTTACATTTTACATTAACAAAATTTACATATGTAAATTTAATCTATTAAACATGAAAAAAATGAATGATATTTATAATTTAAGCATATTTATATGTGTGTATACACAAATCGTGCATTTATACAACTCACATAAACAAAACATAAATACATGGTTAGTTATTGTAGGTTAGCTAGGTTTGAAGTATGGTTCAACTAACTAGGTTAACTAAATTTCACTAGGTTAACTAAATTAAGTAGGTTTGAAGTATGGTTGATTAGGTTAACTAAGTTTGACTAGGTTAATTAGGTTGAAAAGGTTAACTATGTTTGTTCAAGTATGATTAACTAGGTTATCTAAGTTTGACTAAGTTAACTAAGTTTAAAATATGGTTAATTAGGGTTAAAAGTAATTTTGAATAGGTTTGAATTATGGTTAACTATGTTAACTAAATTTTAATAAGATAGCTAGGTTTAACTAGGTTAACTAAGGTTAACTATGGTTAACTAAGGTTACCTATGGTTAACTAAGTCAACTAGATTTCAAGTATTGTTAACTAATGATAACTAAGTTTAAATAAGTTAACTATGTGTTAATTAAGGTTAATCAGATTAACTAGGTTTACTATATATCATTTAACCAAAAAAATTACATTATAAAACATGTTAATTAATTTTAACAATCTAACGTAACTAGAAATTATCCTAAAAAACATTAAATAAATTAATATGTATATATGTCAATCTAAAAACTTGAAAAAATTTAATTTTTTTTTAAAAAAAACCTACTAGGTCTGGCTGAAGGTCTCAAAATCGCTATACAATATCTAGAGGCTGTTACAGTTCAAATGAGTCACTTAGTGCTATTTTGAGAATATATAGTTTTTCTCTATTTCAGCCAAAATCTTTTTTGGCCAAAACCAGTTCGACCGAACTAGTTCAGCCAAAATTATGACACCACATTGACACCACCTGGCATCACCTGCCACCACGTGGATGCCACCTATATTCGGCCGAACATGGTTCAGTTGAAACTGCTTTCTACCGAAACAAGTTGGTTGTCCTCTATTTGACATAGGTTCGTACTTTTACCCTATGGCCTTGCTTAAATTTAATGGCAAAGTCCATGTTGTAAGCACCTAAATGATACTAGGTTCAAATCTTCCACAATACAAAAAAAAAAGATTCTTAAAAAAATAATATATGTAAAAATCTAAAGGGAAGAAAAATATAAATTATTAGAAATTAGAGATTAATAACCATTTACAAAAATATTGATAATCTATTGAATCCACAACATTGCCTCCATGAAAAAATAGAGTTGATTATAGTCATGAAAAATCCAACCTATTAGGGAAGCATAATTTATTTGGTTAGATTTGTAAGAAGATGTGGATATTGACCACACAACCAATATTTCAATTAATTCTAAAAATAGGTATGAAAATCCAAGGTAAGATATTGAAACTTTTTGGATTGAAAACTCTAAAATGAATTGTAACAATATCCTTGGGTTCTTTTGTTATATCTTTTGTTTTTAACAATAAAAATAGCAAAACAAGGGTTTTATCCCTTACAACCATAGCCTAAAGGTGTAGAAACCAAAACAACTAAATTTACAAGGTCAAGTATCAACCATTGATAGAAGACTTGCAGCGCAACTAGTAACCCATATCTAGAATGGGTAGACAACTCACCCCCCAAAAAAGGAGGAGAATGAGGGATTTCAAAGTAATTCTTTCAATGTTGATGGATAACTATTTAGGCGATGGACAATTATTGCCAACTATCAGAATAATAAGCACTTTAGTCAGGGTAATGTTGATAGAGTGGATTTTGTGTCTATGGGAATGGATGACCTACATGATAAAGGGGATTCATCTTTGGGTTTTTGACATATGCTAAAGCTAAATCCCTCTTTTCTTTTAGGAATGAAAATTATTATTTTTAGGAGATTGTGAAGCTTAAAACCCAGAATAAGGATTTGGAAACCAATTATCAAAGCCTGTTGGATAAAATTTATAACAGGGGTAAGGACTATTCTCAGGACTTTTGTGACCCTGTTAAACTTCTTGCTAGGATTGAGTGCATTGAAAAAATGGTAGAGAACCTGCTCAAGTATTCTATGGAAGGCATGAGATCTTCTACCAGTAATCTCCACAGGCTGGTTGATATGTTGGAGAAGGAGTGGGAAGCCATGTAGACTCCCAACACTATTGGGAAAGGACTAGGAGCCAGAACTAGAGCGAAAAAGAATTATGACACTTGTACAAGCAAGGAGATAATGAGGCTCAAGGAGAATTTGAAAAATAGGACAGAGCTAGAGAAGAAGATGGAATAATCCATCCAAACTCCGAGAGGATGGTAGTTCCCGGTTTGCTTTTCTATTTCCTTTTTTTTTTGGTTTTCTATTTGGGTCATTGATGTTTGTCTGGGGTGTTTTTTGTCCCCCTTTTTGTTTTAGTTGATCCTTCAGGTCTGCTTATTGAATATTTAAATGTATCTTGAACTCTTTGGTTTCAAGTCCCTGTAAAACATGTTTTTGCTTAATTTTCAAAACTATCTAGGCGACACTTTCATAAGGGTCCCCATTACAAAGGGAAGGTGGTGGAACCCTCAAAGAGAGAGAATCAATACCAGCAACATGAACAGAGTGTTGATAATGTTGAACCTCCACAACCATAAGCTGAAGTAGATCAAGAGGAGAAACAATTGAAGAAGGGTCCCCTTTTCCAAAGGGGACCGTATCAACAACAACATGTGGAGACAAATCCATAAGGAATGAGGAGGCCAGAATAGTAGGAGCAGCTTGGGGGGAGACATTATTGACCTGTAAAGAGTCATCTAAGGAAGATTCCAAGGCTAGAATAGTCAAATGATCATCATTTGCATCCTTCCACCAAGTGGAAACACCTTTATGTTATATAAGAAAGAACAATCTATAACCATATGACCAGTAGAGAAGCACTTCCTACATCAAAAGGGGAGTCTGTCAAAATTAAGTGATTGAGTACATGGTTTATCCCCGTCCATGAGAACTACATCCTCGAGAAGAGATGTACATATGTCAATGTCAACCAAAGTATGAGAAAAGGTAGAGAAACTAACTGAAGCCATAGCCTCATCCTCCTTTAAGAAACAACCAATAGAGTTGTCTTTCTAATTTGGAAGTTTGATAGATTTGTAGAGCACTTCCATTCTTGTGACATAAATTTGGCAAGAATCAAGTGAAGCATCCTTCACTAATTTGTGCACAACAACATAGCTACTTGGTAGATCAATCTCACTTGGCAATGGTTCGATATTTCCAAGTTTCAAATATTAATAGATATTTTTTAATAGTATTGGAAACTAAGATATCCTTTTTAGATACTTGATCTTAACACTCAATATGGAATGCTAATTTTTTTTATTTTTTTTTCAAACTAAAATGTGCCAATTATAAGATGTTGCTTCCATCAGAAAAAGTAGGGGCATTTGATCAGTTTACCTTTCATTTTAACTCTTTTTCTTTACATTTTCCCCTAATTTACTCTTTTTCTTTACAACTTTCCCAGTAATTCCAAATATCTATCCAAAGGGTATGGCTTCTTTGAAATTTCAAAAATTTCCCTATTGCAAGCCACATTTGTGAGGCAAAACTGTAAAATCATTGTTTTCCAAAGTATAAGATACCCAAGAACAAGAAACACAATCCTAGAAGGTGCCCTACTTAATTTTGAAGTAACGAGTCACAAAAACACATCTCCATTTAAAATTTATTTCTTTCAAGTCAATTCTAGTAAAACTTATAACAAAGAATCTACCTCTAGAGTTTGAATTAGTTGAGAACATAACTTAAAGGTCCAAAATACTACAAGAATCTATCTCTGTAAAGTTAACATGATTGAGATCCCATCTTTTGAGGTTAAATAAACTAACTATTCTCAGGTGATATGAAATCACTTCATTAGCATCAATGTCAACTACAAGGTAGCATAAATGGCTTCCCTACAATGCACTCCAAGACCCAATTATAGAAGCCATACACAATATTATTTTTCATATGGGTAACTATAATTAAGATTATATTTATTGGCACATATTCCCAATGGACAAGGGTTGTAGTTGTGGTGTAACATAGAGATGATCAAGCCTCAACCATAGCCCTTGATCTTAAATTTGTAGTTGCAATCAAATAGACATGACCCTTTATAAAGCTTATCTCTTTATAATTTCCAAAATCTGCCCTATGGAACACATAGTAGATATTGGAACCCTAGTTCAGATAGGGTTCGAACGAGATCCTAGTTCAGGTCTGGTTCATCATGAGGGTTCAGACATGGTTCAAACCCATGCTAGGTGGTTCATCCAGGCCGAACACAAGTTGAATCAAGGCAGACTCAGACAAACCTACAAGTGCGAACCAAGTACATTTCCACTAAGAAACATTCTATAATTTAGTGCACATGAAACAATTATTACAAAATTTGAATAAGAACTTTAACATTACAAAACAAAATTTGCTGAAGTTTAGATATTTATTACATCAAATTAAACTAGCCCTCAAGATTTCTTCCTGTGAAATTTTTATATCCAATTGCCAATAATAACCCCTGTTTGATTAATTGTAGGCTATCTAAAGTGATAAATTATATTTTAAACATTAAACAATATCTTTGATAGGTGAAGGGAGTTGCAAGCTACTTTTTTAACATTTTTCAGGTAAGATGTTAATTAAAAACAAACAAGCTCTCTATATAGTGAAAAAGTAATAAGCATTTGAGGACTTGGAAAACGAAAATGTTATTGGTGCAGCTGATCCCATTAGCATTGACACTATTTGTGAATCAACTAAAGTCTTTGATGATGATGAAGAAGAAGACGAGGATTTAGATTATCCATTAGATGATTGAAACTTAGTATAAAGTTCCAATTGTTGAAAGTCAAAACAATAATACTTGAACTCAATATTATTATTTTAATATTTTGATATTTAAATGATGCTATGCTTACAAGTTTATGATGTTTTTGTTGTTTTTATGATACTATATAACATTCTAATCTTAATTCATTCTTCTAGACTGTATATGTTTTTGTACTAACAAACCCAAACCCATTTCAAAATTTTGTCATACTGGAACAAACTGATTCTTCAAACTCAAACTTGAACCCCAACCCAAACCAACAATTTACTTGATTTTATTTTTGCCCAAATCAGTGCTTTGGATGGGCAACATCAATAGAGACCTGATAAAAATCTATTCAGAATGGCTCTGAATCTCAATGCTTGCAGGAACGCGTTTGGATTGAAATATCATAGCTAATTCTATGACTTGAATTTATAATCAATTGTCTATAAACTAAATCAATGGAAATAAAATCTCAGATTTCATTAATGAGTTTCTCCTCTGCATTATGTTTTCTTTCATGATACCAAAGCTAATAATAGATGATCCTAAAGAGCCTGGAGAGAGTGTTGGTCTCAAAATAAGCCGCTCAGAATGCAATTGCATGCCAAAAACGACTAGTAAGCACCAACTTGCAAATGAAGCATATAAATTTGACTGCAGTTGTAGACAATAAGTTGTGCGAGAGTGTACGAAATGCCTAGAAAGTCTTTGAACTCTGTCCAGCTAGTTTTGATCTATAAAATAGTTATGTTTGTTGTATGTTTAGGGTAAGCTGTGTAGCCTATGAACTGGGAAGCCATTTTGAAAAAAAAAAAACAATAATAGTATCTGTGTTTTGTTGTGTGAGAATTTTCTAAAGCTTCCAATCTGAGTGAGGGGAGTGAGGTGGCTGTATTACGTTTGCATTGTAAAAATTTGAATTCTATTGCCCTTAATCAGTTCTATAGGGAAGGAAAGTATTTTTCTCAATTGTGTCATTAAGGTATGTTTAAATTGAAGGGGGTTTATGTAGTGTTTGGCCGAGGTATCTGGAATAAAGAAACCTTAATTGGGGCAAATAAATGATTAGAGAAAATTAAACTGCAGTGTTTTTTTTGGGTCTCACACCGAGATTCTTCTGTATAATCGCTAACTGTAAAAATATGTAGCATCTGGATCTATGCTACAGAGATGTCGATGACGTCAGCTTAGCTGCCATAGCAAATAGTGTAAATTTTCTTCGTCACTTGAGCTTGATGACATGTGAGTCTGTTAGTGATACGAAGAGTTTTTAAAAAAATTAAGGAAGTCACCTGCCAGCCGTATTTTATCAAAGAAAATTGCAGTCGCCAAAGTCCAGATCACAGATCTGTCATTATTTTAAAGAGCATGCTGGTGGTGAGCTGGTAGCATGTGCCTGTGTTACTGAGTTTGAAGAATGTTGTTAAAATGTTAAAGATATCTTTCAAGAGGTTGGGTATTAATTTTGTTCAGTCGTTCATAATATTTTGGTGGCTGTGGTAATGAGGTCAGTTTTAAACAATGTACTACTAGCAATTGTACTTTAGTGTGCAATGGGTACGTCGTAGAGGTATGAAAGGTCAATTAAGTATTTGTGTCTTTTTTGTCTCTCCCTCTCATCTTCTTTATATCTTCTTATCTCTCTATCAATCGATGTCACCATCTATATATGTTTCTATTTCTTCCTGTCCATCTCTCCCTCTTTGTGTCTCCCTCTATATATCCCTAGATCTCTTTGTATATTTATCTCTTGCTCTTGCTCTATCTCTATCTCTCTATTTGTTTTTCTCCTATCCTCTCACTCTATTTTCATCTCTATTTCTATCTTCCTCTCCCCTCTCCATATCTAAACACAACACCCTCTCTCATTCTTTCCTTATGTCTCCTCTATATATATTTATCTCTACCATCTTTACCCCTTTACCCACCTCCCTCAAAAGTTGTAACCTAAAATACCTAAATTTCTAAAATGGAAAATAAGTTAATATCATTGTGCCGAATGACAAAAAAATACATGTCCAACAAAAATTATTGCACCACAACTAAGGACAATCCATTTTTTTAGGATTTCTATTATTGAAAAGTAGGCAATTGCATAAATAAGTACATGATCATAAATTGTTCTCCCCTTAAGTTATTTATACAACGCGTAACCCTTTTCTCTCTCTTGAACACATAATGCTCTAAGCAAATAGAGATTTGGATTGCAAAATAGTAGACAACAAATAAAAAATAAATACTTCTAAAATATATATAACATTTTCAAACTTTTTGTTTTCTTAGGATCACATTCCCTTTGGAGTACACTCAATTGTTCTATTTGGTGACTTGGGACAACTACCACCAGTTAAAGACATCCCAGTTTATGCTTCAAATTCCTATGGTGAAACACCATAGCACAACTTCAAAGCTATTGTGACACTGAAAAAATATTTCTCCAAATTGGAGATAGTCCAATTCAAATTCAATTCCAAGCACTGCTTTGAAAGTTATGGAATGTAACACCTACAATTGCATATTGGAAGCTTCTAATGTCACGGTCAAGTTCCAAACTCACCTCAAAAGAACAAACTCTTCTTCTTTCATCTATACATATTTTTACAATAAATGAAAGTGTGTTACTCCATAACAAGTGCATTTTTTGATAGATAAAAATAGCAAGAGGGCACTGGCCCAGGAACAAAGGGACTAGAGGTGCATTAAAAGAATGTTAATGGCACTAGTCAAAAGCATTACAAGAGCAGTTTAATAAAAGAATAAACCAAATCTAATCTGCCTCTATCAAAAACAAAAACCACAGTACTTTTCAAAAAGATTAAACCAAAGTATCTGAAGCGAATAGTAGCAATTATCATAATAGTAATAAGCCACGCAGGGCTATACCAAGGACTAGGCAAAATAACCTTAAAATCAAAAACAAAACAGGGGCACTGGGGGCCATGCCCAGACAAAAATAAAAACCTCATGAGCACCAGCAATTAGTTATTTCCACCCAGATGTTTGGACATCAGGGTCCTGGCCCACTCCTCCTGCAGGAACAGGAAGAGATCCTTATTGTCCTCATCCGCCTCCAGACTGCCACCCGCTAGCTTTTCTTGCATAGTGCAGAGGGTCATAGCCGAAGCATGCATGACCTTCAGCGCAAATTTGTTAGTCATCCTATAGTGAAGCTTTAGCTCTTGTAGGTCCTGCTTAATGTCCACAATCTCTTTATTTAGGTCAAAAAACATCTACTTTAGGGTGCCTTTAAGACTATCTTTGCCAGCCAGAACCCCTAGATTGTTTTTAGTAGTGGGGGGATTTTCCTAGTTATCATGGGGTAAAGTCAGAGGTAGGGTAGGGTGGGAAGTCTCCATGGTTTGTTGAGGGTTGAGAGAGGAAGTGTTACCAGCCCTAATCGGACTCATGTGATCATCAAAAGAGCCCTTCATGGACTCAGTGGAGTGAGAATCTTTTTCAGACAAGAATTGCTCTCTAAAGACTAATTCCAATATTTTGGTTTTACACTGCTCCTTCGCAATTCTGTTAGACCTTTGGCGGCCTGAGCTACCTAATTCCAATTCCAGCTTGACCTGGCTCTCCAACAACCTCCATTTTTTGGGCTTTTGTTCAGTCTCAAGAGTACTGTCAGACTCCTTCTGATCTTTAGTCTCCAGAGACTCAGAGACATGGGACTCCTCCTGCTCCTCCCTCCTGTTGAACAGTTTTTTAACACATTTTTAATGGGTTCTACCCTCTTTAGGAACAAGATCAGACTCTTGGATAACTTGGATGGAATGGGAGGTGGAGCGAGTGGGGTTTTCAGTTTTGGACGGGGAATCCTCCTAGCCAATCTCTTGGATAATTGGGGGCAAGGGGGTTGGGGCACAAGGTAGATAGCCTTGTGGAAATGGTAAATACAGAGGAGGAGGCCTTGATGGAGGATAGGGATTGATTTATTAGGGTTCTCTTTAATATCTAAAATATTACTTTCTATGGAATGCACGAGGTAGAAGGGAATGGAAATTAAGTTCTTATTTCTAATGTGATTCATAAAAGGTAAGTGGTAGTAGTAGAACACCGTAAACTTACCTTTGAGGGTGAAATATTTCATCACAATGAGACAAAGCTTCGGCCATAACTCCAAAAGATCTTCCCAGCTGAAACCCCCTTGCTTCTTGATAGGATTCTCTCCCTCCTTGAAAAACTCATTGAGACTGGTAGGGTCAGGCATCCGACTGGTCTTTTTGTAATTTCTCCCTTCCATAGAAAGGCCCGTCACCTTAGCAATGACCTCCTCATTGAGCTGGAAATGGATGCTCCCAACTGAGACACTCCTATTATTCTAGGACAAGACAAATTGTTTGGATATCCTCTCATCATGCCCACCTTTCATGCGCTCCATGAAACCCCAAATACCTCTCTCTCTGCAATAGTGGGTCACCAAAGGGTCGGAGGTGAAGGTCTCATTGATCTTTTCAGTTCGATGCGAAGGGTGTTGCCTCCCATGTCAAAACTATGCATCACCTACATCCGAATATCTAGAGAACCAAAGGGCCGAGCTTCTTAACAGGTAATATAAAACCAGTTGTTTTGGTTTGGCCTTTTCGAGAGAAGGTTATACTCAACCGGCTGGCCTTGGGTGAATTTTTGGGAGACGAGCTCTGTACCACAATATCTAATTGATCTCTAGGTGCCATTATTAGCAATAATGCCAGGGCTGCACTTGATGTCCTTGTTAGCCAGGTAAGCCCACCGATTCGGACAACAATTTCATGTTTCTATCTTTAGTAAAGTCATTTTCCCTATCCAATGCATAACAACTTAAAGGATTACCATGCTCAAATCCAGTCAAAGGACAACTTCAATCTAAGATCCACTTATGTATTGGACAAGAGGTCATACTCTGCACAAATTTATGGTTACAAAATGGACTTATCAATGGTACACTTGGACAAGTCAAAGCAATTGTATACAGTGAGGTTGAAAAGCCATCTCAAGTTCCCTTGTTTGTCGTTGTTGAATTTAAAATGTCAATGGGCCCATCATGGGACAACAAAACCCAAAATATATGAATTAGGTGAAACAATACCACTTATTGCAAAAAAATGTACAAATCCAAAGTTGATGAAAACAAAACATGTATTATTTGTTAAAATACATTCCATGCATTATTTGTGATATTTATTCAATACTTACAAAATTGGTTGTCCGTATGCAATTGTGGATATATATAAAATGGTGCAACATAATATGATTTTAAGTTGTAATTTTATAATAGTTAGATTTCCTTACTCAATTAAATATTTAATACAAAGTAATTGTATTTTAATGAATTGTTCTTTTTATAATATTCAGTTTAATCTTAAATACATTAACTCAAATATTATAAATATAATCAATATGGAGATTTAAATATAAATTATTGAAATGTTTAAATATATAGTTTCTATTGGTGTATAATTTTTATACTATTGAAAGATATTTTATTTTAAGTATTTTATATTTAAAATAAATATTAAAATTTAATTTGTTTTATTTTTTATTATCATTAATTATTATAATGAATGAGTGAGGGAAATGAGAATGATAAAAACACACTAGAATTAAGTTATCATTACTTTACAATAAAGTCTTAAATCAAAATTGTTCTAATATAGTACTTAAATTGATGTATTACAATTAGAAAAAAAAACTAATATGTTTGTGTATATCAAATTTCTAAGTTTTCATACACAATTAAAATAGGAAAAATAAAATAAAAAATAACCAAACAAATTTCAATAATATCCTATATTGAAAAAATATAAGGAATTCACATATTATTAAAAAAATAAAAAAATAAAAACACACTTCTTATTTAAGTATGTTAAATTCCTATTTGTCAAACACTATATGTGATTATAATTATCTTTATCCAAACTCTAAAATAAAATTACACTCTTAGGTGAAAGATATAATTTAAAAAAAATATCATTTTTATAACATTATATTCCTCTTCAAAAGTGTTTGTATGCAATTAATTAATTTTAAATGTAATTAATCATTACTGACTAAAAGGGAAAAAAACAATTGCCCCTTCCAAATAACTATTATTATTATTAACCATTAAAAAATACTTGACTCAACTACTTCAAATTGGTGGAGGCTATTCCTTCATACCCTAGAAAGTTTAGATTTCATAACTAAGGGCAGGTCTCCAAGCGGTTGCTAAGCTTATTTTGGCTAGCAGCTGCTGCTCAACATTTCTAGCAACAATTTGTGGAGTTGGTGGCCCCATGATTACTCATTTTTGTTGCTTATTTCTTAGCAGACATCTAAAATAGAATGTTTAAATGAAATTTTAATAAAAAAATTTGTAGATAGATGTTTTGAGAAAAAATAGGAGACAATAAAAGAGAGGGAAGATATCTTGTGGAGCCATATGTCATTTTTCTCAATAAGTAGCCATTGCTTATTCCAGCCCCTCCTTTTTTTCAAAGCTTATTTTTAATTGTTAAGCAGTGGCTACTCCACAAAAATAGGGATAGATTCCAAATTATCCTTTTCCCGTGATTAAAAAATGGCATGGGAACACTCCAGCTGCTTAAATTTAAGCATAAATTGTACTTAAGCAGCCACATGGGGACATGGGGTAAGCTTGTGAACTTCTGGCAAAAGTGCGTGAGTTTATTCAAGCCTAGAATTTCTAAGGAAGCTTCCCAGTGAAGCTATTTTTAAAAAATATCTAACCATACGAGCTCTCTTAGATCACCAATACTCGCTTGAACTTTTCCCTTTAATAGATTTCTTGACAAATCCAGCCGAGTCACAGACTTGAGCATGTTAATTGAAGGTGGAATGCTGCCACTCTTAGTAATCAGTTGTTTCCTTTAATCAAATCCTTCAATCTTCTTTCTCCTTCGACTAGAGCCGGTATGATGTTAGATATATGTTGTCTGATAGATTTAAGTAATCAAGGCAGCTCTTGAGAGACGAGAAGGTACCAATAATATCATCAAGAATTTTTAGGAAGGATTCGTATAGTTGATTGGAGTGGAGATCGACAGTGCTAATGACCTGAGAAAATGACACTTCTGAAAGGTTTGATTTCGGGTAATTGTTGGACAGAAAAACTCTTTCCAGTCATGACATATTTGTGAAGATGTCACTGATTTATCTAGTGAGGTTGTTCTCGGAGAGATCGATTGACATGAACATGGAGGTCACCAAGGGTTTGCAATCATCCTTTTTGTGAATATCATACAATCATAGCATCCCATTAGGTGACATCTCTATCTAGACATTTTTCAAACAGTTGATTGCGCCTTGTCTATACTTTTAAATTTTGCATACATGTCTACCAGGACAATTGCAAATACAAAAGAGAAATCAATGCATTATCTTTGAAGTATGTCCATTTCAAAGCTCTTTGGCACATGCAGACATGATGTTGGCAAAGGTTGCAAAAACTGGCTTCACACCTGCCAATTGCAATTGCTTGAACATTTCTAAAGCCTATTCAACAACAACATTTTGTGCATTACCTGCAGTCAAGGGATTCCATGAATGGATTGTAGATTAATAGATTTTAGGGTCAACAAAAATATACAGGGGGCCTTGTTGTTTTCCATTCATCACTATTGCAAGTGCAAGCCCTTCTGTAATTTCTATTTCCCAATCAAGGATTGCTTCCCACACCTCATCTTGAAATTAATATTTTCTTTGATAGGTCACAGATATGTTAACAGTGATATTTGAATGGTGGGACAGAGATGGATATGGTAAAAATTTTATGCCCATGTTTTGATTTTTCTTGGATACGCATACAGTGAAATTTATAGGAATCAAAGGCTCTATCACCGTCGCCATCTAATCACGTGCATTTTGACAATGACACCTTCATTGCACAGTGCAAAATTACCTTTTATTTGTCTCATCCATGTAAACAAGTTAGTTACAATGAACAGTAAGGATTTCTCTGATGGTAGTCATTTTCTTTTTTGGCTATTACAACCGTTAATGACACAAAACAGGTCGGGGCTTCCCAAAATGGAAATGCCTATGATGTAATAATTAGTCATGAAGACTGAATTAGTGGAAGACTCTTGGAAAGAGATCAATCTATTGTAAATTGTGAAGATTGTGAGAATTTGTGAAGTCAAGAAAGTTTTCTATTATGAATGGACATATGTATTTTGGGTAAATGTTTGAGTACCGGTCACTTTTGTTAAAAGGCAAAACTGAAGTATGTATCATTCCCAAGTTGTTGTAAGGGATGCATTATCGATTGTATTCTAGACCCTAAAAATTTTGAGTTTAATGAATTGATGAACCATGCATTTGAAAATGATTCTTATACAACTAGCAAGTACAATGGTTGGGTACCTTTGTATCTCAATAGATGGATAACTTTTTATATGGACTCAATAATCAATTTTGATGTAGGTACAAAAGGTGAAAAGCCCAAAGTGATGATTGTTTCTCAGTCATGATGGTTTGTGGTTATTGGAACCATGTGTGTACTAGGTTTATAGTAACCTGAAACTACTTGTACTTGAGGTTTGTGGTTATGTCATAACCGCTTTTTCGACTCCTAAATCCATGCCCAAAAGTAGTAGATTTTTATGGTTTAAATCTTTAAGAAGTCATTGTGTATGAGGACAACTGAATGTAGACTTTGTTGACTGCTAGTATATCGGAATTGAAGGTGGAAGAATGAGATCTGTTACCATAAAAGATTGACCTAACTGTGGGTTCCAACTTTTTGTGTTGCACATTGAAGATGAGTACTAATGCAACTATGAGTGGTACGTGGGAAAAGGGGATTGTGCGCCACGGATTTTGGAAGGCAGTGCATAGGATTAAAATAGGAGAAAGGATGCGGATGAGGGAGTTCTTACGCAATAGGAAAAAGAGTGGATTGTTAAAAAGAGAGAGATTGTTGCTGAACATCGGGGGAATTTTTACACAACAAGGAAGGGACTTTTTACACAGCAAGGAAGGGGATTTTTTTTTTACACAACAAGGAAGGGACTTTTTACATAGCAAGGAAGGGGATTTTTACATAGCAAGGAGGAGGCTTTTTCTGGCTTCAAATAGGGCACGAATAGATCCAGGTTCCACATTATTTTTGTTGTTATTTTCTCCTTATTAATTGGGTGCTCTTGTGTAGTAGAGTTATTCATTAATTGTTGAAATAGTAACATATGTTAGAGGATGAAACACATTTTAAAAAAAATTGTTTAGAATGAAGTCTGAATCCGCAAATGGCAATATTCTTTAGGCTCCTTCCTTAAATGAAAGTCTATTTTGTTTATAGTATCAATCATCCCGTTAGAGATTCTACTTCAGCTTGCTTTTAGTGTCAGATTACTTCTTATTGCTTGGACATTGTATTTGACTTGATCTCGGTCTACCCTCATGTTAATAACTTCCACGAACTAGTCTTTTGTATTTGAAGATTGTTGATAGGATCCTTAGACCACACATTTCTCAAGTGGGTATTGCGCTATTCCCTATTTCCTATTTAGAAATTTTTTTTTGATACATGCTAAAACCAGATGTGTTGATTTATATATATTGGCATATATGTGAACTTTGCTAAAACTTCTTTTAGTATCCCAGTATAGCTTCATAGTTATGCCTACTTTGTAGCCAGTAGAGGCATTTCTATTCTTTGTATATCACTATTCGAAAAGTTTTAGATTCCTCTTGGTGTGAATCAGGTCTATAGGAGAAGAATCTAAGTCTGCAATGTCTTCTCTATTCAAGGCTTTCTGTCAGAGAATTTGCTGGTAAAATCCATGGTTCCACTTGCGAACAAATGTTTGAAAGTTTCTAAACTTGTTGAACAAGTCGATCCTCTTCCTGCACGCCATGCCTGAGACCCCACTATCTTCTAGACATTTTGTCAAAACTGTTCGAGCACCTGGTTATATTTTTCCTTGTCTGTGTGTGCAAATAAGATGTGTGAGCTGCAAAATTGGAAACAAGGAAGTCACTCTTTTATTGTAGAAAAGTTAGAGCCACCCTGTTAAGTAATAGAAAAGGGATTTTATATTTATGAAACTGTATGTTATCATTATCTACTGCAGCTCCATGGGTGAGAGTTTAACTTTGAATGTGTTCCATTTATTTCCCTATCAACCATATATTTTTTTCCTTCACATGAATTTCATGATTTTCCCTCTTTTCTATCTGTATTTGATACTCTAATGTTTTGATTTTAGTTTTCCCTGCAAGGCTGCTATTTGGTTTTGCAGTATGGTCTGCTGCCAATAATATGTTTATTTTCTTGGCAGTATGATGTGTATTGATAGGGCTTGTATCATGTTTCTGAGTAGTATCATATATCACTTGTGTAGTTTTAGTGACTGAAGAATATGATTTTCTTTCCACTAGAAGCACCGCTATTGACAGAGAACTTTGTGTTTGTTTTCATTATGTATATATTCTCAAAATATATGTAATTATAATTGCTGAGTGTGTGGATTGAAATTTTACCGGAGTTAAAACAATCTATTAATCTTTTGTGTTAAGTGCTTTATTTTTGCTTCAGTATTATTTTGTTTTAGTGAGTGTGCATCATACTACATAATTAATGTGTTTATTTGTGTATGTTCATTTAATCTTTGTAAGATATCTTGGGGAAAGGGTGCCGAATATGGGTCACAAAGAAGGGTAAAATGTATTTGTTTTTACCTGCCAGTAGAAATTTGGTCTTTTATGCTTAGGCCTAAGCTTGTAAACACATAAACGAATTTGTGTTGGTTATGTACTTTCTCTCTACCATATCTATGTTTGTACTGCTTTGTGTGTGATAAAGTAGCTAGATCACAACATGCACCAGATTCTTTCCGATCCACCTGTGTCAATTTGATAAATCACTCACGTAGGGTCGGTGAGCTCTTCATTTCAGGATGAGCCCCGGGGGAGCTAACCACTCCGTGGTTGGGAAAAATAAATGCCTGGATCACATTTCCATCTCAAGTTATGCAGATGAACGATAGACTATTCAATGGCATAGGAGATAGAAATATGTAGATGGACGTCTGACAGTCCGATGGCGTGTATTTAGATATCTTGTACTTCTTCGACCTTTGGGTCATGTGCTTTATTGTATGTAAAATTATATGTTGACATTTATGTTCGACAGTATGGTCGACATATTTCTTGTATAATTTTACTCTTGTTGTGTATTTCAACAGTTTGGTCGAACCTTCATATATTATGGCAAGAATATTTGACTTTATTTTAAATTGATGTAATCTCTGTAAATGCAAAAGATAATATATGTCTTGGAAAAGTCTTTATTTACCTTCAAACCTGTTATGCTTTTCGAATTTTTGGGTTTTCTGTTCTTTAGCTTACGTGTCTCTTATGTGTGATTTTCGGTTCTTACAGGTTAGCCGAGACCATTTGAGTGCAAAGTTTATGATTAGCTTGAAACTGCTTCAAAAATTGTATCAGTCGTAAAAACCCAAAATGATTATGATGAGGGGAAGCAATACATTAAAAGATAGAACTTGTATGTATGGTACTTAAAATTTTTAGACCCAAAACCATCTTTTTTAAATTGCAAAAGGATATCTAAAAAAAAAAAAAAAAGAGAAGTTGATAAATAAATTGAAAGGTATGGCGACCGTTGCAAGCTTCCGCAAATACACTAACAGTTTCCATGAGGAGAAAAGATACTAGAGATGGAAGGGAAAATGGCCCTTAGAAAGGAAGAAGGAAATAGACCAGAGAAGTCGATGGCCTCACATCCAGGAGAAGAATTGGAATGCAGACTGCGACAAGCAGGGAATCTCCCAGATACTTCACTCTCGTCAATACATCAGAACTCAACCGTTCCAACATAATAAAATAGAGTTCCATCTGCATAGGGGATCCCATAATAAAAATGGGTCTTTTTTTAAGTCTTCAAAAAATGGGTTCAACCTTGCAACAGGGAGAGACAATACTCTGAATCCCAACTTACTACCCATATTCCCAACATCTTCAAGGGGCATTCCAATCAATCATCCTCTGCCAAAAAAAGCTTGGACGGACACTTATTGGAAGATTCATAGAAGAAGATTTGCCCTATTAGGGAACCTGAATCGGAATCCCCAGAGTTGGGGAACTTCTAAAAAATGGTTTCAGATTTGGAGACCAATCCACAAGGAAGATACCCGAAAGGGATTCAATGAAGCTCCATTGGACCAGGATGGGGAAGGAAATAAGGTAGATTCTTTACATATTGCAATGGAGAAGCCAGTATCAACAAGGGACCAAACTCCTTCGATCACCTTTCCGGAGGAAATGCTAGCTGAGAGGAAGACATACCTCTTCAAATATGCAATCATTTGCAAATTCTGGGAAATCAACATGGAATATGGTGTATTCCATAGTTGGGTATCTACAAACTGGTCAAATTCTGTCCAGATTTACTCTTTAGATAATGAACTAGGATATTTTTTGGTCATTTTTTAGGATAAATCATCTCGAGACAAGGTCTTCCGAAACAAAAAATGGTTCTACAAATCGCAGGGTCTACACATGCAATACTGGACGCCCAACTTCAATAGCAAGGATAATGTCATCAGGCTCATACCCAAGTGGATCACACTACAAAACTTACCTATGGAATATAGAGGAAAAGAGATCATTCATATACTGGCTAATAAAATAGGAATTTATCTCGACCATCACATAGATTGCTCTTCTACTTCGGTAAAGATATGTTTGCTTGCAAGTCTAGAACGGGAATTCCCTGCTTCAATTAAAATTATTTCAAAACAAGGCAATTGGATTCAACTCATTACCCAAGGGGTCAAGAATCTTCCCATATTTGAGAAAAGACACTAGGAGATGGAGGTGGATAAAATAATTAGGGAGCTCCATTCAGGTTTGGCAAGAGATCAAGAAGTGTATACCAATCTCTCATTTTCTCATTAAGAAATGGAGATGGCCGGAGACTTACATTCAGAAGCTATAGAAGTTTCAGAACAGTCACGAAACCACAATGTTCGAGGAGGCCATTCAAGCTAGGAAGAGTCAACAGTCTTGGAGTCTTTTATCCGAGTGTTAGGTTGGGTCATGCACAGGCTTGTAAAACAACCCCATCAACATGGTCTTGCAATAACTTACCCAAACAAGACTTCCAATAATTGCAAGATACTCTTTCGATCAAGAGTCTTCAGGACCCAGCGCTGCCTCATATTTCTCCCTTGGCTCTAGGTTTTTGATGTTTTCCCGAAACATCTTCACTTTTTCCCTTGCATAAGACCATTTTCTTAAAGCCTTTTAGGTTCAATCGTTTAACTTTATAGAAAATCATTCTGCAATGGGTATCGGAAGTCCAATTGGATTTGATAGAGGAAATAGCAGATCAAGTAATGAGTGAGGAGGAATCTTCAGATCAACCCCTGCAGCCAATGGAGATGCTGTTGGAGAAATCGACATCCTGAATTGATTTGGAAAAGGAAAACTTAAATGCAGAAGAAGCAACAAAAGAAGATGACATTCTTAAGATTAAGTTATGTGACCTCAAAGCCTCAACCAAAACAAAAAGTCTGGCCACAACATCTACTTCACCAACCTTTCAAGGGGTTAACCTTTAAACTCTTGATTCACCATCTTCTTCTTACTCGGGACGGAGAACATCTTATAGACTGAGACTCAAAGATCAAAAAGAGATGACTAAGTTGCTAGCCCCTCAAATGGAGAAAACCTCATCCACATTTAGAGTCAAAGGAGGGTTAATTAATCTCAAACCATTAGAAGCAAATACGGATTACCTCAGAATTAATAATCTACAATCGGACAGAGGCGTACTTTCTCAAGAGTATGAGGAAACATAGATCTCCCCAAACTTCAGGCAGTTTATGATCTTTTTGGTGATACAATATTAGAACAACCAACCGGGGATACTCAGAAGTTAGCATATGTGGAAAGGCTTCTAGATGAGGATTTTATTGAGGATGAAGAAAGACTAATAGACATCTCCGTGCTCACTCAAGAATAATTAAAGGAGGATCACCGACAAGATTTTTCACAAAAATGCAACAGCCTAGGATTAGTGCAATCTATTCTAGATTGTCACATGGATTGTGGAAAGATCAAAAAGCAGGGGAGAGGAAGAAAATCTAATGCATCACTTAGGAAGGAAGTTGGTGAGGAATTAGATCAAACCAAAATAACATCATACATTAATGTAGGGAAGGGGAAGTTCCTTCCCAAGTTGCAATGAGAATCATCTCTTGGAATGTTAGGGGCCTCAATGCCCCTAACAAATAGCGTTTGGTCAAACACTGTATCATAACATCTAAAGCAAAATTAGCTCTACTACAGGAAACAAAGATGGATAAAGAGCAATTGGAAATCTTCGCCAAGAATTTAGGAGATTGGAAGGTTCATAGTGTAGATGCAATAGGATCCTTAGGTGGCTTATCGGTTCTATGGAATCCTAGGATTTCTTCTTTCATTCCAATGGATCATGGACCAAATTGGATAGATGGGAACCTAATCAGCACCAAATCCAATTTAAATATTCATACAGTGAATGTATATGGCCCCATCTCACACAAGAAGAAGGCAGAATTATGGACAGAAATCTCTAATTGCTTTGCTCAATGGCCAGAGGACAACTTTATAGTGGGGGGTGATTTCAATGCTATAGTTCATGCTTCAGATAAATTAGGGGGATCTCTAAGAACCTCTCAGTCACAGAATGATTTTAGGGAGTGGTTACAAAAAGAGAGTCTTATGGAGGTGGAGCTACAAAATGGCTCCTTCACATGGTCTAATCGAAGAATGGGCATATGCAACATCTCAGAAAAATTGGATCATTTTCTATTTAAAGGAGATATTACAGAATTCCCTTTTGACTTAAAAGCCTCTATCACTCCAATTTCAGGATCTGATCACTTCCCTATTTAGCTTAACATTCTCGAGGCCAACAAACCCTTGGGATGTCCTTTTAAATTTGAAAATATGTGGCTTAAAGAGGACAATTTCTTGGAGCGCATAGATGAATGGTGGAAGGATTTCAAAGTTGAAGGTTCTAAGTTATTCTGCTTTGTCTCCAAACTAAAATACATCAAGAAAAACCTTCTCATATGGAATAGAACTCATTTTAACGACATCTTTGCATCAAAATTGGAAATTGAACAAAAATTGGAGAATCTGAATCTAAAAATAATGCAATCAGAACTGGACCATGACAGTTACTTAGAAGAAAAATCCCTCTTAAGGGATTGGGAAGATATCCTAGCTAAAAAAGAAATATACTAGAAACAAAAATCTAGAGAGTCTTGGCTAGCTGAAGGAGACAAGAATACAAATTTTTTTCACTTAAGTACAAAACAGAGGAGAGGCATTAATAGGATTTCTCAACTCAAGGATGCTGTTGGCTCTATATTGGAGGATCAGAAGGAGATCATCAAAGAAATCACCAGATATCACTCTCAGCTTCTCAATTGTTCTATCTCATCTCCCTTGAGGATTCAACAAGGGTTATTGGAAAACATCCCAAATATCATTACTGATGTAGATAATCAGATGCTATCCAGACCCTTTTAGGAAGAAGAAATCTGGCATACTATATCCCAAATGGCTCCAGACAAAGCTCCAGGACCGGATGGCTTTCCTCCAAGCTTCTTCCTTCATTGTTGGAGCATTTTGGGCAAAGACCTCACTGATGCTTTGGAGGCCACAAGAGCTTTAGGTAGATTTCTAACTGAAATCAACAATACTTTCATAGTGTTAATACCTAAAAAAGAAAAAGTCATTAATTTGGATGATTTCAGACCAATTGCTCTCTGTAACACAATTTACAAAACTCTCTCTAAAGCTCTAGCAAATAGACTAAAAAAGGTCTTAGTTAAACTAACTGGGGAGGAACAGACCGGTTTTGTCTCGGGTAGATCAATTCTAGATGGGATAATCATAGCCCAAGAAGTGATACATTCTATCTAGCATAATAAGCAATCCAACATGATTATAAAATTGGACATTAAGAAAGCCTATGACAAGGTCAATTGGAGATTCTTGATTAAATGTATGGAGCGATTTGGGTTTTCTAAAGCATGGATCAATTTGATATTTTATTGTATTTCAACTCCTAAATTCTCTATCTTGGTGAATGGATCACCACAAGGCTTCTTTGAAGGCTCTAATGGCATCAGACAAGGAGATCCATTATCACCATTTTTATACATAATTATGGCTAAGACATTAGGGAGAAGTATGATCAGTATGCAGGATCAAAACCTAATCAATGGCATTTCAATATCCTCATCCATTTGACCAATTACTCATCAACAATTTGCAAATGACATTATTCTCATGGGTCAGGGGAGTATCCAGGAAGCTAAGCAGATTTCCAAGATACTAGATCACTATGGACAAGCTTCAGGGCAACTAGTCAATAAAGAGAAATCAGTGGTCTTCTTATTCCACACAAAAAAGAAAATCCAACAAAAAATTGTAAAAATTCTGGAATGTAAATCAGGCTCTCTCCCATGTCCATACCTGGGCATCCCGATTGACAAATCCCTCAGAATAGCATCAGTTTGGAAACCTCTCAATGAAAAGATGGACAAGAAGATGGATAATTGGAAAACCAGATGGCTATCTTGGGCTGGGAGATTAGTCATGATCAAAGCAACATTATCAGCAATACCAATATACCTAATGTCTTTCCTTTCACTTACTACAGAGGGATATATGGATATGGTGAAGAAACTTAGGAAATTCTTTTGGTAGGGTACAGATACTAAGAGGAAATTTGCATTAATCTCATGGGATAAAATATGTAAACTGAAATCTTCTGGTGGCACTGGCATTAAAAATCAATTATGGCAGAACCAAGCTCTAGGTGTAAAGCTTTATTGGAAAATAGTGTCTAACTAGGATTGCAAATGGATTAGAATTCTCAGAGCCAAATATTTAGGCAACTTTAATAAGGAAGATATAGTCAGAATCAAAGAGTTCCCAAAAGGCTCAAGAATATGGAACTTCATAGCTAAGTCAAGACATATTATTGACAATAACATATCTTGGAATATCAAAGATGGAAAGGAAGCGAGATTCTGGGAAGACTCTTGGGATGGACATCCAACCATCAATTCACAGTTAGGCCCCAATCAGATCAGTCATATTTGTACTTCATCCTGGGGACCATATCTCAGTGACTATATCATCCCTTCGTCCTCTGCTGCTATAGATGGTTCTTGGGAGTGGAAAGACTTCTCATCACTTCAATTAGATACAAGAGAGGTAGATAAGCTCAAAACATTGATCAAAGATAGGCCCTTTCTTCTCAAACAAGGAAAAGATGAAATCATTTGGAATGGGGCAAAATCAGGATCCTACAGTGTCAAAAAGGGTTACAATCTTTTAGCCAAATCATCCACATCCAAAATAGAAGAGATCCCATCACAATTATGTTGGAACAAGGTTGGACTCCCAAAAGCTGGGTTATTTATGTGGGCAGCATCCCAGGGTAGAATTTTAACTGTAGATAAATTTTTTAAGATGGGATATCAGGGTCCATCCAGATGCATTATGTGTTTTAAGAATGACGAGGATGTAAATCATCTATTATTATCCTGTCCCTTTGCTAAAGATTGTTGGTACTAGCTTTATTCAAGATTAGGATGGTCATCAGCCCCCCCAAATAATTTATTCCAGCTTTTGATATCATGGCCACAAATCATGGGAGGAAGTTTATTCAGTAATCTATGGATGATCTCTCCATCAATTCTGATTTGGGAGATTTGGAAAGAAAGGAATAGAAGATTATTCCAAGATAATTTTTTGAAATTTGAAACTATAATTAACAAATTGGAGGCAGCCATAGTTGAGGTAATGAATTCCCATATCCAAACTCAATCAGCACAACACAAATTATTTACCAATTGGGATGATCAGATGACAAAAAATTGGTTTGGGTTAAAAACTCCAATCACCATAGGCAGAGGATATAGAAGAAATCAAGAACTAAGGAAGGCATGTGTCTAGAAACCCCCTCCAATTGGATGGTACAAATTAAATTTTGATAGAGCTTCTAAAGGTAACCCAGGCCCCTCAGGTGTGGGATGCATCATACGCTTCACAACTGGGAATGTGATTGCCAAACAAGCCATACCATTACCCAAAGATACCAACAATATGACAGAATTTAAAGCACTATTGTCTGGACTGATACTAGCTTGGGAAGTAGGGATCTCAAAGCTTGAAATTGAGGGAGACTCGCTGATTACCATCAATGCAATCAAAGTCAGATCAACCCCAAATTGGCGTCTTATGGAAATTTTAGAGGTAATCTTACAGTTAATGGATAATTTTGAATCGAAAACCATTAACCATACTTTCAGAGAAGGAAACACCGAAGCGGATGAGCTGGCTGACCTAGTAGCTAGAGGAACAAATTTGAAAATTCTATCTAACGTCAGCAGAGTTTCAATGGAGCTCATTGAATCTAACCACTAAATCAAAATGGTCAAATCAGGTCCTGATATATTTTTGCCTCAGAAGTTGACAGAATGGCTCCTTGTGGTGATAAGATGGATGTCTTCTCTCATAGCGCATAGCGTGTGTAGGAGTTTAGAACATTAAATGAGGAGTTGGATTAGGACAAGAGGAGCAGATACCTATTGTACATCGAAGAGTGATGGCGCTCGGACATGAGTTATCTTCTAGCGTTGAAAACCTTGGTTGTTTTCGGTTGTTCGCCTCTACGCAGTTAAATCTCCGACACTAGCATTTCCTATGTGCGCTACTGCGATTGTGTGGGGCCCAATTCTTTATCATGTTAGTCGTCGCTAGGTCAGGGAATGAAGAAAGTCTATTCAGCGAATGGGAGTTTTCCTTTATTGCTAAAGCTCAAGGGTGGGACCTGCTTTTCAGATAAGTCAGATGGTCTTCACATGGCAGAGCATCAATGGTGGTTGCTAAAGCGCAAGAGATTTGTCAGAGCTATGCGAAATCATGTCGGCCGTTGATTTTTCTTTGCGGTGTAGGGTTTCAAACTGTGGGTCCATGGTGAAATGTATGCATAAATGGCACCCCCCTATTGGCCGAAGGAAATAAAGAGGTGGAGTGTTGTCAGCG
Organism: Chamaecyparis obtusa; assembly: GCA_027943335.1. NCBI lineage: Eukaryota > Viridiplantae > Streptophyta > Pinopsida > Cupressales > Cupressaceae > Chamaecyparis > Chamaecyparis obtusa. Next base: position 1,458,737 of record BSBK01002634.1, read on the forward strand.
GGGCTTGTGTTAGAGATTTTGATCAACGGTTGGCGTGTGATCATATGGAATATTCTCTCCCCATGCGATCATGCGCCCACCGTCCGATTAGATGCCGTTGGATTGTCTACAGTGGGACCACATGATGATTCACCGTTGAGGTGTCAGGTTGGGATTGGCTGAGCTGGTAAGGGAATGTCATGCCCACCGTTCGATAAGGAAAATATGAGGTGGAGTGTTGTCAGCGGGGTTGGGGTTAGAGATTTTGATCGATGGTCAGCGTGTGATCACATGGAATATTCTCTCCCCATGCGATCATGCGCCCACCGTCCGATTAGATGCCGCTGGTTTGTCTGGTTTGTCTGCAATGGAACCACGTGATGATTCACTATCGAGGTGTTAGGTTGGGATTGGCTGAGTGGTAAGGGAATGTTGACAACATGGATGATCTGATGGTGAGTGCATGTTCTGGTTGAGTCTTGGAGGTATACGCGAAGATGCGACGACCGTCGATCTTCCGGATGCGGGCCCAGTCAAAGTTCTCGCCAGTTCACAAATAAAGTGGGCACTTAGGTTTGTGGTGAGGGATGGAGGCTTGTCGCATGTTCGCATGAGCCAGATTTGAGTTATGCGATCATGCGACAAGCCCTTTGTGCTAACTTTATGCGGTGGTGGTTAACAGTGGTAAAGGGCTGCGGTGAGTCGCATGTTCGCATAGCCCTTTTCCTGGCTATGCGATCATGCAACAACAGTTGAAAGACGCTGTTGCAAAATTAAAGGTGGGTCCGTGTGTCGGGTCTTGCCGATGTGTCCCTTTCTAATTGACCAGCAAGCGCTGAGATGGATATGCTTCGTGGGTCCCATAGCCAAGGGCAGGTAACGGTGGTGAAGGTGTATGGGGTGTCGCATGTTCGCATAAGTCATTTTCAAACTATGCAATCATGCGACAACCAATAAGGGAATGTCGGCATTGCGGAGTTAAAGTGGCCAAGCCCGCGAAACATGATGATCTAACGGTGGGGATATAAAGTAGACCTTAGTTCAGATGATGACCATTGATAGACTGTTGGTGCCCTGACGATGACCATTGCATTTCAAGTTCAAATTTGTAGAGGAGTTTTGCGTCAGGAAGTACTAAAATTGATGGCTTTAGCAGTGGTTTTCAACTGGTTTGGTGGCGCAGTTATTGCCGACGGATCTGAGGGGCTCAGTGACCGTTCGCAGTGATGTTTGTACCTAGTGGAGTAGGTTGTTGAGCTCAAGAAGCTTTTTGCAGGCGGTGATTTGTACTAGCTCTCATGTCTATCCCTGTCTGCTCTATTTGTTGGCATTCCCTAACTGCGCAAGTTCGACTAGTTGGTGGGCCCAAGTCTTCAAGGGCTTTAAAATGATTAGTTGTCGCATGATCACATGTCAAAAATTTTTGACATGCGACCATGCGATCGGTTACTTCTTGTGTTGGACCCGTTGGAGGGGAGGGCAGTGGTCCTGCTGGCGGTGATGTGGCATCCTGTGGTTGGCCATTGCATGATCGCATGTCAAAGTTTTCTAACATGCGATCATGCGACTGGTTGACACCTGTTCCTCAACCTGGTGATCTTGGTCCGTTTGCTTTTCTCGGCTGGTGGTCCCGTTTGTCAGAGAATAAAGTGATGTGTTGTGTTTTGGTTGGTCCGCGTGGTCTGAGGTGGCAGGATGGCAGATGGGACTGGTTCTTTTGGAAAAATTCTTATTCTTGTGGTTGTTGTATGATCGCATGGAATCTTTCCAGCCCATGCGATCATGCGACCACCGTTCGATCTTCCCAAAAGGTAAAGCTTCTCTCGGCAGTGGGCTCGTTGTCTTGTGTTGCCGGTGGTGCATGTTTTTTCATTGGTAGGGAGCGGTGATGTGGCGATGACTTGGCAGTTTGTCGGTGGGGTGAATGTTAATGGTTTGTCGCATGTTTGCATGAGCCAGTTTCATGTTATGTGATCATGCGACAAACACTTTGGGCAAATAGTGGCAGCGACTATTTGATCGGCGTGGTGGTGACAGTGGTAAGTGCAAGCGGTTTGTCACATGTTCGCGTAGCCCTTTTCTTGGCTATGCGATCATGTGACAACCATTAAGAATGTCGTCGTTGCGGAGTAAAATTGGGTCTTGCCGACATGCTTGTATCTGGTTGGCTGCTTGCTGGTAAAGCGACCAAGGATCTTTGAAGGGGTTTGTGACTGTTGACCGCGTGACTTCTAAAAACATGACCGTTTGTTTTCAAATTCAAAATTCTCTGAGGGGTTTTCGCGACATGAAGTACCCGAATTTATGGTTTTAGCGGCTGATCTCGACTGGTTTGGTGGCGCTGGATGTTATCGACTGATTTGAGGTCTCAGTGGTCAATAGCAATGATGATTTTGTACCTGGTGGTGAGTGGCGGAGGTGTGTCGCATGTTCGCATAGCCCTTTTCCTAGCTATGCGATCATGCGACAACCATTGTTTTGCAGGGTCTTCAAGCAGTTAGCTGTTTGCGATGAAAGTGGTAGCCGATTACTGTTGTCTACAATTTCTAGCACTCTGCTATGAACATTGGGCCTGCAGAAATGGGCTTAAAACTGATGATAATTCTGTTAATATTTGCTTAATATTTTCTTTTACATATAAATATAAAAACCTCGGCTTCGGCCCTTCATCGATCAAAAAAAAAAAAAAAAAACACTTTGATAATTAGTTTATGAAGAGATATCAGAAAAGATAAATTAATTATTGATTTATCAGCACAGACCAACTACAAGCCCCTCGCAGCATCTGCAACCACTTATATAGTCTGTCACCACCCCATGCAATTCACATTGCATCTACCTAACATAAATATCATAGCTTATTCTATGACTTACATTTACAATGTATTACCTATAAATTAAATCAATAGAAATGCAATCTCAGAACTCATTTTATAAGTTTTTCCTCTGCACTCTGTGTTTTTTAATGGCTAGGCCTCTGAGCATAACGGATCAAGCTCTACCCCAATGCACGGATGCCAAACTTCGTGTTGCTTATCCAGGAACCCCATGGGTCAACAGTGAAGTAGCTACAAGGTTTATCCATGCCGTGAGCCCATTCTATGCTACCAGTTTGATTTGAGCATATGTGGAGAGAAAATGCTCCAAAGAAAAACTATTAACCCAATTTCTTTTAAAAAAGAAACATCTTACGTTCTAAATAAAAAATGCAATGGAACCGTACATATACGTTTAGGTTTCTGATCAGACGTGGTCTTGAAAAAGAAAACATCTATCTTCAGTAGGCAGGGGGGAACAAAGAAACAGCGATTGGGAACGGGTGATCATATTACTTATGTGGCTGGATTTAACTGCACCGGATCAAGAGCGAGTTAAAAAAACTGAGACATTCCTGTGTACTTGAACAAGTTGTTTGGTAGAATATTATTTGGGTATTTCAGTCAATATTAATCTGTGCAGATAAAATTGAAGGCAAAAGTTAAAAGAGAGGTAAAGAAATTTGTGCTTTTATCTGATATATCTTTTTTTCAAGTCTATTTTCAATTTTTAAACAATAATTATTTTATAAAAAATAAGAAATGATTTCAAATTAAAAATTTGCATAGAAATATTTTAGATGGTTAGTTTTAAACAGACAAAGGCAATAATAAGGGAGATTAAGATTAGATTGAAATTTCTTTTTATTTTTCAATTTTATTATGAGATGATGAATTCTAATAAAAAATCTATGTTGAACATTATTACAAAATGTTGAAAGAGAACCAAAACTTGTTCTAGAAGACCACAAGTTTGACCATTTTATCTATATTTTTATATTAGATTGTTGCTTATTTCAAATCACTCTTTTTTTTTACAACAATTTTCAATTTGCATATTTTCAATTTTTTTAAATAGCTGTTCTTTATAGAGAAAAAATAAAATTAATTATTCTTTTCTGATAATTGAAAACACTTTAAATGCTTTTTAAAGTAGATAATACATTTAAAAATATGAAACTAGACTAAAATATCTATCATCTTTCAATTTCATCACCAATACTGCATCAACATTATTACAAAATGTTAAAATAGAGAGACAAAATTTGTTCTAAAAGATCACCTATTTGACCATCTCATCTTATTTGTTCTTATATTAGATTGTTAAATCCAACATTCCAAAGCCAAACAATCTTATCTAATTTGTTCTTAAATTAGTCTGTTCTGATCCAGCGTTCCAAAACATGAATGCAGGCAATGGAGATTCCAGCTATGCTCAAAATTCCACATTTTTACATAATTAAAGGAGAAAATTCCATATTTCATAAATAAAAATTTACATGAATATTTTAAATAATTTTCATTAAAATAAGAAAAAGAAAATAGAATTGAAAAATTGAAATTAGACCAAAATACCTATTATCTTTCAATTTCATCACTGATGACACCTCTGATGAGAAATTCCTATTTAGTTTTTGTTTTTGCTTTTTAGACAAAAGGCATTAAGCCTGATAAATATATTAAAATAGAGATTACGAATTTTACAATAAAGAGGGTCTTAAACAGCCAGATATTCTGAAATTTTTAAATCAAATCAAAATGCTGACTACCTTTTCTGTGAAAAATCCAAATTCCTGTTCAACACTATTAAACTGTTGCAATAGAGAGCCAAAACAATTCTAAAAGACCACATGTTTGACCCACTCATCTTATTTTGTTCTTATATTAGTTTGTTCTCATCCACCATTCCAAAGCCAAACAGAAAATGGATAAAGTCCTTTCAATGAATGCAGACAATAGAACTATGCTCAAAATTCCACATCCTTACATAAGTAAAGGAGAAGAAAGTCCTTTCAATGAATGCAGTCAATGAAACTATGCTCCAAATTCCACATGCTTACATAATCAAAGAGAAAATTCCACATTCCATTATTAAAAATTTACATGAATACACTTCAAATACTTTTCATTTAAAGAAGAAAAATAAAAGAGAATTAGAAACATGAAATTAGACCAAAATAACAATTATCTTTCAATTTCATCACTGATGACGCTTCTGATAAGAAATTCATGTTCAACATTATTACACACTGTTGAAATAGAGAGCCAAAACAGTTCATGTTTGACCCACTCATCTCATTTGATCTTTTATATTAGTTTGTTCTCATTTGTTCATTTATATTAGTTTGTTCTCATCCAGCATTCCAAAGCCAAACAGAAGATGGAGAAAATCCTTTCAATGAATGCAGGGAATGGAGACTCCAGCTATGCTCAAAATTCCACGTTCTTACAGGTTTGATATCATTTTCTCTACTCCAAAGCCATGTTTTTCTTTTATCTGATGTTATCTATGACTCACCCAATTTGATCTGGTCTACAATGCAGAAGACCTCATTAGTAAGAGCGAAACCATGGCTAGAGGAAAGCATTAGATCCTGGAAAACCATATTCCAGTGCGAGACAGTGTGTATTGCTGATCTGGGTTGCTCATCGGGGCCCAATGCACTCTTCGTCACTCAAACAATAGCATCAGAAATCCGAAACAAATATGCCAACAAAGGAATTAGGGTTCCTGAGTTTCAGATCTTGTACAACGACCTCCCATCTACTGATTTCAATACACTTTTCAAACTAATATTAGCTGCCCCGCCGGCGGAAAGATCTTATTTGGTGGCGGGTGTCCCCGGCTCCTTCCACACCCGACTTTTCCCCTCACGCAGTCTCCATTTCGTCCATTCCTGTAGCAGCCTACACTGGCTCTCGCGGGTAATATACTCCGTTAATAACAAAGGGATATTACATAATCTTAGAAAAAAAGAGATTAATATAGAAAATCTTGTGAAACAGAATGTGATGTAATGATCCATTATGTGCATATACAGACTCACCGAATTTCACGTGTACAGGTGCCCCCAGAGATAGAAGATAAGGAGAGCAAGTGGTGGAACAAAGGAAGAATACACATATCAGAGCAGGGGCCTGCAGAAATTGGAGATGCATACTTTGGGCAATTTCAAAAGGATTTCAATGGGTTTTTGAGAGCACGGGCAAAAGAGGTGGTGGAAGGAGGGCGGATGTTTCTCGTAATTCTGAGCCACTCAAGTGCAGACAGAAGGGGGCCCAATTTCCTGGCTTCTTTGTGGGAAACTTTAGGGTTTGCCATTAAGGATTTGGTCGTTCAGGTTTGTTTTATAGAATTATATTAATTAGTCTGAATACTTTCTACATCAATTTAAATTGTGATATTGCTATTAAGATTCAATTGTGTAGTTTTTTTAGTTAAACTTATATACTCATGTTTTCATCTGAACTCATGGACCCATGTTTTCAGTTGTGTAGTTTTTTGCCATGTTTGAAACATGGGTCCATCACCCTGAGTTTAACTAAAAAGCTATACAGTTAATAGCAACACAAAGATTATATTAATCAAGTTTAAACATAATATTCTTCACTAATTTGTTTCCAATTTTATTAAATTTCTTATCCTATTTTACATTAAATAAATCAATTTTTGAATATATTTTTAAAGTTAAAATTATAAAAACTTAAAAATTAGAAAAAATTTAATTTTAATTTAAATAACAAAAAATACTTTTATTAGATTTTTCTAGATTTTATTTTTTAATGAAAATATAGTCAATTATTTATGATCAAATTTACTTAGACATGAATTGTTATTAAATATCTCATTATAAAAAGAAAATGTCTAATGGATATTTACATGTATACATTTATTTTTAATTTGAAATATTATGTTATTCTCAACTTTTAATTTGATCTTCATTGCAGGGAATTATAGAAGAGGAAAAATTAGATACTTTCAACCTTCCAATTTATAGTCCGTCTGAAGATGAACTAAGAAGTGAAGTGTACAAAGAAGGCTCCTTTACTATTGTAGGACTTGACTTTATCATTGGTAGTGGTGGCAATACAAGTAATTTGGATGATAATGAGAAGGGAAAATTAATTTGTAAACAAATGAGAGCAGTTGTAGAGAGTCTAATTTCATATCATTTTGGAGAAAAGGTAGTAGAAGCTATCTTCGATAGATATGCAGAGATCCTTGGAGCCAACATCATAAAACTTGAAGAATATATGAGCCGGTCATCTAAAATTGCATTAACACTTGAACGAAATGCCTCCATTTGAAGTTTACCCAGAATGATAAGAAGAAGTTGACTTTATTAGATTTTAAAGAAATGCAATAGAATAATTACCAAGTTGTTGCCTCCAATTTAGCAAATAAGAAATTTGGAATTAAATAAATGTATAAATTTTCTTCTAGTTCTATGGTTTATCCTTATGTTTTGGGTTCTTCACACTATGCAAATTTTGTAATAGGGGTTGGGGTTCTTTTTGTGGGGGTTCTCATTCCTTGGACCTTCTTTGTAGTCTTTTGTTGGACATTAATAGATTTATTTTATCTTTATAAATATTCTTTTTTTAATCAATATTTTTTAAAAATATCTTACTTATTCTTATAACTTGTAAAATTCCTATCTCCATAATTTAATGTTCTAGAGTAGTGTTACCTACACATTTTTAAACTTAATTTAAAAAAACTTCTATTTTTAAAAAACTATATTCAAAACTAATAATTGAAGTATTTATTTGTATACTATTTTCATGTTTTACCTTAAGTATATAAGGTTTAAAAATAAATTTTATAATATTGGTTGTGCACATTTTGGCTTTTCTACCCTATATATGTCAATTGAAAACCCAATCCTTCAAAATTAAGAATACTAGTCTAGTTGCATTGAAATTTAGTTAATTTTGGTGTTTGCATCTTGGCTCAATCATCCTATTACATTTTGCAAATTGCATTGATACATTAGTTATAACGAAAGGGTAGAGTTGAAAACAAAATGAATTGAAATTTACTTAATAATTGTTGTTCATATCTTGGCTCAATCATCCTATTACATGTGACAAGTGACATATCAGTTAACAAAAAAGAACTTACTTGGAAACAAAATGTATTAAAATTTACTATAAATCGACAACCAAAATCATCTCAAATTTAGGTAAACTAATTAGGAAAAGTGTTGTTGGTGAGGTGGGTGATGTCCTTAATACTACAACATGAGCCATGTTCTCATCCCCTTTTGTTCCTTGATTGCTACTCACTTCAGCTTGTATTGGACTACAATATCCAAATCTACCAACATATTTTGGGACCTTGTACTATAGTTACAAATAGCAACAAACATAAGAGGTAGTGATTTTGGTGCACAATTATAAGCTGTTGAAAAGTTTGGCATGTTTATGTTGATCATATCCCGCAATACAGCATGCTCTTCAGGCAGGGGCATGAATGGAGTGGATGCATTAATTAACATCTTCTTTCTTTCTAAATCTCTATGTTTCTCCTCAAGCCTCATTTCCCCTGCCTTGTTTTCCTTTGCTGTCTTCACTCCTCCTTCTATTCTTCTTTCAACCTCTCCTTTTTCTTACGCAGAATTTCCTTTTATTTTCTCTCCTTGTCCTTATTTTCCTTTGTCAATTTGCGAGTAGCCTTGTTTCTATGATCTTCTCTTTCTTCCTCCCTTTATGTCATCTAGTTATTTCTTCCTTGGCTCCTACTCTATCAGAAATTCCTTGTAATCATTAGATATTAACAACTAGGATTGCCAACTAAAGAAAATCCCTTTATTAGCCGCCCTAGCCTATCTTTTATTGACAATGTGAATGGGAAAATTTAAGAATTTGGTCAACAATGTTTCTTGTTGAGAACCTTGTGTCTTTCTTACTTGTGATCGTATGATTTCATCTTCCTCATTCCCACCTTCACTTGTTTCTTGTGTCATATCTGCATCTATATCAATATTTGGTTGCGTACATTCAGCATAGTAATGCATAATTTTTAGCATGATAGTGTTGGGTGGTGTAGGGAAAGTGAAAGAGGAATCTTGTTCTTGGCCTTGCAAGTCTATGCCTAGATTCACAGCCTCTTCTTCCTTGACCATGTGGGTGTTATTCTCTTTGATCGCATTCTGAGGCTTTTTGTTTCATTCTCTACTTCCTAAGAACACTCTTCCAAGTATGTGGGTGTTATTTGCTCTAATGGCATTCCAAGGCTCTCTATTTCATTCTTTGTTGGATGATTACACTCAGCTTGTGAATTTGAAATAGAATGATATATTTGAGATGGGTTTTATGTTACATCTTCATTTGACATATCAACTCCAGATAGGCTTAGCATGTTCTACACTACACAAACATTATTTGTTGGCATTGTATTGATTTGGCAAGGTTACAGTAATTAGAATAAATTGGTTTGGTTTTCATTGATGGAAACTAAGTTAGTTTAGTCATACATCATAATTGGTGTAGTACAAGATGCAATCAGTGTGAAGGATAAGTCATTTTGATTATGTAGGAAAATGGTTAAGTTCATAAGATCAGTAGACAGAGAAGTTAACAATATGGTAGCATTTGTGATAGTCAAAGAATTATGAGGTGCGGTCACATATACAGTATCAACATGGTTAGTGTAAAGTATGTTTCCGACCACATCTCAATTTAATTGATCAGTGTTCTAAACAATTTGGTGACACAGTCATTCAAACAAGTAAGAACACTTAATTTTCTTGAGTGTAAGTTGAAAGATGTTAGATTGGTAAGCGGTATTGAGATTGTGATGATACTTAGTGTTATGATGATGTCTAACAATGGTGATAGAATCAATGAAGATTGGTGATCAGTTATAGAGAGAAAGAAATAGACTAGATCTATCAAGAAATCAGTGCTACATCTAGATCACTCAACTTGTTGTTCCCTAGTAGTTACAACAAGAAAATCCCTTAACTAGGTAAACTTTAACAAGTTCCTATTATAAATCCCTTCACCAGGTAATCTCTTAATAGAATTTTGAAATCCTCTAACAAGGTAGATCTTTACAGATCTGATTGTACTTCTTACAAGGTACTAGTCACTCCTAACATAGTGAACCCTCAGAAAAGGGTAATTGTAAGATCCTAATATGGAAAACTCATTTATTGCAATAGTGGGCTTGTGGATATCATCCCCATAGTATTTTTTCCCTCTAACCAAGGGTTTCCATGCAAAAATCATTATGTCATATGTAATAATTTTGTGGATGTTTGATATTTATATCTTTTATTTTTTTACTTCATTTATATGCTTTACTATTTAGATGGTATTAGTAAGGTTAATTGGATCATTGGTTGAATTAGTTTTAAATTTTTTTGCATTGATTCACTCCCCCCTATTAGTGCCTACCCCTATCAGTGCCTAAGAACTTTAACAATTGGTATCAGAGCAGTGGTTCTCTTGTTGATAAGTCTAACAACTTGAAAGAAAGATCTATGACTATGGAGAGTTACAAGGATGAAATGGAACTTGAGAATGCACACAAAATGATCCATGAGTTAAGAGAAAATCTAAGGAATCATTGGCAATAAGGAGAAAATTTAGTGATCAGTTGAATGAAAGTCGGGACTATATTGAACAATTATCTAAAGGCACTATGTCTGAAGATTATGAAGAAGAAATTGCATATCTAATGGAAAAGAATAAGGGACTTAAAAAAGAAGTGAAAATTTTGAAAAGAGAACTTGAAAGTCAATCTGTCAGGATGTGTGAAGATATAGAAGGAAAGAGAATAATTGGAAGTGCAAGAAAGATTTTTGAGGATGCCCTAAAGGCTAAAGATGAAGAACTTAATAAATTGAAGCAATAATTTACCTTATACAAAATCAGATCCATGATGTTGTTGAAGAAAATCTGTAAGTCATAAGTGAGAATGAAAGACTTAGAGATTAGAACGCAAAACTGAAGAATGAGGTACAATATGAGAAATACATCAATGAGCAATTGAGAAAGTACAATGAAAGCTCACAAAAGATTGATGAACAATTTAATAACCAAAGGAACAACAATGGTAAAACCGGTCTTGGTTACATCAGTCAAGGAACTTTTGAATTTGGCTAGTCATCCAAATCTGAACATGAGAAGCCACAAGACCTGAAGGAAGATTCAAGCAATGTGTTGGTTCCAAATCAATAGATTAGAAACCACTAAAAGGATGCCAAGCTTTATCTTTGAACTCTCCAACTGATTTGGCCAACTGACAGAATTCAACCAAGGTCTGATTGTAATCCTCTACTCTTTAGGCTTTGCAAAACCTGGGAAGATTAACCCTCTCTCTAATCTCCTTCTAAATTAGAGATTTTTATAGAAGATTCAATACAAGTTCTTTGACAATCCTTAATTCCAAGGTGGAAAAACTTAGAATGTAAGAACAAGAACTCCATACTACTCTTCTATAATTATTCCTATTTGATTATTTCTCAAGTATACCTCTACTTAAATAATAAAAATGAAATGACTTATCAATTTTAGACATTCTTTACTCCTTTCAATAGATGAAGACCAATCCCTTATCCAATTAGGCACAAAGTTAATCTCGTTGAACCCTTCATGTACCTCTCTGATAGACAATATTCGAAAGGCTAAGCAGCATCATCAATCACCCAGTCCTATCAATATGAATAAATTGAATTTATAATATTAATCTTTTTGATTGTATTCAATCCTCACAAAGGAACCAATCAGATAGAAGGCAACATAACAACACTTTGCAATTTTTTTCTATTTTTTTTATGAATACCGCATAATTGCAATCCAATCACACAAGTTTTAAAGGTGAAAATCAATCCATGAACTGATTATATTAGAGAGACTGAATTCAAAAAAGATATAATATCCTAACTGGAAAAAGAAACATGGTGTATTTTAGTGATATAAAAAAGAGTAAGTACAATCAAGAGTTCTTTTGCTTTTAGTTGAGACTAATTTATAATGGACGGTTGTGGTTTCCCTCCAAAATAGGAAGCGAAAAGCTTCAACCATTTACATTCTGTGTCTTTTCAATCCTAACTAATCCTAATCAACTAAAAGAAGACAAAAATATTACAAACATAACAAAATAAACAAAAACCAAAAAACTACAGAACATCATTAAAATAAAACATCTTCATGCTTTGTTGTCTACTTCGCTCCCTTGGAAGTGTTTTCCATTAGAGCAAGATATTCCTTAACCCATTTTGAAACCTACACAAATGATGGCCATTGATGGTGCAATAAGTATGGTACAATGAGTAGGTGTCCCTTCCATCTATTCCATGTGATTGCCCAAGCTTTGATTATAAATTTGGAGAATTTTCCTTCAAGTGTGACGACCCTATCCAAGAAAATGTTGAACTTGTCAACTGGTAAACTCTTGCATTCCTTCAAATGATTTATAATATGTGGAGTCATATTCTAATATTCTATTTTCTACTCTTCAAAATTTTTCATACAACCTTTGATATCCACAAACTTTGGAATTGTCCAATATTTGATTGTGTCGAATAATGATAACTTTTCTTCCTCTTGCATAATGTACTCCAATTCTTAAAACATTAAATCCATTATTCTTTTAGTTTATTTGCTTTCTTCATGAGTAGCTAGGTCTCTTTGAATTATGTCACAAATTCATGTGATTTCAAATAAAGAGGGCCCCCACCTCTTAGCTAAACTCTATAAAACAAGCTTTTTCTTCTTAAATCCACTTAACATTCCATTCAGTAAATAGTATTCCTAATAGACATCTTCACATTTTCGAGTCACAATCTTAACCTTGAATAACAAAATCTTTTCCAAAGTTGAGAACATTTGTGTTAAGAACTCTTGCTTGAACTTAGCATTAAGTGCATCTTTCATATCTTCTATAGTTCCTTATTGTTTATTAGAAAATGGCTTTTGAATATTTTGATAGACAACCATAGTTTGTTCTGACTTTTCTCCCTTTTGTTTATGCATCTCCTTATATTTCTATGCAATCTTGACATATAATTCATTTATCAATTTATTCAATTCAATCTCCTGTCCAAGGAGATGTTCAACTCATTATGTAGATGTTTTACCTAATCCTTATTAAACATGGACTTGAACACCAATTTATTAGTAGAGATGAGTGGATCTGTATCTCCTACTATTTGTACAATAGTTGTTGCTTTAACATTCTTAGAAAAATCAATCATCTTGGGCTTATATTGATCCCCTTTGAAACTCACCCATGTGGCCAGGGTTTTTGTTTTAGGATTATATAACCTGATCCTATGATCTTTTCCTCCGCATCAAATTCTACAACAAAGGTGGGGTCATCCTGGTTCCTCACCTGATCAAGAAGAAATGTTTACTTTAGAGTCATAATAGGAACCAAAAGTATGTCACTTTTCTTTATCATATCTATCACCTTATCCACAATACAATCAATGTTGTCTAGATTAAACTCCTTAATCATTTGATTCATAATTACCTCATGCTCAAATTCCTCAACCCCCATTAATCTTAATTGCTTCTGCTCTTCAAACCTTTTCATCCTCATTTGAATCAAAAAATTCTTGAATTCTTGGGAGTGGATGAAATCATTGGTCTCAATGAATTTGGAAGATATGGCTTCCATTTCATCTCCCAAGCCCATAGGATTTTCTTCAACATCTTCCCACATTTGAGCTTGGTAGCCATGAATTTCTTCTTGAAAAATAGAGACTAGGGAGGAAGGCATTATCTCTTCATCATGTCTGATGTCTCTAAGGGTTGCAACAATTTATTATGTGTCACCCATCCCTTCTGACATGTCATATGGAACAAGGGGAGGTTGTGCCTCAAGCTTAGAAACTTTGGTAGGAGGAGAGTCTGAATCTAGATCATTGATGATCAATTTTCTCACCCTTTCAGGGGGAGACTTGGATTTTTAATCTTTTGTTACAACACTCTTACCTTTCAATTTATCAATGTCCTAGATGTACAATTCCCATCTATAAATCTCATTTCCAACTTCATCGTGGAACTAGGGTAATCCTTTCTAGATTATTTCATTTTCCAATTCAGCAATGATTTTAACTTTGCTAAACCATTGAGATGCTTTTGGATAATCATTGCAATTTCTTGTCAAATATTCATTCAAATTAAAGGAATTCATATATTCCTTTACCCAAGATCGGATATGGCCCTCTGGATCATAGTTCTTAGACTTTGCACTATCCATCTGAGAAGAATTCAAATGTTCTTTAACATGCTCAAGGGTTCCATAACCTATAGAAAAATCCCTGAACCTAGTTACATTGGGCAAGAATCTACCCTTCCTTCTAGGACCAATAAGTTCTCTTTCTAACCACAACAATTGCCACATGAATTCTAGGAATGCAATCCTTTCTGATACAAAGATAGGTAATTTTTGTGGAGCTCTCTTACATCCATATATCTTGAATAAGGTATGCAATCCTTTTTAGATACCATCACCAGAGGAGAGCAATAAACACTTTGGATATATGCTAAATATAATACCAAACTCTACAATCTCCTAAACAACTTTTCCAATCATACTTTTTTTCTAGATATTATCACGTTTAAGACTTGATTTTGTTTGGTTAGATTTTGAGCACTACTTGTGTATATTATGATGACGATCACTCTCAAAAATTTTTTTAATTATGTATATCTCCAAAACCCAATGAGTGATGGTGTATAATTGCTTGTAGATCTAGATGAGTCAAATAATTTGATTGATGGGTTGTTAATAAAAATAATTGGGCCACACATCAATCAACTCTTATCTTAAGATTTTATTTTATAGGAGCTTATCATTTATGGGGACCTTACGTGAAATCATCTTAACTCCATAATCTTCCTTTTAAGTGAAATCTTATGAGTAGCTCCTAAAATTTTATCTCAATTCTTTATAAAGTATCATCCGGGTCATTTTGTCTTGATATTTAATATACGATACATCCACATGGAAATAGAAAATATTACATAGTCAAGTTGATATCCTCTCATGATTATTTTAATGCTATGATTTTTTTCTAAATAACTAATAGTAGGTACCCATCTATAATTTGGCCCTAGATTTTGAAATAGGATATATAAAACAATTTAGACGAGTGGCTAACTTCTTGTTAATGAATTTGTTCATGTATGTTAACTTTCTAAATTTCTCTTCTTTCTTTAGGAAACCTACCTTACATGGCCTCCTCTACTTTATACTATAAGATACTTCTCTTTCCATTAAGGTAAGGCAAGTTAGAAAAAATCTTGACTTGGAGCAGAGTATGTCACATAATAAGGGCCACACATCTTCCCTCATACTTTTTTATTCTTCCACCTTGTGAAGTGAATCTTTTCTCTTATATTTGAATACCATGTGTAAGTTATTTAGCACATTCATCTCCTCTTGCATCACCTTCCACAATAATGAGATTCTCTTAGTCATCTCCTTCTTTATTAATGAAATTTATTCCATAACCTTATTGATATCCTCTTTTGGATTAATATCTTTAATTTTTGGAACATCTTCATATAAATATTTTCTAGGTTAGACAACATTCTTTTTTCCTCTTGTTGTAGGACCCATCCTAATCAACAAATCTAACTTTGCAATACATCATATAAAAAGAATCAAAATAATCTAAAATTTACTTTTAACTTGCTTAGGCCTGGAGGTATCAGTTTCCAAGAAAATCATCAAAATATTATCTAATTTTTTTTTAATAAATATCTTACTTCTACTGTAATTCATCTAAAATTTTTATTCTAGTAGCTTTAATATGTTCTTGAAAAACCTTTCAAAAATTAAGAAAATAATTTTAGAATTTCAGAGATATATATGCTTTTGAAAATAATCTCCAATATTATACTGAAATAACTTGCATAAAGAGGAATTTATGATAAGAAATATTCTAAAAATACTTGATAATAATTGAAAATAAAACACTACTTAAAGAAGTAAAAATTCCAAATATCTAAGCTAATAAAACCATATTTCACAATCTAACAAATAACAAAGACACCTCTAGCCCGTATATTTACCTAATTATGCCTTAGATACAATCCAATCTAACTTAGACACTCTAATATGACACATAATGAATTAAATATATAAATACAAATATAATAATGATGGTATAAATTAACTAAGAATTAAAATAGCCACAAGCCAACTACTCATAACTCTATGCATACAATAGGAAGATGAGTGAAATTTACTAATAACGCTTTGCACATTGTGAGACTAAGGGCTAGTAGAACAATTTTACTTTTAATGATCTATAATGAATAAAAATAGTGATGTTTCACCATTATCTCTCTCATACAATTAATTATTACTATATTTAAGTATCTTTATTCTCCTATCTATCAATTATTGACATTCATATTTCATAAAATGACTTTAATTAAATATTATTCTACTATTGAAAATATTTTCACTTAGTATTAATTAAGAAATAATTAAAGGAATAGATAAGATTTGTGGCACACTTGAGAACAACAATGTCATTTTTGTCAAACTAATTTTGATTATTAAAAAACAATAAGAAAATGCACTACCAAAATGTAATATGCGTGGATGATGTTTTTGGTTTTAATTTATTTTCATCAAATTAAATTCAAATGAAATAAAAGAAACATTAAAATTTTAAAAGTTTGAAAAGTTAAACTTACAATTACTATTTTGTTCATTTCATGTGGACCTATGGTGGTATAAAGCTCGAAGAGTAAAACTTACAATTGTTGTTTTGTTCATTTCATGTGGAGCTACACTGTTCCTCATTTTTGTTCATGTCTTTATAAGACTGTACTCATTTTACTTTGACCTCCAGGAGTTGTTCTAGTCGTTTACTTCATATTAGACTCACATTCATAGCAGATAGTTATTTTGATTATAGCAATCCATGGCACATTTTGAGTTTGGATATCAGTTAGCTATCATTTTGGGACATGAATTTGAACCTTTTTTTGTCGATATGTTATATATATTGTACATTTTTATACTTTATTTTTAATATATGGGGTTTACTTCTTTGCCTTAAAAAATCAACAATGAACTTTGTAGAAAGTTTTTTTCAATCATTTTTTATTTTTCATATTTTTGTAATTGTCATGTCCAAGTGAAATATTATGTTCATAGTCTCTAATTTATTTCATAATTAGGTTGAATATGCTCCCAATGATCTCCACATTTGTTTGCTATGCAAGAAACATCATACACAAAGCAATAATTTTGAATAATTTTCTACTTCTTAATGGAATTTAATGCTTTTATCATTGCATAGCCACTTGATTATGCTTCTCTCTCAATTCTTTTAGCTTCAATTAGAACCATCATGTTTCTAATACTCCAACGAAATCTACTTTTTGCTTGAGGTACATGGTACTGATTTTATGCGACTTGTTCATTAGTTAGAATTTTCTTTTCAATCATCATTTCTTTAGTAACCACTTCTTCATTGTTCATTAGGATAATGGGATAAAATTGTAGATAATAATCATCATTAAAGGAGAACAAATTTTCACTTATGCTAATTTTTGAAAGCATTCATGATAAATTTATGAAATGTTGTTGAAAAAATAAATGGTATGTAATTTTATCACCCAAAAAATATATATTGTTGATATTTATATTGAAATAACCAAATTGACAATATGATCTTACTTCAGTTATATCAATCAAAAATAAAAACTGATTCTTAAAAAAACACACATAAATCATTAAAACTTAAAAATTAATAACCAATTTACATAAGTAGAAATAATATATAGAATCCACAACATTACCTCTATAGAAAATTAGAGCTGATTATAGTAAAGAGAAATCCCGCGTGTTTTAGAAATATAATTATTTCAATTAATTTTAAGAATAGATTTTGAGAATGGAAGGGATGATGTTGAGGTTTTGGGAATTAAAGAGATAGTAGCAATATCACAATTTGATTTGCTGTGGAAAATATCTCCTACTTATTATATTAAAATTTATTAGATTGAAAACTATAAATTTGTTAGATTGAAAATATCTCCTACTTATCATAGACAATAATGGAATGCTAATTTCTTATGATATTCATTAAAACAAACATATCTCAAATGTAAAAACTCATTGATGTTGCTTCCATCATAATAAAATGGGACATTTAATCAAATTGCCTTTTGTTTTAACTCTTTTTCTTTACACCTCCACCAATATTTCTAAACATCTGTCTAAGGGTATGGCTGCTTTGAAATTTCAAGACTTTCCCTAGTGCAAGCCATATTTGTGAGGTAAAACTATAAAATCTCAGTTTTTCAAGTATAAGATCTTCAAGAACAAGAAACACAATCTTATAAGATGTCTTGTTTAATTCTGAAATGATGAATAATAAAAATACATTTTTCATTTAGAAATAGTTTTTTTTGTCAATTTTATTAAAGATCTTAGATTTCTATAATCTTTAATAATAATTCACAAATTGTTTGTAAATTCTTTGTCAAATTTTTTAGCATCAATATTTCAAATTGATTCTGTAATCCATCATCAAAATAAAATAAAACTGAAAAGTTCTACTCTGATAGATCTTATAACAAAGAATCTAACTCAGGAGTTTGAATTATCTGAGAACTTTGGTTAAAGGTCCAAAATAGTACAAGAATCTGTCCATGTGAAGTTAACATAATTGAGATCCCATCTTTAGAGGTCAAATCGACTAACCGTTCTCAGGTGATATGAAATCATTTCATTAGCCTTGTCAACTACATGGTAACATAAGTGGCTTCCCTAAAGCACTCCAAGACCCAATTATAGAAGCCATTCACCCAAAAAAACAGAAAAATTCATGTGTGACTATAATTCAGATTGTATTTATTGGCACATATTCCCAATAGACAGGGGTTGTAGTTGTGGTGTAATGCAGAGATGCTCAAGCCTCATCCATTGTCCCTAATCTTAAATTTGCAGATGCAGTCAGACACAACCATTTATAGAGCACGTCTCTTTACAGTTTCCGAAATCAGATCTTTGGAATGCCCATTAGAAACCCCATTCTCAGTATTATTTTGCCCAAATCAGGCTTTGGATAGGCAGCATCAACAGAGACCTGATAAAAAACTATTTAGAATGGCTCTGAATCTCAATGCTTGCAGCAATGTGTTTGGATTGAAAGATAATGGTGGCTAAGTAGTGGGTTTCTGCAAAGATTAGCTATTTTATACCACCCAACAAGGCCATGGAAGCAGCTTCGCTTATCATCAGACAGTCACTTGGGAAGGAAGCACAACGATTCTCTGAAGCCCAATGGAAACTCGTCTCTTGCTCAGATTGGCAGATTTCATGTGCTATACTTGCAGGGCAAGTGTTAAAGAATGGGAATGGCAGTTGGTAAAGAACATCTGGAGAAGCCACCCAATGGGGATTTGAATACCATAATTTCTCAAAATATAGCAGCCATGCCTAGGCCTCTGAGCATAACGGATCTAGCTCTACCAGTTTGATTTGAGCATATGGAAAAAGGTGCTCGAAAGAAAAACTATTCTCCCAAATTAAAAAAAAACAGTAACATCTGATTTTCTTTATAAAAAATGCAATGAAACATTACAAATGCGTTTTGTTTTCTGATCAGACATGGTCTTGAAAAAGAAAGCAAATAAGAACAGTCTTCCTTCAGTAGGCAGGGGTAACAAACAAACAATGATTAGCAACGGGAGATCATATTACTTATGCGGTTGGATTTAACTGCACCGGATCAAGAACAAGTCAAAAAAAACTGAGATGTTCTTGTGTACTTGGAGAAGTTGTTTGGGAACAGATTATTTGGGTAATTCATTCAATAGTAATGTATGCAGATAAATTGATGGCAAATATTTTAAAAGGAGGTAGAGAAATTTGTGTTCTTATCTGAAATTATTTTTAATTTTTTCAGAATCTATATTTAAATTTTAAATAATTACTGCTTCATAAAATAAGAAAAGATTTCAAATTATTATTTTCTAATAATTGAAAATTTATTAGATGATTATTTTTAAAAATAAAATAGGCAAAAGCAATAACAAGCTGGTAAAATGTCTAATTATCCTTCAATTTCATCATTCAGATAATACATCTCATAAGGAATTTCAGTTCAACATTATTACTGAATGTTGAATGTTGAAATAGAGAACCAAAACTTGTTCTAGAAGACCACATGTTTGACTATCTGATCTCATTTGTTTTATATAAATTGAAATAAACATGTTTAACTATCTGATTTCATTTGTTTTTATATAAATTGTTGCTTACTTCAAGCTTCTTTTTTTACAGACTACTTTTAATTTTAAAAAATAACTGCTCCACAAAAATTTAAAAGAATTTCAATTATACTTTTAAAATTTTTAAAAATAATTTAAATGTTTTTTAAAGCAGAAAATAGAATTTAAGAACATAAAATTAGATTAAAATACAAATCTATCTTTTAATTTGATCAGCCATGACGTATATGATGAGGAATTCTGTTTGAATAAAGAACCAGAAGTAATTGTTCAAGACCACATGTTTTGACCATCTCATCTGAAGACCGCATGTTTTGACCATCTCATCTCATTTGTTCTTATATTATGTTGTTCAAATCCAGCGTTCTAAAGCCAAAGAAAAGATGGAGAAAGTCTTTTCCATGAATGCGGGCAATGGAGACTCCAGCTATGCTCAAAATTCCACAATCTTCCAGGTTTGATATCTTTTTCTCTACTCCAACGCCATGTTCTTTATCTGATGTCATCTATGACTCACCCAATTTGATCTGGTCTACAATGCAGAAGAACATATTATTGAGAGCAAAGCCATGGCTAGAAGAAAGCATTAGATCCTGGAAAACCATATTCGAGTGCGAGACAGTGTGTATTGCAGATCTGGGTTGCTCATCGGGGCCCAATGCACTCTTCGTCACTCAAACAATAGCATCAGAAATCCGAAACAAATATGCTCACAAAGGAATTAGGGTTCCTGAGCTTCAGATCTTCTATAACGACCTTCCGTCTACTGATTTCAATACACTTTTCAAACTAATATTAGATGCCCCTCCGCCGGAAAGACCTTATTTGGTGGCCGGCGTCCCCGGCTCCTTCCATACCCGACTGTTCCCCTCCCGCAGTCTCCATTTCGTCCATTCTTCTAACAGCCTGCACTGGCTCTCGCGGGTAATTTCTTTTGTTAATATTAAATGATCTTAGAACAAAAGAGATTAATATAGAAAATCTTGTGAAACAGAATGTGATGTAATGATCCATTATGTGCGTATACAGACTCACCGAATTTCATGTGGACAGGTACCCCCAGAGATAGAAGATAGGGAGAGCAAGTGGTGGAACAAAGGAAGAATACACATATCAGAGCAGGGGCCTGCAGAAATTGGAGATGCATACTTTGCGCAATTTCAAAAGGATTTCAATGGGTTTTTGAGAGCACGGGCAAAAGAGGTGGTGGAAGGAGGGCGGATGTTTCTCGTGCTTTCTGGCCGCTCAAGTGCAGATAGAAGGCAGCCCTCTTTCGTGGCCTTCTTGTGGGAGACTTTAGGGTTTGCCATTAAGGATTTGGTCGTTCAGGTTTGTTTTAGAGAATTATATTATATGGGACAACAGAATTTTTTATTTTTATTTTTTCTTTGTTTCAAATTTTATTAGTTTATTCATGGACTTTTCCCAAATATTAAAAAATGAATTTGTGGGATTTTTCAAACTTTTATTTTTATGTTAAGGGCATAACAATCACTTTTAAAAATCATTCTAATTTCAATGCTATACTTTTATTTATATTAATTTTTTAAAAAATATATATGATAAACAATTATAAAATATATATTTTAATATTACTAATTAGAAAAGATATGTAAACAAAATTATATTTTATTAGTATATATTTTATCTTATTTGTTTAAGTTTTCATTAAATATAAAATTTATTTTGATTATTTATGTGTTTTTATTACACTACAAATAATAATTAAAAATTATTAGATTTATAAGTATTTGTCTTATTAAATTTAGAGAATAATTATATTTCAAATTGAAAATCTATCTTTTATTACTGTCTTTTATTGGTATCTTTGTTTTTATTATTATATTTGTTTTGTTTTTAAATTTATTTTAATTCTTCTTCTTTCTTTAAAGATTAATTTTGACTAAGTAAATTTTTATTTAAATTATTGTTTATATATTTTTATGAAATTACAAAAAATAATTATAAAATATTATAATTATTAATTTATAATATATTTCTTATTAAAATTTTATTTATTGTAATCATATTGATTTTTATTTTTATTTATATGATAAAAACTCACTCTCTCTCTCTCTCTCTATATATATATATATACATACTTCTCCTGTCTTTATATATTTATATCTCTCTATACCTCCATGTATCTAATTTTTTTTCCCTCTTTCTCTCTTGCTTTATCTTCATCTCTACCTCTATTTTCCTCTCTCCTTATCTATCTTTGGACATGTATCTTTCTAATCATTCATCTCTCTCTATCTTCCTCTTTTTAGACCTCTATATCTATATCATTTTTCTCTATATATCTATCTCTTTGTATTTCTTCTTTCATCTATCTTTCTATCTCTATCCAAATATTTCTATATCTCTCTCTACCATTATATCTCTCCCTCTCTCTACATATCACTTCCTATCTCTATCTTTATCTCTCTATACCTCCCCCCCTCTCTCTACCCCTTTATTTAATTCTTTTCTTCCATATCAATCTATTCATTTCTCCTCTTTCTCTTTATCTCTCTATATCTATGCCCTGTCCACCTTTCTCTCTACTTTCTCCATGTCCGTGTCCATCTCTATCTCGATCTCTTTACTAGGCTATCACTTTTGAGCCATTGATACTTTTGTTGCACAAACAATAACATATTCTTAATGGCCTCCCAATTGACCTCATGTACCACTCAAGTTTATGCAAAAAATAAACCAAAATTTTTCCTAATTGACCTTCCACGCCTCTTTAACATACCCATGCACACCAAGATGTAATTGCTACATAATTAAAACATATTCAA
This sequence comes from Chamaecyparis obtusa, assembly GCA_027943335.1. NCBI lineage: Eukaryota > Viridiplantae > Streptophyta > Pinopsida > Cupressales > Cupressaceae > Chamaecyparis > Chamaecyparis obtusa. Next base: position 1,481,544 of record BSBK01002634.1, read on the forward strand.
CTATTTATGATCAAATTTACTAAGGTTTGGATTTCTCGTCTATTAAAAGACTTACTACAAAAATAAATATCTAAATGATATATATATATATATATATATATATTAATTTGAAATATTATTTTATTCTCAACTTTTAATTTGTTCTTCATTGTAGGGAATTATAGAAGAGGAAAGGTTAGATTCTTTCAACATCCCAATTTACTCTGCATCTGGAGATGAATTAAGAAGTGAAGTGTACAAAGAAGGCTCTTTTACTATTGCGGGACTTGAATTTATCATTGGTCGTAGTAGTACAGATAATTTTGATGATAATGAGAAGGGGAAATTATTTTCTAAACAAATGAGAGCAGTTTTAGAGAGTTTAATTTCGTATCATTTTGGAGAAAGGGTGGTGGAAGCTATCTTCAATAGATATGCAGAGATCCTTACAGCCAATATCATACAGCTTGAAGAAGAATATATGAACCGGACATGTAGAATTGCATTAACACTCGAACGAAATGTCTCCATTTGAAGTATACTAGGAAAGATAAGAAATTGTTGACTCTATTAGATTTTAAAGAAATACAATAGAATATTTACCAAATTATTTTATATTCAACGTACAACTTAATATATTACTACTTAACATTATTAAACTAGTAAATTGTATGTGCCTCTAGTTCAGCAAATAAGACATTTAGAGAAAAAACTTATTCGTATAACTTGTAAATTTACCATCTGTCATAGTTTAATATTTAGAGTGGTTCTATCTACACATATTTAGAATTATTTTTTAGAAATGTTTTATTTTCAAGAAATTAGATTCAAAATTAATAATTGATGTATTTAATTGCATATTACTTTCATGTTTTACATTAAGTGTATAGTGTTCAAAAATAAATTTTATAGTGTCAAATTCAATTATCAAAGGAGTATTCAAATGCTACACATGATCATTTATTTTGTGGGATAGGAAAAATATTAGCATACCTATGATTTATCAAATCTATGTAAAGAAAGTCTAGAGGTATCAATTTTGAAAAATGAAATGTGAATTGTAAAATTAAAGAAAAACTAGTTAGAATTTAAGTCCAACTGAGTATCACACATATTTGAACTAATGAGATGTCTTAGTGGCTGGCTCTAGCGAGCCATTGAGAATTTCATAAATATAACTTCTATAAATGTTTTGATGAATTTAATATCTTTTCTCATAATAATTTAAATAAAAATAAATTCAAATTTTAAATATTGATTTCTCTTGCAATAATATAATATATAAAATCAAAATCCTAACCATAAATTCTAAAACCTAACTAGTTCTAATCCTAATCATAATATATATTTAAACCATAATTATCTAATACAAAATAATTAAATAAAATATATATAGTAATAATAACTTTTCAAGATTAGATGGAACTAACAATAGTGAATTTGAAATATATGACTTAAATTGCTCAAAATATTGTCGACATGCTTTTAGTTCTAGTTAAATAGAATAACCTTCTTGAGTGAATTTTTAAATGGTTAACATAAACCTAAGTTTTTCTTTTTTGTAATTTATAAAGATGTCTAAGATTACAAGGGGGAGACATTCCTATGATTTAACTATATTAACTTCAATATATTTTATTTAGATAATGAATTCCAATAAGCTACATCTAGGTGACACCAAGGATTTTTGCATTCAAATGAGCTTTGCATTCCACAAGTCTATCAAAAATTCTTCATAAAACAAAATGTTGTTCTTCTCTTGTGTTTGATTTACTTAATATAGATCATCAACATAGTTATTAATAATATAACGAAGGAAAAATAAAAACCATTAATATTTGATAAGTTGTTGTAATATTTGTCAAGCCAGAAGGTGTGACTTGGTAATAAAAATTTCTCCAAAGTGTACTGAGTACTATTTTATATTGATACTCTCATGAAATTTTAATGTATAAATATAGAAACTATCCATTAAAGATAAGACTTGATGTCATGTTGGCAAGTCAACAATCATGTCCTTATTAGGTAAACAAAACAAATCCTTGCGACATGCTTCATTGATGTCTCTACAATTGGTAGATATTTAAATATGTCACAATTTATTAATAATAGGATTAATTTTGTATATCCTTTAAAGTAGTCAATTCACTATGTAAATCCAACCTCTTGAAGGTTTTAAAGTTCCTCTTGTTGAAGTGGTTACTGTTGAAGATTTTCTAGCAAGCCAGAGTGCTGACTGTATGTTTGAATCTTTTATTGAGGAAATGGAGAATGTTATAAAAGAATTGTAGAAAGGGGGGGTGCGTATTTAGCAAGAAGAAACAAAACAGTAAGAGATGGAGGATTCATCCTTGGGGGAGTTTTTGTTAAGGAAATGGAGAATGTTATAAAATAACTGTACATTTGGATTGGTGGTGTTTTTCATTGCATATGTTGCCATCAATGCCAAAGGGGGAGATTGTTGAAGATTTTCTAGCAAGCCAGAGTGCTGACTGTATGTTTGTCATTGATGACAACATATGGTAAGCAGCGTGCGTGGAAGCTTGATGGAGAGAGCCTTGAGTATATGGTTCCTAGATATGTTATCAGCATGATATCATAGACGTAGAGGTTGATTCTGAGTGAAGACAATAATATAGTTATTTGTATCAATAAGTGTTCTTGACAGGTCCTAGGAAGAGTTCAGTATGTGATTTACAGTATGGTTGTAATGGAGCCTTGCACATTTATATTTATATTTTAGACATGTGTATGATTATAAGTTCATGGACGCAAAGTCAGTTGTTTAGTACAAGTTGAGTTATGAAGTCTCTAGTTCACAGTTACAGTTTCATGAGTTTATCTAGCAGAGCCGACAGTGTTAATTTTGTTGTAGCAGTTGCACCTATCATTTTGATATGCGTGCTTTCATTAGTGTTTGGAGAAGAGTTCATAATGTTTGGTTAAGAGTGCATGATGTAATTCAACATGAGAAGAAAGTTATAGTTAATTTGGTAGAGTCGATAGTGTGAAGCGACGCATCTACTCATATTGAGTTAGGTGGTCCCATTTTGTGTTGCGTGCTTAGTAGATCTGACTGAGATGTTATTGGAGAGTTATATTGTTTCTCTAATATTATTTCAAGGAAGTTCTAATAGGCTGACTTGATTATATCATTTGGAGAAAGATATTTATAGGAAGTCATTTGTGATTGCTAAGCATGGCAGAAAGTTTAAAGATAAGAGCAAAGCACAAGGTGTGAAGTAATGAGCCATCAACAGAAGGTTTATGTGATAAAGTAGAGAGTGCATGCTATTCATTGGAACTGATCAAGACAACAAGTCTAACTCACAGCTCACCAAGATCCAAATATAGTGTGTATTTGTTAAACAGAAGGTTGTAGCCTTCACCCCTTTGAGCAGTGTGCTCCTAGAAAGTACATCCTCACCCTTAATAGGGTTAATTGTAAAAGACTCCTAACAGGGTCTGACCCTTGACCAGGTCACTATACTTAATGCATTGTAAAGATCAACTCCTAACAAGGTTGTAAGATCTTCTAACAGGGATCATAATACTCTAGTGCACTTTATAGTGGGTGCTAATTCCTATCGCCGTTTTACCTATTTGGGTTTCCCCTTAACCAAAATTGTGGTGTTGTGTTAAGTGTTCTCATATTGTGTTTATGCTTAATGTTCTTCTATACTTAATTGGATAAAGAATTGAATCTTGTAGATAACTGATTCACCCCCCCCCCCTCTCAGTTATCTCTTGGGACTATTCCTAATAGTTACTGCACTGATTCAACCCTCGGCCCTGCCCCCCCTCCCTCCCCTCTCAATACATTATATAGTGCTTAGTACCCAAAAATTGGTATCAGAGATTTGGTACTCTGAAGGTGAGTCTAACAACTTGAGTAGAAGGTCATGAGTTGAGCACTATGGAAATAGGAAAAACTCATGAGCAAGTAATTGAAGAATTGAAAGAGAAATTAAGGAAATCCCTTGCTATAAGAAAGCAGTTAACTAAAAGGTTAAGAGATACACAAGACTATTATGACCAACTGTTAGATGGAAGTATGTCTGATGAAGCATAAGAAGCCCTAAATGAAGTCATGAAGGAAAATGCAAAATTAGAAAAAGAACTATCAAATGTGAAGAAGGAATTCGAAGGACAATTAGTAGCTGTGTGTGGATATCTTGAACAAAAGAGAGTTGCAGAAGATGCAAGGAAAGAACTTAAAGAGACAATGAAAGTAAAGGAATAAGAATGGTATCATATCAACAGAGAGAATGCTATAATGCATGAACATTTTCATGATGCACATGAACAAAATGAACAATTTATAATTGAGAATGAAACATTGAGATAAGTGAATACAAAATTGAGAGATGAAAATGAAATGATGAAGAATGAATTGAATAAAGTACAAGAACAACTTAAGAAAGAAATAGAGGCACATGAACATCTTAAGAGAGGACATGATATTGCATTGAAGATCCTTGAACAACTCAATCATCAAAGGAAACCTAATGACACAACTGGATTGGGATACATTGGAGGGAGTACACATGAAATAGAAGAACCATCAAAGAACAAGGATAAATAAGAAGAATCCAAGTCACATGCCAGTAGTCAAGGAATAAAAACATCAAAGTCTACATGCTATAACCGTGGAAAGCTAGGAAACACATCAAATGTTTGCAAAAACTAACCGGTAAGTCCTAAAAATCAATCTTTTAATGGATATTGTTATAATTGTAATCAATTTGGACATAGAGCAAGTGAATGCAATCCTAATGCTAAGAACAGAGCAAGATTTGAGGGATATTGCTACAATTTCTATAAGTATGGACACAAAGAAACAAAGTGTAGGTCAGCGTTGAAAAATTATGGATCATCTAAGCCACTAGTGAATACTTATGGTAGAGAACAACAATTTGGTGATATTTTTGCAAACTGTAGAATTTATGGACATATTGCAGAAAATTGGAGAATAATGAACTTGACCAATTATTATGGACCATGGAGATCAACTAGCATGATTTTTTATGCATGTAATAGAATGGGTCATCTAGCAAGAGATTGCAGAAATAGTCCAGTGAATAGGTCACCACAAAATGAAGGAAAGAAGATTCTAAATGTTGAAGAAGTAAGAAGTAATATGAAGAAAATTTGGATTAAGCAAAAAGGAGGATTAAGTTCATCCGAATTGGGATCTCAACCATCAAGTGTTGAGAATTCATCATCTAACTAGGTCAAGAAATTGACTTTAGGGGAACAATACAAATGTCCTATCCATTGGTCTCCTAAAAATTATTGGTAAGTAATCCAAATTAGCATACTGAGATGTGAGGTGACCTTACTATACTTATCATTAATGATATTATGAAAAAGTTTCAAATGTTGGAAAATATTACTGTTGAAGAGAACTGAATGGTAGAATTATGCATTTAATGAAAAAATGGTAAGATGGTTAATCGTTTGAATAGGTAACAGTAACTGGAATCAATGGTAAAACCCCAATGGAATTATAAATACATGAGAAGAGATCATTTGCACACTTTTCCTTCGCAAGAACTATTTATGAGCTAGTGTGAACTGAATTTGAGTAATCGTCTACTTGAATTTTGTGGGTAACAATTAAATTTGGAAAGTAAGAGTGCTAAACCCTATGCAAGCTGAGAAAGAGTTGAAGTATAGAATTTGATCGATTGGTGTCGATTTTGAGATTTTTATTCTTGAGAAGAGTTGAAGATGGCACAAAATATTGATACTCCTATTTTAATTGCACATGTTGAAGAACTACAACCAAAATTCAAGTTGCATCCCATGAAGGAAGTTGAGGTTGACAAAGAAGGAGCTTTATCGTAGATCCCACCTCGAGCCCTATTGGTCGAAGACATCCATTTTTTTTATCATAACAAGATGGAGGAACTTGGAGATGCTGATATCAAAATAGGATATGTAAAGTTGTGTGAAAATGGAAGCTTGAAGAATGAATATGCATATCTGAAGAACAATGGTATTCTGAACGCACTTCATTTACCTAATTATTTTCACAATGACTGGAAGAGATATGTATTGAGAAGGTTTCATGATCAATTCCTATGGTTGGACGAGAACCATAATATCACTGGTCCAATTAGAAGAGTTATAGGTTTTAGCACTACCAGTGAGATGCCTACCCCGAGGAAAGTTTTTGGAGAACTGGTTGCAGAATTGACAAAATCTTGAAGAGACAAGAGAGGTATGAATTTGATGGATATACCTAACGATGTAGTGATATTTACAATGATGGTTTATGGTTATAAGGTTTACCATTTGAGAAGATACAACAACATTCCTCATGGAGTGGTACATGTCGCATATAAATTGGTAAGTGAGAATGTACCATACAACCTATGTGAATTTCTAGTTAGTCAGATGGTTGATAATAGGGAAAATATTAGACATGATAAGAAGAAATCATTCAAGTATGGGTCATTTCTTGTATGTATTTTCTTTTATTTTCAAAGGTATTTCCCTAGGAAATGTCATGTTGAATGGAAGGAAGATATATCTGTGGTAACATAGATCTTTGATTACATTAAGGAATTGGGAGACCAATTAGATACTTATATGTGGGGGTATTTTAAAAGTTTACAAACTGAAATGCACAAGAGGTGGAGGATACCACCTAGTATGGTTGAAAATTATAAGGATGAAATATATTTATTAGTTGATACAAGCACATGTATACTTCAACCCGTTGTGCCCAGAACATTCTAGATACCTGCAATGGGTTATGAAATCTATGAATATGAGATTGACAAACATGCATAGGTATTGCTAAGTAAACCTATAGATAAAATAGATAAATAGTTTAGAACATATGAAGAATTTGGCTCTAGAATTAAGTTTGAACTTAAGAAGCCAGTAATAGAAAGTAAAATAAGGAAAATGATAACAAGGCTAGAGGCTAAGTTTGGAGAATAAATTTCTACATCTCAAGAAGTGTTGGAGGCCCCTTCAACATCATCTACACAACTGGTTGAGGAAAAAGAAACAAAACCCAAGAAAATATATAAGAGAAAGATGAAGCAACAAGCAAAGAGAACTCCTACAAAGACCTCATCACTGATGCCTACAATAACACTAGCAAGAAAAGATAAAGGCACCAAATATTTATCAACTAGACAAAAGGCCAAGTCATCAAAAGTTGATGGTGAGGACACCCCTTTAGATAAGGAAGTGAAAGAGGTAAAGGAAGAAGGTAAAACTTCTAAAGGCATTTCCATTGATGAATTTATACAAGCTAATGAAACTTCTAGAGGATTAGGTGGAGTTTCTAGGAAGTATGATTTATGTCATAGTGATGAGATCAAGAGAAGATTGGAAACTATAGTTATAAAGAGCATGAAAAATTTCAATAGAGGTCCTACATAAATTAGAGGTCATATGTCTAAAAAATTGTTTGACATAATACATGGGAGATGGAAAATTGCTTTAGGTATTAACAATGAAGTAAGAGAGAAAGAATTGATGGATTGTGATACTGGATTAGATGTCAGTGAAATTAAATCCTTTGTTGATGCACACAAGGATGCTTTCCCTATCAAAATATGAGTCACTAGGATTATGTTAGGAGAAACACGGGATCTACATGAAGAAACAATTAAAGCTTGGAAAGATTATATTGATAAATCTAAAAGAGCTAAAGAGGAAGGAGATGAAGAGGAAGAAGGTGATGAACCTAATCATTTTGTTGAGGAAGAAGTAGAGGAATTAGACCAAGATGAGGTAGTAATCCTTGAACCTCCTGGTTCACCCTCTCTGCCTAGCACTTTTCTCCATCAGAAGTAATTGAGAAATTTCTTGAGGCAATCCCTACATAGGTAGAGGAAATAGAGAAGCAAGAAGAGAAGACTACAGAGGAGAAGATGAAAGATGAGGTAGTTATTGAGGAAATACCTCATGAGAAGGTAAATATATCACCAAGAGTTACACTTACCCCTCTTTCTACACAATCATCTATACTATTGGTAACCCCTACCAATGTTCAAACAAAAACAACAATAGAGAAACTGGTTAAGAGAAAGTTGGAGCTTGACAAGTTAGTGAAGAAGAGGAGAAGAGTGAGTATAAAAATTAATAAAGTATTTGAGGAAGAGGAATCCATTAAATAAATGAACTTAGCAAAGGTAGACTTCAAACTATTGAGTCCTAAGGAAATGATGGTATTGTCAAATAAGTTAAAATTACAAGCTGAGAAGAATAATGCAAGACTGAAGAAGAAGAAGGAGAGAGTGATTAAAAAAGAAAAGGAGATATTGCACACCTTAGTACTTGATGCTGATATTGATAAAAATGATAATATCATTGATCAACTAGATAAGTTAGTAAAGGTAATATTGGAGGATACATCATTGTTGGATAAAGTCTCAATGTCTATAACTGAAGATGCTTATGAGAAGAAAATGATGGAAAGGGTAAACACAAAGATTGCCATAGACAGAAAATTTGCAAAAAGAAGTTGAGATTGCAAAAGGTAACCTGAAAATCATTGGTGGAATACTAACAAAAGAGTCAAAGCTATCTAAGCTCACTAGTAATATAGACAAGAAGGCCACAAAATTTCAAAAGGAATTCGATGAAACAATTGAGAAGTATGATATAACTTCTAGCAGTGCTACAGTTTTTACAGCTAAAGTCAGAGAGATGGGAGGTAAGCTAAATCAAATTCAAGATGAGCATGAACAAAAGGTGAACACTTTACTTGACTTGAACTCATTTTTAGCCCCTATTGTTGATTTAATGTTAGTCAATTTTAAGAATGTGCATAGAGTGAAAATGTGTCCACAATCTATACAAAGGAGAGGAAGAATACCAAGATATATCCTCCAATGGGACTCGATTAACACAAAGTTAAGTGTCAATTTGTGATCTATACAAAGGAGATAAATGGCTTGAGTTAACTTCTCCCTCACCTCTAGACAAAGAGGGTTTAGGAAAGAGCAATTGAGAATATTTGAAAAGTAAATCTAGAAGACTAATATTGACATGAAGAAATAAAAAGTACTTTACCTCTGAAAAAGAATCTATCGAAAACCTTGTCAAACGGTCTCAGAAACTGTTGATTTTTGCAATTGAATAATCGAAACTGTGAGATCTACAAAACCCATAAATATTTTTCTTTTTTGAGAAAGGTTGATCTTGACCCAAATGAAGGTCAACCTTGACCCCAAAATGTCGACCTTGACCTGCACTACTCTAACAAAAATTATGTTCACAGATCCTAAAAGTTTTCTGAAAAGGGTATCTGTATCTACTCTATAATTCGTTGTTCTGCACCTGCACCTTCAAGAAAAATGGTTTTGTTTTTTGGGGGGAGGGGTTTACCTTGGTCAAACCCCAATTTAGGAATTAAACATGAAATTGAATTGAAATTGCAGTAATAAATAAAGTAAATGGAACAATTCACGTTGCTTATGTTGAAACCCTTATGCAGGATTTGAATCCTTGAATCCACAAGTATGGATGCTCCAAATCAATGTAGAATGGTAGGATATCTCAAATTAAATGCCTTTAGATCTTCAACACCAATCTTGAAAGGATCTTGGAATAGGAAGAAGCTTGAATGGATGTGGATGGAGAAATATTTAATAAGAGGGATCCATAGAGTTTTGAATCCTTCAATGGCTACCAATGGATCTCCTTGATGAATTGAATGTTTGAATGCTTGAACACTTGAATACTTGAATGCTTCTTTTCTTGCTTGCTCCTTGATGATTGATTATGCTTGTGTTGTGATGGAGGATGCTTGATAATTCTTGAGAGATAATGGATGTGAAATGAGAGGAGAAGGCCTCCTTATATACTAGTCTAGGGCACAAACTTCTAGAGAGGCCAACATAGGACATTTAAATTCCCATTAAGCCTATACCCTTGGAAGTGGGCTTAAATTAAATATAATTTAAGAGTTTACCATTTCAAATCCTGAAACAGCCGATCTGAAAGCGTGAAATAAAACTTTCCAAAACTTGACATCCAGAAACTTCTAGATTTTGAAATTTAGACCCCGGGTCAAGGTTGAGGTCGACCTTGATCTAGGTCAGGGTCGAGGTTGAACTTGACCTAGGATAGGGTTAAGGTCAACCTTGACCTAGGTCAGGGTTGAGGTTGACCTTGACCTAGGTCAGGGTCAAGCTCGACCTTGACCTAGGTTAGGGGCGAGGTCGACCTTGACCCTGAGATCAAGAATCTCAAAATTTCAATTCAAGATGCTAGAATTATGCAAAAAAGAAGTGGAAAATGGGGCAGAATAGGGGAAAAAGCCAGATCTAAGTCAAAGACCCATTCAAGGCATTTGAAATGACCCCAAACCACTTACTCAGAGGGCTAAACTAGTCCTAAATGGAAGTGCTTCTATTTTTTGATGCTACATTTAGCCCCCACATTATTAAGAGTATGGAATCGATGCAAACTCTTGGTAAAGGAGATCACAAAGAAAAGGAAAATATTATTGAAATCAAAGGGACAAAGCAATCCTCAAGCCCCCAGGGACTCAAGTCTTTGTAAACCCCAAGATTACAATAAGAGATACATCACTAGAAAAAAGAGAGAAAAGGGAATAGAGGAGTGGCTAGCTCACCCAGTAAGATGTGTGTATCTCACGGTGAACCACAAAAAGGATAGGGTGGCCCACTAAGAAAGCACTTGATATTCACCCCATAAAGTTGTGCACCTTATGGCAGCTTTGTGCATGTATGTAGTGCATCTTCTTACGACTTTTATGAAGTACCCATGGATCCATATCCTCATATCACCATAGAATACATTTGTAAAATGCATATCTCTTTAGGATTTATAAACTTATGTGTGTTACCTTCTGAGGATTTAGCATGCTGCAAAACAAGAGGTTAGAGAAAAAATGCATAATATAGAATGAGGGAGGTCGTACATATGCCCCCTCCTTAAGATGGAAAAATACATACTATTTTGACATGTCAAGGAAAGAAAAGAGAAAGGATAAGGTAAGAGGAAGATATTGTGTAATCCCAAAAGTTATAGAAGGATGTTTGGAAAACACTTGAAACAACTTGTGCAACATGATAACAAATAAAGAAATGCATAGAAAATAGATCTAGATATATCCAAATGCATTCAAATGAAATTTATCATGAAAAGGAAATCGAAGACCAAAAACACAATAGGGCATCTAATTACACAAAAGATAGGGGGTAAGCTTGTCAGGTTCACCAAAATGTATAGGGTGAAAATGGATCCACACTCTATACAAAGGAGAGGAAGAATACCAAGATTTATCCTCCAATGAGATTCGATTAACACAAAGGTAAGTATCAATTCATGATCTATACAAAGGAGATAAATGGCTTGGGTTAACTTCTCCCTCACCTCTAGAAATAGAGGGTTTAGGAAAGAGCAACTGAGAATATTTGAAAAGTAAATCTAGAACACTAATATTGAAATGAAGAAATAAAAATTACTTTACCTGTGAAAAATAATCTGCCGAAAACCTTGTCAAACAGTCTCAAAAACTGTTGATTTCCAAGATTTTGTACCGAAACTATGAGATCTACAAAACCCAAAAATATTTTTGTTTTCTAAGAAAGATCAACCTTGACCCAAATGAAGGTCTACCTTGACCCCAAAATGTCAACCTTGACCTGCACTACTCCGACGGAAATTCTGTTCATAGATCCTAAAAGTTTGTCAAAAAGGGTATCCAGATCTGCTCTGTAATTCATTGTTCCTCATTTGCACCTGCGAGGAAAATGATTTTGTTTGCTGGGGGGGAGGAGGTTGCCTTGGTCAAACCTCAATTTAGAAATTAACCTTAAAATTGAATTGAAATTGTAGTAATAAACAAAGTAAATGGAACAATTCACCTTGCTTATGTTGAAACCCTTGTGGAGGATTTGAATCCTTGAATCCACAAGTATGGATGCTCCAAATGAATGTAGAATGGTAGGATGTCTCAAATCAATTGCCTTTAGATCTTCAACACAAATCTTGAATGGATCTTGGAATAGGAATAATCTTGAATGGATGTGGATGGAGAAATCTTCAACAAGAGGGCTCCATAGAGTTTTGAATCCTTCAATGGCTACCAATGGATCTCCTTGATGAATTGAATGTTTGAATGCTTGAACACTTGAATACTTGAATTCTTCTTTTCTTTCTTTCTTCTTGATGATTGATGATGCTTTTGTTGTGATGGAGGATGCTTGATAATTCTTGAGAGATAATGGATGTGAAATGAGAGGAGAAAGCCTCCTTATATACTAGTCTAGGGCACAAACTTCTAGAGAGACAAACATAGGAGAATTAAATTACCATTAATCCTATACCATTGGAAGTGGACCTAAATTAAATATAATTTAAGATTTTAGCATTTTGAAGCCCCAAAAAACTGACCTGGAAGTGGGAAATAAAACTTTCTGAAACTCAACATCCAAAAACATTTGGATTTTGAAATTTGGACCCTGGGTCAGAGTCGAGGTCAACCTGGACCATAAGGTCAAGAATCTCAGAATTTCAATTCAGGATGCCAAAATTATGTATCTAAAAGAAGTAGGAAATGGGGAAGAATAGGGGAAAAAGCCAAATCCAAGTCAAAGACCCATTCAAGGTGTTCAAGATGACCCCAAACCACTTACTCAGAGGGCTAAACTAGTCCTAAATGGAAGTGCTTCCATTTTTTGATGCTACATTTAGCCCCCACTTTGGCAAGAGTATGGACTCGATGCAAACTCTTGGTAAAGGAGATCACAAAGAAAAGGAAAATATTATTGAAATCAAAGGGACAAAGCAATCCTCAAGCCCCCAGGGACTCAAGTCTTTGTCAACCCCAAGATTACAATAAGAGAGATATCACTAGAAAAAAGAAAGAAAAGGGGAGAGAGGAGTGGCTAGCTCACCTAGTAGGATGTGTGTATGTCATTGTGAGCCATAAAAAGGATAGGGTGGCCCACTAAGCATGCACTTGATAGTCACCCCATTAAGTTGTGCACCTTCTGGCGGCTTTGTGCATGTATGTAGTGCATCTTCTAATGGCTTTTATGAAGTACCCATGGACCCATATCCTCATATCACCATAGAATAGATTTGTAAAATGCATATATCTTCAGAATTTAGCAAATTATGTGTTACCTTTTGAGGATTTAGCATGCTTCAAAACAAAAGGTTAGAACAAAAATGCATAATATAGAATGAGGGAGGCCATACATATGCCCCCCTCCTTAAGATGGAAAAATACATACTATTTTGACATGTTAAGGAAAGAAAAGAACAAGGATAAAGCCTTCTTCAACATCAAGACAATATCCATAGACAACACCCAGTCCAAGCCAAGAAGGTCACAACTCCTATGAGGCCATAGAAGGGAGGAATGCAAAGAGATATCATGCAAGAAGGGAAAAATTAACCCTTGTGAGGGATAGCACACTATTTAGTTTCCAAGGTGAGAGATTTATCTACCATGGAAACCCAATGTCAAACAACGAAATGGGTTATGATCAAGGACATAGATCCTCAATAAAAATCAAAATTTTCATGTATGATTGGATATTACATAATAGATAGATACTGGTTAACCAAGGAAAGAGTGGATCCTGGAAAGATAGAAAAGAAGGAGATGGCATCCTTGCAACCCAAGCGTAGGAACAAGGATGGAAGAGGACCCTATTATATTGCTCACAACACTATACAATACAATGAGCCTCCAAGGATTAGGCTAACATTGTTTACATAATGTGGCGCTCCATAATAAGAACATAAATGTTATTTAGAGAAAATAATATCAAAATACACCTCATTTCCACATGATATATAAATAGCCTTACTATCAATGAGTTGCCTAATCTTATAATATAAAGCTTGAAATTCATTAGTAGAGTGATCATGAAATCTATGATACAAACAAAAAGGAAGAGCCTTCAAGTGTGGACTACATTTTTTTTTTGCATTTAGGTCTAGTAATCATCTTAGCATGAAGGAGTTTAGGCAAAAGAACTTCGTGGTCAAATTCCTTCATAGGTTCATCATGTTTTGAAGTGTTATTTGAGATGTTGTTAACATTGAATTGTTTTTGAGGATTAAATCCCAATACATAAGAATGCTCATGCCCCCCATTCTGTAAGGGCATTTGAATTCCCTATTTATTCTTACCACATCCTTGACTATTGAATCTTTGTTTAACTAGGAAATGATAATCAGGACCATAAAAAGAAGCCATATCAGAAGGAGTCAATGGAACTTTAGTAGTCACTATGTCATCATTAGTAGGTTTGATAGATTCATAGTGGGTAGAAGTAGCGAAAAATTTATTATGAAGGGCATTAGAAGTAGAAGAAAAAGCTCATTGTTCAAACTCTCTTTGTTGCTTCATAAAATCAAGATCAGAAACCTTATACTCTCCAATAAAGGTAGGATTAAAATCCAAGGTTCCTCAATCATCGCCAGGAAGAGTATTAGAGGAAGAAGGATTACTATTAGGAATAGGAGTAGTGTGGGTTTGAATATTCAAACAAGGATTTGGTGCATCATTTGCATGAAGTGTATACATCATGTTGTTGTGAATAAACTTGACTTTATGATGAAGGGTGGAAGGAATAGCATGCATCTCATGCAACCAAGGTCTAACCAAAAGGAGGTTATAATTATGAGGTCCAGACATAACATGAAAAGGAGTATTCAGGATGACCAGACCTACTTTGATAGGTAAGGTAATGATGCCCAAAGTGTTCTTAGCAATGTTATCAAAATATAGGAACATTGTCAGGTTGAATAGTTGAAATATCAGCTTTAATCGCTTTGAGTATGTCCATGCTACAAATATTAAGCCCAGATCCATTATCAATCAAGGTCCTATGAATGATACTCTTATTGATAGAAAAAACAACCATAAGAGCTTCATATTGATTCTGAACTTCTTTAGAAGGTACATCCTTTTGAGTAAATACAATGTCAGGAGGACTCAGGGTAGCATGCATGCACTGTAAAAAGGCATTGATGTTCTCTTGATTAGGAGGTGGAGTGGGAAGAGTTGCTAGAGCTTTTTGCAAGGCTTCATGGTAGGTGGGTGAAGTTTGAAGAAGCTCCCATAAAGAAATCTTGGCAGGGGTATTGTGCAATTGGTTTATCAAATTATACTCCTTTCTAGGAAGACAGGGTGGAGGAGGAAGAATGGGTTGAGAAGGTGGCAAAGAAGTAGAAACCATAGGATTATGTTGAGGGTTATTCCTTGTACGATAGGTGTGAGATATCAAATATTGACCATTGAAAGACTCTAAAGACTCCATAGGTTTACCTTTGATGGTAATGCGAGGACAACCTTTGATAGTAAACAAGGGTTTTGGATAAACCATGTTAGTTGTCTCAACACTACAAACAAATTCACAAGAAGGAAGCAAAGAAGACATCCTAGGAGGAGATGAGGTAGGATCTTGATTATCCATAAGATCATCACTAAGAGGGAGAGCATTAAGGGAATTCATATCATTCTCTACTAATTCCTGATCACTAGAAGGAATCCCAAATGGAGGTAAAACATCTATAATGTTGTCATCTTTCGCTAAAATGTCTGCATAAGGGGAGTGTGTTTTAGAAAAAGAGTCACCATCATGTATGAATATGTCATCTATTAATAAATCACCCTCTTGTATCAAAGCTTCTTCATGAGGAGGGGATAAATCAATGTCTTTATCCAAGGGTTCATCCCAAAACTAGAATCATCCACAATGGTTTCACGAGGAAGAGAGTAATAAACATCCAAATCCAAAGGTTCATCTAAATAGGAGGATTATCATCCCTATCAATGAATCACATTGTAGGAGCACCATAAATCACTAAATCTTAATCCCTAAAGGGGAAAGAAGGTAAATTATATTCTAAAGTAGGCTCATAGAAAAGACATATATTAGGAGAAGAATTAACATCAATCCCCAACTCATCTCCATAAAGAGAAATATAATGGAGAGATAGATTAAAGTCATCTTCTTGCTCTAATAAATCCTTACAAGGTAATACAAGAAAGGACAAAGTAACATCACATGCACTAAATAAAGTCTTTCTAGGTGTAACACCATTCAATGATAAGATAAGAGGAAGATGTTGTGTAATCCCAAAAGTTATAGAAGGATATTTGGAAAACACTTGAAACAAATTGTGCAACATGATAAGGAATAAAGAAATGCATAGAAAATAGATCTAGATATATCCAAATGCATTCAAATGAAATTTATAAGCATGAAAAGGAAATCAAACACCACAAACACAATAGGGCATCTAATTCCACAAAAGATAGGGGGTAAGCTTGTCGGGTTCACCAAAATGTATAGGATGAAAATGGATCCACACTCTATACAAAGGAGAGGAAGAATACCAAGATTTATCCTCCAATGAGACTCGATTAACACAAAGGTAAGTGTTAATTCGTGATCTATACAAAGGAGATAAATGGCTTGGGTTAACTTCTCCCTCACCTCTAGAAAGATAGGGTTTAGGAAAGAGCAACTGAGAATATTTGAAAAGGAAATATAGAAGACTAATATTGAAATGAAGAAATGAAAAGTACTTTACCTCCGAAAAAAAATCTTCTGAAAACCTTGTCAAATGGTCTCAGAAAGTGTTGATTTTTGTGATCATAAACCCAAACTGTGAGATCTACAAAACCCATAAATATTTTTCTTTTCTGAGAAAGGTCAACCTTGACCCCAAAATGTCGACCTTGACCTGCACTACTCTGACAAAAATTATGTTCATGGATTCTGAAAGTTTACCAAAAAGGGTATCCGGATCTACTCTATAATTCATTGTTCCACACTTGTACCTGCGAGAAAAATGGTTTTTTTTGTTGGGGGGGGGGGGGGAGGGGTTTTCGTTCATCAAACCCCAATTTAGGAATTAACCTTGAAATTGAATTGAAATTGCAGTAATAAACAAAGTAAATGGAACAATTCACCTTACTTATGTTGAAACCCTTGTGGAGGATTTGAATCCTTGAATACACAAGTATGGATGCTCCAAATGAATGTAGATTGGTAGGATGTGTCAAATAAATTGCCTTTAGATCTTCAACACCAATCTTTAATGGATCTTTGAATAGGAAGAAGCTTGAATGGATGTGGATGGAGAAATCTTCAACAAGAGGGCTCCATAGAGCTTTGAATCCTTCAATGGCTACCAATGGATCTCATTGATGAATTGAATGTTTGAATGCTTGAACACTTGAATACTTGAATGCTTCTTTTCTTTCTTGCTTCTTGATGATTGATGATTCTTGTGTTGTGATGGAGGATACTTGATAATGCTTGAGAGATAATGGATGTGAAATGAGAGGAGAAAGCCTCCTTATATACTAGTCTAGGGCACAAACTTCTAGAGAGGCCAACATAGGAGAATTAAATTACCATTAAGCCTTTACCATTGGAAGTAGACCTAAATTAAATATAATTTAAGAGTTTAGCATTTCGAAGCCCAAAACAACTAACTCGGAAGCAGGAAATAAAACTTTCTAAAACCCGACATTCGGAAACTTCTGAATTTTGAAATTTGGACCTCGGGTCAAGGCCGACCTCAACCTTGACCCTGAGGTCAAGAATCTCAAAATTTCAATTCAAGATGCTATAATTATGTAGAAAAGAAGTGGAAAATGGGACAGAACATGTGAAAAATCTAGATCCAAGTCAAAGACCCATTCAAGGCATTCAACATGACCCCAAAGCACTTACTTGGAGGGCTAAACTAGTCCTAAATGGAAGTGCTTCCATTTTATGATGCTACAGAATGATGAGCACTTGATTGAGCAACCTGGTCCAACTACACTGAATGAATTAGAAGATCTATCAAGTACTATTATGGATCAGAACATTGCACTTGCACACTTAGGGATAACTTGGGAAACTAGTTTGAGTACAAAAAGGACAACTTACACAACTATATTTGACAAGTTGCAGACTCATTTGACTAAATGCAATGTGGACTGGAATTTTTATTTACACCTTTTTCCTTGATGACAAAAGGGGGAGCATGTGATGGACAAAACAATATGGTGAAAATATAAACTGCTATGTCTATTTTGAATTTTTTGTATCTTGAAAGGGGGAGCAATGGAATGGAACAATATTGTACATGGAGTATTATGAGTTAATAAAATGAAAATATTTTGGTGAAGTTTTTTTGTGAGTCACTTTGAACAATGTGGTATTTAATTTTCATTTTCTTTCATTGTTTTGTACAATCTTGAAATTGACAAGTTTTTCCATCAATGCCAACGGAGGAGATTGTTGTCATTGATCAACTAACTGGGAAAGACAAAAAACCATGATACCTGTCTAATAAAATATTTTGATTGATGATCAAACACACTGAACAATCTATCAAAACAATTGTAAATGACTGATAATGGAGAATCTAATCAGAACAACCTAAAATTGGTTAAGTGACATGACCTGTAAGTAGGAAGAACAACAATATGATGGAAAATAGATGAATGTATATGAAGATTAAAATATTATGTGGAGCGGTTTCAAAGGATGATGTAATACAACATTTTAGATATTAATTGTATAATTGAGTCTTAAAATGTTAATGTATTATTTGAATTTGAATGATTAATCAACATTCTGGAATAAACTTTGTAACATTATTTCTTTGATCGCTAAATGACAAATCGACACAGATTTTGAGGCAAGGTTTGTTATGAAATTTATTTGAGTTTTCAGGATTCTATTGGTTTAAATGTATGGACAATTTTATCCAAGGTTAGAAATGATCTGGAACATTCTACAAGCAGTTGAACCTAAAGTGAAAAATGACTTAAAGCAAGTTTGAATTCTAAGAGAAAAATGTAATACTGTCTCGAGATTTATGAATTGAGAGAGAGGAGAGATAAACACTTAAGAGGAAAAATCAATGGTGTTGTATAAGAAGAAAAAATAGTGAGGAATCATATAAAATATTATATGTAATAAGGATACATAAGGTTAGATAGTTTTGTGGAAAAAGAAGTATTTTGCAAGATCAACCAACGACCAGTATAGGAGATTGTGATAAGATTTGAAGGAGAGGTTTGCATCACATATATTATGGAAGTGTAAGAAGATAAAGGACATAAAGGATCTTATAGGAAAGGAGTGTTGCTACAAATCAATTACTTGTTGTTGTCTCACAATTGCAGTAGGTTAAATCATCTTACCAAGTAGACTCTTACAAGTCTTCGTTATTAAATCCTTTTACAAGGTTAATCTCTAGATTGAAGTTTCAATCCTCACATGAGGTAGACTTTCAAAGGTCTTTATTGTACATCTTATAGTGTACTAGACATCACTCACATGATGAATGAATCTTAGAAAGAGTTTTTGTAAGCCTTTCACAGGGAACCTTCTAACTGCAGTAGAGAAGATTGTGGCTTTCATCCCCACCGTGGTTTTTCCCTCTTACAAGGGTTTCCACAATACCAAAATCATTGTGTCACATGTGTTAATGGTTGTGATGTTTGGTTTAGATTTAATGCTCTATGTTTATGAGCATGATCAACAATAATGGTTAATATAGAAATGATTAGTTTACTATTTTGTTTGTAACCGGTGATCAGAATTAGTTGAAATTGTTGAAGTGGTTATTGCACTAATTCACCCCCCCCTTTCCTCTATGATAGGAAATTATTCCTAAGGATACATCTTTCTAATATTTTATTTAATTGGTATATCATTGACATGTACAACAAGGTGATGCATAGCAAGAGATGGTTCAAACATTTGCATGTTAGCATATGGCCAAACTAAAACATCTTCAAAATCAATAAGGAGGGTGATAAAGAATAAATAAGTTACAAGTTTAAACATTTTGGGATTTTCCTCTATTCTAGTATTCACATCAATATTAATTTCAAATGACAATTTAGAACTATCTTGCTACAATGTTGGCACAAGGGAAAGGTTGAGCCCCTCATCTATTGGTTCTTCAAATATTTTTTACAATTGGAATTGTCTTTATTTTTTTATATCTTTGGTCTAGTAGTGCATTAGAGATGTTTTCATATTTTTTTATTATATTTTATATTTTATTATATTTTTCTAGCAAGGGTCTTTCACAATAATCAACTTCAATGATGTAATGGTTTACAATCAACCCAATGAAGATTTCAATTTTTGTGGCACCATTAAGAACACCAAAACTAAACCATGACACTACGGGATGAGTCCATTTTTCTAATTTATTATGAGTATGGAACTCTTCGTACTCCCCAAAATATATTGACAAGTTCAAGATGGTATCAAAAGTATTTCCACCATTTTATGAATGTATGTAACACTATTGGTCAACTAATTATATAAATGTTTATTCATTAAAAAGAAATTAAAAAACAAACTTAGAACTACCCATTTATTATTAGAATATTTGATCACTGGATTATTTATACACTTAGGATCAATCCATCAATGACCCATGGATAAGAATATTAATCCAATAATTTAAAAAAAATAAAAGAATATTAATATATGATGTTTTCACATCTACAATAATTGACATCTTTACCGAAGAAAAGAAAATAAATATTTGTAACTGCCATTGACGTCTTCGAAGTATTTTGTATTATAAAAGAATCAAGATTTATAATCCCATCAAGGTTTGGCCAGAGTTATTTTAAAGATGGAAGTGCATGCATATTATGAACACATTCTTATGGACAATAAATCTTTTTTTTTTCATTTTAATGACAACTAGCCTAGTTCAATAATTGAAGGAATTTTGGGTTCAAATATGATATCCTAGTAATGGAATTTTCATAGAATTCATTTCATATAGCAACAACAATTGTGTGAGTGAAGATGAATAAAATGCATACTATAATGAACAAGACAACCAATTATGTAGCTAATTATTAGTAGATTTTGAAATGGGTGAGAGATAACGAGTTGTATTAACAGCTTGTGTGTTGAATATGATAATGAAACAACATATTATTAAAAATTTTAAATGGGAGAGTGATAATCTTATCACACAATGATATTTTCTCTTGAAGTGGGTATTAGAAATATGATGTCTAAGTGGGAAGGGTGAGGCATCTTGATGTGCATGTAGAGGTGAGGCTATTTGGCTCTTACTATTGGTAGGGTTGGTATATTTCCTTCTATTAACATCTAAATCCCAATTCATTGGTTCATATTCATAGATATATAATTCTTCCATGGCCAAACTAGGAGGTCTTGATAAATGTGGGTTAGTGTTACCAAGAACCGACTACCACACTCACTAAAAATATAATCATAACCAACAACCCAATTTACAAAACCAATGGAGGACAATCCATTAAACAACTTTTCAAATAAAGAACTCTAATTCAACTTATTCATTTTATTGCATTTGTAAACTGATAACAATTTTAGATTTTATATAAAAGCATATAATGTTGCTAAAAAACAAAAGAAAAATCATAATGGGTATGGATGCAAAGCATACATAGAGAATGAAGGCCCCAAGAGAGGATTCTACTTGAGAGGCTGAAAGGACATTCTACCCAAAAACTTGAGCACTCATTTTTCAAGTGTATCTAAATTATTAGGACAATCATTCACTACCATTATTTCTATAAATATAACACCCCGCTAGGGAACCCAAGAGAAATTAACCTAAAACATGTTACTAAGTTTACCAAATATTTTTTTTATAAAAGAGTTTACAATCAATAATGAATAACAATGCATAAATCCAAAGAGAGGGGTACGATGAGGACAGGCTGCATAAACAGAAATCACTGCTGTCAAAGTACCAAAATGTCATAGGGAAGGAGGAAATTGTATGGAAGCAGAGATCTAGATCCATTTGGTTAAGGGAGGGGGAACCAAAACACAAGGTTATTCCACTTGTCTACGATGAAATACAGGACTGCTAACAGAATTAGTAGTATAAAGATGGGGGACCAGCTATTGCAGGAGGACAAGGATATTGCTAATGAACCAATTGTTTTTTCTCCTCCCTTCTTTCCAAAGACCATGAGCTCTCAGAGGAGGACCAGGATACCCTCCTAGGAAATATTCCCAAAATCATCTCTGAAGATCAAAACAAAGTTTTATGTGCTATTCCAAATATGGAAGAAGTTAAAAAATCCTTGCACTCTCTCCAAGAGGAAATCCAAAGAGAAGGGTATGATGAGGATAAATCGCATAAAGAGAAATCTCTTCTTTTAGAGTACCACAATGTCATAGGGAAGGAGGAATTTTTTTGGAAGTAGAGATCTAGATCAATTTGGTTAAGGGAGGGGGACCAAAACACAAGGTTCTTCCACTTGTCTATGATGAAACACAGGGCTGCTAACAAAATTAGTAGCGTAAAGATGGGGGACCAGCTATTGTAGGAGGACAAGGATATTTCTAATGAAGCCATTTCTTTTTTATCCTCCCTTCTTTCCAAAGACCATAAGCTCTCGGAGGAGGACTAGGATACCCTCCTACATAATATTCCCAAAATCATCTCTAAAGATCAAAAAAAAAATTTATGTGCTATTCCAAATATGGAAGAAGTTAAAAAAGCCTTGCACTCTCTCCTTGGTGATAAAGCCCTGGGACTGGATGATTTCCCAATGTTCTTCTTTAAATTGTTCTGGGAAGTGGTTAAATTTGATGTGGTCAAAGCAGTGCAGGAATTCTTTGGATAAAAAAACCTTCTCAAAGAACTTAATGCTACTTTCTTGGTTCTCATCCCCAAAGTCCCAGGGGTGGACTCTACGGATCTATTTAGACCCATTAGCTTATGCAACTCTTTCTACAAGATAATATCTAAATTCATCACCATCATAATTCTCAAGGTGCTCTTGTCTATCATTTCTCACCAAAAGTCCAGATTCGTGCTAGGTAGACATATTCTTGATTCCATTATGGTGGTGCATGAAGTGATCCACTCCTTAGATGCTGGTAAGAGGGAAGGTTTCCTTCTCAAGATTGACGTGTCCAAGGCTTATGATCATGTTGACTAGAATTTCTTGCTAAGGGTGCTTAGAGATTTTGGTTTCAACTCAAACACTTGCAAGATCATCCATCAACTCATATCTTCTCCTTCACTGGTGGTCTTGGTCAATGGCTCCCCATCAAATTTTTTCAAATCTTCCAGGGGTTTGAGACAAGGAGACACCCTATCTCCCATTATTTTCATAATTCTAGCTAAATGCCTTGGGAGACTTATTTCATCCTATAGGAGGAATGGGGATTTGAAAGGTATTAGGTCATCTTCTAGAAACATAGTCTTTTCTTACTAGCAGTTCGTTGATGATACCATTTTAGGTGGGGAGGCTTTTGTGAGTGAAGCCAGAGTGGCAAAGAACTTGCTTAATTATTACACTAGGGATACTAGTCAATCCATTAATTGGACTAAAAGATCTATTTTCTTCATCAATACTCTAGAGGAGAGATAGAGGATAATTGCAGATATCTTGGGTTGCTGCATTGATAATCTTCCTTCAAATTATTTGGGTCTTCCTTTAGGCGTCAAGCCCTGTGATGCTTTCTGGAAAAAACTTATTAATAGATTCAATAGGAAATTGGAAGGTTGGAAGGGGATCACTCTCAGTCAAGTAGGTAAAATCTAGCTAGTTAAATCTACCCTGCAAAATCTTCCCACCTATGCTTTAAGTCTCTTTTCTATACCCGCTAAAACTGCGGAGGTGATGGAAAAAATTCAGAGAATATTTCTCTGGTTGGGGACAGATGAGCATAAGAGACTCCCTCTTATTGCTTGGGACAAATTTTTTCTTCCTAAAAGAACTGGAGGATTAGGGATAAGGAGAATCATACCTTTCAACAAATCTCTCCAAGTGAAAGAGATATGGCAAATTTTCAACAGCAAGGGGGAATGGTGAGACACCTTTGAAGATAAGTATCTTTCTAATAACTCCTTAAATCATTTTTTTGGTTGTAATGATATTCCAAAAGGATATTATATTTGGAATGGCTTCCTCAGTGCTAAGGATATCTCCAAATCTAAAGATAAATGGAAGATTGGTAATTATCAAATTATTAACATCTGAAATGATAATTGGCTCCAATTGGGACCCCTACAAGATTGTGAGCCTTTCAATATGTGGATGGATGAGTGTATCCAAAAATACGGTTCTCAAGTCTATAATTATAGAGTGGGTAATGCCTAGGTGAACCTATCCTCTCTATCTCTGGACTTGAATCCTCTTTTGATAGTTCTAAATGTGGTTTCCCTTTCCCCCTCTCAGGATGTTTTGATATGGGATGGTTCCCCTGGTGGGACCTTTTTAGTTGCATCTGCCTATTCTTTCCAAATGCATCAGGAAGCCAAGCCTATTTGGGCCAAAGTCTGGTTCCCTGGCCTTATTCCTAAAATTAATGTCTTCTTCTAGATTTTGCTTCAAAATCACATCCTCACTATTGATAATATTTTGAAGAGAAGTTTCCTGATTCTCAATAGGTGTGTTCTTTGTAAATTCCAAGCGGAGTCAGTGGACCACCTATTAATTCATTTCCCTTATGTTAGTAAGGTTTGGCAGTATCTCCTTTCTACTTTTGGGTTGCATTGGTGTTTTCCCACGTCTATTCAAGATCTTTTTTCCCAATGGTCCCTACCTTTTAAGAACAATGATCTTCACAAATTCTACTCCTAGGCTCTCTCACATCATTGTTGGAGAGTGTGGAAAGAGCATAACAATTGCATCTTTAGGGATTATTGTGCTCCTCCCAAAATCATTTTTGTAAAGATCCACCATGCTTTAAAAGAAAACTTTACTACCTATGGTGGTACTAACCCTTTTATAGGAAAAGACCATAATGTTGACCCAAAGAAGAACAACAATAAAAGATAGACTTGCACCTGGAGCTATCCCTTGGAAGGCTGGTCTAAGGCTAACTTTGATGGTGTGGACAAGGGAAATCTATGAAAGGCGGGAAGTGGTGGTGTGATTAGAAACTGCTACAAAAATGGCATTGTTGTTGTTACTCTCCCTCTTGGAACCTAATCAAACCACTTTGCAGAAGCTAATGCAGCCCTTCAAGTCACCAAATAAGCCCATGATATTGATGTTAAAAATCTTTGGCTTGAAGGTGACTCTAAAAATATCATAAATTTTTTAAACTCCCTTCACTCCCCATCATGTACTATAGCCAACATGATTGAAGAAACACACTCTCTTTTGTACTCCTTTGAAAATGTACACATATCCCAAGTGTACAGGGAAGCCAACCAAGTTGTTGACTAGTTTGCCAACCTGCTAATTAAAAGTGACACTATGATCAGATGGCTACATGGTGGAGATCTCCCATGTGAGGTGAAGGATTTAGTCAAAAGGGACATAATTTAGAGAAAGGAGGGAGTCATAATTAGAGACCATGAAAGTTAATGTTGCTTATCGAAAGTGCTTTCCCATAAATTGGAAGTACCAAAATGGCAGGAAGGGTAATTACTCCGTGTCCCATTTGCATGCTTTTTGGGTGCCCATTACCAAAGTTAAAACCTACCTTTTATGGCATAATAGTAGAAATATATGGAATACCTTAGTGAGAAAGTATCTGAACAACTGCAAATTGTTATACCAGAGAGCTTGTTCGAACCATATTTTGCTATGGGAGGTGAAAGACATAGAAGGGAGCCCTCAGATGATAGTGATAAATGGAGGAGATAGACTAAGGTCTAGAATTCCCTACAGAAAGGAGGAATTTCAACATTTATTAAAAGGATCCATGGTGGCAAGCCGACAGTGACCAAAATGTTCTTGAAAAGATGGAATGAGGGAAATGTGATAATTAATGGGAGGAATTTCACTGTCACTGAGGAGGTCATTTCTAATGTCACTGGTATGGCCATTGTGGGCAAGAAATTTTATAGGGACCAAAGAAATTTAGACTCTATAGTCAATGATTTTGTGAGGGATGAGGATGAGAAGAATTCCCTCACCAAAGTTTGTACTTACTATCAACTTGAAGGGATTAAAATGTCATGGAGATTTGTCCTAAGGGCTCTCATCTCTTATGTTACATTGGATACCAAGTTTGATAGGATTAAAACCTACCATTTTGTCCTCATGAACCACTTTAGACATGGTATGTAGGTTTCTATCCCTTTCTACTTATATGCTTCTATCAATGATAATATAAATGGCTATAGGGATAAGGCTATTTCTAATCCTTCCCTTCATGAGGGGTTATTACTCTTGATTTATGAATACTTTAAATATCAAATCTTGGGGAAGGAAATTGTTGTAAAAGAGGATAGAGTGGATGTTTCTGGCTCTAACTATGTTCTCTCAAACACTAAAGACATTGTGGGTTTTCATTCAAAGGATCAAGGGTATTGTGAAACAAAAAATTAGATTTAGGGTTCCTCCTCCAAGAAGAGAACAACTAGTATTATCAAAAAAGAGAAAGCAGTGATGCCTTCCAAAAAATAGGCTAGAACTGTAATCTCTTATGAGGAGGAATACAATGACAATGAGGAAGGGATGAATATGGATGACATGGAGGAGGTCTCCAATAGAAAAGGTAAGAAGAAAAGGAAGCCTGCTACATAGAGGATTTCTAACAAAAAAATCAAGAACAGGGGTGAAAGCTCTGGCCGATTGTCTCTTGAGGATAGGGCCAAGAGTCATAGGAACACCCCCCTATTGGCCCTCATGTTAAGGCTCAAGACATTTACCTAGATGAGCCTGAAGGTAACTACCAGGATGACCCCTCTCCCTAGTCTTTCCACCCCCATAACTTAGAGGATGATAAGGACCATAACAATGAGGAGTTTCATAACAATGAGTCAATCAAGGGGAGGAAAGTGTGGAAAAATTTCAATGTTAACACTTCTAAGATGGGGATTATTAGGGAAGCTGTTAATCCCAAAGTTCTTCAGGGAGAAGATGGCAGGATTCAATGGGAGGATTTGATTGACCTAGCTCTTGTGGTCCTCAATGATACCTCAAGGGAAATGAAGCTTAACCTTCTCAACAATGCCAAGAAAAAAATGTTGGATAATTTTAGGTCTATCAAATGGCTTTACCATGAAGTGGGGGATCTCAAGAATAGAGTGAATAAGATAGACAAGAATAATGGAGGCAAAGTAACTGAGGATTATAAGAGGCTGGAAACTAGGATAATTAAGATGGATGAAAAAATGATTAGCCTTGAGGACACTCTCAAATGAATCATGGAGCAGAGTTTCAACATCCTGAGAGCCTCTAATGAGCATATCAAGCTACTCATTGAGAAAATGGAAGAAAAATCAGGAGGGAAAGACGTGTTGATCATAAAAGAGGACAAAGGGTAGAAGCTTGATGAAGGACCTGGTAAGAGGACTAGGGCTAGATCCAAGAAGAATATGGAGCATGAAGATTCCATGGATATCCAAAAGATTAAGGAAGCTACTGATAAAATGGATATCCTCAAGTCCAAAGTGGCTACCCTGCTCAGGAACATCTCCTGACTGTTTTCCCTAGTTTTTTTTGTTTGCCCTTGTGTGTTCTTAGATTTTTTTTAGCTCTATCTCTATTTTTCTTTAACTACGACCCTGGTAGTGGCCTTTTTCACTCTTAGTTCATGTAGATTTTTGGTTTGGACTTATCTTTCTATCTTTCTCTATGTATTGGGTTTCACGCACCGTGTAAAACCTATTTTACTTAATCAAAAACAATGTGGAAGAAATATAACATAAGACAATACATACACATAAATGTAACCCATTTATAGATTACAAGTCTCAAGGGTTCCATGATGTAGAATTAAATATAAGGTAACTAATCTACTAAGAACAATCTATAACATAATCACATTATGAATCTTACACTCATTTTAAAACCCAAATTAAAGTATTCCTAGTCCTTTACTTAATCATAATAAAAAGAACACAAATCATAAGGTACACTAACCTATTTATTACAATCCATAGAGTACAACTAATACATCATGGTATACATAATAACACAACTTCCACTACACATGTTGCGGGATAAGAATAATATAATATAAGAACATATACATCTCTTGAATCAATGTCACCAACCAATACATAAAATGGAATACAAGATATACATATCATGATAATAATAATAAGAAGAAGAAGAAAGCAACCAAGAAATGAACAAGAAGATAGAAGCATCATCAAGGATCATCCAAACACAAAGTTGCAAACATTAGATCTCAATGGTAATAGAATCACTACCACCCAACCACATGGAACCAAGATGTCCACTCCCACCATGTTGTGGAGATAACACCAGGCCTCACTCAAGGAAACATCCAAAAATAAGTAACACTAATACCAAGGTACATATAGGGAAGTGTCATCACATATGTCTAACCCTTGGACTTTGTCTTGATAGCCTCTTTGGAACCCACACCCAAGTGACCATATGCAGTATTAGTAAACCTCTCATACAGACAAAGCTACTAACTATGCCAAAAAACACACCACACTGGGTGGCAAGCATCATCTCATATATCCTAGGGTAAAAGTACAAACCTGTGTCACACTTTTATGCAGGAAAATGTTAACAACACCAAAACT
Organism: Chamaecyparis obtusa; assembly: GCA_027943335.1. NCBI lineage: Eukaryota > Viridiplantae > Streptophyta > Pinopsida > Cupressales > Cupressaceae > Chamaecyparis > Chamaecyparis obtusa. The sequence goes on from BSBK01002634.1 coordinate 1,510,008, forward strand.
ATTCAACTTCAATGACATAAAAGTGGCATTTATGTTTGAAATTTGAAAATGATGTAAATTAATGAAATGTATAAAAATGGATGAAGTTTACAGCTATTATTTTTAAAAAAATTATTTGAACAATAATTGATATAGATTTTTAATTTTTAAAGTCCATTTTTCAATTTCTGAAAAATGTTGAAAATCAAGGGTCTAGCTTTTGTCAAAAAACTATATGTAAATAAATTGTTTTTCCTTTGATTTCAAAATATGTTTTAGATGACATGTATAGCCAGTGCATAAAAGAAAGAAAGATTGGTTTCTGATGTATATTTTCTCCATTATAACTATTCAAAATCAAACTTACTTCAAATCAATAGTTTTCATCTCCCACCAAATTTCCCCTATCAAATATACACCATTCAAAGAAAAATTATATATACTTGAAGATGAATCTCTCTTCTAGTGTTAAATCTAATTTTTTAATTTTCCTGATATGATTTACTATTTTTTTCTTTTTTTGAAATAGTGTCTTCTCAAATGTTAAAATACTTACTTGCAGTATTTTAAAATTATAATATATTAGATCTAATGAAAACACTATAAAACTTATATGACAATAATCTTGACTCTGAGCTCTACAAAAGGGTATTTTTATTTTTTAAATAAAAAAGAGTTTTGATGGAGAAATCAGTTGTAGAAGTGATAAATTTTGTGATTTTGCAAATTTTGCTTATTTGGCTATCACATGGGATGCCACATAAGTAATTTCGGTCAAACCAGATTCGGCTGAACCCCCTGCATATATATGCAACAATTCTTCATTGATCTAACATATTTCTCTTATATTTACTTAATTTTCTTATTCGATGGGACCTATTTCAGCCTAAACCTATCTGCCACATCAACTTCACATGGCATCACATGTGTGCCATGCATGTTCAGTTGTACATTGTCCATCTAAACCATGTCTGGATGAAAGTACCTTTGGCCAGAACTTGTCGATTTTCTTCTACTACGACATGACTTTTTACTTTTACCCCCTAGCTTGTACTAGCACTCAATGCATGGTGAGGTACACAATTATCTTATTAATGTTTTCTATCAATAAATTTATTATCACCTTATTAAGTTACTTATAATGAGTGATCTTGGTAGCCACTTGAGGGCCCCAGTGCTCATTGCAAGCTACTTCCCATAAACGTTCCTAAATAACCTACCCTAATGCTCCCATCGAATGAACCAAAACAAATAAAATCAAGACCATAAAAGACCTCCATAAATTAGAAAACCATGAATGTCATCAAAGATGAGTGTTGGAGCATAGCAAATAATATCTCATCTTATACAAGGATCCAAACCATCCATCCCATACTAGACATCTCAATAACTTCAAATACCAATGCACATGGTTTTCATATCTCAAGATAAATCAAAACTCAAGAAAAGGTCATCAATGACTTCACTCTCCAACCTAGAGTAATAACTTAATCAAATACCTGTTAGAAATAGGGAATACTGAGAGGGGGGGGTGAATCAGTATTCTACAAGTTTTATATTTTTCCCAATTATGGATATAACAGATTATCTTTACACATGCATAACATAAGAAGCTAAACAACATGCATAGCAATAAAACTAAAGAAATCATTACACATGATTTGTTCTCGAGGAAACCCTGGCCAAGGGAAAACCCCGGTGGGGATGGTACCCACAAAGATCCACTAATCAAAAGTATCATGTTAAGGATGCTGACCCTGTTAGGTGTCTATTACAAACATATAGTGTATCAGTCCTGATTAAGGGACTATAGGCCTTGTTAGAAGCCTCAACCCTATTAGGAGTTGGTAGTACAAGATGTGATTACCAGCTGAGCCCACTGCCCAAACAAGTAATGTACAATATACACTAATTAAAAAAGAGGTCAAGGTACATAACCTTATACTGCTTGCATCAATATCTCTTCGCCGATCTTTCACTATCGCTATTACATATGCTTCATGTACTTCACATCATACTTCTACAATTAGTTGTTGCTTGTTACAATTACAACTACACTTTACAATTACAATTACATATATACCAATAGATTTATCCAAGAGTAAACATATAGGATGTCATCCCTTTATATTGTTAAGACATTATTTTGATAAACAAAATAATCCCTTAACTCTTTACTAGTTCTGCCTTCATATTCTATCCTGTCGACTTCACACTGTCTTCGGTAAAATGGTCATAACTTCTTCTGTACATGTTGTATTGACTTTCACTCTAAGATGGGTCATCATTAGTCACCATAGAGTCTATGTTCAAGTGTGCAAGCATTGAACTCACTCCAGTCAATGTCGCAAGCAAAAACTATGTCCGGGTACACTGGCAAAAAAATTGTCTCATACTTAGACAAATTTGCAATGCGCTCTATCATACTTTCTCTCTAACTTGTGCGATCTTCATTTGGATCATATGTTTCCATAATGACAACATCTATGCAATCAACCCAGCCAAATTTCCAACAATCTCCCCCTTTGTCATTGGTGACAACATATGAGAAAATTGGCTAAGTGTGCAACTCCAAAAATCTCAAAATTGTCAAAATTGTGGCCATAGTATAACATATATATACTATCCTTATAACTCCTTAAAAATCTTAACTCTAATACAATACTCCCCCTAAGAGTATCAATTTTTTGCTAAATATCTCTCCCCCTTTGACAACAATGACAAAATAACGGTAGAGAGGGCTGCAAAATTGTATCACAAAAAAAGTTATACCTCAATTTATTTATTGCAAAGCTAGTAGGCTTGCAACACAATTTTCAAAATCTATCTTCATGGCTTCTATCTCCTTTTCCCATGATTTCTTATTGGAATCTACCACAAAGAGTAGTGCGCTCAGTCCATAAGATGCTATTTGACATGCTTGGAGGTTTTCAAAGTTAAATTTCTAAAAAGACGTCTTAGTTGTAAGAAAATATTCCAACTGCTCTTCAATAACACTTAACTTTATAGAAACATGCTCTCTCAAAAGAGTATATCTTCTTAATTTCCTATCTTTCTCATCTTGTACAATTTTGATTTCATCACAAAGTTTCCTAACTTTCTTCTCAACATCACTGACCTTCACATTAGGGTTAGATAGAAGGTTTTTTTCATTTAAAATCTCTACTTCCTTCAATTTTATCTTCTGATCTTCCTCAGCTGTCAAAGTCTCTGATTTTGTACACTGTATGTACAAAGATTTTCTTGTTTCCAAATGTTTCCTCAAATCTTTGATATAGATATCAAGAGCATTGATATCATTTCTGATGTACTGACTGATGTTCAACAACATTCTAGCCTCATAGTTTTCCTGTGCTTTCACTTTTACAATATTAGCTAGGTTAGTGAACCCATCATCAAAAGTGCTCATCACTTTCTTTGCCTTCTCCATAGGGTCTGCTTCTACAATCTGTGTGGTCACAATACTTTGTATCTTTTCAGTTAGGTCCTTTAGACATCCTTCAAGACTCTTAAATTTCTTATTCTTCCCAATGATTTTGTTCAAAGATGTGATCAATTCCATCTGATCATCATCATCTACTTCTTTTCCCAAATCCTCAAATAAAGATCCAATTTGTTTCTTCTTTCCAATCTCAGGAGTAAGACTGATTTCTTCTTTAGAGGGTACATGTACTTGTACTTCTGATACTTTGGGTTCTTCAACAATAAGTTGAGTATGTTCTACTTCTACAGTTCTATCTGGTTCATCAAGAGCCGAATTGTCAACAATGTTCTCTAGATTCTTGAATACATTATCATCAATATCCAAGGTGATCCTTGTACCTTCAACATTCATAGATTCTTCTTCAATGTTTATAGCCGATGGAGAGGGAATATCCTCTTGTTCTGCTTCTTCTACTTGCTCTACTACAACTGATGTCTCTCCAACAATTTCTGCCATAACTTTGATTATTGCTTGTTTAGTCTCTGCATTCACTTGTTCATATTTTTCCTACCATGATCTAAATGGTTCTCATTTTTTTCCTTAAAAGGGTGCTAAGGGGCTTCAAAATTTGTTTAAGATGTTCATCATCTCTTACATCACATAGTTTCTTCACAAGATTCTCTCTGATAGATTTGTCTTCTTGTGCTCTCATCTTCATGTTAACAAGTTTCTTCAATAATTCATCAGGTATCTTTCCTTGAATAGTGTCAAACTTCTTATTAGCCAGAATCAAATGCTTGACCACTGCATTTTCAAGATTCAATTTATCAGAATAGTCATAAAGTTCATAGTATTTATTCATTTTAGTGAAGTCTCCATCTTTTATAATTTCTTCATTCACTCTCTCAATTCTAGGTTTCCATGCTTTCTTCTTGATAGAAGTGTCATCTTCTTTAATTTCTACAATTTTCCTAGGTACTGGTGGCACCAAAGTTTTCTGCCTCTTGCTAGGTCTAGTAGCAATTTCTTTCACTCTCTTGCTCAGTGTGGAGGAGGTAGATCTAGTAGGTTTTCTTATTACTTGTTCCTTCTTAGGTTCCTCTACTTTCACCTTGACTAGTACTACACTAGATGATAAGGGAGGTACAGAAAAAATCTCTTTCTATCCAATATCTTTGATTGTTGCTGGTGTCTTCTTTGCCACTAAGAATTCTCTCTCTATCATTCCTGTATCCTTCAATATTTTTGTTTAGGCTTAGAATTGTTACCTTACATCAAGCATTAAGGCTAAAAATAATTATATCCCAACAATGGAAACCTCTCCTAGTTGTGGGTAGACTTTGAATGAAGAGGAATCTCCAGATTTTAGGCCGGTTCCTATAAAATATGGAATATCACTTTCCTAATCTACAAACTATTGGGAAAAGGGAAAAGAATACTAAACTAAAAAGATTAGGGTGATACACCAATGAATAATTCAGACTTCTCAAAAAAGATGAATTTCAATCCTGACTTATAAATGAATACTTTTAACAATCTGATTCTCTATTCAACATATAGGTTAATAAACTCATGCTATCAGGGTTCTACCACAAACAGCTTCAGTAATCAACAACATACATTTCTCATGCAAGGCTTAGGAGTAGTTAATTTTCTTGAGAAGGAACAAAATTTCATTCACTTCTTTCAGATAATAACCAATTTTAACACTTGCTAGAAAAGATGAAATAGGATTTGATATTGAAACCAAGTACACAAAAATGGAATTCAAAGCATCTGGTTCATTTCTTCAAAAATATGACAAGATGATTACAAAAATGGACTTCGAAGCATCTAGGAATGATATGTTCACTAAAAAGCCCTCTCTCCAAAATCTGCCACCACTAATTGATTCTCAAAAATCAATTTTATATCAACTCTAGCCTCCAATTAGAAAATCAAACTCCTCTATCCTAGCCAAAAAATGTGCCTAAGAACATGCTATTACAATGAGTTCTCCAAAACATGCATCTCTTCCTAAATTTTGGCCCAAAAATATAAGGAATTAATCCTTTTAAAAATAAAACATGCCAAAATTTAAACAAGAAATTAATATTAAATATAAAACTTAATACTAAACACTGCCCCTATACCCTAACTCTTATTTGATAACCTAGATAAAAATCTAAGTGAAAACTATTACAAAGTGAAGAGGTCGACATGTGTAACACCACCCAATAACTAGGTGATGAAACCAAAATAAAACCAATCAAAATACATACATCCACATAGAGAAATTTTTTTTTTTTTATTTAACTTCCACAAAACTGAATATAAAAGTTCACAAATTGTCTTACATAGTTGTCCATACAAAATTTTGATTACAATAGAGTAACATCAGTACTCTTAATTGAAATACTTCACATACAAATGTAGGATTTCTACTTAAGTTTTCCTATACGATCTATAAACTGCCCTAATGATCAACAGTATTGCCACAATCTATTTTCCATAAATTTTAACAGCTGCTAACCATTGACCCAGATTCATAGTTTTATCCATCTAGGTTCCTGAAATAACAAACAAGAACACAACACCACAAAACAAATAGGGCTCAGCATAATTTCATTAATCATAGAACCTCCATAAAACACCTGCAATTCATTAGTATCATCATGATCATATATCTTAAACCATAGAATACATTTGTACCAAAACTTCACTATCATATTACAACAGTCACATGATAAAGTAGACATGAAAGCATGATGAAGAGAAATAACTCGCAGTCAGAATTCCAAAAAGATGATGCACATATATATTGAGATGATTTAACACTGAAGAATCATGATTCTGCACCCATGGTTGTGCCCATGACGAATCTTATAGTGTAAGGTAGTCTGTTATCCCGTTAGTAAACATAATAGTGCACATAGCTAACTGTTAATCTGTTTAATAACGTAACAGTACCTTATGCCCCATACTCCGTTCTAGATCACGCAAATCATAGACATAGGGGAGGCAAATTATCTTTTTAAATTTTAAACCCGACCCAATTAATTTTAAAGTTTATCACTTGTTCACTGAATTGGTTCTCCCAATTTAGCCATCTCCATATGTGTTCATCTTCTGAAATTCTTCACAAACACATGTTTAAAATAAAATTGCCAAAAACTTTTCATGCAAACAGAATCAATCCATTAATCCACATGATTCAACTTCTCTGGTATGGAACAGATCACAGATATAAAACTATATCCACTAATTCCATTTCATATTTCTCATATATCCTACTATCACAATAGCAGAATTAAAGAAAGATTTCCGTATCAGTATCATTAGTGCATCCATAATTTTGCTACACAAGATACAAATCAATAGACATGCATTTGAATTAATTCACGAATCTAATACCGACAGATCGTAAACTAATGTTCTGTGCTCACAGCACCATTACTCTACAAATGAACAATATTAAACTTGCAAAATAAATAGATACACTGCCCTCATACATATATATGATAGAATTCACTTGAAATAAATTTGTCATTTGAGCTTTGTAGAGATAACAGTCTGACAAGTATAACAGAGTTATGGTTCAAAAACAAGTGTTTGTTTGAAAAGAAATAATGACACAATCTCAAGCATTCAAACCAGATCATTACCATACCAGAACAATCTCATTAAGTTTTAATGGTTGTACTACTTCCACGAACTGTGAACTAAAACAACTTTCTAAAATCTAATTCCCTATTCCTTATCACAGGTTCATGTTCACACGCTATCAGCTATTAAAAGAATCCCCCAAATTGTCATACGACTCTATTATCATTTTCAATACTCTAGAAAATTATTTCTATTTTTGACAGAGATCGAAATGTAACAGGTTACACTATAAATATATCCCCAAATGAAATGTCATGAAACTTAAAACAAACCCCCTTTTACTTTACAACTCCCAATCCAAAACCCTTGCTCGAACACAGTCATAAAATGTTGGCATCATTTAAATAAACCCTTCACAGATATCTCTTCCTTATACTTCAAAGATGAACTCGTACAAAGACCGAATGCCTAACAACAATTTCAACTCAAACACCCTCACAAATATGTCTGACTGTAAGTATCACAATAGAACAGTCCTCATACACAAGCATTCGTAAACCCCGAACAGAGTATCAGAAGGAATGATAAAACATTTAAAAAATCTGAGAACCCATAATCAAAAATTGTGCTTGGTCACCATTTCTAGCATTTTCTAAGGCAGAGTATTGACTCAGGCCTACAAGTTTATTGAAATTGATTTCACATAATTCCCTTCATAATATTGATTCAATAAAGAACAATAACACCGCCGAACTCGACCACTACTCAAACAACCATAATGCATCTATAACGGCACTTCTCCAAAATGATTCAAACCCAACTTAAATAAAAACCCATTTAAAACAATCACAAATTATTAACTATCATAAACTATCCTTTACACAGAACAGACACATTATACAAGCTGAAGTTCTATTAACACATTTTCAGCCGATACAAACATAATGAATGCGCATGGATAAAAAGAGAGGGTTAGAATGTTGGCCCTGACCTGTATAAATGAGCACTAAGACAAGAATCCACACTCTGTCCTTCACCGAAACCCCCAAACCAGTAGAAGATTGCAAGCATGATTACACAATAGAATGATGCAATGCCGCAGAGATAAAGAAATGGCATCCACAAATCACAAGAGACAACAGCCCACCATTTCCTCATACTGGCTGCACTAACAGCCATGAAAATAGCCAACATAACCACTGCAATCAACAGAGAACAAGAAACCCTCCGATACCACAGCAACAATGGTGAACAAAACTCAAGCCATTCATTAACTACTCCTACACTCAGCCAGATGTAATCCCAAAAGAAGTACCAGCTTCGAACTCTACACCAACTAATAGGCATGACTGTCACATGCAACATTAATACCATCCAACAAGTGTCCAAAATCAAAGCCACCAAAAACCTCACTAAACCCAAAGCTCGACACTCCCCAACAAACCACTGTCAATAATGCTAACTCCAAATACCGCCACCACCATCTGATGCATCTTCGTTTATGAGTAAGGGAAGATCACAATATATTTATTTTTATATGTACCTAAGTGCAAATTATCATTCCCACTTAGGTGCATATATTTATATATATATATAAAACATATTTATATATATATATATAAAACATGATCATCACTTATTCATATAAGAAGATGTCCTAGTAACATATATATATAGTCCATTCTAACACGGTAAATATATATATGTTTACTCATAAACATAAAATGAGAATCAATTATTAACTGAAACACTAACATAATACCAACTGATACACTAACATAATACCAACTAATACATTACAATTTATAAGAAGAACAAGTTCTGAATTTAGAGTCACAAATAATACCAATATACACGAAACAAAATGAACGTTCCTTTCATAACATCATTAAGCAATAACAGAATTTCTACCAATGATACTTATAACAGAATTACATAATAAGCACAATGGTTCAACAGAAAACCATTATGATCTGAGAAACCAAACACTCGAAATGAGTCCACAAAGTAAACAGATTATAACATTAAGTCCTTATGATAGACAATTGACACACACACACGTACAGTGCTTAAAATAGTAAGAACAGAATCTAACAAAACATACTAACTAACAGAGTTTAATCAACTATCACAGAGTTTAAGTTTTCCAGTCTTAACTAAAACAGATATAACATCAAAAGTACTACTACTAAAAGTAGAATGAAATAGGGTCAGGCATGACAACATGACCCTCAATCCACTTGCAATGCATGTATTGATGAGAGTAATAGGTGGCATGTTTCAATTTTCAAAGCTCTTGCTATATCTGACAGCTGCATAGACATTAATGGTTCTTGTAGCTTGGCGGACTCAAAATTTCATTATCTCCATTTGATTTCGGCATTTGTGTTAATTTGATATTCATATAAAATTTAGGGAAAAACCCTAACATGTTGGAGAAGGCTCAAAAACTTGCTGAGAAAGCTCAGCATTACCATGGAGAAGCTTGACTTTGCTGTTGGAGAAACCCTCTGTTGTACTGGAGATAACTGATGTTTACATATTTGAGTTCAAACTTACATAGGAAACTTGGCATCAAACCGTAAGTTCTTTATTCGAACTCCCTGTTTATCTTTGCAATGAATATTAATGAGTTGAAGTCTACAAAAAAAAATGTGCTCTCCATGCTTTTAATTGATACTTCACTATTTGTTCTCAAATGTGACTGTCTCTTTTGAAAATAGACTCATGGTTTACAAGTCTGAACTCTCAGCTTTGAGAGAACTTGGGTATATTTGAGAGTTTTACTTTTATTTATTTTTTACATTACCAAAATAGTGGGCAATATATCAATATTCACGGTACTTATCATGAACTAATGTTAAGATCTCATAGTTAACTATATTTCTTTTCCGTTCCCTTCTCCTCCGAAAATGATCTTACTATTTAAGATTTTTTGCAAGTTTGGTTTCAATATTAGTTGAGCTGCAAGTTGTAAGCTTCCATATTTGCATGAACTTGAAAATATGTGAAATTTATTTTATTTGTTTACAAAACAGAAAACATATATCTAATTTCATGACACTTATCATGAATAGACTTGTTTTTTCTGTTCAGCTCACTGATTTCTCTTTGACTTGGACTCACGAACATCAGTTGTAGAATAGCATTGTTGATAGTCAATGGTTAGAGCCGGCATCATAACTTCAGTTTGGTTTGGTTTTTTTTTCCTCTTCTTTGCTGAATATTCTTAGAACATGCTATTATGAATACTTGAATTCTATGGCTGCACTGTTACTGGTCCATTTGGAAACCAAATATAGACTTGAACATTATAGATCAAAAAATGTTTGAAACATTTTATCTCAGCTGTAAACATATATCATGTTGTAGTAACTATAAACACTTGTAAATAACCATGAATTCCAAATTTGCAAACCAAGAACAGTCACATTTTTCCTCTAAATTTATTATGAAAATAACTGTTCAAATGTACTAATAACTGGAAATCTAGCATATAGTTTGTGAGTACCATTGAAATTTGACTGTTACTCTTTTCCTATAATCTGAACAGTAACTCGATTCACACAGGAAAATGAACTCACTGATATATAAAGCATTGATCATTGAAGTGTTTGAAAATTTTCTTATTAGATCCCATAATCGACAAAGAAATGATATTCTCTTTGCTATTCATGAAGCTTGTTTTGATTTTGTCTGTTCTTTCAATTTGACAAATGCTCAAAATTCTCTATTCTTAGAATGTGAGGTTCACTTTGTGTATCAAAACCAACTGTTCACCATACTAGCATGAGCTTTGAATAGAAATTTTACAAAAACTGATCTTTATTTCAGCATATGACTCTGATAAAAACTTGACCGAGAATTTTTAAGATGAATAAATAATTGCTCTTTTCTGACAAGCTTTGCAAAAACACTTATGTTCCAGTTTATACATACACCTTTTGTTGAGCTTTCTCCTATAGCTTTGTCTACTACATACAATCTTAATTGATGTTGTAAATACTCTGTTCCAGTTTATAAAATTTATTGATGTTGACTCTGCAATTAATATGATAAGTACACAAGATGAAAATGTTTTGCTTTGTTAATGAAGTTCAAGCGCGGGCTCATGACACTCAAAAACATCAGAATGTTTAACTAATGAGGTTCGAACATGGGTACGTGACACTCAAAAACATCAAAATGTTTAACTAATGAGGTTCAAACATGGGTTTGTGACACTCAATAAAAACAAACTATAAAAACTTTATGATTTTATAGCTTACTCTTGAAGCACTCTTCTGTATTCAGAAACAATATGATTATGATGTGAAAAATGATAGTAAGGACATATTTGTACCAGTATTTATGCAGCATCTTTTGTATCTTAAACTGGAAAGTTGGCATTTCTTGTAGCATTCTTTTGTATCCATACCAACTTGATTTGTATCTTTGGTAATAACTGAATATGAGCACCAATTAGCTGCTATCTGCAAGATAATATGTTAAGTTTTTTAAATAACATCATGGCATGAAATACATTATCTGAAAAAGGTTTCTTAGTTTGGAAACATACTAAGTCCCTTTAATTCATATACCTGGTTAATAAAAAGGACAACATACACCACAATGGTCATTAGTAGTAAAATGTTTCATGTATGAAACAAGTCCCTTTAACACTACCTTGTAGTGAGTGTCAGTGTGCATTTCCTTATTTCATTTAATTTTCCAAATTGATGCAAAATTGAAAACTTGATTTCTACAGTATGTTATTTGATTCACATGTATTGCTTAGATCCATTAGGATCTAATCATTTCTCTTTCCCTTCAATGCAGATGGAAACCTAAAAGACTTAGATGCAGATGGAGACTCGGAAGATGGAGTCTTGAAAGTAGATGAAGACCTAAAGACAAACTTAGCAAATAGCTAGTAGACTCAAAGACAAGACAAGGCAATACATGGGACCCCTATTCCATACTTCAATCTTTCTTCTTTTCAATTTTGCAATGTATTCTAAATACTGAATTGAAATATGAAACAAGAAAGGACATTTGTATATTGCATTCGGTATAAATGCACAATGTAATGATAATTGATAAAAAAATTTTAGTTGTATAATGCTTGATCAATACTTAGAGTACAATAATGGCATCTAGAATGAATGCAATAACAACATGTAAACTAACAAAACCTGCAAGGTAGTGTTAATTAGACAAACAAATGCAACCTTTTCCTATTAATGCTTATTGTATTGTATGCTGAATTTTTAAGTAACAATTTTGGTGACTTCTGCTGGATGTCTGCCTGCTAGACATGACCTGTAGACTTATCCTAGGGAAACACAATTTAGGAAAACTAAACCAAGAATGAAACCTTTATTGAAAATGAAAATGCATCTATACTAGACTCAATGCAACCTAGAAACTTAGTGCTTGGACAACACTTATTGAATTCTGAAAAAAATTGAAACAAACCTAACCCTCAAAGTAGAGCTTGAGGTGTATTCCATTAACTTGAATCTGCAATTCTTCCCCTTCAGTTGTGGACAACTGAAAATCATTATTATCCTTACAAGCAGTTATAACAAAAGGGCTTGACCAAAAATTATCAAATTTATCAGGCTGCCCTGGCCTGCTCTTTAGCACATCCCACTTAAGTACTAGATCTCCCTCTTTAAATTCTCTAAACTTAGCTTTCTTATCAAAAGATCTCTTAGTTTGTGCTTGCTTAAGTTCCATTGTATCCAATGCTTTTCTCCTTTCCTCTTCAAGTTGTAACAAATCAACATACCTCAGTTTAAGGGGATCTTCTTCTCCAAATAATAACATCTGATCGGCTAACTATAAGGCTGGAAATTCAATAGAAACTAGCAATCTGGCCTCTTTACCATAAACTAGGACATGAGGAGAATTCCCAATTACCTATTTAGGTGTAATCCTATCCAGCCACAAGACTGCCTTCAATTTGGAATGCCAATCCCTCTTATTTTCCTGCAGAGTCTTTTTTATAATTCTGATTAGATTTTTGTTTGTAGATTCTGCAAGACCATTACCCTAAGGATAATAGTTTGAAGAGGTATTTAAATAAATCCCATTCTTCATAGCCCATTCTGTAATAGCTAAACCAATGAAAGCCATAGCATTGTCAGAAATAATTGATTAAGGAAATCCAAACTTGGTTGTAATATCTTCATAGAATTTTAACACAGCAGGTCCAGAAGCTTCCTTTAGTGCAATAGCCTCAGTCCATCTTGTAAAATAATCAGTAGCAGTTAAAATCCATTTATGACCTACACTAGAATTAGGATTTATAGGACCAATAAATTCCATTCCCCACTTAGCAAATGGCTAATCAACCACAATTGGTTTTAATGGAAGTGCTGCCAGCCTTTGTTTTCTTGAAAAAAGTGCACATTTTTTACATTTTCTAGACCATACATGAGCATCCTAAAATAAATCAGGCCAATAATAGCCTACCCTTAGTATTTTCCAAGCTATAGTCTTAGGACTGAAATGTCCTCCACAAGATCCATCATGAAACTCAGATAGTATTATGCTTTGATCTAGTGAATCAATACATTTAAGAAACATCCCAGAATAATCTTTTCCATATAGAACACCATCAATAAGGACATAGGGAATAGATTGTAACCTGTAGTACCTCCTTTTTGCCTTATCAAGATTCTTTGGGCATCGTCCAGTTTGTAAAAATCTGATCATATCTGACAACCAATTCACAGGATCATTAAATAATATCATTTCACTTTGTGAATTTTTAGATTCTTTAGATGCCTCAATCTGTTCTTCTTCTTTTTCCATTTGTGCACAAACACCCTTGGCCTCTAACCAGCTTAGTTACATGAATCTTCACATCATACTCCATAACCTTTGTTATCCAACCAGCTCTTTTCTCATTAACATCCTTATTTAGCAAAAACTCTTTAATGCTAGGATGAGCAACCATTAAGTGGACTTTATTTCTAGCAATTAGATGCTTAAACTTCTTCAAAGCTTTAATAATAGCAAGTACATGTTTTTCAATAAAAGTGTACCTTCTCTCATAATCATCCATACCTTTGCTAAAAAATGCAACCTGTTGCTCCTATTTTTGGTCATTCTTTTGAACCAGCATAGCAAAAATTGTGTCAAAACCACCATAAGCATATAAAATGAAGTCTTTAGTGAAATCAGGATTAACAAGAGTAGGGGCTGAAGACAAAGCCTATTTTATCAATTAAAAATTCTTCTTTCCTTCATTAGGCCAGCTGAAAGGAATATCCTTTTTAAGCATTGTGGTCAATGGTTTTAGCAGGTTTGCAATATTAGGAATAAACCTCCTTACAAAGTTAATTCTTCCAATAAAACTCCGCAATCCTTTTTTATGTTTAGGCAATGAAAGGTCAAGAATTGCATGAATTCTTTCAGGATCAATTGTTGTTCCCTCCTTTGACACTTGGTATCCTAAGATTTTTCCTTCATGAACTGCAAACACAAATTTCTTAGGATTTAAAGATATTCCAAATTCTCTACATCTCTACAATATTTGTCTTAAATGATCAATATGCTGATTTGCAACCTTGCTATAAATTGTTACATCATCTAGGTATACTAGAACAAATTTATACATTAAATTTTTGAAAGCCATGTCCATTGCTTTCTGAAAAGTAGCCCCAACATTTGATAACCCAAATGGCATTCTTTTGTAAGTCATGGTACCCCATTTAGTAGTAAAAGCCATTTTAAACTGATTAGATTCTTTGATTAAAATCTAGTTATAACCAGAATATAACATATCATATAACATATCATATAACATCCTAACTATATTAATATAGTTAGGATGTTATATAACTTGATAGATATATATAAGTGATTATCTATATTTTCTTCTATTAAGGTTACTTTGGATGAATCTTGTATCTCACTTGATGATTTGATTATGTTGATTTATTATTAGTATTGATAAGAGACTAACACAATGCTTGAGATTCTAACCTTTGTTATGATGATGCTACATGCTTTGAGTGTATATATATACATGATGTGTTTTCATGATTCAGGATGAAGTCATAGTTACTCACATAGCTAAGGTCCACACAATGTATCGATCCCGATCATCTATCTACAATATCTTCTTTTATATGTATATCCGTGCATATGTATTTCTTCTTTGTGATGCAGGCTTGTAGGTATTGGGCATCGACTTCACCTAGCTTCACAGGTCTGAGCATGCCCTCAAATCCTCGATGGTTTTTGTTATGGAGATAGCACTAAGGTCCTTGCATGAGTCTTCCTTTGTCATTATTCCAATTTGGGGAATATTAGGGTTCCTTCTTTGTCAATCAACCTTTGGGTGAAAAACCTAGATCCAGCGCACTCAGTTGGGAATTGTTGTAGTTAGTGCCTTGTGGCCACTTGAATTCATTTGGTTGTATGATTTGTTTACTCATTTTATTTATTTCTCCTTCTTGGTATGATTCTTAGTTAATCTTTCTATGTTGTGTTTCAGAGTTTCATGCTTGGTCAGGAGTTTGGCTTGGCTTGACTTTCCTTGTTGACTTTGGTTGACCTTGTTTGATCTTATGGTTTTCTTGATATGTTTCATAGTTGATTTTTATGGCCTCTTTGGATGATTAGATTTATTTTGAGGCATGTGATTTTATTCTACCTCAGTGTTATATTCTATAGTAATTATAAATAGGTAATAATATTGTGATCTATTACTTCATAATCTTATAGATTATAGTGTTTGGTATTTGACATGTATATATATATATAGAAATATGTATATGGGTGCACACATATATGTATGTATATATATATATATATATATGTGTGTGTGTGTGTGTGTGTGTGTGTGTGTGTGTGTGATTACATGTTAATTATTGTAAATATTTTTGATGGTGTATATTTTGGGATTAATGTAAAGTATAGTATTATTAATAATTAAATATTAAATAATGCGAGGTATATTATTCTCAATTGTTAATTATTAATAATGTGTGTGTATATATATATATATTGATGTAATTAATGATGTCATATGCATATATGTTAGGATAATATTACATATGTGTATGAATGATTACAAATCATCTTTTATTGTATATTTGAGTAATATAGTTGTATGATATTAAGTTATTTTATAATACCCTTTAGTTAAGAGTCAGTGGGGAGTTGGTTACTTTTCCTCTCAACCTTTGGAAATTTATTTATATGCACTACTTTCTCATTTTAAGAGAGGGGATTTTGGGGCTGAATCATTGAGGAGAGGATGGCCTTACTTTTCATGGAGATTTTGGAGAGAAAACTTGGAGATGCGAGGGAGAGCTTGTAAGCATATGTCTTTAAGAATTTTTGGTTATCTTTTCTTTTGGGAGAGAGATATTTTTGTGAGAATTTTAGTAGTTGAGAGAGGGATTCTTTGCTGTGGAATTATTTTTTTCTTTCATGGAGATTTCTGAAAGTGGATAGGGTTTGAAGGATGCATCTCAAGTTTGGATATGTCTTCTCTTTTATTTCCTTCCTTCTTCGATTCAACCTTCGTAGGACATGAGGTATGGATTGAATATTTTAGTTACTTTATGTCTCTAATAGATTATGGATCTATTTATACATTATCATTATTTATCATATCTTTACTTTTCATTTCTATGGTTACTTTAAAGTTTTGAGTTTTTGTTTGTAAGAATTGGCATGTGTTTTCCTAGGGTTTTTAGCAATCCCTTTTTTGAGATCTATCATTATAATAATTTAAATTGCATCTATGGTTTTACTAAATTGATTTTATAGAAATAAAATTCTCATTTCTCAAATGGGTTTCTCTCTGATTTTATTTTTAGGGTCGAATTAATGCCTTATTTTTTACATTTTGGCAGACTATGCCTGTCCATTCTTGATTCCAATTTTTTTGTCAAATGTATTTGTATGCTATAGGCTGATATGATTATATAAAAGTCTAAATTTGATACCACAGATTCTACTAACTCTTATCTTTCATTTCCAATTAGTTTGGAGAATTTTAATTATGTTTTGTGAAAATTATAATCATTTTAGTGAAGGCAGGTCTGAACCCTAACCAAAATTTTATGTTTTAAACCAGAAGTCATAACTTTCTTTCCCACTATTGGCTCTTCCTAAAAATCAAATTGAAATTTTATAATTATGTTATCTAAATCTCCATTGAATTTATTTTCTTTATTATTTATTTTGTGTAAGATATGGATGACTGTTCTATGATGACTATTCTTTGCATTTAATCCTTGCTTGAAATAATTCAGTTTAAGAACATCACTAAATTTTAGAGTTTCGTATGGTTGCCAGAGGCTATAAGAATTTTTTTTTGGGTTAATTGGATCTATGTGTACTATGAATATGTTTATAATATCACTTGGATGTCTTCTTATATGTTTGGAACATTTTGAATGTCATATTGGGTTTAGGGTTGTCAAGTGGACCAGGGACAACATATATTTTCCTAAACTCAATCAAATGTTGTTATGGAATTGATATGAATTCTTGATGATGAATCTATTATGTTCTTATGATTTTTATATGTATGTTAGGGAACCTAAGTACACTAGGTGAGTGGCTCATAGTGAGGGGTTGGGGCCCTAAGTGGCTAGTACCAGGATAACCTACTATGAGTTATTTAATCAAGTGATAACCTAAATAAATGAATTGGGAATGGGAGATTATTGGAATGGGAAATTACACACTAATCAAGATTAATTGTGCCTCGTCCATGCCTTTAGTGCTCGTAAAGACTAAGGATGGGAGTGGGAGAAGGTACCTATGCGTAGGTATGACTGAATGACCTTGTCTATACGAGAGGCATTCGGTTCCGCATGTGCCTACTTGGGGGCTGGGGCCAAGAGTGGCTAGTACTAGGACAACCCAAGGGGTGAGGGCTATGCAATGACACTCACCTTGCTTGTAGCTTAGAGTCTCTACCAAATTTGATCATGCCTCTGGTAGTCTTTGTGGTCTTCTTGTCTTTTCTTTTGTGTTGTGACTTTGGGGAAATTTTATCACCACCTTAGGAATTTCCTAGTTGTTACCTCTTGTATGGGCCTTTGTTTCTATCTTCTAGCTTGAGGGAGTGGGCCTATTGGTTCACATGGTTGGGTGGTTAATATTTATATCGAGGTATTGTTCATGATTCTTTGGATGATCCTGGCACATATTACTTTCAAGATCTGCAATTGAAGATTTCTTATTGGATATTTTAATATGTTGAGATGTACTTATGTATCTGTATTCATGTAATTTTAATCTCCTAAAAGGAGTCTTGTAGTATTGATGTAATCTCAATTCAAAGCAATGCATAAGGGAATGGGTAGTTCTAGGTAAAAGAAAGGGAAAAGAATGTGGAATATTGGACATGTTACTAGCATTAAAAGAAAAGTGTTTATGTTATTTCTCCTATCCTCTTATGTTGTCCATGTGTAAAAGAAATAATATTAAATATAGTTATATATAATGATGTATCGCAACAATAATATATTCTCTCTTGATGAAAGGATCCAAGGAAATTATCAAGAAATGATAGATTAGTGATTGAAATTATTAACAATGAATGGTTATGAAACAATGCAATAAAATAGTAACTTGATTATAATGTTAATACTTGGTTCATGTTAATGAAGTACCTACGATAATGCCCACCTTAATGAATATTAATCTCTTACCTAAATTATTAGAGAAAAGTGATATAAAGGATAGTAGATGTAGATGAAATCAATATGAATTTATGGAATGAGTTGATAAAAGGAATAATGGTGTTGGATGATTAACTTATGTTTAATAAAAGAAATAAGTTAGGGACATTTAACTTGATGCATTAAAATGAACGTAGATCTTTTAAGCTCATGATTTCATGAATATCTTATCCATGTAAATGGTTTATATGATGTTGCTTTAGTAGCGACGTTAGGGAACCCATGAGGACTTAAGTTGTATAAATCTTACGTTAAAGTAGTAGAAAATTATTTCTTCTTTTAGAAATATGAAGTGTAATGATGAATATTATTCTAGTTAAAATTAAAAAAAAGAAATTTACTACTTGCATTTTATAAAGGTTTATGTCTTGTCCTCTTGGGTTGCCTGGTGGGGCGTTACATCTGGTATCAGAGCCCTAGATTTCTACACTAGGAACTCTGGGACTCATAGGTCACCTATGCATAACCTTGAGTATCTCAACTCTGTCTCTTTTTGGATTTTGTTGTTATGTTAAAACTTGAATGTTAGGAAACGAAAGCTATATTTCATGTTCTTATGTTGTATTGTCTTACAAGGGCACACCTATTCCTCTATGATTGAGTTATATTCTAACAATTACTTATGTTTTTGCATAATGAGATCAATTATGTGTTAAGTGGATGTTTCTTATAATAATAATGGAATGGTGAAGAATTCTTGAGACTTGTGTTTGTTTTCTTGAAAGGTACTGGTATCTCTAGAAGGGTCAAAAGTTAAAGGATACTAAATGTTTTGAATCTTAATTATGGTAGTAGATAATATTACCCCCTGATCCTACCTATAATATAATGTTGTGCACTATATCTTCTTACAAATATCTAGTTGAATTTTATCCTACTCAAGGTATCTTAGAAATAGATTTTTTTTGGATCTTTAAAGAATGAAATGATTGTGGTCTAGTACTTGATAGGACTGAAAGGGCAATAATTAAATTACATGGCTAATAATATGTACCTAGGAAAGAAGTGGAAATAAATAAATAAATAAGGAACAAATAATTTACTGTCATATGCATTTCTCTCTCTCTCTCTCTCTCTCTCTCTCTCTCTCTCTCTCTCTCTCTCTCTCTCTCTCTCTCTCTCTTCCCTCTTAAGAAATAAGTTTTGCATGACTAAAATTGTTTAGACAAGGAAATAATATATCAGAAAAATTTGTAAATACTCAATTAGGAAACTCTTGGGTGAAGGACCTATGTCCCCAAGATTTTATCATAGGCTATAATTCACATTTTCATTTAGGAAGAGGAATTTTTATCCCTATCTTGGTAAGAAGTTATATCCTTTCTGCATATCGTATTAAATTGCACAAAAAGGATTTAAGATAACGTAATCAAGAAATTCTAGGGAAGAGTATGTGTGATGATGGATTATATGTACTAATGATGGAAGTTGTTTTTATTAAATATATGTCTTGCAAAATGCCTAGTGAATAGTTAGGATCTTAGATGGGTATTTTGGAAACAAATTCATGTTTTGTATAGATTGTGATCAACACCATAGTAGTAAGAAATTAACAACATTAGGTGATTGATCAACTATGAATAAGGAGTTGTTGTGGTAAATAAATGTTATAGGAATGTACCTTACTCAATTTCTACTTAGAACTGATGTTATCTCAAAATTTTAAAGTGTATGAGGGTAATGTTTCAAATAGGTAAAGGGTAGAAATTAAAGTTATGTACAATAGTTAATGTTATTAATTTAGATGTTGTGGTTATGAAGATAGTAGTAGGACTCATATACTTATTTCTCTCTTGATGGATCTATGATCGTTATGCAATAAAGAATTTGAAATAACTCTTAAGAAAATGCTATATGGAAACTGCCTGACATGCAAATTAGGGAAAAGTGCATATATAAATAGTAAGCTTTAAGAAGGGATCCCAACTTAATGAATAATGGTGCAATAAATTATAAATTGTTTAGATCTCCTGTAGGGTGTGAATGTGTTTTTGGAAATCAAGCACTACAACTATTATGAAAGATGACTTAGAATATGTATATTGTAAAATTTGTGTGTCCAACATCATTGGAATTCTACTTAAATCTTTGATGGAAAGAAATATTTTTTATAAAACTGTGTGTTAATGCAAATGGTAAGTTTCAAGTATCTAGATTGCTTTATTTTCATGATTAAAAAAGTAAATAAAAATTATTTGATGTATTGCCTTCATGATCATAGCATATATAAATGTTATACACCTCTCTATGTTTGGTATTCATAGCTTGTAAGGAACACAAATTTTGGACCTTATTTGTAATAAGGTCTCACAGGTTGTATTATGTAGGGTTAGATTATGTCTCAAAAGGGAAAATATATCATAAATTCTTTTTTTATACTCGTTACCATAGATAGGAACTTTGATATTGTGAAAGGAAGTGATAATCTTAGTTGGTAAAACATGCAATTTCCTAATATATTGATATTAGTGAGTAAACATCAATACCTTAGAGTTTTGACTTAATAAAAATAATTTTGATGTAATTTCAAGTATCTTGTTAACAAACTTACTGCATAAAGTGATAGAATCACATAGGTAATTCTTTTTTGAAAGTCATTACTAATTGAATTGAGTTAATCTACACTAAAGTTGTAATAAGATAGGATTTACCAAAACTCTTGATAGGAGAAGTATGTGTGCAGTCATTAAATTAGGTTCTAGAATAGTAATATTACAATTCTATTAGATAATGTGTGATATATAGTTCCCATTCCTGACTTCTAGGAGTAAGTCGAATCTTAGTGGGGGAGGATGTAATACCCCTCTAACCCTAATATAAGTTTTGTGTTTTTTGAAAGAATTAAGATCTTTCGATGTTTTCTTACAGCTTAAGTTGTTCATGATACTTGTTTGATCTATTCCTATAGTTTATTTATAATAATTTCATAAGCTAGTACTCAAGGATTCTAATATCAGACATACTGTCTAAAGGTATCATTTTTGTATGTATTTATCTTCGTGTATGTATTGAGTACCTTCAAGACCTTTATGAATATAGTTAGGATGTTATATGATATGTACTTGATAGATATATATAAGTGATTATCTATATTTTCTTCTATTAAGGTTACTTTGGATGAATCTTGTATCTCACTTGATGATTTGATTATGTTGATTTATTATTAGTATTGATAAGAGACTAACACAATGCTTGAGATTCTAACCTTTGTTATGATGATGCTACATGCTTTGAGTGTATATATATACATGATGTATTTTCATGATTCAGGACAAAGTCGTAGTTACTCACATAGCTGAGGTCCACATGATGTATCGATCCCAGTCATCTGATTACAATATCTTTTTTTATATGTATATCCGTGCATATGTATTTCTTCTTTGTGATGCAGGCTTGCAAGTACTGGGTATCGACTTCACCTGGCTTCACAGGTCTGAGTGTGCCCTCAAATCCTCGATGGTTGTTGTTATGGAGATAGCACTAAGGTCCCTGCATGAGTCTTCCTTTGTCATTATTCCAATTTGGGGAATATTAGGGTTCCTTCTTTGTCAATCAACCTTTGGGTGAAAAACCTAGATCCAGCACACCCGGTTGGGCATTGTTGTAGTTAGTGCCTTGTGGCCACTTGAATTATTTGGTTGTATGATTTTTTTACTCATTTTATTTATTTCTCCTTCTTGGTATGATTCTTAGTTAATCTTTCTATGTTGTGTTTCAGAGTTTCATGCTTGGTCAGGAGTTTGGCTTGGCTTGACTTTCTTTGTTGACTTTGGTTGACCTTGTTTGATCTTATGGTTTTCTCGATATGTTTCATAGTTGATTTTTATGGCCACTTTGGATGATTAGATTTATTTTGAGGCATGTGATTTTATTCTACCTCAGTGTTATATTCTATAGTAATTATAAATAGGTAATAATATTGTGATCTATTACTTCATAATCTTATAGATTATAGTGTTTGGTATTTGGCATGTATCTATATAAATATATATATATATATATATATATATATATATATATATATATATATAGATATATAGATATATATATATATATATATATATATATATATATATATATATATATATATATATATATATATATATATATATATATATATATATATATGGGTGCACACATATATGTATGTATATATATATATATAATTTATATGTGATTATATGTTAATTATTGTAGATATTTTTGATGGTGTATATTTTGGGATTAATGTAAAGTATAGTATTATTAATAATTAAATATTAAATAATGCGAGGTATATTATTCTCAATTGTTAATTATTAATAATGTGGATAGGCTATATATATATAGATATTGATGTAATTAATGATGCCATATGCATATATGTTAGGATAATATTACATATGTGTATGAATGAATACAAATCATCTCTTATTGTATATTTGAGTAATATAGTTGTATGATATTAAGTTACTTTATAATACCCTTTAGTTAAGAGTTAGTGGGGAGTTGCTTACTTTTCCTCTCAACCTTTGGAAATTTATTTATATGCACTACTTTCTCATTTGAAGAGAGGGGATTTTGGGGCTGAATCATTGAGGAGTGTATGGCCTTACTTTTCATGGAGATTTTGGAGAGAAAACTTGGAGATGCGAGGGAGATTTTGTAAGCATATGTCTTTAAGAATTTTTGGTTATCTTTTCTTTTGGGAGAGAGATATTTTTGTGAGAATTTTAGTAGTTGAGAGAGGGATTCTTTTCTATGGAATTATTTCTTTCTTTCATGGATATTTTTGAAAGTGGATAGGGTTTGAAGGATGCATCTCAAGTTTGGATTTGTCTTCTCTTTTGTTTCCTTCCTTCTTCGATTCAACCTTCGTAGGACATGAGGTATGAATTGAATATTTTAGTTACTTTGTCTCTGATAGATTATGGATCTATTTATATATTATCATTATTTATCATATCTTTACTTTTCATTTCTATGCTTACTTTAAAGTTTTAAATTTTTGTTTGTAAGAATTGACATGTGTTTTCGTAGGGTTTTTAGCAACCCATTTCTTGAGATCTATTATTATAATAATTTAAATTGCATCTATGGTTTTACTAAATTGATTTTATGGAAGTAAAATTCATAGATCTCAAATGGGTATCTCTCTGATTTTATTTTTAGGGTCGAATTAATGCCTTATTTTTTACATTTTGGCAGACTATGCCTGTCCATTCTTGATTCTAAATTTTCTGTCAAAAGTATTCATATGATAAAGGCTGATATGATTATATAAAAGTATGAATTTGATATCAAAGATTCTCCTAAGTCTTATCTTTCATTTCTAATTGGTTTGGAGAATTTTAATTATGTTTTGTGAAAATTACAATCATTTTAGTGAAGGCAGGTCTGAACCCTAACCAAAATTTTCTGTTTTAAACCAAAAGTCATAACTTTCTTTCCCACCATTGGATCTTCCTAAAAATAAAATGGAGAGTCTATAATTATTTTATCTAAATCTCCACCAAAGATATTGTCTTTATTATTTATTTTTTGTAAGATATGGATGACTATTCTATGATGACTATTCTTTGCATTTAATCCTTGCTTGAAATAATTCAGTTTAAGAACATCACTATGTTTTAGGGTTTTGTATGGTTACCAGAGGCTATTAGAATTTTTTTTTTGGGTTAATTTGATCTATTTTTACTTTGAATATGTTTATAATATCACTTGGATGTCTTCTTATATGTTTGGAACATTTTGAATGCCATATTGGGTTTAGGGTTGTCAAGTGGACTAGGGACAACATATGTTTTCCTAAAGTCAATCAAATATTGTTATAGAATTGATATGAATTCTTGATGATGAATATATTATGTTCTTATGATTTTTATATGTATTTTATGGAACCTAAGTACACTAGGTGAGTGGCTCATAGTGAGGGGTTGGGGCCCTAAGTGGTTAGTACCAAGATAACCTACTATGAGTTATTTAATCAAGTGATAACTTAAATAAATGAATTGGGAATGGGAGATTATTGGAATGGGAAATTACACACTAATCAAGATTAATTATGCCTCACCCATGCCTTTAGTGCTAGTAAAGACTAAGGATGGGAGTGGGAGAAGGTACCTATGCGTAGGTACGACTGAATGACCTTGTCTATACGAGGGACATTCAGTTCCGCATGTGCCTACTTGGGGGCCGGGGCCAAGAGTGGCTAGTACCAAGACAACCCAAGGGGTGAGCGCTATGTGATGACACTCACCTAGCTTATAGCTTAGAGTGTCTACCAAATTTGATCATGCCTCTGGTAGTCCTTGTGGTCTTCTTGTCTTTTCTTTTGTGTTGTGACTTTGGGGAAATTTTATCACCACCTTAGGAATTTCCTAGTTGTTACCTCTTGTATGGGCCCTTGTTTCTATCTCCTAGCTCAGGGGAGTGGGCCTATTGGTTCACGTGGTTGGGTGGTTAATATTTATATCGAGGTATTGTTCATGATTCTCTAGATGATCCTAGCACATATTCCTTTCCAAATCTGCAGTTGAAGATTTCTTATTGGATATTTTAATATGTTGAGATGTACTTATGTATCTTTATTCATGTAATTTTAATCTCCTAAAAGGAATCTTGTAGTATTGATGTAATCTCAATTCAAAGCAATGCATAAGGGAATGGGTAGTTCTAGGTAAAAGAAAGGGAAAAGAATGTGGAATATTGGACATGTTACTAGCATTAAAAGAAAAGTGTTTATGTTATTTCTCCTATCCTCTTATGTTGTCCATGTGTAAAAGAAATAATATTAAATATAGTTATATATAATGATGTATCACAACAATAATGTATTCTCTCTTAATGAAAGGATCCAAGGAAATTATTGAGAAATGATATATTAGTGATTGGAATTATTAACAATGAATGGTTATGAAACAATGCAATAAAATAGTAAATTGATTATAATGTTAATACTTGGTTCATGTTAATGAAGTACCTAAGATAATGCCTACCTTAATGAATATTAATCTCTTACCTAAATTATTAGAGAAAAGTGATATAAAGTATAGTAGATGTAGATGAAATCAATATGAATTTATGGAATGAGTTGATAAAAGGAATAATGATGTTGGATGATTAACTTATGTTTAATAAAAGAAATAAGCTAGGGACATTTAACTTGATGCATTAAAATGAACGTAGATCTTTTAAGCTCATGATTCCATGAATATCTTATCCATGTAAATGGTTTATATGATGTTGCTTTAGTAGCGACATTAGGGAACCCATGAGGACTTAAGTTGTATAAATCTTTCATTCAAGTAGTAGAAAATTATTTCTTCTTTTAGAAATATGAAGTGTAATGATGAATATTATTCTAGTTAAAATAAAAAAAAGAAATTTACTACTTGCATTTTATAGAGGTTTATGTCTTGTCCTCTTGGGTTGCCTAGTGGGGCGTTACACTATTAAGGTCCCTAAAATCTACACAAAGTCTTATCTCTCCATTCTTCTTCCTTACTGGTACTAAGTTAGAAACCCAAGATGTGTGCTTAATAGGAAATATAATACCACCATCTAGGAGTTTTCTCAGCTCTTTTAACATTAATGGCTCTAATTTAGGGTTTATAGGTCTTTGCTTTTGTCTAATAGACCTAGCATTAGGTTCCAATTCTATAGTGTGTTGAGTTAATTGAGGATCAAAACCTTTTATATCAGAGTAATCCCATGCAAAAACATCATTGTATTCTCTAAAAAGATTAATAAATATTTCTTTTTCTTCAGGAGAATTTATTTTACCAACTTTCAACCGCTTATCTCTGAAAATTTTCACTTCGTCATAATGATGCTCTTCAATCAGCAGGCTGGTTTTACCCTTTCTAAATTGGTCATCAGAATTAAAAGTTGATTCCAAGCTTACTAATCCCTTTGGCAGCTTATTGGTCTTTAATTGAATAATTTGGTCTTCCATTTGCTAAATGTTATTGTTATCCCTTGAAGCTGAAAAACCATCTGTTTCTGTCAAAAAACTTAGTATATGTTCATCAGTATTGAAAACTTGCCAATAAGCATCATTATCTAGAATAGATGGCCTGAAAATTATCTTAATATGTGACTGATCTAAAATTATTCCTTTATTTTCTATTATTGCAATATGAGCACCAATACCAGCCAGCCTATCAGCATGTATATTTTCCCTTCTAGGAATTGAAATCAGGTTGAAAGCATCAAATTCATCTAGAATATCAGCAACTCTAGATTTATACATTTTAAGAAAATCATTTTTAATAGTATTGATACCTCTCACCTGCTTGACAATAAGCTCACTATCACCAAATGCTATGAGACACTTAATCCCTCTCAATCTTGCCCATTCTAATCCCTGGATTAAACTTTCATATTCAGCCACATTGTTAGAACAAGGAAAAGATAACTTAAATGCAGCATAAAATTTATCACCATTAGGTAAAACTAGCATAACCCCTACACCGAATCCATCCTTATTCCTTGACCCATCAAAATACAAATCCCAAAGCTAGTTAGATATATTACATTCAAATTCTAGATCTTTAATCAAATTAGGAACTACTGAACCAGATTCTAAAATCATGTAGTTTCCAAAACCAGTATCAAACATATCATCACTCTGTTCATTCCCAGTATCCCATTCATTAAGAACTATATCTGGATATGCTTCAGTTTGAGTATTATTCATTGAATAGTTTGGAACTTCATCTTGATCCATGATCACACAACTCGCATTGATAGGACTTGGATTATAAGGCTCTATGTGATTTTTGGCCAATAATTTTGATTTTATGGTTACCTTAGTACCATATCTAGTTCTGAAGTACAAATGTGACCATCTGATGAAAAATAACCATCTATCTTGGCTGTGAAATCTCTAGATAGACACATAGAAAAATATGTTGGTAAATCAATAACATATATGTCCTGTGGAATTGAAAAATTTGGGCAAGAGTGCAAGGCCAAACTTGCATTTTTAATGACTCCTAAAGTCTTAATAGAAGTTCCATCCAATTGGACTACACCCTTCTCAAGTGGCTCATATTTTAAATTCAGTGAATCTGCCACCTTTTTAGGCATAACAGTACTGGTTGCACCACTATCCACAATGTAATTATGAACTAATTTATTTCCAATGATCAAAGACACATAAAAAGGAGGAGGCTTTTCATTTGTAGATTTCTTACCTTCCTTTTCTGATGTTTTTTATACGTTTGATCATTTCTTGCCAGTAGTTGCTGCTATTTTCTCAACATTTGCAGCCTTTTTAAATTTTGGAATTACTGGATGCTGAACTTTACCAAGCCTTTTATCTTCTTTTGGTGTCTTTTCCTAAACTTTAGAAGCTTCAGAATTAGTCATTACCACACTTGGTAACTGTTGTACTGTTTGTTGATAATTAGTTGCCAACTAGGACAACTCCTCTTTCAAAATTTCAATTTGTCTTGGAATGGATAGATTTTCCCATGCGGACAAAGTAACATTTGTTTTTTTCATTGTATCAACAATATTGATGTAATGCCCCACCAAGGAACCCAAAAGAAACTAACCTAGAACATGATACTAAGTTTAGGTGAATATTTTTTTTTCTAAAGTTTACAATTAAGATATACAATCACATGAATGCATTAACCATTATCTCACATAACACACATCGCATACATAGGTTACAAAACTAATGGGTCCCATGACGTAGTATTACTTTCTAACATAACTCATTAAATAACATCAACAAAAGATTCTATAAATTAAATACAACAATTACATCATAATGATTACATTTCATGAACATTCATTAATCCTAATAAACATACATCCACTGTACATGTCACAGGGTATGCATTAATCATTCTAACAACTCAATTACAATATCCAGATTAGGTATCACATGCGATACTCTAATACAAGATTTAAAATAAAGAATAAGTATATATAAGAACATCAATGAAGAAGTAACATAAGGAATCCAAATGCAAAGACACCATCAAGCACTGGTACCAGGACGTCGAATCTCGAATGGTAAAGAATCACTACCACTCATCCGTGTAGAACCACAAAGGTCTACCCCACCATGCTGAGGAGATAACATTGGACCCCAAACAAATAATCAAGTCAAATCAGGAAATACCACTAGGAAAGGAATCCTGATAGCTTACTAACTCAAGGTCAACCAAAGTAGTGAAAGGTATGACTCACTATTCCAGAGGCAACTGACACATGTAGGATAACTAGACTATGTCTAGAAAGGTATCATCATGTACGTCTAACCCTTGAGTCTCATTCTGGTAATCTCTCTAGATCTCGGCACTCAAGTGACCATACATGAATCAATGACTTCTCGTACAGATGAAGCCATTAACTACGCTAGACACACACCTCTCAAGGTGGCAAGCATCTTCTCCATTCCCACCTTAGTCTATACTAGCACTAAAGCATGGGTGAGGAACTTATCTTATTAGGTTCATTTATTTCTCCTTAGTTTATTAAGTTATCACTTGATTATAGATACTTACAATAAGTGATCCTGGCAGCCACTTGTGGGCCCCGGTGCTTATTGCAAGCCACCTCCTAACACATATCTAGGTAAACTACCCTAGGCTCATAGATCTCTCTTAGACCAATCATAGGTAAAAGCAGATAGTCACACATCCAGTATCATCACAGAAACTAGGATTGACTACACAAGCATAATCATTGAATCACATAGTATAACATGAGCCTATAAGGTCAACTGGAAAATAAACAATACACACTCACGCCAAACATAAGAAACAACATGAACATGAACGACAATTCCCAAGCCTTTGTCTTTCCTAGGTCATCTAGTACCCATAAACATATTAACCCAACAAGTAGGAAAGATAACATCTTATTGTATAAAACAACCAATGTCAGTATGAGAAGATGCATATACATACATACAATAACTCACACATTCTATGATGAATAAAATCTCAAATAATCCGTACAATGAAAATCCACACTTTACAATTCGAACTTAGACTAAATCAAATAAATATTTTAAATCCAAAATAATTAGATTCAAACTATCTCATTATCCAACCCAACTAATTTATTAAATAAAGTTTACCCAAGCATTTATTACTCCAAAGTCCACTAGACTATCAATTATAACAACAATAAAACTTAATTCAAAGTCCTCATAGTCACATCAATACTTGTCTATTTAATATGAGATGAAAATTATTAACCATTATTATTAATAATAATTGTCCATATTAAATGATTACCTCCATCATATATTAATATTATTTAAATAATAATATTAAATGAAGTAAATACTTATTAGCAAACAAAATTATTATTATCAATTTAAATCTAATAATAATAACCATTATACAAAACCTATTTAGCAAAGTTTGATTGCTCATAATAATAATTAACAATAAAATTTCATTAATAAAATAAACTTTGTTATTAAATTATTATTAATATAAAATAATAATCACTTTTTTAAAAAATATATAACAAACTTAATAAAAGTTACTAATAAACTAAATTTATTAACAACAAATTAAAATTAATAATAATTTAAAAAAACATTAAAAATAATTAATAATAAAAAAAAACAAATCATATAACAAAAAGTGCGCAAGTGGGGGGGGTTCGTGGGGCCCACACCCCACTTGGCACTGCCCTCTAAGGAAGGCGCTGTGCCCGGAGTCCCGTGCGCACAGTACTCTTTACCTGTGACAGGGAGGGTAGCGGTAGGGGATAGGTGGTCCCCGCCCCACCTTAACAAATTTAATTTTTTTTTTAAAACTCCTTTTTAATATGTACACAATGCATTTTTTTTAATGCATTTATTTTTATAAAAAAACATAAATATTGATAATTTTAAAAAGCTATGTTTTTTTTTTCTATTGAAAAGAACAAACAATATTTTTTTCTATTAAGGCTCTATTTTCGAAAATGAAAATCAGAGACCTGTCATTTTCTTTTCCAGAAATGGAAATATTAGATTTTTCAAACACAAGTCCGGATTAATTTTTTGATCTAGTCTATCTTATTCCTAATTTGTTTTCTCTCCACACTTTGCAACCCAAATACATATTTACCAATATATATTTGGTCATGCAATAATTCTCATTGTGGTAAATTTTTTTCCTTTGACTGTCATCCAAAAACCATTTTTGAAGATAGCCCATTAATTTTATTCATTCCTACTATAGGACCAA
Source organism: Chamaecyparis obtusa (assembly GCA_027943335.1). Taxonomy (NCBI): domain Eukaryota; kingdom Viridiplantae; phylum Streptophyta; class Pinopsida; order Cupressales; family Cupressaceae; genus Chamaecyparis; species Chamaecyparis obtusa. The sequence goes on from BSBK01002634.1 coordinate 1,540,889, forward strand.
CTATAGAGATTTTAATTTTGATTTTCTAAGAGCCCTAGGGTGAAATTTCTCTTGAAATTTCAGCAGCATAACATTACTATGCCAAATCACAAAATAATATCAAAGACATAACTCAATGGGTTTCCTAATACCCACAATAAAGAATAATAGAAATAAAGAATTACATCCATAAATAAAATCAAACACATCTCAACAAAGATAATTTATAAATGAAATTGCAGTAAGATCAATTCAAACCCTACCTCAATCCAATGCTAGATACTGAAACTCTATGCATGTGAGATGAACACAATCCAGAACTGCTAATAAGAGAAGCTCAACCTACAGATTCTGAATCACAAAGCATGCAACACCCAAATCCAAAACCAAACAACCTTCACCCAGAATTCAAGCTCAACTCCAAAAAACTCAAGAACACATGGAAACACAAAAACTACAAAAGCTCTCACAAAATTTCCTCCAATAAAACTCACTAACTCCAAATGAATGCAAAATCCCTCTATTAGGGATTCAACTCCACTAAACAAGCAAAACCCTAGATGACTCACACAAGGACTTCTAATCCAACTCTCTCTCCTTTGTTGAGAGAAATTACCATTTATTAATTAAAAATACATATTTTATGCACAACTCATATTATACTCCAAAAGACAAATTGACCTCTTTTCAAACAAGATAAATGCAAGCTCAATAAAGCACGTGTTTAAAATTGAAATCCATTACTAAATAGATTTAATATTTTAACATCATTAAATCATACAATATTTTAATTAGATAACTCATGGTCAATTTCAAATATATTTCCACATAATTAATTAATTAATATCAAATACCCTAATATTTGATTTTTAATTAATTAATAATCACATAATAACTTGAGAAATAAATTTAATATTATTTTCCAATTTTAATATTAAATTCCATATTAATAGAAAACCACATATGCAAACAGCAATAAATCTAGATCAACAAATAAACATGCAGACTCAAAGAAGGGTACTGCAAACTGTCACCTTGACAATTCGAATAGGGTAGTCAATAGATACTTATCCGATAATCAAGATAAATGGGCTAAGGATTGGGTTTTGGGTCCATCTGTCATCTCCCCTCTTTACCATTGAGACAAGTATTTGTGGGCACGCTCACTCCTGCCAATTCAGGGAAGATGATGCCTTGTACCTGCAAACTTGTCATCACAAAACAAAGCATGTACATACAACATATAACAAGCAATGATAGGGTACAGTCAGTCATGTGGATCTTGACAAAGCAAGTAACTACACCTCCTCCCTCTACCATAAAGACACATAAAATAGATACATACATATGAGCACCATACACATGCCAGTATGGGGTAAGTATATCATAATCTAACTGAAACATGAAACATCTCAACATAATATATATATCAATATCCAAACATAACATCACATATTCATAATCAAAACCATAATCATAATCATAATCCAAATCATCAATAATCACTGAAATAATAAAATCTGCACACAACAATGTGGCCTAAAAGAGTATGGCACCGAAAATCTAAAAGCAAACTATGGGGGTACTACATCCTCCCCCCCTAGGATTAGGCTTACTCCTGGAAGCCTAGAATAAGTAGGGATATGAGTCCCATAAACCTAACTACACTGAAGAGAAACTAAACCAAAGATCACTAAGAAGGTCCCATTGGACCCTTTCTTGCCTTTGGGTTCGAACATTGAGGATCGTTCCCAACTGCAAAGGCCCTATGAGCTCTACCTACATCTCCAATTGTAGGCTCAGAAGCTACTGGCTTCTTTCCTACAAACTGAGGAGAATCATATGACTTATGACCTTGTTGGACATAAGTGAAGTAATCCCCCTTGAACACTCTCCTCGCTGCAGGAACACTAGATTGCTAGAAGCTACCTCTGCTAGCACTCTGAGTGGGATGAACAAAAGAATGGTCCTTACTCTATTGACCATTGTGGAAGTTCTTAGACTATGAACCACCACTCTGAGTAGAAGGAAGTGGAAGTGACTTAACTTGCTATTGGTTCTGGTTACCTCTGTAGAAGTTTGAAGACTTCTTGAAGTTCCCATTACCCTAAGACTGGTTCCCTCTAAAACTTGATCTTGAAGGTCCACCTACTGAAGCACCTAAATGTCGATCATGTCCTGAGAATATATTAGCCTCCTTAAGTGTAGCCTTAACAACCGCTTCCCTAAGGGTCTTAGGCTCAAATAGTAAAACCTCTCCAATAATAGGTGCATTCAGCCCCCTAACAAAATGCTATACCAGTAAGGCTGTATCATGACCAAATTTGGCATATTGCTTGAGCTCAAAGAATTTGCACTCATATTCACTCACTGTCATATTCAGTTGTTTCAAATTATGAAACTCATCAGCCCTCTGTTTCCTCCACTGATCAAATAAGAAACATTCTCAGAAATGTTCCAAGAACAATTCCCATGTAACTGTGTCCATCTGAAGACCCAGCTTCTCTTCCTCAATTTTCCACCATACTACTACAAAATCTGTGAGCTAAGTCACAACATATCTAGCTCTAGTGTTGTTGCTAAATGGGTGCATGGTGAAACTTCACTCAAAGGTGATTAACCATGTCTCAGCCTCAAGTCCTATACCCTTCCCATCAAAGGGAATAGGTCATCCCCTCATAAGGTCCCACATATGGTTTGCTGCAACCACTAAAGGATCCACAGTAAATTTACTCTTAAGAGGACTCCTAGATCTTTCCCTCTCTCTCTCTCCTTCATTCCTCTAGGAATGATGTGAACCTTCCAGATTTGTTCTATCCTAAACAGGACCAAGACAAGCAAGGATTGCCCGCAAGAGCTATCTCATATCAAGATCATCCTGACGATCCTCTCTCTGCTCACCCCTAGACTACTGGTGATGACTCTCCTGACTAACACTCATGGAGGGGCTAGGTTGCCTTCCCCTACCACATCCACCAGACCTACCTCTACCTCTACCTCTGGCTACTCTAGTTACAGGCATGATTCCTGCAACATGAAGAAACCAGCAAACACTCATGACATAGATCAAAACATAAACCAAGACAAGATGATCATAAAGTAATAGTCTAAAAAAATAGATTTGTTATATGTCTAAGTTTTGTTTCAAGTTTAAACTATACACATAAAGCCTAATGAGCGTACATACCCAGAGTTCCCAGTGTAGAAACTCCGATCTGATACCAAATGTAATGCCCCACCAAGGAACCCAAAAGAAACTAACCTAGAACATGATACTAAGTTTAGGTGAATATTTTTTTTTCTAAAGTTTACAATTAAGATATACAATCACATGAATGCATTAACCATTATCTCACATAACATACATCACATACATAGGTTACAAAACTAATGAGTCCCATGATGTAGTATTACTTTCTAACATAACTCATTAAATAACATCAAAAAAAGATTCCATAAATTAAATACAACAATTACATTGTAATGATTACATTTCATGAACATTCATTAATCCTAATAAAAATACATCCACTGCACATGTCGCAGGGTATGCATTAATCATTCTAACAACTAAATTACAATATCCAGATTAGGTATCACATGTGATACTCTAATATAAGATATGCGATACTCTAATAAAAGATTTACAATAAAGAATAAGTATATAAGAACATCAATGAAGAATTAACATAAGGAATCCAACTACAAAGACACCATCAAGCACTGGTACCAAGACGTCGAATCTCGAATGGTAAAGAATCACTACCACCCATCTCTGTAGAACCACAAAGGTCTACCCCACCATGCTGAGGAGATAACATTGGACCCCAGATAGATAATCAAGTCAAATCAGGAAATACCACTAGGAAAGGAATCCTGATAGCTTACTAACTCAAGGTCAACCAAAGTAGTGAAAGGTATGACTCACTATTCTAGAGGCAACTGACACATGTAGGATAACTAGACTATGTGTAGAAAGGTGTCATCATGTACATCTAATCCTTGAGTCTCATCCTAGTAATCTCTTTGGATCCTGGCACTCAAGTGACCATACATGGATCAATGACTTCTCGTACAGACGAAGCCATTAACTATGCTAGACACACACCTCTCAAGGCGGAAAGCATCTTCTCCATTCCCACCTTAGTCTATACTAGCACTAAAGCATGGGTGAGGAACTTATTTTATTAGGTTCATTTATTTCCCCTTAATTTATTAATTTATCACTTGATTACAGATACTTACAATAAGTGATCCTGGCAGCCACTTGTGGGCCCCAACACTTATTGCAAGCCACCTCCTAACACATATCTAGGTAAACTACCCTAGGCTCACAGATCTCTCCTAGACCAATCATAGGTAAAAGTAGATAGTCACACATCCAGTATCATCACAGAAACTAGGATTGACTACACAAGCATAATCACTGAATTACATAGTATAACATGAGCATATAAGGTCAACTGGAAAATAAACAATACATACTCACGCCAAACATAAGAAACAACATGAACATGAATGACAATTCCCAAGCCTCTGTCTTTCCTAGGTCATTTAGTACCCATAAACAGATTAACCCAACAAGTAGGAAAGATAACATCTTATTGTATAAAACAGCCAATGTCAGTATGAGAAGATGCATATATATACATACAATAACTCACACATTCTATGATGAATAAAAGCTCAAATAATTCGTACAATGAAAATCCACACTTTACAATTCGAACTTAGACTAAATCAAATAAATATTTTAAATCCAAAACAATTAGATTCAAACTATCTCATTATCCAACCCAACTAATTTATTAAATAAAGTTTACCCAAGCATTTATTACTCCAAAGTCCACTAGACTATCAATTATAACAACAATAAAACTTAATTCAAAGTCCTCATAGTCACATCAATACTTGTCTATTTAATATGAGATGAAAATTATTAACCATTATTATTAATAATAATTGTCCATATTAAATGATTACCTCTGTCATAAATTAATATTATTTAAATAATAATATTAAATGAAGTAAATACTTATTAGCAAACAAAATTATTATTATCAATTTAAATCTAATAATAATAACCATTATACAAAACCTATTTAGCAAAGTTTGATTGCTCATAATAATAATTAACAATAAAATTTCATTAATAAAATAAACTTTCTTATTAAATTATTATTAATATAAAATAATAATCACTTTTAAAAAAAAATATAACAAACTTAATAAAAGTTACTAATAAACTAAATTTATTAACAACAAATTAAAATTAATAATAATTAAAAAAAAAACATTAACAATAATTAATAAACAAAAAAAAAATTATATAACAAAAAGTGCGCAAGTGGGGGGTGGTTCGTGGGGCCCACACCCCACTTGGCACTGCCCTCTAAGGAAGGTGCAGGGCCCGGAGTCCCGTGCGCATGGTACTCTGTACCTACGATAGGGAGGGTGGCGGTAGGGGGCAGGTGGTCCCCGCCCCACCTTAACAATTTTTTTTTAATTTTAAACTCCTTTTTAATATGTACACAATGCATTTTTTTTAATGCATTTAAAAAAAAAAAAAAACATAAATATTGATAAGTTTAAAAAGCTATGTGTTTTTTTATTATTATTGAAAAGAACAAACAATATTTTTTTCTATTAAGGCTGTATTTCCAAAAATGGAAATCAGAGACCTGTCATTTTCTTTTCTAGAAATGGAAATATTAGATTTTTCAAACACAAGTCCAAATTAATTTTTTGATCTAGTCTGTCTTATTCCTAATTTGTTTTCTCTCCACACTTTGCAACCCAAATACATATTTACCAATATATATTTGGTCATGCAATAATTCTCACTGTGGTAATTTTTTTTCATTTGATTGTCATTTTTGATAGAGATGAATGTTTTTACCCAGAATGACCATTTTTCATCCAAAAACCATTTTCGAAGACAACCCATTAATTTTATTCATTCCTACTAGAGGACCAACTATAGAGATTTTAATTTTGATTTTCTAAGAGCCCTAGGGTGAAATTTCTCTTGAAATTTCAGCAGCATAACATTACTATGCCAAATCACAAAATAATATCAAAGACATAACTCAATGGGTTTCCTAATACCCACAATAAAGCATAATAGAAATAAAGAATTACATCCATAAATAAAATCAAACACATCTCAACAAAGATAATTTATAAATGAAATTGCAGTAAGATCAATTCAAACCCTACCTCAATCCAATGCTAGATACCGAAACTATATGCCTATGAGATGAACACAATCCAGAACTGCCAATAAGAGAAGCTCAACCTACAGATTCTGAATCACAAAGCATGCAACACCCAAATCCAAAACCAAACAACCTTCACCCAGAATTCAAGCTCAACTCCAAAAAACTCAAGAACACATGGAAACACAAAAACTCCAAAAGCTCTCACAAAATTTCCTCCAATAAAACTCACTAACTCCAAATGAATGCAAAATCTCTCTATTAGGGATTCAACTGCACTAAACAAGAAAAACCCTAGATGACTCACACAAGGACTTCTAATCCAACTCTCTCTCCTTTGTTGAGAGAAATTACCATTTATTAATTAAAAATACATATTTTATGCACAACTCATATTATACTCCAAAAGACAAATTGACCTCTTTTCAAACAAGATAAATTCAAGCCCAATAAAGCACATTTTTAAAATTGAAATCCATTACTAAATAGATTTAATATTTTAACATCATTAAATCATACAATATTTTAATTAGATAACTCATGGTCAATTTCAAATATATTTCCACACAATTAATTAATTAATATCAAATACCCTAATATTTGATTTTTAATTAATTAATAATCACATAATAACTTGAGAAATAAATTTAATATTATTTTCCAATTTTAATATTAAATTCCATAGTAATAGAAAACCACATATGCAAACAACAATAAATCCAGATCAACAAATAAACATGCAGACTCAAAGAAGGGTACCGCAAACTGTCACCTTGACAAATTCAGATAGAGTAGTCAATAGATACTTATCTGATAATTAGGATAAACGGGCTAAGGATTGGGTTTTGGGTCCATCTGTCATCTCCCCTCTTTACCATTGAGACAAGTATTTGTGGGCACGCTCACTCCTGCCAATTCAAGGAAGACAATGCCTTGTACCTGCAAACCTGTCATCACAAAATGAAGCATGTACATACAACATATAACAAGCAATGATAGGGTATGGTCAATCGTGTGGATCTCAACAAAGTGAGTAACTATGCCTCTGCCCTCTACCATAAAGACACATAAAATAGATACATACATATGAGCACCATACACATGCTAGTATGGGGTAATTATATCATAATCTAATTGAAACATGAAACATCTCAACATAATATATATATATCAATATCCAAACATAACATCACATATTCATAATCAAAACCATAATCATAATCATAATCCAAATCATCAATAATCATTGAAATAATAAAATCTGCACACAACAATGTGGCCTAAAAGAGTATGGCACTGAAAATCTAAAAGCAAACTATGGGGGTACTACAATTGAATGGAATAGAAAATTGTACCTTATGTGATGATCTAGGTGAACTTTGATCAACATTCCTTTGAGTTTGATCCTTGTTAGTAGAAATTGAAGGAATTTTCAAGATAGAAATTGGTGGAGAAGAAACATTTCCAGCAGATTGATCAGCTTCAAGAGCTCTCTTTTTTGCTCTTGTATTTGCTACAATCGATGAATCTTCATTAAGTCCACAAAATTCTTCCTCCTACCAATTTAAAAATCTAGTATCTGTAGTACTTTGATCTGATTGATTTTGAACCTCTTCAACAGAGACACTCTGCTATGAATTCAGTGAATTCTGTACCATGAGAGCTTGATTAAGAATTCCATTAGAACATGTAGATTGATCATGTGGCTCATTACACAGAAAACACCAATCAGTAGTAATATTATTTTGAGTAGGCACAATATCCCTAATAGTATTAAGAGGTGCTGGATTATATTGTCTATTTGGTCTCATATTCCAATTCTACATGTTTGCATTAGTATTTCCTTGAAATTGCTGCCTATTAGCCTGAAAATTAGGTTGACTAGGATACTATGTAGAAGAACCAGCAAACTAATTTTGAATAGCAAGTTTTACATGAGCTTGATTCCTCTTTAGGGCCACTAAATCATTACCAAAAGATTGCAGCAGATTTTCAATTTTTTGCTAACTGTCCTTAATAGTCTGTAATTCATTTAGGGGGGATGTAGGAGCTATTTTTGAAGGTTTATAAGATGGGATAGCAGATAATGGTAGAACTACCAATGGCATATTAGACTGTATATTAGGAAAGAAAGGCATAGGAGGCCTAGGAGCTATCTTTCCTGCTTGGATAAGACTATTTTCTGCCCTAATAGCAGTATCAAAAGCTTGAGGTAAAGTATTACCCCCCATAGATTGAATCATAACAGAGATATCACTATTCAAACTCTTCAAATAATATAAGAATGCATATTCAGCTGAAGGCCTTACCGTAACAGGGATCTGATTCCAAGTCTTTTGGAAATGAAGATTAAAATCACTCATCTCCTCTTGTGGGGCTCTCTTGATTGTAGTTAATTGTTCCACAAGAGACCAGTTGTCAGATTTGTCTTCAAAAAACTTTGATAGCCTCTCTCCTAAAGCATCCCAAGTAGCAATATAATTTACTGGAAGGGTTCTGAACCAATCAAGGGCTTTACCCTTGAGTGATGCAACCAACAGCTTCAAAGCTACATCTTCTTCTATAACATGATGCACATTGCAAAGAGTTGGAACATATCTGATGTGCTCAATGAATGTCACTGATCCTTCTTCAGTGAATGATGGTAAACCTTTAAGAGTAGCCAATGGAACATTGTTGTGATTTGCAATCCTCAAAGGACTGCCTTGATCAAATGTGACAAATGGAAAATTTCTAGCCATTGCTTGATGTGGAGGAGCTTGCTGCTGAATAGTTGGTGTAACAAATGGTTGAGCAGACTAAACTACCTTTCTTTGATAAGTCTTTAAATTTTGAGGAGTTACTGCAGCACTACTCATAGAAGCTCTGAGAACAGAATTATCTATAGATAAATTTTCAAAGCTTGGGAATTCTAATCCAGAATGATTAGGAACCTCTAAATCTTCAGGAAGATTAAGCTCCTCAATGACAACCTCTAATTTCTCTAAATTTATAGCTTGTCTGTCAAAAATAGGATTATCAAATGATGAAAAATCCAAATTCAAAGAAGTACCTCTTGGATCATGCAATGCTCTTCTGCCTCTAGATGATCTTCCTCCCCTTTTGTTTGGCTATAACTCTTGATACACAAAACCTTCCTTATTTGATCTCATTGGAGTTTTGCTCATTAAAATACACACTTAGAGCTGCAACTGAAACTTGAAATAATAATAAATATAACAGCTCAGAACTAAGAAGCAGTTCGTGGTCCCACTGGGTGTGCCAAAAACTATTCAAGCTTAGAATTTTTACCTTACATCAAGCATTAAGGCTAACAAAAATTCTATCCCAACACTAGAAACCTCTCCTAGCTGTGGGTAGACTATGAATGAAGAGGAATCGTCGGATTCTAGGCCGGTTCCTATAAAATATGGAATATCACTTTCCTAATCTGCAAACTATTGGGAAAAGGGAAAATAATACTAAACTAAAAAGATTAGGGTGATACACCAATGAATAATTCATACTTCTTGAAAAAGATGAATTTCAATCCTGACTTATAAACGAATACTTTTAACAATTTGATTCTCTGTTCAACATATAGGTTAATAAACTCATGCTATCAGGGTTCTACCACAAATAGCTTGAGTAATCAACAACATACATTTCTCATGCAAGGCTTAGGAGTAATTAATTTTCTTGAGAAGGAACAAAATTTCATTCACTTCTTTCAGATAATAACCAATTTTAACACTTACTAGAAAAGATGAAACAGGATTCGATATTGAAAACAAGTACACAAAAATGGAAGTCAAAGCATCTAGTTCATTTCTTCAAAAAATTTACAAGATGATTACAAAAATGGACTTCAAAGCATCTAGGAATGATATGTTCACTAAAAAGCCCTCTCTCCAAAATCTGCCACCACTAATTGATTCTCAAAAATCAATTTTATATCAACTCTAGCCTCCAATTAGAAAATCAAACTCCTCTATCCTAGCTAAAAAATGTGCCTAAGAAAATGCTATTACAATGAGTTCTCCAAAACATGTATCTTTTCCTAAATTTTGGCCCAAAAATATAAGGAATTAATCCTTTTACAAATAAAACATGCCAAAATTTAAACAAGAAATTAATATTAAATATAAAACTTAATATGAAACACTACCCCCATACCCTAACTCTTATTTGATAACCTAGATAAAAATCTAAGTGAAAACTATTGCAAAGTGAAGAAGTTGACATGACCCTCAATCCACTTGCAATGCATGTATCAATGAGAGTAACAGGTGGCATGTTTCAATTTTCAAAGCTCTTGCTATATCTAACAGCTGCACAGACATTAATGGTTCTTGTAGCTTGGCGGACTCAAAATTTCATTATCTCCATTTGATTTTGGCATTTGTGTTAATCTGATATTCATAGAAAATTTAGGGAAAACCCTAACATGTTGAAGAAGGCTCGAAGACTTGCTGAGAAAGCTCGACATTACCATGGAGAAGCTTGACTTTGCCGTTGGAGAAACCTTCTGTTGTACTGGAGATAACTGATGTTTACATATTTGAGTTCGAACTTACACAGGAAACTTGGCATCAAACCATAAGTTCTTTATTTGAAGTCCCTATTTATCTTTGCAATGAATATTAATGAGTTGAAGTCTGCAAAAAAAAATGTGCTCTCCATGCTTTTAATCGATACTTCACTATTTGTTCTCAAATGTGACTATCTCTTTTGAAAATAGACTCATGGTTTACGAGTTTGAACTCTCAGTGAAGATATAAGTTGTAACTCTCAACTTTGAGAGAACTTCGGTATATTCAAGAGTTTTACTTTTATTTATTTTTTACATTACCAAAACAGTGGGCAATATATCAATATTCACGGCACTTATCATGAACTGATGTTAAGATCTCACAGTTAACTATATTTCTTTATCGTTCCCTTCTCCTCTGAAAATGATCTTACTATTTAAGATTTTTTGCAAGTCTGGTTTCAATATTAGTTGAGCTGCAAGTTGTAAGCTTCCATATTTGCATGAACTCAAAAATATGTGAAAGTTATTTTATTTGTTTACAAAACAACAAACATATATCTGATTTCATGGCACTTATCATGAATAGACTTGGTCTTTCTGTTCAACTTACTAATTTCTCTTTGACTTGGACTCATGAACATCAGTTGTAGAATAGTATTGTTGATAGTCAATGGCTAGAGCTAGCATCATAACTTTAGTTTGGTTTTTTTTTTTTTCCTCTTCTTTGCTAAATATTCTTAGAACATGCTATTATGAATACTTCAATTTTGTGGCTGCACTGTTACTGGTCCATTTGGAAACCAAATATAGACTTGAACATTATAGATCAAAAAATGTTTGAAACATTTTATCTCAGCTGTAAACATATATCATGCTGTAGTAACTGTAAACACTTGTCAATAACCATGAATTCCAAATTTGCAAACCAAGAACAGTCATAGTTTTCCTCTAAATTTATTAAGAAAATCACTGTTCAAATGTACTAATAACTGGAAATCCAGGATATAGTTTGTGAGTACCATTGAAATTTGACTATTACTCTTTTCTTGTAATCTGAACAGTAACTCGATTCACATAGGAAAATGAACTCACCAATATATAAAGCATTGATCATTGAAGTGTTTGAAAATTTTCTTATTAGATCCCATAACCGGCAAAGAAATGATATTCTCTTTGTTGTTCATGAAGCTTGTTTTGATTTTGTCTGTTCTTTCAATTTGACAGATGCTCAAAATTCTTTGTTCTTATAATGTGAGGTTCATTTTGTGTATCAAAACCAACTATTCACCATACTAGCATGAGCTTTGAACAAAAAATTTACAAAAACTGATCTTTATTTCAGCATATGACTCTGATAAAAACTTGACCAAGAATTCTGAAGATGAATAAATAATTGCTCTTTTCTGACAAGCTTTGCAAAAACACTTCTGTTCTAGTTTATACATACATCTTCTATTGAGCTTTCTCCTATAGCTTTGTCTACTGCATACAATCTTAATTGATGTTGTAAATACGTTGTTCCAGTTTATAAAATTTATTGATGCTGACTCTGCAATTAATATGATAAGTACACAAGATGAAAATGTTTTTCTCTATTAATGAAGTTCGAGCATGGGCTCGTGACAGTCAAAAACATCAGAATGTTTAACTAATGAGGTTTGAACATAGGTACGTGACACTCAAAAACATTAGAATGTTTAACTAATGAGGTTTGAACATGGGTTCGTGACACTCAAGAAAAACAAATTGTAAACACTTTATGATTTTATAGCTTACTCTTGAAGCACTCTTTTGTATTCAGCAACAATATGATTATGATGTGAAAAATGATAGTATGGACATATTTGTACCAGTATTTATGCAGTATCTTTTGTATCTTAAACTGGAAAGTTGGCATTTCTTGTAGCATTCTTTTGTATCCAAACCAGCTTGATTTGTATCTTTGGTAATAACTGAATATGAGCACTAGTTAGCTGCTATCTGCAAGATAATCTGTTAAGTTTTTTAAATAACATCATGGCATGAAATACATTATCTAGAAAAGGTTTCTCAGTTTGGAACATACTAAGTCCCTTTAATTCATATACTTGGCTAATAAAAAGGACAACATACACCACAATGATCATTAGTAGTAAAAAGTTTCATGTATGAAACAAGTCCCTTTAACACTACCTTGCAGTGAGTGTCGGTGTACATTTCCTTATTTCATTTAATTTTCCAGATTGATGCAAAATTGAAAACTTGATTGCTACAGTATGTTATTTGATTCACATGTATTGCTTAGATCCATGAGGATCTAATCATTTCTCTTTCCCTTCAATGCAGATGGAAACCTAAAAGACTTAGATGTGGATGGAGACTTAGAAGATGGAGACCTGAATGCAGATGAAGACCTAAAGACAGACTTAGCAAACAACCAGCAGACTCAAAGACAAGACAAAGCAATACATGGTACCCCTATTCCATACTTCAATCTTTCTTCTTTTCAATTCTGCAATGTATTCTAAATACTAAATTGAAATATGAAACAAGAAAGGACATTTGTATATTACATTCAGTATAAATGCACAACGTAATGATCATTGATAAAAAATTTTGAGTTTTATAATGCTTGATCAATACTTAGAGTACAATAATGACATCTAGAATGAATGCAATAACAACATGTAAACTAACAAAACCTGCAAGGTAGTGTTAATTAGACAAACAAATGCAACCTTTTCCTATTAATGCTTATTGTATTGTATGCTATATTTTTAAGTAACAATTTTCTTAATAGTGCTCTCAACTCTTTTCTTAGACTGTTTCTCCTCAAGTATAGCCTTTGCGGAGTTGAAATTTTCTTCAAAAGTTCCAAATCTGCTACTGTAGGTGTTAGCTTTGCACTTAAGTAGCCTATTCACATATTCTTTTGTCTCAATTTCAAATATTTCATAGCCAAGAGGGTCTATGAACTCAATTCTAGGTTCAACTCCTTCAATGTATGTAAAGTCAGTGTCAACCATAAAACATACTTCATTCTTGTATTTCTCCATAAGAGACTATGGAATCCTTGATCTGCTAGACACAATATTTTGAAATGTCTTAATAACAAGTATTGCACTCTCATTAACATTGTCAATAACATGTGTATACACCCTAAAATGGTCATCTAGACTATTAGCCCCTTTTGTTAAATCATCAATTGCTCATTTTTTATCAAATCCTAGTTCTATCATTTATTCGATTATTTTTTATGGGCTAACCATCTTATCCTAAGTCTTTATTTAATTAAAAGAAGTCTCCTCCTCTTTTATTAATTAAAAATCCCCCACCTTTTCCTCTTATCCTAAGTTGCACAAATAAAGCATTATTCTTATTTTATAAAAAGAAAAAAAGCATTTTTTGTCTCATATGGACACAAAAGTCAAACCTTATTTTCTCATTGGAGGATATTTGTGCACATGGATTTCTCCTCTTTGATGCTCCACCCTTGATTAAATCTTGTGCCTCTTAATCTCCATGGTCCATTCCTTCTCATTTCTTATAAAAGGAGAGCTCTATTCTTCATTCTAGATCCCCAACTTCTTATGCTAACTTTATGTTGTAGGATTTCTTGGAGACTTTAGAGCTTTTGAAGACTTTGGAGCCTTTTGGAGATCTTTCTACATTTATCTTTCATTCTTGCATTCTTAGCTTAGCTTCATGTTTATGCTTTCTTAGATTAGTTTCCTTTCAAGCTCTAGCTTAAATCTCACATAGTCTAAATAGTAAGGATTTGTAATACTTCTATCTTTCATTTTTATAGCTTAGCTTGCATTTCCATTTCTAGCATAGTTGCATTGCATTTTTATTTCCATTTGATTCTTGGGGATATTGGCATTCTTTCCCTTGTCTTCATTTGAATCTCGCATTGCATGGTTTACTAGCAAGGTTATTGGCTTAATAGCTCTAGCTGAGAGCATTCTTAACACCCTTGCACTCCATGCCTAGGGAGCTCTAAATCGATTTCTCAAGGTTTCCAATCCATGGATTCTCTTGGAAGAAATGATTTAGAGGAGTGCACTATTTAGTGTGTACATTTTTGGCACCCACCATGGGGCAGAACATTAGCGTTTTGTCCTTTAATTTCTACATTTTTGTCAATTTTTCGCCAAGTTTTTAGCTCATTTGCGGTGTCTAGTTTTTTTGGCTCAGAGTATCGTGCGATACTTTTAGAAGTATCGTGCGATAGTTCTTTGTATACTAGCATGATACTTTACCAGTTCAAAGTATCGCTCGGATATTATAGGAACTATCACCTGGTGTAAGGAGAAGTATCTCCTGGTGTAAGATGAAGTATCACCCAGAAATATATTATCGCCCTATTATACTGTAAAGTATCACATGATATTTTTGGTGTCTATACTATCACCTGTACCTGGTAGTGAGTTGAGTTTTGGGTTTTCCATTTTTTTGAAAATTTTAGCATACGGTATCGAAAATTTAAGTGTGATATATTGTTGGAATGCTCTTTCCGAGCCTAATCCAACCATGTTGGTTTCTTTTTTGAATTTTTCCATTTGATCAACTATTTTCCTTGCAGATTATCTAATTTTTTATGTGCTAACCATTGTGGAGCTAACAAGTTGTGCTTGTAGGTGCTCTCATTGCTTGAAATATTTTGCCAAAAGAATGCATGTCAAAGTTTCAAATGCACAAGGGCTACTAATATTTTTTGTAAGGCTACCCAAAGCATAAAAACAAACCAAGTGCTTGTTGTTTATTTCATTTTCAAGTGTGGCAATTACTAGTTGTTTTATTTCATAGGAACATAATATCTTATTGTAGGAATTCTTGGGAGGTAGGAGAAGTATGATCTTCACCCTTGTTGTGAACCAGAAAATCTTGACCCATCTTTGGATTTTGAAAGCAAGAGGGTAATTTAATCATTTTCTTGGTGTGTTTGGGAGAAAACTTTGAGATAGGGGAGTATGCTCTTCACCCTTGTGGTGAAACAAAAACCTTGAACCTCATAAGTTGATCCACTCTTTGTTTAGATCTTTAGAATCCTTTAGTGGGCCTGCTCTTGAGCAATCAAGGGGAACAACCCAAGTGGGGACAAGCTAATACCGAGCTATTCCAACCCACTATAATCTCAAGGCTATCGAGGACACAAAACCTTGGTAGATGTAGTGCTTGTCTTTTCTTGATGTGAGTACTTGTGGGATTGTGACCATGAGGAAAGTATTAAGCAAGAATGCTTAAGGTACTCTTGAGGCCGCGAGGTCCGTTACTTGCCACAAGGTAAGGAGTCCCTTTGGGAAGCAAGAGGGGTGCTACAAATGAAATCCCTTACTAAGAACCATAAATAGAAGCCACCCTATTTTTCCGCTTAGCTTCTTGGTGCAAGGATTGATCCAAGTGGAATAACTCGGATCACCCCAAGATTACTCACCATATGTGTTCCTTTGGTTGTGTCTTTGGCACTTCCATGACAAAGCCAATATCTATTGTGGGCAACCACTTTGTGTGAGGATATGGAGCATCAAGTTGTGGGCCAAGTTGTTAAGTATTGAACCTTGTCTTTTTAGGATAGTAAGTGCTTGAAGTGTTCTCATTGTGCTATACCTATGTAAATGTTCTTGCATACTCAACATCTTGGTAGCATTCATAGGGTCTTTCAATTTTGATATCACAATTGTTTGTCTTGGCAAGGTTTCTTTTGCCCTTGTTTCAAGTGTTTGAAGACATGTTTGATCCCATACTGTTTGCAAACTTGTCAAATTACTGCTATCATTGTGATTGAAATTGAAAAAATCAACCCTCAAACTGAAAATTTTGAGCAAACAGTCCCAAAAATTGAGTTTTTTATGTTCACTGGTCAAAGAGTCATACAATTCTATAATAGTATCATGCCCTGTGGAGAGAAATATCACATGATAGTTTGCCTTGCTATAAACTATCACCCTGCTTGCCTGGAAAGTATCACCCTAAGTCATTCTGTTATCCTGCTACTGTTGCAATTCAGAGCTGTTACACTTGCATTTTAACCTATTGTAGATTGTCTTTTTCTATTCTTATCTGAAGTTGGTTTGTTACCTACATGCTTAGGATTGTTCTAGACTAAAACAAATGAGCTGAAACTATTGGATTTGAGCCTATCGAATGTCACTTTTGATCACTTGTCAAAACATGGTTACCTATCTAGCTACTTGCTAATCGAGCTTCTTGCTCACATCTAGGCTTGTGTCAATTGACTATTGTAAGTTCTTGAGCACTTTGACTAGCCATCTCTATTGTTCTATCTCAACAAGTGATCATCATTGGCTTTTTCTTATCTCAACATCTAAGAAACTTTGTCTCATTTTATTGGTTAAATAACATTCTTTTTCATGCCTATTATAGCTCAGTCTCAATTTGAACAAGGGAGTCACCCTCCATTCAATTATACACAGTTACCTTCTCCTACTAGATGCTCATGAGCACCTGTTAGCAATGCTAGTTCTACTTCTGAGGATTCTAAGGCCACCCCGTGGTACAAAGGAGGTTTCCTCTTTTCAGCATTTAAGTCCTCCAAAAACATAGACAGTGTCTCACTCACTCTCACTAAACAAGAAAAGTTTCATCATTTGCAAGAAGACTTTGAGCACAAGGAAAAAAAATTTCGCTTAGACAAAGAACACAACCAAACCATAATGGATGCTGCTAGGCACATGGCTTTTAAAGGAATGTCTCACGAGCAACCCGAGACTAGTAGTTATGAGCATAGACCACTTTTTGGTACTAATGGCAACTATGGCAACAACATGCCACCTAGATCTCATCTGAGATGAACTTTTTTTGTACCTTCTTTGCCTCCTAGACCACCTCCCTCTTGGGTGAACCCACAATAATGGGTTACACTTTTTTGCCTAAACGGACACTGAACTCTACATTTTGAAAAAAACTTTTAGATTCAGATGCATATTGTCGTTAAACCATTTGAAATCAGAAGATGAAGTAAATTAGAGTCTTTTAGGATTTTATTTCTAGATTCTAAATTTTTATTTTTATTTTTTTTTGAATTGATTTGAATGGTTTTTTCTTTCTCCCACAAAAACTGGTATGTTGCTGAAAACATCATTTTCAAAGAGTTGCATTGTTTTCATAGAGCATAACTTTTTTTCTAAAATAGATATCAATGTGATTCTTTCTAATTTAGCTTTTTAACATCCATATGGAGGGAATTCAATTAGTTTGAAAACATTATCATGATTATTTCATAATTTATTAACATTTGAAGTTGACTAAGCCATAATTTTGACATACCTTGACTACATAGCCTATAACTTATCGTGTATTCGTCCAATTTCATTTTTATTTTTTTTTATAGAAAGATAACTTCAATACCTAGGGCATAGATATTTTGTAGAATTTTTTTTCTCTCATTTACTATTTTTCATAAGCGTCAAACATAGAGGTAGACATACGATGAAATATCTATGTTTAGTAAAACTTAAAATACAAAGTCCTAATAAACTTAATATATATTAACATTATAATAATTGGAAAGATTTTTTCTAGTAGTACCTTACTACATAGATAGGTTTGTCAAATGGATTAATTTGATCTACCAAAAGATGAAGTAGAACTGATTTTTTGTCAGCATTTTAATAGGTGTGAAGGAGACTCCATTGTAGGTATGAATGAGGAGTATAGATGTTATATCAATGTTTTTTTAATCCAAGAGGCTTTGAGTTAACCATTTATAATTAATTCCTTCAAATAGAACCCTTCAAGGCTTAAATCATCATATTTTATTAAAAATGTGTTATTTCAACAAAAATTAGAATGTCTAAAAAAGTGTAACCCACTATTGTGGGGTCACCCTCTCATCATGAGGAAGAGGCTGTTGATGAGATTTTTAGTGAGGATCTTATTGCATTTGAACAAGATGAGGAATCCCAACAAAAGATGCTTAAGCTTTTAGAGTGCAATGGAGACCAATATTTCCAATATATGACTTCTAGAGGATACAAGCTTCCTCCCGACTATGATGTCAAAAAACTTGTCCAACAAAGAGTACCAACTGAATTGGAAGTCCTTTAGGAAGAACTACGTCAAAAAAATCAACACCTTACCCAAATGGAAATAGAAAGAGAGCCTCCAAAGGTCTTCTTTGTAGAATCTATTTGTGCTCTTCCATTTGATAGGAGTCTATACATGGTCCCATTTCCTAGGGATATTGAGGTTCCTAAATATGACAAGTATGATGGAAATGGTGATCCCCATGACCATGTGCGTCACTTTTATGCTCTTAGCATGGACTTCCTTCATGAAGACACATTTTTTCTATGATTATTTCCTCAAAGCTTAAGAGGACAAGCTTTAGAATGGTTTGCAAAGTTGACACCTCCTTTGAAGACTTTTGATGAGTTAGCTATGCACTTCACACAACACTATTCATACAATATCCAATAGCCTATCACCATGATAGATCTTGGTGCTTTGAGACAAAAGCAAGGAGATTTATTTGCTACTTACTTGCAATGTTGGAGGTCATTGTATTCTCAATATCCTTGTCAGCTACCCGAAAGGGAAAAGATTGATATTTTCATCAACACTCTTGTGCCTGAGCTGTATTATGATCTAAGGAAACAACTGTTCTCCTCTTTCAATGACATGGTTGAAAGTGCATATAGGATTGAAGATGTGGCCATAAGAAAGGGGGATATTGTTATTAATAAAGATACCAGAGGCAATGGCAAGGACAAGAACAAATCCTAGAATAGGAATAAGTATGTTGTCAATGATGGGGTTGTAGATGCCCCTAAAGCTAAAGAG
Organism: Chamaecyparis obtusa; assembly: GCA_027943335.1. NCBI lineage: Eukaryota > Viridiplantae > Streptophyta > Pinopsida > Cupressales > Cupressaceae > Chamaecyparis > Chamaecyparis obtusa. Next base: position 1,560,383 of record BSBK01002634.1, read on the forward strand.
CTTTCTTTCAATCTCTCTAATGCTATCTATGTAGCAAAACAACAAGAAGTTGCCAATGCTCAAAATGTTCCTAAGCCTCAGAATGTAGACAAACCTAAGAAGTAATACCGACGATGGGTCTATACCCCATTGGCTGAACCATATGATGTGATTCTTAAGACTTTGGTTGCCAATAATTATCTTATGCTTCCTGAGAAAACTCATCCCTATGATCTGATAGTTAAGTTTGATTGGTGGAGAGAGGATCATTACTGCCACTATCATAGAAACAAGGGACACGAGACTGACAATTGTTTCACACTTAAAGATGCTATACAAGATCTCATTGATGGAGGCACAATTCTCATAGATGGCTTAGTTAAAAACTCTGATCACCAGGCTTTCAAAGATCCTCTACCTAAGTATGACAAAGGTGAAACCTCTCAAGCACATAAGAAGAATCATGATGCTAAGATCAACTATACATATACTTCTGATTCACCTATGATCAACATGGTAGAGCCTGTTAAGTGTGTTCTTATGATGAGACCTCAAGATGATAATAAAGTCAATCATGGTATGCCAAAGTTGGTCTTGCAAACATGAGGTAGTTCATCTTCCCGAAGTGAGGCACTGAATGCTGTTACTAGGGGGCAAGCTAAACTGGTCCTTAAAACTATGCCTGATCCTAAACAAGCCTCATCTTCCAAACCAATAGTTCCTTTAGCTTTGTCTAGCTATGATCTTGTCCATCAGTTGCAATGGACACCCACATAGATATCTATTTTTGAGTTGCTTGAGCTATCCCCTTTGCACAAGGAGATCCTTGAAAAGGCTCTACGTACAACTAATGTCCCTAATGACATTGACCTAGATAGGTTGCAGGCTATGGTCAACCACATGTCATCACCTCATTATCTATCCTTTTCTATAGAATATGACGTATCTATTAGTCACCCTCACAATCTTGCCTTACATATTGAAGTTATGGTCTACCATACCCAAGTCCACCGAGTCCTGATAGACAATGGTGTAGGGTTAAATATTGTTTCTTTCAATGTCATACAACAACTGGGTTTGTCATAATTTGTTGTAGATCCTAAATAGAAAATTACTATTAAAGCATATGATGAAGTTGAAAGATCTTCCAAAGGTCTTGTCACGCTACCGGTTCGAGTGGGCCCTGTCATGAAAGATATTATGTTCCAAGTATTGGACATCCCACTTGCTTATAACATTCTTTTGGGTCATCCTTGGATCCATGACATGCAAGTTGTGCCTTCTACATACCATCAGTGTGTCAAATTCCCACATAATGGAGTTGAAATTGTGATTCTCGGGGATCATTCTATTGCTATTAATGCTCTTGCTACTACTGAATCATTTGTTCCTCATAAAAAACCTTCTAATGATCCTACTACATCCTTGGTCACTACTGAGAAAACTTTTAAGATGATGAGCCTTGGTATGGGTGAATACATGTTGGACTCCCTTGCTGCTATGCCTACTTCTCCTAGATCATATGGGAGACCTTATGATAAGATGAAGCCTTCTGCTTCTGCCATGATAATTTTTGGTAATTTTGTTCAAGTGTCTGTACCCCTAGAGGTAGAAAGAGAAGAACAAGATGTTAGAGAATGGATCTATAGAGACAAAGAAGATAGTACCACTATTGCTACTCCTATTTCTCCTAAGCACTATGGTAAAGGCTATAAAATTTTGCAAAAAATGGGCTATCAAGGTCAAGGACCTATAAATGATAATGGACACACCCTAGTCGAGCCTTTGAGTCATACTAATGGCCAACCCTCTAAGATTACAATAGGTCTAGGATATGGTGTCGATGATGACCTCCCTACATGTTCCAGAAATGCTACCATGATTAGTGATTTAGACACAGATACAGATGAGTCACCACTACACACTATGGCTCAAATGGGAGACAATCTTCCTTCTACTTCACTCCTTTAGGGAGAAGAACACATACCTACTGAGGACATGGCTAAAGCTGCTACACCTAGAAGCTGACAATGTAGGAATATTTTGTGGTTAATGAAAAGAGGAGATCTCACAAATATTGATGTTGAAGCCTCTACTTCTAAAGGTCCTAAACATTCTTGGTGCAAGCATCCCAGTAGAAGTGTAACAATAGATTCCAATGAATATGAATGGGATACTCTCTCCGATGGATCTTCCATAGTGGATATGGAAGTGGATGTGGTTCATACTTATGGTGACCAACCTGATGTAGTTGATGAGTCTCATGTAGGGTCTGATGAGTTTAATCCACATATTACTTTAGTGGACCATGCTGGTCCTTCTATGACAAGTCTAGATCTTAACACTTTCAGAGCTTACCCTATAGGCTCGACGTCTCTTGTCACCAGAGATGACATCCCTCACATAAATGCTATTGAACTAGTCACTTCATTTCATCTCACAAAATTAGATTTGATAGCTTGGTCCACCCACGATCAACATGCCATTGAACCTGTTACTTCTTCCACCAGTGAACCAACAACAAAAAGGACTGAATCATAAATCAAGTATCTCAATCATCAAATCAAAAGAAAAGAGAAATGGTCAAATGGTGAAAACCACCTTGTGGCAGTATCCAAACCTTAAAAAAGTAAAAATAAAGACCTGCTCAAAAATGATGATTATCAAATAAAAGATTACAAGCTGATTCTCTACAAAAAAATGGTGAACTTTTTCAAGAATTATTTCATGTCTATCATATTTTAGCACATTCCTAGAGCTCAGATCAAAGCTGCTAATGCCTTGGTTACTTCAGCATCCATTTTACAATTAAAAAAGCATAAATCCCACTTTCAGTTCCTGGTGGAAGAATTACACTATCTTTCTCACAGTCCTTACAATGCCATCATATTTTCCTATCTCCAAGATCATGTTATTCTTGAAAATCTAACACACAATATGAAGCGCCATCTCATCCATCATGCCTCACACTTTACCATCATCTATGGTGACTTGTATAGGAAGGGTCTAGGTGGAATTCTCCTTAGGTGTCTAGAAATAGAGGAGTCAAAGAAGGCGCTAGCCGCCGTTCATGATGGTATATGTGGATCATACTTTAACGACCTTGTGTTAGCTTGGAAATTGCTTAGGGATGGCTATTATTGGTTAGGACCTTATCTTATCACTACAACATTTGGGTCTGAGGCCTATCAGCTATCTACGCCAGAGGGAGAAGAGCTTACTGGGCCTACCAATTATTTATATCTAAAGAAGTACTATGTCTAAAGTTCTAGAGCTCTTTGTACATATTTTTATTGATCCTGAAAAAATTCCAAAAAATTCATATATGATGCTGAAAAAATCCTAAAAAGCATAAAATGTCATGAAAAAATGAGAATCCTAGTGAAAACCTAGCAATTGGCACTTTGATGTCTCACCAAAAAAATCAAAAAATGCAAAAAATTTAAAAAAATAGAAAAAGTGCCTTGGTGAAAACCTGGAAACAGGCGCCTTGGTAGCAAAAATACAAAAAAAAAAAGAAAAAAAGTCCTGAAAAAAATCTATCAAGTGGTGAAAACCTGGAAATAGGTGCTTCTTGAGACCCTTGCACCTATGTCTATTAGTCTTGTATGGCGCTCATTCGCTCCACTTCTCGCTTTGCCTCTCCTAGCCTGGAATTGACTCTTGTCTTAGTCTAGGGGGCATACGTTGTTCTAGCTTATCTTGGGTCTCTTTGTGCATTTGAGTTTCTTGGGCCTTTTGGTTCCAATGGTGTTTTCAACACCACCCCAATAGTGTTTTTCAACACTCCCCTAGCATCCACTGTTTCTCAACACTTATTAGATATCCTACCTGCAGTCTAGAATGATGCGATATTTATCACTCACAGATGTGATACTCAAAGTTTGACTCTATGACCTACACACACGCACTTAAACACTTGACTCTCTGAGACTTGCTTGACTTTATTTCTTTGTGTGCTATCTATGATGATTTCTTTGATGATTGTTCTCTCCCTAATAGTTTTTGATGATGCTGAGCTAGAAGACTGGGGCATGAGGACATGTTTTATTTGCTTTCTGCTTGTGGGTATATTTTGTTGGTCCTAACCATTATTAGCATTTATGCTTGTTCCACTTGACTCTAGGGTCTACAAGGTATTATCCTTGATTGTTTTCACAAGTGCATGCTTGTAGTCATCTTGACTTTCCTTATGTCTCGATGTAAGTATAATCTTGCTATATTAAACTTAGGGAATCTCACTACACTAGTCATCTTGACTTATATGTCTTTGGTGCCTAGGTGGGATTTCCACATTCATATCTCATATAGATCATATTCAGATCCACATAGTTATACTAGTGTGTATTGTATGATCTTGTGATGCTACCAATAACGCTCGATGATGAAAATTAGAGTCTAAAAGCTTTGTGACCTTGCAAGTAAACCACTTTTCATAATATCTTGCATTATTAGGTTCATGTTAGTTAGTTTTGCATCTTGCATATGGAGAGAGCTCTCCTTTCATCTTTCACAGACTTATTAGTCAAACTACACTCACCTTTCACTTCTTCCTAATCATGTCTTTTGCTTCTTGTCTTTCATATCGCATCATTTTCTCTTCATTTCAGGATCAAAATTGAAATCTGAGTTCACCTTGATCATCAACTCACATTTCTCCTTCTTCTGCATAGTTAACTAACTTTTTGAGGCTTGATCCTTCAATCTTTGCTGGGGCATCTTCTTTTCTTCATCTCCATCTCTCTCACCCTTCTAGTCTTTCATTCATTTCATTCATCTCTCTCTAAGGTCTTGACTGGGGCATATCTTCACCGCTTGATGGTTATTCTCTTATCTTTCATCTTCGATTATGATTTCTAGTGATTTGATCATGTTGCTCTTGCTTCTGCCTTCCCTCTACCCAATTTTGCTTTCGATCTTCAGGAGGCAAATACATTATATCCTATTGGCTATTCTCCAGAGCATATGCTTGACCATTCCATTTTCTCTAATCGATCTATCTTTGTGCTTAGCATGTTAGTTCTCATCTCGAGTTTTGATACTATCCATCTCTTTCCTAAGTGTTCGGTACTATCGCTACTAGGCTGATCATGCAGGATTTTCTATCTCTCTACACTTCATTATTTGAAGTCAGATCTCTATTGCCTTCTTGGCTGATCTATTCTTTGACATAATGTGTTCCTAGATCGATCACACATTAGTCAAAAAGAGGCAAATGTATACACCCTAAAATGGTCATCTAGACTATTAGCCCATTTTGTTAAGTCATCAATTGCTCATTCTTGATCAAATCCTAGTTCTATCATTTATTTGATTATTTTCTATGGGCTAACCATCTTATCCTAAGTCTTTATTTAATCAAAAGGAGTCTCCTCCTCTTTTATTAAATAAAAAGCCCCCACCTTTTCCTCTTATCCTAAGTTGCACAAATAAAGCATTATTCTTATTTTATAAAAAGAAGAAAAGAACTTTTTGTCTCATATGGACACAAAAGTCAACCCTTATTTTCTCATTGGAGGATATTTGTGCACATGGATTTCTCCTCTTTGATACTACACCCTTGATTAAATCTTTTTCCTCTTAATCTCCATGGTCCATTCCTTCTCATTTCTTATAAAAGGAGAGCTCTCTTCTTCATTCTAGATCCCCAACTTTTTATGCTAACTTTATGCTGTAGGATTTCTTGGAGACTTTAGATCTTTTGAAGACTTTGGAGCCTTTTGGAGATCTTTCTACATTTAGCTTTCATTCTTGCATTCTTAGCTTAGCTTCATGTTTATGCTTTCTTAGATTAGTTTCCTTTCAAGCTCTAGCTTAGATCTCACATAGTCTAAATAGTAAGGATTTGTAATACTTCTATCTTTCATTTTTATAGCTTAGCTTGCATTTCCAGTTCTAGCATAGTTGCATTGCATTTGCATTTCCATTTGATTCTTGGGCATATTGGCATTCTTTCCCTTGTCTTCATTTGAATATCCCATTGCATGGTTTACTAGCAAGGTTATTGGCTTAATAGCTCTAGCTGAGAGCATTCTTAACACCCTTGCACTCCATGTGTAGGGAGTTCTAAATTGATTTCTCAAGGTTTCCAATCCATGGATTCTCTTGGAAGCAATGATTTAGAGGAGTTCACTATTTAGTGTGTACAACATGCTTTTTGTATACAATATTAATCCTTTGCATTGTAGTTTGTCCATCATTCAAATCATTTCCTATGGTGTAAGGAAATCTCCTCAAAAGATGAAAAAACATGTAAGTGATCAAAGATGAAAATCTAAATTGTGCATACGTTGTCTTCTTAATCTTCTCCAAGTTCTCAAACAATTGAATTCTCATAATTTCACACATATCAACTGGAACTTTGTCAACACACATCAAATAATCTATGGACCATTCCAGTTGCCATGTCATCCTCTCTTGAATTTTCACAAAACTTAGTTGTTAGGATTTTGCATAAGTATCTAACATCATGTTGTTGGATCTTACTAATTATAATTCCTTTGCCATTATAGGATGAATTAGTGTTATCAATGACTATTTTTCTCATGTTCTTCTCATTTAAAGGAATAGCTCCAGATTTAGACAGTCTAGTGACTTCATGAATCAAATCAACTATAATGTCTATCACTCTATCTTCTAACCAAAATTTCCCATTATGAATTCTGCTAAGGATTATCTTAGTGCATTCTTCATTATCAAACTCATACTGCAATGCATACTTAACAATCTCATTATCTTTCAAATGATCATATCCTTGTTTCAATGACATGTCCTGGTTGTAAATCTTCTCATACTCACTTGTAAAATCACTATCACTGATGGTTTCTAACTTGCATCCAAGATAACTTCTTACATTCTCTAAATGCAAAACTTTTTCTGGTACGGATGATAAAGCTAACTTAGGGTCTTCTTCCAAGGGTTCTACTGGTTCCCTCTTCATTCTAGGTCTATTTTTATCTCTGACATTATGAATTAAAGATACATCCATGATTGCTTCAAATTCATTTTACTGATTCATAGATCTGTCAAGTAAAATACCTCGATTTCATGAATTTAGGGCTTGCGTAGATTCGACGCTCAAATCCTTCACCAAATCATTGAAAAATGCTTCCAGTCACTGCTCTTTGATCTCCTTAACACTTTTATTCACTTTGATGATCAAATAAAACTAATCATAACCTTTTATTACTTCAATCTCACTTAGGTCTAACATCACATTCAATTCTTTTGCCGCTTCTTTCCAAAAAGTTGTTTCTGCTATCCTGCAAAACTTAAAACTTCTTGCAATCTCGCAAAACATAATATTTTTATTTGCGCTCTTAACCATAGCATTAGAATATCATAAACTACCTTCCATTAACTGCACAAGACTTAATTCATCATAAATCTACTTCTACACTAATCTAAGTTCCTAATCTACTATAATTTTCATAAATTAAGTGCTTTGAGATAAGTCAGGTAAGGATTCATTCTTACCACTTGATACTTCACCTTTCTGATTACCTTCAATGTTGAATATGTCTCCTTGATCTATGCTTTTAACAAACTTCACTTCATCTGTATTGCTACAACAACCTTTCTATCTGTTACTTGCATCTTCATTTCTTCTTTCATGATTTCTAGGGTTAGGGTTAGGATGAAAAACTCCATTGTTCATTCTGTAAAACCTTGTTGTATGTCCAATCTTGTTGCATATCTGACAAACAATTCCATTGTTTCCATATCTTGGTCTAGGTGGATTAATCAGTGATCTGCAATTTCTAGCAATGTGTCCAACCTTGTTGCATCCATAACATATTACTCCATTTCTTTTGTTCATATATTCAGTAGGTTTCTTATCTGCATTGTTAGTATTCTTAAACATTCTACTATTATGATTATTCTCAACAAATTTAGGTTTCCTACATTCAATAGCTCTATGTCCAAATCCATGATAGCTATAACAATAACCATTAAGAGGTTTAAATTTCTTACTTGTGCAATTTCTCTTCATATGACCAATAGTATTACAAGCAAAACATCTACCTTTGAATTCTCTTTGCATACCTTTGGATGATTCCTCTTGTTTTGGTGAATCTTCTACTTTAGGTGTATCTTCAAATTTGTTGATCTCATTAGACTTCTTCTCATCTAAGCTTTTAGATACTTTTAGATCTAGTTCCTTGCTTTCATCATTTTCTTTAAGAGTGTTGAATCCAAGACCAGTCTTATCATAGAATGGTTTCTGAAAAGATGCTTGTTTATCAATCCTCTTACTAGTTGAATATAGCCTTTCAAGTTGTTGCTTGGATTGAGTCATTTCACCTTTCACAATCTTGTTGTATTTCTCAAGTTCAGCATATTGCAAATTGACTTTCTCAAGTTCAGATGTTACATTTCCAAGTTTAGATTTCAGTCCTTCATTTTTTGTCTTTAGACTTTCATTCTTAGATTTCAGATTCACTTTATTCTTTCCATTTCCATCTTTCAAACTAAGCTTCAAATTTTCTATCTTCAATTCATGCTTAAGGATTTCTTTTTCTTTTTCAAAATTGTCATCACAATCTTTAATAAAAACTTCAAATTCTTTTTCAGATCTCAGATCTTCCAATTTGTTATTCAATTTCTCAATGAGGTTCTTTACATCATCATATTTCCCTTTCAGAGTGTCTCTTTCATTAGTAAGCATATCAATCTGTTCAAGAGCTTCTTCAATATTCTTCTGTAGTTGATCCATATCCATAGAGATCTTACTCAAGCTATTAGGCTTTCCTTGAATGATTCTTTTTCGAGTAACTAAGCTCTAATACCAATTATTAGAAATAGGGAATACTGAGAGGGGGGGTGAATCAGTATTCTAAAAACTTTATCTTTTACCCAATTATGGATATAACAGATTATCTTTACACATGCATAACATAAGAAGCTAAACAACATGCATAGCAATAAAACTAAAGAACTCATAACACATGATTTGTTCTTGAAGAAACCCTGACCAAGGAAAAAACACAATGGGGATGGTACCCACAAAGATCCACTAATAAAAAGTATCCTATTAAGGATGTTGACCTTGTTAGGAGTCTATTACAAACATATAGTGTATCAGTCCTGATTAAGGGACTATAGGCCTTGTTAGAAGCCTCAACCCTATTAGGAGTTGGTAGTAAAAAATGTGATTACCAGCTGAGCCCACTGCCCAAACAAGTAATGTACAATATACAATGATTAAAAAAGAGGTCAAGGTACATAACCTTATACTACTTACATCAATATCTCTTCACTGATCTTTCACTATCGCTATTACATATGCTTCATATACTTCGCATCATATTTCTACAATTACTTGATGCTTGTTACAATTACAACTACACTTTACAATTACAATTACATATATACCAATAGCTTTATCCAAGAGTAAACATCTAGGATGTCATCCCTTTATATTGTTAAGACATTATTTTGATAAACAAAATAATCCCTTAACTCTTTACTAGTTCTGCCTTCATATTCTATCCAGTTGGCTTCACACTATCTTCGGTAAAATGGTCATAACTTCTTCTGTACATGCCGTACTAACTTGCGCTCTGAGATGGGTCATCATTAGTCACCATAGAGTCTATGTTCAAGTGCGCAAGCACTGAACTCACTCCAGTCAATGTCGCAAATAAAAATTGTGTCCGGGTACACTGGCAAAAATACTGTCTCATACTTAGACAAATTTGCAATGCGCTCTATCATACTTGCTCTCTGACTTGTGCAATCTTCATGTGGATCATATGTTTCCATAATGACAAAATATATGCCATCAACTCAGCCAAATTGCCAACAAGACCATCACTTAAAATATAGATCAACCACAAAGAAGAAACTAGGTGACCACGTAAATAAAATCTCAACAACATAATAGTCGTCACCTCCTTAAGGTCTAATAGAGTAATGATACAGACTTAATAGAAACATAACATCACATCACAGATGTACTCAAAACAACACTCGCATAATCAAGACATTGAAATGGTTATAAATTTTTCACTATATAAACCCAAAGTGTAAAAGGCATAAACCCATAAAATAATTTGAAGTTCCAAAGGCAAAATCCCACTTATGGCATACTCTAATCATGATCAAATAGGCCCACAATACAACACCATGATATAAAGCACACATATGAGTTTTATTTGGTGTCCTATCAAAACCAATCATTTAAATGTCATCATGTTATTAATTTAATTATAAACCATAATGTCTTAATATAAAATACACCCTTGAACTAAATGTTACTATTAATTCCATTCACAAAGTAATTCTTTATAAATTAATTTATAATATTCCTTATATAAATTAATTTATTAAATATAATTACTAAATAAAAATATAATTAAATTTTAATTATACTCAATAATATAGACAACCCTTATTTTTTTACAAAAATAACCTCTATAAACTAAATTATAAAATTTCTTATGTAAAGTAATTTATTAAATATAATTACTAAAAAAACCAATATAATTACTTTATTAAAAATTGATTTATAAATTTTAATGTAAAATTTAAATTTAAAAAAAATTATAAAATAAAATTTAATTAAATTTTTTTAATAAGCTAAAAAATTATTTTAAACTAATTTATAAACTAAAAAGTGGGGGGGGGGGGGGGGGGGTACACCTCCATGCTGCCCGTGCGACAACGGAGACTACCTCGACAGTCTATTGTTGCACTATTACCCCAACTGATGAGATTGTTACCCCAACTGATATTGACTTATGATGAGAATGAACAAGGTTAACTGACCAATGAAAGGTATGTAGAAGGATTGGCAGTTGTTATGTTGTCATTAATAGCAAGCCTATTGACTTACTGCTTTATGCAAGTTGCCATATCAATTTGAAATATGTGATGTTGAGTAAAGAAATGGTTGGTAAAGACAGAAGATGAAATGAAGAAGTGATGTTAAGTATATGAGCTTAAATGGGCAATTGTTGAATCGGTCTATGACAAGGTAATATTGATTTGATTATTTTACATGATTTGATGAAGTGTTAGATGATGCACGAGTCAGCTATATTGGTTGGTAATAAAGAATTGAAGTTGTGAAGTGAAAAGACAAGGAAACAATGTGTTCTACCAAGCTGGAAATGGTAGTTGGTAAGTAAAGATATTGGTCGGTCACAGTTAACCGAGAAGTTTATAACGAAGGAAGAAGGTAACCAAGTAAATGATAACCGAGTAGATGAAGTTGGTTGGTTAAACAAGAAATCAAGTAAAAGATGACATCAAATGAGAATCTGGAATGATCTAGAAGATTCTAAGGAAGGAATAAAGTTAGTTAATGAAATCAACAGATTGGAAACATTAAGTACAGATAAATGGTGAATATTTAATGATTGATTTGAGATCCAAGAAAAGTTCAAGTTCCAAGATAAAGATATAGCTGGAAAAAATCATATTTAACATTTTACTGAGCTACAGATTTTATCAAATGGATGAAATTAAGCAGTGAATAGGATTAAGTAGAAAAAAATGTCTATATAAAGGATTATCAGGATGATCATATTGTTGATGTTGATGCTGAATTGTTGATTTGTTGATAGCCAAAATAGATAGTTGAATTAGTACAGAAGGTTTCACCAAGCAGAATAGAGTTGAAGGAAAGTGTGAATGAAAGTGATGAGATGAAGTGTGTGTTGATCAGCCAGAAGAGAAGAGTTTGAACAAGAAAAATGAGAAGGAGATCTGAATAGACAAAGGTAGTTGCATATTCTATCAGATCATTTCACTGTTACTTTCTAACCATTGTAGCAGAAAATCTCTTAGCCCAGTGGATTTAACAATCCTATTTTTTTAAATCCTTTGTAAGGTGTCATTCTAATGAATGTTCTAAGTCCTCTAATAATGCCACTCATTATAGGGTGATAAATCTAGTTGATCTTTGGTGAAAATACCCCAATAGGTTCACATCTAGCAAATATGTTTGTAATTTTTAACAAGATGGGCTCTTAACCAAGCTCACTTCAGAGGAGTGAATTATTTTTTGGGTGATAATTCCCGTAGTGGTTTTTATCCAAATTGGATTTCCACTTTAAATACTAGTGTTAATGTGTGACTAAATGTTTTGCATGTTATTTTTTTTATTATCATATGAATATTATTGTGGTCGGTTAAATGTTTAAATCTAATTATTAAGATTAGTTACTGAGAAGGTTTTAAGGCTAAAAATTTAAGAAGGGACCTAAGATAAATGATTTTATAACTGATTCATCCCCCCTCTCCGTTATCCAACAATTGGTATAAGAGCATTTTGTTCTTAGAAGTAAAAGTTTAAAAGACTTAAGCTAAAGATCTGAAGATGTCTAAGAGAGAAGTAACAAAGTTGAACAAGGAGATTTTTCCTACATGAAAAAGTAGGATGAAGTTACACCTATCTGGAATTGAAGATTCTACACTCTACTATTTGGAAAATGACTACACTTCACCACCTCCTGGACCTATGACACTCAATCAGATGAGAGAAAAGAAGGAACACAACTTGGTAATGATTGAGATTGCTTCTTCCCTGACCGATGATGATTTTAATGACATAAAAGACTGTGCTACAACAAAAGGAATATGGGATAAACTTGCACTTATTTATGGAGGTGATCTGTATGTACATAAAGAAAAGGTTGATATTATCAGAGGAAAATTTGATGAGATGAGAATGAAAGAAGATGAAAACATTGCACAATACAATTTCAGAATTAAGGAAGTGGTTAGTGCTATCAAAGGTGCTGGTGGAACAATAAATAGAGAATATGTGGTAAGAAAAATTCTTAGAACTCTCTTACCTAAATATGCTATTCGAGTCTCTACTATTCATGAATTGAGATCCATACCTGGTAATGTTGTTACTCTTGATTCTTTGATCGGTAAGCTGACTGCATTTGAGATTAGTAACTTTGATAATAGTTTATCAAAGATAGAGATAACTTTCAAATCATCCCTTACCATTGGTAGTTCAACAAGAAAAAGAGATAATCACTATAGTTTATGTAGAAGTGACTATGATAGTATACTAACAGAGAGGGAAAGGAGAGTATAAAGGTAAATTGCCTCTAAAATGTTTTAACTGCAATAAGATTGGTCATATTTCATCTAGGTGTCCTTATAATGAAAGGAATGATAAGAAGGACAAGAAGGAGAACTGGTACTGAAAGTTTAGAGACTACAAAGATAAAGGAAATAAATCATGCTACCTAGTTGAGGAAGGACAAACTAATGATGAATCTGATGACACAAAAAAAAGTGAGAAAGTGGTTTATGTTTCTATGAAGGATGATTCAAAAGAAGAAAGGTATGAAGATTAAAAAGCCCTTATTTCTCAAGTTAGTAAAGCTAACCCATGTATTATTGATAGTGGTTGTTCACATCATATTACTAGTGATATTGATTAGTTTGAAAACTTAGAAGAATATGATGGAGGATTTGTTAGATTTGGAAATGATGCTCCATGTTTTGTAAAAGGAAATGGATCCATTATGATGAATGAAAAAATTAAATGTGATAATGATTATTGGGTTCAAGGACTAAAGTACAACTTGTTGAGTGTTGCACAAATAAATAACATGGGTCACTAACTAGAATTTCAGAACAGAAAAGTGAAGATCTATGTTGTTGCTAGAGATTTGATTGGAACTAGTGAACAATCTAAAGGTAACTTATTTTATTTGAATTCTAATGGGAATGTGTGTCTATTTGCAAGAAGTGAAGATGCTTGGTTATGGCATAAAATATTTTGTCATGTAAATTTTAATAACACAATCAAGGTTAGTAAGAAGAAAAGAGTTAGAGGTCTACCAAGATTAAGCAAGCCATATAAAGTTATGTGTAAGGAATGTCAAATTAGTAAGATGAAAAAATCAAGTTTTTCAAGAAAGTCTTACTCATCTAATGGTATATTGGAATTATTTCATACTGATCTTTGTTTCCCTATGAGAGTACAAAGTTATTATGGTGATCAATAGTTCATTTTGTTTGTTGATGACTACTCAAGGATGATGTCTATAATTTTTCTAAAAGAAAAGTCTAATGCATTCCAAATGTTTAAATGGTACAATGAAAGAGTTGAGAAGGAAATAGGTAAGAAACTAAAATGTTTAAGATCAGATAGAGGAGGTTAATTTATCTCTGATGAATTTACTATCTTCTGCAATGACAATGGAATCAAAAGACAAGTATCTACACCAAGGAATCCACAACAGAATGGTATAGATGAAAGAAGGAACAGATCAACAATTGATTGTGCAAGAACATTGTTGATTGAGAAGGAAGTTGCACAAACATTTTGGAGAGAAGCCATTAGTACTATTTTTTACACCCTCAACTAAGTACAACTAAAGAAAGGTACAAATAAAACTCCCTATGAACTTTGGTATGGGCATACACCTAATGTTAGCTACTTTAAAATCTTTGGAAGTAGGTGTTACATTCTAAAAGATTCTAGGAATGGAAAGTTTGATTCTAAAGGAGATGAAGGTATATTACTAGGGTACTCCACAAAGAGAAAAGCTTATAAATGTTTGAATAATGATACTAACAAAGTGAAAATGTAAGGATTGATGAGTTTACATAAAGAAATGAAGGATATAGAAAAAATGAACCAGAATATTGTCAAATATTTATATATGTACAGGAAGGAGTTTCTAGTACTTTACCCGAGATGCAAGAAGAAAATGAGGAACCAATTGAACCCCCACCGAGAGAAGAAAATGTTGAAGAATAGAGAACTGAGCTAGTACTAGCAAAGTATGTAAGAAGGAACCACTCACTGACTCAAATAATTGGAGACAAGAATGCATGAGTCATAACAAGAAATAAGTTGAGAGACAATACATGTTTGATTTATGAAAATGAGCCTAGATTAGTCAAGGATGCACTTGAAAATGAAGATTGGATTAAGGCAATGAAAGAAGAGATCGATCATATTGAAAAGAACAATACTTGGTCACTAGTACCGAGACCTAAAGATAAGAATGTTATTGGTACAAAGTAGACTTTCATAAATAAAGTAAATAAAAATGGAGATGTGATAAGGAATAAAGCTAGACTTGTATGCAAAGGATATGCTCAAGGAGAAGGTATTGACTATGGTGAGACATTTTCTCTTGTCACTAGATTAGAAGGTGTGAGAATTATACTTGCATATGCATCTTAAAAAGGTTTCAAATTTTATCAAATGGATGTAAAGTTTGCATTTTTTAATGGAATACTAGAAGAAGTGTACATTGAGAAACCAGAAGGATTTGTTGAAAAAAGTCAGAAAAACATGGTATGTAAACTACACAAGGCACTATATGGTTTGAAACAGACACTTTGAGCATGGTATGAAAGACTCCACTCATATCTAATAAGAATAGGTTTCATTAGAACTAGTGATAACAGTAATGTGTACTTGAAAAGTGAATCTGAAGATAAGGTAATAATAGATGAAATATTTGTTGATGATATCATATTTGGAGGAAATCAGTCAATGTGTAAATCATTTTCTGATGAAATGAGAAAGGAATTTTAAATGTCAATGATTGAAGAGATCAAATTCTTCATTGGATTGAAAATTCAATAGATCAATAATGGCATGTACATAACATAATCAAAATACATCAAAGAGATCCTAAATTTTTTTGGGATAGAAGAGTCAAGACCGGTTGGTACACTGGTGATTATTGGATGCAATTTGTCAAAAGAAGTTGACTCTACCAAGGTGAATGAAACTCTTTATAGATCCATGATCGATAAGCTACAATATGTTTTTCATAGTAGGCCAAATATTGCACATGTTGTTGGATTGTGGCTATATTTTCTTCTAATCCTAAAGAAACACATATGACTACTATGAAGAGACCTTTAGATATCTAAAAGGAACCAAGGAATATGAATTATGGTACAAAAAGGATGGATATTTTGAATTGAAAGTGTATACTCATGTTTATTGGGCAGATAATGTGGATGATAGGAAAAGTACAAGTGGAGGAGCTTTCTTCTTATAGAAAAAAGAAAAGTTGCAGTCACAATCAACTGATGAGGTAGAATATGTTGCTACTACAATCAATTATTCTAATATTGTTTGGATAAAACAACTACTTGAAGGGATACAAGAGGAGATAGATGATCCTGTGATAATCTATTGTGATAATGCTAGCGCTATAAATATTTCAAAGAATCTAGTGATGCACTTAAGATAAAGAACATATCAATCAAGTATCATTATTTGAGAGAACAAGTACAAAAAAAAAAAGTAAAGCTTGAATATGTGAAATCCAAGGAGCAGCTTGCTGATATATTCAAAAATCCATTACCTAAGGATACTTTTAAGTATCTAAGAGGTAAACTAGGGGTCATTCCCCTCTCTAATGTTCATTAGAGAAAGATGCAGGTTTCATCAATTCATGCTTTATGAGATTATCTATTTTTGAGTTGATGCATATGTTCACTCTTTAGGAACAACCTAAAGTTGTGAGAAAGATATGAGGAGATAGAAGTAATTGGTGCAATCAAGATATAAGGTAAAACTACAAGGATTAAGTTTTTTCAGGTACCTTTGGCATTGTTGTCAAAGGGGGAGAGAATGAATGTGGAGAGATTTTTGAAGAGATATGACTAAGGGGGAAAGAATGATTAAAGGATAGATAAATATATCAAAAGAGGAGAGATGGATGATCACTAGATAGATGACTATGTAAGAAGAAAGGGGAATGAATAAAGAATGAATATTACTGATATTGATGGTATATTTTAGATGTCAGATGTCAGATGTATAAGATGTGTTGCCATCAATGAAAAAGGGAGAGATTGTTACCCCAACTAATGAGATTATTACCCCAACCGATATTGGATGATGATGAAAATGAACAAGGTTAACCGAGCAATGAAAGGTATGTAGAAGGCTTGGATCAGTTGTTATGTTGTCATTGATGTCAAGTCTATTGACTTACTGATTTATGCAATTTTCCATATCAATCTAAAATATGTGATGTTGAATAAAGAAATGGTTGGTAAAGACATAATATGAAATGAAGAAGTGATGTTAAGTATGTGAGATTAAATAGGCAATTGTTGAATCAGTCTTTGACAAGGTAATATTGACTTGATTGTTTTACATGATTTGATGAAGAGTTAGAATGATGCACGAGTCAATTATAATGGTCAGTAATAAAGGATTGAAGTTGTGAAGTGAAAAGACAAGGAAATAATGTATTTTACCAAGTTAGAAATGGTAATCGATAAGTAAAGATATTGGTCGGTCATAGTTAATTGAGAAGTTGATAACCGAGGAAGATGATAAGAGAATAAATAATAAACAAGTATATAGACTTAATCGAGTAGATGAAGTTAGTTAGTTAAAAAAGAAATCAAGTAAAAGATGACATCGAATGAGAATCTGGAATGATTTAGAAGATTCTAAGGAAGGAATATAGTCAGTTAATGAAATCAACGGATTGAAAATGTTACATACAGATAAATGGTGAAGATTTAATGATTGGTTTGAGATCCAATTAAAGTTCAATTTCCAAGATGAAGATACATCTAGAAAAAATCATAAAACATTTTACCGAGCTACAGATTTGATCAAATGGATGAGACTAAGTGGTGAATAGGATTAAGCGACAAAAAATGTTTATATAAAGGATGATCATGATGATCATATTGATGATGTTGATGTTGAATTGCTGATTTTTTTTATAGCTAGAATAGATAGATGAATTAGTATAGAAGGGTACACCAAACAAGACAGAGTTGAAGAAAAGTGTGAATGAAGTGAAGGAAAGTGATGAGATGAAGTGTGTGTTGATTAGCTAGAAGAGAAGAGATTGAAGAAGACAAATGAGAAGAAAGGAGATCTAGATAGGAAAAGGTAGTTGCATATTCTATTAGATCATTTCACTATTACTTTCTAACCATTGTAGTAGAAAATCTCTTAATTGAGTGGATTTAACAGTCCTTTTTTTTAAAATCCTTTGTAAGGTGGCATTCTAACGAATTTTATAAGTCCTCTAATAAGGCCACTCATTATAGGGTGACAGATCTAGTTGATCTTTGGTGAAAATCCCCTAACAGGGTCACATCTAGAAAATATGTAATCTTTAACAGAATTGGTTCTTAATCAAGCTCACTTCAAAAGAGTGAATTATTTTGTGGGCGATAATTCTCACAATGGTTTTTACCCAAATTGGGTTTCCACATCAAATACTGGTGTTAATGTGTGACTGAATGTTTTGCATGTTATTTTTTGATTATCATATGAATATTATTGTGGTCAGTTGAATGTTTAAATCTGATTATTAAGATTAGTTACCGAGAAGGTTTTAAGGCTGAAAATTTAAGAAGGGACCTAAGATAATTGATTATATAACTAATTCACTCCCCCTCTCAGTTATCCAACAACATGACAATAGTGGTTGTTGCTACAACAACTTGTCATTGGCAGCAGGTCCTACTATTATGGAAACAGTGCTTCTATCATGACAATTAGCCTGTCATGGATGGGGTTAAAAAAACCCCACCAAATATATATATATATATATATATATATATATATATATATATATATATATATATATATATATATATATATATATATATATATATATATATATATATATATATATATATATATATATATATATATATATATATATCAAAAAAGAAACTTATCTTTTTTTCAAAAAGAAGGCATACACAATATTAGTTTTCTTTTCCTCCAAACCCTACTTTCCTTTAAAACCCCAAAACTACAGGATGTCTTTTCCTGATGCATGCAAATAAACTTTCAAGATGAAACTTAATAAAATTACTCCACACAATGACCCAAATAGAAAATTGATTTTCTAAATCTCAAAGAGGAAGATATTTAACAATCACATAGAATATCCAGGAACGAAGAAGACAAACTTTTCCAAAATGAAAATTTCATAGGTTTAAAACCCTACTTGAAAATGAAGAATTGAATTCGAAGAGACAAAAAGACCAAATCCAAAACCAAAATTCAAAGCTTTCAAAAATCCTCCCAATTCTAAAACCAAAACCAAAACCCATAATCTCCAAAACCTCTCTCCAAATAATGACCAAAAGACTTATAATATAGAAAACCTACACAACTAGGGTTTCTAAAACATGTAAAATCTAAAAAGGATTTAACTCAACTTAAAAATTGAATAAAAATAATTATTCTAATTAATAATTCCCACTTCATGCAATTCACTCAACTTAAATTTTAATAAAATAATTATTTAATAATTAATCTTTTAGTTAAGTCTCTTAACTCAACCTTTTAATTTAGAACTGATAAATCAATTCATTTTAACTGGTGTGCATATAATCCCATAATTATTTTTAATTATAATTAATATTTTTAACACAACTTAATATGCAACTTTCATTGTTAATATCAATCTATATTATTTATGCATTTAACTAGATTTTTTTATTTAATATTTAATTAAATATTTTATTTCATAATTAGACTTTTAATTAAGTCTTTAAAATAATCAATGGTATTAAATTATTTTTTTATAATTAAATATCCCTATATTTAATATTTCCATATACATAAGATATAATTATTTTAATCTTAATTAATTCATCAAACCATTTTGACACCAAAACCACCTCAAACCACCTAACATGTAACTAGACAAAAACTGACTAAATCAAGAGATAAAATCAAACTCCAAAGGAAGAGTTCACAAACTCATGTCATCTTGATGAATTTAGAGGGTTAACCAATCAAATACTTGTCCACTATCTTATGATAATAAATGGCTTAGGTTGAGATTGGACTTGTATGTTATCTCCCCTCTCTTACCATTGAGACATTGTGATAGGGCAGGCTCATCCTAACAATTCGGGGAAGTTGATGCTTGATACATGAAATCTTTCTTAAAAGACAAGCATGTACATACATGTATAAATATATAATAGGCAATGGAAGGTATCATTCGATCATGTGGATCTTGCAAGCAAGTAACTATGACTTTGTCCCTCAACCACATTAGGCACGTCAAAAGAAAAATAAAACATACACTCCAACCATACACATGCAAGTATGGGCCAATAAATGAATAAATATAAATGACATCATAACATATATAAAATCAAACTATGGGAGGGGTATTACAATAAATACAACAAAATTAGCCACAAAAAATGCAACAATTATCCATTTCTTCCATTTCTTGCTTAGATTTTTCATGTATGAAATGGCATGCGGCCTCTCTCACTAATGAACTTCACCATCCTTTGTAGTTGGGTAAATAATTTTATCCCCTCACCTTCCATCCGTTGACCCTATTCCTACAATGGTAATGGTTGCTTCCCCATTGACAAGAAAATTAGAAGAGCCAATAGCAGTAGTAGGACTCCCTAATCTCATCCTTTTTAGTGTGCCAATTCTTACAAATAATCAACAAAATCCTAGCACCATGAGTGGTAGCTATACACGAAACAATCAAAAAACTTGTAGTGATTGTAGGCACTACTAGTGCATGATCCATTATGTTTTTTTTTTTTTTAAGCCAAAGTGGACTAGCCACCATAATTTTATTAATATATATAAACTAATTCAATAACTCATCCATGGAAGAATTGGGAAGAAACCCCAGAGTCATAATCGAATACATAAAAAGGTGATATTTACAATAGGTTTATCAAAAGAAAAACCCCAAAATCATAATGTTTATACAATTAATCAACTATGACACGAAAATTCTCCATTTACTACAAAATCCCATTATAAGTGGGAATCGAGGAGATGAAGCCAAAAAACAAAATTTGAATCTTCTGAACAAAAGACACCTATTTGCCAATGTCCATGGGACTAGATGAAGAGGGGCATCACACATGACACCATGCCAATTCCCACCCCTGAGGAGGAGCCAAGGGTTTGAACGAATCCTAGCCATCATCGAAGCCAAAACTGCCATTGGATCATTTGTTGACAAGCCCATCGATAGAGGAACATTGAGGTCTGGAACCCCTGCAGAAGCTACAATATGTGGTGGAGGAAGAACCAAAGGCAATGGAGAAATGAGCTCCAAAACCACATGCCCAAGGTGCCTGATATTTTTCAAAAGATCCAAGCCTAGCACAGGGCTCACAATTTGCAAGTTTTCCTGTATAATCTGAAAGTTGCACTTCTCCATAGCCCATTTGAAACTATCATATGCCATTAAGTGATCATGGTTGGATATCAGAGCATGATGAGAGAAAATCCTGCCCACCAAAGCTTTTCCTAACCATAGGTCATATTTCTATAGGGCACTCATAATTAGGCTCCCCGAATTATACTGAGGGAAAACAATTTTATTAACTATGGTGAAAAATGATTCCACCGATTGAAGAAGATCCATCAAATTTGACAGGAAGATTGAGAGAAGTTGTGAAGGAAATAGAACTGTTTTAGTCCATGGAGAAAGAACATGCTCTCCAATAACCCTTCTCATAGCCCTGTAATGCAACATAGACTGGCACTTAAAGACCTGAGCAAGCTCTGGCCCATTGATGCAATGCAAAAATGGGAGTTTCAAAATCGTCAGGGAAATGAGGACCCTAAAATTTTTGGGTAGCAACTCTGAATGGATTTTACCACATGAAGAGCAACTTTCAAAATTCATTTTTCATCCAGAACCCAAAGAGCAACCCAGGAGCTAGAGCAAAAATAGAAATATAGCTATTGTGGAGTGAAAGCAAAGTGAAGTCATAAATTATATAAAATTTTGAGCAGACATTACCAATTAATTCGCACACTTGAGTTCATATGCGGCCGTCATGAAGTACTACTAATGTTGTACACCCCTTCTTATGTGGCAAGTACGAGAGCCATATGAGTGCCAAAAACCATGTGAAGCACTAAATTCAGGTGAGGGAAAATTAATTAGGCTCCTTCAAAAATAGAGCAATAGTTAAATCAAGCAAGCTAGAGTTGTGTGACGCCAAATATTAAGAGAGGTACAAGAAGGGTGTCATGAACATCATAATAAGTACATTAAGAAATTCAATTTGAGAATTTTGGGATATGCTTTTGATCCTAAATAATTAAGAACTGAAACTCACTATCTAATGTTGACAAATCTAGTGGTTTTATATGCTCCATGTTTAGTCCATCACACCCTAAGTTAGCAAGATAATCTGCAGCCATATTTCCTTCCCGTAGAGTATGAGAAAGATAAATTTCCCTGAATGAATCTAGAAGCCACCATATTTGCTGAAGGATGTATGAAATTTTCCAATTGTAAGACTCCCTTTTGATGCATGCATTAATGATTACCATAGAGTTACCTTCTACATGAATACATTGAAGGCCACATTTTTTTGGAAAAACTAATCCTGCAAATAGTGCATATGCCTCAGCCATGTTATTTGTGCTTGGCAAAATTGGTGAGGTTTTGAGAGCAAGAACATGACCTCGCTGATCTTTGATACAGACACCAATCCTAGATTTACCTGGGTTACCTCTGGATGAGCCATCAAAATTGAGTTTTTCTAAACCAGAGTATGATGGAAGCCAATGAATTTTATCCCTGATAACTAGAGAAGATTTTTGATTGAGATGAAGCTAGCCAATATGAATTTGAATGTCTTTCCATTCCTGAATAATAAAACTATCCCAAATAGAAAGCACTAGATTGCATTTTACTCTATGGTGGTTGACATTGACAACTTCTGATATCGATTTCTCAATACCAACTAGGACAAAACTGAGTGATGAGGTATCCCTTCGGAAGATCCTTTTGCTTCTTTCCCACCATATTGACCAGATGACACAAGCAGGAATACATTTCCATAAGTCATGAAAAAGTGATGAAGCATAAAGTTCTGGCCAGGCTTGAAAGAGAACCCATAGATTGTTTGGAAGTGGAGTTGAAAATTGAAGTTTAGTGAGGACAAAAGACCAACATTGATGAGCAAAGGAGCATCTAATAAAAAGACGGTCTACATCTTCCACAACTTGATCACACATGACACAATTGAAGGGATGAGCAATGTTGAGTTTAGAAAGATGATCACTTGTGAGAATTCTCTTTTTCAAAGAAAGCCAAGCAAAGCACCCTACTTTTGGAAGAGTAGCCAAGTTCCAGCAGAAAGAGAAGGCTCGATTAGAATTGACATCATATGCCTACTGCTGAATGATTTTATAACCTTCTTTAATGGTATATAGCCCTAACTTACCTGGAGCCCATATCAATTTGTCTTCCTTACCTGATAGAAACATCTCTCTCTCTGAAAAAAATTTCAAAAAGTTAGCTTTATCTTGAGTGGATAATGGAAGTTCATTTAAATCTTTCCAAATGATTTTCCTTGAGAATAGACAAACTACAGAGACATAGTCTAATAATGATTTACCCCAATATGTTTTAGAAGAGGTCACCACTTCAGCCAGAGATTATGAATGAATAAGAGGAGGCATCCCACTCTAGGAGTCTCACCAAAAGCTAATATTTCCACCATTATTTACTTCCCAAGTAACAAATTGTGAAATAATGTCTCTAGATTCTATCATAAAATTCCAAATGGTAGACCCTTTAGGAGGATTTTGGATGGAAAAGATTCTCATTGGGCTCGAAGTATCAACATACTTTTGCTACATAATTTGACACCATTTGGAATTCAATTTAGTGTACATCTGCCAAACTAGTTTCCCTCCAAAAGCTTTATTTCTCATTGTCATATCATGTAACCCAGCACCCCCAGACTCTTTGCCTTTTGACATTTCATGATCCATTATGTTGCATCACCCCTGGAAAATAGTTCAAAGTGCCTCCAGAATAGTCATGGATTGTTCAACAAAACCTCTCTAAACCACTAAGAAATCAAATTAGAAGAGGAATACAACCCAAAATTTACAATACACTCACTAAATAGAGAGAGAGAGAGAGGAATACGGTATTTGCATTTAAAGAGACCTGAATGAAACCACTACTCTTCCACTATCATTTGCAATTAGTGATGAAATGACCATACAACTTCTCTTCCACTATCATTGGTGGGGGGCTCTAATATTTTTTATCATTTATATGAACATTTTTAAAATATTTTTTATCAGTTACATCTACAATATTTTATTTTTTCTATCAACTCAATTCTTAAGACACTAAAATTAACGTTAATTTTTTTCAAAAAGCTTAAATGTCTACATTGAAATTTTCTTCCATAATAAGAAGCCTCTTAGCTTAACCACCCATTTTTTATTGGAATATTTGATCACTCAATTATTTATACACTTAGGATCAATCCATCAACAACCTTGATAAGACTTGCAATCCAATCATTTGAAAATAGACAAAAGAATACTAGTATATAATGTTTTCACCACTACAATAATCAACATCTTTACCGAAGCAAGGAAAATAAATATTTGTAATTATCATTGATATTTTTAGAGTGTTTTGTATGATAAAAGAATTGAGATTTATAATCACATCAAGGTTTGGCTACAGTTATTTTAAAGATGAAATTTTATGTATCTTATGAATAGATTGTTATATATGACAAATCTTTTTTTCCCTTTTAATGAAAGTAGATCAATAATTGAAGGAATATTTGGGTTCAAAATATGATATCTCGATAATAGATTTTTCATAGAATTCATTTCATATAGAAACAATAGTTGTGCAAGTGAATATGAATGAAATGCATACTATAACAAACAAGACAACCAATTATACAACTAATTATTAGTGGAATTTGAAATGGGTGAGAGATAACATGTTGTATTAACAATGTGTGTTGAATATGATAATGATACGATAAATTATTAAAACTTTAAAATTGGAGGGATAATGTTGTCACACATTTATCACAATGATCTTTTCTCTTGAAGTGGGTATTAGAAATATGATTTCCAAGTGGGAAGGATAAGGTGTCTTGATGTGCATACAGAGGTGAGGCTATTTGGATCTTACTATTGATAGGGCTAGTATAATTCCTTCTATTGACATCTAAATCCTGATTCATTAGTCTATATGCATAGTGGGATAATTCTTCCATGGCCAAAATGGGAGGTCTTGATAAATATGGATTAGTTTTTAAACAAAGAACTGACTACCATACTGATTGAAATTATAGCCATAACCCACAACCTAGTTTACAAAACCACCAAAGGAGAATCCATTAAAAAACTTTTCAAAAAAGAACTCTAATTCAAACTATTCATTTTCTTGCATCTATAAATTGATAACAATTTTAGATTTTATATAAAATTATATAATGCTACTAAAAATCAAAATAAAAGATCACAATGGGTACACAAATCATACGTGGAGGACGAAGGCTCCAAGAGAGGATTATGCTTGAGAGGATGAAAGGACATTCTACCCAAAAATTTGAGCACACATTTGTTAGGTATCTTTGAATTTTAAGACAATCATTCACTTCCATTGTTACTATAAACACAACAAAACTTTCCACAACAAACATAGGAATTTTCTATGTCTTACATTTCTTGCTCAAATTTTCTATGTATGAAATGACATGCGACCTATCCCATTGCTGAACTTCACCATCCTTTGTATTTGGGTAAACAATTTTATCCCCTCGCCTTCCATCCATCAACCTTGTTATTTCCACATCAAAAAATACCTATAATGGTAATAGTTTCTTCCTTGTTGATGAGAAAATCAGAAGAGCCAATACCAACAACTCCCTAATCTCATCTTTTTTAGTGTAGTTCTTACAAATATTCAAATAAATACCAACACCATGAGTGGTAGCAACACAAGACATAATTAGCAAACTTGTAATAGTTGTAGGCACTACCACTGCATGCACCATTATGTCACATGACCCCTAACAAATAACTGAAACTGCCTCTAGAATAATCATGGATGCTTTGACAACACCTCTCTCTGAACCACTAAAAAATCAAATCAAAAGAAAAATACAACTCAAACTTTACAATACACTTGCTGAATAGAGAGGGAGGAATACAATATTTACATTTAAAGAGATCTAAACAAAACCATTGTTAACCCCTAAGTAATTTTCGGCATTAGTCTCAAATTAATAGTATATATTTATTTCTTTTTGTCTTTTCTAATTGTATACATAATAATTCTTTCTCCAAAATTATATATATACATATATATATATATATATATATATATATATATATATATATATATATATATATATATATATATATATATATATATATATATATATATATATATATATATATATATATATATATATATATATATATTAAAAAAGAAACTTATATTTTTTTCAAAAAGAGGGCATACACAAATTTGGGTTTTCTTTTCCTCCAAACCCTACTTTTCCTTTAAAACCCTAAAACTACAGGATGTCTTTTCCTGATGCATGCAAACAAACTTTCATGATGAAACTTAATAAAATTACTCCACACAAATACCCAAATAGAAAATTGATTTTCTAAATCTCAAAGAGGAAGATATTTGACAATCACATAGAATACCCAGGAACGAAGAAGACAAACTTTTCCAAAATGAAAATTGCATAGGTTTAAAACCCTACCTAAAAAAGAAGAATTGAATTTGAAGAGACAAAAAGACCAAATCCAAAACCAAAATCCAAAGCTTTCAAAAATCCTCCCAATTCCAAAACTAAAGCCAAAACCTATAATCTCCAAAACCTCTATCCAAATAATGACCAAAAGACTTCTAATATAGAAAACCTACACAACTAGGGTTTCTAAAACATGTAAAACCTAAAAAGGATTTAACTCAACTTAAAAATAGAATAAAAATAATTATTTTAATCAATAATTCCCACTTCATGCAATTCACTCAACTTAAATTTTAATAAAATAATTATTTAATAATTAATCCTTTAGTTAAGTCGCTTACCTCAACTTTTTAATTTAGAACTGATACATCAATTCATTTTAACCGGTGTGCATATAATTGCATGGTTATTTTTAATTATAATTAATATTTATAGCACAACTTAATATGAAACTTTCATTGTTAATATCAATCTATATTATTTATGCATTTAATTGGATTTTTTATTTAATATTTAATTAAATCTTTTATTTTATAATTAGACTTTTAATTAAGTCTTTAAAATAATCAATGGTATTAAATTAATTTTATACAATTAAATATCCCTATATTTAATATTTCCATATACATAAGATATAATTATTTTAATCTTAATTAATTCATCAAACAATTTTGACACCAAAACCACCTCAAACCACCTAACACAT
Organism: Chamaecyparis obtusa; assembly: GCA_027943335.1. Lineage (NCBI taxonomy): Eukaryota > Viridiplantae > Streptophyta > Pinopsida > Cupressales > Cupressaceae > Chamaecyparis > Chamaecyparis obtusa. The sequence continues at coordinate 1,587,561 of BSBK01002634.1, forward strand.
AACTAGACAAAAACTGACTAAATCAAGAGATAAAATCAAACTCCAAAGGAAGGGTTCACAAATTCATGTCAGCTTGATGAATTTAGAGGGTTAACCAATTAGATACTTGTCCACTATCTTAGGATAATAAATGGCTTAGGTTGGGATTGGACTTGTATGTTATCTCCCCTCTCTTACCATTGAGACATTGCGATAGGGCAGGCTCATCCTAACAATTCGGGGAAGTCGATGCTCAATACATGAAATCTTGCTTAAAAGATGAGCATGTACATACATGTATAAATATATAATAGGCAATGGCAAGTATCATCCGATCATGTGGATCTCACAAGCAAGTAACTACAACTTCATCCCTCAACCACATCAGGCATGTCAAAAGAAAAGTAAAACATACACTCCAACCATACATATGCAAGTATGGGGTCAGTAAATGAATAAATATAAATGACATCATAACATACATAAAATTAAACTATGGGAAGGGTATTACAATAAATACAACAAAATTAGCCACAACAACTACATGAATTATCCATTTCTTCCATGTCTTGCTCAGATTTTCCATGTATGAAATGGCATGCATCTTATCTCACCGATGAACTTCACCACCCTTTGTAGTTGGGTAAATAATTTTATCCCCTCACCTTCCATCCGTTGACCCTATTCCTACAATGGTAATGGTTTCTTCCCCATTGAAAAGAAAATTGGAAGAGCCAATAGCAGCATTAGGACTCCCTAATCTCATCCTTTTTAGTGCAATTCTTACAAATAATCAACAAAATACTAGTACCATGAGTGGTAGCTGTTAATATGATTTAGAACAATAGAGAGGGGGGGTGAATCAGTTGTTCTTAGGTCTAGATGTATAAAAACAAACTTTAAAACTCTTCAACAAATCAGATCTAATAACCAACAGCTACTCGATCATTACTGATCGCATAACAGTGCAATCCACTTATCCAATAGTATCTAACTTGTAAAACATAGAAATGTTCAAACCAAAACATTCACACAAGTATCAACACCAAGATTTATAGTGGAAACCCAATTTGGGAAAAACCACTTTGTAACATGTTACTATTATGTTCACTCTTCTAAAGTGAGCTCAGTGAAAAGCCAACCCTGTCAAAGGTTACAAACACACTGTCAGGTGTGACTTGGTTAAAGGATTTAAACCACTTTGTTAAAAGTGCACCTTGTTATAGGACTTACATACAGTCTATTAGAATGAAACCTTCTTCAAAGGATTTATACAAATGACTGTTAGGTCAACCTTTGTTAAAAGGATTTTGACTGATACAATGGTTAGAAAGTAGCAGTAGTATTGATCTAAACAACATACAACTCACTTTGCAAATATCAGATCCAATTATGTACACATATGTTGGCTTACTGACTGTGAACCTTTACCATCTCCATCACTGATCTACTCAGAACTCTCTTCAAGAAATCACAACACTTCTCCTTCAGCCTTCTCTACTTGTACAATCAATAACATCAATAACACTTCCAGCATCCTCTCTCCTTCAACCTCTAGCTTAGATTTCCTTAATACTTCCTCAATTAGGTCAATACATCTTTTGCCACTTAATCTCCTTCATAGATCTTAGGGTTAGGTCAGATTCATCAAATCCTTCCTACTTTATCTTCTTTGGCTATCCTTCGAGAAATATCTCAAATCTCTTAATAGATTTACAATAAAACATTTTATAGTGCATTAAATGCTTTCGTACAATCAATAAATAAAGTCAACACATTTTACATAATCCAAGAATTCAACGATGTTGGTTGGAAATCTAAATTCTTCCTCAAATGTAAAATACTGACACTTGGTCAATACTATGTTCAACTCCTCGGTCTTCTTTAGAAAGCTCGGTCACCTCAAAAATTGTTCCCTCGGCTAATACCGATGTTCGGTCAACACTGGATTTACTTGGCATATACTAGCTCGGTCGACACTAACATCACTTGGCTTAAACTAGATTTCTTCACTTTTTCTTGGTTAAGCCTACCAGTTTAGTCTTCATTCATACTTAGATAAAAAATACATTATCTTATCATTGTGGCACATAATCAAGTACTCATTGAAGTATCAAGATAACTCAACCTTTCCTTAGGTGCTATTTTTACCAACCTTGCCTTTCCCCTTAGAAACAATCAAATAGATATAGTACTTTCTTAAATAGCAATAGTCTTACCAGTTAAGGTTTGACATCAATGATAATACAACAATTGCTTCAATTGTAGTTTCCAACAATCTCCCTCTTTGGCATTGATGGCAACACCATATGAATATCACGTGAATTACCAACCAATCCAAAACTTATATGTCCATCAGAAATATTTATAATATCCTTAGCTTCATTCGGATATAGAATCAGTTAGCCATGCTTGTATGACCGTCCACTAAATCTCTCCCTCTTACTTGATCTTCCATGAAAATTTCATTTTGTGTATTCATCTATGATCATCTCCCTCTTTTCTGTGTATTCATCTGTGATCATCTCCCTCTTTGACAAAAATGCCATAGTAGCAACTAGAACATACATCTTGTAGATGTAGATATCATCTTTTCAATTCAGTAACAGTATTTTTCCCTCTGTCATCTTTTCTTATGATTGATTCTTGGCTTTTCTATACTTTTCACAACTCTAGGCTACTCCTAATTAAAGTGTGACCTATCTCTGCATCAACTTGTTAGATACTCTTTGTAGCACATTTGATGCAGTGCTCCTAGCTTGACTAGGCAACCTCAATTAGGGGAACGACCCCTAATTGACCTCTCAGATATTCATGAGCTTCTTTAGGTAAAGCTTTAGTGAATATGTCTGCTAGTTGTTCCTTTACATTCACATATTCCATTCAGACATCTTTATCTTGTACCAGTTCTCTCAAGTAATGATACTTGATGGCAATGTGTTTGGTCTTTGTGTGCATCACTAGATTCTTAGAAATGTTGATAGCACTTGTGTTGTCACATAAAATGACAACTAGTTCAATGATTTATTCTTTCATGCCTACCAACAATTGCTTTATCCATATCAAGTTTCAACAGTTCACAGTTGCAGCCACATACTTGGCTTTGGCAGTAGATTGGGAAATGCAATTTTGTTTCTTGCTTGTCCAGGAAACTAATCTCTGGCCAAGAAAGAAATCTCCACCACTAGTACTCTTTTTGTCATCCACATTTCCTACCCAATCAGCATTTGTATACACTCTCAGTTCAAACTTCTCATGCTTCTTGTAGTACAATCCATAGTCAGCAGTCCCTTTCAAATATCTCATTATTCTTTTGATAGCCATCATGTGAGTTTCCTTAGGATTGGAAGAGAATCTTACCACAATCCCAAAAGCTAAAGCAATATCTACTCTATTGTGTACAACATACTGTAGCTTTCCAATCATAGATCTATACAAAGTCTGATTTACTTCTACAACATCATCATTTTTAGACAACTTTTATCTAGTAGACATGGGAGTACTTACTCACCTTAAGTCTTCCATACCAAAGGTTTTTAGTATTTCATGAACATATTTAGACTGGGTGATAAAAATTCCTTTCTCCATCTACTATACTTGTAAACCAACAAAAAAATTGATCTCCCCAAACATACTCATTTCAAATTTAGTTTGCATTTCATTTAAAAATTTCTTACACAAGGCATCTTGTCCACCAAATATAATATCATCTACAAAGATCCTAGCTGAAAAGATTCCTTGATGCAAGGTAGGGAGAAAGAGGGACCAGACAATGGCACACCCTGACGATCCAAGCCTGCTCAACACATGCGGAAGCCAACAAACACAACAGTGAGAGAGAGAATGCAGAAACTTTCATATATTATCATCAAATAGAGTCATACATGTTGCATTTTAAGGCCTTCCTAGTTATGACCTAATATTATAATGAGTTTCAAAAGTCCTCCAACATGCGAGGATCTGTCACAAATCTCCAATCTAATGTCTACTATCTTCTATCCAAAAACTACCTCCTAATCTACAACCAAACATCTACATTTATACAAGAAGCTACCAAATTGAGCTGACCTTCAGATCCACAATCAACATAAGGAATAGTCATATTTGGGACCACACACTTCCCAATGATGGATACCAGCATTAAATTTATGATCCAATATAAATTCACAAGTCGGCCACCAAAGAAACTAAAACTAAACCCGTCAGTAAGAAAGATAACTGAGCAACAGATAGGAAAAGTTGAGCACCAGTGAAATAACCAACCACCCAGGAGATAACCAACCACACTTAGTAACCAAATGAAACTAACCAACTACTGACCAACTTGATTAAAGTAGGAACCGAGCAACACAGACAAACTCCAAATTATTTTTGGTGACACAGGATTTCCAAGGACTCGAGATGCTCCTGCATCATTCCTTTACCTTCTTCATCTTTCATGTACAAATTGCTCATGTCATTTGTCCTTGAGAATCCAATATGTATTAGGTAGTTGTATAGTCTCTCATACCATGCTCTAGGAGCTTTCTTTGTTCCATATAGTGCTTTGTTTAGTTTTCAAACCATGTGTCTCTTGTTTGGATCAACAAATCCTTCTAGCTATTCAATATACACTTCTTCTTCTAATATACCATTTAAAAATGTAGACTTAACATCCATTTGGTATACCTTTAAATCTTTATAGGCAACATATGCAAGTAGGGTTCTTACTCCTTCCAATCTAGCTATAGGGGCAAATGTCTCCCCATAATCTATTCCTTCTTCTTGTGCGTAGCCTTTGCATATTAGCCTAGCTTTGTTTCTTGTGATTTGACCATGCTCATTTAGCTTATTTCAGAATACCCACTTTATCCCAATGACATTCTTATTTTCTGGTCTTGGCACCTGAGTCCACATATCATTCTTCTCTATCTGGTCTATCTCTTCATTCATTGCTTCTATCCAGTCTTCATTCTCTAATGCCTCCTTTGTTGTCTTAGGCTTGAATTCACATAGTAAACATATTGGATCTCTTGTCTTGCTTCTGGTCGGAACTCCAGTATCTTTGTCTCCAATAATCTATTCAGGCTTGTGATGTCTCCTTACATATTGGGCTAGAACATGTTCTGCTCTCCTTTCATTTTTCTCTTTAGGTTCACCAACAAGATTGTCAGATTCAGCTTCTGAATACTTGGCAACATCTCCTTGATACTCAAAAGCTTCTTCCTATTGCTCAGCATGTTCTTCTTCTCTCTCAGCATTATTTTCTTGATGCTCGGCATTTCTTACCCAAGACTCAGCTTCAGGTGCAAGTCTGTCACTTGCCTCTCCTTCCTCTATATACACAAAATATTTGTAATCTTCTAGTTCTCTTTTACTGTTAGCTTCATTTTTCTCAGCATACTCATCAACTTTGACATTCTCATTTTCCACAATTTTGTTAGTGTTAGAGTTCAAACACTTATAGGCTTTACTTTTTGTGGAATAGCCTAGGAATATACCCTTTCGCTTTTAGCATCAAATTTTCCATTCCTATTATCCTTTAGTATGTAGAATTTACTTCCAAAAATTCTAAAGTACTTTACATTAGGTGCATACCCATACCATAACTCATAAGGTGTCAGATTTGTACCTTTTTTTTATTTGTACTTGGTTAAGAGTATAAACAGTTGTACTTATAGCTTCTTTCCAATACTTTTGTGCAACACTATTTTCAATCATTAATGTCCTTGCACAATCCAAGATAGATCCATTCCTTCTCTCTGCTATACCATTTTGTGGAGGAGTTCTAGGTGCAAACATCTATCTTTTGATCCCTCTATCATTGCAAAATAGATTAAATTCATTGGATATAAATTCTCCACCTTGATCAAATCTTAGACACTTCAAATTCCTACCTGTCTCCTTTTCAACCTTAACCAAATACCACTTAAAAAATTGAAAAGCATCAGATTTTTCCTTTAAGAACATTACATCCATCATTCTAGTATAATCATCAATAATCAAGATAAAATATCTAGCACCACAATAGCTTTGTACACCCATCAGTCCACAAAGGTTAGTATGAATCAAATCTAAGGTATTCTCAGAAGTAAAAGTTTTGCTCTTGAAACTAGACTTTGTCATCTTACCTAATTGACATTCTTTGCACATTACATTCTTAGGTTTCTTTAATCTAGGTAGACCTCTCACTTTCTTTTTCTTACTAATTTCTACTAGATTATCAAAGTTAACACGACATAGCTGCTTATGCCATAACCAAATATCATCAAGTTGTGCAATCATACATGTTTCTTCAAATAGGTCTAGATAGAACAAATTACCTCTTGTCTGTTCTTCACTTCCAATCAGTTCACTAGTGGCATCAGATATTTTAGCCTTTCTGTGATGAAATTCCACTCGATAGCCAGTGCTATTAAGCTGTGCAACACTCAACAGATTATAGTTAAGACCCTCAACCCAATAAGCATTTTCACAAGTGATCTTATCAGTCAGCTTAATCAATCCTTTTCCTCTAATAGGACATGGTGCATCATTACCAAATTTCACACTCCTACCTTTATAATGATCTAAGGTATCAAACTTACTCTTGTCACCAGTCATGTGATGTGAACAACCACTATCAATAATCCATTTATCATTTTTGTTCACATAAAATATCAATGTAGTTTTCTCATCCTCGTCAGATTCATCTTTCATTGCAACATAGACAACTTCAATTTCAAAATCATCACTATCAGTGTTAGTCTTTTCTTCAAAAATATAGCAGGATTTCTTACCTTTTCCTTTGTAGTCCTTGTATCTGCGATAACCTCCATCTTCTCTTTTTTCTTTATGCTTGCTGTCTCTTTCTTCATCCTTATCATCCCTATTAGGACATCTAGCAACTATATGACCAACTTTATTACATGAAAAACATATAATAGGGAGTTTACCTTTGTACTTTCCTTTTCCCCTTTTCAGTCTTCTAGCCATAAGAGCTTCAAGATCCTCAAGTTCTTCATTAGATGTGTCACTATAACTTTCACTTATGCATCTTTCTTTTTCCTTCTTTGACTTACTTAGAACCATTTGTGACTTACAAGCATATTCAACATTACCAATAGTGAAGTTATCATAGTTAGAAAGTTCAAAAGCAGTAAGCTTACCAACTAAACTTTCCAAAGTAAGAGCATTGTTAGGGTTACATCTAGATTCCTGAATTGTAGAAATTTTGATGGCATAGATAGGACACAGAGTTCTCAATACTTTCCCAATTATAGTTTCATCATCAATAGTTCCATTTGCTCCTCTAATAGAATTGACAACTTCTTTTATTCTACCATAATATTGTGCAATATTCTCACCTTCTTGCATTCTCATTTCATCAAATTTACCTCTTAGGCTCTCAGCTTTTTCTCTCAATACATTTATGTCACCGCCATAGATGTTTTCAAGGGTGTCCCACATTTTCTTTGTATTACTACAATCTTTGATGTCTTCAAATTTTGGATAACTTAGGGCAGACGTAATCTCCAACATTGCTTGGTTGTGCTCTCATTTAGCTTTCATTTCCTCGGTAGTCAGAGATACAATAGGTGTGACATAATCATGCTCAACATAATACTTTGTAGAATCACCAATACCAACCAGATGTAGCTTCATCAAGCTTTTCCATGTAGGAAAGTTCTCCTTATTCAGCTTTGGTACCTCCTTCTTATACATCCTAATCATTTTCTTTAAGTACCTTCAAACTTGTTCTCTGTAAGCACCAACAACTCTGATACCAATTGTTAATGTGATTTAGAATAATAGAGAGGGGGGTGAATCAATTGTTCTCAGGTCCAGATGTATAAAAAAACTATAAAACTCTTCAACAAATTAGATCTAATAACTGACAGCTACTCGGTCATTACTGATTGCATAACAAAAACATATAACAGTGTAGTCCACTTATCCAATAATATCTAACTTTTAAAACACAGAAATGTTCAAACCAAAACATTCACATAAGTATCAACACCAGGATTTATAGTGGAAACCCAATTTGGGAAAAATCGCTTTGTAACATGTTACTATTATGTTCACTCTTTTGAAGTGAGCTCGATGAAAAGCCAACCCTGTCAAAGGTTACAAACACACTATCAGGTGTGACCCGGTTAAAGGATTTAAACCACTCTGTTAAAAGTGCACCTTGTTATAGGACTTACATACACTCCATTAGAATGCAACCTTCTTCAAAGGATTTATACAAATGACTGTTAGGTCAACCTCTATTAAAAGAATTTTGACTGATACAATGGTTAGAAAGTAGCAATTGTATTGATCTGAAAAATATACAACTCACTTTGCAAATATCAGATCCAATTCCGTACACATATGCTAGCTTACTGACTATGAACCTTTACCATCTCCATCACTAATCTGCTCATAACTCTCTTGAAGCAATCACAACACTTCTCCTTCATCCTTCTCTGCTTGTAGAGTTAATAACATCAACAACACTTCCAACGTCCTCTCTCCTTCAACCTCTAGCTTAGGTTTCCTTAATACTTCCTCAATTAGGTCAATACATATTTTTTTGCTTAATCTCCTTCGTAGATCTTAGGGTTAGGTCAGATTCATCGAGTCCTTCCTACTTTATGTTCTTTGGCTATCCTTCTAGAAATATCTCAAATATCTTAATAGATTTACAATAAAACATTTTACAGTGCATTAAATGCTTTTGTACAATCAATAAATAAAGTCAACACATTTTACATAATCCAAGAATTCAATGATGTCGGCTGGAAATCTGAATTCTTCTTCAAATGTAAAATACTAATGCTCAGTCAATACCATGTTCAACTCCTCGGTCTTCTTTAGAAAGCTCGGTCACCTCAAAAACTGTTCCCTCGGCTAATATTGATGTTCAGTCAACACTAGATTTACTCGGCATATACTAGCTCGGTTGACACTAACATCACTTGGCTTAAACTAGATTTCTTCACTTTTTCTCAGTTAAGCCTACCAGTTTAGTCTTCATTCATGCTCAGATAAACAATACATTATCTTATCATTATGCCACATAATCAAGTACTCATTGAAGTATCAAGATAACTCAACCTTTCCTTAGGTGCTATTGTTACCAACCTTGCCTTTCCCCTTAGCAACAATCAAATAGATATAGTACTTTCTTAAATAGAAATAGTCTTACCAGTTAAGGTTTGACATCAATGACAATACAACAATTTCTTCAATTGCAGTTTCCAATAGTATCTATACAAGAAATAATAAAAAAAGTTGTAGTGATTGTAGGCACTACCAATACATGATCCATTACGTCACATCACCCCTAGAAAATAGTTAAAAGTGCCTCCGTAATAGTCATGGATGCTTCAAAAAAACCTCTGTCTGAACCACTAAGAAATCAAATTAGACGAGGAATACAACCCAAAATTTACAATACACTCACTGAATAGAGAGAGAGGAATACAATATTTGCATTTGAAGAGACCTGAATGAAACCACTAGTCTTCCACTATCATTTGCAATTAGTGATGAAACGTTCATACAAATTCTCTTCCATTATCATTGGTGTGGGGCTCTAATATTTTTTTATCATTTATATTTATTTTTTAATATTTTTTATCAGTTACGTCTATAATATTTTATTGTTCTATCAACTCAATTCTTAAGACAATAAAAATAACATCAATTTTTTTCAAAAAGCTTAAATGTTTACATTGAAATTTTCTTCCATAGTAAGAAGCCTCTTAGCTTAACCACCCATTTTTTATTAGAATATTTGATCACTCAATTATTTATACACTTAGGATCAATCCATCAACAACCTTGATAAGAATTGTAATCCAACCATTTGAAAATAAACAAAAGAATACTAGTATATAATATTTTCACCACTACAATAATCAACATCTTTACCAAAGCAAGGAAAAGAAATATTTATAATTATCATTGATATTTTTAGAGTGTTTTGTATGATAAAAGAATTGAGATTTATAATCACATCAAGGTTTAGCTAGAGTTATTTTAAAGATGAAATTTCATGCATCTTATGAATAGATTTTTATATATCATAGATCTTTTTTTCCCCTTTTAATGAAAGCAAATCAATAATTGAAGGAATATTTGGGTTCAAAATATGATATCTCGATAATAGAATTTTCATAGAATTCATTTCATATAGCAACAATAGTTGTGCAAGTGAATATGAATGAAATGCATACTATAACAAACAAGACAACCAATTATACAACTAATTATTAGTGGAATTTGAAATGGGTGAGAGATAACATGTTGTATTAATACTGTGTGTTGAATATGATAATGATACGATAAACTATTAAAACTTTAAAATTGGAGGGATAATGTTGTCGCACATTTATCACAATGATTTTTTCTCTTGAAGTGGGTATTAGAAATATGATGTCCAAGTGGGAAGGATAAGGCATCTTAATGTGCATGTAGAGGTGAGGCTATTTGGATCTTACTATTGATAGAGCTAGTATATTTCCTTCTATTAACATCAAAATCCTGATTCATTAGTCTATATGCATAGTGGGATAATTCTTCCATGGCCAAATTGGGAGGTCTTGATAAATATGGGTTAGTGTTTAAACAAAGAACTGACTACCATACTGATTGAAAATATAGCCATAACCCACAACCTGTTTACAAAACCACCAAAGGAGAATCCATTAAACGAGTTTTCAAAAAAGACCTCTAATTCAAACTACTTATTTTCTTGCATCTGTAAATTGATAACAATTTTAGATTTTATATAAAAATATATAATTCTACTAAAAATCAAAATAAAAGATCACAATGGGTACACAAATCATATGTGGAGGATGAAGGCTCGAAGAGAGGATTATGCTTGAGAGGATGAAAGGACATTCTACCCAAAAATTTGAGCACACATTTGTTAGGTATCTTTGAATTTTTAAGGCAATCATTCACTTCCATTGTCACTATAAAAACAACAAAATTTTCCACAATAAACATAGGAATTTTTTATGTCTTACATTTCTTGCTCAGATTTTTTATGTATGAACTGACATGTGGCCTATCCCACTGCTGAACTTCACCATCCTTTGTATTTGGGTAAAAAAATTTATCCCCTCGCCTTCCATCCATCAACCTTGTTCTTTCCACATCAAAAAATACCTATAATGGTAATAGTTTCTTCCATGTTGATGAGAAAATTAGAAGAGCCAATACCAACAACTCCCTAATCTCATCTTTTTTAGTGTAGTTCTTACAAATATTCAAATAAATACCAACACCATGAGTGGTAGCAACACAAGACACAATTAGAAAACTTGTAATAGTTGTAGGCACTACTAATGCATGCACCATTATGTCACATCACCCCTAACAAATATTGAAAGTACCTCTAGAATAATCATGGATGCTTCGACAACACCTCTCTCTAAACCGCTAAAAAATCAAATCAAAATAAAAATACAACTCAAACTTTACAATACACTCGCTAAATAGAGAGGGAGGAATATAATATTTACTGTATACACTTAAAAATGGCTTCATTAATTAATTAAATATTTATTATTTAATTGATATTGACTTGATAAATTAATTAAATATTTATTATTTAATTAATAATTATTCCTCTATTTATTAAATAAATTATTCAATTTATTTAGTAAATTCACTATAGTTTATTCCTCTATCTTAAGTCTTCTAATTAGTCTTATTAAAGTGATTTAATTAAATACACAATCACCTAAATATGACTAAGTCCCCTAGTCCACCTCACGTACCTAGTCACCTAACACATCACTTTGGCTAAAATAAATAATTATTATTAATTATTTATTAGTAATTATCCTCACCCACACATGTCCTATTCTTAAGGGCTATGTGGCCTCATAAGACTTGGTCTCATGACCACATGTCCTCTCTTAAACCAAGTCAAGAGACATACCCTATTCCTAAGGGGCTTCTTAAGCCACCTCTAAGGGTCAAAGGTGACTCATAGGACACTTGTATAAAGAGTCCTCATGAGGAAAAGGTCTCTCCCTCTTTCTCTCTTTGGTCTTTGTGAGACACTTGACATGTGTCTTTCCCTTCCACCATGTTCTCCTCCATGTCAATGTGAGAGGAACATCATCCCTATTCTTCCTCTCACATTCCAACTACATCCCCCTTTCTCTCAACTCCTTCAACCAAGTCAATCCTAGCCCTAGGATCTTCCACCTTTCATTCTCAACCGTAGGATTGTGCCACCTAGGCCTAGATCCTCCAAAAATTTATAAAAGGAGCCTCATTTCCCCTTTGTGAGCTAATAGGTATTTTTGTAATCAAGCATTCAAGCAATCAAGCATTCAAGCAATCAAGCATCCAAGCATCCAAGCATTCTAAGAGAAATCAAGCATCCATATTGTCATCAAATCCATTTTGCATTCCATCCATTATTTGCACAATCAAGCTTTAAGCTTCCTTGCATTCCTCATCAAATCTCCACACTTTGGTAGCATCTTGGGAAAATGCTTCATTTGGAAATCTGAGAGCTCAACATCTTCAAGAAATCAAGGCTAGGAGAGCAATGGAGACAAGCTACATGGTAGGTGAAGGTAAAATGTTATTTTAGCTTCATTTTTATTGTATTCCATATTGTAGTTTGTTAATTAGATAAATTTATTAATCTTAGAATAGTTAATTTATCATTTAGAATAGTATTCACCTAATTTTGCATACATTTTTGGCGCCCACCATCATCATCTCCAAAGATGGCTCTGCATTCTGTCACTCTGCCGTGTTGATCATAATGCACTAAATCCTCTATGATAGGAAGCTGGAGGATGCAATATACATCCTCTAGTGTAACTGTGATCTCCCCTGCCGAAAGATGGAAGGTACTCATCTCTGAGTGCCACCGCTCTGTCAATGCCATCATCATACTCTGGTTCACCCTAATCTCAGGCATGTAAATAACATGATATAACCTAGACGCACCAATCAAGAGTCTATCAGTCTCTGACAGCGCCGGTCTCAGATTCTGTGTGACGGGATATCTCTCCTGTGACATCAGAATATCAGTAATATCCTCCTATACAAATCAAATAAAATCAAGCTATCAGATTTTGATAAACTGATCTACAACATCTATCTATCCTATTATATTAAATACAAACATGTTCTATCATGTGTTTTAACAAATGATTTTATCAATCATCTAGTGTCAAGATTGTTTAACTAGCAACCATGCTACAATGTTGCCTATCTTGACCTAATCGATCAAATTTAACTGTTGACGAATCAAATCGGCTTATCAAAATCTATTTTGACATGTTTGACTTTCTAATTTGACCAAATTCTATCCATAAAACAAATGCACAGCACAGAAAAATGAATGTGCCATAACCTTTCACATTTGCGCAGAAAATCATGTATGTGCAATTTTATTGCACATTTGTGCAACAATTCACAACCAATGCACATCAAGTACCTATGCACACTTTTAATTCACATTTGCACCACAAAAATTTGATTCTAACATGCATGTGCCACTACCCTAAATGAATGCATAGAAGTTTGTATTTTCTGCGCAAATGTTGCAAGTTGTTGCGCATTCATGCGCCGCAACGGCGCATTCATATTCCGGCCAAGAACAATTTTTTTTTTCTAATCTAACCTATGATTTGGCCTACCCTACACATACTAAATCATATCCTCTCATGCTAGAAATCACAAATTGACAAAGAGGATCGAATCACCTACTAGCTCACCCGAATCGAGTGGTCACTAGAAGCATCTGGCCCTCTCGTAGCGGTGATCTGACAATGGGAACGACATCTTGGCAGCTCTGCTCTTCTCTCTCTTGCGCTCTAATCTCCAAATGACAAGTGTGTACAATGAGCTTATTTTGGACCCCTTAGCCTTATTTATAGCCTGTGGACCCTACCTCCCATTTTATTATGTTTCACTGCATTTTCACCCATCTTTTCTCCTGTTTCTTTCATGAGATTGATTATCCAACTTAAAAATAAAAATAAAAAAATTATCATAAAATTCACATCATCTTTTTTTTTAATCAACCTCTTGAGGGGGCATGCTTAGGTCATCTCAGACATTGTCTGGGGCAGGGGCAAAATGTTTGATTTTTTCTTTGAAACAATGTGACATGCACATTATTTCAAAGAGGGGCAAAATGTATACACTTAAAAATGGCTTCATTAATTAATTAATTAATTATTATTTAATTGATATTGACTTGATAAATTAATTAAATATTTATTATTTAATTAATAATTATTCCTCTATTTATTAAATAAATTATTCAATTTATTTAGTAAATTCACTATAGTTTATTCCTCTATCCTAAGTCTTCTAATTAGTCTTATTAAAGTGATTTAATTAAATACACAATCACCTAAATATGACTAAGTCCCCTAGTCCACCTCACGTACCTAGTCACCTAACACATCACTTTGGCTAAAATAAATAATTATTATTAATTATTTATTAGTAATTATCCTCACCCACACATGTCCTATTCTTAAGGGCTATGTGGCCTCATAAGACTTGGTCTCATGACCACATGTCCTCTCTTAAACCAAGTCAAGAGACATACCCTATTCCTAAGGGGCTTCTTAAGCCACCTCTAAGGGTCAAAGGTGACTCATAGGACACTTGTACAAAGAGTCCTCATGAGGAAAAGGTCTCTCCCTCTTTCTCTCTTTGGTCTTTGTGAGACACTTGACATGTGTCTTTCCCTTCCACCATGTTCTCCTCCATGTCAATGTGAGAGGAACATCATCCCTATTCTTCCTCTCACATTCCAACTACATCCCCCTTTCTCTCAACTCCTTCAACCAAGTCAATCCTAGCCCTAGGATCTTCCACCTTTCATTCTCAATCGTAGGATTGTGCCACCTAGGCCTAGATCCTCCAAAAATCTATAAAAGGAGCCTCATTTCCCCTTTGTGAGCTAATAGGTATTTTTGTAATCAAGCATTCAAGCAATCAAGCATCCAAGCAACCAATCATTCTAAGAGCAATCAAGCATCCATATTGTCATCAAATCCATTTTGCATTCCATCCATTAGTTGCACAATCAAGCTTTAAGCTTCCTTGCATTCGTCATCAAATTTCCACACTTTGGTAGCATCTTGGAAAAAGGCTTCATTTGGAAATTTGAGAGCTCAACATCTTCAAGAAATCAAGGCTAGGAGAGCAATGGAGACAAGCTACATGGTAGGTGAAGGTAAAATGTTATTTTAGCTTCATTTTGATTGTATACTTCATTGTAGTTTGCTAATTAGATAGATTTATTAATCTTAGAATAGTTAATTTATCATTTAGAATAGTATTCACCTAATTTTGCATACATTTACATTTAAAGAGATCTAAACAAAACCACTGTTAACCCCTAAGTAATTTTCAGAATTAGTGTCAAATATCCTAAGATGTCATGAACATTCTTCTATTTTCAATTTGATTTAGATTATCATGACATGCTAGCATAATTCAATTCGTGTGCATAGTTGGTCATATAATTCTATCTCCAAATTGACAAACTTTACCTATGTATTGAAACATATTCTGGTTACATGATTATCCCAGTGTCAATGAGAGGAAAATGTATATTATTATATATTTTGAGTATAATTCTCAAGGAAAAAATGAAATATAATTCTTCTCACAAACTTATAAGAGCATATTCTTTCATATTTGGACATTTGTTATAATTTTGAAAATAAAAACTCAAATTAAATCTCATCTGGAAATATTAGTTTATTTAAAAGATAAGGACCATTTTGGTCACTTTAAGGGACTAGCCCTTGAAAGTATTTTGATCTTAGTTTTTATTAAAAATGAGCCCCTTAAAATGCATCTTTTGTGTCATAAGCTATTTTGATGTGAAAAAGGAAAATATCTTCAAAAGCATCTTTTTAGTTATCATTTTGTTTATGTATCTATGGCTAGATTTTGAAACCCACAAGCTAGGGCACGATGCATAGCAATTTGGATTTTCCATGGAATGGTTGCAAGATCATTACATGGTTATGGTTACAATTTTAAGGCATATAAACAACACTTTGTATGATTTTCTTGTAGTGACAACAATATTTTTGTAATACCCCTCCTATAGTTTTCTTTTTGGTTCTTGTTGCCACTTTTTTAGGCCACTTGTATGTGTGTGTTGGTTATTTTAGCAATTTTTAGTTTATTAATGTATGACTTGTTGGAAACTGCAATTGAAACAATTGTTGTATTGTCATTGATGTCAAACCTTAACTGGTAAGACTGTTGCTACTTAGGATAGTACTATATTTATTTGAGTGTTGCTAAGGGGATAGGCAAGGTTGGTAACAATAGCACCTAAGGAAAGGTTGAGTTATCTTGATACTATAAAATGTACTTGACTATGTTGCATAATGATGAGATAATGTATTGTTTATACTAGTAAGATTGAAGACTAAACTAGTAGGCTTGACCGAGAAAAGAATGGAAAAATCATGTTTAAGCTGAGTAATGTTAGTGTTGACTAAGTCAATGCATGCCGACCAAAATTTTAGTGTCGAATGAACAATAGTTAATTGTCGAGGAAGACAGTGTAAGCTGAGGAAACATTTTTTAGTAATGATTGAGCTTTCTACATGAAGACCGAGTAGTTGATCATAGTATTGACCGAGCGTCAGCAATTTTATATTTGAAAAGAATTTAATTTTGGAGCCGACATTGTTGAATTCTTGGATTATGTAAAATGTGTTGACTTTATTTATTGATTGTTTGAAAGCATTAAATGCACTGTAAAACATTTTATTGTAAATCTTTAAGAGATTTGAGATGATTCTAGAAAAGGAGCCGAAGAACATGAAGAAGGTAGATTCAATGAATCTGACCTAACCCTAAGATCTACGAATGAGATTGAGCAGCATAAGATGAGTTAACCTAATTGAGGAAAGTATAAAGGGAACCTGAGCATTTGGATATGCAAGTGCATGGGTGAACAAAGAATGTTGAAAGATTAGTAAAGTTTTATTGACTGAATAAGAAGAAAAGGCTAAAGGAGAATTGTGGTGGTTGCTTGAAGAAAAGTTTCAAGCAGATCAGAGATGGAGATGGCAAAGTTTTAAAGTTAGTAAACTAGCATTAGTGTACGAAATCGGATCTGATATTTGCAAAGTGAGTTGTATATTTTTTAGATAAATATTGCTACTACTTTCTAACCATTGTAATAGTCAAAATCATTTTAACAGAGGTTGACCTAACAGTCATATGGTAAATCCTTTGAACAAGGTTGCATTCTAATGGAGTGTATGTAATTCCTATGACTAGGCTCACTTTTAACAGGGTGATTGAAATCCTTTAACTAGGTCACACTTGACAGTGTGTATTGTAACCTTTGACAGGGTTGATTTTTTATCGAGCTCACTTCAAAAGAGTGAAAATAATAGTAGCATGTTACAAAGTGGTTTTTCCCAAATTGGGTTTCCACTATAAATCCTAGTGTTAATACTTGTGTGAATGTTTTGGTTTGAACGTTTCTATATTTTACAAGTTAAGTTACAACTAGGCAGTGGACTACATTGTTGTATGTTTCTATTATTGAATCAATGATGACTGAGTTTGTTTTGGTTGTTGGAGCTGATATAAGGAAAAGTTTTTGAGATTGTTTTATACATCAGGACCTAAGAACAACTAATTCACCCCCCCTCTCTATTGTTCTAAATCATATTAACATGACTTTATATTGGATTTGATATATGAGTCATTGGATAGTGTGTGATATCATGTGTTTACAATTAGTTTTATGGTTATTTTCATGACTGTTATCTACATGTTAAGATGTCATTTATGATTATGAATTACTGAAAATACTAACACTTTATCTGTATGCACATGGATCATATGTATGTTAAATTACATTTTTGTTTGATGTGTTTGATATGATAAGGGATAGAGTTGTAGTTACTTACATGAGAGATCCACATGATGTACCATTCTCAACCATTTCCTGTTATGTGTGTGTGTTCATCTTTGTGATGGTAGGATTGTAGGTACCATGCATCGTCTTCCCTAAATTGACAGGAGTGAGTGTGTCCTATCACAATATCTCAAATGGTAAGAGAGAGGAGATAACAAATAGGTCCAAATCCCAATCCTAAGCCAATAATTGTCCTGAAATAGTGGACAAGTATCCTCTTTACTACCCTTTGAATTCGTCAAGGTGACGTGAATTTGTAAACCCTCCTTTGTGCTTGATTATCACTTTTTTATGTAGTCAATTTTTTCGAGTTTGCATGTCTATAGATTTGATTTGATTTTTGTGTTACAATAGATAAAGGATTTAATTAAAGTTAATTAAGTGATTAAATAATTAAATCATATTAAATATAGAAATATTAATATGAGGGTATTTAATTAATGGAAATTAATTAAATATATTTGTTAAATTTTAAAAGACTTAATTAAAAAGACCAATTTTGTAAATAAAGAATTTTATTAATTATTAAATCTAAAATTGAAATTAAAAGCATAATTAATGAATTGATATTTAATTATCAATTTCATAATTATTAATATACAATTTAAGTTGGACTTTCAATTTAATAAAATTGAATTAGAAATTTAAGTTGAAAGTTGAGTAAATGTTTATTAAGTGAAAAGTGCATATAGTTATTATAATAATGAATTAAATGTACAAAAAGGAAATTGATAAAAACAAGGTTACGAAGTTGAGTTCTAATTCCTGATTTGGAATTGAATGTTTGAGTTTTGTGTGTTGAGTTTTCTATATTAGAAATTCTTTTAGCCATTATTACACACACAAATTGGGAGCTTACAGGTTTTGCTTAGATTTTAGGTGAAGGATTGTACTAAAAGCTTGGAATTTTAGAGTTTGGATTGTGGACTTGTACTAGTATTATTTCAAATCTCTAGTGAATTTGAGGTAGGGTTTGAGAAAAACTCTTGCAATTTCTTCTCTTTTAAAAGATTGTCTTCTTCGTATATTTTTTATTGATTTAGTATTGATATGGTTGTATTGTGAATTCTCCTAGTGTACAAATAATTGATTCAAAAAGGCTTTTGGGTTTTTTGTTTGAATGAAGAAATCCTTGCATTTTTCTTTGAATTTGTGAATACTAATATAGTGTTGAAAAAAATCAATGGAAAAACTTATTTTAGGTCAGCTAGGGTTTGATGAGAATTCTTAAGAACTTATCCTTCTGAATAATCATTTGTAAAATTAGATTCTTTAAAAATCAATTTCTTTAAATATAGAGAGAAAATAATATACATGTATATATTATTATTTTCATGTTTTTTTAAATTTAATATATATATATATGCAATTGTTAATTTTTGTGTCAAAAAATAATTCTCACAGAAATTATTTTAAAAAAATGAAAATTAAATAAATTAAATTTTAAAAAATATATATTGTGGGTGGGGACACCACCCCCACCCACAACAGTCTTTATTGTCGACGGTAGTAGTGCTGCCGGCACGGAAGTCATTGTTGTTGGCAGCAGCAGAGCTGTTATACAACAGTGTGGCTATCGGTATGGTAGCTATTGCTGCCAAGGTAGCAGAGCTGTCAAACAACTCTGCCAAGGTAGCTAGGCTATCAAACGACAATCATGTTGTGGGACAACAACTATTATTATCGGACAACTGTCGAGGGTGTGGGTTCATTCCTCCCTTTTTGTTAGGTTATTAAATTTTGTTTTATTTAATTTAAATAATAAGTTAAATAAAATTTATTTTATTTTAATGAAAATAAAACAATAATAATAATATAATAAATAAATAATATTAGTAAAATAAAATAAACAAAATCTGATTTTTAAGTATAAATTTAATTATTATGTAATATTAAATGTATGTTATATTAATATATATAATTTTGTGCTTATTTGTTATGCATTATGAAACTATGTTAATTCATTTTCTTTGCCCAACCACGTTGTCTAAACTCTTTATTTTTGTGGACTCCTTGAGAGGTTATTTTGTGATGGTTTTGTTTGGGGACCAATAGGGATTGTGATGAGATGGTTTGAGGACCAGTATGTATGAGTTTAAGGTTTGAGGACCAATTTGTGTTCCAGGTTTCTTTTATGGAACTGAATTTGATTATCATATCTTTTGGGAATTTTGAGATGTTTTTATGCAATATGAGCTTAGGGAAGGTTATCTAGGTGTATAGATGGGAGTGTCTTGCAATAAGCACCGGGGCCCACAAGTGGTTGTTGGGATCACTTATTGTAAGTAACTTAATAAAGTGATAACATGTTACATTAAATGGGGTTTTTTTAAATGAATTAATGAGATATGTTCCTCGCCCACACTTGAGTACTTGATTGAGGTCTTGAGTGGGATGGGAGTGGGAGAAGATGCTTGATTAAGGTCTTATATGATTAGTAGCATTGTTGGTACAAGAAGTTTATTGATACCGCATATGTTCACTTGAGTGTCAAGGTCTAGAGAGATTTACAAGATAAAACACAAGGGTTAGATGTATGTGATAACACTTCCCTATATATATATATATATATATATATATATATATATATATATATATATATATATATATATATATATATATATATATATATATATATATATATATATATATATATATATATATATATATATATATATATATATATATATATATATATATAAGGTTTCCTACATGTGTTGGTTGCCTCTGGATTAGTTTGTATACCTTTGCAATTTGAGTTGTACATTTTGAGATAGAGAGCCTTTAGGATCTCTTGCTTAGTTATACTATGATTGAAATTTGTGTTTGATATCCAAGTGGGGTATGTTGTTATCTCCTTAGCATGATGTGAGTGGAACCACAAGTTTCCACGAGGTTGGGTGGTAGTGATTTTTTTTTTACCATTGAGATTCTGACAATTTGGGAATCAGTGCTGGATGATCCTTGTAGCAGTTGTAACTTCATGTTTATCATTGTTGGAGATGTATTCTTATCTTTATTATATTATGTTTGTGTATCATTGTATTAGTTACTCTTGAAATTTCATATTGTACTTTATATTTGGTTATTGTTCGCATACCCCACGACATGTGCAGAGGATGTCATTTCACTATGTATAGCTGGAAGTATCAGTTGTACTATGTATCCATGTATAAGATGAAGTATTTATTTAGATTATGTGGATATTTTTATGGTTATTATGTTAAGTAGATTAATTAACTTTTACATGATCTACATCAAGGACACCTTGAGATTTGTAATCTATATGTGAGTTATATTTACATGTGTGTAATTGTCTTATGTTAAATTGCTTACATGTTTGTTATTCTTCATTTCTTATAAACTATTAAGAAAAAAAATTATTTTGCATACTTAGTAACAGTTTTTGGGTCAATCTCTCCTAGGTTACTGGCAAGTTATTACACTTGGTACTAGAGCATGATTTTCTACACTGGGAATTCTGGTAATTTCTACGCTCTTTAGATGTCTAGTAGTTTAAATTTGAAACAGAACTTAGACATATAACACACTTTTATTTCAGACTATTTTTTAATGATTATACATCGCATCTTTATTATTTTTGACTTGTTTTGAGATATCATTCTTCTCTTGGATGTTGTAGGAAAGATGGTTACTGGGACTAGATCTATTGCTAGATAGAGGACATGGAAGGGGCATGCTTCACCACCCTTCTGCGAGTATCAGGGTTGAGAGTGTGCATGAAGATAATAGGGAAGAGAATAGTAGGGGACAACATGATGATTTCGATGAACCTAGAACTAGGAAATTACTTCAGGCCATTCTATATTGCTTACCCTTACTTTGCAGGATTGAGAAGGAGAAAAACCATGAGGAGTCTCATCATTCAGGGAATGAGGAGAGACATAGGTCTAGGAGTCCTAAGAGGAGGGATGTTATCATTGATCAAGGGGCCACAAAGGCCAATAAGATGAGAGACCTCTATAGATCATGACCTCCTCCATTTGATGGTCTTGGCATGGGTTTTGAGGTAGATACATGGATTATAATGTTGCATTGATGTTTTTCTATGAAAGAATTCAATACTAATGTCAGGGCAAGGTGTGCTATCATGCATCTTGAAGGTTTTGCAACTACTTAGTGGAAGATAGAGGAACATAAACTTGAGATTAGAATGGAGACTATCACCTCAGATTTGTTTCTTGAGAACTTTCAAGAATTATTTCTATTTCATCAGTGGCAGCAATAGTGCGCAGATGATTTCAAAAATTTGCGGCAATTAACTATGATTGTCTAGGAGTATGAGTATCATTTCTTTGAGCTCAAGGCATATGCAAGTTATAGTGATAAGTCATAATTTATGGTATAAAATTTCATCATAGGACTTAATACTCACATCATCAGGGGTGTTACAGTTTTTGAGCCTAAGACTCTCAGGGAAGCATTCATAAGGCTACTTTGGTAGAGGTGAACTTGGCTAGAGGTCATGGTAGGCAGATTGGTGTTCAGTTTAGTGGCCCTATCTTAGGGGCTAATATTAATCAGTCTCATGGAGCTAGGAACTCAAGGAATACTTCTACCTTCTCTTGAGGTAATTAGAACTAGAAATAGAGGGGATCTTCTCCTCCCACTTAGGGCGGTGGTTCATAGTCTAGGAACTTTCATGATAGTTGGCACTTCAGGTGCAATTATCCTAGTCAACCTACACAGAGTATCCATCAAGATTTTAGTAGAGATAGCTTTCAGTAGTGTAGTGTACCCTCCACTAGGGGAGGTTTTGGTAGAGGTAATGGTTATTTTTCTTATGGAAAGTTTGGTCATAAAGTGGCCAATTGTGCCCAGTGTATAACATAGTTTTCAGGACAAGGGCCAACAACTTCTGAGCCTATAGTTGGAGATTCTAGTAGATCCAACATGGTGTTTGCAGTAGGGAATGATCCTCAGAGTTCACATCAAAGAGAAAGAAAGGGTCCAATGGGACCCACACATTGTGTAATTCCCCACCAAGGAACCCAAGAGAACTTAAACTAAACATGCAACTAAGTTTGCAATATTTTGTTTTTAAGTTTTAACAAACCATAACAACAATGTTTAACAATGTAGAAGTAATACAACATAATACAACTCACATAGATCAAAACTCTAGGGTTCCTTGAAGAAGATTACATAAGCATTAATTAATTAATTTAGATTATATATAATTACAAAACTCATATAAACAAATGAACGATAAATGAAACATCACATAAAACATAACATAAATACAACTGGTACCATAAGGTATCCATAAAAACCTACATCCACTACACATGTTGCAGGGTATGTAATACAATAAACCAAAATGAAGTACAACATGATATCTCTGAATAACTGAGACAATGATACAAGGCCACAAAGAATGAGAAAGATAAGAATACATCTCCATCAATGAAGGACAAGAAGAATCAACTGCTACAGGGATCATCCAGCACTGGTACACACACGTCAGAATCTCAAATGGTAAAAGAATCACTACTACCCAACCTCATGGAACCTAAATGGTCCACTCCCATCATGCTGAGGAGATAACAACAGATCCCACTCAGATAAAAAACATCAACAAAACAAGATAAGGAAGAGATCATGAAAGCTCTCTAACACTAGGTGTACAAAAGATAACAACATGTAAGACTCACTAATCCAGAGGCAACCGATAGATGTAAGATAACTAGACTATGTATAGGAAGGTGTCATCATGTACGTCTAACCCTTAAGTTTTGTCTAGGTAGTCTCTCTGGACCCTGGCACTCAAGTGACCATACACAATATCAATGACTTCTCATACAGACAAAGTGATTAACTATGCCAGACACACACCTCTCAAGACTGCAAGCATCATCTCATCCTCCATCTTAGTCTATATTATCACTCAAGCATGAGTGAGGAACCATATCTTATTAAGTTTATTTTAATACCCCCCAATGATATATTAAGTTTTCACTTGATTAAGAATACTTACAATAAGTGATCCTGACAGCTACTTCTAGGCCCCATCACTTATTGCAAGCCACCCCCTACTACACATCCAGGTAACCTACCCTAGGCTCAAAGATGCCACATAACATCACAAGATAATAATAATGTCCCTCGGGACTGTTCCACATAACAATAGGAACATGCAACTAGTCTCTAACCATAAGACAAGACACTCTCCAAGTATCCACAATAAATACACTATTGATCCCATGGATAGGACATAAAAATTCAACACCATATTCCCCTATATAGAATATGAAGCATAACTTAATTATACAAAAACATCACAAAAGAGGATCATAGAACAATCTTCACACAAGGTTGGGTTTTATCAATTGAATACAACAGAGTATACAAGGCAAACAACCATGATAAATAAAACATCCAACTTCCACCTTTGGAATTACATTCCCACTGGTTGACAATCTAACCCCTTAAAACCACCACATAGGGTAATAAAAGACTAAACCGAATTCAATAAAATAGAATAATTACATCCACATTTGACTCAAATGAAAATGATGTCATCAAGAAGAAGCACTTAACTAATCCAAACAACCAGATTCACATAACATTAACTTGCATGGCTAAACACTCATATTGCAATTTACACAAAATTATCTCCTTAGTATAAAATAAACTCTTTAAAAAAAGCTAAATGAGAAATTATGCAAAAATCGCTAATATCTAATTACCCCGTACAAAGAAATTAGATATATAATAAACTGTAAATAAACTATATTACTCTACTTATATTTTATAATTAAATATAAAATATAAACTAACCATCCATAAAATCTTATGCATACATCAATGGTCTAACCCAAACATTATAAAGAAAACAACTTTAGTATAAAACTTCTAATTGATATTCAAAAGATAATAAAATATAAAAATTAAAATACTATATTTTAAATTTACATCTTAACACAAATTATAACTCAAATTAATTCAAAATATCATTTAATGAATTAAACTAATTTAATAATAAAATAATTAACAAATATTAAATTTGTTTTAAATAAATAAATAAAAGACCTTTTAAAAAAAGGTCTCTGCACCGTACCGTGCGATAGCACCCACAGGGTACTGCCACATGGCAACCTCCCTTTATAGGGAGTCGTGTGGGGTTTAGGGGGTTTAAAGCCCCTCCAAACCTTTAAAAATTATATATATATTTTTTATTTTCTTTTAAAATTTATTCTTAATAACATCCATTTTATTTATTTTTTATAAAATAAGAATTAAAGCATACAAAATATTATACCAGTAATTTAAACAACATACATTTAAATATATTTTATTTACTTTTATCAAGTAGTATTATATTTTTAATTTATTATTGATTGATACTTCAGATCAAAAATCCATGCTATCTTCTACATCTAAATGGGAAAATTCCAAACCTAGGGTTTAAAATTAAGAATTATTTCAAAGAAATTCTAACATCAATTCAACCATAAACCCTTATTAATAATAAGTTAACCAGAATTTCACCAACTTCTAACCTTAATAAAATCTATTCTAGAATTTGAAAACAAAGACCATACGCAACCCAGATTCTCATGCAATCAATTTTAGAATATGGAGGAGAGAAAGAGAGAGAGAGAAGTAGATAGAGCAAAGATCTAGATAGGCACACAACCAGGCACGAAGAAGACAGTCTTTTCAAAATTCTCAAAACATCATAATCATAAGGAAATTCAAACCCTAACTCAAGCACCAAAGAAAATATTTGAATGCGGACCATATCTGAAGACAATCCCAAAACTTCCAAGCTTTCCAAAGTCAAATTCTCCACCAAGATCCTTCAACCTGCCGGTCCAAAATTACTTGTGTCCTCAAAATCCAATCCTTGCCAAAAATTCTCCAAATCCTGTCTCTTAAAATTATGGCCAAATCTCCAACATGTAGGAATTCTCATTCCACATGCTAGGGTTTGGAACTCAACTCCCCAAAAAAGCTTTGCATGATTTAGACTTTGATTTGTAGTTCAATTTCAGTTGAACTCAAGTCTATTCTCCACTTTTCCTTTTGTTGAAAACACTTTAACCAAACTTTAACTAATACCATTAATTTAATTTAATCAATTTCGATTGTGCAACTTTAATGTATTCAATTAATAAAAAAATAAAACATTTAGTCTAAAGTAATTTCCACATGCTTAATTAATAAATACATTTCAACTAAAAATAAGTTAAATTTACAATTAAATAATTCTAAGGTGAAGGTATTTAATTAATTCTCATTAATAAAATACTTCTACCACATAATACACTAAGCTTAACATTTGCATTTAATTAATTTTCAATTACTTAAATAATCTCTCATAGCTAAAAATAGAAAAGATCCAATTTATTAAAATTGTACTATTTAATCAAATTAAATAATATAAATATAGAAAACACGCCAACCACCAAAATCAAAATAATCAAAAAGGCCTAAGGACCCACATCCATACTCAAGAACATGGATATAAACTCACATCAACTGGATGAGTTTAAAAAGGGTAGGAATAACATAATCTTGTCCACTATTTCAGGACAATAATATGGCTTAGGTTAGGATTTGGAACTGTGTTGTCTCCCCTTTCTTACCATTTGAGATATTGCGATTGGGCATGCTCATCCTGACAATTCAAGGAAGTCGATGCCCGGTACCTGCAAACCTGCATACAAAACCCGCATGTACATACATATAAATATATAATAGAAAATAGAGGGGATCAACTGATCATGTGGATCTCACAAACAAGTAACTACAATTTCATCCCTCAACCACATTAGGCATGTCAAACAAAAATATAAAAAAAAAACATCAACCATACACATGCAAGTATGGGGTCAATAAAATAATAAGCATCAATGATTTCCTAACATATATATAAT
Organism: Chamaecyparis obtusa; assembly: GCA_027943335.1. Classification (NCBI taxonomy): domain Eukaryota; kingdom Viridiplantae; phylum Streptophyta; class Pinopsida; order Cupressales; family Cupressaceae; genus Chamaecyparis; species Chamaecyparis obtusa. The sequence goes on from BSBK01002634.1 coordinate 1,614,357, forward strand.
CATCCTAAATAATCATAACATATATATAAAATCATACTATGGGAGGGGTACTACACATTGAGTCTTTTATGACTTGGTAGGATGCATTGAGATTACAAGATTATATCCCTATTTGTTTATAGGCTTTCAAGAGTAAGACTAATTCTAGGGGAGGTGGATGTAATACCCCTCCTATAGTTTTTTTTTCATTTCTTGTTGCCCAACTCTTTTAGGCCACTTGTATCTATGTGTTGGTTATTTTAGTATTTTTAGTTTGTTGATGTATGACTTTATATTGGATTTGATAAATGAGTAATTGGATAGTGTGTGATATCATGTGTTTACAGTTACTTATATGGTTATTTTCATGATGGTTATCTACATGTTATGATGTCATTTATGATTATAGATTACTGAAAATACTAACACTTTATATGTATGCACATGGATCATATGTATGTTTTAAATTTCTATTTGATGTGTTTGATATGATATGGGATGGATTCATAGTTACTTGCATATGAGATCCACATGATGTACCATTCACAATCATAGTTACATCCTCTTCCCTGAATTGGTAGGAGTGAGTGTGCCTTATCGCAATATCTCAAATGGTAAGAGAGGGGAGATAACAGACATGTCAAAATCCTAATCCTAAGCCAATA